>CP142454.1:80572500-81822500 GCA_038049695.1 Cinnamomum chago
GAAACCTGTTGCAGTCAAAAGGAGTGGCAGAAGATGAACTACCACGGTGACAAGTCTTCTTGCGAGGTTGAGAAGCTTTAGGAGCCATTTCCTCTTTGGAGCAAAAAATCAAACACCTGGAATGCATGGTTTGTTGTCGTAGGCACCCAAAAATATTAAAACCTTTACTGTCAAGAATATATGTAGTAGTGCGAGTAAGGATCGTTCCCACGGAGAGTGTCTAGCCAAGTTTAAGCTATGTGATTAAGGGGGGGGGGGGGGGGGGGTGGGGGTGGGATGTTTTGATTGCAATTTCAAGAAAAAGAAAATAAAGAGCAATTCAAATTAAGATAAGGGAATTAATCAAAAGAGCATGCATTGGTCAAAATCAACTTCCACCATCGGAATTTTATAACTGATCATAGATGCAAATATATATATATATCAATTTATACTTTGAATATTCATCGTTGGAATTAATTGCCTATCTCCTTAATCACTTAATTAGAAAACACGCATTCTAATTAACCCTAATTACTAAAGGACCTAAGACAAGCGCTAAAGATTTAATCTTGTAACAGCATTAAGACTTTGAGAGATCGATGAAACTAAACAACACAAGCACAAGTGATTGCATTTAATTTAGTGGAGTGATCTTCCTAATATCTAATAATTTTCAAAGTAGCAAATTATTAAATATTAGTTGCTTCACAAATTAGAGGGATCAAACAATTATGGATTTGATATCTAACTTAGCAATAAATTGCAACGAATAATAAACTAGTAGGTCTCCAAGCAATTAAACGAGACAATAATCAAAATAAGAATAGAAGAACAACCCATACTCAAAGAATAAATTGAACAATAAAAATTAAATTAGATCTCACAATTTATTGATTCCGAGGCTTCCGTCTCCTTCGACCAATTACAAAGCTTCAGCCACGCAGGGCCATAAAAACTTGCAAAGAAAAGTAGAGAAAAAAAATGGAGAAGAGAGAAAAAGAGAGAGAAAACGTGTGGTGGAGAAGGTGGTTCTGGCGTTGGATATGGGATGGGTTATTTATAGTGGAGAGTTAGGTTAGATAGAGGAGAGAATTTTGGTGGTGTGGACGTATGAGGGAAATAAGGAAAGAAAAATGGTTGGTTGAGATGAGGAAAGATGGAAAGAAAAAAAAAATAAAGAATTAAGAGATAGGAAGGAATCGTTGGAGAGATATTAGGGGGAGTGCAGACTTGAGGGTGAGAGAGATTTTGAAGTGGAGTGGGATTGGAGATGGAAAATAATAAAAAAATCAATTAAATTTTAACTTAGTCAAAATCTTCTCCTTGACCATATCTTCTCACTCGGGCTTCTGTTGGACTCAACTCAATAAGTAAAGTTGCACCATTTTTCGTTCTGCACAATATGAGCCCAATATTGGATATGTTCCGAGAAACTCCTGATTTCTTCAAAATTACCATAATGCCCTTCTGCTTGATTTCTCTCTCTCTCTCTCTTCCTCTAAACTCGACCCAGCTCTGAATCAGCTCCGTCCATTTAGCACCGAACAAGATCACCTCTCTTGCAACTCAGATCTGGAAACTTCTTTGGTTTCTTTCCTTGTATGATTTCCTTTCTCTCCAAGTAACTAGATCTCCTTTCTTTTCTTGATTTTTTATTTGAATTTCAAATTATTTCTCTTCAATTCTCCTCCATCAGCGGGTCCAGAATCTGAATTTCCATATCTGGAAAGTTCCGAAAATAAACCGTGTCAAATCCGCATATTAAAATTGTAGGCTAAAGAAAGTTCCAGAATGTCAGCAGTGCAGATGCAGCAACTTCATGCCCGATTTAGACCTTGATGCAGCCAGTATCTCTCAAAACTCAAAACATGAAAGTTGTAGAGATTTTTCTTGGCGTTCCATAGCATCTTGATTCATCTCAATTGGAGCTCGAGGAGAGAGTTATGCCCAGATTACGAAGCGATGTCAAAACTCTCCAAAATCGTCTAATTAGCTTCGTTTTGAACTTAGCACCTCCATTTGCATCCTAAATCAACATATAAGAATAATGAGTGCATTTAGGCATCAAATAAGTATAGAGGACTAAACATTAATGGAGAAAAATATGACATTTTTCATTCTCATCAGTGCACGTCAAAAAAAGAGATATCCAACCTTCAACTTAGGAATGTATCATCCAAAATGGATGAACAACATGGATATCACACTACAAACTGCACACATTCAACAAAGAGTTGAGGAAAAACAGCGACAGCACAATCTAACACAATCTACCTCCCAACAACCACAAAGAAACCAACACTTCCAATCACCCAATACATCTACCACAACCAAATAATTGCAAAGTAAAGGAAATAGAATGAAAGAAAGAGATAAGGAGAAGAGATACCTCAGAGAGAGCTTGAAATCCCAGTGGAAAAACTTTGAAGGAGAAAGGGGAAAATGGGTCTAGGACTGAAGTAGTAAAAGAATGAGAGAAGTGGAAAGCCGAAACAACTTATAACCGGACAAAGACGTGGTCCGATCGATCGGTCTGGTAGGTCCGATCGATTGGACCTGGGCCAGAAAGGGAAACGGGTCAGAGAAAAAAAATGCCAAAAACAAATTCACAAACTCAAATCAATGTCAAAGTGAATCCCGTATTGATCATACAACAAAGATTTTACCAAGCGTAAGATTGGAAGTGAGAGTGAAAATTTTGAAATTTAGTCTGTGCTAGGATAAATGATAGAATCACACAAAACAGAATCAACTCCATTTGGCCTTTTTTTTTCCTCGCGCTCTTTGAGCTGCCCAAATAAGATCCATCATAGGTGACTTTCACACTACTGAATATGGTAGCCTTCTCTAATGAAACTTTTCAATCATATAGTAGCTATCACACATACTTGTAGGTAGTCCTGATCCTCCAATTTTTTTTTATTTTATACCAGGCGAGAAGAACTGAATATATGCAATCAAACCATAACCATCAAACTGTGATGATTTTTTTCAGTGCAAAAAAAAAAAAAAAAAAAAGAATCTCAGACTTGGCAAAAAATTTAATGAATCACAAGATTAGATAGGCACTAAAGATCAATGAATGAGAGTGAAAGAAATTAAGGGTATGAGCAAATACTAAGTGACTTAAGGAGGGAGTCAAACCAAGTGGGGTCCAAAGGTTTTGTAAGAATATCAGCTAGTTGATTTTCCGTAGGGATATGCTCCAAGCTGATGATCTTCTCTTCTACCAAATCTCTAATAAAATGATGCCTTATGTCTATGTGTTTGGTTCTGGAATGTTGTACTGGGTTTTTAGAAATGTCAATAGCACTTTTGTTATCATAATAAACTACCATTGTGGTTTGTACAATGCCAGATAGCATTTGTTTCATCCATAACAATTGTGTGCAACAGCTTCCAGCCGCGATGTATTCTGACTCAGCTGTAGATAGGGAGGTGGAAGTTTGTTTCTTGCTGTGCCATGCAACCAAATTATTGCCAATAAGAAAACAGCCACCCGAAGTGCTTTTTCGATCATCTACACAACCTGCCCAGTCAGCATCAGAATAACCCACAACATTCATGTTGGTATCTCTTGAAAACCATATTCCAAAACCAGTGGTGCCACTAACATATTTAAGAATCCTCTTCATAGCTTGGACATGCGATTCCTTAGGTCTTGACTGATATCTAGCACAAACACAAACACTAAAGGAGATGTCTGGTCGACTAGCAGTTAGGTACAACAGGCTTCCTATCATGCTCCGATACAACCTTTCATCGAAGTCTTTCCCGGAAGAGTCTACGCTCAACTTAACTGTGGTGCTCATAGGAGTACTAGAGTGCTTAGCTGAGTTCATCCCAAATTTCTTCAAAATATTTTGAGTATATTTGGATTGAGAAAGAAATATCCCATTCTCGCATTGTTTGATTTGTAGACCTGAGAAAAAGGATAATTCTCCAACCATGCTCATTTCAAATTCGAGAGGCAAAGGAGTTAGCTAAACTTTTAGATGTGGATCTGAAAACAATATCGTCCATATAAACCTGAGCAATGAGGATATTATTTCTATCTTTCTTGATAAATAAGGTTTTATCCACACTACCCCTTATGAAAGAGTTTTCTAGCAGGAAGGTAGTCAGTCTTTAATACCATGCTCGAGGAGCCTGCTTCAAACCATACAAGGCTTTGTTTAATTTAAACACATGATCAGGGCCATGAGGGTCTTGGAAACCTTTAGGTTGTTCAACATACACCTCCTCAATCAAAAATCCATTCAAGAAGGCACTCTTGACATCCATCTGATATAACTTGATTTTCAAGAAACAAGCTACTGCTAGTAAAATGCTAATGGACTCAAGACGAGCAACCGGAGCAAAAGTTTCATCAAAATCTATTCCCTCCACCTGTGTGTAGCCCTAGGTAACTAGTCGAGCCTTTTTTCTAATGACTTGTCCAAGTTCATTAGTTTTGTTTTTGAAAATCCATTTTGTCCTGATGACATGTGTGTTTTTGGGCATTGGAACTAGTTTCCAAACATTGTTACGCTCAAATTGACCTAACTCCTCATGCATGGCATTAATTCATGAGTCGTCAATAAGCGCTTCATTTATATTTTTGGGTTCAAGAGAGGAAACATAACACAAAATTTACCTCATTTTGGACTTGCTGACGAGTTTTTAATGGAGCATGAATATCACCAATGACTTTGTCAAGAGGATGATCTTTGATTACCTTACCTTTTGGGGATCTAGGATGTACTTTCATGCTTTGAGAAGGTTGATGACTTGGTGTTCTATGAGCAGAACCTTTCAATTTCAGTCCAGACTCTTCACTTTCAGATTCAGATTCTGTGTCAGGAATAACAGCTTCTTGATTTGGTGTGACTGGATCTTGTGGTTCCTTATGTTGCTTCCCGTCTTGCTCAACCTGCGGAGAATAATAAAGAGTTAGTGGGAATTCATCTTCATCATCAGAAAAATAAGAAGGTCCAGCGTCATCTACAATGACATTGATAGATTCCATGACCGTTGAAGTACGCAAATGAAACACCCTGTAGGCTTTGCTATTTAAAGAATACCCAAGAAAAATCCCTTCATCACTTCGAGAGTCAAATTTGCCAGGATGTTATCTATCTTTCAAGATGTAACACTTACTCCCGAATGTTTTGAAGTATTTAACTGTAGGTTTTCTACCATTCCATAGTTCATAGGGTGTATTCTTTGTGCCTGTCCTGATGTAGACTCAATTGATCACGTAGACAGCGGTGTTTACTGCCTCTGTTCAAAACTTTTGAGGCACGTTCTTACTATGGATCATTACTCGAGCCATTTCTTGTACAACCTGATTTTTTCTTTCAACAACTCCATTTTGTTGAGGAGTTTTAGGGGCAGAGAATTCATGTTTTATTCCATTCTCAGTAGAAAAAGAGTTAAAAGAGGAGTTCTGAAATTCAGTGCCATGATCAGATCCGATTCTTGCAATTCCACCAAACTGTTTGCCCTTATCTGTAAGAAGTTGAAGCCATAAGCAATGGAACACATCAAAGGTTTCAGATTTATCTCTAAGAAAGCGAACCCAAGTAAATCTAGAGAAATCATCAACAGTGAGAAAAATGTACTTTTACCACCAATACTTTCGGATTTTGAAGGACCCATAAGATCCATATGAAGTAACTCTAGTGGTCTTTTGGTAGTAAGCATATCCAATTTCTTATGTGGTGATCTAATTTGTTTCCCCAATTGGCAAGGGCCACACACATGGTTATTAGGTTTTTGAAGTTTGGGGAGTTCTCGAACCAATTCTTGCTTAGAGAGTTTTTCCAAATTAGAATGGTTAATGTGACCTAGCCTTTGATCCCAAAGGTCAACATTATTAACAGTAGCAGAATTGCTGCTCAAGACATTTTCATTGACAACCATATAGCAATTATCGGAATTCTTTTTACCAGAAAGAACATGTTTTCCATGACTATCTACAATTGATCAAGCATTTAGGGAAAAATGAACCTCATTACCAGACTCACAGAATTGACTGATACTTAGCAAGTTTGCCTTAAGGCCATCAACCAGAAAAACATTATTGATAGTTGACATACCTGGTATGTTGACAGATCCTTTACCAATGACTTTTTATTTGCTTCCATCTCCAAATTGAACATTACCACCATGATGATTTTCAAGTGAATCGAAAAGAGACTTATCTCCTGACATGTGTCTAGAGAACCCGCTGTCTAAATACCATACATGTGAACTTTGTGCTTTAAGAGCAGTTAGAGCTACATTGCAGCAAAGATCAGTTTTGAGTACCCAAATGGGTTTTTGTTTGATTTTATAAGGGGTCAAATTTATCTTCCTTCTTTCATTGCGAAGTTTGTTACGCAATCTATTGCAATGAGGCCTAATATGTCCAATGATTCCACAAAAATGACAAGTCGGGACATATTTACGATGAGGCATGTACTTCGTGAGGTTGGAGTTCACATGTTTAGGATGATAAACAACAGGTTCAATAGTAAACAGTGTATTACTCCGAACAAATTTACCTGAGTTGTTGGATGAGGATGCACCATAGTCAAATCCAAGGCCATGCTTGCTACTAGATATGATTTGCATGCCCAAAATTTCATCAAGTTTTTTTGACCCTGTGTTCATCCGATTAAGATCAGCTTTGGTAGAGACCAATTAAGAAGTAGTCATCTTGAGTTTTTCCGATATGCTAGCTTTTCAGTTTTGCAGGAATTCAGTTTTTTCTTCAGGATTAGAATTTCCTTGTCAGCTTGAACAGAGTGCTCATGTAGTGAGTCAAGTTCATTCCCTACAGAAATCAGCTTGTTAGATAGAATTGTACACTGTGATTCAAGTTGAGATACTTTACCTTGGGCTTCATTGAATTCAGTTTTAAGAACAAGATTTTCTTTTTCAGCTGTCTTCCATTTTCCTTTCAGAATGTCATTCAATTGAGTCATCCTTCTTGAGTCTTTGAGGAGACTACGATATGCTTCTACTAAATCCTGTTCATTATCTAACAAAGAATTAATATCATCTGAAATAATTTCATATGATTTTTCCACACCTTCCTGCAAAAAGGAATCGTTAGATTTTGCCATAAAAGTCATAAACTTTCCATGTTCAGGTGATGATGATTCAGGTTCAGTATCATTGCAATCTTGATCTGAATCATCATCCCACGTGACATTCAAAACCTTTCCTTGAGTTCTGAAAGTTCTATTGACACATTGAGAAGCATAGTGACCAAAACCTTTGCATTCATAACAGTGAGTACTCTTGGGAGGGATTTTGGACACATTTTTCTCAGAAATCTGACCAGTATTGGTTTTAAAAGAAGAAGAAGGCTTATTCTGTCCTTTTTGAGAAGAATTTTTAAAATTCTTTTTAAAATCCTTTTAATCATTTTTCAAAATTTTTTTAAACTTTTTAACAAAGAGAGCATCAATATCTGGGTCTTTAGTCTCTTGTTTGGAGTCATTATCATGTTCCAGATGAGACTTCAAAGCCATTCCTTTAGTTTTATTTGTTTTTCTGAAATTGGCTTCAAAGGTTTGCATATTTCCAACTAACTGATCAACTTTGACTAAATCCAAATTGCTGGACTCCTCAATAGATACTACTTTTGGGTCAAATCTCTCAGGAAGAATCTTAAATTTTTTTTAACAATTTTGTGTTCAGGAATGATTTCACCCAAGTAGAAACTAGAATTCACAATAGTGGATAATTTATCATTGAAATCATAAATAACTTCATTTTCATCCATTTTAAGATTTTCAAAAGCAGTAGCCAAACTTTGAAGTTTGGCTTGCTTAACTTTGAGAGTACCTTCATGAACAGTTTCTAATATATCCCATGCTTCCTTAGCAAGTTTACAAATAGATATCCGATGAAATTCGGAAGGAGAAACAACATTAAAAATGTCATTTAAAGCTCTACTGTTAAAATTAAAGGCTTGTTTATCCTCCTTGGTCCATTGAGCATGGGTTTTTCAATGATTTTGTTACCATCAGTGGTGACAGTAGGCTTGGTGTAGCCAAATTCTATACAGTTCTAGACATCCACATCTATGGATTGAAGGAAAGCAGTCATTCGAACTTTCCAATAATGGTAATTAGATCCATCCAAAAGACGGGGTTTGGAAATAGAAGATCCATCTCTAATAATATCCATTTCGGAAAATCTGTGAAGATCTCACACAACAAGTTGGTGTGAACCGCTTTGATACCAATTGTAGGATCTTACACCCCATTGAGATACCACTTATCCCAAAACCAATTGGTGAAAGGAAACGACACAACAATAGTTTTTATGATGAGGGCAAGGGCTCGACCGCGATTATGACAACTCAGGAGCGAGGGTGAACGTTGACCTTAACAATCCTTCCCTCAACGGTACACCCATCGCGACTCCTGCTGCAAACTCGCAAAATGCGTGTCCCGAGACTCGAACACCCGACCTACTAGGCTCTAATACCACTTGTAAACTTCTGGAGGGTTGATAATCACAAACCCTAACAGAAAGTAATAAAAATCCCAATACAGATATAAATATGGAATAAAAAGAAACAATAACCTAAGTTAATTAACCAAGCAATCAAGAAGATGGACACACGATATTTTACGTAGAAAACCCTGAATAGGAAAAAAACCACGGGACCTTGCACCAGTCCATAAAGATCAAGCACTAAAAATCAAAGGTTACAAGAGAAACTCACTCCCCTTTACAGTTGAACTCAACCTAAGGACCACGGTGATTCTTGCCGACGACCACGCCGTTCACCTTCTCTAGCACTTCGATCTCCACGCCTTAAACAAGACGAATCGACTGGAACGTGGATGATAAATCTCTAGATGACAAAGCTTCAGCACATTAATCTCTCAAATGGGCTCTATGGAGGAAGGCAATCTCTCTAAAAATAATCTAGGGTTTAGAACTGAGAGAGAGATAGGTTCTTTAAAGTGGTTAAACCCTTAAATAAGCTTTTGGAACTGTATGGGAGATATTATGTTTGAATAGGATTGAAATATTGGGTAGAAGAGCGAAGCTGCTAAAAAATAGGTGAGATTCACCGCTGTCCGATCGATCGGACTGACTTTTAACTGGGACGAAAATTGGTCCGATCGATCGGTCGAGGGGTCTGATCGATCGGTCTGTCTTTTAACTGAAAGTATTTCTGGTCTGATCGATCGGTCATGGGGTCCGATTGATCAGACAGACTTATCTGAAGAAGTCTTGTTGTTTTCTGCGTCTTTTGAATTCTTGCAATCTGAAGTGGTCCATCTAAAAAATCTCAAATTACATTAAATCCTATGTTTTGTCCAACCACATGAATTAGCCAACACTAAAAAATACTAACAAAAACCATCTTCATTAGATTAAGATCCCTTCTTACCATATAAAAAAAGAAAGAAAAAACCCACACTTTATCTAGACAGAGCAAGAAATCAAATCATTGCAAAGAAGATATGAATACTAATTTTCTAAACAAAGTAAAAGATCAAATCATTGCAAAAAGAAAAGGATTAAAGAGAAGGCTAACAAATAGAAGAAATTGCACCTTAATGAACTAATCTCTGGGCATCTCTATCCATAAGATACCATAAAACTCAAAACAGGATTGTATAGCATGGCAGAGAGAGAGGGCTCGACAGGGGTAGGGGTGCCTTGGGATTGTTTAGCAAAGAGAGCCGGTGAAAGGGATATCTGAGAGATTTTTGTACAAAGAAGTCAATTTGATAGGAATGAGTAGAGAAGTCTTGCTTCGCCAGAGTAGAATCGAGAAATCTTTCAACCGTTGATTTGGAAATCCGAAGGGGAGGTTGGAGATGATTTGCGGCACCCCAAATCAGTGACGATTTGATTATGTGAATTTTACTGATTGAAGACAAATATAGCATTGTCAAATAGGTTCTTCACAACTTATTGGATAAAAAAAGAAACTAATAAAGAAACTCAAAATTCAATTAGCATATAACATGTTTAACCTTTAAGGCACTAGATTGAGTATTAATATTTAAAAAGAGGATCTCTGATCGGGTTAGAGTAGGAGAATTGTAGTTTAGCCCGAAAAGAGAGGATCACAGTGTACCTCAATCCCATTTAAGCAATCACAATTTTGTACTTAGGGAGAAAGGAGATTCACGATTAAGGATCTAATTGTAAACCCATGAAAATTATCACTATCATATTTAAAATTATCACTATCATATTTAAAATGTATCCATTCAGCCTTTCCCAAACTCGGTCTAAATAAAGTTTGCATCACAAAGACACTCGTGTTTGAGTAGTGCCAACTAGAAGCCCAATCTAGAAAAAGAAAAAACTTCACAAACTTGCTAGTTAGAAATTAATGTCCAAATCACTTTTTATACTTTTATTTTATACAATGAATGGATAAAATCTATTTCTAGCAAGAGAAAAAGGATAAAATCTATCCACATGTAACTCATGGAATGAATGAGGAACCTTCTAAACTATTCTAAAAACTTCCACATTAACATACCCTAATTTTATACATATCCGTGTTATTCTAGAACACTCAATAGGGTCACATTTGACAAACTAAATCCTCAAGAATTCCTCATTGGTTGTCCACATAGTCATGGAAAATACATGTTTAACAATGGTAAATTTTAGAGGACTTGTGCAAGTGGAAATCCTCATTTTTTTGAAAAATTTCAGATTAGCCCTCTAGATACGGAAATCTTCTTTTTTTGTAGATTTATGCACCAATATCCTCTTTTTCTCTCTCTTTTGAGTTTACACATCCATGCAATGATATCTATGTGAAATCTGTGAAATCCTTGATGAAGAATCCCTATTCCAAGCAGGGGGGGACCCAAGTGTTAGCACACGGGTGGGATTCGAGAAACCTCTTAGATAAGATCTTAAAATATTTGATTTTTTTATTTAACTTTTTTACTTGACCATATACCGCACCACCCAAATGAACATGCTAGGTCTACCAATGGTTCCAAAGGCAATGAGAAATCCTCAAATCTATCGATTCCACACTAATTCCTTACCTATTACCTCAGTACCCTAAACTTCTATATAATTTTATAATTTACTAGAATGTCATAGAAAGCTTTACACAACCGAAGAGTACCCTAAGGCCACCTAAAAGGTCTCAAATGGCCTTTTGAAATTCCTGAAATTTCATTTTCTATGCATTTGGTTGGAATTTCAAATGCTCCACCAAGAGGAAGGATTTGGAATTCCACCTCAACAGTGGCGGACCCAGGTAAAAAGGTCTGGGGCTGAAGCCCCCACCCTACTTGAGAATTTTCAAAAACCACCCTGCAAATTTTAATAATTAATGTGTATTTTTAATATTTTCCCCTTAATTCCCACAATATCTCTTTTACATTAAGTGCCCCCCTCCCCCCTCCCCCCTAAATTCTTTGGGTCCGCTCTTGCAAAACTAAAAGTTTGATCCTTAATGAACAAACTCTTTTGGTCAACTTCTGCTGGATTCTAGTAATTTAAAACCCCCCAATTTCAATCACTTTGGTCTTGTTTGTTTGTTTGCATGTTAAAATGAAGAGCAAAAGTGAATATCCTATTTTTTTTTTTAAATGGTAAGAACATAGAAAAAGCTCACCAAATATCTTCTCCTTTTAATGAAAATTGAATAAGGGGAGATAAAAAAAAGAAGCCACTATACATTTTCACCTTATTTTCTTTCGCTTCACCTCATTTCCTTCGCCCCCTCACCTCTTTAAAACTCATTTATGAAGCTCATTTAACATTGAATTCATAGTTGATCTAATGTAAACAAATAGACCCAAAGTTACAACCAATTTTCCTGTCTACATGAACCACAAAATCATACAAAAATCCGGCCAACCAAAACTGCCAAAACTTTCAATTCGACCAGCAGTCACACCCTAAATGGGCAGTCGACCAAACCCCTAAAATCTATCCAACCCTTTTCGTCAAACTTGTAGTCCAGTCCAACCCTTTTGAATACTATTTATCCATCCAAAAATGCATTCGTGATTGTAAAAAACTTAGCCCTAAACAACCAAATAGAACCATTTATCCAACTTTATCAATCAGCCGAAGTCCAGACCAGGCATCAATGAGAAAAATCATTAATTGTCCAAACATAAGAAGTGAGTACATCATCAATTGTCCTCCAATTCCCTCTAGAGGAATATTTGGAAGTGAATGCTGAAAAAGGCTGTTCTCAAAGGATTGGTTGAATGGCAGGACTTTCATTTGAATGTTGCAAATTAATGAACAAGAAATCAAAGTAACCTTGCAATGATCAACAATTGAAACATGATGCAACATCAACGGTTAGATGGGGACCATTGAATGATTCAATGGTCCAATGGAAACCACAGCAAAGTCCAATACATTATAGACCCCAAAACACCGTCATACCACTGAAGGCAGGAACCAAACAAATTTCTATATGCAATTGTATAATTGATCTTTGATCTAGGTGGACCACACAAAACTTGAGGATGAGTTCTTTCAATTGTAAGGATGATGATGTACAATAGTAACGAAGACGTGACGAAGTCTCCTCAGGCGATTAGGGCTCCTCAGGCGATAACAGGCGATTAGGGCTCTTTTAGGCGCTCGGGGAAGGTGACCGTGAGCATGACCTCGTCGGTCACCTCTTCCCCCCCTTACCCCCTGCCTCTCAGACCCCCCGCCCCACCTTTCATCTTCCCTACTCTACCCCCCTCCCAGTCCCTGCATCCATCTCAACACCCTTTCTCAAACTTTCAAATTCCCCCAACTCCCGCCCTCCCACTCCCAACCCCATTAGCAGGCCCTCCACTCTCTCCCCCCAACCAGCCTGTTAGCCTGACCCACCTCCCAGGCCGGTCCCAATCCTCCAGCCTGGCCCGCCCATCACATATTCAAAACCTTCCCCCTCCCGCGTCAGACCTCCATCATTTCCCTACCCTGTTTTCAAACCAGAGCCAAAATCCATCAGCCTTCCCAACCCTGCCTATCTCTAGCTCCATCCCCCAACCTTTTCCCCCGACCTGTCAGCTTCCTCCTCTACCTGGCCCCTCCTTCACCCACCTCCCCCTTTCATACGCCAACCTCTTCCCAGCTCCTCTGCCCCCCAACCCTTCTTCCTACCCCCTACCACCTGGAAAAACGGCAAACCATCCCTCTCCATCCCCCAACCCATGCTTTCCTCTAGCAAGGAATCCTTTTCGTGTGCTGTCATTGGGAAATTTGCAGGCAAGCGCCCCTCCCTCGAATGGGTTGAAGCTCAAGCTAGGCTCTGGCCTCTCTCCAGACCCTGCTTGGTATCCCTTAACATCAAAGGTAATTTTATCTTCAGACTCAACTCTCCCTCTGATAAGTCCCTCATCCTTGGCCGCTCTCCCTTGTCCATTAACAAGAGGAAGATCTTCTTTCTTCCCTGGTCCCCTGGTCAAGACGAATCTGTCTGGCCATCCATTGCTCCAGTCTGGGTGAGGTTCTCAGGGCTCCCTTACCACTGCTGGAGCCAACTCATTATCTTCTCTCTTGCAAACTCCATTGGCCAACCTATCAAGCTGGACGAAATCACCTCCTCCCAAAGAATTCTTACCTTTGCCAGAGTCTTAGTTAACATCGATCTCTCCAAACCCAAACCCCAATCGATTCTTGTAGACCTCCAAGGAGAAAGAGAACTTGAAATCTCTGTCTCCTATGAGCATTGCCCCTGTCACCTTTGTTTTCAATCCGGTCATCTCCCTGTTCACTGCCCCTAGGCCTCTCTTCCCACCCCTGTATCCTCCAACCCAAGCAACACCAGTCCTCCTTCTTTCCCTCCCATTCTCCCAGACCCAGCTTCCTTATCCATATCAGACTCCTCCAACCAATCTCTGACCCAATTTTCTCCCGACCCCAAATCCCCTCTCGGCCTTAGTCCCTGAGGTTCGCCTACAGGTTCCCCCTCCTCCTTCCCTCCTAGTCAGCCCCTCTCCAACTCTTCCAGCCCCCCAGCCCATACATACTCAAACCACCGCTACCCAGCAGACCACCATCAAGTCTAATCCCTCCAAAGTCAAGAATTCCTCTCTATCTTTGTCCAAACCTCTTCTCCGTTCTCCTTCCATCAATGATCTGCCCTATGACGTAGTCTCAGTCATCTTGGAGAAAACCACCTCCCCTACCATAGATACCTCCAACCCTTTTGATATCTTGGAGAAATACTCCTTCTTGGACCCAGTCTCTAACCCCAGCATCTATGGTAAGAATCTCCAGGCCTTCACTGAGAGCTCTCCCTCCTCTCCTCCCCCTGGGTTCGATATCCCCACTCTCCCTCCCCCAGTTAATTCATCCTCTGATACTCCTCTTATGGTTGCCCAAACTTCTCTCCAAATTACCCTCCCCCCCCCAATCCTTAGCCCCTCCCCTCCAGGTCACACAACTCTCAAGATCCCAGAGACTACCCTCCCCAGGCCCCCTTCCACAGGCCAAAAGAAACACCCTGGTACCATCACTGGCACTGGCCCAATAACCAGGAGGTCTAAGAACAAGCGCCCCTCCTCCTCTTCCCCCCATCCATGTTAAAGGTCTTATTCTGGAACTGTAGGGGAATAGCCAATCCTCCTACCATTAGAGCCTTGGCAAATCTAGTCCGCAATCACTCTCCTGACCTGATCTTTATCTCTGAGCCAATGACTGTTTTCTCTTCCACCCAATCTCTAGGCTTAGCCATTTTCGGTTTTGACAATTTCCACTCCAACTCCTCTTTCATCTCTCCTCCCAATTTATGGTGTTTCTCCAAGTCCTCCCACCCTTTCCAAGCTTCAATTTCTAAAGCCTCTTCTCAGAATCTCTCCATGCTCCTTAACAATCAAATTTCAGGGCTCTCCTACCTCATCACAGGAGTCTATGGCTCCACCAATCCTACAACTAGGAAAGATCTGTGGAAAGATCTCATTGTCTTATCCTCAACCTCCCTGCCATGGTGTGTCGTAGGGGACTTCAATGCAATTCTTGCCCACCAAGAAAGACTTAGTCTCCGTCAGGCCACCCCCTCTTCCCTCAAAGACTTTCAATTAGCAGTCATGCAAGCTGGCCTCTCAGACACTCCTTCTTCTGGAAGCATCTTCACCTGGTCCAACAATAGACAAAGTCTCTCCTATGTTGCAGCCAAGCTAGACCGAGCTCTAGTTAACTCCCAATGGCTTGATTCCTTCTCAGATCCTTCTGTCCACATCCTCCCCAGGCTTGCTTCTGATCACAGCCCCCTCCTCCTTACTCACTCTAACCAATATACAGCTCCTAAAGCTCCCTTCAGATTCGAAAACAAATGGCTCCTTCACCCCTCTTTCCTTGCAGTGGTAGAGACAAGTTGGAACACTCCAGTGGACGGGAACCCCCAGTTCATCCTAGCCCAGAAGCTTAAGTCTCTCAAGCTCTCCCTCAAATCCTGGAGTAAGCAAACTTTTGGCCTAGTCCACCAATCTATCCTTGAAGCAGAAGCTTCTATCTTGAGGTGCCAATCAAATTTGGATACCTCTCTCTCAGACTCCACTAGACTTGATCTCCTGACAGCCAAGCAAAATCTCCTGAAATCCTTAAATCCCAGGAAATCCACTGGAAACAAAGATCCAGAATTTCTTGGCTCAAAGAGGGAGACTTGAATACTAAATTCTTTCACCAATCAGCCAAAGCTAGGGGCTCTTTCAACAAAATCAATCACATTTCTGTTAATGGCTGTCGTACTGAAGATCCCATCATAATCCAAGAGCAAGCAGTGATCTATTTCTCCAATCTCTTTTCCTCCCAAGAAGCCCAGGCCCACCCAATCCTCTTCCAGTCCGCTAGCCCTAAAGTCACAGACTCAGAGAACTCCTTGTTGGTCTCTATTCCCTCTGACGGTGAAATCAAAGAGGCAGTTTTCTCTCTTAACAAGAGTAGTTCCCCAGGCCCTGACGGTTTCAATGGAGTTCTTTTTACCTCTACTTGGGGCATCATCAGCCAAACAGTCATCTCAGCCATAAAACACTTTTTCCAATCCAAAAAGCTTCTAAGAGCCTCCAATGCTTACTTCCTTACTCTCATTCCTAAATCCAGATCCCCCTCCTCCTTTGCTGACTTTAGGCCCATCAGCTTACTCAACTTCTCCTATAAAATTATTTCCAAAATCCTCTCCACTAGGCTCTCTTCTATCCTCCCTTCCCTTGTCTCTAAAAACCAGGCTGCCTTCATTAAAGGCAGATCAATCCACCATCAGGCAGCTATCTCCTTTGAGCTCTTCCAAAAGCTCAAATCCAAGCTTAGTAAAGGTTCCCTCTGCCTCAAGCTTGACATCTCCAAAGCCTTTGATAAACTCAAGTGGTCCTTCCTATTCTCCACTCTCAGATTCTTCAACTTCTCTGAAGCCTGGATCTCCCTCATTAAGGAATGTGTTTGCACCTCCAAATGTTCCGTTCTGATTAATCGTTCCCCCCAAGGTTTCTTTAGCTCTTCTTGTGGTCTAAGACAAGGAGATCCCCTCTCCCCGTACCTGTTCATCTTAGCCGAAGAAATCCTTAGCCTCCATCTTCACAACCTTCAATCCCTTGGCACTATCTCTCCCCTGTCCACCATCCCCCACACCCCCTGCCACCTGCTCTATGCCGATGACATCATCATCTTCATGAAAGGTTCCACCTCTGGTGTCCTTGCTCTCCAAGACCTTCTAGAAATTTATCAATCCTCCTCAGGTCAACACATTAACCTTCTCAAGAGCCAGCTCTTTTTAGGCAAATGTGGTAGTAGAAGAAAGGCTAGAATCAGCTCTATCCTAGGTCTCCAAGATAGCCAGGCCCAGCTTAAATACCTAGGTTTTCCTATAGTTTTTGGCTCCCCTAAGCGTGCCCATTTCCTCCCCCTGCTGGACTCCATCCACGCCAGACTCACAGCCTGGAAAGTAAGATTTTTATCTTTTGCAGGTCAGCTCATCCTCATCAAGCATGTTCTCTCTTGCATCCCTATGCACTGTGCCTCTATCCTTCCTCTTCCCATCTCTCTCTGCAAAGACATTGAACGTCTGATGAGAAACTTTCTCTGGTCAGGTAATGCCTCTTCCTCCAAAACCAGCTATGTGAATTGGTCTCAGGTGTCCCTCCCTAAACTTGAAGGAGGTCTTGGCATTAGAAGGATCTCTGAAATCAACAATGCCTCCCTCCTCAAGCTGGGCTGGCAATCTTCCTCCAAGAGCTCGATATGGTCTTCTTGGTTCAAGGCTCGTTACTTCAAGAACAATCCCATTTGGAACCCAGCAAATACTCTTTATGGTTCTTGTATTTGGAAACGCATCAGACGTCTGGCCCACTTCATCTACCAAGGCAGTTCTTGGATATTTGGCAATGGAGAAGATATCAACCCCTGGTATGATAAATGGTGTGGTGATAAGTCAATTGCAGAAGCTTGGCCAGAACTGCAATTCCCCCAGAATCAACGGCTCTCCTCTCTCTTCTTCTCAGGTTCTTGGCAAATCCCTCCCTTCCTGCCATCAGCAGCTCAAGACTTGCTTACCTCAGCTACTCTCCTCCTCACTCCATGTCCCTCAGCTCGAGACACTCTCCTATGGAAGGATTCCACAGATGGCCAGCTCTCACAGCTTAGTGCGTGGACCACTGTCAGAACCAGAAGCTCCACCCTCCTATGGCCTCCCCTGATTTGGAATGGTGTCTCCCTCCCTCGAGTAAGTTTCTTTGGATGGCGTATGATGCACAACAGAACTCCCACGGAAACTCGTCTCCAACACTTGGGGGTCTCCCTAGCCTCCAGATGCTACTTATGCCTCAACGGTTTGGACTCTGCTTCTCACATCTTCTTCTCCTGCTCAACAGCCCAAGCTCTCTGGAACTGGCTCCTCACGGCAGCCAGTGTTCTGCCCCCTCTCCCCTGCTCTCCTTCTTCAATATGGACTTCCCTCTCTAGAGGAAACAACCTTGCAGGCAAGAAGATTTTGGCATCCACCTTCCTTTCAGTTATATACTTACTCTGGAAGACCAGGAACACGACTTTTTTTGAAAACCGCCTCCCCTCTTCCAACCAGCTCCTTGGCCAGCTGCAGGAAGAAATATCACTCTCACTGTTGAAGTCCAAGGTCCCAGTTAGTAGCCAGCAGCTCTCTTCCATCTCCAGTTTTTTGAACATCACTGCTACTTGAGCCCTGCCTCTATTTTGCAGTCTGGGCTAGTTCTGTGGTCTTCTCTGTTTGTAGTTTGGTTTTTGTTTTGTTTCTTTCCTCCCCATTTGGAGGCCTTTTTTTTGTTGTTTGTCTGCTTTCTGTAATTCTTCTTTCTCCTTTCTAATACAATTTACCCTTATACAAAAAAAAAAGGATGATGATGTAGATTCAATAAGGCTTGACAAAACATGCCCCTCATGAGTTGTGCAAGCATTCAATAAGCCAGAATATTATGCAATATTTTGAACATATATTATATTGTCAAGATTTACTGTGATAATATCGTGATATTTGAACGGCTTGTAATGTCTCCTGGGCTGTGGCTTTGCCATTTAAGCAGCATATCAATTTGGGCTTACACATGTCATTGAGTTGAGATTAGGCTTCGTCAGTACTTGACCCGATCTCCTAAATTCTGAAAATCAACTTTATGAAAAGTTACTTTTAGCCTTTTGACTTCCACCTCGGGGGACACTCCAGATTTACTTGGGGCACCCCAGATTTACTTGGGACACATATGTTGTGGGTTGGGCATGCGCCTGGGTGATTAATCCCCTCGGGTACCTTCGTTGGCCAAAAACAGAAGGAGAACTCCACCTGAGAGACAACAGCATTCACCGAGTTTCAAATTTCCAAGGACATGAATCCTCAGAATTCCTCCAAATAAACAGCCCTCAACCCAACATTTTAGAAACATTTGTCGACATATTTCCGTTATCATTTTGAAAACAATGAAAGTCAATAATGACCTAGTGTTATTCACTTATTTGTGGCCTATACTGCTATACCATGGGAGAAGCCCTTTTATTTTCTTGAAGTTTTCAGTGTCTTTCAAGTTTGCCACCCTCTTCTGTCAAGTGTTATCTAACCATTTAATATATATATATATATATAATAAAAAGGTTTCAAAATGATCTCCAACATAACTTTCTCTATTCAAATCCCAACATAGTGAGAATCTTTGCCATAGAAAAGTGGTGAATCACCAATGGGATTCTACACATTTAGATTTCATCACTCTATCAAGCGAAGATTCCCACTTACCATTTTATCCTCATCTAAAGGGACTCTAACAATATCACTAAACTTTTAAGGCCCTGAAAATGAATGATTAAAATGATCTGATTAGATTGATATTTGGTAAATTTCTAATCAACACCATATCTTGGCTCATATAAGTAGGCGCATACTATCGAAAAGCAAACCATAGCCTTTTTTTTTGTTGATGAGAGAGAGCGGGGGAGGTCTTATCTAATGATGATGATTGTCATCATTTGGGTATCATTGGCATTTCTTGTATCCAAATAACTCAATAACATTAGAAAATGTAACTAGCGCAAGTTCATCCCTTGCTTTTTGGAGGAATAACAACAATTTATACAAGTCCTATCAGTTTGGAACATACATGAAATAAGTAGGAAAGAGTGAGTTTCGAAATCCTTTTTCTGTCATATTGTTGAATGTGATTCCAAAGCATTAAAAAAAAAAAAAACCACCTTAACTTGCAATGAATCACCATTCATGGAAAAAGAGACCACAGTGCTGAAGACAACATTTTCAGATTTACTCACATTGACAGGACAATCAGGTGACTAGGATTACTCTTTTCTACAATGATATGTGGTGTTGTTCCTCAAATTAAACCCCATTCCATGGTTAAAACAGATACATCGGCACCTATCGTTTTATTTTAAAGAGGTGAAGTGGGGAACTGGATACAAGATCAGTTGTTGGAAAGAAAATAAAGAGCAATAACAATATCAGTGATCCAGGGGCGAACTGGAGCTTCCTCTTAGAGACACATGGCAGCGACTGCAACTGCTTGATTTAGACCTTTTGCTGGGAAGTTTCCTTGAACTGCAGGATCAGCCAACTCTGGGAATCTCTTTGGGTCTTTGAAATAATGTTGGGCATGTTACAAAAAAGAGACCGCAGACACTGAGTACAATGCAATGCCCATTCATAATCTTGAGAGTTAATATAGGCCAATCACTAAAGCATTGCTAAATTTCATGATGAAAAGGGCGCGATAAGCTCGTCAAAACCCACTCAGTTCACAATGCACTTGATTACAAAAAGATTCAAGTTCCTATAAAGCTGATGTTAGCTTTCATTACTACATGTGAAACAGAGTGCATAATAATCTTGAATGCTATAAGTAGAACTTAATTGATTATTATGTGGGGTCATTTTCGTAATACCAAAGATAAGTCTGATTCCGGTAAAAATACCAATTGGGTTCGTCCTGATCTCGGTCTCATAACCCCGAAGTGAACTGTTAGGCCTGTCTCGGCACCACCCCGAGTTCAGTGTCCGGTTCTGGCTAGTCTCGGTAAGAGTACCAGCTAGCCTCGTCTCGGCTCCAGTATTGGCATACCCATCTCGGTCTCGGTGTCATCAGTCGACTGAGATAAGCGCCAAATGTCAATCATAATTAATGCCCTATTAGGGTGCGGTGGCGTTGCAGAATGAGCTGTCAGATAGGGAATGCGCCTGATAAGGAGTTGACCTTATAATATGGTCATGTCCGCAGCCATACAAGGTATGGACTGATGGGACAGAGCTTACACCTACCCCCACTAAGGGTATAAGGTATGGCCTGATAGGATGTCCCCCTTTTACCTACCTCCACTAAGGAAACTCCTGATGGGACCTCAGCGCCTATATATATACATGAGGTAAGTCCAAAGAGGTAACTGGGAAGAGCATCAACATTCTCACTCACTTTCTCCTCCATACACCCATTTCTTAGTGACTGCACTAACTCAGGCATCGGAGGGCCTTCGGCTGACAACAGCCAGGGGTCTCTAACCTTTGCCTCTTCTTCCCTTTCAGGCTCGGGCTCAGGCGTTCAACCTCTCCAAGGAGCTTAATAGCAAACTAACACATTTACCTCTCAATTAAGTCCGTATTATTTTAGGTTCTTACAGTTGGCGTTGTCTGTGGGGAGCCGGTTCAAAAACGCCATGCCTCCGAAAGGTAAGAAGGTCGTCGAATCATCCGAAACTTTACGGCTATCACCAGTATTGGAAGAGATAATGATGCCGTCCGGGGAGCAGATGCGACAAGGAGCAGTTCCAACACAATCATCGCCAGTGCTGGAGGAATTAGTGCAATCACAGGCACGGCCGACATGACGAGAAGCTGTGCCTGCCCGGCGGCCGCTGGTATTGCAAGAGCAGCGGCCACCTACTTCTGGACAGAGGAGGCCCGGGACCAAGTCTCATCCGGGAGATGCTCCCCTAGCAGGGACTTCAAAGAGGGTGACAGCACCTCCCCGGAAAAATAACCAGCTAACCAAGCGCCACTAGCAACGGCCACCAGTCACTTATCAAAGAAGATCTGAGGGCAAGTTTCGTCAGGCAGGAACTTCCCGATGAAATAGGTCTCCAACACCTGTTGTATCTCGTCGGTCCCATTTTGAGACCGAGAGGAACGATGAAGAGGACAACTACAACCCTCTCACTAAGGATATCAGAGCTCAGAATGCCATTATCCAGGAGAAAGATGAATTGATTCGTCAGCTCCAGCAACAGCTACAAGAGAAGACGAACCAAGCCCTGCCTTCCTCGCCCTCCATGCTTTGCTCAGTCAGACAAGATCTGAGAGGAGTCCGAGACAACAAGAGACGACGTCGAACCTATGATGAAGGCACTAGTAGTAGCCACCCAAACAGTATCCAAGGGAAGCAAAAACAAAGGCCAGAAGACAAGGGCGACCTGCCTGACTGGCTTGCCCAACACATCAGACAGACTGTTCAACAGAACATGGAGGTGGCCGGTTTCGTCCGAGATCGGCTAAATACTTACGACTCGGGGAATCTCGGCACGTCTTCCTTCTCTCGGGAGATAAGTGACTTTCCTCTCCCCGAGAAATTTAGCATTCCGAGGTTCACCCTTTATGATGGAACCTTGGATCCTTCGGCCCATCTCCGATACTTCACCCAGCGAATGTCAATCTGGGGTGATGTCGGAAACTTAAATTGCATAGTATTCTCCTCCAGTCTCAGTGATCTCCCCCTCAGGTGGTTCTGCGCGCTCCTAGAGGAGTCGATCTCAAGTTGACGGCAACTCAGAGGCTTCTTCCTGGAAAAATTCTAGGCGCACAGGGTTATCCCTAGGATGAATAACGACCTGATGGCCATGAGGATGAAACCAGACGGAAATATTACTTGGTTCGCCAAGAGGTTTTGGACCGTCTATAGCCAGATCGAAGACGCCAATGAAGAAGTAGCCGTCATGTGCTTCAAAGAAGCTCTGTTGCCTAGCAACGATCACCGGAAGGAACTTGATCGATATCTCGTGGCCACAATGAAAGCGTTGATGACCTGGGTGAATCAGTTCATCGAGCAAGAGGAAGACGAGACCCGAGCTCGGGAGAACTTCGGTCTAAGGCGCGAGAGCAGCCAGCGCGAAGATAGACCTCCTATCAAGGATAAGAAGCCATTTCGGAGAGAGGAGAGGGGTCGCAATAAGGCTTCCTCAAGTTCGGTTATGGTCTCAACGCTCGCCTCGGGAGGGAAGAAGAAACCCAAGCCATCTGCCGACTCCTATAGGGCTGTAAATACAGTCTTCAAGGAGCCGATCTAAATCTCCCCAAAACTATAACAAAAGCTATTCCAAACCCAAATTAGTCCAAGACTACTAATCACGCTTAAGACTAACACACGACTCAATTAACACTAATCGGGTTCACTCGGGTCGGGGTCTTACATTCTCCACCCCTTAGGGCATTTGGTCCTCCAAATGAAATATAAAACTCACCTCTGGTAGTAGATGTTGATACTTCTTCTACACTTGATCTCGTAGTTCCCATGTGGCCTCTTCCGGTCCATGATTCTCCCATAGTACTTTTACCCACTGAATAGTCCGTGTCCTCAACTCTTGTTCCTTCGTATCAATGATCTGAACGAGCTTCTCAACATACGTAGCATCTTCTCTGATTTCCAAAGGCTCATGTCGAAGTGCATGTGACGGATCGGTGGCATAATTCTTCAACATAGACACATGGAAGACATTGTGTACGCCGGATAGCTTAGGTGGTAAGGCAAATCTATAAGCCACATCACCGATCTTACTCACAATATCATATGGGCTAATGTATCTCCGTGATAGCTTGCCTTTCTGTCCAAATCTCAAAGTCCCTCTCGTAGGTGACACTTTCAAGAAAACCTTATCTCCTTCTTGGAATTGTAAATCTCTGTGGTGGGAGTCTGCATAGCTCTTTTGTCTACTCTGGGACACTTTCAGACGTTTTTGAATCAACTTTTATCGGTCCATGGAAACTGCGAATGCCGACTTCTTCCCAACATACAGGTGTCCTACACCTTCTGTCATACAAAGCCTCAAAAGGTGTCATCCCAATGCTCTAGTGTTAGCTATTGTTGTAAGCAAACTCACACAACGGTAGAGTCTCATCCCATTGAGTCTTAAAATCTAACACAGAAGCACAGAGCATATCCTCGAGAGTCTGAATTGTTCTCTCTGATTGGCCATCTGTTTGAGGGTGATAAGCCATGCTGAACTGTAATCTCGTGCCGATAGACTCATGCAATGTCTTCCAAAATCTCGAGACGAATCTGCTGTCTCTGTCAGATGTGATAGAAACTGGCTGTCCATGTCGAATGAAAATCTCGTTGACAAACAACTCTACCAAAGGTAGCATATGCATCTTCTTCACTGTCCTCATAGGAATGAAATGAGCTGACTTGGTTAGACGGTCAACAATGACCCATATCGCGTCATTGCCCTGCTGGTCCTCGGTAGTCCCGAAATAAAATCCATGGTAATATGCTCCCATTTCCATTCTGGGATCTCTAACGGCTGTAACAAACCTGGAGGCCTCTGATCTTCTGCCTTAATCAACTGACAAGTCATGCAACGAGAGACGAACGCTGTAATCTCTCTTTTCATGTTATTCCACCAAAATCTGTCCTTCAAGTTCTGGTACATCTTTGTGCTGCCCGAATGCATAGAGTACTTAGTGCTGTGAGCCTCGGTCATGATGTCATTCCTCAAATCTTCAATATTGGGTACACACAGACGGTCACGGTAGTATAAAACTCCAACGACAATACGGAAATCTGGACGGTCTGCTATATGCTCTGAAATCTTGGCCAACTCTGGGTCTTGCACTTGACTGTCTTTGATCTTCTGAATGAAAGAAGGTTCTGACATTGGCATGTTAGCTAATTGTACACCCTACCTTAGTGGTTGTAGGTCTATGCTCAACTCCTCAAATTGCTCAAAAATACAAGTGCCGCTTAGATTTGCCAAGCCTATTGATTTCCTGTTGAAGACATCGGCAACTACATTAGCTTTCCCCGGGTGGTACTTGATTGGAAAATCGTAATCTTTGATATATTCCATCAATCTTCTCTGTCTCATGTTCAATTCCTTCTGAGAAAACAAGTATTGTAAGCTGTGGTGATCGGACTTCGAACTTCTCTCCATAGAGGTAATGTCTCCGCATTTTCAACGCGAAAACAACCGCTGCTAACTCAAGATCATGGGTTGCATAGTTCTTCTCGTGATCTTTCAACTGCCGAGATCCATAGGCAATCACTTTTCCCTCTTGCATCAACACGCAACCGAGTCCAACATTCGAAGCATCAGTAAAAATGGTGAAACCGCCGCTTCCGGATGGTAAAGTAAGCACTGGTGCTGTAGTCAATCTCTTCTTCAGCTCTTGGAAACTATCTTTGCACTGATCTGTCCACACATATGTGTAGACACCTCATTTTGGCCCCCTATGATAGCCTTAAACACTTATCATATATAATGATGCCCCCATTTCACCCATAATTGAATGGTTAACGGCATAATTTAGATTAATTAATGACGATGAAGATGCTTGTTGATAATTTTAGACTTAATTCGGCAATTCATAGAAATTGTGAGAGAAAAGGCCGAATCGCGTTGAGATCTCGAGTTCAACCCACTACTCATACTAGGCATGGACTATAACACTATTCCAAACCCTTGCCAGACTATATAGAAGACACTCAGATTATTCTTGGAGAAACTACACATAGTTTGCCTAAGTACGATATGATTAACATGAATTAGGAGGTTGGGATCATTGATCCAAGTATCCTGTATTTTCCCGACCTCTGACCATTAGGATTTACAGACCACGAGATTCTACATTCCGAGAGCTTTCCGACGATATATAGAACGTCCAAACCCGATAAGCGGGTCAAAAGTTATGAGCTTCCGAAGTTTGTCCTAAGAAGATGTCAAAAGCACCTAGGCACCACTCATGTGGCGCCCAGGCTGCTGAATTCCACATAGGCGCCCCATGCTGGGCGCCCATACTGCCCAGGGCCACCTAGGCACCTCATGGTGGGTGCCCACCTTCCAAATTCCACTAGCTGGGCTGAAACAGACTTGGGCCATTTAGCGTTGGGACCGAACTCCAAAAACGAACCGAACCACCTAGGCACCACCCATGTGGCGCCCAGCCCTGAGTTCCACTTGGGCGCCCAGGCTGCGCAGACCATGTGGGCGCCACCCCATGGGCGCCTACCCTCTCTCAAACCCTAATTCATCCTAAAACAACTTAAGCCGCCTTGGGATGCGTGAAACCTTCTAGAAGCACGAATTAATGAAGCCCTAGCCCTCCTAAACTCGTCCCAAAGACTCTATATAATCTCTCTTAACCCCCATTAGCAAAGGGAGCTACCCTAAAGAAAAAGAGAGAAAATAGAGAATAAGGAAGGAGAAGAAGAGGTAGCCACCATTAGAGAAAGAGTTTCAGATCTAGAGAAGAAGAAGAAGAGGTAGAGAAGAAGGCTTCCATATCTTCAACTGGGGCTATGGGACTTCGCAAAAGCTTCGTTCTAGGAACTTGAGAAACGCGTCATATACCGGTATTCCTAGATCTTCCCTTTCTTTTACTGCATCCCATTGACATAAAGGCTTAGAAATATGTTTAGGATCATTTGAGCATCATAGATCTGCGTTAGCTTGTGTTAAAACTGATATTAGCATCTCATCATACTAGAAACATGTTTAGGTTCATCATAATATAGTAGATCTGCATTAATTTCGTAATGCTAATTGCATAACTAGGTTAGATCTCGCGTTAACAGTATCATTGTTATCATTCATATCAGAAAGATCGCGAAAAACCCTTGGCAGAGAGGCTGGGCGCCACCCCCTGGGCGCCTGCCCTCTCCCGGACCACTTGGGCGCCACCCCCTGGGCGCCTACCCTTTTGAGATAGGGTTCGGGTTCTAAACCTTTGCCCGTTACATCGTTTTCTCGTAGATCTATTAGCTGCATCATTAGTAGTTCGCATTAGGAATTCACATCAGTCACTGAATATCGAAAATCGTGTTGAAAATACTAGGGTTTTTGCGCATTCGTTGTGATCCCTCGAAAACCCTGACTGAGCAGGACAGGCGCCACCCCCTGGGCGCCCAAGTGGATTTTTTCCACCTTAGTGCATAACTTCTGATCTTCCGCATTTAGTTTACTTAGAAACTATTTCATAATGATATGTTTGGTTGTTTGATGCGTTCTGAACTCCGAATTACCATCTTTGTCACATTTCACCTCATATCATTTGAATCGTAGAATTATACAAAAAACCCAAAAACATCATAAAACATAAAATCATTTCTTCTCTTTCCTTACTCTTTAGTAAATTAGAGGGGAAACCAAAAACAAATTAAAAAGACATCCAAAAAAACCCAAAAATAATAGTTAGATAGTTTAGGTTATCGAATTTAGCGCCTAAGTAGGATAAACCCTAAGATTAACTAGGACATCATTCATTTCAGAATCATTAAATCAACTAAGAACTTAAAAGACTTAAAACCTAAAAACCAGACACTTGGGCGCCACCCCCTGGGCGCCCATCCTTCCACAGCCACTTAGGCGCCACCCCCTAGGTGCCCAACCTCCTCATTCTCTACGACACTCCGCCTAAAGCTTAAACCAATTAATTAAAACCTTAAACTAGTCCGAATCAACACAGTAAAACATTTTAAACCTGAAATAATTAAAACCCTAATCAACTCAACCTTTAATTAACTCAAAAGCACAAGACCAACGCGAAACCAAAACCAGACACCTGGGCGCCACCCCCTGGGCGCCCAGCCTATCAATCCACTTAGGCACCACCCCTGTGGCGCCTATCCTACCCCATTCCCTTGGAGACCATCAATCGAAATTAAAACTTAACTAATTAGACCCGAATCAATACATTAAAGCACTGTCAATTTAAAAAGATTTGAAACCTCAATCAATTTGATCTTGAATTCAAATCAAAAACATAAAACCGATTCGAACCATAAAAACACCTGGGCGCCACCCCCTGGGCGCCCATCCTTCCGAGACACCTGGGCGCCACCCTCTTGGCGCCTATCCTACCCAGTCACTTGGAAACCCCATTTGAAACTAAACCCGAACTCAATCACAATCAACACCTCAGAATTCCATTGAATTTAAAACAATTGAAGTCAGAAGCTCGACTTCAAATTAGCTTGAAGATCATTGAACCAACTCAAAACTTAGAAGACTATCCACCTAGGCACCACCCTCTGGGCGCCTAGCCTCCCGAATCACAAAAAGACCTAATTAATTAGAACCTAATTTAATCCTAACAACGCAGCAAAACACTTTTATTTTAAAATACATCAAACTATAAAAGTTCAACCTCAAATCAACCTAAAAAATACGAAACCGACCCGAACCACAGAACAGTCCACTTGGGCGCCACCCCCTGGGCGCCCATCCTCCATTTCCACCTGGGCACCACACCCTGGGCGCCCAGCCTACCTGTTTTCATCAGAACCCCGACCAACGACTTAGCCTAATTAATTGACATTCAAATCAATACCAATCCACATATTAAAATACTTTTAACTTAAAATACTTAAGACTTTAATCAATTCGGACTTAGCACCCAAAACCCTTACGAACCAACAAACAACCACCTAGGCACCACCCCTGTGGCGCCTATCCTACACTTTCACCCCGACCTACTACCTCGACCAAAAACAAATAACTAAACACCTTATAACTTAAATTAACTAAAACCAGAACCCAACATAATCCCTAGATCCCAAAAACCAAAAACTTAGTCCCATCCGGAATACCTGAAGATCACAAGCCATCACTTGGGCGCCACCCCCTTGGCGCCTATCCTTTCGTTTGCACTAAAACGCGAATTCTTGGTTTTGTTCCCAAATCCGGACCCGACTAATTTTTGACATTTGAACACCAGAGAACTAAAACAATTTGGAACATTAGAATTCATCGAGTAAGAATCCTCAGGATTCCGAAGATAACAACGACACCACCGCCATTAGCCAAACCACTGCGAAACAACCACTTGGGCGCCCAAGTCCTCCGCCAATCCTGTCCGTCGATTTCGACATCATTTCACTTCTTGAATTAAAACTTGAAACCCAGAGCCTTAAACAACTTAAGCAGAACCTTAAAACATCCCTAAATCACTCTTAATCAACTCATAACTTAAAACAAGCCGAATCGACTAAAACCTTAATTAACAAACTGTTTAGGCGCAGGAACCATCAAGCTTAGGCTATTTGCACCTTAGGATTATATCAGATTTCCTCATTAGATAGATTAGAGCATTAGGCTTCGTCCCATCACTTTTCTTGTTTCGTTAAGGGACCGGGAGAGCTGATGTGGGCGGTCTAGGACCTTAGGTTAGGGCTAATCCGATGATCAGTAATAAAGCATTAATCACGTAAATCCAAGTAAGATCCCCTAGTTAGGCCCTTCTAGCCCAATATCAAAAATCCATAAAAACTATAAAACCAACAAAATCAACCCAAAAAGACTTTTCCTTTATTTCTTCCTCCACCTCAGGTGCCAAATATTTAATCGAACTTAATGATAAAAGGGAACAAAGAACTGACTTCAAAAATTGAATAAATGAGAATAATTAGATGAGATGAGTGATTTCACACACCTTGCAAACTTTTATTTCGGCCCATCGGCCACCTCTAAATCAATCACGGCCCATCGGCCCACTAAAACAAACACCGGCCCATCGGCCACCTTCAATCAATCACAGCCCATCGGCTTTTTACTTTATCACTCGTGTATCGCACACGAAAAACACAGAAATCACAAGTCAAAGTCTCGTTTGCATCATCATTTTGGTTTGGAAAAGTCAGCCTTTAAACCCTATTTTGCCAAGGGATTAGAAGGGGGTACCCGGGAACGGGGCCGATCCTCTTCTTAAATATTTGGCACCTCCCCCCTTTTTTTTATTTTTCTTTATTTTAATTATTTCATTTTACTTGGATATACCATGATTTTGCTATGTGAGGATTAACCTTATTTGGATTCTGACTCATAACCCTGAACTGACCCAATATTAAAGAGACCCAAAGAGACCCAAATTAATGTGACAGGAAAACCGTCGTGTGTTGCCGGCAGCACATTAGACGAGAGAAGAACCCACCCATTTATTTTCTCCCATTTTTCTTCGGCTTTTGTCGAAGAACGGTGTTACGGCCGTTACCGTAGCTGGCGATCGTGATCCGTCGATTTTGAGGGTAGTCAGAATCCTCATTTTCGATGTAAAATTTAAATAGCACATATAGATGAATGGCGATTTCCCTCCCCTGGGGGATCAAAATTCACATCCGACAATATGGTACATTCTTCCTTGTCAACTTCGTCAAAGGTGACGCAATCGACGAAAATCCTTGCACAAACCTCCGGTAATATCCTGCCAATCCTAGAAAACTTCTGATTTCTGTCACATTCTTCAGTCTCTCCCAACTCATAACTGCTTTAATCTTGGACGAATCTACTGACAATCCTTCTTTAGAGATGATGTGCCCCAAAAATGCGACTTGTTCCAACCAAAATTCACACTTGTTGAGCTTCTCGCATACAGCTGGTTCTCTCTCAAAAGTTACAGTGTTATTCTCAAGTGCTCTTCATGCTCTTCTTTGGTCTTGGAGTATACCAAAATATCGTCAATGAATACTACCACAAACTGATCTAGATACTCTGCAAATATCTTCTTCATCAACGCCATGAATACTGCTGGTGCATTGGTCAATCCAAATGGCATCACTAGAAACTCATAGTGGCCATATCTTGTCCGGAAAGCTGTTTTCAACACATTTGATTCTCTGACTCTCAGCTGATGGTAACCTGATCTCAAATCAATCTTCGAAAAATCCGAGGCACCTTGTAACTGATCAAACAATTCATCTATCCTTAGCAATGGGTATTTGTTCTTGATGGTCACTTGATTCAATCTTTGGTAATCAATGCACATTCTAATCGAACCATCTTTCTTCCTGACAAACAAGACTGGAGCTCCCCATGGTGAAATGCTCGATCTCACAAAACCTTTGTCTAACAATGCTTGCAACTGAGTCTTCAATTCTCCTAATTCCGCCGGAGCCATTCTATATGGTGAAATAGATATCAGAGCGGTCCCTGGTAACAACTCGATAGTGAAGTTAATCTCTCTGATGGGTGGTAAACCTGGGATCTCCTCCGGAAAAACATCCGGGAATTTCCAAGCAATTGGGATCTCCTCCACCCCTTGGGACCGTTTATCCTCCGTGATAAATGCCAAATAGGCTTCACATCCACCGTTCAAGTCTATCAGCCTTCAATGCTGAGACAAACCTTGAACGAGGACTTCTCCTCTCTCCCTGAAACAACACCCCTGCTGGTGTCTCATCCAACTTGAAAGTGAGGGTTTTATGGAAACAATCCATTGTGGCATGGTACCCTGCCAGCCAACCCATCCCTTGGATGACATCATAATCATACATCTCCAATAAAATGAGATCTGCGGTTAAAACCACTTCTCCTATCTGGACTGCGTAACTAGGATAAAAGGTTCTACAAATAACTTATTTACCTACTGGGGTTGCCACAGTCGAAATGAACTCAAGTTCTCTAGCATGCATATCAATCAACTTAGAAAATTCATGGGATAAGAATGAATGTGTAGAGCCAGGGTCAAATAAAATCCTAACTTTCATCCCACAACAAGAAGTGTACCTTCTACTACATTTTCCGTTGCCTTTGTATCAGCTCTATTGACCGCATAGATTTTCCCTCGATGTTGTGGCCTACTCTGAGCTTGTTGTGGCCTGCCTTATGGTGCATTTCTGTTCTGTTGCGGTGCACGCTGATTTTGGTTTTGTCCCTGCTGACGAGCCTGTTGTTGCTGCTGTGGTCTATGCTGCTGCTGTTGTGGTGCTTGCTGCTGAAGTGGCCTTGCCTGGTTTTGGACAGCCATTGCGTTCTGTGGTGGTGCTGGACGCTGTGCTGCCTGCTGTTGCTGATTCTGCCTATTCTGTCTCGGACAGTCTCTCATCTGATGGGTCATGGAACCACATCTAAAGCATACTCCTGTGAGTGTACGACATTCAGCACTGACATGATTCTTTCCACAATTGGTACAAACCATTGGATTCTGAGTACTTGGTTATGTCCTCTGCTTCTTGTTCTGATGATTTCTCTGGTGCTGGTGGCTTTGTTGGTTAGCTGGACCCTTTCCCTCAACTCTGAGGATCTTGTTGTGAAAGTTCTCAAACTTATAGACCCTCTTGACAGCTTCATCGAAAGTTGCAGGTGGTACAACTCCGATAGCATCTCTCTCAATGAAAGGATTGAGTCCTTCTAGGAACTCAGCAATTTTCTTCGCTACCGTGTCCACCAATTCCGGAGCATATCTAGACAATCTCTCGAACTTAGTGAGGTATTCGAGGACTGTCATGTTCCCTTGCATAAGCCGCTGGAATTCCACTGCATTCTGTCTCTTGATGTGTGTGAGCACATATTTATCGTGGAACTGCCTCTTGAAGTTTGCCCAAGCCACTGCATCTGCCATAGTCCTGTATTCCTCACTGACTATCTTCCACCATATGTCTGTTGCACCAATAAAGAGAGATGATGCAAGTTTCACTCTGTCTCCTCCGGTGCATTGGAAGATCTTAAAGATGTTCTCGGTATGCTCTAGCCAGTCATCTGCAACTAATGGATCCTCTATGCCTAGGAATTCTTTTCGGGCTCTCTTCCGAAATCGCTCAAACAAAGCGTTCGGGTCATGTAGTCTTTGATTGATGACAATAGCAGGTTGAGGTTGTACCGGTTTGGGCCTTCTCTGTAATACCTCTAGCAATTGCCTCTGCATCTCTGTCAATTCTCTTGCATGGTCTTCCTCTCTCTTCAGCATTTGGTCTTGCAATCTAGCCTGATTCTCATTGGCCTGACACTGTTGATCAAGCATTGCCTGTATCATTTGTTGGAATTGATTTGGCGTGTTGTTATCAACCATATCCTTTTCGACCGGCCCTGTATGATCACTATTACTCCCGGAGGGGTTGCCATTTACCGGTCTCTTACGAGGTGGCATGATGATGTAAAACAAGTTGTTAGCACATGATAATCAAATAAAGGGTCATATTGCTCTCACGATACTAGCTAACGAAGAGTCTAACGAACCCTCGCTACGTCCTTAGGATTACTAGTTTCTTTTAATTGCTTGAAATACGTCTCGCTCTGATACCAGTCTGTCGCGACCCCGAATCGGGCCCGCAGGACTAATCCGGGATCGGGACGCTAATGTGGTGTGGTGAGTGAATGGTTAACAAGTTGAGTGTGTCAATAGGGTGTACACGCTTATTTAATTTCCTACAGGTGTCCGCGGTGGGGATATCACAACCATATATGAATATTTCTTTTAAGTGCGGAAGCGTGTAGCAAATCAACATTCAAACCATCTCTAGTCATAAAGACAATAACTCAAGTATAAATACTGTATCAAAATGAGCAATGATCATTAGCGTGTTACCCAAAAGTAAGTTAAAGTTTACACAAAAGATTATTTAATTACATTCCCAAAAATAGAGGCCAACAAAGGCCAATATAAACAAATTACCAATCCCAAAGAATGGTTAAACAGTTTCCCAAAATATTATGTCTCTCGTAGCAATCGAGTGTCTATACGACATCATCAGCATGCCACTCAACTAAGCGCTGCGGTTCACTGACCGCCTCCTCTGGCTTCTCCTCAAGGTAACCGGCAACGGGACCTGAGTACCAAAGAGTGGGTCAAGCACGACGGTTTGGCAAACAGGTGAAAAGACATAACCATTCAATAATAAACACATTTACCTTTAAAAGCATTTAAACATGTTCGATCAATAACTTCATAAAAGAATCAAACCATTAAATGAAAATATTAACACAGTGTAAAACATGTATGGGTATCCAAGGAAATTGGAAAACAAGCAAGATGACAACCACACGAAGCTAAGTCCTCTATCACTAAAGTGACAGAGCAATAACTAGACACTGATCTCAGTCACTCGAGGTGAGGAGAAACAATGGATCTTATAAATACATATACATATACTATACATGACCATAGTAGCGAGCCGGGCATTGGGAACCACAGTAGCAATCTGCGGTATCGGGACAAGACCACGGTGAAAACCAGGTAGCAGGATCCAAACTGCAGCTGGCGAGACAAGAGGGAGATCTCCAAGTCGGTGGATCAGACCAACAGGGTTATCCAAGCTTAGTGGTGCCGACTCATAGGTCAAATAATAAGATTAAAACACGTATGAAATACATCGAGTGCAAGTACATAAATAAACGGGACGGGGTGCTCAAAGGCACAACTGTCATTTCATGTCGGGTGATACATTTCTGGACAAGTAACTGTTACTAGTATACTTTCAATACTATCGGGAATAACAAGTCACGTAGTATAAATTCGGGATCAATGAAATACTATGGAACCTTTGAAATCTCGGGACTAGTATCAGGATTTAAGACTAGTTCAAGGTGAATAGGGGTCCCGTATGTCAATATTAATAAAACTTAGTACTCCTTGAGTATGGGGACATTTCAGGGTCCTTATACACTTTGAGGTTTTCGAAGCTTCGAACGAGTCTTTATGATATGGTTTCTTTCTCAAACGGATTCCCCATCGTTCTCAAACGGGTTGGACAAATCATTGGGATGAGAATCCTCTTCATTTCTCTCTATTTCCAAATTTCTAGGCAGTTTCGGTCACCTAGCGATCAGCTTGCGATTAGCCGCCAATAGGTTTGGCGGTGAGCCACTAGCTGACCGCGGTTGGCTTGACCGAATGCAGCTTACTGGAAAGTAACCGCCAAGGTAGGGTTAGCTGGCAATTAACCACCGATGGATTCGGCGGTTAGCCGCTGGATAACCGTGAGGCTGACCGCTGAGTTCAGGAGAGAATGGTGCTCTCTGGAAGTGTAACCGCGATAGTTCGGTTAGCTGGCGGTGACCGGCGGCTAGCCGATAGGTGACCGCTGGCTGACCGCCAGGTGCGGGAAAAGTCCCACTATGTTCAGCTTTGAGCCCCTTTCTCCCTTAAACCAACTTAACATCATCTCCCCTTCATGCTTGCAATAAAATGAGTCCAAGACTCCTCCAATTCATCATTCAACACTTCCACTCTTTCATTTTACATTTCTCCCGTCACTTTCCTTCCATTCTCAATCAATCACAAATGAGGAGAAATTCACCAAATCACAAGCATTCATTTAAGTCTCTTGAAAGCATTAAATGATAGGCCATAAATGCTAATACTTATAAGGATTAGACAAGCTAACAAGATTCATTATGAACATTTATTTCAAATCAATGCAACTCAATAAAAGCAAGAAAGAAATAATGAAATCATTAATACATTTAATGAAAATCATTTAAAACTCAAAACATCATTTCATCCACTTGCCTTGGGTCTCTAATCAAGCAAATCAAGGTACTAACCAAGCTCTCTCAAGAATCCTACAAGCACAACAAAAACCCCCAAAAACAAACCCTAAAATGGGTCAAATAATGAAAGAAGAAGATAAAACTCACAATAATGAGCTTCTCAAGGACTAGAAGAATATAAATCTAGAAGATGGAGAAGATTGCTTACTTGGATGACCTTCAAATGGCAAGAGTTAGCTCAAAGAAGATCTTGGAATGAGAGGTTTTCTCCACAAATGGTATCAATGGGTAGCCTTCAAGATGAGGAAGAAAATGATAACCTCCATTTTGATGTTGGTGTAAGTTTGGTGTAGATTGGAGATGAAAAGAGCAAGAAGAAGAAGGAAAAAGTTGCAAGAAACCCTAGGCTAAAGCTTGTGCTGGAAAAAGGGAAATGGAAGATGGGTTCTCCTTATATAAGCAATGGGGATGGGTCCCACCACTTAAGAAACTCTTCGGGCTGAAATCACATCTTTTGAGATCTCGAATGAATTCAAAGAAGAATGAAGAAATGATCGCCGAAATATCTAGTTTCCGAAAAGTATATGTTTCGCGGGTTTCGGGGATTTCAAGTTTTAGGTACAGATTTAGTGTAAAAAGACTGTTTTGCCATCAAGGCTAGGAAATTGGGTTTTGGGGTCTCGAACAGGCACGGGATCAACATAAAAGTTGTAGGGATTAACAACACAATTAAAACGGGATTAAAACAATGAATACAAGAATCTCCGATAAATCCCAAAGCACATGCAAAGTCATAAAAAGGAACCCCCAAAGGGCCCCACTAATCTCAAAGCAATCAAAATCTCTCCAAAACTATAACAAAAGTTATTCCAAACCCAACTTAGTCCAAGACTACTAATCACGCTTAAGACTAACACACAACTCAATTAAAACTAATCGGGTTCACTCGGGTCGGGGTCTTATAGAGATAATGTGCCACAGGTTGAACGTGGATTCGAAGTACAGACCCGTGGTTCAAAAAGCTCGCAGAACGGGGGTTCCACAGACCGAAGCCGTGATTGAAAAGGTCGACAAACTACTAAAAGCTCAGGCTATCAGAGAAGTGCAATACTAGGAATGGCTGGTCAACACGGTGGTCGTCAAGAAGAAAAATGGAAAATGGAGGGTCTGCGTGGACTTCACCGACCTCAATCAAGCATGCCCAAAAGACAGTTTTCCACTCCCGAAGATCGACCAGCTGATTGACGCCACTGCCGGACACGACAGGATGAGCTTCCTCGATGCTTACCGGGGATACCACCAGATTCCAATGTATGGACTTGATGAAGAAAAGATCGCATTTATAACACCCAGATGCATCTACTGTTATAAAGTGATGCCCTTTGGGTTAAAAAATGCAGGCGCGACTTACCAACGACTGGTAACCAAGATGTTTCAGGTTCAGCTCGGCAAAACAATGGAGGTCTACATCGATGACATGGTCTTCAAGTCCAGAAGGTCACAGGACCACTTGGCCGATCTGTATCAAACGTTCGATATCCTGAAGAGGTTCCAGCTCAAACTAAATGCATCCAAATGCGCGTTTGGTGTCGGCTCTGGCAAATTCCTTGGAAGCCTCGTTACCAGAAGAGGGATCGAAACCAACCCAGACCAGATCTCGGCAATCCAGGCAGTTCAGAGTCCGACCACGGCTAAACAAGTCCAGAGGCTCACAGGGATAGCCGCTGCCCTCAACCGTTTTATCAACCGAGCTACGGACAAGTGTCGCCCGTTCTTTCAGCTTCTGAAGAAAAGAAGAAAATTCCAATGGACTCCGGAGTGCGACCAAGCCCTTCAGGAACTCAAAGACTATTTGTCTTCACCTCCCCTACTGTCAACACCGAAACAAGGCTAGGCCCTCTATCTGTACCTAGCTATCTCCGATCATGCAGTGAGCTCGGTCCTCGTCAGAGAAGAAGACAAGCAACAAAAGCCAATCTATTACACGAGCAAGATTCTCCTTGATGCCAAGACCAGGTATCTGCCATTAGAAAAACTTGCATTGGCACTCATCAGCGCTTCTCGCAAACTCTCCCACTACTTCCAGACATACACGATTGTCGTTGTTACAGAACATCCACTCAAATCCCTTTTCAGAAAAGTAGACTTCTCTGGAAGAATATAAAAATGGGCCGTCGAGCTGGGGCAATTCGATATTCAGTATCAACCCAGAACGGCGATCAAAGCCCAAGTTTCGATGGACTTCATCGTAGAATTCATTTCTCCTAGTTCGGCACCGAGCCAGCCCGACACCGAACTGGGGGGCAGTAAGGGTAGAGAAGATGATGGGAGCAAGGATGAAACCACCGAGATCGGGCACGAACAATCTTGGAAGCAGTTCCTCGACTCAGCGTGGAAGGTCTTCGTGGATGTGTCGGACGTGAATTTTGATCCCCCTGGCGAGGGAAATCGTCGTTCATCTATATGTGCTATTTAAATTTTACATCGAAAATGAGGATTCTAACTACCCTCAAAATCGACAGATCACGATCGCCAGCTACGGTAACGGCCGTAACACCGTTCTTCGACAAAAGCCGAAGAAAAATGGGAGAAAATAAATGGGTGGGTTCTTCTCTCGTCTAATGTGCTGCCGGCAACACACGACGTTTTTCCTGTCACATTAATTTTGGTCTCTTTGGGTCTCTTTAATATTGGGTCAATTCAGGGTTATGAGTCAGAATCCAAATAAGGTTAATCCTCACATAGCATAATCATGGTGTGTCCAAGTAAAATAAAATAATAAAGAAAATAAAAGGGGGGAGGTGCCAAATATTTAAGAAGAGGAACATCCCCGTTCCCGGGTACCCCCTTTTAATCCCTTGGCAAAATAGGGTTTAAAGGCTGACTTTTCAAATCGAAATGATGATGCAAATGAGACTTTGACTTGTGATTTCTGTATTTTTCGTTTGCGATACACGAGTGATAAAGAGTGAAAAGCCGATGGGGTGTAATTGATTGGAGGTGACTGATGGGCCGGTGTTTGTTTTAAAGAGGCCGATGGGCGAGTGTTTGTTTGAGGGTGGCCAATGGGCCGAAATAAAAATATGCAAAGTGTGTGAAATCACTCATCTCATCTTATTATTCTCATTTATTCAATTTTAGAAATTAGTTCTTCGTTCCCTTTTATCATTAAGTTCAATTAAATATCTGGCACCTAGGGTGGAGGAAAAAATAAAGGAAAAAATCTTTTTGGGTTTATTTTGTTGGTTTTATAGTTTTTATGGATTTTTGATATTGGGCTAGAAGGGCCTAACTAGGGAATCTTACTTGGATTTACGTGATTAATGCTTTATTACTGATCATCGGATTGACCCTGACCTAAGGTCCTAGACCGCCCACATCAACTCTCCCGGTCCCCTAACGGAACAAGCAAAGTGATGGGACGAAGCCTAATGCTCTTACCTTTCTAATGAGAGAAGTCTGATTTATTCCTAGGGTGCTAATAGCCTAAGTTTGATAATTGCTATGCCTAAACAATTTGGTTAAGTATGGTCTTAATTGGTTTGGTCCGTTTTAAACTAAAGGTTGATTAAGGGTGATTTAGGGATGTTTTAAGGTTCTGATTAGGTTGTTTTTAAACATATTAAGGTTTTATTTAGGTTGTTTTTAAATATATTAAGGTTCTATAGTTTCAGGTTTTGTTTCAAATGATGGAAAGATGTCAAAATCGGTGAAATAGGACTGACGGAGAACTTGGGCGCACTTGGGGTTTTGCCTAGGTTACTCTGGTGACTTGGGCGCACAGATAGTGGCGCCCAAGTGCTAGGTTCTGTGTGCTTAGGCTGGTGACGACGGTATCGATGTTGATTTTGGAATTCGAGGACTTTCTATTTGATGCAAGTCTCTGTTTTAATATTATTTTAGGTTCTGGATTGATTTTATCTTAATGGTTTAAGTCCGGAATTCAAAATACAACCAAGGTTTACAACTTGGACCAGACAGGGAACCTAGGCGCACCTGTGTGTGCGCCTAGGTGTCTCTGAGAACTTGGGCGCCCAAGTGATGTCTTGAAGCTCTTCGACCATCCGACTTTGGTTCGAGGTTCCGGATGAGTTTAAGTTGATTCAGGTTTTGATTTTAAGGTTGTTATTGGTTCTGTGATGGTTCTAAGATGCTGATTGAGGTCAAAGTTGGAGGTGAATAGGGATTCGATGGTCTTAGGGAATGGAGACGGACTTGGGCGCACCTGTGGTTGCGCCTATGTTTCTTGAGTAACTTGGGAGCACCTGTGGTGGCGCCCAAGTGTCTGGTTCGTGTGTTTTGGTTCTTTCCGGGTTTTTGTTCACTTAGGCTTGGAGTCTCAGGGGATTTATGTTAATAAATCCATATCTCGGGTTGGTCTTGAGTCTATAAACCTTAAGCGTGATTGTGTTTTGTGTTCGGGAGTTGAAGTGCAACCGAACCGCGCTTCGGGATTGGAACAAGAAGTTGGGCGTACTTATATGTGCGCCCAGGTTCTTGGGGTAACTTGGGCGCACGTCAAGTGTCTGCCTGTTGTGGAGCTACTGGTTCGTTCGATTCTAGGGTGTTTTTGAGTCGGATTCAGGTATTCTAACTCGTTCCTTGGTTGAGAGAATGTCTTTATTCTCTGGGTATGGTTTGGTCTTATTGTCTTTAATTAGGTTTTGATTGGGGGTCTTAATTAGAGATTGGTGACTAGGGATTTGTTTGGTAGGGTTTGATTAATTAGGGGTTTTGGTTAGGAGGAGGGGTTTGATTAATTAGGGTTTGATTAATTAGGGGTTTTGGTTAGGAGGAGGGGTTTGATTAATTAGGGTTTGATTCATTAGGGGTTTTGGTAGCCTCCCTCTTTTAAATGATATAAGAGATCTTTTTATAAAGGTTTTGGCATGGAGGAGGGGTTTAGGGTTGTTATGTGCACGAGTCTCTAGAAGTTTCACGCAAAACAAGGTAGGTTTAGGGTTTCGGGAACTTGGGCACACACATAGGTGCGCCCATGTTGACCTGGGAACTTGGGCGCACACACAGGTGCGCCCATGTTCTATTTTGGGGCTATGTGGGCTTTGGGTTCGGTTTCAGACTGTTTTTGGGTTAAGGTCAAGTCGGAACTGCGAAAGATAGAGCGCACACACAGGCTGAGACTTGGGCGCATCTAGGGTGGCGCCCAAGTATGTCTCCAGTGGGGGGCCGTTAGGGCAATCTTCCGTGGGCCATAACTCTTGGGCCGTTTGTCGGAATTGGACGTTCCACCTATCGTTGGAAAGCTCCTAAAATGTAGGATCTATTGGTCCATACATCATAATGATCAGAGGTTGGGAAATGGTAGGCACTTGGGGTTAAGTTGACCTAGGGTCTGGTTCGGGTTGAATTTGGACTAAAACAGAGGAAATTGGACTTGGGTGCACTTGTGGGGGCGCCCAAGTGGATTTTAGAACTTGGGCGCACACACAGGTGTGCCCTTGTTATCTTCTGGGTCGAATGGGCTTGGGGTTCGATTTTTGGATTGTTTTCGGATTGAGATTGGGTTGGAACTATGAAGAGTGGAGCGGAACCAACTTAAATGTGCACTAAAGTGTGTTCTAGGGTAACCAGGGACTTGGGCGCACCTGTGTGTGCGCCCAAGTGTGATCTTGGAACCTGGGCACACCTGTGTGTGCGCCCAAGTGTGTCCCTGGTGCGGGACCACTTGTGTAATCTTCTAAGGGCCATATCTTTTGATCCGTTGGTCGGACTTGGAGGTTCTATATATCATCGGAAAGCTCTCGGAACGTAGAATCTTTTGATCAATAGATCCTAATGGTCAGAGGTCAGGAAAAGTAAGGGATACTTGGATCAATGATTCTAACCTCTTAATTCATGTCAATCGTATTGTACTTGGGCAAACTAAGCGTAATCTCTTTAGGAACAACATGAGTGTGTTCTATGTAGTCTGGAAGGGGCATTGGATAGCGTTGTAGTCCATTCCTTGTTTGAATAGTGGGTTGAACTCGAGATCCAGACGCGATTCGGCCTTTTCTCTCACAATTTGTATGAATCGTTGAACTAAGTCTAAAATTATCAACAAGCATCTTCATCGTCATAAATTAATTTGAATTATGCCATTAACCATTCAATTATGGGTGAAATGGGGGCATCATTATATATGATAAGTGTTTAAGGCTATCATAGGGGCCCAAAATGAGGTGTCTGCAGGATGGATCCTCGACATCGAAGAGAGCTGGCGCTGGCATAGTCCTCCATTCTTCAGAAAGCCTTGTCATCGAGTAAGCCTTAACGCTCGGCTTCAAGGCATCTAATAACGAAGCAAAATATAAAGCACTGATAGCGGGGCTTGATAGCGCCAAGATCCCGGGGGCACAGCAGCTTGTAGTCTTCAACGACTCTTAGTTGGTAACGAGCCAGCTCAGTGGAGACTATCAGGCTCGTGACGAAAGGATGACAGCTTACTTGTCTTGTACAAAGCAACTTCTCTCTCAGTTCGAAAAAGCCGAGGTTAAGCAAATTGACAGAGAAGCTAACTCCCATCCCGACGCCCTCGCTAATCTGGCATTAGCTGTCGAAGCCGGGAAGAAAAGTATAGTTGAAGTGAGGACTCTGGAAACTCCAAGTATAGAGCTCCATCCACCTCGAAAAATTTTGTGTGTTGATCTTGGTCCGAGCTGGATGGATCCAATTATCGCCTACTTGAAGAACGACCGGCTTCCCGAAGACAAGAACAAGGCTCACAAGATTAGACTGAAAGCAGCTCAGTTTTGGCTGTCTCTAAATGGTAAGCTCTACAGAAAATCCTTCACTGGTCCTTACTTCCTGTGTGTTCACCCAAGCAAAGTCGAAGATTTCCTATACGAAATCCACGAAGAGATCTACGGAAGCCACATCGGAGGTCGGTCACTAGCCTATGGAGCTATAAGCCAAGGGTACTGGTGGCCCTACATGCAAAAGGGCGCACAGCTCTACGTGAGGAAATGCGAAAAGTGTCAGAAGTTCTCGCACTCCCTCCATCAGCCAGCACAGGATATGAGCCCGCTCTCTAGTCCATGACCTTTTGCTCAATGGGGATTGGACATTGTGGGGCCTCTACACCGGACTCCGGGGAATAAAAGATGGCTAATAGTAGCCACTGACTATTTCACCAAGTGGATAGAGGCAGAACCGTTGCCCTCCTTTACCGAGCATGACACCGGGAACTTCGTCTGGAAAAATATCGTCACAAGATTTGGAGTACCACGAACCCTGATCTCCGATAACGAGACTCAGTTCGATTCCAATTTCTTCAGGAGCTTCTGCTAGGAGCTCGGTATCAAAAACCATTACTCGACTCCAGCTTATCCGCAGAGCAATGGCCAGGCCAAAATCTCAAACAAAGTAGTGCTCGATTGACTCAAGAAGAGACTCGACCGAGCTAAAGGGAGATGGGTAGAGGAGCTCCCGAGCGTCCTTTGGGTGTACCAAACTACCCCAAGGCGCTCCACCTTGGCAACACCTTTCTCTCTCGCCTATGGAATGGAGGTCGTGATCCCTCTCGAGGTCGGCCTCCCAAACCTGAGGTCGGAACTGTTAATCCGAAGTGAGAATGACGTAAATCTGGCCAGGGAACTTGATCTGGCTGAGGAGCGAAGAGATGCCGCTGCCGTCCGCCTAGCTTCTTACCAACAGCAACTTGCCAGAGGCTACAATCAAAGGGTTAAAGAAAGGAGGTTTTCAGTAGGAGAGTTGGTCTTAAAAAAGATGCTTCTTCCAGACAAAAATCCTAATGAAGGCAAGATGGCTCCGAACTGGCACGGACCATTCAAGGTGATATCAGCAGCAAGAAAATTAGCATACCGGCTAGAAGACATAGATGGCAGAGAGTTGCCACGACCGTGGAATGCCACACATCTCAAGAAATATTACTTTTGAAATGTACCCAACAATTGAATCAATGAAAGAAACTCTTATGAAAAGATTTGTCTCGCTTCCTTCTAAGTTATGGAGTTCGGTTCGGTCACAGGACCAACCTCTCTCGGCTCGGTTATGGAACCCGTAAATCGTCAAGTTACGAAACTCGGCGTCAGCTCGGTTATGGAACTAGCTGCTTTTTTTCAGTCACGGGACCAACCATCCTCAGCTCGGTTATGGAACCAGCTGCTTTGGTTCGGTCACGGGACTAGCCATCCTCAGCTTGGTTACGGAACCAGCTGCTTCAGTTTGGTCACGGGACCAACCATCCTCGGCTCGGTTATGGAGCCAGCTACTTCAGCTCGGTCACAGGGCCAGCCTCTCTCGGCTCGGTTATGGAACTAGCCATTCAAATCGCCAAGTTACAGAACTCGGTGTCCGCTCGGTTATGGAACCAGCTGTCTCGGTTCAGTCACAAGACTTGCCTCCCTCGGCTCTGTTATAGAACCAGCCATTCCAATCGCCAAGTTATGGAACTCGGCATCAGGACCAATTGCCTCTGTTCAATCACAGGACCAACCATTTCCAGTCCGGTTGCAGAAGCAGCTGCCTAGGCTCGGTCATGGGCCCAATCATCCTCAGTTGAGTTATAGAACCAATTGTTTAGATCTCCAAGTCATGGGACTCAGCGTGCTACTCAGTTCGGTTACAGAACTTCGGCCCTATTGTGCAAAGTTTTAAGTTATGGGGCCAACCGTCCTAGTTCGGTTATGGAACCAACTATGGTGGGGTTTTCAGGCCAAGCTTGGTTGAGCTAGCCTTCCCCCAGTTATGAGTTCGAGTGCGTCTACCTAATGACTATCTAACGGTTCTAGTTATGGAACAATATTTAGTTATTAAGTTCTTGCGCCAAGCTCGCTTCCTATACCGAGGCCAGTCACTTAGCAGAATTACAGAAGAAAAATCTAAAGACAAGAATCTCTATCTCATTAAGTAAAAGCATCTATTACAAGAAAAACAGGATAATAAGCACGAAGACAAATGTGATGACAAATTTTATTTTATTAATGAGAGAGGTAGTTATATAAATCTGTATATTCTCTTCTTCTGTTACAAGGAAAGAAAAAGAAAAAAGATACATCATTTCGGAGGACCTTCTGCTACTGCCTTATTAATAAGAAGAACAGGACCGGAGACGCCAGGAGTCTCAGACGAAGGAGGGACCTGGACACCTTCTGCTGAGCTCTGGGGAGGTGGAAGAGGACCCGAGGCCTCGGGAGGGGCTTCGGGGAGACCAAAGGAGGGCTCTGGCTCGGGGTCAGGCATGACAGACTGGAACTCGGGCAGATGATCGTAAATGGGGTGATCTTCGGGAACCTCGTATTCCCTTAGCTCATCTCTGCCGCCCAGTTGATACAGTAAATGGCTCAGAGTCATGATCTGAGCCTCGTACTCTGCCGTTGCCCAATCCACTCCTTCTTTGAAAGAGCGAGCGACCACGGCCCGAGAAGAGGATTGGGATTCAGCCCGCTCATTCTTTAAGGACTCGAGCTCAGCATCCTTCCTCGCTAGCTCGGTCTCCCTCTTCGTGAGCTCGCTCTCTAAGGGCACGTTTGTGTACATCTAATTTCCGTGGAAATTGAAAATTGACACATCAGCAAAATCCATGAGTTTCAAATTCTTTGGAAAAGTTTTTCCGCGGAAGTCAAAATTTTATGTTTGGTGCAAAAAGGTTTTCCTCGATGAATTAGTGCTAATGTTGTTTGGTGCAGCTATGGATTTCTTTAGTGAAAACCATCTTTTAGTGAAAACTATTGGGTGGGTGGGTTGATATGTGTGTGGGGTGGGTGGGGTTGGGAGGGGAAAAGGAAGAAAGAGGGTGGTTGGGTGGAGTGAGGGTGAGAGAGAGGAAATTGGGGGGTCGGTTTTCCGTGGAAATGGACTTCCCATACCCCCCCATAGGAAGTCTATTTCCATGGCTAGGAAGGAAAATGCTGACGTGGCGAAAAAGCATTTCCGCGGAAAACTGCCGCGCCAAACACATGAAAAAGAAGTTTTCCGTAGAAAACTACAACCTTTTCCGCGGAAATGGGCTACACAAACATGCCCTAATTCATGCACCTTTTTCCGCGCCCTTCAGATGATTATTCTCAGCTCGCAGCTTGATAATTTCAGCCTTCGCCGCTTGTTGCTCCGCTGCGAGCTCGGCGTTCTTCCCCTCTATCTTTTTCAGCTCTTCGGCGCTGGCTTCCAGGGCCTCTCCCATCTTCCTTTTCCCCCCCTCCAGCTCGCTAACTTTTGCAGCAGTCTTCTCGGTCCTCTCCAAAATTACATGCAGCCTTTGTACATTCTGTGAAAAAAGAAAACATGTCAACACAGGTGGCTGAGATGCAGCACTTGGAGAGAAAAAATTAAAACCCACCTCGATCGACGCCTTCATCAACGAGTAGATCAGGCTCAGTTGGCCGGCCTTGTTGTGCTTCTCCATATCCTTCGGAAGAGCACAGGCCCGGGCAACCGCAGAGATGGTTCCGGAGCTGGTCCCTACCCGACCTTCTATATTAAAAAATTGGTTAGGGTTGATCTGAAGATCGGACCTGAAGGGGGGCCGCCCGACATGTGGGCACTACAGGCCGCTCCAGCAGTCTGCTCCGTCCCACTTTCCACGCATGGCCTCTTCTCGGGCGGGGGCCTTTCCCCCTCCTTTTCGACCGCTGCCGAGCCTCCTTGACCGGCTCCTCCGGCCTGCTCCTCTTCTCCTGGTAAGGCCCTTGGGCGCTTTTCTTCTTTAGGGAGGACGAAGCCCCAGCTGCATCTGAGGGACACTAGCAGAGGATCCAGGGGCGGTGCCAGACCCGCTGGGGGCACTCTTTAAAGGAGGCGGTGCTCGGCCTTGGAAGATCAGTGCCCCTAGGTCCTTGATGGGAGGTCGTTGCCCGTCCATCTCTTATTCTCTTCCTTCTTTTGGGTTCGAAAAAGGGTTGTCTTCCACAATCCTAATCGGATCGGAAGCCTCGGCGCCCAAAGATTCCTGCCCGCTGGCCTCGGCTAAGCCAAGCACCACTTCCCCGATCGGCTTGGTGGGAAGTTAGATCGTCCTCTTGACATAGGATTGGTACCTCGGCGTGTACCGAAGCAAGGAGAGGGCGGCTCGGCCTTCGTGACCACGGTAGTTTCTGTTCCAACGGTCTAAGGTGGCCTCCTTTCTTCTTCGTTGAACGCCTACACAGAAAACGAGAAGAAAACGTTAGCCCGTTAAAATGATAGGTGAAATGAACACAACACCCTAAAAGGAGGTGAGTATTTACTCGAGGGAGTCCCGAGTTGCCGGGGGATCTGGATTCTCCTTACCGCTTCGGTCACCGACAGCCCAAACTCCTAGTTCCCCGAAACAAGCAGACACTCATCCCCAGCATACTTGCTTGAATCCTCCAAGGCAGTCAGTCACCAGGGGTTGACATTTCGCCTTCATTCGAAGCTAATAGGTGTCCTCGCCCCCCACCGACTTGTAGATGTCATAGACATCCTCGATGTAATGCAAACCGAGATTAATACCGAGGATCCCGTTGAGCTCGGCGATGCCCATGACTATTTTGAAACCATTGGCATTAATTGGAAGGGGCAAAGTCGCCAGGTGCTCAGGCACGATCGGAGAAGGGGATGGACAGGGAATCTGACCCCACCTTCGATAATCTATACCAAAGGAAAGGGCATCCACTTGTTGAAATGGAAATGGCCATCAAAGCCACCCTGGAAGTCACCCGGCTTCACCAGAACATCGTTTGGTATCTTATACGCATTTCTAAGCCCCTCCAGGGCTTGAAGGTTCTCCACCCAGTGACTGTAAATCCCCTTATCTAAAGGCTAGAAGGGTCGGAAACGACGGACAAAACTCAAAACCCTAGAAGGCGGAAGGACCCTAAAAGGGGCAAAAGAAGCAAGCAAAGATAAGAGAAAAGAAGACTCACAGAGAGGGAGGCAAAGGATTCGAAAAAGGAAAATCTCCGGATTCGTTAAGTTCTGGTCTCGGCAAGGTGTCTTCTCCGGCAGAGTTTCGTTCCAAGCAAGAGCAAAAGTAAGGAAAGGAAGAGGAAGCACCCCTATTTATAGAAGGGAGAGGCGTCTCTTAAAAGCACGTGTGCGAAACGTCGCTTCGAACTTTCCACACGTCGCTTCGGTATAAGCAGCAACCAAGCAAAAGAAGACGCGTGGCACCGTCAGTTCATCGCCTGCAATAACTCTGGCACATCGTTAGTCGCCTCGGGCATATGAAGCGACATACGCATGTCCAGCCAGACGAAATAATCAAGGCACGCCATTTATTGCCTCAGGCAGACGAAGCGGTATCGTGATAAGGATCGGACGCCAGCAGACGTCAGTGATTAGCATCGAGATGGAGTCTGGGCGCAAAAATATTCTTAGCTCCCGACCTCAAAGAATATAAAAATTCCAGAAGGTCAGAAGCAAGGGGGCGATTGTGTGGGGGCATTTTCGTAATACCAAAGATAAGTCTGATTCCGGTAAAAATATCAATTGAGTTCGTCCTGATCTTAGTCTCATAACCCCAAAGTGAACTGCTAGGCCTGTCTCGGCACCACCCCGAGTTCAGCGTCCGGTTCCAGATAGTCTCGGTAAGAGTACCAGCTAGCCTCGTCTCGGCTCCAGTATTGGCATACCCATCTTGGTCTCAGTGTTTTCAGTCGACCGAGATAAGCGCCAAACGTCAATCATAATTAATGCCCTATTAGGGAGCGGTGGCGTTTCAGAACGAGCTGTCATATAGGGCATGCGCCTGATAAGGAGTTGACCTTATAATGTGGTCACGTCTGCAGTCATACAAGGTATGAACTGATGGGACAGAGCTTACACCTACCCCCACTAAGGGTACAAGGTATGGCCTGATGGGATGTCCCCTTTTTACCTACCTCCACTAAAGAAACTCCTGATGGGACCTCAGCACCTATATATATATACATGAAGTAAGTCCAAAGAGGTAACTGGGAAGAGCATCAACATTCTCACTCACTTTCTCCTCCATACACCATTTTCTTAGTGACTGCACTAACTCAGGCATCGGAGGGCCTTCGACTGACAACAGCCAGGGGTCTCTAACATTTGCCTCTTCTTCCCTTTCAGGCTCGGGCTCAAGCGTTCAACCACTCCAAGGAGCTTAATAACAGACCAACACATTTACCTCTCAATTAAGTCCGTATTATTTTAGGCTCTTACAACTATTAAAATACCAGCTTCATTGGCATATAAAAATGGAAAACTAGCAACTCTGTAAGTGATTACATTAGTTATTTATGTGAGTTGTGATCATTTTTCCGAACTTCTAGAATCTCAATTCAAGATTCTATGGAGAGAAATCTATATGAAATTCAACCTTAGAAAATGCAGTCTTCACAGGTTTTCAGTTTGTACAAGTGAGAACTGCACTTCAGTGATCCAAACCACAGATAAAAAAAGGTAGTCAACATACAGAAAATCTCCATGATTTTAAGATTACGGCTCTCCCTTGTAGGGCATGTTTGTGTGAATTTATGGACCCATGACATCACATCACATCACAAGTTTACCTGTGGCCTACTAGAACACACAGCACTCGAACTTTATAAAATAACCCGCATCATATTAAACACAAAAGTGAGTCTGGAAAAACTCCATTTAAAACAAATCATGATGCAGTATGATGATAAAAACAAAGGGAGAGCATCAAGGAAACACAAACATGTAAGAAAAAACGTGGAAAAAAATAAAATTACCCAAGCAACTAGATTCTGTTCGTCAGTAGGTCTGTAGATGTCAATGGCTCTTCACCCGTTGATTAGCTCCAGTGAAACAAACAACTCCAAAGCTATATACATCAGACTTCAATGTGAGCTCACCTGTTTTCACATACTCAGGAGCACAATAACCATATGTCCTCATCACTCTTGAGGAGACATGCACCTTGTCACCACCTGTTCCAATCTTAGCAACCCCAAAATCGGAGAGTATTGGATTGAATTGTTCATCGAGTAAAATATTTGACGCCTTCATATCCCTATAGATGACAGGTGGGTTGGCCTTATCATGCAAATACTCCAAACCTTTAGCGGCACCTGAAGCTATTTTCATTCTGGTAGACCAATCTAATGGCTTCTTATCTGGTGCAATATCTACAAGGAACTTACTGTGGGGATTTACATCGCATGGGGAACATAAAAACATGCAGTGTGCTAAAATTGCAATGCCCATTTCACATAACTCTGAAACAATGAACCATGAGTGTTCATGTACTTAAAATAAAGAGTTAAGCAGTATTACTGCTTTGGGTGAAATCCTTATTGGTGTAATGCAGCTAAATAAGTAAACAAGACAAAGCAGGTAAACATAATTTAATCCTAACAAAACTGCCCATTTAAACCCCATAACAGATCTTTTTATACTTTTTAATATGTCCTAATTTATTCTAGTTTCTCAAACAGAGAACTCAAGATCCTACAAAAGTTTTGAGGATCCTATCACTCTTCCGTTGAGAGTTTATGGATGTTCAGACGAAGATTTGTAAAGCCTACTTGACACATCCTTAACGCAGACACAAATAAATGCATGCAGTTGAAGTGGCAAGATCCAAGAAGTTTCAAAGGGGACGTATGCAGAATGGCACTGATTGGCTTTTAAATAGTACATGTGGCCCTTGTTAGCACCTCCAGCCATTTTTGGTGTATTTGTATGGAGGTCCAAGCAGGCTTGGAAAAGTCTATTTCACTTAGGGCACGTTTGGCACACATCCTCGCCGCGGATTTCTGCTGCTTTTCCGCGATTCCGTGGAAAACTCACGTTTGATTCAGCGTGAAAAAGCCTTGAATGGATGCGAGGATTCATTGTTTCCAATTATTTTAGGCGTCAGACACACCCCCCCCCCCCCCCCCCCACCTCGGATCCGTAGAATCCACGCAAATGAGGATTTGCGGAGCTACAGTGATTTCAGGCCTTAATTTAGATCGGATCGATTTTTTGCATTTTTTGGTTTCTATGGGCCCCACAATCAAGATCTGAACGGATAAAAGTGTTAAGAAGGTTCAAAACGGCTATGTCACAAAATTTCAGCCGTTGATTCATCATAGATCGTGAGATATTTACAAAATCGTCCAAACCGTTAAAATGCCATATTTTGTGATGCAGTGGGCCAAAAAACGGGATTAAATACAGTCCCATGTTTTCAATTTTCTGGTTCCTGTGGGCCCCAAAATCATGATCTGAATCAATAGTTATTTCTACAAGGTCAAACACGGATAGTTGACCAAATTTCAACCGTTGATCCTTACCATATCTTGAGATATTTGCAAAAAAATCCAGGTACTAAAATATTAATTTCTTATTCCTATGGGCCCCCTTTGCACGATCTAAACCGTTCAGATTTTCTAGATGACCACTTACAACTTTAAGGTGAAAGTTGAAGTCTTGATTTTTCATGGATTTTGGTAATTTTTATAAAACATATTTATAACCCTTGAATCATACATTCTACAATTTGTAGGAATCCTCCTTCCATCCAAACATGGAACTCTCTTTGGAAATCCTACTTGAGGATTGTGGACTTCTTTGGAAATGGAGAGAATCCACTAAATAGAGGATTCTTCTACGTTTACCAAACGTGCCCTTAGTTCCGAGAATTCCAATTGCTTTTTTTAACATACAGAGAAAGAAACCCAGCATTTTTTTAAATCATTGATGATGAGTACCAGGAAAACAAAACTGCATGTGTTGGAAATTCTACACCACGAAAGTATATGGTGTGTGCGTGCGCTGACTAAATGGATTAAACTATGAGTGTTGTTATGAATCAACATTAGGAACTACATCTATCAAAACAACTAAATAATATTACCGAGTAGGTTTTCAAGAGAGCCCAATGGCATAAATTCATATACCAAAAGCCTTTGATCTCCATCAGCACAATATCCAATTAGATTGACCAGATTTTGATGGTGAAGAAGACTAAGCATCAAAACTTCAGCAAGAAACTCCCTGTGCCCCTGCAGTCCATTCCTGTCAAGTTGCTTAACCGCCACAACCTGTAAAGTGTAAGATGAAATTGGATCACCACTAACTACTTAATCATTCAGAGGAGTCACAACAAGACACCCAATATTTTCCAAAGTAAAAATATAGAACGGAAGATGAGATTCACATCACATTTACCTGGTCCCTTTTCTCAAGCCATCCCTTATAGACTCTCCCAAAACCTCCCTCACCCAGTAGAAATTCAGGGCGAAAATTCTTCGTAGCTGAAGCTAGCTCACTGAAAGTGAATGCTTGCGCAGCAATAATTCCATCACCAGCGTCTTTGTCAACTCTGTTTTCAGGTGTTTTTTTATGTTTGGGATTTGCTACACTCAGAACAGTTAAGTATGAGATGAGTTATTGCCCAATGAAATATTTAAGTTGAATTCTTTAAAAAAGAATCAAGGTATAAGTCCACCACTGGACAGTAGACTAAATTTGTGCATTTGGCTACGATCATACTGGTATATATATATTAGATTGGTATCGGTAATATTTTATTAATGAAAGATCAAGTACAACTTAGCTTAGCACATAAAACAAAACACCTCTCATGGTTGTACCAGTACAAGAGAAATGTACCAGCCATGAACTACAAAATAGACATACTTAAATTATATGATCTATCTACCCCTTGCTTAGCTAAATAATCTGCCATTCCATTTGCAGATCTACTAATGTGCTGATTAGATGACTAATTTCGTTAAAGAGGAATTTCATTTTCCATGATCTGTTTCAAAATAGAGAAGCTTTTGGTGATTTTAATAGTCCAAGAAGCTATCCGTTTCATTAACAAAAGTTTGAAATGGGAATCCCAACTGAATGTGTTGTACTAGTGGAAGGATAGATAGAGAAAAGTCTTGGTAGTTTTAGCTTTGTATTTGCACTTGAGATAATTTAAGATGATACAATATTAAAATTCATTTCTTGGAAGTTGAAAGTAGTAGATTGGAAAGGAAAAGTAGTACATTGGGAACAAGTTCTATTTATAAAAATGCAAAAGAAAATTGAAGTTGGTACTACCAAGTTGGAACTCTTGAAAAAAAAAAAAACCTTTAAAACTATGGGCAGTTTAAAATGCTCAAACTTTTCAGAAGGGAGTCAAACTTACGTGGCTGTTTATTTGATGATCTGATATCTCTACGTGCAGTTACTGAATCTCTCCTACGATCGCAGCGTTTTCCCTCCTTTTCAGAAGACACTACAACAATATGCACTTTTAACGACGCTTTTATAAATCGTCGGTAAAAGTCATACTTTTACCGACGTTTTTATTAAAAACGTCAGCGAAGTTCAAACTGCAAAATAAAATGAGAGATTATTACCGACGAATTATAAAACGTTGGTAAAGTGACTTTTAGTGACGTTTTATTTGTTTTACCAACGATAAAAAACGTCGGTAAAAGTCGTTTTATTTTTTATTTATTTTTCTATTTTATTTTACCGATGAAAAAAAACGTCGGTAAAATTCTTTACAGTTTTTTGTTTTCTTTTTGCCGACGAAAAAAACCGTCGGTAAAAGTCTTTTTAGTTTTATTTTTTATTTGCCGAAGAAATATAAAACGTCGGTAAAAGGGATTTATTTTTTATTTATGTTTTTATTTTACCGACGAAGTTAGTGTTTTACCGACGAAAATTAGCGTCGGTAAGTGTGTTATCGACATTTAGCATAAAACGTCGGTAAAAGTTATTAATAAAAATTTATTAATCTTTACCGACGAAATTTATGTTTTACCGACGGAATTTAGCGTCAGTAAAAGTTGTTAATTTTTAACTTATTTTTTATTAATAAAAAATTATTAATTTTTACCGACGAAAAAATTAATTTGCCGACGAAAAGAAAACGTCTGTGAAGTACCGTTTTTCCCTCTCCCGCCACCGAACCCTCTTTTCCCCTCTTTTCCCCTCTTTTTCCCTCACTCTCTTTTCCCCTCTTTTCCCCTCTCTCTCACTCGTTCACTCTCACTCCCTCACTCGATCTCTCTGCGCTGTCTCTCTCTCACTCGCCCACTCTCGCTCCCTCACTCGATCTCTCTGCTCTGTCTCTCTCTCACTCTCTCTCTCTCGCTCGCTCTCTGTCGGTGGAGCCCTCTGCTCTCTCTCGCTCTACTCTATCTCTCTCTCTCTCGCTCGCTCTTTCTCGCTCTGCTCTCTCTCTCTCTCTCTCTCTCTCTCTCTCTCTCTCTCTCTCTCTCTCTCTCTCTCTCTCTCTCTCTCTCTCGCTCGCTCTTTCTCGCTCTGCTCTGTCTATCTCTCTTTATCGCTCTCGCTCTCTCGATCTGCACATTATCTCTCTCTCTCTCTCTCTCTCTCTCTCTCTCTCTCTCTCGCTCGCTCGCTCTCTCTCACTCTGCTCTGTCTCTCTCTCTCTCGCTCTCGATCTGCTCTGTCTCTCTCTCTCTCTCGCTCGCTCTCTCTCACTCTGCTCTGTCTCTCTCTCCCTCGCTCTCGCTCTCTCGACGCTTCAATTTGTCTTTCTCTCTCGCGGCTGCCACTGCTCGGAGATCTCTGCCATTTCTGTCTCTGCGGGGAGGAAAGCCCTAAGTCGATTGAAAGGAAAGAAGAAAACGAGGGGAAGAAAACGAAGAAGAAGAAGAGAAGAAATCGGACGAGTCTATAGGACACCATCGCCATCACCATACCACTCTCGACTGAGGTACCCCAAATCAAATGGATTGTAAATTTTAATCCATCCAACTGCTGTGAATCAAATGGGTTCTGTTTCTGTTTTTATTTTTTTTAATGATTGGATTAGTTTTACTTTTGCTCTTGATTGAGATTGGTTTGATGTTTAGCTTCTGTAGTTTTTGGTTGAAACATCTGGGAATCAGAGATGGCAGTTTTGGCTCCGTTTCAGTGGAAATGAAGGATTATATACATCCAACTCTTACATATACGTGATAAGTTGTATCATTTTACATTACCTGTATATTTAAATAGTCACTGTTGTCGGGAATCCCCAAAATTACAGTGCATCATAGTGTAGGATATGTCCATTGTAGGTTGACCAATACCATGTCTGATGCATTATTGCCAGTGATTTGTTTCTTGAGAAATTCATTCATGTGGGTGTGTTCATTGTGAAAGTAAATTATAAGAGGCATACACAAATATCTGGTCTGTTCATCTGCTCGTTCCACTTTGTCAAGCTTCTGAACTTTTTATGATTCTAAACATAGTTGAGAACATTGACAAACTAAAAATCTTTCCTATCAAAACATAAGTCAGCTCCACATGTGGATGAAGATGGCTCTCATTCTGTAGTCTTTTCATTGAAGATTTTGCCTTTGGCTTTATCTTTTTTACTTGACAAGGAACTGGAACACATGCCCTCACACACACCACGCGCTACATGTATGTAACCATCTGACCGACAACAGCCCAGCACGCCTTTGGCTTATTTGGTTGATTGGATTATGAGTTTGTAATGACTCGGGGTTTTCTGAGTCCTAGATCACTAGACTCATGCTTCATGCCACAAGTTCAGTTACGTTTGCTTTCAAAATCAGAAAATCCACTTGCCCTCTACTGGAATTCAGTACTTTTGTTCCTCTCTCTCCATAAGAGGCCTTAATTTTGGCCTCTACTGGAATTCAGTAATTTTGGCCTATGGGAACCATTTGTCCCCACAAGATCTAATCCTACATATTGTCACCAGCCTCACTTATTTGAGTTTCTCCCAATTGATCAGGTAAAACCCGTCACACTTATTTGAGTTTCTCCCAATTGATCAGGTAAAACCCGTCACACTTATTTGAGTTTCTCCCAATTGATCAGGTAAAACCGTCACACATAATCGAAAATATTTGAAGGTTAGAATTTGGTTAACTTTGAGCCCTACCAAATCCAATTGCTGTGAATTCTGCTATGCATTTACACCAGGGTTCTGTTTCTGTTTTTATTTTTTTTAATGATTGGGTTAGTTTTGAGATTGGGTAAATAAAGCCCTTCATTCTATGCAACTATTCAAACTACTTTCACTGTTGCACAGAACACCCCTTAGTAAATTACTGTCTTTTTTTCTAAAATTCTGAAACATATATGAATGATTTGTAAGGATTATGGAATTATTATATGACTTAGAGACATCAACATGCAAAGAAAGGAAAAGACAAGAAAATCCATGTTAAGACAACAACTATAAGGGCATGTTTGTGTAACACTTTTCTGCGGAAAAGTTTACGGTTTTCCGCGGAAAACCCATTTTTCCGACGTTTGGTGCGGAACAATTCCGCGGAAATGTTTTCCTGCCTCGTCAGCATTTTCCTTGATAATTGTGGAAATGGGTTTCCCATGGGGGGGTATGGGAAATGGTTTTCCTCGGAAAACTTCTCCCTCTTTTCCTCACTCTTGTCCATTTCAACCCTATAACTCTTTCATTTTTTTTATTTCTTTATATAAATTATTATTTAATGTTAAATAAATAATATACATGTTATGTTATTTTCTTCAAAAAATTATATCACCAAATAAGAAATTTTGATTTTCTAGAAGGAATCCACAGCCGCACCAAACAACATCTGCACCAATTCAATGAGGAAACTCTTTTTGCACCAAACATGAATTTCTAAATTCTACGGAAATCCTTTTCCGAGGTTTTCATTTCTATGGAATTTGCTGACGTGGCAATTTCCTCTTTCCGCGGAAAGGGTGTGTACACAAACGTGCCCTAAAGCAGAAAAGAGTTGAAAGGCATCTTACATTGGTTGGTGGAAGATGAATTTCCGTAGGTGAGAAGTTGATTGGTGTAATTGTTGATTGCACCAGCAACACAAAAACCTTTTTCTCCACTCTCATCCTTGCAGTCTCCTGCATTGACATCATAATCAAAATATTCAGAATGTATTTTTCGAACAGTGTTTTCAGAAGAACCTGGGGCTTACTCTTTGATGTTCCTCTGGTCCTTTATTCCCAAAAGGCCTTGTGGCTCAAGTTTAAGATGTGGTTTGGATTTAGGATGCATCCTTGTGTGGGGCATATTTGAGGCATACAACCTAAATGAAGTGTGCACTTTAGTCATGTGCTATATTAGCAGAGGGTATGCGCCCCATGTTGCAAATTCTCAATTGTAATTGTGTCACGACCCAAGCCCGAGATCAGAGTCATTAGGCTAAACCCCGGGTCGCGATAATAATCATACTAACTCCCATAAACCCCGAATTAACCGAAGTTAAGACGAAGTCCACAAGGGATCTTGCATACGTACCTGTCAATGTACAATTGTACGGAAATATACAAACATATATACACTGACAATCGTTTAAAAAAAAACTAATCAAGTCCTTTACTTAAACAGTAAAGTTCAATATACACGATCTTATTCTTAAGTAAGTCAACCACTGCATATTCAAAATACAATGCAGGGGACATCATTTACACTACCCAAAATGAATATATAAAACATTTCTAAAAAGTTTCCAAAATACTCCAATGTATCCGCTCTCAGAGCATGTACATTCGATTAAACCTCTTGGAGGTATCGGATGGGCCTCCTCCGCTGGCGGTACGGTCTCTGCGGGACCGGCACGGGCAACTGGGCCTGTAATATCATCAGTAATACCATGAATACGACGGTTCAACAATATATATATACAGATCTATGGCATGTACGACAATCAATAGTTCTAAACAATCAATGTCATACAGTCTTTGTGCAATAGTAAACACAAGTGATAATGACACTAACATTGGCAACTACAATAGTATTGGTTTCAACTCAAATCAGTTCTTCCTAAAGGAAGCATTTCATATTCATTCATTTCAATATTCACATTAATTACATTAAGCATTTATTAATGACTTATCAATAGGACTCGTTAGTCCAATATATGACCTTTCAGTCCAATAAGGTGGGATCTCCCAGTGTCTGGATCAGAGATCACTGGTATCACCACGGGCCTCCGGAACGCCCCCAAATCCATCTACTGCAGTAGGATTGTTTGTTACACTATTACTTTTATAACTGGCCATTCATTAATTCATTCCGTTCAACTCCATGATGAATTTAGGAAACCACTATGTAGTGCCAGACTCATTAACAATTCTAGTCAATCCTATTCCAATTCTAAAACAATTCTCTAGACCAATAATTGAGTGAAACGTTCGTTATCAATGCACGTATTACTGTAGATAATATTACTTAGTTAAATTTGTGCATTCAGATAACCTTAGCTAACACTTATGAAGGTTTTGATATCACTAATATTAGCCTCAACGACTAGGCTTTCAATTTAGATCAGTCACAATTTACCTCACGACTCGTCTTAACTAAATGAAGAGTATCTATTATCACATAAGCGATCTTAGTCCACGCAAAATCCAAAAATCACTCCCCCAATTGAGAGGACCGTTAGGTCCGATCGGTTGGCCAAATTTTCATTCACTATGAATAATTTGGTCAGGTTCAGTTACCTCGGCGACTACCTGGCAATTAGCCGAGACTGCATTGGCGGTTAGCTGAAACCGCACTGCCGGTTAACCGAAACCTTGTTGGCGGCTAGCCGAACCAGGTTCGGTTAGCTCACGGTCAGCTTTCCAGAAGCTCGTTTTCTGATGCATTTCTGCCTCAATTTCGGTCAGCTCAGCGGTTACCTTTCAACTATCCGAAATTCGGCGGTTAGCTGGCGGTCAACTTTCCAGAGACTGATCAAACTGGGGATTTATGGCGGTTAGCTTCGCGGTTAGCCTTGCGGCTAGCCGAAATTCACCCAGAAGCTCATTTTCGAGCTTCAGAAGTTCTGAACAAAATCCATATTTTTGAACTCCTGGAGTTCATACAAGTTCTATAAAATCATAAATCACTAGAAATGTATATACTTGCCTTTGTTTGAAGATTAATGCACAATACCTCTTTGTTTAGCTTGGCTTTGAGATGGAATCCTCAACTCAAACCTTGTAGCTCTAAGAAGACCTCAAGGAGAAGATGAAGAAGGTGAAGGAGATGAAATCTCTTCACTTGGATCTCTCCTAGCTTATAACTTGATGCTTGATAAAGATGAAATGGAAGAAAGAAGAGAAAAAGGATAAAGAATGAGCCTAGGGTTCGCAATGAGATGAATGACGCTCATTTTAGGTTATATAAGCTCTCATTTTGCGTTTAAGTCCTTTAATCTCTCTAAATTACGATTCGAGTCAAATGAAGGGTCATTTGATCCGTTTCTCGTCGAACAACTTTAAGTTTATTATGCAAATTATCGTACTCGTCAAGATACACACGTTGGTATCAAGAGTTTCCGTATTCAACAAAATACGTATAAATCCGTATTTATGAAACAGTCCTTAGTTTGTTTGTTTGAGTGTAGACTCTACTTAATTCATTCATTACCATTTCATTAAGCCTAAATCATTCATTTTAGGCTAATTCAATTCCCTTTGGCTCTAAATCACCATTAGTGAAATTAAACATGATTATTTAGCCTTAATCTCAATTAATTAGAGTTAATCTTGATTAACTCGGGACGGAGCCTAACATTCTCCTAAACTTTTAGAATCATTCGGTCCTCCGAATGCAATATAAATCAATGGAAATTAATGAAACAATTCAAATAACAATTACCTGAACGAATAGCTCAGGATACTTCTGAGCCATTTGTTCCTCAAGTTCCGATGTAGCTTCACTGGGTTCATGATGATCCCAAAGAATCTTGACCCATTTAATCGTCCTCGTGCGTAAAACTGCCTCTTTGGTATCAATAATCTGAACTGGCCTCTCAACATATGTGGTGTTTGGTAACACTTGGATCTCTTCGTGACGAATGACATGTGAAGGATCAGCCACATACTTTCAAAGCATAGAAACATGAAACACATTGTGGATACCATAGAGTTCTGCTGGAAGGTCTAGGCGATAGGCCACATTTCCAATCCGGCTCGAGATTTTAAAAGGTCCAATGAATCTCAGGGAAAGTTTCCCTTTCTGCCCGAATCTGATAGTATCTTTCATTGGAGAAGTCTTTAAAAGGACTAAGTCATCAACTGCGAACTCTAGATCACGCCGACGGTTGTCAGCATAGCTTTTCTACCTTGATCTAGCAACTTTCAGCCTATCCTGTATGTTCTGAACCTTTTCTGCTGTTTCAGCAATGATTGTAGGACCGTGAAAACTCCAAGTTCAACCCTCTTCCCAGCTTACTGGAGTCCTACATCTTCGATCGTACAACGCTTCAAATGGTGTCATTTCAATGCTGAAGTGATAGCTGTTGTTGTACGCAAATTCGCACAATGCTAAATGATCATCCCAATCACTTCTGAAATCAACAACACTGGCACGAAGTAAATCTTTTAAAGTATGTATGGTTCGTTATGATTGTCCGTCTGTCTGTGGATGATAAGCAGTACTGAACCGAAGTCTTGTACCCATGGAATTCTGAAATGATTGCCAAAATGTGGTTACAAACCAACTATCCCGATCGGAGACAATTGAGATCGGTGTTCTATGCAATCGAGTCACTTCCTTGACAAACAATCTGGACATATCGTTGAATCCCATATCCTTTCTAAATGGAAGGAAGTGTGCGGACTTTGTAAGACGATCAACGATCACCCATACGATATAATCTCTCCTGCGATCGCAGCGTCTTCCCTCCTTTTCAGAAGAAGAGAATCATGGGAAGCAACCCATGTTGCAAATTCTCAATTGTAATTGTGTCATGACCCAAGCCCGAGATCAGAGTCATTAGGCTAAACCCCGGGTCGCTATGATAATCATACTTACTCCCGTAAACCCCGTATTAACCGAAGTTAAGACGAAGTCCACAAGGGATCTTGCATACGTACCTGTCAATGTACAATTGTACGGAAATATACAAACATATATACACTGACAATCGTTTAAAAAAAAACTAATCAAGTCCTTTACTTAAACAGTAAAGTTCAATATACACGATCTTATTCTTAAGTAAGTCAACCACTGCATATTCAAAATACAATGCAGGGGACATCATTTACACTACCCAAAATGAATATATAAAACATTTCTAAAAAGTTTCCAAAATACTCCAATGTATCCGCTCTCAGAGCATGTACATTCGATTAAACCTCTTGGAGGTATCGGATGGGCCTCCTCCGCTGGCGGTACGGTCTCTGCGGGACCGGCACGGGCAACTGGGCCTGTAATATCATCAGTAATACCATGAATACGACGGTTCAACAATATATATATATACAGATCTATGGCATGTACGACAATCAATAGTTCTAAACAATCAATGTCATACAGTCTTTGTGCAATAGTAAACACAAGTGATAATGACACTAACATTGGCAACTACAATAGTATTGGTTTCAACTCAAATCAGTTCTTCCTAAAGGAAGCATTTCATATTCATTCATTTCAATATTCACATTAATTACATTAAGCATTTATTAATGACTTATCAATAGGACTCGTTAGTCCAATATATGACCTTTTAGTCCAATAAGGTGGGATCTCCCAGTGTCTAGATCAGAGATCACTGGTATCACCACGGGCCTCCGGAACGCCCCCAAATCCATCTACTGCAGTAGGATTGTTTGTTACACTATTACTTTTATAACTGGCCATTCATTAATTCATTCCGTTCAACTCCATGATGAATTTAGGAAACCACTATGTAGTGCCAGACTCATTAACAATTCTAGTCAATCCTATTCCAATTCTAAAACAATTCTCTAGACTAATAATTGAGTGAAACGTTCGTTATCAATGCACGTATTACTGTAGATAACATTACTTAGTTAAATTTGTGCATTCAGATAACCTTAGCTAACACTTATGAAGGTTTTGATATCACTAATATTAGCCTCAACAACTAGGCTTTCAATTTAGATCAGTCACAATTTACCTCACGACTCGTCTTAACTAAATGAAGAGTACCTATTATCACATAAGCGATCTTAGTCCACGCAAAATCCAAAAATCACTGGACTCGAACCGAATAATTTGGTCAGGTTCGGTTACCTCAGCGGCTACCTGGCGGTTAGCCGAAATTGCACTGGCGGTTAGCAGAAACCTTGTTGGCGGCTAGCTGAAATTCGGCTGGCAACTAGCCAAACTAGGTTCGGTTAGCTCACTGTCAGCTTTCCAGAAGCTTGTTTTCCAGATGCATTTTTGCCTCAATTTCGGTCAGCTCAGCAGTTACTTTTCGGCTAGCCAAAATTTCAATTTTGGCTAACCGAAATTCGACGGTTAGCTAGCGGTCAGCTTTCGAGAGACTGACCAAACTGGGGATTTCTGACGGTTAGCTTTCGCGGTTAGCCTTGCGGCTAGCCGAAATTCACCGAGAAGCTCATTTTCGAGCTTCAGAAGTTCTGAACAAAATCCATATTTTTGAACTCCTGGAGTTCATACAAGTTCTATAAAATCATAAATCACTAGAAATGTATATACTTGCCTTTGTTTGAAGATTAATGCACAAAACCTCTTTGTTTAGCGTTTTTCCTCCTTTTCAGAAGAAGAGAATCATGGGAAGCAACCCATGTTGCAAATTCTCAATTGTAATCGTTCCCTAAACCTTGTGATCTCCAACCAATCAGCAGTAGCACATTTAAGCTACTACCTAAAATCATAAACCAAAATACCGGACTGATCAATCACCAATTCTTTAGTTCAATGGATAGACAAAAGAAAACAAAACAAAAGACTATGCCTTTCCAGGCTTCCAGCTCCTTAATTCATAGAAGTTCTTACACAACTTGAAAATACTGCACACCAAACACCAACCCAACCTCCCACTCTGCTTCTCTATTTTATTGAATAAGATGTGATTACATGAAAATATATATCACCAACCCAGTTCGCAAAACCAATAAACAAGATCTAAAACATTAAATTCTCAGTGACCCACTTGGCGATTTCATCCAAAAACACCAAAATGACAATGAAATTAAAACCTACAAAAACCCAAACCTGAAAACCACCAAAGAATCAACACCACCACGTCTCAAAATGAACATCCAACTCAAAAAAGAACCTAATGAATCGAAAACTGCTGAAAGATTTTATAAAGAAGGAAAGAACTAATAACCAGACCCACCAATTTTGGAAATGAAGGTGGTTCACAAAGAAACTAGACGTGGATCCAGCGTTTCCAGGCTATTATTGTGGGAGGGGTGTAATGTAGTGCCGTTGGAGATTTCTGTTTAAACAAAGAGAAAGACAGCAAGATGTGACGACAATAATGTCCATGATTTTGGACCTAAGATGACTGCTTGAGCGGACTATTTTTAGCGCGGGAAATTTGACTGTCGGAATCTAGATACAAATCTATAAAAATAACTTCTTCCAGCGCATGTTAGAAAAGTGTGGCGCGAGGATCTAAAGTGCGCCTCCTGGCTATCTGGCCCCTAAAGCCAAGATGGAAAGGTGGGTTGCACGTTATCCACATCATAAACAAGATATTGCAGTATCTGCTGTTGTTAGGCACGTTGGAGGAACAAAATGAGTTGTGATGTTGGAAGGAAGGTGGGCCCCTTTTGATGGTGAGGACACCCATGGTGAGGTCCTCAAAGAATTGATCATCACCATTCAAGGCTTGTTTGATTGCTAGAATTACTTGTGGGCATTTGGGCTAGTCATGTTTTGGGTGCATGGTCGGTACTCAATTCCATCATGGTAAGAACGGCCTCTTAGTCTAGTGGTAGGAGGCGGCAATTCTTATATGGTTTTCTCGGGGTTTGAACTTGGGTAGTCACCTTCCTCACTCGAGGTCTCTCTGCAAAATGAAGATGGACCCTCGTTTTCCTGAGATTTGATTTCACTAGTGATGATTCGATATCGATTTCTTTCCAAAAATAGGATGGTAATGTTAGATTGTATGGACTCAATGCATCAGATGATGTAATAAATTGATTAACTTCTTTATTTATCAATAAAATCATGTTTTCCTTTCATGAGATGAATGGTGTTTTTATTGCTTAATGTACATGACCAATACATATGACATAATGGTTCATGAGTTGAACCGGGTCTCATTAGTATATTAAATGTGATATATATGTTTATGGATGAGATCCACATGAGACATGTATCACAAATCTTATACTTAAATATCTTCACAACCAGTGATGAAATTGGGCATCTCATCTGATAAGGTTGCAACACTTTGATCACTATGAGATAGTGTGATTTGTCTAGATCATCAGAATGTAAGATTTTGGATCATGGTGCTGAAACATTGGATGTATTGAAGGACCATGAGAAGTACCTTATGGAATACCGTCTCGAGTTTAATATCTGCTCTCATAATTCCCTAGCAATAGACTCTCATTCCTGAGACATTGATGAACTCAAGTTTTTATCTATTCATTTGCTTTGAGTCACCAATGAGTGAGGCCAGTTGTAGGTCAACACCTCGGTGTTTTAGGTATGTGGTAGTAGGACTGTAGGAACATCCAATGGTCAAGATGAAATCTATCTATATTATCCCCTTGTGTCAATTAATGGATTTATCATTAGTTAGTGCGCACCCATATCGATTAAGAGTTAATTGGATGGTACTGATAATCACTGTGATTAATTGGGTTTCAATGATAGTAAAATATAGATCTAAGATTGTGTCAGGCCCCGACCAGGTTTAATATATTTTATTATTATTTTAAATGTGATTAGTTTTTAAGTAGGATTAGAGGACGGTTAGCTTGGATTTTTAGTTAGATTAGAATTTTTAATAGCTTTGGGGAATTTTGAAAGCGTTGAGTCCGGCTTGACTGAGCCCGGGGTGGCCCGTGTGATACGTGTTATCGTGGGAATTTGGTTTATTTGATTTTTGAAAAACAATGATTTTGATATTTTTTTAATTTGTTATTTTGATCCTGACAACTTTCATGTTTGCTCCGTTTGCATTCAAACCCCAGAAATCGCATTTTTCGAGAAAAAGGGGCAAAACAGTCTTTTCACACCCAAATTTGTGCATAAATTTTGAAATTTGAAAATCACGAGGAAAATATGCTTTTTGAAAACTAGATTTTTCGATGATCAACTTTTCCTTTTTCGTCGATCTCATTCAGGACCCACAAGTGTTAGATCCAGCTAGGTGAATTTTGAGGCCAAATGGGGCCCACTTCCTCAACTAAAAACCCAACCCACGCTTGGGTTATCTCCTTCTCTTCTTCATATCATTTTCCTGCAACATACCTGAAGAGAAGTCTCTTTCTTCTTCTCACCTTCTCTCCATTGCATGTCCTAGCAAACTAAACCAAATTGGGAAACAAATTATATCATCTTCATCTTCAACCTCCAAGCTTTCCATTGATACCTTTTTCAAGGAATTTCAGCTGGAATCATCATCTTCTCCAAGCTCTTCTTCTTCTTTAGAGCTTCTCAAGGTTAGCAATGGCTGTCTCGTTCCCAAATCTTGTTTTATTGGATCAATAGAAGCCTCTTTTCAAACGTGCATGGATTTCCTTGTGGAACTCCATTGTTTTTCCAATTTTTGTGGATTTTTGAAATGGGTTTTCCATGGGATTTGGTGTAGGCCTGCAGCTGGTTGTGTAGGAGTTGTTTGGAGTGAACTTGAGACCCATTTCAGTTGAGGCAAGTGAATAATTAGATTTGTGTATGCATGATGGAAAAAATTATCTCTTCTTGAATTTTTTGGCTTAAAACTTTGAAATTCTGAAATGGGTATTAGTTGTGAAGATTGGATGGATGTTAATATTGATTTCATTACTGATGATGTTGTCTTCATTTCAGGTTGTTTGTTTAAGTGTATGAATTTTAAAGTTTTCTACTTTAGGTTAAGGATTGGAAACTGATTTGGAACTATTTGAATTCTAAAGATCTGTTTCTTCCTTTTTCTTGTCATGAGATTCATTGTGTTTATAGTTTTTAATGGATGATTGAAATGAGTTTGATGTGGTAGTTTAATGGGGTTATTTGGAGGTGATTTACACTCAGTTGGTCAATGGGAGGTGAATAAGAATTGAAACAAGGAGGAACAGTAGGGGTGTAAAAAAAAACCGGAAAACCGTCTAACCGAACCGAATCTAACTGAGCCGCGGTTAATAACTGTATTTCACGGTTCGGTTACAGTTACGGTTGATGAAATAAAAAAACGGCACGGTTCGGTTAACCGTATGCGGTTAACCGTATCGTTTACAAATAAAAGAAAAAATAAGGGAGTTGAATGAAATATTTATTACCTTATTTAATTGCTCCTTATATGTCATTTTACTTTCAATCATTCACATTTATCCCCTTATGCACTACACCAAAACAGGGTTTTTACGGCGTGCAAATTACGGCTTGCATTAGGTGCACGCCGTAAATGATATACAATTACGGCGTGCCTGAAATGCGAGCCGTAAAAGTCCTTTTTTTACTCTTTTTAACGGCGTGCGTGTTTCGCGTCGTAAATGAGTGTCAATTACGGCAGAATAAGCGGGTCGTAAATGAATAATTTTTTTACGGCGTCCTCCGCACGCCGAAATATATATTCGTTTTTTACGGCGTCCACCGCACACCGTAATACATGTATATATGCTATCAATCGCGGCGTTAGTTTTTCGCGGGCAAAAGTCAACGTTTTTCCTTCTCCTCTCCCGCCAGCGAAATTCTTAATCCCGCGTTTTCGTTCTCTCCTCTCAATATTCTTGTTCCCTCCCTTCGTTCTCTCTCCTCTCTCATTTCTTTCTCTCCCGCGTCCAACGCGCTCTCCCTCTCCTCACCCATTTCTCTCTCCCGCCTCCATCGCCCTCTCCAAAGCCCATCAGCCCATCTCCTCTATCTCTCCCTCCCTCTCCACTGCACGACGACCACAGCAGCATTGCCAAGAGCTCACAGCAGCCCCCGGACGCCTTCATCTTCCTCCTCGCGCCGCGGATTCCTCCCCTGCACCAGGTACACCCCTCCCTCTTCCTGCACTCACGCACCATACCCCCTCTTCTCTCTCTTTTTTCTCTGCTCTCTCTCTCCCTCGTTCCCCATCACTCTTTCCTCTCTGTCTGCTCTTCTCCCTCCCTTCCTCTCATCTTCCTCCCCTGTCTCCCCTCGCCTGCGCTTGCTGCAGCGCCCACCTACACACCACTCCTTCGCTCCCTCGGTTCTCTCTCTCTCTCTCTCCCTCTCTTCTCTTCTTCCTCCCCTGTTCCTCTCCCTCTCCCCTGCTTCCTCCTCTGTTCCGCCCTGCGCCCACCTGCGCACCACTCCCTCTCTCCCTTGGTTCTCTCTGTCTTCCTCTCTTCTCTTCTTCCTCCCCTGTTCCTCTCCCCTCCTCTGCCCTGCGCAGCCGCCTTTTCCTCCTCCTCTTCTTTCTTTCTTCCTTATCCTTCTCCCTTATCTCCCTTTCCCCTTTCTCATTCCATGCTCTCAGCAGCCCTCTCCCTTCTCCACTCATTCATCTCATCTCCCATCTGATTTTCTATTCTCTCTTTCTTCCTTTCTTTATTTCCTCCTCATTCACTCTTACTAGCAACGTGACTGGGCACCCATCCATTTCACTCTTTCTCTCATTCTTTCTGATTTCTCTCCTCCCCCTCTTTGCCCAGTGGACCACCGACCCCCTCATCGCCTATTTTTTCTTTTTTCTTTCTTTTGTTCACTTTGAATCTGAAAAGAGAAAGATAGGGAGATGTGAGGTTTAATCTATATATTACTGCCATTGTTTTATTTACAGGTAGACAGTAGACATTCTGGTATTTCGTATCTATTTATTCAAGGAAGAATAGAGAAATTGTATTATTGAAGAAATGAAGCCAAAACCTGCTGCAGAGAGGGGAAAAAAGGATGAAAAAAAGAACAGGTAAGTTTCAAACCCAGTCTTTCTCTATCGGATCAAACACTGAGAAATGCCCAGTTTCTGTTTCCACCTCTAAATGCGACTAAATGTATATCAGTGGATAGGTGTAATTATATATAGAAGAAAATGACAACTTATGAAAACCAATGTTTGCTATTTACTTTCTTCAAACATTAAATGGAACATGAGAACCAATGATAGTCTTATCAAGTCCCTATTAATGATTTAATCATGCACAAGTGAAAGTCTACTATAAATCTTAACCTACCATCAAGAAGGTAGCACACTTGCAACCACATCACTCATGGTTAATATTGAAAGTAGCAGAGATCAATCATGCAATGGTGGTTGAACCTTGAAAAGCCCATGTAACACCCATCACCCATGTGAGAAAAAAGATGGCAGGAGCTCTTTTTAGTTGTTTTGGTGTGGCCCACCTCTCCTTTCTGCCGAAGATCTCGGATTCTCTGAATGCCAAAAGCCTCAGCTCTGTATAAATCCTAAAAAAGTAAGCCTGGTGTTTGAAATCTAGGACCTCACAAACTCACCATCTCCCAGTACATTATGTGCAGTCAAGTGAGAGAGACCACTCTTTCATTGATCATATATGTAAATTTTAGTTGTTTCTCAATCTCTTTACATATATATTGATGGCATTGGCATGCAATCCTACAGTAGCTGGTGGTGGATCCAATCTAATTAGACTAAAAACTTAGCCAATTCAATTACCAATGGATGTTGATTTTGAGCCAGTTGGATGTCAAAGGGCACCCATTGGTCTATAGGGTTGGCCTTGGCTCAGGATTCTTTAGGACATTAACCAGCCAAAAGGTCAAAACATTACTTTGTCCAACCTGGCACCCCATGGTCCCCACCCCACCAGTAATTTAATATTTTGGCTGTGGAATTCTCTCATCGGAGAGGGGTGTCTTTATACTTGAATGCCTTTTTGAATTTTTTTAGTCAATCTTTAGGTCTCTTCTCTGCTACTTTTCCTCTACATCTTGAAAAGCCTTTCGATGTTTATCTGCGCCAGCAAATATTGGCTGGATAAGATATGCTAGAGGCAATCATGTACATGATCCAAGACATTGAAAGGTGGGTCTCATCATCCACATTTCATGGCTCCAAAAATAAGGATGATCCACAAAGATGCTGACAAATGATCTAGGCTTTTGACAATTTATTTAAATCCTTGTAAGATTATTTTGTTGTAACATCTAATCATGGCAAATATTTCAAACATTGTGTGATAATTAGGACAAAGATATTAAGCTTTATTTTAAGTCAATTTGCTGTCTCTTGGACCTACATCAATCTATGCCACTAGGCCCCTTAATATGTGACCCCAAGACCCCCCCCCCCCCCCCCCCTCCATCCATGCACTTTAAGCATGCTTCTCCAATTTGCTGTCTCTTGCTGTCTCCTTGGAAGAAAAAGGCCAGTCAGTGCATGCTATATACAAAAGAGCCAAAAAGTCAAAAAATTCAACAACCTATATATAAATGCTGATTTATATATAAGGATGCAGGCAATGGACTCTATTCATTCAAGAGAGCAAAATGTGCATGCTACTTTTGTCATATACTTCTGGTAGTGATAATCTCATACATTTTATTTTAGTTTGGGTTAAAGGTGATCATCACTTCAGTTCAACCATTAATATATCACTATGATCTGAGTGGTAATTAGGCTGGTTGCAATTTGTATTCTAACAGTCAACACTCGGCAAAGTGCCAAAAAGTGCCTCCCACATTGTAGTTCTGCTTATCTGTATCATGGCCTGCTGTTGTTCCACCATCACTAATTCATTTCTTTAAACACAAGGATTAAAGAGGGTTTGCAAGTCCACCTCCTCTCTTGAACTAATCTCCTACATGTGCCAATCCTGACCACTATCAGATGTGCCTCACTGTTGATGTAACCGATCTTGAAATATAGTCAGTTGGATAATCCTAATAGCTGGAAATGAGGTGAAAGGTTGACAATTAATAAAATCTTACCAAAGCATCTATTAAAAGAGGTTGTTTTCTTATGAGAAGTATACTGCACTAGTTATACAGTCTGTTTTATTTTATTTATTTATGTGTTTTTTGTAATTTCATGATTTAATTCTTTTGGCATGTGTTTTTATTTTATTTGTCTATTTTCCTTTTTGCAGTCAGAGGTGAATTTCTTGGGGAGGTTTTCTCATCCGAACCTCGTGAAGCTTTTGGGATACTGTTGGGAAGACAAAGAACTACTACTTGTATATGAATTCATGCCCAGAGGGAGTTTGGAAAACCACCTCTTCAGAAGTAAGTAGTAAACAATATCTTTATTGTAATTAACTGTAGTTGGTGGGAAAGCTCTCTTTGCAACAACGCTCTCAAATGCATGCTTTACGATACCCTTTGAGTCTAATTCCATGTTTCTGAAATTGATAGATTGCACCTCCATAGTTTCACAGCATTGTCAATGTAAGACAATCATCCATTATGGATAAAGAATGGATTCATCTACCAAGGTGAATTCCAAAGCCCTTCACTATAAAATATTTGATGTCCCATACCTATTTAGGATCTAATTAGTAAAAAACTTGGGTTTTCTTTATTTTAGACCATCAGAAGCATATCGAGAGGGAGCACGAAAGTTTGCAGATAAGGTTCAAGAAAAGAAAGGGTATCCAGAGAAGATTCAATGTCCTTGCATCAGGTGTTTAAACTTGAAATACCATCATTACAATGTAGTCTATGACCATCTAGTATATTATGGCATTGATCCTACTTACACCACATGGATTTTTCATGGAGAAAAACCAACCGCAGTAGGGGAAACTGAAAATGCTGAAATTCCAGCATCATATAAAATGTTTAGAGATGCATGTTTCGAAGATGATGATGTGGACCATATAGATGAAAGAGGCTACCAAGATTTTCAAAAGTTTGTCGAGGAGGCAGAGCGTCCTTTATATTCAGGATCGACACACACTAAGATGTCAGCAACACTTATGTTATTCAAGGCAAAGGCTCGACACAGTTTGTCTGACAAAGCATTTGATGATGTTCTCAAGATTGTTCATGAATTGCTACCACTCAATAACATACTTCCGGATAATTTTTACTCATCCAAAAAGCTATTTAATGCTTTTGATCTAGGGTATGAGAAGATACATGCATGTGAGAATGACTGTTGCTTGTTTCGAAAAGATCTAGAGCATCTTGAGACATGTCCAAAGTGTGGTTCTTCACGGTGGAAAGTCAATGCACGAACCAAATTGATAAGGAAGGGAGTTCCAGCAAAGGTTTTGAGGTATTTTCCAATTATTCCAAGATTTAGGAGATTGTTTAAGTCAGCAGAAAAGAGTGAACAATTGACTTGGCACTACACAAACAAAAGTCAGGATGGCATTATGCGACATCCAGTGGACTCATTGGCATGGAATAGAATAGATGATAAGTGGCCCTCATTTGCATCTGATCCTCGTAATCTTAGACTTGGCCTTTCTTCGGATGGATTCAATCCTTTTGGTGATCTTAGCTCTAGACATAGTTGTTGGCCTGTAATTCTGGTCACATACAATCTTTCTCCCTTGTTATGCATGTCAAAAGAAAATTTAATCTTGACATTACTCATTCCTGGGCCTAAGCAACCAGGAAATGACATTGATGTGTACTTAGCACCTCTTATAGATGATTTGAAAGAGCTGTGGGTGAATGGAGTAAGTGTTTACGATGCGTTTACTCAATCCACATTCAATTTGAGAGCCATTTTGATGTGGACAATAAATGATTTTCCAGCATATGGAAATTTGTCTGGGTATGCTGTTAAATCCAGTAAAGGATGTCCGACATGTGGACTTGAGACATGCTCAAAATGGTTGACAAACAGCCACAAGCACGTATTCATGGGTCACCGGAGATTTCTAGCTTACAATCATCCATTTCGGGTAAAGAAATCTTGGTTTGATGGGACAGAAGAACATGGACGAAAACCTCGTATTTTGACTAGTTCAGAAGTATTTGAAGTGATCAGTACTATTGAAAATGATTGGGAGAAGGCTAATAAAAAAAAGACAAAGAAAAGGAAGAGAGGGGATGAAGACGAAGAGCAAATTGTCGTGGAGCCTCAATCAGTGTGGAAAAAGAAATCAATGTTTTTCGAACTACCATATTGGGAGGTAAGTCAATGTGCTTGTTCGCTCTTAAATTTATTGATTGAATTTAACATCTTTTTGTTTGGTTATTTTGTAGTCATTATTGTTGCGGCACAATTTGGATGTCATGCATGTTGAAAAAAATATTTGCGAGAGTCTATTAGGCACTCTATTGAATATTAAAGGCAAAACAAAGGATGGTTTAAAGTCTCGCGAAGATCTGAAAGATATGGGAATCAGAAAGTCATTGCATTTGAAGGAAAATGGTGTCGGCTCTAGCAGCAAAAGAGCACCTTATGTGTTGTCAAACAAAGAGAAAAAAGTATTTTGTAAAAGACTTTCTGAGTTGAGGTTGCCAGATGGTTATAGCTCCAATATTGCAAGTCATGTGTCACTAAAAGACTGTAAAATTTATGGGCTCAAGTCCCATGATTGTCATGTGCTAATGCAACAAGTTTTGGCAGTTGCATTAAGGGGCCTATTAGACAAGGGGCCTAGGGTTGCAATTTTTAGATTATGTGCCTTTTTCAACTGCTTATGTCAAAGAGAGATTGACAAAAATAAGTTGGAATTACTTGAAGACCAAATTGTTGAGACTTTGTGTATGCTTGAGAGGTTTTTTCCCCCTTCATTTTTTGACATTATGGTGCACCTTATTGTTCACTTGGCTCGAGAAGCACTGATAGGTGGACCAGTGCAGTTTCGTTGGATGTACCCATTTGAAAGGTAACTCCAATGTCTTATATAGTCAATTCTTTGGTTTAGTTACTGCTTGAGTTAGCTATTAATAATTTTTCTTACATTTTGAGTTAGGTTTATGAAAGTACTGAAAGGTTTTGTGAAAAACCGTTCCAATCCCGAAGGTTGTATGGTTGAAAAGTATAACGCAGAAGAGTGCACAAGTTTTTGCGCTCCTTACATAAAGGAAGCAGCTCAAGTAGGTGTTCAACAAAGCCGATATGAAGAATATGAAGAACGTAATATATTAGAAGGGAGACCAATTGGTAAGGCTAAATTGAAGGAATTGTCTCCTAACATGTTCGAAGTTGCCCATTTATATGTCCTAGAGAATACTGCCGAAGTAGAACCGTATAGAGAGTAAGTTTCTCATGAAAGATATACATCTTTGGTATTTTTAGTTTGTTTCTATTTATGCACTTTTAATTTCTAAATATACCTTTGTCTTTTTCAGATTACACTTAGAGGAACTTCGACATTCTGATATACGTCTTCATGGGAATGAAAGCCTCTTAAGAAAGAGGCATAGGGACACATTTAGTGCATGGTTAGCAAATAAAGTCAAGGTTGGAGATGCCAGTAACATGTCAGAACTTGTGAGGTGGATAGGGTGCCGACCCAAACCATATGTGGAATGTTATTCAGGTTATATCATCAATGGTAATCGATTCCACACAAGATATGTTAAAAATTGCACACAGAATTCTGGTGTTTCTCTTGAAGCAGAGACAATGTGTCGATCAAGCGCAAGAGATACCTCACATGTTAGCGGGAATATTGTGTTCTATGGTGTTATAAGAGATATAATTTTGTTAGACTATCACAAGTTTAAACTCCCGATCTTTCATTGTGATTGGGCAAATATAGGAAGTGGTGTCAAAGTTGAAGAGTGTTTCACATTAGTTAACCTTCATCAGGGCCAGCATCAATTTGAGAACGATCCGTTTATATTTGCCTCACAAGCAAACCAAGTCTTTTATTCTAGACATGATGATACTTCAAATTGGTATGTCGTGCTAAAAGCACCACGAAGAGGAGTTTCTGAGTCTGACACTAATGGGAATGATTGTATACCATTTGCTCCATTAGATGTCTCCAATCTTACTCTTGAGGACAAAGATTATGAAAGACATGACTATGAGGTCATGGATGAGTCGGTACTGTTATTAACATTAATTTGATACTTTTGTTATGTCTTGAGTTAGATACTGATATTAAACACTAAATTTGCTATGCAGGTTCAACCATCTTAAATCATGAGTGTTGTTGGTGAGGTAAGCATCGTTTGTACATTTGGATTTATTTGAATTTAATTATACAGCTGAGGGCAATGTCAACATTTGGTTCTTTTGTTTTTTAGTAACTTCACATCCCCAATACAAAGCCAACAAGGTATGAGTGATGATGATGTTGATGCGTGCAGCCATGTAAATTAGGACATTTAAAGAAATGGGTTGTGAGATTCGAATTTTTTAGGGGGACATTGTTACAGCTTTGGGTCTCATTACAATTTTTTTTTCCCACAAATTGTTCTATTTGTTCTCCCATTTAAAAGCAATTAGTAAGATACCTCTATAATGTGTCAATTGGAAGTAAGAGAAAGATTCTTCCATTTTTCTTTAAAAAAGACAGAAAGATGCTTCCAATGATCTTCTGTTCAGTGATGATTGGATTTTTCCCTTTTTTTGCAGATAATCTTTTTTTAAATTGTCATTGCTTTATTCTTTTTTTTGGACGAAATTACAGTGCCTTTAATCTAGTGCAGCACCCACCTAAATCCATGTGCAGGGCTTATTTGCAAACTGACATCATAATCTAACCCCCTTTTTATTGTCAAGTGCTGCAATTTCACTCCAATCAATGTCGGGCCTTGAAAGTTAAATTCATCCTGTGATTAACTCAATTCTTATGTAATAACGTATGATAGATCTAACGTGGGCTTCTGTGGTAATTCACTTGAACCTGACACCAGTAGTCAGTAAAATGGAAGTTTGATTCTGTGCTTTTGTTTTTTGAGATGTGAAGTTACTTTTTTTGTTCTTTGTCTGCTGTCCTTTTTTTGTTAGCTTTGTTTGGTTGGTTTCCAAGTTTTGTCTTAAGTCTCTGCTGCAGGTTTTGTTCTCCTTAGTCTGGGTTTTGCACTTTGTTTACTGCAGGTTTGCTTTTCATAGTCTGCCTTAACGTTTGGCTGCTGTCCTTGTTTAGTGCTTTGCTTCACTTGCAAAACCCACCTCCAAAACCTCTCTCTCTCTCTTAGTGAGTATATATATTGATTTAGTGAGTGTATATATTTTCTTGAAACTCGTACAATAACATAATTTTTGGACAGTAAATGGGATGAGAAGGTCTGCATTGTCAGAGATATATAACTTGGTTTGTTGATTAGTTTGTTTCTAAAGTTAATTACTTAATGTGAAGTGTTCGAAGAAGAGAGCAAAGCGTGGAAAGAAGCAAAACAAACAAGCAGCAGCTGTACCCATTCAAGATCAGAATCAACCTTTTCTGATATCGGGTGAAGGTTCTAATTCTCCAACTGCTGAAGTTCCTATTGTTCTAGATGTTCAAGGTGAGAATAATCCTAATGCTACAAATAGAAAAACCAGAGGAAAGGGACAAGTTTTGTGTTTTACCAAAGGAAAAGGAAAGGGAGCTCGTCTTGAAGTTGAGTTCAATGATATGGGCCAGCCGATTAGAAAGAATGCAGCAATTTTTTCTTCTTTCCTTGGAATCACAGCAAGAGAGTTAATACCAGTTACACTTGAGAAATGGAGCAACCTTACAGATGAGTTCATCGCACAAATATGGGAGCACATAATGGTATATTTCTACAAGTATCAAATTTACGTGTGGTTTAAATCTATTTCTAATGCAATTTTTAATTTTCTTTTGTAGCAAAAGTTCAGTTTTGCTGAATGTTATAAAAAGTATACATTTGCAAAGCTACGAAAGCATTGGAGAGATCATCGAAGTTTGCTGATAAAGGAAGTGTTGGACCAAGCGAAGTTGGTGGGCATCAAACGCGCTGCTACCCCCTTGAAACCTGATAGTGTAGAATCCATGGAAGATTGGCTATCTTTTATCAAAACACGGACCAGTCCAACCCAATTGGTAAGCACTTTATACCATTCTGTTTTGTTGCACATTGGTGATCATCTCACAATGTCCCTAAATTGTCATTGTGCTCTAGGCGATAAATAATAAGTTCAAAGAGATGAGAGCACAACAAACTCTACTTCATCGAACGAGTCGTAAAGGATTTGCACGGCTAGAGGATGAAATGGTAAGTAAATAATTGAATCTGTACTTTCAGTGCATTTGTGGACATGACAAATATATATTTTCTTTTCTAGAGACAAGAAAGTGAAACACCAGATTCAATATCAAGGTCAGATGTATGGATTCGTGGCTATGAAGCAAGAAAGAAGAAGAATAATGAGGATGAAGAGGTAGAGGATCTCGAGATTGTGGTAAGTAGTTTTGGTTTTGTAATACTGTAACCGAATTTGTGGTGATTTTTATCAACTAATACTGTAATTGAATTTGGCTATTAATAATTGAACGCTTTGTGGCCGAAGTATGCATGTAGAGCTGCCACCTATACTGGTTTGGTGTAGTGTGTCTTTCTCGTGGGCCATGTTAGTACTATATATATAATTTCAAAGTGTTCAATTATTAATTGCTACTAGAATTAACACCAACCAATACTAGGTAAAGCATTTGGCCTTATCCAAGATTAGGTTTTTTATAATCAATAGAGATAGACAAAGACAATTATAAAGACCACATTGCATGATGTAACGTTTGCATTCATAAAGTTTAGATATGAAAAATTAAAGGAAAATTCGAAATTGAATACATAACCATATTGACAAGTAGTTGCATCATTCTCCCCTGGTTCTGGTTGTGAGAAACCTTGACTATGCGTCTGTAGAATATGCCTGGTACAAACAGTAGCCGGCTCAATCTCACAACAATTCTCCTCAAGGTCTTTTGCATTGAATGTGTGAAGTAATAACATGTTCCATCCAACTGTAGGATTGTGTTGTAGTCAGTTATAAATGGCAATCTAGCTGTTAATTGACACTGTGGACCCATCAGATTTATTATCCATCTCTTTCTATCCATCTAATCTCTTTCTAAATTCACTTCTACTACTATGATGATGAAATGAATGTTGACAAATTCATTTGGAATTACAGATGTGATCTTGATGCACTGATTCACTTGTTATGGTGGTTGACTTTTATAGATCATTGGGTGAAAAATCTTCTTTGTCAAGATTTGTCGTAAAATCTGTATTTTCCGTGCCCCTGTATCTGGACCATCTTTTAATCTTTGGTTGTGAAATCCTTGCCCGCATGTCACAGTTTCCCTTAGTTATATATTTGTACCTCTTCTAGCCCAATATATTTGATCTTTCCTTCTTCAACTAGTTTCTTAAGTTCTCCCATCTTGTGCATAAGAAACGAAAGGAATAAATCATTCAAGGAATGATTAAAAAAAGAAAGAATAAGCAGCACTATTACATTAATTTTATTAGGCAATTATAATTTAAAACGATAGTGTAGACATATCAAAAAACCCACATTCAAAGTCAAAAGGTCAAGAATAATTATTAAGCACAGAAATATTGTCCTAACTCTTGAGTAAGGCATTCCCTAAACCCTATGTTACAAGGCTCAAAGAATTTAAGGGTACAAGCGGAAAACACGAGATAATAGAAACCAGCCAAAAAGCCCTCTTGAAGCCACATTCACATGAAAGGATAGCTTGAAGTAAAAAGAAAGACCCAAGCCTCAAAGAAAGCTTCAGAAGTTATAAAGTTGATCCAAGAGCATTAGCTGTGGATCCTTAATAATCATCATATGAATGAACTAGAACAACAACTAAGTAAAAGACATTTTAGTAAAAGACAAGGGAAATTTAATGTACTTTTAGTCTTCTTGATGTCCAACAAACATTTGGATTCACAGTCCTTCTACAGATGTTTTAATCCTGGGCAGGCAGCACAGAATTGACTCCATTTGCAATCTCCCAAAAATCTAGTTTTTTCCTCTAATTTTTCATATGTTTCTCAGTAATCTAGGTTCCAACCCTTCTCTTAACTGATCGAACCAAGGATGACAGTTCGTGCTTATCTTTCTTAGATGGCGAATCATTAGATTTAGAATGCTTTTGTTTCTTTGACAATCTGTCATCTGATAGCAATTGCTCTTCTCTAGATGGTTGTATCTCATCTTTCTCCTTTGTATCATTCCCTCTGCTCTTCTGCTGCTTTTGAGCCAACTGTCTCAAATAAGTGGCACTCCTGCAAATGAAAACAAGTTTACTCCAAATAAAGAGTGCACGAGGACATTCTCATCATTCTTTAATCTTATTGGCTGTTCAAGTACTATAAAGCAAATCTGAAATCAAAGCATCCACAAAAAAGTTATTTGCAGGACTCATTGATTTTTAATAAGTTATGGGTGCTTAGATCTATAAGTATACATGCATATCAAGTAGCATGGAAATCCCATCATTTTTACAATTATTTTTATGCTCCATTACATGAATGCCGTTTGATGTGAGGTGCCTGTTTCTATTTTTTTATTTATTCAATACAATCTTCTTCTTTTCTTTTTTTTTCAATAGTAGAAATGAACTTTAAACTCATGGACAAATATAAATGCTGAACCAAGAGTAGAAAGTAGAACTTTTATTTCATGGACCATATATTTATTTGTCTAACAATGTATGTGACTCAACTTTTAACACTAATATAAGCTTGCTTGCATTAAAACATTGCAAAGGTATGGTGCAAAAGCACAGATTGCCATGGGTTTCCCCAGTGGAGATGGTTTAAAAACCCCTTGCATACTGTCTTTCAACTTCTTCCTCATTTTTTGAGAAGTGAAATATAGAAGTGGAAAGAGTCCCAATAAGTTCATGGTAAATCCATACATACAAACAGGCCTAATGGTTCACAATAAACCAAGATGCTGGAAAGCAAGACAGACAAATATCGAAACACAATGATTAGAAAGTTCCCTGTATTCAGTTTACGCTTGGTTTTTGTTCACTAAAGAAAATTGGAGTTGGAATAGGTGTCAAATAGTTAAAGTGAGGCAATTGCTCTTCCCCAGCTCTTAGTGGGGTTTTCTTTTACTCTGGGAGGTGGACAGAAATGTCACAAAGTTGTTCCATGCCCACTTATTAACAGAAGAAAAATAATTTCAATAGAAAAAAGTCAAAAGCTTTCTACAATTTGGATGGATTATTACTTCTAGTTAGGGAAAAGGACATGTAGTAGTAGACAGTAGTAAAAATTCTAAAGAGATATAGTTGCAGATTACCGTGCCAATTGGTGCAGTAGCATTTGGTACTTCCATTTTATGCTCATTACCTGCAGGGGTCTCCATGCCCCCACCCCACAACCCCCAATATATATATATATATATATATATATATATTTGAAAATTCTGCATGATTCTTACATATTACCCCCAAAACAAATATTTTTCACATAGCAACTCCCATGAAAATTTCCTACTTCTGCCATGGGGTAGGTGTGTCATGACAAATGTATACATCCTTTGATTTAGGATGTTCTTCTTCTTTTTCTTGCTTGGTGGTTGGGTTTTGTTTGTTGGGGTTGGGAGGTGGGGGGTAGCAGGCATGATACAAATATGACTATTGCAGTTTTAAGAACTTAGGACAAAAAGTAATAAATATCCTATCTATAACATGCTATTTCATTTAAGTTCACACTGCAGAAGTAAATTGACTGTTTCTCTACAAATAACCACATTTCTTCTTTACATAAGCTTTGAATGTAATAATTATCACTATTTACAATTCTTTTACAAATACAGCAACAAGTCAAGAGAAACAAAGCAGAAGAAAATGGTTCTTCTTTTAAAGATGATGCTGTTGCAAAGGTACTTGGTCCTGATCCACGAGGACGAATAAGAGGGCTTGGATATGGAGCAACACCTTCAAAGGTGGTGGGTCAAACACAAATGAGGGACAAGTTTAATAAATTAGAAAATGAACTTTTATCCTTGAAAAACCAAATGAGCAGTTTCATTGCAATGGTCGGGAAAGGTGGAAATACTACAGTAAGTGCTCAAATATATTGCTTTTAATTATTATGAGACTTTTCTACATATTCGTTGAGCTGAATATAAGTTGATTACAGCAAAAAGATAATGGAAGTGTTCAACATTCTGCCAACGACTACATGTCGCAAAGCAACAGAATTGAACCTCCTAGTGCAATGCAGAATTCTGTTCATGGGACAACACAAAGTAAGCAAAAAGAACAGACAGGTGTTTGCAATTCCAGTCAGGGGAGCTCAAGATGCAAATTGCTAAGTTGGCTCGACGCAACTAAAGTTGTTGCAACCGGTGATATTCTATCAAGGGATTCTACATCACTTGTTCATCATGTTCCTCTTGGTGCTGAATGTTGGAAAGTTTCTGTGCAACATGTAGTAGATGGTAATGAGAGTTTGATTCTCTATCGACCAACTCGGGAAGCTTTTCTTCTAAATGAAGTACTAGGAAGCACAATTGCATGGTCGTTCAAGTACATCGTACCTTGTTAGAAGATGAGAGGTAAAAAATCTTCGATTGAGTTTTTGGGTTTCAAATCTTTAAGTCTATATTATCTTCAACTTGCTTGTGGGAATTAGGATTGGATTTTTAAACCTTTCTGATGCTACCTGCAACTTAGTGATCTTGATTAAGCAGCTGATAAGTAGTTTGACGATGATGTACTTTTTTTTTCAAAAGATGAATTAATCATCCATAATTACAAGAGAAATGAAGCAATGCAACTCAATGCATAAAGTGGGTACAGGGCTAATCTTTGATGGAACGAGGCTCTCCAAAGTCCAATAACTAGTTTGATCTGTTAGAACATGTTAAGATAACCTGAAAATGAAGAAGAGAGAAGGAATATGCCAAGACTCTTCACACTTGCCGATTACTAGATGGAATCTTTTAACTTTTTATCTTTCATCCCTATATTTGTTCTTCCTAAGTTATTTATGTTGTTGATTTGGCTGCATCAATGTCTGAACTCTGAATTCTCAATTGGGAAAGATTTGCTCACTCTTTTGCAGGGATCTCAATCCATTCTCCATGCATCATCTAAACAATACGAGGAAGGAGGCCAATCTTTTTTGTCAAAGTATTCCCCACCAGATAAGCCAAAGGTTATTGATGCTGCTCACTTGTTTACGTTGCCGCATCGAATGAATCGTCCTGATATATTGTTGTTATCCTTCGAGGACTTCCAGGTGGCCTCTTTTGTTTTGAATTTGGATGGATGTACTTCTTTTGCTTATGACCATGTTAGAGTTCAATGTGGTGGTTGTCATTAGTGGGCTAGAAGTCTTTGCTGAAAGTTGGAGATCATATATACTGTGACAATTAGTATGTTGTATACGGTCCTGCACCTTAGGAAATTCTAACATTAAGTACCTTGTAAGGAATTATATGGTCCAGCATTTTAATGAAGTTTCATTATTTCTTGACAATCTCTTTTATGTCAAATACTATTTGGGTGATAGGACATGATCAAAAGATGTGGTTTTCTTCTTTCCAAAACTAAATGTGGTTAGTCTCATTATTATTACTGCTGCTGCTGCTACTGTTGCTTTGAACGATAACGAATATTTATTTTAGTTTTTATTATTACTAATTGAATAAAGATGATTTTTTGTTAAGAGTAGAAAAGCCAAATAAAAAGAAAGCAGAAAGCATTCTCCGATAACATTAACAAAAAAAAAAAAGTTCTCTTGTGGTTCACTTTTGTTGTATTAAGAACAAATACTAAGGCTTTTGTTTCTAAAATTTTATTGGGAACATTGATATGTTGAAATATTGATTTCGTTTCTTCACTTTAGGTTGAAAGAGAACTACAAAGTTTAATAGATTTCATTCATGTATGGGTACAACTGTTTTGTATTGGTTGAATTTAGTTTCAACTTAACAGGATATTAATGGTTTACATTCAAGTTTTTTGTTTAAAAAAAAAAAAAAACACACACGCCGTATATTATATTTTTCAATCCTTTTGCGGCCCTCTTTGCACGCCGTAAATTCATTCTAGAAACCCATTTACGGCCTACGCCTACACGCCGTAATAACAATTTACAAAATTAATAATGCTTTACAATATTAATTTACGGCCTGCGTCTGCACGTCGTTATTATATATTCTAATATGTTTTCACGGCGTGTCTTGTGCGCCATAAGTTAAAAGTAACCAACTCTTGAACGGCCCTCCTTGCGCGTCGTAAAAGACCATCATTAACGGCATTCGTTTAGCGCCGTGAATATGTTCTGAAAGTCATAGTAAGCTTCACTTACGGCGTGCATTTGAGTATGTTACGGCCCGCATATGCACCCCGTTAATACATATATCCTTTTACGGCTGGGGCTTTTACGGCACGATGATTTGCGCCGTGAAATTTGGTTTACGGCGCAAAATGTGCGCCATAAAAGACTAAGTTTGGTGTAGTGATGTGAGGAAGGCATTCTACGGTTATTAACCGTAACCGAACCGTTTAATACGATTAACCGTGGTTACGGTTTTTCACGGTTTTTGTGGATACGGTTACGGTTACGGTTTTTAAAGACAGAAAACCGTGGTTACGGTTCGGTTAACGGTTTTTCCAAATTGACCGGTTAACCGAACCGTTACACCCCTAAGAAACTGGACAGCTGACTGTTCTCGGGCTAGACAGAAGCCCAACCCGCTCGAGCGGGCCTAACCTAGGTTTTGGCCCATATTATTTTCGATGCATTTTTTTGGGCCCGGTTGGGTAGTTTTGAGCCCGGTTTGAGTGTAAAAGTTTCCTAATGACTTATTAATGATCGGGAATTAAGAATTTGAGCTCAAATCATTTCGGTTGAATAAAACCCATGGAGAAAGTTCAATAATTAGTTACCCGGGGATTTTCCATTAGTCTTAACATACACTTTTTGCCTCAAATGTCGAAAACCTTCAGAGACACCAACTCCTTCACTCATGAACTGACATGGAGAAACTAAGTGTGTATCGAGATGGCCCCTGGTAAACTCATCAAACACTCTTAATCATCCCATTCCAAGTTAGACAAATTATATGTTTTCAGTGGTTCACCACGTTTGAAATTATCGGTAAGACTACTCATTTGATTCGTTCAATTCATTCCGTTTGTATTTGTTCAGAGTAGTTCTTCTTATCGATTTTGAAATATATTGCTATGATTTGATTTATTTCGATTCAGGTTTTGGAAAGGCAATACTAAGCGTAGGTCACCTAGTTGGGCTGATCACCCGGTTTGGGATCTTTGAAATTATTTGCCAACTGCAGTTTGGACTCTCTGTTTGTCTGTTTCGGCCATGGCAACAGTTTCTGTCTGTCTGTTCCGGCCATCTCATATGGCAACGGTTATCTGTTCCGGTCATTTCATATGACAACGGTTACTTGTTTGTGTGCTTTTGTTACCTCGATAATAGGAGAATACAACTAAATGTGGTTTGCCGATATTTTGATTATTTGTCAGTTAGTTTGAAATATTTAAATTATGCAATTCTTTTATTTGCACAAAAATGGTTCGTTTCATTTATTCCATATATATATATATGTATGTATATGTTTCGTTTCAACTGCATTTTATGATTTTAAATATGACATTTACAAAACTTGTATATCTTATCTATATTATTCACCTGCCAGACTGTCGTGTCTGATACTCTTTTGTTTGGTGTCAGATATCGGACCCACAGATTTTGAGGCGGAGCGGGCGGTTGAGGCGGTAGTGCCGCCAAGGGAGCGCGAGTGGCAGCCAAATGATGTCATGTAGACGTCATTTTGGGTCTAGAGTCTCAATAATATTTTGGGAAATGACTTTTATTTTAAGAACTCTGTTTATGGCCTTTGTTGGCCTTGTTGGGATGTATAACTTAATATACTTTCTTGATCCTCACAACTTTAACTAACTTTGGTTATGCTCACACATATATATATATATATATATTTCTCTTTTGATACAAAGCTTGTTCTTTTATCTTACGTTTCATTTTATTTTTATTTTGTTAAATGCTTCCGCATATTATTATTTGTTGTGACATTGATTGATAGGTTGTGATGGATCATTCGGGATCCTCACTGCGGAATCTTGTGGGAAAATAATTAGCGCGTGTGGGCAGAATTTTCTGGCCCGCGCGCCGCGTTCCCCTAATTAAGGACTTGATTTACAGGGCCTCAGTTTGGGGGGGGGGGGTGGGGTGGGGTGGGGTCGCGTGATAGATTGGAAGAGACGGATTTATTCCAATTGATCCATGGATATTGATAGAGGGGTCTACTTGTGGTTATCGGGAAGTTTAGGGTCTTATTTGTAATTTATTCCTAAGACTGGAGTGCAATTGCATTTATATAGTGGTGCTATTTGCAATTAACTGTGAGCCTGAATTGCACATGAGATGTGGGGTCGCAGTGTTCCAGTTGGAATCATCTTTCTATGGAATCCCTAGTGGTCCCCACACTAGACCAAGTTATCAGAAAGATACTAATTCTACTTGAACTCTAAAAGGAAGGAATTAGAAAGTTACTATTTCTATTTGAAATAGGACTTCTAATAGTGGTAATAGTAAAGTTACTAATTGTTGTGGAAGTAAGACTTCTATAATAATTAGGAAAGGAGAAAGTTGCTAATTTGTAATGGGAGTTGGAATTCTATTTCAATTAGGAAAAGAGGAGGTTTAAGAGGCTATAAAAAGAGAACAAAAGGGGGCTGGACGTCCAACATTGGAGAACACGCCCAGCCCCCTCTTTGTACAACAGTTGCACATCTCTTTCTTCTCTCTTTCTCTTCTAGTTCCTTGGAGTTTCTAGTTGGGTTTTCTCTTGAAGTTTCCACCAATCTTCTTGAGAATAGAGATCTGATAGTGGGTCAAAGACAACAAGGTCTTGGAGATCATAACTTGCTTCAAGAAGAGTTCTTGTTCAAGCTAATTGTCTTCTTCTCCATTAGAGCACTACCTGAAAGTCCAAGACCGAATCCTAGAGGGGGGGGGGGTGAATAGGATGAGCACTAAAAATTAGACCAATTTGAATTCTTTTTAACTTTTAAGTCACTTAAGATTTGAAGAAGATTAATTATCTTGTAAAGGATAGAAATCTCTAAGATGAGCATACACAAGTAATCACAACTACACTCTTCATTCAACCAAAAGTAAAGCAATCATGCAAAGAGAGAGCAAAAGCACATTCACCATGACAAGCACATTTATAGTGGTTCGGCCAAATTGCCTACATCCACTCCCGGTACACCTACCGGTATTCACTAACTTCAATTAAGGTTTAGGATCACCTCAAACCTTACAAACAACACTATGCTTTTCAAGGCTTAGCATAAACCTTTACAACATATGCTTTTCAAGGCTAAGCATGAACCTTTACAACAAGGAATTTTTCTCTTAAGAAATATGCCTAATAATGCATGGATAAAGAGAACAATGAAGTGCAATGAAGTGCCTCTTAATAGGTTAATTTGAAAGTGAAAAACTCAAGTTCTAGAACAATGCATGTGAGTGACAAAGATTATGTGAAATGCATTTACTAGAAAGTTACTCTTTCTCTTTTTGAAAAGATACAATCTTAAATGATTCAAAGATGAAAAACATATGATTGAGAAAGAGTGAGTTGTCTAACACATGAGTTGGACAATGTGAAATATCTTGTTTTGAAAGAAGACAAATTAAAGTCTAGTAAGTTGATGTTGAAACAAGAAAACAAACTTCATGTGAAACAATGACAACATGTTGTATTCATAGCATATGAGATTACTAAAGTATTAGACATGTTATGAAAGACAACATTTTAATATGAAAGCAACTTGTTAATCACGCATTGAGAAAGATCAAAGATTTGAACCAAAACATGATTGTAAAAAGATTATGGATTAAAGGAAGCACACCCATTTGAAGATCAAGGGTTCAATTAGTGGAATGGCTTCATAATCCCTTTGAAAATGCTCTTGAGAAGTTGCTTAGCCTTGGCCTCAAAGGTCTCTCAAATCTCAGCAACTTTCTTCAACCAAAAAGCCAATTTTTATAAAGTTAAAGTTGCCAACGGCTAGTCCTCGGTCGACCTGCAAAGTGGTCTCGGTCGACCGAGAAAGCACAACGGTCATATTTCTGACCGTTGGCATGTTACAGTTCAGAAACGTATTGTCCACTCGATCGACAGTGGTCCCGGTCGACCGGGAAGCAGGTCTCGGTCGACCGGCGACACTGCCAGAAACAGCCCAGATTTTTGACAATTTAGAGAAACTTGTAACTTTTGAGGGCACCTTCCAAGGGACTTTTAAACACATCTACCAAGCATTAAATCATGACTGAAAGAAGATGAAAACTGAGATTTTAAAGCCATGAAAACTCCAAAACACAATAATGAATTTAAAGTTAGAAACTTTGGAAAGCTTGGATGGATTTTTGAAATCAAAGACTCCAAGAACTGAAGAGGCAACCTGAATATGAAAACCATGCATTACAATTGATAAAAACAAAGATTTAAGAAGTTAAAATATGCATGATGATCCTATGAATAAAACCATGTATGAATGAGAGGACAAGCTTTATGAAAGTGAATGCTTCCTATCAAATTGCAACAAAACAAAAACTCTAACAATCTCCCCCTTTGCAATTTGATGGCAACTCTTGAAGCTTGAACTCTCTTTCAATCTCCTTTAAGTCTTGAACAGCAACAACTTTGGATATTAAGGAGCTTTGGATATTTAAGGAGCTTTGGATATTTGGGAGCATTTGGATCTTTTGGAGCTTTGGATTTTCCTTGCGGGAGCGACTACAAAAGACGACCAACCTAGAAGCTAACACTCTAACCAAAGCTACTCCCCCTCAACATAAGCAACCCTTGAATCTTCTCCCCCTCAATTGGAGAACTCTCTCCCCCTTTGACATCTAATTGCAAAGGAGCCTGCCCAACCAAAGATAAAACACATAACCTTGTTAGTAGCACCTGTTTATAAGAGATATATAAAAATAAGATAAGGAACAGGTGAGAAGCCAACAAGAAGTTAGAATCCGCCAATGCCCAATTGATGTCTCAATTTAATGAAACAATCATTTCCAAGGGGTTTAGTGAACAGATCAGCCAATTGGGTATCTGTAGGGACAAACAATAACTCAATAGTGCCTTGGTCAGCATGATCACGCAGGAAATGATAGCGAATGTCAATGTGCTTAGTGCGTGAGTGCTGAACAGGATTTTTTGAGATACTGATGGCACTAGAGTTATCACACATGATAGGCATGCATTGTTGTGGAACATTATAATCTAATAAAGTTTGTTTCATCCACAACAGCTGGGCACAGCAGCTACCTGCAGCAATATATTCAGCTTCTGCAGTAGACAATGATACATAATTTTGCTTTTTGCTATGCCAGGCTACTAAGCAGTTTCCTAAAAAATAGCAGCAGCCACTAGTGCTTTTCCTATCATCTATTGATCCTGCCCAATCTACATCACTATATCCAATTAATTGCAGAGTTGAGTCATGAGGATACCAGATACCATAATGAGAAGTCTCATTAATATATTTTATGATACGTTTAACAGCTTTAATGTGAGACTCTCGGGGGTCAAATTGATATCTAGCACATATACCAACACTAAAAGAGATATCAGGGCGGCTAGCAGTGAGGTAGAGAAGGCTTCCTATCATGCTTCTATAAAGTTTCTGGTCAGCTTTCTTACCCTTAAGGTCACTAGATATTTTAGTAGTAGAGCCCATGGGATTGCAACTAGTCTTAGATTCTCCTAAGCCAAACTTTTTAACTATTTCTAGAGCAAACTTGGTTTGACTAAGGAAGATACCATGATCAGTTTGACTGACTTGTAATCCTAGAAAGAATTGCAGGGGACCGACCAGACTCAGCTCAAAAGTGGAGCTCATTAATTCTGAAAATCCTTGAGCTAACTTCTCTGAAGTAGATCCAAAAACGATATCATCAACATAGATTTGAGCTACAAGAATGTTTTGATCAATCTTCTTGATAAACAGGGTCTTATCAACTTTCCCACATTCAAAATCATTTTCAATCAGATGATTCGTAAGCTTTTCATACCATGCCCGAGGTGCTTGTTTTAATCCATAAAGGGCTTTCTTGAGCTTATAAACATACTCAGGATGATGAGGGTCTTCAAAGCCTTCAGGTTGAGTAACATAAACATCTTCTTCAATTTCTCCATTCAAGAAGGCACTTTTAACATCCATCTGAAAAAGTTTGATCCTCATGCTACTAGCATAACTCAATAGAATTCTTATGGACTCCAAACGGGCTACAGGGGCAAAAGTCTCTTCAAAATCAATTCCTTCTATTTGAGCATATCCTTTTGCTACAAGTCTAGCTTTGTTTCTCACTACATTTCCAGATTCATCTGACTTGTTCTTGAAAATCCATTTAGTGCCTATGGGATTTTTCTCTGCATGCAATGGGACAAGATCCCAAACATCATTTTTCTTGAATTGATTCAATTCCTCTTGCATAGCTTCCATCCATTCAGATTTTGATTCAGCTTCAGAAAAGTTCTTAGGCTCAATTTGAGAGACAAAAGAGTAATGAGCACATAGATTTTGAACTTGTCTCCGGGTCATAACCCCACTGCTGATATTTCCAATAACATTATCCAAGGTGTGATTTTTCATTAATTTTGTTGGGACAATGGCTTTGGAAGGAATGCTCTCATCACTATCTTTTGGATTTGATTGATCAAAATCCATTTCAATTTCATCATCATCTTGAAGGATTCTTCCAACTTGATTATCATCATCAATGACAACATGAGCTGACTCCATTATAGTCATAGTTCTATTATTAAAAACTCTATAAGCTTTGCTCCTTTCAGAATAGCCTAGGAAAATTCCTTCATCAGATTTAGGCTCAAATTTTTCTAACTGCTCCCTATCTCTTAGAATGTAACACTTGCTTCCAAACACTTTCAAATACCCCAAATTAGGTTTTCTTTCAAAATAAAGTTCATAAGGGGTTTTGTTGGTATTCTTAGTGAGATAGACTCTGTTGATGAGATAACAAGCAGTAGTCACAGCTTCAGCCCACAGATTACGAGAGAGATTCTTTTCATTAAGCATGGTCCTAGCCATTTCTTGAATAACTCTATTTCTCCTTTCAGCTACTCCATTCTGCTGAGGAGTTTTAGGAGCTGAGTATTGATGATTAATCCCATGACTCTCACAAAATCTAGCAAACTTTTCATTTTCAAATTCTCCCCCATGATCACTTCTGATTTTCCGAATTTTACAGTCCCTTTCTACTTGAATCTTATTGCAAATCCTTATGATATTGTCCACAGCATCCGATTTGGCATGAAAAAAGGCAACCCATCCAAAACGAGAATAATCATCGACCATAACCAGGATAAATTTCTTTCCTCCAATACTTTGTACTGGTGCAGGTCCAATTAAGTCCATGTGGATTAATTCAAGAGGACGAGAAGATGATATGTCCTTTAAACCTTTAAAGCTCTTCTTGATTTGTTTTCCCAATTGACAAGCCTTGCAGAGTTCAGCTTTTTCATCACTTAACTTGGGAATTCCTTTCACGATCTCATTTTTTGACAAGGTTTTCATCAATTTGAAATTTATGTGACCCATCCTTTGGTGCCATAAGTAATTCTCTTGATCTTTAGTTATCAAGCACCTAGATTCATTGTCATCACATTCTTCTATAATGTAAATGTTTCCTTTTGTCCTTGATCCAGTAAGAATAACTTGATGGGTTTTATCATTTACCACTTTGCATGATTGACTGTCAAAGACTACCTTGTTTCCTTTGTCACATAGTTGGCTAATGCTAAGGAGATTATGTTTCAATCCTTCCACAAGAAAAACATCATTTAAGGTTTGTATTTGATCTCCTTTCACACTTCCCTTGCCAATGATTTGAGCTTTACTATTATCTCCAAACGAAACATTTCCTCCATCATACTCCACTATAGAGCTGAATCTAGATCGGTCTCCTGTCATGTGTTTAGAACAACCACTATCTAAGAACCAAGTAGGGTTTTCCTTTGCTTTTAAAGCGGTTTGAACTAGGAGACTCTCAAAGTTTGTTCCTTTTACCATCCAAGTGGATAAAGGGGATTTATAGGGAATGTTCTTGGGGACAAATTTGAAGGGTATTCTAGAAGGATTTTTGAGAGACAACCTAATTTTGTATGGGCAATTAGGGACCAAATGTCCACTACGATTGCAAAAGTGACAAGTCCATCTAGGTGTATAGTTTCTCTCAACTATAGGTTTGTGGGGACTTTTAGTAGAAGTTTGAAAACTATTCTTCATGACACTAGGGGAACCTTCAAAGCCTATTCCTTTCTTGTCACCATAAATTTTATGCATGCCCAACATTTGGTAGAATTTGTCATTTCCCAAGGTGAATTTGTCAACAATGAATTTTCCTTTATTAAGTTTTACTTGGAGAGAGTTTGTTTCAAGTTGACTAGATTCAAGCTTGGATTGTAAATTATGAATTTGTGTTTGAGCATGAATTAAATCTTCATTAAGAGTGGTGACTTGATGTTCCAAGTTGTTTTTCTCATTGATAGTTAATTTCAATTCATCTTTTATGATACTCACTTCATTCACAAGCTTTTTGGTATCTTCTTTTAAAATTTTATTTTTCTTCATTAAGATTTCCCAATTTTGATAAAGTTCATTATAAGCTTGTTGAATTTCATTATCTTCATCTTCTTCATTTGTTTCTTCTTGCCCTATTGTGTCATCTATTAAAGTATTATGCTCATTTGGATCTTCTATGGATGAGAGTAGAAGCCAATTAGGGTAATTTTCATCTTCATCATTAGAAGATTCATTTTTGTCACACTCTTCATCTTCATCATCCCAAGTTATGTTTAGAGCCTTCTTTCCTTTCTTGCCTCCTTTTTCAAATTCTTTAGGGGTGGAGCAATTTTGGGCAATGTGTCCAAACCCCTTGCAATTGTAACATTGCACATCCTTTTTAATAAATGATCCTTTGGGATTTCTTTGGAATCTAGGACTATTGCTTTCATCAAACTTTCTATTTATCTTGTTGTTCTTAAAGAAACTTTTGAATTTCTTAACAAATAAAGCATTGTCCTCATCACTATCATCATCACTTTTATTTTCTTTAGAATGAGAGGAAAAGGCTACTCCTTTCTTTTTATCTTGAACTTCAAAGTCTAATTCATAAGTAAGGAGATTTCCTCTTAGTTCTTCAATTTTGATTTTATCAACATCCTTGCTTTCTGTTATGGCAACAATCTTAGGTTTGAATCTTTTAGGAAGAGATCTTAAAATTTTTCTAACCGCTTTAGATTCCTCCATCTTTTCTCCTAGACTTATAAGAGAATTGACAATTTCCATGAACTTAGAATAGAATTCATCAAATGTTTCTTCTTCAAGCATCTTAATGTCTTCTAATTTGGAGGTCAACATTTGAATTTTGGCTATCTTGACTTGATCTGTGCCTTCATGGGTGGTCTCTAGGGTATCCCAAATTTCCTTAGCAGTGTTGCAATTTACTACTCTATTAAATTCTTCTTGAGATAGAGCACAATATAGAGAATTTTTAGCTTTAGCATTTAAGTTTGCTCTATCCTTTTCTCCTTGAGTCCAAGCACTTTTGGGTTTGATTTTTATGGATATAACATTCCCCTCAGAGTCTTTTTCAGTGGTAGTGGGAGGATGATAGCCATCTTCAATGATGTTCCACACATCTACGTTTTGGGATTCTAAGAACACTTGCATTCTAATTTTCCAATAGCGATAGTGTGTTCCAATAAATAGAGGAGGTCTATTGGTGGCATTTCCTTCACCCAATTGAGATTGCATGGTGGCAACAAAAGAAAAACACTCACTAGGATTCTAACTCTAGGTGGTTAAACCAAAACAAGAGCAACCTTGCTCTGATACCAATTGAAAGTCCAAGACCGAATCCTAGAGGGGGGGGGGGGTGAATAGGATGAGCACTAAAAATTAGACCAATTTGAATTCTTTTTAACTTTTAAGTCACTTAAGATTTGAAGAAGATTAATTATCTTGTAAAGGATAGAAATCTCTAAGATGAGCATACACAAGTAATCACAACTACACTCTTCATTCAACCAAAAGTAAAGCAATCATGCAAAGAGAGAGCAAAAGCACATTCACCATGACAAGCACATTTATAGTGGTTCGGCCAAATTGCCTACATCCACTCCCGGTACACCTACCGGTATTCACTAACTTCAATTAAGGTTTAGGATCACCTCAAACCTTACAAACAACACTATGCTTTTCAAGGCTTAGCATAAACCTTTACAACATATGCTTTTCAAGGCTAAGCATGAACCTTTACAACAAGGAATTTTTCTCTTAAGAAATATGCCTAATAATGCATGGATAAAGAGAACAATGAAGTGCAATGAAGTGCCTCTTAATAGGTTAATTTGAAAGTGAAAAACTCAAGTTCTAGAACAATGCATGTGAGTGACAAAGATTATGTGAAATGCATTTACTAGAAAGTTACTCTTTCTCTTTTTGAAAAGATACAATCTTAAATGATTCAAAGATGAAAAACATATGATTGAGAAAGAGTGAGTTGTCTAACACATGAGTTGGACAATGTGAAATATCTTGTTTTGAAAGAAGACAAATTAAAGTCTAGTAAGTTGATGTTGAAACAAGAAAACAAACTTCATGTGAAACAATGACAACATGTTGTATTCATAGCATATGAGATTACTAAAGTATTAGACATGTTATGAAAGACAACATTTTAATATGAAAGCAACTTGTTAATCACGCATTGAGAAAGATCAAAGATTTGAACCAAAACATGATTGTAAAAAGATTATGGATTAAAGGAAGCACACCCATTTGAAGATCAAGGGTTCAATTAGTGGAATGGCTTCATAATCCCTTTGAAAATGCTCTTGAGAAGTTGCTTAGCCTTGGCCTCAAAGGTCTCTCAAATCTCAGCAACTTTCTTCAACCAAAAAGCCAATTTTTATAAAGTTAAAGTTGCCAACGGCTAGTCCTCGGTCGACCGAGAAAGCACAACGGTCATATTTCTGACCGTTGGCATGTTACAGTTCAGAAACTGTCCACTCGACCGACAGTGGTCCCGGTCGACCGGGAAGCAGGTCTCGGTCGACCGGCGACACTGCCAGAAACAGCCCAGATTTTTGACAATTTAGAGAAACTTGTAACTTTTGAGGGCACCTTCCAAGGGACTTTTAAACACATCTACCAAGCATTAAATCATGACTGAAAGAAGATGAAAACTGAGATTTTAAAGCCATGAAAGCTCCAAAACACAATAATGAATTTAAAGTTAGAAACTTTGGAAAGCTTGGATGGATTTTTGAAATCAAAGACTCCAAGAACTGAAGATGCAACCTGAATATGAAAACCATGCATTACAATTGATAAAAATAAAGATTTAAGAAGTTGAAATATGCATGATGATCCTATGAATAAAACCATGTATGAATGAGAGGACAAGCTTTATGAAAGTGAATGCTTCCTATCAAATTGCAATAAAACAAAAACTCTAACACTACCGGGCTCCAAAGGTATAATCTGCTTCTCTGTTTGTTGCGAGTTATTTTGGTTGCATGGTGTTGCTGATTTCTATCTTTTAGATATGTTTTATTGATGTACATGATTGATGAGACGGAGGGATTGCATCCTATATATGGTTTATGGCCTTATGAGTACTTGATCCCTGAGTCAAGTGGGTCAAAAGTTTTTGAAAATCTATCCACGAGGCCCACCTACTTCCAACAAGTAATTGATGCCTATTTTGTAAATCTTCACCTTTACCTCTTCAATTTTAAAATTTTAATATCAGGCGAAAAATAGGCTTTCGGATAGTGATGGTTGGATAACTCAATTTTCTACAATTGGTGCACATATGAAATATTTTTTTTCCCATGGAAAAATGAAATTGTCTGCATAAATGATTTTCCGGGATTGCTACACAAACCTATATTAACTATAATTTGCAGTTGGAACATTGATATTGTATTTTAGAGGGCATTTTTGTGTATAACTTATCCAACTCAATGGCCTTATGAACCCAATTAACTGAATTGAGTCATGGTTAGCTAAAACAAATCCAGTGTTGATGAGCGGGTTGTCACCCCAGATGCACTAGTCTTCTAGGCCCAGAAGTGTTGGACAAGGCCCATAACTCAAGTTTGGTCGAAGATGGACTCTGGAACTTGGATTTGAATCCTGAACTTCAATGTGATGCGCATTTGTTCTTCCATCACCACATACTATATCTAATTCTTGGTCAAATGGTATTTACCGTTGGATTGGGCAACCATGATCGGATTGTTTTAATTTAAATGAACCAAAAATTTAACTCTAGTGTTTTTCATGACTTGAACCTAGTCAACTTTATATGGTCATTAATTTAAGGAAGGCTTGAGTAAGTGTAAGGAGAAAAGACTCATCAAAGGTTTACCCGGTGCATGTGGATAGGAGGGTTTGCATGTGCCCCTAGGGATTATTTCTAGGATATGCAGAATCTAGTGTCCATCGAGCTTAGGGCCAAAGGCTCTTGGTTTGGGTTGGGTGAGAGATACCTTGGGTTATTAAAATAAAAAAGGATCATCAAAAGGTGTCCCTATTTAATATTCAGGCCAGGATTGAATTAAAATGTAGAAAACTCGAAGCCCACCCACCCGGTCCAAAGAAGTAGTGTTTCGTAGTTTGTTAATTGTTTTTACCCACATAAGTAATCAAAAGCTTGAGAGAGATATAAAGCCCGAAACAAGTAATACAAAGCCCAGTTCGACCCGATCCAATTGACTAAATGGATTTGCTTAAGAGTAACATGTTTCAAATGGGCCTGCATTTTTGGCCCAAGTCAAACTTGGGTTGGATATGGGCCTGTGTTTCTAAAATTGAACCGGATCGGCTTGTGTTATATTCAAGTCTCTTGTTACTTAAGAAAATAAAAAAAGAATAGAAATTAGTGATACCAAGTGCTACAATCTACTCTATTAAACATGCGAGAAGATATAATATGTTGACATGACTCTACAACTCGAAATATAAGCAAGAATAAGATGACAAGCTCACTCTTGGTACCTTTTTGCTATATACATACAGACAAAACCTATAGACCTGGTACCAAATTAGGCTTGGATCCATACAAGATATACACATTAACGAGATGACAAATTCACACCCTATACACCCTTAGTTTCTTTCAACCAATCTTTCAAATATCAAGATCATTCAATTGGCACAATATGATATTTTGGAATGGTTCCGAGGTGCACAACCTCTGACGTGACAATTTCTGAGACACATTCTGCATGTTTGGCCGAGATTGTGGATTGGCACGTATGCATGCGAGTGCTACCACTGCTACGGAGATGACTTCATTTGCAGTCTGAGCAGAGGGAGGTGAGAGACGTTGGTCCAACACATCTTTCAGCAGTATGTTATGGCCAGTTTGAGAATGTAGAGTGTGAATCAGATCTCCTGGATGCTTTCCCATTAGGACTTCGAATGTTAGCACCCCAAAGCTATAAACATCGCACTGCTCTGTCACTTCCATTGTATATGCAAGCTCTGCAATAAATTTTTAAAATCATATTATGTGATCAACAACTGCACAAATCTCCTTTCGCACCAACAATTTCATTGACTAGAGAAAGAAGTAAAGGTTCATTTCATCCATTTAATTACCTTCCTGGGAGAGAGGATGGGAAAGTTTTATACAAAAATAAAACATTGAAATACCTTTTACTAAAAAAAAATAAAGTACAGGTCCATCATAGTTTAAATAGTCAAATTAACACTTATTTTAACATGGTAGTGTATTGTTTTAAAAGACGGCCAAATTGGTGGATTGGGGAGTTTAGTCTAAACTAGTATGACTCACATATTTGGCCACACCATTTGAAGTATGTACTAGTGATTCAATTAAAATAGAAAGTGATAGAGTAAAAAAATTATTTCAAAACATCTTAAAGGTGTAATTTGTGTTTCACAATGTAATAGGAAAGAAAAGAAATTTAGGTAAACAATGAGAAAATGACAAGCACAATGTCAAAAAATAAATACTCAAATAAATAAATAACATTACCTGGAGCAATATATCCATATGTTCCTGCCAGTGATGACCAATTTGAAGAGTCGGGCTTTAGAAGTCTAGATGTGCCGAAATCTGATATACGTGCATCAAGTTCTGAATCTAACAATATATTGTTTGACGATATGTCCCGATGAACAATTGGCGGTGAACAGTCATGATGCATATATGATAAAGCACTGGCAACACCTTTCACGACATTGAACCTTTTAATCCAATCCAATTCCAACGCTCCTTCACAGCTCAAGATTCCAGCCAACTTTCCCCTGTCCATGTACTCATAAACCAAAAACATGCACTGTTCATGAGAACAAAATCCATACAACTTCACAATGTTGCGATGTCGGATTTCTGTCAATGCTTTTATTTCATTATTGAAGCTTTTTTTTTTCATGTGTGCACTCCCTCCTTCCAAAGGGTGAAGTCTCTTTACAGCTACTACTTGGCCGGTTGATAGTTCTGCTCTGTAGACACTTCCATAACCTCCCACTCCAATGCAGTATTTGCTATCAAAGTTCTCTGTCGCTTGGATGATATCATCATACACAATCCTTCCATCATAATTCCATATCGAGAATAGATCGCCCTTGTTCATTTCTTGCAACTCTATTGTCGTATGTCTCGCTCTTCGTTTCATAAAGAAGAATATCACAATACATGCAAGTAAAAGAAAGATTATCCCAGAAATAGAAAGAGCAATGATGATCACAACTACTTTGTTGACTTTATTCAAATGTCCTTTGCCAATGGAAGTTGAATTACATGGTTGCAAACCTGAGGCATTTCCACATAAACCTTTGTTGTGAGTGAGTGCCTCGAATGGTGCTTCTTGAAATGCTTTGTTTTTAGGAATGTGGCCCTCCAAACTGTTATAGGAAATGTCAATGGATATCAAGCTGGAGATCTCTTCAAAAGAAGGAGGAATAAGACCTGACAACATATTGTGGGAAAGATTGAGGTTTTCTAACATCTTCAGACTTCCAAGTTGTGATGGTATCTCTTTACTGAGTGAATTTTGGCTGAGATCTAAGCTTCGAAGAGTAGCTAGAGTTCCAATTTGAAGTGGAATGCTCCCACTAAAATTATTTCTACTCAGATTTAGGGACCATAGTTTAAAGCAACTCATCAACTCTTTTGGAATATGGCCACTCAAGTTGTTCATCGATAGGTCAAGATCCTTCAAGTCTGATAACAACCCAATTTCTAATGGTACACTGCCAGAAAGTTCATTATCATTTAAACTCAAGTCGAATAATGAAGACAACCTTCCCATCTCCTTGGGGATCTCCCCAGCTAGACTGTTTGAAGAAAGGTCGAGTATTCCCAGTTGACTCAACTTTCCAAATTCAGGTGGAATCTTACCACTGAACTTATTTCCAGATAAATTTAACAATGTTAAGTTTTTCCATTCTCTCCATTTTGGCGAGAGCTCACCATACAAGTCATTGTAGCTCAGATCCATATATATTAAATTTGGATAGTATCCGAAAACCTTGGATGTATTTCCAGTGAGATGGTTATTTTGAAGGCGGACTCTTATTAAAGTTGTACAATTCTATAGCGATTTTGGGATATGACCAATTAAATGGTTGCTATGTGCACTAAATTTTTTTAGTGATCCTCCGTGGCATAATTGTTCAGGTAAATGGCCAGAGAGGTTGTTTGCACCCAAGAAGAGCCCACGTAAATGTGTCAGATTGGCAATTTGTGAAGGAATTGAACCAGATAATTTGTTTTCAAAAATAGTCAAAAGTGTAAGGTTTTTCAAATTACCAATAGTTGATGGGATTTGACCAGTTAAAAGGTTAGATGACAACAGTAAGTGGATTAGGTTTTTCAAATGGCCTATTTCTTGAGGTATGGAGCCAGAAATATTATTTTCACCGATGTACAGGATGGTGAGCTTTGTCAAGTTTCCTAGAGTGGGAGGGATTGTACCTGTTAGTAGGTTTCTTGACAATTTCAAGTCGATTAGGTTTTTCAAATGGCCTATTTCTTGAGGTATGGAGCCAGAAATATAATTTTCAGAGATGTACAGGGTGGTGAGCTTTGTCAAGTTTCCTAGAGTGGGAGGGATTGTACCTGTTAGTAGGTTTGTAAACAATTCCAATTCGATTAAGTTTTTCAAATGGCCTATTTCTTGAGGTATGGAGCCAAAAATATTATTTTGATAGATGTACAGGGTGGTGAGCTTTGTCAAGTTTCCTAGAGTGGGAGGAATTGTACCTGTTAGTTGGTTTGTTGACAATTGCAAGTCGATTAGGTTTTTCAAATGGCCTATTTCTTGAGGTATGGAGCCAGAAATACTATTTTCATAGATGTACAAGGTAGTGAGCTTTGTCAAGTTTCCAAGTGAAAGAGGCAGATAACCGAAGAATTGATTCTGGGAGAGGTCAAGGCTATTGAGCTTTGTGAGAGTTCCGATGTGGGCCGGAATGGTTCCATAGAGTGCATTGCTGCTGAGATTGAGAATGGTGAGTTCTGAAAAGGATGAGAAGCTGAGGTTATCAAGCTTACCTCTTAAACTTGCATTGGACAAGTTTATCCTTGTGATTCTCCCTGCAAGGTTGCATGTTATCCCAAGCCAATTGCATGTGGAGTTTCTCTTGCTTTCACTGGAAGTAGCATTGCTATTGTTGTGGAGTGACCATGAATTAAGAAGTGAGTGGTTTTCAAGGCTAGCTTTCCATGCGAGAGCCTGAGTCTCAGCTGCTTCTTGGGTCACTGGCACTAGAGCTACTGCACGGACATTAAGAAAAAGCAACAGCTGAAGCAATGCAAATGAGAGGAGGACAAGTAGGGAGCTTGATGATTTCTTTCTCTCGGCCATGATAGGTTAGTGATGGTGGATGGTTGTGCAAGTTCTGTGACTATTTTGAGCAGAAGGTGGAGCTTCTTATAGAGAAAAGGCTAGACTTTTTGAGCAGAAGGGGGACCACTCGGTGCCATCAATTCCATCAGATACACGCCCCTTATCATGAATATATATAAATGCCAAGTCAATTTTTTTCCTTTTCTACATTCACGAGAAAGAATGATTACTACTTTGCCACAAGTTATTCATTGAAGAAGACGTACAACTAGAGATTACTTTGAAATCTCCGTGTGGGCCTACGTTGAGTAAAGTGAAAGGCAATTATCGGCCGTCCCAAGTCCCATCTTTCTCTTTGATACATTTACTTGTATAGCCAAAATTAAGGAGTAGCATGGAAATACCACCACCAATTGATCTGACGACCTTTCTTCATCAGGTCTCTCACGGTAGCATGTTTCCATTCCCTTCTACAGTTGGACCCAAGCAATCCAAACCATTAAGCAAACTAAAAAAGGAAATAAGTGCTTTTAGATGGTTTACGAGATTTTCTTATTGATGATGCCCTGATACATTGAACAGGAGTTGTTTTGTATTCAACTTGATACCAAGTTGTTTTGCATTTTTCACAATTTACAGATGATACCAAGCAGTGGAAGGTGTTGCCCCTTCAACTTGATATTGACCAATCAAATTATATTCCTGTGATCTTGAACTATCTCTCACAGGTGCATGTAAGCACATAAAGAGACTTGTGTATATAGTTTAACTAGTCATGGCTTAAAAGTTAAAGCTTAAATTCAATCCCTGCTCACCCACCCACTTACCCATCCACCCAAGCGCGCAATATATGTGCCAATTTTCATCAATTTTTAATGATTTTCAACCCCACAATTCATTTCCTTGACTAGTGGTTTTAGAGGTTAAAAAAATATTAGTAGTGGGAGGGATCTTTCCAAACTTGAAAAGGGTGTTTGTCTTTGGTATTGAGGAAAACTCAAAAGCACTAGAATGTATAAGAAGTTTAATCCCACATCCAATAAGAAGTGAAGTGGAAAATAAATTATTAAGCATCTTGATGACACTGAATCTTATCAATATCTAAGAGTGCTTAGTTGATCCATGATTTTTTCTTTTTAATTAAGCATTATAAGAGACTAAATTGACACACCCACACAACTACACAATGCACCTGACCAATAGATCAACATCTGGGAATAGTTAATCCATAATTTATGTTTTTATGTTTCTTTTTCTTCCTTCCTGTTTTTTTCTTTAATTTTGGAAAGGTATCAATCCATTTCAGTTCCTTCTTCTTTCATTAATTTTTTAGTGTTAATATGTGAATTACTGGATCAATGTGTACATATAGATCCAAATCCTGGATTAATGAAAATGTGCAAAATCTCTATTTGCCTTTCTATGTGTACATATAGATCCTGATCATGGATTAATGAAAATGTGCAAAATCTCTATTTGCCTTCTGTCATTCCATAATTAGTCTCTATTTGCCTTTTGGCATCACAAGGATTAGTACTTGCATTCTCCAAAGTCCTAGCTGCACACACTTTCCATATAAATAGTTCAGCATTCAAAACACTGGAAAGGGGCATGTTTTTTCATGTTTTTCGCTGGTGGCTCGTCTTACAGTACTTCATGCAAACTCCATGTTAAATATGCCTGCAGAAGAGTTCCACTCCATATTTTTCTGAAAAGAGATTGGGTCATGTATACACGTCACTGAGCCCTTTTTTTAAAGGGAGGTTTTCAAATAAGGGCTTAGGTTTTTGCCTTATTTCAAAAAAGGACACAAGTTTCAAAATTTTTGAAATTAGTCCATAAGTTTTTCAATAAAACTTCAATTAAGGCCATCTGGTCATTTAAAGGTATTTTTTTATGACATGTTCTCTCAATTTTTTAAAAATACCCAGAGTACATTCATTTAAAGCCATGACATAGTTCTAACAACCATTACATTTAACCGATCTCTGTGGAAATGTTAGTTTTTCTTGATCAGTATAAGGTTGTCAGTGAAAAAATTAAAGAAACTATACAAGAAATGAAGGGGGGTTTTATTTCATTGAAGGATAATTTTGGTAGTTTAAAAAAACTGAAGAAAAAAGTTGCCGAGAAATAGCTTTAAATGAATGAATGTCCTTAATTGAAAACTTCATGAAAAACTTAGGGACTAATTTGAAAAGTTTTAAGACTTGTGTCCTTTTTTGAAATAAGGCGAAAACTTAAGGATTCATTTGAAGTTTTCCCTTTTTTAAATGTATAATGGATTAAAGGACCCATTTTGCGGATTTGCTGGATTACAGCACTGAAATCAGCAATGATGTAGCCAAAGGAACCTCTTATTCACCCTCCAGGAAAGTCAAGAACTAGTTCTAGTATCAACACTGTGAACCAATACCATATGATTTCTAGTGCTGATGCTATCATAAGGCTTGAGAAAATCATTTCCCTTGCTGGGTCTAAATATGTGGGCTGCTTTCACTCATGAGTCATGAACTCAGCTCTTTGGGTAAGGAAAGGGGTCCCACCATGGATGAACACTCACTGGACACCACACATTTGACCTATTTGAGCGGGGAGTTGAAATTTTGGGTAATGTCTTAATGCTAATAAAAGGCAATCAGTAATATGTTGCTGTTAGTGGTTGCTTTATTATCCATAGTGGACATATCAGTGATATCACTCATGTTTTTCTTTAGTGGGTATAGTAATATAGAGGCAGCCGGTTTTTTTTTATTTTTTATTTTTTTTTTATTTTTTGCTAAATGGCAAATTGAATTGAGAAGGAGAAAAAAAAAATAAAGAGGGCAGAGAGCCCACCCAAACAGGAGGAGGCCACAAAAGGAAAAGCTGAGATAGAACTAGGCTAGGAAAAGCTCAGACAAAAGAAAACTAGACAAAGAAGAAAACAAAGAGAAGCCAAAGAGAAAACCAAAATTACATCATCTGCCCCATTGAAAGGAGAATTGGATGAGAATAAGATCTAGAACCCGGAAAGGAGCTTGACTGACCTCTCAACTGATCCATACAAAAGAACTTAGCTTTGGCCAGGGAAGGCTTCAAATTGCGGTGCTTTGAATCGTTTCGGAGAGACCAGAGAACTGAGCTAACTTGGAAGAAGATTACAGCAACAGCTTTCCTTCCAGGAGCATCTTCTCCTTGGGCTAGAGAGGACCATATAACTGGCATAGACAGAGGGAGGGAAGGGAAGTCAACTCCAAGACTCAGGATCCACGTCCACAACTGACGAGCCAGCAGGTAGAAGAAGAAAAGGTGGAGGTCATCTTCTTCTTGGCGGAGACAGAGGCAGCACCTGGAAGCCAGTGCCCAACCTCTCTGCTTAGCCCTGCGATCAGTAGGAGCTTGCCTAAGAGGGAGGCGTCAGCTGAAGTAGGCCAGGCTGGGGTTCATCAACTTGTTCTAGACCAGACCAGACCAAAGCACCTCAGCTTGACTGGGTCTAAGTAAATTCCAGGCTTCTTTGAGAGAGAGGCTCCCTAAAAGATTGCCTTTCCATAAGAGAGAATCTGAGACCGCTGACCCCCCTAAAGGGATATGACTTGTAGAATGAAGAAGAAAGTCATAGATCTCATATGGAAGATGAGTAGGAACTCTCCAAGAGTTGTTATGGATGATGTCTGCCAGCAGATCCGAGTCTGAGAAATGAAGATGGGGAAATCTAGAAGCTATGGATTCCATACCAAACCAGTTATCAAACCAAGTGCTGATAGAGAGGCCATTTGAGATCCTTTGTTTCCTGTCCAAAGCAATCTCAAGAACATATCACATCCTTTACAAAAGACCATACAGTACTCACATTTTGATCTAAGATTCAAATGGGAACAGTTTCAAAAAGTGTTGGGATTGTAGAATAAAGATTTTGCACGACCCACTAGAATGAATGGTAGTCTAATTAATCAAATTAATGCAGCGGATGTAACTAAACAAACAAGATAGAACTAGCAAATAAATCTACCAAGCAATCACCACAAGAAGGCAGACACAAATTTAATGTGGAAACCCTTTTCCAAGGAGAAAAATCAAGATCTAGAAATCAAGATTTCACGAACAGTTACAAGATATAATCTTAGGCTCCTTTACCTCAGTCTGTACCTCGACCTAAGGACCGTAGTTGTTCTTGCACGAAAACCACTAACACGACTTCCACCATGCACCGTTCTCCTTACTTGATCTCCTCACACCTTGCCAACCAAGATGATCAATCTTCTACAAAAGGGTAGAAGCAACAAATGCTTCTAGAGCAGCCCTTCAGAACAATCTCTCAATGACTCTAGAGAAACAAGGAAATCTCTCTTAGGGTATTCTAGCCTCAGATCAAGAGAGAGAATTAACTTCTTGTCTTTAATTTTCGAGTTGAGAGAATCACCCAATATATAGGTCCAAGTTCATCCAAGAGACTTCTAAGAATAATACACTCAGAATTTAAAGTCTACACTAACTTTTCATAAGAGTCCGGATGGAACTGAGTCAACATCGCCCCGCTCGCTATAGCGAGGGACTTTTCTGCCATTTGGGTGTGACTCTAACAGAGTCTATCAAAAAATATGACGTTTGGCCTTACCAAGTCACTTTTGGCCTTACAATCTCCCCCTTTTGGCAATTCTTGGACAAAACTCCCTGAAACAATACAATTTGATTTACTCAAAAGAAAAACCCAAAATACATTGAATTTAAAACAAAGAAATTCAGCATTGTAGATCTTGTATTGCCTTTGCTTGAACTTTTAGAGCTTGAATTGCCTTGTCTTTTATAGCTCCCCCTAGCACCATTCTTCTCCCCCTGCATTTGTCCATAATTGACAAACAAATATCTTCATGCAGCTTCTGTCAATCTGGATGCAGTAGCTACCCTCAATATGATCTTCATATTAGCATTGGGGTGGAGGCTTGATCTTATAGATCAGAGGTAATGAATCTTAGGCGCACACACTTGTAAATTTAAATATTTCAACAAAGTGCGTACCAATACAGAAGAGAGGTCTTCTTTCTTGACCTAGACAGCTTTGGTATTCTTCTTTTTCAGCTCAGCCTTCTGCGTTTTCCATTGCTTTTGATTAGGTAAAGATCGTAGCTTCTTGCAATGGGGTCGAATATATCATTTAATTCCACAATGATGACAAGTGGGGACTCGTTCAGGACGTGACACATTCTGTTTCTTTGGACCTTTCTTTGCAACACTAACAATAAGATTAGTAACAATTGAGTTTTTAACGAAACAATTTTTACCTTTGGCATTCGAAGTGGATGCTCTGTCAGCGTAGCCAATGTCATGCTTGTTAGTGTTTGCCTTTTGACTGCACAGGATGTCATCTAATTTATTAGACCCAGTATTCATCCTGTTCAATGAAGCTTTAGTAGTATTTAACTCAGATAGAACCATCTTGAGTCTTCCATTCAGATCAGAATTCCTTTTTTTCAAAGTCTTCATATCATAATCAAGTAAGTCACACTTTTGTGATTGTGCAGTCAATTTATCAGCCATCCTATTATTTTCATCCTCCAATTTTTGTAGTTTAGCAAGTGAATTTGCAAGTTTACCTTTCAAGGAGGCATTCTGCTCTTCAGACACTTTCCAGTTGATAACAACTTTTTCATTCACTTTAACCATCTTCATGGTTTTCTTAAAAAGTGTTTCATATTGAACTTTCCAATCTGGTTCTTCCTCTTACTCAATATCTTGATCAATCTCAGCTTTGGAAGAAACATAGGAAGCAACAGAACCAGAAGTTGCCATAAAAGCAATAAACTTCACATTGCCAGTGTCAGGTTTGTCAGACTCAGGATTTACATCATTCTCGTTAGAAGTTTCATCTTCCCAAGTAGTATTCAAAGCCTTTTTTTAGATTTTTTTTGTTTCCTCAGTCATTAGCAATGTGTTCATAGCCTTGACACTCATAACATTGAATCCCTTTAAAAAAATTCTTCTTTCCAGAATTTTTAGGGATCCTTACATTGGTTTTCTGACCCCTTCATAAAAAGCTTGAATTGCTTCATGAACTGTACAGCACCTTGGGGATCAATTTCCTCGGAATCTGAATCTGAATCACTTGCAGCTTTCTTGTATGATTCATTGGACGCTTTCTTGTATGATTCCTTGAACGCTTTCAGAGCAATACCTTGAGATTGTGCCATCACATTAGACCTAAGGTTTGCTTCAAAAGTTTGTAGATTGCCAACCAACTCATCAACTGAGTGCATTCAGATTTTTATTTTCTTCTATGGCCACAACCTTTCCATCAAACATTTCTGGAAGAGACCTCAAAATCTTTTTAACCATTCAATTTTCAGGAATTGGTTAAAGGTATCATTGACAATTGTATTCAGCTTACCATTAAAATCATTGAAAGACTCATCTTCTTCCATCTTTATGGTTTCAAAGATTGTATACAATTTCTGAAGTTTCGACTGTTCACACAGTGTTAGTCCCTTCATGTACAGTCAGCAAGATATCCCAAGTTTCTTTTGCAGTAGTTCATGTAGAAATCTTTCGAGACTCAGACATATTAACTCCATTATAAATAGCATTCAAAGCCCTAGACTTACAAGTGGCAGCCAACTCTTCTTCCTTGGTCCGTCCACTTATCTTCAGGTTTGGGACTAGTTACCCCATCAGCAGTAACTGTGGGCAAGGAATAGTCATTCACAGCAGATTTCCAAACTTTTAAACCTATGGCTTTCAAAAAATCAACTATCTTGGCTTTCCAATAAGCATAATTGTTACCATCCAACAGATGAGGCTTATTGGTTGAAGTGCCTCTGCGGTAGATATCCATTCTAGCAAAATTTGGATCAACACAATAGAATAGTGTAATCCGCTCTGATACCAATTGAAGATTTTGCAGGACCCACTAGAATGAATGCTAGTTATTTTTCTTCAAAAGAAGTTGAGGTAAAAGTGCGTTAAAGGAAGCTAGTGTGCTTGGATCTGTCTTGATGGTCTGTCACATTTATCTCCTTTTGTTTCTAATGAATTCTTAATTCTACTATAAATAAATAAATAAATAAACAAAAGGGAAAAAACCACCATCCACATCAATATAGGCCTATACATTTATTTTTTTTAGTAAAAAGCAATTTCAATTAGAGAGGAAAAAAATAAAATAAAACCAAGAAGAGCTTCCCAAACTACAGAGGAGATCAATCCCTTGTTAGAGCCACACAAACCCCTCGTCTATATGAGTTATTGGCAAGTTCATGAGCAAATTGATTAAGCCTTTAGGAACATGGAAAAATGAAATGTCTTCAAACTTGGACCTCTACTCATTGATGTCCTGCAAAATAGGTTGGATAGCCCAATCCATCAAGCCATTGATGACTCTAATTACTTCGAGGGCATCTGACAAAAGATGGATCTTGCGAAATCCCCGTGACTAAGCCTCCTTCATTGCGAAAAGGATAGCTCTTGCCTCAGTTTCTTTTGGATCCATTGGTTGATCCTACATGAACCCAAGAACCGTCAAACTAAATAACAAAGTCAAAGCCTGTTTTTCCATCCACGACTGTAAAAGATGCATCTGAAAACACCTAAGCCATGCCTCTAGGGCTCCTCATACTGAAATCCTGGGAATTATATGAAAGTTCTATGAAGGCCTTTTCATTATGGGTCATTGAGGCAACAACCATTCCTCTAATGCATATGATTGTGCTAATAGGCTCAATTTTTGTGCCCCTAAATATAAAATCATTCCTACTTTTCCATAAGGCCCACCAAAGAGCGAGAACCCAGGATTTCGTTTGATGACTGATTGGCGGATTCATCTTGCCACAATAATCCATAAAGGAATTCCACCAATCTCTAATCCTTAGAGAAGTAATAGAATGTGATAACATTCCTATGTTAGAGCCAAACCATGATGCTCTTGCATGATCGCAAAGAAATAGAGCATGCTCAACATATTCTTCTCATGTTGTACATATAGGACAAATGACATCACTAGAAATATTTTTGTTATGCAGTAACTTGCGTACCCTGACTGTGTTATTAAGACATTTCCAGCCAAACAGAAGGACTCTTTGGTAGGGGTGCACAGCGGGCGGCTTGGGCGGTTATTCAGCGATTTAGGCGGATTTGTTTTATGGCGGTTTGAAAAAAGTAGAAACTGTAACTGCCCAAAGTATTGGCGGTTTACGCGGTTTTTTTAGCGGGCGACTTGGGCGGCATGTTGGGTGGTTTGGTTTTTATACATATCTCTCTCTTTTTTTATTTTTTTTATTTTTAATAGAATGTAACTAAAGTTTCAAAGTACTTAACATAAAGAATAAAAATTAAACATGATTTTTAATAAAAGTCAATAATCAATAATGAACAAAATTTTCAACTAAGTATATGAATGTAAAATTAAAGTCCAAAGGCATCACCAAAATTAAAAAATACAATCACTTATATAATCTAACGTTCAAAAGTCAAAAATCTAATAAAGAAACATCTAAATTCAAAAATTCAATGTCTAAATTTCAATAAATAAACCTCCAAATTTCAAAATTCAATGTCTAAATGCTAAAAGAAATTCAAAATCTAAACTTCAAGTTTGTAAAAACCGATATATAATTTGAAGCAATCCTACAAAAAAAAATCATAGTTAGAATAATAATTGATAAAAGATAATAAATATCAATGTTTAGTTTAGTGATAAAATTGTAAGTTCATCAAACTGTTATACAATATAATCTAGATTTGTATTGGAGTTGCACTAAAATCATGAGGAGTAGAGGACCCATACGAGTAGAAGTTCTATCTGTAAAGGAATATAACTCTTGTCAGTTTATAATTTTTAATATAAAATATAATAAAAATTTATAAAAATTAAAAGTAGGAAATGAGCGAGCGGGGCGGTTTAAAACCGCCTATTCAAATGTCAAACCGTAACCGCCCGCTCATTAGTACGAATTGAAACCGCCCCGCCCGCCTAAAGGCGGTTTTGATGTATATCCACTTGTAGCGGACCGGGCGGGTTGGCGAGTTACGGTTATTTTTGTGCAGCCCTACTCTTTGGGGTAGAGGAAGGGGCCACAATGTCTTCTAATTACAGGGAGAGTTGTGGGTAATTCTATTTTCTTCATAAATGATTTTGTATGCCGATTTTGAAGATAAATCGTCCTCTTTGAAAAATGGTCATATTCTCCTATCATCACTTCTGGAACGGGGAATGTAAATTTTCATTTATCCTCAACATCAGATGCGTTATTAAAAACATTTCTAACTAGTTGATCATTCCAATTTTGTCCCCATACCAAAGACCTTTAACCTCAAGATCTTGGTTAACAACAGTGGACTTTGGTTTCCTAAGACCTCCTTCTAAAGGGATCCAATTGCATTTTCAAACCGAGATTTGATCCCCATTACCTATGATCCACCCCACCCTATCATTGATAAAATTAGTAGCTTCTACAAATCCCTTCCAAAACCAAGAGTTACCCTTCTTTAGAAAAAGGCCCCCTTTGGAAAATGGCCATATTCTCCTGTCATCACTTCTGGAACAGGAAACATAAATTTTCATAATATCCTCAACATCAGAGGCTTTATTAAAAACATTTCTAATTAGCTATTCGTTCCAATTTTTATCCCCATACCAAAGACCTTTAACCACAAGATCTTGGTTAACAACAGTGGACTTTGATTTTTCTAAAACCTCCTTATGAAGGGATCCAATTAGATTTCCAAACTGAGATTTGATCCCCATTACCTATGATCCACCCACCCAATCATCGATAAAATCAGTCGCTTCTACAAATCCCTTCCAAAACCAAGAATTACCCTTCTTTGGAAAAGGACCCCCTTGGGAAAAGGGCCTATACACATTTAGTGGCCAAAATGGCGACATATGATTGCTACTCGAGATATTCAAGGAAAGCCAACAACAATTTGAAAATATAGTTACTATGACCCATATGGAGTGGGCATTCCAACTTCTGACGAGGAGAGCCAACAACAATACGAAACTATAGTTACGACTATGATCCAAATGGAGGGCACGCCACTGTTTAACGGGCAATCCAACACAACGGCATAATACTAAAAAAAACCTCTCCCACGCACCATCCCCCTCCGACGGTGCTGCAAGAGGAGACGGTGGGGGCTGAACTGAGGATTGGCATGGTGTCAGGTGAGTGTAAAAAGAAGCCAGGGAGGAAGAGGCTTTTGATCTAAATGAGGGATTATCGGTCATAAAAAAAAAAAAAATATGTGAACAGAAGCTAGGTTGTGGCATTAGCAGCTCTCGCCAAAATCAGGCTCATATGACTCATATCCCTATTCAAGACCCGTTGCAAAATATCTCTAATATCTAAAAATGATTAATGATTATGAACGTATACCATGTGTTTAAGGTTTCTAACCCACCAAGGCAAATAAGTAAGGTAGAGAGGACCTGAATGAAAATAGTAAAAATAGATATAAATGAAGAAGTACAAATTATCCAAGCATTTGGCTAAAGAAAGGTCAAAATGAAAAAAAAAAAAATAAAAAATTCATATATCCAACCAGCCCACCCACCATAAGGCTCTAACAATGACGACTATTTTTACCATATGCCTTGTGGCAAACTGCGTATTTGAATTTAGAAATGTATATTAATGAAAATTTGATGAGACTATTTAACCAGTAGCATTTTGCTGACTAATATGAATATATGTGATCAAATAGATAAGTAGTTATTTCATAATCATATAGCGATACAAGAACTTCTGGCAAGGATAAAAACACTTGATACTAATATTTTCTTCACTATTCTGAATTTTCTATATACTTTCCCAACCTTCTTTCATCACATTTTTAATTCACATCTATAGCTGATATGCATCACCGTAACAGATACATACAGTCTCATTCTGACTGCCGGTGTAGGCCGCAACTGAGATTTTGACCCTTGCATGTAGTCCTCAACACCAATCGAAGAGATTTGGTATATCCTTAATTCAATCATGCTCAAGCACTCAAAATAGGTAAACAGTTAGCAAATGGTGCTTTTTTTTTTTTTTTTTTCAAAAAGGAGCCCTATCTATGAAATTTAATATCAGCAATCAGACCTGTGTCATCTACCTTCTCATCAAGAAAATATAACAAGTACCGATTGATCTCCATCTTAATTTCAGTTAATGCAAATCACATCTACATCAAAATATTGTAAAGGAGATGTAGAGACAACCAACTACAAGTATAGTTATGTCTGTATTATCGCTCTGCCTTCGCATACTTCACAGATTGTAAACCCTAAGCCTTCGCAGTAAGGACATTTTGCACCTTCATCCACCCATTCCAGGAACTGAAAAGCAAAGATAACAATATAAACAGAGAAAGGATATAGGGGCAACAAACAATAAAAAGGGTGGAATGCGATGCTGAGGTTGTGGAATGACTAATGCACCATCTCACCTGTGGTTCAACATTCGGTTCACCCGTTCCATCACACTCTGTAACAAAACAAAACAGTTTATTAAGTTCTAATTTTCTTCAAAAAATAATTTCATTTCTAATATGTATTCAATGGATGCAACATCCAGGTAACTCTAGCCCATAATTCTATTTTCCTTTTATCTAAATAAAGTAATAATTAGTAGGATACCGTTTACTAATAAATCAATAGGAATGGATAGTTTGCTTCGATCATTTATTTAAAAGCAGTCAGAAAGGTGAGGTAAGATGCAAAAGTCAGGTGGATGGTTACTAGTTCCCGAGGCACATAAAAAGTTCTAGATAGCTTATATCTTAAAGCAAGGAGTACAAATCTAATTTTCTGTGAAAATTTATATTCAAGCATGGAGAGCTCCTCCTCTAGTCCTCTTCATCTTCTTCGTTGCTGCAATCCAAGGCATGAGTTCCCTCCAGAAATTAAACAATAGGTAATTTTTGTATCATTCCAATCTAAAATTCACCTTAAAACTGAATGGGTATATCACTATATCCTAGAAAGTTACATTTGAAAGGTACCTGTACACAATAAGCGGCCTTCTCCACGACAAGTTAGGCATTTTGTTGCATCTCCCACCTTGCTTCCGCTAATTGGCTTGTTCTTTTTAAGTCTAGATGGTTCTTCCCAGCGATTTTCTCCAAGGAGAAACACTTTGTGTTGAGATACCTCGACTTCAGTAACACCATTTTCTTCTAGGACAGTTTCTTGGATCTTAGAAATTTCTGTTAAAGAAGTAAATACGGCTCCATTTCCAGCATCCTATTAGGAGGGGATATCAGTCATGAAGGAAACCCACTCACCCAAGAGATATTTTCTCAAGCATCATAACATTTGCAGTGCCCATAAAATAACCATGGTTTAGAGTTTCCAGAGCAAAAAAGATGATAAAGAAAAGGGTATGGCATGAAAATAGGTATTCTTCAGTATGTATATGTGCAATGGATTGATATCAAAGAAATATAAAACTAATTAATAAGTCTTCTAATTATGCTAAAACTTCATGAAATTGATTATCATTTTCTCTTCACACTTGTTTACATAATTCATAGAAGTTTTTTGTTTAGCCCTTAGAACATCACACATTGCAATTCAAGCTACTCTCACATTTCTCAAGGAAATGTGGCTTTGGAATGTGATATGAAATAGGTTTCTTTTTATTTCTATTCTCCTTTTTTTATATAAAAAAAATAGCTATTAGGTAGGCACCAGAAGGGGTTTCATGGTAACTATCAGCTACTATCCATCATTGTCAAGACTTCCACCTGAAGAGAATCACCCAACTCCACCAGGCCAGAGAAAAGCTTGAACACCCTCATTAATTTTTTTAACATACATCCTATCCTTGAAGGACTCGAATTGCCTAAGGCACTTCCATTGCTGTTGAGGTCTTCACCAACCTTAACTGTGGGTAGATGAATAGGCTTCTTTTGATGCGTAACATGGTTAATAAACATCATTCAGGAAAAGAAAAGGAAAAAGAAAAAAGACTACTAATCACATCTTTCCACCTCAGCAAGATTAAACACCATTTAATATGGTGACCTAATAAGTTTTAAAACATTTATCTTAACAATAACATGATCCATGATGGCACGATTTAACCAACCAATATGTTCTGATGATATGATTTGATAAAACTTAAATGATTCATGATTCGAACAATTGATTTGCACCATATCAACCAGACCCATGGGCTGATCTGCAAACTATTAGTTTATAGAATTAAAAATATATATCAAAAGAAAGAGAGAAAATAATTCTCAATGCCCATCTCTGATAGGGAGACAGTAATTAATTGATCATACCTTCCCTAGCATAGAAACAGAATCTTCTTTTTTATCTGCATTTCTTTTCAAGTCAGCATTCACAATTCCCATCTCCAAAAATAATTTTTCCAAGAGTTCTGTAGTCATAATCCCATCTTCACGAGTGCCTATGGAGGCCTGTAAAACAGGACAATTTAAAATTTCAATCAATATTGGCAGCATTTTTTAATCTTTTCTTTTGAACTGGTAATAATAACATTGGTAATATTATAGACAGAAATTATAATTAGGAATATTTGTGGATAGTCTGTGCCCTTGAGATCCAATCAATACATGAATCTAATCTATTATATAAACAATTGAGCATGAAATGCATGAATGTAAGTACTATCAGGTTAATTCACAGTTGTTTAAGTTCAATGGGTATGTTTCTGTAAAAAAATATTAAACATAAGTAAAGGATTTTCCCTTTCTCTTTTTTTTTTTTTTTTTTTTTTTTTTTGTGTGTTGGTTGTGGGGGGGGGGGGGGGGGGGGGGGGGGGGGGGTTTACATCATGAAGGTTTTCAGAACATTTGTTGGAAAATTTGAAATGTCAAAAAAATATATATATTTTAGATATTTAAAAATAGAAAAAAAAAAGAAAATTAGTAGAATCCTAAAATGACACTAAAAATTCATATTTACATAATTTGGCATAAACTACACAATGCAAGTAAAGCCTGAAAGCTTCTTAGGTTCTATCCAAGACCAAGGTGAGGATCTCCTACTGAAAAACTGCAGTCCATTTTGATTTTCCAAACACTCATAAAAAAATTTGGGGTTTCATGATTTTCGGGGTGAGTAGGGGGTGCTGGTGCGTGAAGAGAAAACTCAAACTGCCTCCTCAGGCCAGAAAAGATCCATGATTTTTGTTAATCAACTTAATTAAGTTTGAAAATGATATCGAAATGTTTCTACATGTACTTTACAAAATTTTATTTTTGCCCTTTTGCATAGTAAATAACAAACATTTTTCAATCATAAGCATGAAATTATATCACAAGGATGGATTGTCTCCACCATTGGGTTTGTTTTATACTCTTTATACAACAATGCAAGTAATAAATGTATTTGCAATGAATGAGAAATGTAACAAATCTCTTACCACGTCCCATATACACTACTTGGCTTCATTGAAAAAAAATAAGTTATAGATTTGGTTTTATCCTAAACCACTCAAATGGTGTGAATTAAATATACTTTTAGGGCACATTTTGTGGAACGTGTTTTTTGCGAATGAGGAAAGGATAAGTGTTCCCCCTTTCTGCAGACTTCGTTTTCCTTCATTTGGTGCAGGCTGCCTTTTGCGAGGAAAAGTGCCATTTTGGCCTTCATTTTCCATGAATCCAGAATGGGTGTGGGGGTGTGGGTTTTGTGTTTCTTGGGTTGGGAGTGAGTGTTGGTTAGGAAAGGCATGGCTTTCCACTTTTCAGCAGAAGTACGCTAAGGTCTATTTCTGCGGACACCAAAAAAATGTGCTAGGAGACTTCAAAATGGTACCATATGAGTTACATTTAGCATACATCATGAAGGTATTAGAGAACATAGCTGTGAACTCCATTCCGGTCTCCCACAGTCCCATTATGTTTTAGCCATAGGGAATTATGGATGTTCAGATAGTCCAGTTGCTCTGGAGTTCCATTTCGGAAAATATGCAATGGGAAAAACCAAACCATTTTAGATATTTAAAATAGAAAAATAAGAGAACTAGTAGAATCCTAAAATGACATTAAAAATTCATCTTTATGTAAGTTAACATAAATATGCTACTCCAGAAACTCCCAGGTGGGTGGCTGAAAGCTTCTTATGATCCTTCCATTTTCCAAGACCAAGGTGAGGACCTGCTACAAAACTGCAGCCCATTTTGTTTTTCCTAAACACACATAAAAAAATTTTGGGGTTTCAAGTTATTCTAGGTAGGTGAAAAGTGAAAGAAAGAGAACGTAACACATCCCATTTTGGGGGAGAGAAAGGAGAGAAAAGGAGGGACAGTTATGTGTGGGAGAGAAAACTCAAAACTGTCCAGGCCAGAACAGATCCTATCAGTTATGGCTGCAACTGGCATGTTCCAAGAACAGGCCAGAATATAGACTGAAAACTTTGGGGGTGGGGGTTGCTCCATTCCAGTTCAGGGAATTCCGGCCAGCACAGAACAAAATTGACAACTATGGTTATAGAAACTGAGGCAATCCAACATGAGATCGACATGGTACCCATAAGTTAAATTGCACCCCAATATATCCATTAGTTTCATATTGATACGCAGTGGCGGTCCCAAGAACTTTGCTCGACTTTTCTAGACTTTTTTTACACTAACAATAGAAAAGGAGAAAATGTATTATGTTTAAATAGATATAAAATTCCCACCATGTCCATGCTCAAATTTCCTGCCCAATTGAAGGGTCGTCCCACTGCTTCTCCCAAGTTCAGGTGATCATCATCAAAACTTCCTAAAATAACATATTCTTTAATCCTGGTATTTGTATGACCTGAAACAGCGATTTGGGTGAGCATCCAATTACCCAATTTGGGTACCCAATGAGGTTCCATTTGGATCTAAGGAACTTGGTTGTTCTGCACATACTTTAGCTTTAAAAATAATTCCCTATAGTTGGTCATGCGATCATGGCAAAGAAGAAAAATTGCCACTTATATGTAACTCAAGCTATCCAAACATACTCTAAGACCTAATTTAGGTATGAACTAAAGATGAAAGCATGCCCAAGGGTGATTTGATCATCTTCAAATTTGTATATATGTTCAGATTTGGTGATTTAGGGCTTAGAGTTTGGATTAGAATTTGGAAATTTAGGATTTGAAATTAGGATTTGGAGATTAAGGATTCAAATTTAGGTATAGAGTGATTGGGATTATACTACATCAGGGGAGAGAAGGAGACCTCGGTGGAATAAGATGTCGGAGCAAAAGATTGGTGTTTTCAACTATGTGACATGGAGTGATCATCAAATTTAGACGTGGGGCGAGTATTTATTAAATATATGTGGGGCATGGTCCGGCCCATTTAAATCTTTAAGTAATCTCAAGATCTACCTGGGGCCGCCCCAGGTCATAACTACATGGGTCCGCCCCTGTTGATACAGACAAGGATGAGGAGACTGCCAAACATCCATGATTTTGTTAAACAACTAAATTAAGTATGAAGAAAATCTCAGGATGTTTCTGCATGTACTTTTTAAAATTCTATTTTTTTTTGCTTTCTGCATCGGAAAAAAAAACAAAGCATGAACTTATATCATACTAGCTCCTAATTGGTTTTGACCAGTATTATAGAAACTTCATTTAAGGGTAAGTACTAAGTACTCACTTGCCAGGATTTTACAGCACGTTCAGTCCCACCCGAGAAGCTTGAATATTCCATATCTTCCTCACCTGAATAAAATCCCAGTTTTTCCAAAGCTTCCTGCCGTAATGAAGCTCAGTTAATAAGCAAATTATACACCAGAGAGCACCCCAAATCAAATCTCAGCAAGTTACACGTAGCAAAAGAACCATACAGCACTAATGCAAATGACAATACCTATGAAACCAAAAATGTAATAAAATAAAAGCAGAATAGTCACAACAGATAGTTACAGTTCAGTAAATTGAAGGTGATCTGAATAGTTAATAAAAACCAGAAACTAAGTAATTCAATTGAATCAAGTTAATTGATTCCTTTGAAACTCATTTTACTTTAAAAAAAAAAACATGAGTTAATTTGCCATTCCACACGACTATCATACATAGAAATAAGACACATTCTCTACAATTACTATTGCAATTTGGTGTACAACTATTTTTTCTGTTTTGAGAACCGTATTAGTTCCAGATACTATAAGAATACCAACATTGGACAAAATCACATATCTATGGAAGGTGAAAGCACCTAGTTCATAGTTCATTAAATAAGGCAATAACTATAGTACTAGAAACACAAAGCAATCCTAACTTCTAAATCAAGCTTTGCACCAGACGCATCAATCTCAGCCATTGGATTGTAGATTATATCTTAAACAACGAAATGCCAAACAATAATGTTGATGATGATGATGACGACAACAATGACTGAGGAAGATGATGAAGATGATTATGATGAATGTTGGTCTGAGATGATAAGGATGAGAACAGTTCAGCTACAACTCAAAACAGTTTGCAACAAGAGATGAACAAATCAATCAATAAATAAATAAACTCGCCTTCAATTCCCAAGCACGCAAACCTGCATCGCTTGAACATCTTCGCCTTCTGATCCTTTCCTCAATGCCACCTTCCTATTCTTCTTCTCCTCCTCCTCCTTGACCTCTTCAACACTCTCCGAAACCCTAATTTCCTCCGACACCATCTCTTTCACCTCTCCTTCCTCCAACAGCATCCGCCCCGCGCCCGAGCCGCTCTCTGCAATCCGTCGCGGCTCCGACTTTGATTTCGCCTCAGAGTCCTTCAGCGCCTGCAAGATCGAAGCGAGATTCGAAATCGCATCAGACATCGAAGGAGAAGAAGGCGTCGATTTCTCGCGCTCGAGGGCTTCGATCTGGAGTTTGAGAGTTGCGATCTCACGGAGGAGGGCTTCGCGGTCGGAATTCCAGCGGGATTCTTCTCGAAGCCATCGCTGTTCTTCGCGAATCCATCGCTGCTCTTCCCGGAGCCATCGGATCTCTTCTCGCTCCCAAGAAGAGGAGGGATTGGAAGAGGAGGAGGAGGCGGAGATTGGGGATTTGAAGCGAGGGTTAGGGTTTCTGCGGATTTGAAATGAGATTGAGTTGGATTGTGAAGGGGTTTGGAATCCGTGGAAGAGATGCGAAGGAAGAGGAGGAAGATGAAGTAGAAGAGAAGAAGCCATGAAGAGGAGAAGATATGAGGAAGAGGCAGAGGGAGAAGGAGATAGTGTTGATACTGTTGTTTTGTGTGGGGTTTTTAAACCATTCGTTTTTACGTGGCGGGAATTTAACGTGCGCCGTGGCGCTCACGTGTCGGCTCGGGGAGGTGCGAGGCCAGATCACGTGGCGAGAGTAGGCTATTCTATCATTGGTAGGGCCCACCTATTTAAAATCTCATCTTAATAAAAAAAGAAACTAAGATGCTTCTATGAGAAATATCCCTCACCTTACTGATGAGAGATAGAGTGGGGCCCTCACATTTAAATTGTTGGCATTCGATATTGATGTAAGGGCCCTCACCATATTTCTCATATATAAGGTGAGAGATGCTCTCATAGGAGCGTCTCCCAATAAGAAAATGAAAGAAATATTTACTCCTCTAGCGATTTAGGATTTGATGAAATAGTATCTCTCCGTTTCATAGAAACGAAGGATCCAATAAGAAGACGTTTAGTAAGTAACTCTTGAAACAAGACTTATTATTATATATAGTAGGGATGCCCGATTATTCGACTCATAAAAAAAAAAGGGGATTTGGAACCTATTCTAGGTACTAATGCATAAACGGGTTAAGGTTTGGACGCCAATTTAAGTTCCGATTGATAAGCGAGTTCGATTCTAGGTCCATATAAGTTCTGACCAATGGATCCGGAACCCGACATGCAAGTCATTAATATTACCAACTGTAGCTCAAACTTAACTTTTGTTGGACATTTTTATGTTTAATCTGGAAGGTAATTGACTTCATGTACTATTATACATTGAATGATATCCTTATTTTTTAAAACGAAAAAAAGTTAGAACCAATTTTAAAAATAGATTTCATACCTTTAGTTGGACCGGGTTCTAGAACCGATGTCGGTCCTCCTATCAGAACTGGGTTTGAAACAAATAAAATTACATGTTCCAAGTCAAAACGGTACTCGAACTCGGAACCGTTATTTAGAAACAGGGGGTTCGGGTCCAATATAATTTTAACCTGGAACCATCCCGTTTGCAACCGTATATATTAGAACTTTCGCCATTAAAACATAAGGTAAGGATGGTCATTTTTTTATAATTTTAAAGCTATTGCGGATGGAGATGGATAATCTGAAATTAAAAAGTGTTTTGGAACAAGATGAAATTTTCCAAATACCCAAGGGGGGGGGGGGGGGGGGGAGGGGGGTGGTTTGTTTCTACACTAAATTTATAAAAACTAGCCCCAATTACCACAATCCCTATAAGATAAGAACTTTTTTTATATATGATTTTAACAAACCCACTAATTGTAAATTACAACTTAAAAATTTAGAGTTTTATTTTAAACTTCAGTCTAATTAGCTCTTTTAATCACATTAGAGTTTCTAAATGGCCCCTAGAGGCGTAATCTCAGTTTTGCCTCTCTCTCTTTTTTTTTTCCCCTCCTTCTATGGTGACTATTGGATAGAAGTGTATTGGACATAATTTTCTTTTTTAGAAGAAAGCAGCTCATTCCATTATAAATATTGCTAAAATGTTATCATGGACTTAAACTCCAAGATACCAAAGGAAGGAATGAAAAGGGTATTCAGGATCATGACTTACCTTTTAGAGTGGGTGAGAGGTTAGCTATAAATTTTTCCGGGGTGCTGGTTTTAGTAACTTGATGTTATACACCTGGCAGTTGGTAGAGTGTCATAAGGTGTGGGTTTGCTCCCCATGTCTTTTTGTGTTCAAACTGCCCCATAGTTGCTCTGTGTGGGTTTAGCTAGCGAGCACCACTTGACCGATAAATCCACTTGGGTCAAAGACCCCAAGTATACCCACCTCATCGGGGGAAAAAAAGAAAGAAAGAAAGAAAAAGAAAAGGCAGGCTTGGTGGTAAAGCTGGATACAATTTTGCCATTTGGCTTAATGGCTCATTTGTGGTTACATACTTGTTAGCCAAGATCAACAGTCTCTTTATCTAAAGAAGTTGAGGCGAGGGTCATTCTTTTTACCTTGATTGAAGCAACAGCAAGGGACTTGTCAAAAGTCCATATTTTGACCAATGCTCTTAAAGTTGTGTGTGCTAATATTCTTAGAATCATGAATGTGTGGTGAAAACTTCTTTTTTTTTTTTTTCCGGGGGAGGGGGGTGGAGGGTTAGAATGAGTTTGGGGTGTCATTTTGTTGCATGTTTTCCAATGGTTTTTTTTTCTCTTGATATCTTGTTCCTTTGCTGCTTTTAATGAAATGATCTTTTACAATAAAAAAAAACCCTTGAGTACATGGGGATCAACCTTGGGCATGTGTCTGCTGTGATGCAAACATCATTCCACCATGAGTGTGTTGGCCTCGATTGTGCCTTTTGTTCATATGTTCAAAGCATTTTAACAAGCACCATTAGAGGCTCTCACCCACAACAAAGTTTCATGTGGAAATGCCTCGGGTTTGCAACCATGTAATTCCACTTCCATTGTCCAAGGACATGTGAATAAAGTCTACAAAGTTGTGATCATCGGTACTCTTTTTGGGATAATCTTCCTTTTACTTGCATGTATTATGATATTCCCATTGTCCAAGGACATGTGAATAAAGTCTACAAAGTTGTGATCACCGGTACTCTTTTTGGGATAATCCTCCTTTTACTTGCATGATTATGATATTCTTCTTTCTAAAGTAAGAGCAAGGCATACAACAATAGAGTTGCAAGAAATGAGTAAGGGTGATATATTTTTAAAATAAATTATGATGGAAGGATTGTGTATGATGATATCATCCGAGCGACAGTGAACTTTGATAGCAAATATATATTGCATTGGAGTTGAAGGTTATGGAAGTGTCTATAAAGCAAAACTATCAACCAATCAACTAATAGCTATAAAGTGACTGCACCCATTCGAAGGAGGGAGCACACATGATCAAAAAAGTTTCAATAATGAAATAAAAACATTGGCAGAAATTCAACATCGTAACATTGTGAAGTTGTATGGATTTTGTTCTCACGAACAATGCATGTTTTTAGTTTAGTTTTTAGTATATGCTGGAGTCCTTATTCCCGGGGATGGACTTCTTGGAAGATTTGGGCCTCAACTCTTAGAAAGCAGTTAGGAAGACAGATATTTGATTCTCAATTCATGCCCTATTAATTTGATGAGATTGGAGATTATATTATGTGTAGACATGATAACGATGATATCATCAATATAAACACGCACCATAATCACTTAGTTATTGGGCTAAAGGTGACAAACATATATAGTCGAACCATTCCTGGTGGTCTCCTTTACAACTCTTAGCTCGGCCCATAGCCTTAAATGGACCCACCAGCTTGTCCCTTCACCTGGAAGAACCATTTAGTGCCCACAATGTTCTTTCAATGAGAACATAAAGGATTTCCCAGTTGGGTGGATAGATATTCAGTTTCTGACCCAACTGTCCATGGACCTCTTCCTATATAAGCAAGCGTTATCTCCCTGTGGCTGAGGTCTCTCATGGTCCATGGAGAAACTGATTCCCACATGCCTTGCTGGTTTAGTGGATTGATTTCTTCCACTCACTACGTCAAAACGGATGAACAGCGACACAGACATGTAAGGAAAAACCATTGATTTGGACCGTGGTATTTCCAGGCACAGGATTTTTCATAAACCACAGCCGCTCCTTGTGGTTGTTTTCATCTAAAAACGAGCCTAAAATTATACCCGCCCTATTCCACTCCCGCGCCCGCCCTCTCCCCTCTTTCCCTCCCGCCCTCTGTTCTCTTTACATAAACCAAAGCTGCTCGATCTTTAGGGTTTTTTCTTGGAATCCTCATTCTCTCTCCAGCCTCTATGCTCGTCTCCCCTCTGTGCTCGTCTCCGACTCCAACCCTCTCTCTGCTCGGCCGGCGGTGGTGTACTCAGGTCCTCATCTCCCCAGCGGCTATTTTTTTGGGTTTTCTTTCATCTGAGTGAATAGATCAGGTCGACCTTAATCAATCAGGTGCGTTCGATTCCTTCAAATGCAGTCTTTGATTTGGTTTTGATTCGTTGTTGTTTGATCTTTCTTGTTTTGCAATGAGGCTTGGAGTTGTAGGCAGGGCCGGTCCTGAATTTTTCAAGGCCCAGGGCAAGAGTAAAAGTTAGGCCTCTTCAGCCATCATATATGATAATATCATTGGTGGGTCCCACTAATGTGAAAAATTGGCAATGGGTTGATGATGCCCAAGTATAACTATTTGAAAAAAAAGAGAAGAAAGAAAACTCAGACCAGAATTTAAGCATCATATATGGGAAATTAAAAATCATTGGTGGGCCCCACTAACAAATGAGAATAACGGGTGTAGAGCTGAAGGCTTGATGATCTATTTGTAAAAAAAAAAAGCCCTAAATCATCCCAACACTAGACCAGATTCTCCCAGAATTTCAGCCATCAAATATAAAATATCATTGGTGGGCCCCTCTGATGGATGCTCAAATAAGTGATGCAATAAGCACTCTCAGATGATTTGATGATGAGTCTATTGATGCCCAGGACGATGGAATCCATTGGATGAGCCCTGCCCTCACCAAATGATTGAAAAAAAAAAAAAAAAAAAAGTTGAAGGGATTTTGGGGATTTTGGGCCCCCTCAAAAAATGGGCCCGGGGCAAGGGCACTTACAGCCCTTGCCCAGGGCCGGCCCTGGTTGTAGGTCTTGATGTTTGTAGGGCGTTGTGGTTTGATTGCCCCTCTTTTGCAGGTCGTTGTGCTCTTGTTTTTTAATGGAAAGTTTTGATTTTAATGGAAAGTTTTTTTTAATGCTGGTTAAATTTTTTTAGTTGCGTTTTTTTTAATGTTCGGCAAACTTGAAGAAACCTCACCTCAGACACAGCAAAAACTACATGTTAAGAGAAACCCATTATAGAGATGGAAGCAGAGAGTAATACAGTTGGCAACAACAACTGTTCTTCCTCGGATAGTAATAAGGACTCGAACCCTTGTCCAATCTGCATTCAATCCATTCATGACGATGCCTATTTGGATCGTTGTTTCCGGAAGCCCCATCTCTCTTTCTCTCTAACTTCATTACTTCATTTATTTTATCGTTGCAATTGTTACTTCTTTCTAGCAGAATTCTCTGTCTCCTTTTTTTTTCTTATTCCCTTCTTTTTTCAGATTTCATGAATTGGGTTTTCTCCAAAATTCGATTTTATGAATTGGGTTTTCTCCACAATCGATTTGGATTGGAGGGTGTTGCTAAGAAAATGACACAAATATGAAAGAGAAACAAAAAGCGTTCAAAAAGATTTGATTTTTATCGTATTTCTTGCTGCTGTGTCGATTCTTTTTACCCTAATCTTTATCTCATTACAATCTTCTCCCTGTCTTAAACGTACGAATGTCGGCGGGATGTTGTTAGTTAAAGATCTTAATAGGATTTGGCGCATATTGTTTCTACATAATTTATGTTTCTTGATTGATTACAGTAGAGTTTTGTGCAAAAAAATCAAGTAAAGATTTTGGGAGTATTGTTTGTAATTAATGCAGGCATTTTCCAATGATCCAGTATATCAGTTGTTTCTAAGATTTGTTACTTTTAACTTGTGTTGAATTCCAGTATCTCTTGATTTTTTTCCTCCTTCCTCTGTGCTTTGTGTTCCGTTGGTTGGAGTTCCCTCTACTGCTTTTTGGTGGGTTAGGTGCAGTTTGGAGTAGTGTCATGCTGTGTTTTGCTGTGCGCAGTGCTTCTGTGCTTGGTGGTGTCCTGCTGAGCCTTCTCTTGGAGTTGTTCTTTGTTTCTGGTTATTGGGTTGTTTGGTTCTGCTCCTGGGTAGGCTGATGAAAGTGCATCAAAAGATTGATAGGCTTTATATATCTGATCCAAACCTATGAAAAATCATAAAATTTTAATTCAAAACCCATCCCAACTTAACCTGATTCACAAGATTTACATTTTTTTTTTTCATTGATTTTAGATGCTCTTGTATATTTAAGTGATTAGGTCCCTTCTACCCCATATGAGTTCTTCCAACAAAATCATATGATTTTACTTCAACTTGGCATCAGAGTAAAGATACAAGCATATTGTTCTTTTGCTACCACAAACTAGGACTGACATTAGCCACAAAGAGCACATATCTATGATATACCCACATCACTGGATTCAGATGGATTAAAGATTGTTTTAGTAGTTTTTAGTGAGTTTTTAGAGGCCTCTTTAGACTGATTTTGTGGTCTCTCTGAAACCCCAAAGAAAAATGAGAAAAAAAAACTCAGATTGTGTGTTGGCTGCTTGGTGATTCAATCAGAAGAATGTATGCAAGTGGTGTTTATTATTTTTTTAATATACTTCTTCAAGTAGACATGATTCAGGCCGAGGTTGAGTTGACTTCATACATAAGCATCCGTCTTATTCCCTTGAAAGTCCTATGATGGAACATTTGGGATTGGTGCCTTGGCCCATTTGAAATAGGGCCTATGGGCTATGACATGAGTGGTTCTGATCTCCTAAACACACATAATATGTACAAAAACCCTGTTGACTTAGTGTGAAAGATGTCAAACACACGAGCCTAGATTTGTTATACCCATACAAAGAAGAAACTGGTTAAGGTCTAACAAAATTTCCTGAGGTCTTTTCCTTGTGCTTTCCAGAGTACAGAATTGCAACACACTGATTCTACAGATGAGGAATAGTCTTAGCAAGATCTTTTTTTTTTTTTGGCAAGCTGCCTATATCTCCAAAAACTTAGTATATTTGTCTCTCTGTATCTATTTTCTAATCCATGTAACATGGAAATATTGACATGGGAAATAAACAGAAAATAAAACTTTCTATGGACATATTGTAACAATCAAATAATTTTATATGAGTATACATAAACTTAGTGTCTTTATCTTTATGTATCTTTTATCGGTGCATCACAACATTACATGTTTTGAGAACATGGATGGTCCAGAACATGATCCAGACTGTCATCCAGATTACTTCACTCTTCATGGAAAACATTTTGAAATCACAGCAATTGGGATAAGTCAACAATCATCCAGTTCTTGGACTTTCTCATTATTATTACCATCAATTCTGCAGGTTTCATGGAACATCAAGGACCTTATAGTACATGTGATTCAATGTGTTCATGAATCATGAGCTTTATAAGATCACTTAACCATTTATCTTAACCATTTATCTTTTTAGAAAGATATCAGTGGTCATAGGGTGGGCCATGTGGTTTTATGTTCAATACCATCAGAAAGCAGGGCCTAATACAAGTAGTCCATGTTATTGTAATGCATTTACATGAGTAATTTATACAGAAAATAAAATATATGCAGGACATGCTGAAATCAATGTTAGATTATAACTTTCTTTAGTAAGTCTTTTTTTAATGTATTAGGATTGTCAGTGGTTATTTTTATAAAGAGAATTAGGGGCAGAAGTTTGACTTGTATTAAAACTAGCAAGTGGGTCTTGTGGCTTATATGACCTAGGTCTCATGTGTGTGTATGTTGACTTGAATAAAATAAGTATTTTTCCTTTTCCCCTTTCTCCTTCCTGGGAAGAGAAAAGAAATTTCTCTCTCTCTCTCTCTCTCTCTCTCTCTCTCTCTCTCTCTCTCTCTCTCTCTCTCTCTCTCTCTCTCTCTCTCTCCACATACACACAACATATAGCAATTGAACTGTTTTATTCTCTTTTGTGGTCTGACATGAGAGTTAAGTATTTCATATGAGTTTTAGACACTTCTTTTTTATTACAGCGTGTGATCTCTTAGATCTCGAGCATTTTGCTAGGCCCACTTTAGAATTAGTGGAGATTAACATAGAAGATAATTGTCATATGAGTCTTTGTTACCCAGGACTTGTTTTCGCCAAATGTTCCTTCTTTATCGTTCCTCTTGTCCAAGTCCATACCTGATAAACATATTTCTTTTCTGACGCTATAATGTTACTATTTCTTTGTAACTAAATTGAATTGTTATCTAGATTTTAGGTTCTTGTTTAGTTGGTATTTTTCATTCTTAATTAACCTGAGATCAACAAAAGTTTTCTAGCTAATTGAATGACTTTTCCCCTACTGAGCCAAGCTTTACTGGAAAGATTAAAAGGAGCAAATAATATCTCTAATTTCCTATAGTATAGTTCTTTCATTGTCCTGAATCGATAAATGTTGAAACTGAGAAAAACTTGAAAAAAGTGCCAGAGGATACTTTATGAATTCTCAATTCTTATATATGCAAATGATTTTTAGGAATCATTTTGCACATTTGGGGCCAATGAGAAGGTGTGCAGAACATTGATCCGATGAGCTCCATCATATATTGATGACCATGTCTGAACAAAACATTTGTCAAATGATCTCCTCTTTTATTTATTATCTTGGATTGTAGTTCTTCATTTTTCATTTTGAATATTGATGAAACATATTATGTGGGTCATATTCTATAAATTTTATATTTCAGAAAATGTCTCAAAGCAAGGCGTGGATGATGGCACCAAGGCATTCGATTGAATACTTAGAAGGGGTTAAGTCATTTTTTGCATTCATAGAAGCTAAAAAAGAGAAATTAGGGGGTGATGATTGGTATTATTGCCCCTGTGTCAAATGTCGTAATTTGAAAGGAGGGAAGAAAACATTAGGAGATATTTATGATCATCATTTAATTTTTCATGGTATAGATACAAGTTACACAACATGGATTCATCATGGAGAAATCCATCCAAAAAGTTGCATGAACGTAGAGGGCGGTAGCAGGAAAGATTGAGTGATACGTATCCAAGAATGGTTGATATGGTCAATGATGTATTTGAACATTTTCATGACGAGATTGAATCTCAAGCTCATATGGGAGTAATAAATCTCCATGCTCTCATGAAGCTCCTAATGAAGAATTTGTAGAATCTCAAGATTATTCAACGGACGATATTCGGTACAAGAATCTGATGGAGGATGCGATAAAACCATTGTATCCTTCATGTCAAATTCAACATACAAAGTTGTCCGCGACAATGGATTTGTTAAGCTTGAAGGCTACATTTCAATGGTCTAATCAGAGTTTCACAGCATTGCTGAAACTGATAAAAAATATTTTGCCACTCGAAAACACTTTGCCGGATACCACCTACAATGCAAAGAAAATGATCAAGTCTTTGCGCATGGATTATAAGATTATCCATGCTTGCCGTAATGATTGCATACTTTACTGGAGAGAGCATGAAGATAAGGACAGTTGTCCTACATGTGGTGAAAGCAGATGGCAACCGGAGACTTCGGATAAACCAAGAAAAAAACCTCTGCCTTGGAAAAAACTAAGATACTTTCCATTGACACCAAGATTGCAAAGACTGTATAGTGTACCCTGGATTGCGGAGAGCATGAGATGGCATGCGAATGCCAACTTAGTAGCTGACGAATCGATCATGCGCCATCCAGTGGATTCATCATCTTGGAAACAAGTTGACCGTAAATGGCCCGACTTTGCAAGCGAGGCACGTAATGTTCGTCTTGGACTTGCGACGGATGGATTTAATCCATTTGGGAATAAGAATAACTCCTATAGTTGTTGGCCCATTATGGTTGTTCCATACAATCTTCCCCCATCTTTATGCATGAGGAAGGAATTCACTATGTTAACATTATTGATTGGCCCAGGACTTGACATCGATGTCTACTTGCAACCATTAGTGGATGAGTTGAATGATTTGTGGTCCACAGGAGCCATAAAATATGACTCGTCCAATAAAAACAGATTCTCAATGAAAGCAATTTTGTTATGGGCTATACATGATTTTCCAGCATATGGTCATTTGTCGGGTTGTAAGACTGCAGGAAAGTATGCATGTCCTGTGTGTAGTGAAGGAACAAAATCTTTGTGGCTAAATAATGGGAAAAAGTTTTGTTACATGGGGCATAAAAAGTGGCTACAAGATATAAGACATCCTTTTAGGAGCCAAAAATCCCAATTTGATGGGAGTGAAGAACATGAGAAGAATCCTAAGCGTATGAATGGTTCAGAATTGTTAAGAAAAATGGAAACTATACATACTAAATTCGGAAAAGAACCAGGTGCTTTGAGGAAGAGAAACGTCCAGAGGTGAATGAGAACGCTCCATGGTCAAAGAGATCTATTTTGTTTGACTTGCCTTATTGGAAGGTGCGCTCTAACAAATTCTTTCAATTAATACAATTTTATTTAGTTAACTAAAATAATAGCATAATTTTTTTTAATTTTGCAACGTTTATTTATTCGCCACAATTTGGATGTAATGAACGTGGAAAAGAATGTGGCAGAAAACCTATTTGCAACCATCATGAACACAAAGGGCAAGTCTAAGGATAATCTTAAAGCCCGAGAAGACTTGCAAGAGTTGGGGATTAAAAAAAAGTTGTGGCCAATTGAAAAAAATGGCAAGAAGATATTTCCAGATGCTCCTTTCACTTTATCTCAATTGGAGAAAGATTTGATATGTAAAACATTATATCATTTAAAGGTTCCTATTGGATATAGTGCATGTTGGAGACACAATGTTAGCTTGGAGGAGAAGAAGCTAAAAAATCTTAAGTCGCATGATTATCACATCCTTTTGCAACAGTTATTACCAGTGTTGCTTATGCACGCTTTTGAGTCACATAAGTCATTACGTTCTGCAATTCGAGACTTATCAATATTCTTTAATGTCCTATGCTCAAAGGTTATCAACCGTGAAGAACTCTTAAAGATGCAAGAACGTATTGTGGTAGCACTTTGTGTATTTGAGAAATACTTCCCTTCGTCCTTTTTCGTTTCAATGATACACCTAGTCGTGCACTTGGCAGAGGAGGCGATGTTTTGCGGACCTGTTAGATATCGATGGATGTATCCTTTTGAGCGGTAATTATAACGTCTTTGTTAATTTGAGTTCTTTCCTAATTAACTAACTTTTTACAAATTAGCATTGGTATCTAATTTAGCCAACTTGTATAAGGAAGATGAAGACATATAAACGTTATGTGGTGAATCAAACATATCTAGAGGGTTGCATTACAGAGTGTTACTTAATGGAGGAATCCATGTTGTATGCCATGAATTATATGCCAGATAGTATAGAAAGAAGCCATAAGCAAGGACATGGGAAATGGATGAATGAGGATGGTGAATGTGCCTACCCTATTGATAAAAATGGGAAAGTCTACAATCTTACTTCTGTACAATACCAGCAAGCTCGTAAATGGGTGTTGAAACATTATATTGAGAATGCGGAGTGGGAGAGGTAAGTAAAATTACAAGATCTTTAAATGTACGTTATGAATATATTGCATATATTGAGACCGACAATCTAACTCGTGTTGGTTAATTCTAATCAGGAAATATGATGAATACATTCAAAGCCTAAGGCCCATTGTTCAGAATAGAAGACGCACTATGTGAACAGAAAAAGCAATTGAATACATTCCTTGGCTTAGACAAGAATTAAGAAACGGAGCTAACAATGTTATGAAAAGGCTTGCTAATGGACCATCATTTGAAGCCATTTCATATAATGCATATGCAATAAATGGATATGTATTTCATACTTTGGATGCGGAAATGAATAAAACAACACAGAATAGTGGGATCTCAATGAAGGCTTTAACCGCTTTCAGGTCAAGCGTCGGGGACACAAACCTTGTGCATGAAGAGGCCGCTTACTATGGAGTTATCAGACAAATTCTGGAACTAGATTACCATGACTTTAAACAAGTGGTATTCTATTGTGATTGGGTTCGTATAGAAGACAAACATGGCTGCTATGTTGATCCAGCAACTAACTTGATATATGTCAACTTGAGAAGGTTGCAAAGGAATTCAAAGGAAGATGATGAGCCTTTTATTCTAGCTTCTCACGGCACTCAAGTGTTCTACTGTAAAGATCATAGTAGGCCAGCAGATGATTGGCATGTTGTCTTGGATGTTCCAAAGAAATTGAATCAGGACGTTGACTCTTTTGAAGATCCCTTAGTCTTCAAGGCTAGAACTAATGGAAGTAACTTAAGCGCAACATTGCAAGATGCTATAGTTGATGACGAGGAGATCTAAGTCGTAAATTCATGTATGACAAGCTTTTTAATACTAACGTTTGTGCTAGCATATAGAAATGTCTATTAGCAACATTTGCACGTTATCTTTTAATGCCTATGACTCAAATTCAGCTTTATTTCGCATGCATGCCGATGTATTTATAATGTCATGAATTTTCTAATGCAGTTCTTGTGGTTGCAAGCACTATGTCGCATGACAGATCAACGGTGGCAAGTTCAACATCTAATTTACAGGGATGTTTATCCCATGAGAGTATGTACTGCGACATTAATTTTTTCAATATTCACTAGTTTATGTAATATGACTAACTTAAAATGACATTTGTAGTGAGTCATCTTCCCCGTGTTACATTTAGCCTATGTGGCCAAGCCATTGGTCCTAATGCAGCTAAGCTATCTTCGGCCATAGGGAAGGTTGCCAAATCCAACATATCACCTTGTATTGATAACTGGTCACAAGTGCCAATTTTAGTGAAGGAGCATGTGTGGGAGATTGTTAGTGTGAGTACCCATTTATATAGTTTGTTTTTTTTTTTTTCTAACATATGACTCATCTATTAATTGTCTATTAAACAGAGTACGTTTGAAGTTCCAATTGAGAACAAAGCATATGTGCTAAAAAAGGCAAATGCACATTGGAGGAATTGGAAGTCGAAGCTACGTAGGGATTTTTACAATAAATATCAAACAAATGTTGAGAGAAAAAATAACCCACCCAAAAAGGTAAAGAAAGAAGACTGGGAGAAGTTCGTTGACATGTGTTCGATAGAAGCGTCAATAGCTAAGAGGAACCATGGGAAGGAAGCAAGAAAAGCATTGAAAAGCCCACATACCTCCGGTAGAATGGGCCAAGCTAGAGTTGCAGCAAACTTGGTAAGCACTGTGCTTTTTATTTTTTAGTTTTTCCCATTTAACTAATTTTGTAATAAAGATGTTTGCTCCCTTTTTTTTCAGAGGCAACAAAATCCTGGAGTTGAGATCACTCGGACACAAACGTGGCTTGCAACTCATACTCCAAAAAATGGTTCTGCTAGATGCGAATATGTGGTGAGAAGTAGTTTTTTCTTTTGAAATGCAAAACCTTATGATGAGTTATTAACTTTTTTGGTTCACTGTGGTTGTAGTCTTTTTTATTACTACATTTTTTAATTCAATGATAGATGGATGAGATCTGTTTATAAACGTAATTTCAATGTGTGTGTGTTATCAGGACAACTTGAATACACTAGAAACATCTATGATAGATTTTTCTTCTTAATTGCAGAGTGTTATCCAAGATACAATAGTTATTTTTAGTAATTGACTTTTTGTTAACTGTTGTGTTAGATGGGTTCAAATAAGACTCTTGATTGCAGAGTGTTATCCAATATAGGCACCCTAGAGCTTGATTGAATACCATTGCATAAAATACATACGAATTCATGCCCCACATTGCTACCCCATCTCCTTCACCCCTCCTTGTATTCTTCACCTCTTAAATAATATGGACCCCTATTTTAGGAAGATATTGATTCGATGGTCAGATTATATCCAAATTGCTTGGATGCTTAAATCGGCTTTTTTACTTCTATGTAAAGTACATAGAGCCATATGTCACTCCCGATATAAGCACCCCTTCTAGTTTTGGTTTTATGTGTAACTATGTTTGGGCCAACCTTTAATTTGTAAGTTATGGAACTTCATGTTTTATTTGGTTTTGGCTGAAAAAATGCCTTCAAGAAGACAACCCAATGTAGAAGCACAAATTGACTCTTGAGTGAGTCACCAACTCAGACAACATACCCTAAGTCCATAGCATAAAACAAAAACAGTTAAATAAGAATATAACATCTAAACAACTTCAAGTAGAGATTCAAATACACCCATCAACTCCAACCTAATAAAGACACTTAGAAATCAAGCACTGTGACAACCACATTTCACACTGATGACAGGTATAGTTTGTTTCAGGGCATTGTCTAAAACCTACGTACTCTGTTATGTTTTTTTTTTTTTTCAACAAATGGTACTTAAGAAAATGTGCTGGGAATATATGGGAGATGAGACTTCAATGAAGATGATGATGCATGGAAATAATAGGGGGTTGTCACCATCTTTGTCATCAAATATATACATGGCAACAAAAGAAAAAAAAAAAAAAAAAAGAACTTGGGTTGTCATACCAAAAGTTTACCTACGTCCAATGCTAACCATGTATTTGCATATGGTAGTGACAATGTAGCTCCTGATTTGGTGAAGTTTGTGGGTTTTCAGTATGTATGTGCTTGTGGGTCTGCCAACAGTGATTCCAGGTCGTGATGACACCAAGTTTCACAAAGTACTCAATTCTTCAAACTCTCTTGAAGATGATATAGAGTATTAGCAAAGATTTCAAGAGGAAAATTTAAATGTGCAGGAACAAAAAACAATGATTTAAATGTGCAGGAACAAAAAACAATCTTACATCCGCTGTTATGGAAAACAGATTGTATTTTCAATGTTCAGTCGTTGATATGTATGAACAAATTTTCTAAAACAGATTATATTTTCAATGTTCAGTCATTGACATGTATGAACAAATTTTCTTGACGTGTTTCACCCATAAAGAGCATAAAAGAATTTTCGGAACCAGATAATCTATCATCTATGAAAGACTTGTCATGTTGATTTCTGAATTGATGGCAGTTATCACAGGTCGTAGCAGAAGTATGATATGGACACCTACTTCTAGTTTCCGCATATTGTTCAGATTTATTCCTCTATTGCAGTAGGCGCAAAACTTTGTCTATATCTATACTTGCATCTCAAAGGATGATATTAGTTAGATTTACCTTTAGTTAGCCTGACAAATTTCTCCTGAGTGGGGAGCCTCAGAGGATCCAGACTCATTATCCAGGATCTGTCATTGGATCATGGTGTAATAACAGCCTATGGATAATATTGGTATGCTGTGATACCTAATTCACATGTATCCCTGATGTCTATATGGGCCAGTTTGCTGTGAAACAGGCTACTCTGTTCTACTTTTCTGCTGAAAATTAAATCATACCAATACAGCTAATATGCATTGGTTATTCTCCCATCTAATAAAGGGTTCCAAATCTGACAGTTTAAACCATGCATTGGATATAAGTGCTGCACATCTTCCTTTGGTCTTAGATTGTTAATCTGATGGGCATCACTGTGGATAATTAAGTAAGACATAAATTTCACCCCGGTAAAAAAAAATGTGATTAGAACAAAAATTAAAATAGCAGAATTTATGGCTCAGAAATCTATATCAGTGATAAGACAAAAGAGGAGACTGCTTTGAATTTTAAAGGGCAAATAATCATTGATCGATCCATTGGTGCAGCATTGATGATGAGGAACTTGATGGAGTACGTGGGTAAGTGAGTGGAAGAGTAAGGATGTAGATTACACGTTAGTGATTTCTCATCTTTCAAAACGGGTATTCCTACTAGTCTATTTGTTGATTTACAAGTGCAGGCTGTTATGCTACATACTGTAATGACATATTGTTGCATCTTATTTGGCAGATAATTTGAAATCAGAAATTCACATGTGAGTTAATTTATCTCTCTTTTTTTCTAAATTTTTTTTATTTTTGCAGGAAAGAGTTGCTAGCTTGTATGAGGATAACCCTTCAATTGCAAAAAAAGATTTAGATCATGACGCGGTAGCCTTGGTATGTGGTGTAATTATATTTCTCATACATGATTTTATTAACCATCAAATATAGTGACGAAAACATACTATCACGAACATGGATTGACATTGATTTTTTTTTACACAGATTCTTGGTCGTGATAATCGTGGACGTGTAAAAGGCATGGGCGACAGAGTTTCAAAGACCTCCATCAAGTATTCAAATCCTTACAAGAAAGCATTACAAAAGGAATAGGAATCACAAGTTATCCTACAAGCTCAAGTGGATAATTTGGAAAGACGACTACTGGAAGTGGAGTCTAGGGATCTAAGGCGTGAAATGGAGGGGATGTTTGCGTCCCTATCTCAAGCAAATACGCAAATGCGGCCTTCTACCGAACGTGGAAGCTCCTCTCAGGTATTAATATATAATAGATTCCTTCATAAATGTAATGAAATGTCTACATTGATATAATAAAAATTAATGTGTTCCTAATGATGTATGTAGGGGAGCCAAAGTTCTCACAGTCTAGTTGTACACTTGGACCAAACAATACCACACACAAGAGGCCCATCTTTGTGTAAGTTGCAGCACATGACAAAGAAAAACATAATTGCTTATGGAAGACTACAGGGTACGGAGTCACTGGAGGCAGGTTTCTACAGGATTGTGTTAGATGAGATTGTTGATGGGAATGTTGACTTGTTCGATGGGGAACGAAAGTTAGGAGATGTGCTTGATTGGCCTATAATTAGGACCATACTTTATTAGTTTTCTATTCTTACTTTTAGGTAAATGTTTTGAGGGTATAAGTCTGAGTAAATGTTGGATGATGGATATTGTTGGCCTATTTTTTTGGTTGATACTTGGATATTATATGGCTGCATATGCTTTTGATGAATGAAATTATATTGTTATTTGGGTACTGTTTGGATGGCTAATATGTGGATGTTTGAGATTTAGATGGTTGATGGATATGGTTGTTTGAATTGCTTAAATGGATTGTTATTGATACTAAATAGGTTTAATATTTGAAATATTATTTTTTTTCAGGAAAAATAGAAAAAACCACAGTCGTTGACTGTCATTTTTTCCTAAAAAAAACACACAACTTCAGTTAAAAAAAACGACAGACTTGGAATGTTGTATTAGAAGCTAAATTTTTCACAGCACCAGGCTGTGGTTTTTTCAAAATAAAAACCACATATGAGGATTGTCGTTTTCCAAAAGCTACACCAAATCGAGATGCAAAAAACGACAACCGTAGCTGTCGTTTTTTTTAAAAACGACAGTCTATGACTATGGTTTTTTGGCTGTTTTGACGTAGTGCATCGTCGCCCCGGGGTCGTTCCAAGTATGAGATCTTCTGGTTTTGATTGTCTTTTCGTCCTTTCTTTCATTTTCCCGAACTAACGCTTTTCCTGACCCTGCAACCGCTCGATAGAGGAAAGTCGGGCAGGTCGGCTGGAGAAAGAACGAGGCCTGGCATCAGCGGGTCTCTAGGTGCACAGAGTTCTCAAACAGGGCGGCCTGGGCGCTTCTGGGCTTCGAGCCAAAGTACCGTGGCTACTACTAGAGAGCCGAGGTCACTCAGCAGTCGCCGCAGGGAAGCCCGGAGAGAAGGGAGCCCGAGACCAAGGCGGGTCCTTCCCGGATAGCACCCGAGGTCAGCAGGGTCGTATCCGGCCCCGAGGCCTCCACCTCCGAGACAGAGTCGAGCGGGAGCCCTCTCATCAAACGACCTCGCCGCCCTTCGCCCCGCTCAGCAGAAGAGATGTCGCCGCGCCTCTAGCCCGCCATCAAGGATCTGAGCTCGCTGACATTTGGCGGCTCAAGGCGGACTCCCCGGGCCACTTCGGCACCGGTCGTCGACAGGGTTCCCTCCCCACCCCCGAATTTGGAAGACAAACAACAAACTGGGGGGACCACAGCAGAGGAAGAAACCGGGCCTAGGAAGAGGCCTAGGACGAAGGCTGCGGTCGAGGACACCCCAGAGACCTTCGTGGTGCCACCTCCCGAGCCTACCCCCTGGAGACCTTCTTTACAGATTGGTCCCGGGAGGCCCGTCTCGGTGGAGGACCAGGTTCCCGGGAATCATCTGGTGATGGCGGCCCTCGCTGCCGCCTGTTTGCTGCCCAAAGACATGGCCCGGCACAGGGACCATGATGATGTGGCGCTAGCGATGGCGTCGATGGAGGCAGGGCTCCTGGTGAGTATCCGGAGCTCAAGTTCCTTATGAATTTTCACTTCTATCATGGTTTTTTCACAATGTACTATTTTCTTGCAGCTAGTGCAGAGGTCCCATGTACAGTTGGAGAGGGCCCGACAGAGTGGCGTCGAGAAGGCTGAGGCGGAAGCTCAAAGGAGGGCATTGGAGGCCGCAGTGGAGGAGAGTGGGAAGAGGGCAGCTGAGCAAGAACAATTGATCCAAAGTCTCACTGCTAAGGTGGAGGCTACGAAGGCCGAGAACGTGGCCGAGCAGACCAAGGAAGCCAAGGCTAAATTGGAGGCCGAGACCAAGGCAGCCTACGATGAGGGGGTAGCCGAAGCGACCAACTTGTACGAGGCGCAGGTCTTGACCATCCGAGACAAGGCATCGGAACTTGGCTGGCTCGCTACACTGGATAAGGCGGGCGTCCCCGAGGACGACCCGATTTATAGGAGCCCAGCTAAGTTCCCAAGCTTGGATCCAGAACCAAGCTCTGCCCCCACTCCGAACAAAGGCCCTGCTAATGATGCCGATGCTGACGCGGCTGCTTGATTCTGTTGATGTATTATATTTTCTTCTCTTTTTTTTTTTTGGTCTCAATTGTAATGAAACAGTTGTAATATCAGGGAATCAATACAATTGAACTTTTATCTCGAATTCTCTGTGTTGTGCTTTTGCATTTTCTTCTTGCGTTTTGCTTCTATTGCTTTCCATTTTTGTACAAGTGTTTGAGCTCGGCTCGGCCTATGATCTGGTCTGGAGGGTATGGCCGAGATGAAAACACCTTATGAGATAGGTAGTGGCTTTCTGTTGTCACCTTTGCTCGACATGGTTCCACCACTTCGTCATGTAACGGCTTTGATGCACGGTAAGTTAATACCGTATTCAACACGTTTGATGCATACCCGGAGTTGATTTTTGTGATACACCGGCCCTTAGACACCGTTTTGAGTGGAAGATAACGTATCAACCCGAGTCATCTCGTTAGCCGAAGTGGATTCGTGCGAGTGGGGTGTAATGACCTTAAGGCAGTCTAGATGGCCGAAATGGCTTCATGCCTGGGTGGAACATGTTCCAATCCAAAGACAATCTCATCAGTGGCCGTAATGGCTTCATGCCTGGATGGTGTAGACCAACCCTAAGGCAATCTCATTAGTGGCCATAATGGCTTCATGCCTGGAGGAATATATTCCAACCCAAAGGCAATCTCATCAGTGGCGCTGTCGCCAAACTGCTGGTAGCCGCAACCAAGTTCCATGACAACGAACTGAGCAATAGGAAAAGACTTTTCATTGATCTTGAAAATTTTTACAGGTTAGAAATAGAACTTCTTGAGGTGCGATGCGTTCCATGGCCGTGGTAACTGTCGGCTCTCCATATCTTCAAGTCTATAGGCTGATTGTCCGGCAGTGGAAATTACTTTGAATGGTCCATGCCAATTCGGTGCCAGCTTGCCCTGATTATGATCCTTATCGTCTAGGAGTGTCTTCTTCAGAACCAGCTCACCAACTGAGAATTTCCTCTCCCTGACCTTCTGATTATAGCCTCTGGCCAACTGTTGCTGATAGGCGGCCAATCTGATTGCTGCTGCTTCCTTATGTTCGTTGGCCAAGTCTAGCTCCAGAGCCAGGTTTACATCATTCCGGCCTTGGTCGAAGAGTTCAGACCTAAGCGTCGGGAGGCCTATCTCCAGAGGAATGACCGCCTCCATCCCATAGGCGAGGGAGAAGGGCGTTGCCGAAGTGGAGCGCCTCGGAGTCATTCTGTAGGCCCACAGAACGCTTGGAAGTTCTTCTACCCATCTTCCCTTGGCTCGGTCAAGTCGCTTTTTCAGTTTATCGAGTACCACCTTGTTAGAGATTTTTGCTTGACAATTGCTCTGCGGGTATGCTGGGGTGGAGTAGTGGTTCCGGATGCCGAGCTCTTAGCAGAAGTTCCTGAAGAGGTTGGAATCGAACTAGGTCCCGTTGTCAGAGACCAAAGCTCTTAGAAACCGAACCTCGTGGTGATGTTTTTCCACACGAAATTCTTGGAGTCCCGTTCTGTGATGGAAGACAACGGTTCCATCTGGATCCATTTGGTGAGTGGCTTAGTATGCTAGCGATCTTCCCCCAATATGGCTTCCGCAAATCCCTTCGTGTATTTCATAGAGGAAGTCATCGACCCTGCTCGGATGGACACACTGAAGGTATGGGTCTGTGAATGACTTCCTGTAGAGCCTGCCTTCGGGAGATAACTAGAACCGGGCTGCTTTGAGTCTGATTCGGTGAGCCTCACTTTTGTCCTTGGGAAGCTGGTCGTCCTTCAGGTAACCTATGATGGGGTCCATCCAGCTCGGGCCGAGATCAAGGCATAGTACTTCCCGAGGTGGATGGAGCTCTATACTGGGCATGGCCAACGATCCTACTTCAATGTTTCTTCTCCTTCCTGCTTCGACAGCAGAGGCTAAGTTAGCAAGGGCGTCGGCGTGAGAATTTGACTCTCTGCCTATCTGCCTGATTTCGGCCGTCTGGAACTGAGAGAGCATCTTTTTACAAGGGCTAGATAGGCGGCCATTCTGTAGTCGCGAGCTTGGTAGGCTCCAGTCAGCTGGTTCTCCACCAGCTGTGAATCACTGAAGACCACTAGCTGCTGAGCTCCGAAGATTTTGGCGCTGTTTAGTCCTGCTATTAGGGCTTCATACTCAGCTTCATTGTTTGATGTCTTGAAATCCAGGGTCAGAGCCTGCTCGATGACCAGCCCTTCTGGAGACTGGAGGACAACTCCGGCGCCAGCTCTTCTTGAAGTGGAGGATCCGTCGATGAAGACTCTCCAAACTGGGGTGAGGGCTTGACCTTGTGATTGTTCATCAGAGTCCGTGGACGCTTCATGCCCCCTGCCCCCCAGTTCGGTGCTGAGCTGGGTTGGTGCCGAACTCGGAGAGAACTCTATGAGGAAATCTGGCAACACTTGGGCCTTAATCGCTGTCCTGGCCTGATACTGGATATCATACTATCCCAGTTCGACAACCCATCTGGAGATTCTTCCTAAAAAGTCAGCCTTTTTGAAAACAATTTAAGTGGGTGTTCCGTAACAACCACTATAATGTGAGTTTGGAAACAGTGGGAGAACTTGCGCGCGAGGCACTGACGAGTGCCAGCGCATGCTTCTCTAAAGGTAAATATCTGGTCTCAGCATCATTGAGGGTTTTGCTCGTATAATAAATTGGCTTTTGCATATTGTCTTCCTCTCTGACGAGGACCGAGCTCACCGCATGATCCGAGACCGCTAAATACAAGTATAAAACTTCTCCGTGTTTTGGAGTTGAGAGTAAAGGGAGTGAAGAGAGATAGGCCTTGAGTTCCTGCAAGGCCTGGTTACATTCTGGAGTCCATTGAAATTTTAAGTTTTTTTCTAAGAAGTTGAAAGAAAGGCCGACACTTATCTGAGGATTTGCTGATGAAGCGGTTCAGTGCGGCGGCCATTCCAGTGAGTTTCTGAACTTCTTTTGTAGTGGTTGGACTCTGCACTCTGAGGATGGCGGATATCTGATTTGGATTAGCCTCAATCCCTCTGCGGGTGACCAAGCTTCCAAGGAACTTGCCGGAGTCGACACCAAAGAAGCACTTAGAAGCATTGAGCTTGAGCTTGAACTTCTTCAGGACGTCGAAAACTTGAGCTAGGTCTTCCAAATGATTATGTGCTTGTTTGGACTTGACGACCATATCGTTAATGTAGACTTCGACGGTCTTGCCGAGCTGAGCCTGGAACATCCTGGTGACAAGTCGCTGGTAGGTGGCTCCCGCGTTCTTCAGTCCAAACGGCATCACCTTGTAACAGTGGGTGCCTCTAGGTGTTATGAAGGCGGTCTTCTCTTCGTCTGGCCCATACATTGGTATTTGGTGGTAGCCGCGGTACGCGTCGAGGAAGCTCATTCTGTCATGTCCAGTGGTGGCATCGATCATCTGATCAATCTTTAGGAGAGGGAAGCTGTCCTTGGGGCAAGCTTTGTTGAGGTCAGTAAAGTCGATGCACACTCTCCACTTGCCCGTTTTCTTCTTGACAACCACCATGTTGGCTAACCAGGCCTGGTAATGAATTTCTCTGATCACTCCGGCTTCCAGCAGCTTGTCCACCTCCTCGATCACGGCCTCCGTCTGTGGTACCTCAGACCTGTGAGCTCTCTGCATCACCGGCTTGTGGCTAGGGTCCACGTTCAACTTGTGGCACATGACCTCGGGGTCAATACCAGGCATCTCGTAGGGCGTCCAGGCGAAGGCTTCTTTATTCTGCACCAAGAATCGGACCAATTCTGACTTCTCTGGCTTTGCGAGCAGGCTCCCGAGCAAGAAGAATCGCTCTGGATCGTTTGGATTGATCCTGATTTCGATCAGATCTTCCATGCTCTTCGTCTACGGGTCTTGGCCGACCTCTTCCAATTTCTTCTCCATCTCGGCCATGTTGACCTGCTTGGGCTCTCGTTCCCCGGACACTACGGCCATCAGGCACTGCTTGGCCGTCTGCTGGTCTCCTCGGACTGTAACTATCTCGACCCTGCCATTTCTACCTTCCAATGGGAACTTCAGCTTCTGGTGGTGAGTGGAGGGGACTGCTTCCATACTGTGGAGCCAGGTCTTGCCCATTATGGCGTTGTAAGGCGATGGCGCGTCGACCACCAGGAAGTCTGTCATCACGAAAGCTCCGCTGACTTGGACTCTGAGGGTCACCCTTCCCTTAGGGTACACTGACTTGGTACTGAAGCCTATGAGAGGAGTTCGGGTGAACTGCCGGGGTCGACGAGGATCCTTTGCATAGTGCAATTCTTCAACTTCAGGGTGACAATGAGCGGGTCGTTGTGGGGGAACTGGACCCCTTCCAAATCTGCATATGAGAACCAGATCTTGGGCCGCTCTCTCCTGGCCCTTTTGGGAGCTGATCCGAGTTCGGCCTCCATCACCTGTTCACCATGGGAGGCTCGCCTGGACTCGGCACGAGCTCGGTTACTTCCGCTGGGAGGGGGAGCTAGGTGAATGACATTTATGATTTTCTCGGACTCATCACTGTCTTGGCCCCTCTCATCTCAACGTGGAGCCTGGTTGTCATCCCTGGCGCCCGCCTTGATATATTCCTTCAGGTGTCCGTCTTGGACGAGCTTCTCCAAGTGTGACCTCAGTATTCTTCATTCTTCGGTCTTATGTCCGCCCTGCTTGTGATATGCACAGAACCTGTTCTGATCTCGGGAGGACGGGTCTCCTCTCATGGGCTACGGTTAGCTGAAGAACGGCTTAGACTTGATTCTATTCATGATTTTATGAATAGGCTCCTTGAAGATGGTGTTCACAGCTCTGTAGGGGTCGACGGACAGCATGGGCTTCTTGTTGCCTCCCGAAGTGGCTGCTTGAGCCTTCGCCGAACTGGCGGGTGTCCAGCGTCTGTCTGGCTCGTCCCTTCAGAACGATCCCTTGTCCTTCTTTGAGGCTTTATGTCTCGGCCTCCTTGCGCGATCCCGAAGCTTTCCTGAGCTTGGACCTGGTCGTCCTCTTGAACAATGTAGCGGTTCATTTTGGCCGTCAGTGCTGCTATGGACGTCACAGGGTTTCTGACCAGATCTTTGCGAAGATCACTGTTTGGCAGCAGAGCGTTCTGGAAGGCGAAGATTGCCACTTCATCTTTGGAGTTCTCAATCTGGCTGTAGACTGTCCAGAATCGCTTGGCGAACTGGGTGATGTTCTCCTCTCGTTTCATCTTTAAGGCCATAATATCTGCATTCGTCTTTGGCATGACTTTGTAGGCCTGAAACTTCTTCATGAAGGACTGCTGGAGTTGCTACCAACTCGAGATGGACCCCTCTAGGAGTGCACAGAACCATTTCAGGGGGAGGTCACCCAAACTGGAGGAGAAGACTCGACAATTCAAGTGACCTTCATCCCCCCAAACAGACATCCTCTGGGAGAAGTGTCAAAGGTGTGCTGCCAGGTCCGAAGTCCCGTCATAAGTGACGAACCTCGGGACAGTGAACTTCCTCGGAAGGGGATAATTCCTAATGTCGCGAGAGAAAGGGGACGCGCTGAGATTGATGGACTCGCAGGCATCCCTTTGGTCTCGGATGAGACCGGCCACCTCCAGGTTGTGCTTGACTGTCCGCCTAATGCGCTCGTCGAGCCACTCATGGTTGCCGTATCTGACCTCTGGAATAGTTTCTGACACCCTCCTCGAATGGCTGCGACTAGTGCTCGAGCCTTCATCGCGAGCTCGATCGCGCCTTTTCTCATTCAGATGAGTTCTCAAATCTCTCTCTAGGGGAGCAGTGTGCTTGCTATGAGAAACTCTCCCCTCGTCATGTCACCGTGACTGCTGCTGCCTGGTCGAGCCTGTCACTCTTTCCAGCTGCTGCTGGAGCTGGTGGATCAAAGCATCATTTTCTCTGATGGTGGCATTTTGCGTTCGAATTTCCTTAAGGGTAGGATCAAAGTCTCCATCGTCCTCATGATGATCGGAGAGAACTGGCATGTTCACTACTGGGGACTTACTCTTTGGAGCTTGTTCCAGCAGAGGAGCCTGATCCGGCAGAGGATCCTCTCTAGGCTGCTGTCGAGGGTCTCCTCGCCGGAAGGACGTTGTTATTCCCCTCGAAAGTGACTCCGAGCGAAGATTATGCTCTTGGACGTTGATGGGGATAAAACCACGTTCATCGTAGTCGTCTGCAACAGTTTTCTTCTCAGCCCTCTTCTTGGCAAGAAGGGTGACAGAGGACGGTCCGTTCGTCGCGTTTTGGATGTTTCTCCGCCTTTCGCAGCTTTCTTAGTCATAATGTCAGGGAAGACACTGCAAATCGTTCCCCACAGACGGCGCTAATTGTAAGTGCAGAAAATATAACTCACAAGATTAGGGGGAGCCTTTGAGGACTTATCCAATCGACTATGGAGAGCTATTTGCTTCAGGGACCTGAAAGGGAAGAAAGAGCAGTCAAAGGACACTGGCTGTGGGCAGCACAGGGCTCTCCGATGCCTAAGTTAGTGCAGGGACAAAGGTCGGAGAAGAAGAGAAGCAGAGCAACGACTAGGAAAATTGCATGCATGTGTGCGTACCTCCTTTTTTGGGTGGTAAATCACTTTATATGAGAAAAATCCAAGATGCCTGTTAGTGAGCCTAATGATTTGACTGTTAGGGTCTCATTAGCCCATAGAGTAATTAATGAGGATCCATCATAGCTCACATTGCATTAAATGAAGGTCCGATCAGCCCATACTGCATTAAATGCTAGTCACATTGGGCCTGATCTCGCCTTGACCTGCTGGCGGCTAAGGTCCCATCGGATCATTTCTTGGGCCCTGTCCCGATATGGCTGCAACCACTGGATGTGGCTCTGTCAGGGATTTGACGAGGATGGACGGCTGGGCCCATTGGCGCGTGCTTGCATCCTGCCGCGTGTCCTTATGTGAGACGTGGCTGTCAGTGCCTGTCTCGGATAGCTGCTCGTCACCTCGGCTGTAGCCGAGATGCACCACTTGTTTGACGAGGCATGTAGCCGAGATCGTGGCGATCAGTGCTGGTCTCGGCAGCGCACCAGCGTTTGTGCCAAGACTCACGCAGCTGAAATGGATTACAAGAGCTGGCGTTATTGCTGGCCTTAGCGTAACTTGCGCATTAAGAATTGCCTCACATAGTTTGCTTTAGTGAAGCAAGTGGGTTCAACAGGTTCAGTAGATTCCAAGAGGGTTGCAGGTAATGGGTGCTTTGTGGCTAAAAGGGTGCGAGGTTTAGTAATACCAGATTTGGGGCGAGTGTACATTTGATGAGGATGGGAGAAAGTGGGGATTGGTTTCATTTGGATTTGAGGGGCTGGTTCTTATGGAGTTGGAAGTGGATGGCTGGATTGGGCTTGAATGTGAGGGGTTGGGCTCATTGGGAGTAGGAGTGGAAGTAATGTGTATGGTAAGTCTTGAATGGGTGGGAAATATATTGGTAGTGGAAGGCTTGGTGAGGCCTTGAGTTGAAGGAGTGGGCTCTGCTAGACTAGTTGGTGTAGTTAGCGGTTGTGTTTGAGGTGGTGATAGTGGGTCATTGATATTATCATTGGTGGTTGGTGGCTATGTGATGGTGGGTCATGGATATGATCATTGGTGGTAGGTGGGCCACGTGATGGTAATGAACCCAGCATGTGTGGGGTTGAAAGAGTGGGTGGAGAATGCATAGTGGCGTGGACGAAATGGGATTGGTAGCAAATGGAAAAATGCACTCGTAAAAAACAACATTCCTTGAGATGAATATGCGCCCTGTATGCAAATTAAGACAGCGGTACGCACAATGGGAGGTACTGTAACCCTTAAAAAACACATTTTGCTTACATGTACTGTAATTTGTGTTTAGTATAATGCCCAAGATAAGGGTAACATAAACACCCAAATGTGTTTAGTATGGTGTAGTTAGAAGAACAATTAAATAAAATTTGTGTTTTGCATTCTCTCCCAGGTTCTGTTTTTTTGGGGGCATTTGTACGTATCACATGTATCTTTTGCTTTTCTTAATCTATATTTACCCTCTAGCAAAAATAAAAATAAAAAACCTTTCTCTACTCTCCTCAACACAAACCCAATTTGACCCTCACCACCTATGTGTGGCCACAATGGAAGAAATATATGTAGTAAATCCAGCATGGAACGTGGGAATCGGTATATCCATGAGAGACCCCAGCCGTGGAGAGATAATGCCCACTTACATCGGGGTGAGAAACCGGCACACATAGAAAGAGAACTCATGTGCTTCGAAAGTTGGGTGAGAAATTGGATATCCAACCAACTGGGTTGTCCTTATGTTTTCATTAAAAGAACGTTGTGGGCACTAAATGGGCCTTCTAGGTCAAAAAACAACCGATGGATTCATTGAGGGTTATGCGCTCAGATTATGGTTGTATGGGTATTGAAGTTTGTAGATGCTGCAGAAGCACGAATCTGAATGAGTTCGACGCTATGAATGCAATAAGGATTGCATCGGCTTGAAGCAGGCACTAGATGTGGAGATCTGTGACTGTCTATAAGAGATCGATCACGTATGATTCACTCTTCAGGATCCAAGGCCAAGGATGACAAGATGAACAAATAGAAGATCTATTATGTTTCACTAATGGCAACTTATTCTTAGCAATGATAGAATGCACTATACGTTCCAAAGGATGTCCTAGTTGTCTATGCCATTGATTAAGAGATGCTTTCTCAGCAATGAGAGCTTTCTTGGTTGAGATTATTGTTGGAAGGTGGTAGAGTCCATCTTTAGTTTTGCCATGTAGAAGAATCTGTCACGTGGCTCGATCCTTGATAAAGAAATCATTCACTTGAAATTCACAGTAGACATCATTATCCTTGTTTAGCTGAGAAATAGAGAGTAAATTCTTTGTAATGTGAGGCACATGAAGAATATCTTTCAATTTTAAAGAATAAGGAGTATGAATAATAGAGGAGTCAATGTTAGCAATGTGCAAACTTGTTCCATCTTTAACTTGAAGCTGATAGTTGCCTTTATATTCGGAGTGCATAGAAAGATTCCTAAGATTAGCAGTTATGTGGTTTTTCGATGTACTATCACGATCATACCCTAATCGTGTTTGTTGTCTAATTAACCCTAATTAGATACCTAATGTATGTTTTGAATGTATTTGGGCTTGATTAGGTAAATTAGAAAAGGATTGGACTATTGACTAGGTAGTATTATGACTTTTGGGTATTTTGGGTTTATTGGGTCCTGTGTGTGTTTCCTATTTTCTGAGGATTTTGAGTGCATTTCATAGGTCATAAGTCATTCGTCGATTTCCGTGTTTTGACCCAACTCATTTGAGCCCATTTAGACCCATTTAGGATCCAAAAGCCTTAAACTATAAATCCTTATTTGATTTTTGGACTTCCTTACAAATAGCAGAAATACATTATATAAAACCCTAGCTAAAACCCTAAACCCTATCTCTTTCATTCATTCTTAACTCCTTTTGCAAGAGGCACCTAGGGTTTAGTTCCCCATCACTGCTCCTTCCATTTTGTTGCTTCCAAACACCATAAGAGAGGATTCGTGATATTTTTCCATTATCTTCTCCAACAAGCAACCCATCTTCTTCAAGTTTCACTCTCTATTGTTTCAAATTCATGATTGGAGGTTTCTATTAGTGAATGCATGTTGATTTGTAGTTTTCTCTTCATTTTCACCATTGTAGGAGCTTGGTTGAGGCTTCCTTTTGGGGTTATGCTTAGAGCTTGGTATTGAGTGGGTATAGCTTGGATTTCTGTATATTTGAGTTGCTAGCACCTAAGGTAAGTAAACATTCATGAAGTGTGCATGCTTTTTTTCTATTTTGATTCTTGTTATGAGTTTCATGCTAGATTACCCAATGTTACAGCTCATATGTTGATTTTCTTTTGTTTAACCCTAGATTTGTAATGGATTTGTTAATAATTGATTTAGGATTTGATTTGTGGTTAAGTATGCTGTATGGATATTTTGGTGAGTTTAGGATGCTTCTATAGTGCAGGTTTAAGCCCTTGGAAGCAGGGAAAGTGTTTGGAAATGAGAAATGTTCAAATCAGAATTTTCCCAGGCAAATCCCGCAGTATGTCGTTCAGGTGTCGGCTAACTGACCCTAAGTTCGGTCAGGATAACAGCAGGACAAAAAAGTGTAGAAAATCAGAGTTCTGTTGACTGAACTGGATTTCGGTTAACTGACAGGTGACCTGCAGTGCACCGAAATTTTGTCAGTTTATGTATCTAGAAGGCTATTTTATAGCAGACTGACACTCAGTCAGGTGTCGGTTAACCGACATGTCACTTCACGATTAACCGATAGTTAATCGAGAGGTGGTCGAATTGCCCTTGTTTTCTAGGTGCTTTTAGACTTAGTCTTGGACCTTAGCCTTGGAATCCTTTAACTCTAATCCATGCCCAATGGACCTGTTTGCTTGGTGGGTGTGGTGTGAGCTACCATACACACAAGGATACTCGTTTTCTTGGACTTCTTTTACCCGAATCAAAGGTGTTATTCTAAGACATTTGACGTCCCAAATTAGGTAACGCCAAGCGTTCTCTTGTAGCCCCATGTCGTCGGAAGCCTTAGAAATACACATTGTTGGACAGTCAAGCCCACGAGTGTTCTGAAACTTAGGATCAGCTTGCTATTTATCCTTGATTCCATATATGATCCTTATGCAAGCATTTCATTTCCGTTTCTAGTACTATTGCATGCTATGTACATGCGTCTTGTGTTTATTTGTTTAGCTCATGTACCCTTGTTGCATTACGTCATATGTTTCTTCATGCACTATGTATTAGTATATGCTTATAGACTATGTTGTGTTACGCACTTATGATTATGATCACATTCCAATTTATATTTATGTCCTTGTACATGCTTATGCTCACGTTTATGTTACTCTATGATATGCACCTTACATTCTATTCCTTGAGTTGGCACCACTTAGCTTCGACCTTACACAGTTGGATCTAGCTGGGTGTGGGTTTAGTTATTTTTATGGACCTATGCATATGGGATTTATCGGGGGTTGACCGGTACCTCAGGCCTACGATGGAGTTTTCGGCCCGTATGCCTCTTAGTGGTACCTCATGTTATGTTACGTTATGCTTTGCTCATGCTCTCATGTGGTTCCATATTTATATGCTTATGTGGGAGAAATAACTTATGTACGGTTGTGCCACCTAGACATATTATGTTTATGTACTTGTCATTCTTGATTCCTATGTATCATGCTTATTCATGCATTACTCATGCCTAGATTATTTTCTTTGACTTCATATGATCCATCTTGTCCTTTCTACTCATTTGATACACATGTTTTAGTTTATATTTGTTTGCCTTGCTCAGCTTATTCTAATGATGTTATACTTGGCATTACAGGCAAGGACCTCGACGTCATTGCCCTAGAGATCGCAGAGGTTGAGGAGGAAACTGGTCCCAGAAGATGTCTTCTAGACATCTATGGGTTGAGTGGACAGACGTCACCATTCATCCTTAACCGTTACATGGGTTGCTATAAACTTAGACTTGATTTAGACGTTTTATTTGAAAATTAAAAACTTAATTAATACTTTGCTTCCACTATACTTTTCTTATCTTTCTTACTTCCTAACTTTGAAACTTAAACTCTTAATTATGCTCGTGGACTAGCTTATGCTCTCATAACATGTTTTATTTTGTGGATGGTTATCATGGATGGATACTTGTAGTTGAAATATATAAGTTTATGGAAATTTTAATCTCACACATGATATTCTATGGGAAAACTCGTTCGTAGAACTCAATTGTGCATCGAGCTGGTTTGAATTTCCGCGTCGAGCTTCGAGATGAGTGGGCTTGAGGCGTGACAGTCGCACCAGAGTCCAGGTACCACGGAGTGTCAAATGGGGCAACTCTTGAATTTTTCAGACGACTCGGACTCCAGTTCCATTTTAATTGAAAGGGCCCGTTGTTTGCATTACAATACATTGAAACTAAATACATAAGATTTATGCCATAGGTAGTTAAAAATGAAGACCAAAAGGTGAATCTAAGAAAATGAGCATCAAATAACCTTTCCTTTAGCTTTTATGTGGAGACTAACTTTAGCTCGTCTCTCACATTTGACGATTGCTATTGTGTGGACCGATTTGGGTGCTGCTTATCAGGGAGTTAGTATTGAGATTTCTGATCTAGATCAAAATCTTATATTAATTCTTCACTTGCTTCCTTCATGGACTACCCGGTTGTGCTTTGAGCTTGATGATTATCTTATGAAAATTTTGAAATTTCTGGATACTTCACATTGGATGGCTCAGTTTTAGGCTTGTCAGATCCTAGATACTATCAGACCAAAATGCCCAGTCAACATCATTCCACATTTATGCTCTTCATGGATGCAACTAATAAAGATGAAACGAGTAGTGCCTCTCTCAATTCATCTCTCAGAGTTCCGAGTTAACTAGACTTTTGGACACTAGTTCCGTTTGATTGTTGACTCTGGATGTGGGTTTCTTTCATTTTGCTATAGCCTAGGTTGTAGGCTTTTTTTTTTTTTTTTTTCATATCTTTTAGACTCACTCTTTTGCCTTACACCTTTCTTAGGAGTTAGGTCTACTGTATTTTTAGGTATTTTCTCTCATAAATAGAATCATACTTACTATTAAAAAAAAAAAACCTTTCCTTTTATAGTAATAGAATGAAAGGAAAATGAAAAATGAAAGGCTAAGGGTGATGGCTAGTTACTCATTTCCTAATTTTCTTGGATTCTATTCACATAAAAGGAAATGTTATTTAATACTAATTTTTAAAAATTGACCTATGGTGTTCATTTCTAACTATTTATGACATAACTCCTGTATATTCAATTCATATGTATTTTAATACAAACATACTAGCCCTAATTGCTCTCAAGTAATCTGGCAAGGTGGAGGACCGTGGGTTTTGCCAGCCTCAATCGGCCCCAAGGAAGATTAGGGATTGAAAGGATGCCACGTGGATGGATGGTGATTGATGTTTAACCTCATCCACCATATGGGACCTAGTGAAAGCAGCCATTGATTTCTCATTTGGGCCCTTAGAGTGAATGGTGGTGGAACTTTATTCATACCCCTTCCCCTTTCAATCCAGACTTTAATCATACCACCAATATTGGTTTCTCATTTGGGCCTTTGGTCAAGTTTTCCTTCCCCTTTCCAAATGATTCCATTCTTAAACTAGCAGGTAATATCAAGCGTTGGTTTGAACTTGGAGAAATTTTGAAAAGAAAACTTGCCAAGGAACAAGTTTTCCAAAAATAAATTCTTAAAATCTCACATTTCAACAATAATGTTAAAACCAACACGAGGAAAAATGTGTTGTCATCTCCCAGAAGGAAAGTATTATAATATATTATAGCCAAGGCTTTTGGATTTAATTTTGACTGTCAGTTCTAATTTTGACGGACAGTTATGTTGTTTTTTTCTCAAATGTTCCACATTGTCTCTCCACTATTCATGCAACTACCCACTCATTTTTTTCATCGAACATCTCATGTTTCAGTTGTTCCTTTATGTAATTATTCACTTTCTTCTCCAATTTCTCTAATTCTATTTTATGCAACTTGTCATATGGGAAGAGATAACTTTTTTTAATATATAATTATTTATTTTGCAGTACAGGGAGATACCGCAAGGGATCAGCACAGGTTATTGGGCTAGTTCTTTTTAATAGCATTTCAATGTAATCCGTTACAAGAGATGGGTTTGACTCAACTCAAAATAAAGTGAGATCTAACACTATTACAAATATAAATTAATTCAAGCTTAGACTACTATGATAATTGACTGTCTTTTGATATAAAAGAGGCCTTTTTTATTCAGATAATTAGCAAAAGGTCCCTTATAGAGGTCTTGTAAGGTCTCTAATCCATCAACTTTTCCTCTAAGGCAAGTAGTCCATGCAGCTTGGACATATTTCGTGAGAGGTCCCTAGATACATCACCTCGTGGAGAGAGATCCCTAGACACGTCACCTCATACATTTTCATGACTGATTTGCCCTTTCAACTGATTAGGCATAAAATTTTAAAATTTAAAATTTTAAATCTTCCATTCTCCCTCTTTTTCTTCTTCAATCCAGACATGAACATTGACGGATTGGATCTCAACAGTTGAGATCGATCTCTATTTTTTTTTCGGCGGACGAGATCGGGGTTTTTTTTAGAGAAGTAGCATCGCCAAATGCTGCTGCTTCCTTAGCTCACACACCGTAGCCGGAGAGGAAGAAGAAGACATGTGCAACCTTGCCCAAGTTGATATCAACCATTCTGCAGCATCTACAAACTTAAATACCCATACAACCATAATCTGAGCGCATAACCCTCGACGAACCCATCGGCTGTTTTTTTACCTAAAAGGCCCATTTAGTGCCCACAACGTTCTTTTAATGAAAACATAAGGATAACCCATTTGGTTGGATATCCAATTTCGCACCCAACTTTACAGGCACATGAGTTCTTTTTCTATGTGAGCCGGTTTCTCACCCCGATGTGAGTGGGCATTATCTCTTCATGGTTGGCGTCTCTCATGGAGATACCGATTCCCACGTGCTATGCTGGATTACTGCATGTATTTCCTCCACTATGGCCACACATAGGCTGTGAGGGTCAAATTGGGTTTGTGTTGAGGAGAGTAGAGAAAGATTTTTTATTTTTATTTTTGCTAGAGGGTAAATATAGATTAAGAAAAGCAAAAGATACATGTGATACAAATGCCCCCAAAAAAACAGAACCTGGGAGAGAATGCAAAACAAAGATGAGAGAAGCCCATCACAAAATAAAAACAGAGAAGGCCCCTGCCTAAGAGGACTCAAAATCTAGAGTCAGTCAGTGAGATTGAAACTCCCCAAAAATTGATGAATGTACATAGATGTTGCCCTTTAAGATGAGTAGAGTGCGCTCTCCATGATGCCAAATAAATAGCGACGAGTCATTTTTGGAACCAATAAAGCCTAAGTCGAGAAGATGATTGCTTAGGCGAGTGAACCAAGCTCTTGGGAATTGTTTAAACCCATACAAAGATTTATGCAGCCTGCAAACTTGTGCAGGGACATTTGGGGACATTTGGATCCAAGAACCAAGGTGGTTGGTCCATATAAACCTCTTCATGTAGAACCCCATGCAAAAAGGCATTTTGTACATCGAGTTGCTTAAGAATCCATTTGTTCATGAGAGCTAGTGAGAGCACTATGCGAATGGTGGTTGGCTTAACCACTGGGCGAAAGTTTCATCATAGTCAACATTTTCTTCTTGGTGAAAGCCTTTCGTGACTAACCTTACTTTGAATCAATCAATATAGCCGTCTGCCTGTTTTTTAATACGAGAAACCCATTCACATCCCACAATATTCATTTAAGGATGTCTAGGAATAAGAGTCCATATCTCATTCCGTATTAAGGCATTGTATTGTTCTGACAATGCATGACACCACTGTGGGTGTTTGTTTGCTTTAGTGAAGCAAGTGGGTTCAACAGGTTCAGTAGATTCCAAGAGGGCTGCAGGTAATGGGTGTAACACCCCGCCCCCTAATGGCCTATTAATTATAATTAATTGTTTGATTAGTTAGTAAGCTAGTTTAGAGTCTAAATAGTTGGGTTTAACGCCGAAGCTCGTGTGCGAAGTTTCGCACGATTCGGAGTGCGTTTGGGTAGGATAGAGAGTCGTTTTACTAATTGGGTAGGGTTTCAGGGAATACAAGAGATTATGAGTTTTGTGAGTTTGGGTGCATTGGGTAGGTTTAGTCATTTCATGAACTTTAGCCTTCGGTCGCGTTTCGATTTGACGCATCGAAGAGGCCCGAAACATCATCAAATGGTTATTTAGGCCGACCCGGAACTAAACCCATAAGCCCAAAGCCCAAAGCCCAAAGCCATAAGGCCCAAGCCCAAAAACCCACTTACTTAAAGTATCCTACCAACCCACTCAACACTTATCTTCATTTCATTTAACTCATTTCACTCAACTTAACTACAAGCTACAGCAACCGACTCATCTCTTCTTCTCTTCCTTCCTTCATCTCTTTCTCCTCCGTTGACGAGCACCGGAGCTCCGGCGAAGGAAACCAATCCACCCATCTTCTTCCTCAAGCCTTCAAGAGTCCAACCATACACTTTTCTAAGTGTTTCACCCACAACCCATTTATAGGTAAGCTTCCAAAGCTTGAAAACCATTACATCATCTTCTTTCTTAGTTAGAAATGGAGTAGATAGGCTTACCTTGACCTTTGGCATGCATTTGTAGGAGCTTGTTGGGTTTGGAGGAGTGTTCACCTCATTTGGAGCTTTTAAAGTGTCTTCCTCCTTCATTTTCTTCTTGAATTGAGTCCATCACATCACTAAGGCAAGTCAATAGTTATTTTATTGCTTGATATGTTTGTTTACCTTGATTTGGATGCTTAAATCATGTGTTAGATCATCTTGGCTCAATTGATACATTAATAGATTGAAAACATGATAAATTGACTTATAGATTGAATGGAATGGATTTAGAGATTAATGGCTTGATTAGTAGTTTTATAGATGGTAATTAAGTTGTTTTTCATTATACATATGCTGCTTATCAGGTCCCAGAAATAAGAAATGGGAAAAGTCCCATTTCAGCCCAGAACAGGGGCTCTGCCAAGAATTCGTAGGCCAGCCGGTCGACCGGCCTGCAGGTGCCGGTCGACCGGGAAGGCAGGGGCAGGTCGACCTGCAGGTCGACCGAGCCTTATGTAGATTTTGCCAATTTTCCTTTATGAAGGGATTTTTACCCTGTTTTGAGGTGGACTTTGGTGGACTTTTGGATACCCCTTCGAGGACTCATTTGACTTATTGTGAGGATGTCTTGAGCCGACATTTATTACTGTGGATTCGGTTGTATCGAGAGTCAACCTAATTCAATCTTGAATGGTACGGGACAATGGGATACTCTTCTTAAATCTATGCACGAAGATTGTTCGTCCGAGTATCGCGAACCCTAACCCCCTTCGTTGACTGAATAGGTTGTGCGATGCTTCAGGGTTGACACTTTACTTAGGATTGGATTGTTTATTCGCTTGGATTCCGAATGGTACCCTCGGGTACTATCTTCTACATGTGATGAGCATGTTCTTTAGTTCTATTTGCTTTGCTTTATTAGAGGATCGCTTTGAGAACTTAGAGGTTGGACTTAGGGTCCCCTTTTATTGTTTCGTTCGTTTTGATATTTGTTTGAAGTGTTGAGGCTAGGGAGCTTTGATTGGCAAGCTTTAAGAGGACTACTATTGGTATTGGTTTGAGATTGATTTGTTTTGGAATAAAGTAGTTCTCTATTGGTATTGAATCTTGTTCGCGCAAGAAGCCTAGCCCTTCACCGATGTTTTAGGATTCTTTGTGTCAGACACCACTCAACTGTTAACGTTCAACACAGTTGGGGCACCGACTGTGGGAGAACCCGATACCACCTCGAAGCAAGATAGAGCCAGAGCTCACGGAGCCCGAGCTACTTGAGCTGAGAGTTATATATTCCTCGAGATGTTTGTTTTGTTTTGTTTTGTTATAGCAAGATAGTGCCAGAGCTCTCGGAGCCGGAGCACTTGAGCTACGAGTTGTTTGGTTATTGGATGTTGGGTTTTATCCCAATTGAAGATATAGATTAGCATATGTGGATCGCCTACTTTGATAGTTTTTTTTTATTCGAATGCAATGTATCTCTTACGATCAGAGTGCTATGCATATCTTATGATCATGTTTATCGTTCACTCTCTTTAGTACTGCATATCTATGTGATTTCTATATCTATTGCTTTGCCATCCATTGTGTTGATGATGCTACTCTTGGTGCATAGGTACCGAGCTCTATTACCCCGTTGAGGAGGAGACGACGGAAGAAGTTCAGGCAGATCAGCCTGATGACTTCTTAGAGTATAGTACGGACGACATTGTATAGCCGTGACGACCCCGTACGCGAGAGCTGCACGATTATCCTCTTAGTTTCACCTTTTGGTCTCTTTATACTTTTGTTTAGGCCTAATTTTAGTTTGGCCTTTTTATTTGTAATTAATATTTTATTTTAGTCTTAAACTTCAACCTTAACTTTGATACTCAGTATATTGCTCGTAAACTATACATCTATAAGATACCTCTTGTTTTATGAAGCTTCCGCTATTGTTTGATATATTCGAGGAAATGTTTATATCTCACAGCGGTCTTCGATCCAGTTGGGACACGATTAGGGCAAGTGATATGTGATTATCATTGGAAAAGTTTTAAATTGACCCTAATCTCACGCATAACCCCGGTTTCACTTTTGGGGGCGTGACAATGGGTGCTTTGTGGCTAAAAGGGTGCAAGGTTTAATAATACTAGATTTGAGGCGAGTGTACGTTTGATGAGTGTTTGATGGATCAGTAGGCTTATAAATGCCTAATTGAAGAGGATGGGAGAAAGTGAGGGGATTGGTTTCATTTGGATTTGAGGGGATGGTTTCTATGGAGTTGGAATTGGATGGCTGGATTGGGCTTGAATGTGAGTGGTTGGGCTCATTGGGAGTAGGAGTGGAAGTAATGTGTATGGTAAGTCTTGAATGGGTGGGAAATATATTGGTGGTGGAAGGCTTGGTGAGGCCTTGAATTGAAGGTGTAGGTTCTGCTAGGCTAGTTGGTGTAGTTATCGGTGTATAGTTAACGGTTGTGTTTGAGGTGCTGATAGTGGGTCATTGATATTATCATTGGTAGTAGGTGGTTATGTGATGGTGGATCATGGATATGATCATTGGTGGTAGTGGGGATGGTAATGAGCCCAGCATGTGTGGGGTTGAAAGAGTGGGTGGAGAATGCATGGGTGGCGCCAACGAAATGGGATTGGTATCAAATGGAAAAATGCACTCATAAAAAATAACATGCCTTGAGATGAATATGCACTCTGTATGCAAATTAAGACAGCGGTACGCACAATGGGAGGTACTGAAATCCTTAAAAACACATTTTGCTTACCTTTACTGTAATTTGTGTTTAGTATAATGCCTAAGATAAGGGTGACATAAACACCCAAATGTGTTTAGTATGGTGTAGTTAGGAGAACGATTAAATAAAATTTGAAAAGGACTCTTATTTTTTGTATTGGGTGATGGCGGTCTTTTTATAAGAAATACAGCAGTTAGAAAAGCTTCATCCCAATATGGAGACGGAATAGAGGCATGAGCCATTTGTGTTAGGCCTGTTTCAACTACTAGGGACAGGAAACCCGATGAACAATACCATTATAAGCTAAGGCTTGAGGGCAAATATTCCGTGCCTCCATCTGTTTGGAGATTCTTAATCTTAGACCCAAATAAATTCTCAACCTAAACTTTGAACTTAAAAAAAGTATTATAAGCATCGGATTTGTGAACTAATGGGTAAAGCCATGCAAACTTGCTAAAATCATTAATGAAGTGAATGTAAAATCTATAGCCATGAGAGGACTTCATAGGGACTTCATAAATCGGAGTGCACAAGTTCTGATGGGGCTGTAGAAATAAAAGTTGACAACCCAAAAGGTAGTTTGTGACCTTTCCCAAGCTGACAAGATGAACAAATAGAAGAAGATTTATTCTATTTCACTAATGGCAACTAATTCTTAGCAGTGATAGAATGCACTATACGTTCCAAGGATGTCCTAGTTGTCTTGCCATTGATCAAGAGATGTTTTCTCACCAATGAGAGCTTTCTTGGTTGAGATTATTGCTGGAAGGTGGTAGAGTCCATCTTTAGTTTTGCCATGTAGAAGAATCTGTCCCGTGGCTCGGTCCTTGATAAAGAAATCATTCACATGAAATTCACAGTAGACATCATTATCCTTGGTTCGTTGAGAAATGGAGAGTAAATTCTTTGTAATGTGAGGCACATGAAGGATAGCTTTCAATTTTAAAGGAGTTTGAATAATAGAGGAGCCAATGTTAGAAATGTGCAAACCTGATCCATCTCTAACTTGAAGCTGATCATTGCCTTGATATTAAGAGTGCAGAGAAAGATTCCTAAGATTAGCAATTATGTGGTTTGTCGCTGTAATATCACGATCATACCCTAATCATGTTTGTATCTAATTAACTCTAATTAGATACCTAATGTATGTTTTGAATGTATTTGGGCTTGATTAGGTAAATTAGAAAGGGATTTGACCATTGACTAGGTAGTATATATTATGACTTTTGGGTATTTTGGATTTATTGGGTCCTGCGTGTGTGTTTCCTATTTTCTGAGGATTTTGGGTGCATTTCATAGGTCATGAGTCATTCTTCGATTTCCGTATTTTGACTCAACTCATTTGAGCCCATTAGACCCATTTAGGATCCAAAAGCCTTACATAGTAAATCCTTATTAGATTTTTGGACTTCCCTACAAATAACATAAATACATTATATAAAACCCTAGCTAAAACCCTAAACGCTATCTCTTTCATTCATTCTCAACTCCATTTGCAAGAGGCACCTAGGGTTTAGTTCCCCATCACTTCTCCTTCCATTTTCTTGCTTTCAAACACCATAAGAAAGAATTAGTGATAGTTTTCCATCATCTTCTCCAACAAGCAACCCATTTTCTTCAAGTTTCACTCTCTATTGTTTCAAATCCATGATTGGAGGTCTCTATTAGTGAATGCATGTTGATTTGTAGTTTTCTCTTCATTTTCACCATTGTAGGAGCTTGGTTGAGGCTTCCTTTTGGGGGTTTGCTTAGAACTTGGTATTTAGTGGGTATAGCTTGGATTTCTATATATTTGAGTTTCAAGCACCTAAAGTAAGTAAACATTCATGAAGTGTGAATGTTCTTTCTCTATTTTGATTCTTGTTATAAGTTTCATGCTAGATTACTGTTAGGCTCCGTCCCGAGCTAATCCTGATTAGCTCTACTTAATCAAAAATTGAGACTAATTAAGCCGATTTAGTTAAGCAAATGAGGAATTGTGTATAAATACGGATTTATACGTATTTTACCGAATACGGAAAGTCTTGATACCAGCATGTGTATCTCGACGAGTACGAGGAATTGTGTAAAAGACTTGAATTGATTCGATGAGAAATGAACCAAGTAGGCTTTGATTTGACTTGAAATGGAATTAAGAGAAATAAAGGGGGGTTAAATGCAAAATTCCCTTATAAGATAAGATGAGAACTCCATTGAGTCATTCATCTCCAGCACCTTCCTCCAACAACCGTTCCTCCATTTTTTCTTCTTCTTTCTTCCTCCATTCCTTCATCATTTAGAGTGGTTCAAGTGAAGGGAATTGAAGAGAAGTTGCTATCCTTTATCTTCTTTGTCTTCTTGAGCATCTTCTTAGAATTATTCTTGGAAATCAAGCTCAAAGAGAGGATTTCATCTCCAAACCAAACTAACAAGGACTTGGAACTTCATTTTGAGGCAAGTTTATATATATGCTTATGCTTATTAAGGAGTTTTTAGTGATTTTAATGGAAGGGAATGATGAATCAGCTATTAGGGTGATTTATGGGGTGATTTGTGGATTTTACAACTCTAATTAGGATATGCAATTAGTATAATGGATTAAGATAAGTATGATTAAGTTGGGTAAGTTGTATTTCCTTGTTAAAATCATGTTTTAATGGTTCCTTAGATTCAGTAGACATCAGAAAAACAAAAACTCAGTTCAGCAGTCAGGTTGCTGAACTGAAGTGGGCCTGCCGGGTTGGGCCTACCCGAGTGGGTCGGCCCATTGGGCCAAAAGGGCCAACTTCGAATGGCCATAACTTTTGACCCATATGTTCAATTTTTGAGTTCTATATATCGTTGGAAAGCTCTTGGAGCATAGAAACCAATGGTATACACCTCTTCATGAGCATATATTGGGAGATGAAGTAGATATGGGGACAAGTATAACCGGGCCTTCCTATGTCGACTTGGCTCATTGAGAAATGTCTAGAAAGGGTAGTTTAAGCTTAGAAATTAATATTAATCATGTTTAAACCATCCTAAGTGTTAACGAGGGTTATCCTAATGCACACATACTTAAGTAATATCATCTATAGTAATACGTGCATCGATAACGGTCGTTTCACTTAAGGGTTGGTTAGAGGCTTAATTTAGAATTAGATTGAGATTAATAGGAATTGTTAACAGGTCTGGCACTACCTAGTGGTTTCCGAACTCCGTATTGGCTGGAAATGAGAAAGGATAAATGAAATGATTATTCCTGCTGCAGCAGATGAGAATGGGGTGTTCCGGAGCCCGTGGGACACCAGTGATCTCTGATCAAGACACTGGGAGATCTCACCACACTGGACCGAAAGGTCATTGACTGAAAAGTCATACACTGAAAAGCCATTAATAAATATGGAACCTTATGAATAAATGAATATGAAATGTTCCCGTTTTGGGAAGAAATGATTGGAGTTGAAACCCTTGCTAGTGTAGTTGCCAGTATATGTATTGTTCATGGTATTTCTTATGAACTGTTTAGCACTGTTAAATGATGCATTGTTAGGAATTATGAAATGTCATAAATATATGTATACCTTGTTGAACCGTCGTGTTCATGGTATTACTGATGATGTTACAGGCTCAGTTGCCCGTGCCAGTACCTCCGAGACCGTCCCGTCAGCGGAGGAGGCCCATTCGCTACCTCCAGGAGGTTTAGCCGAATGGACATGATTTGAGGGCGAACAAGTGGAAATCTTTTGAGAACTTTTTGAAATGATTTTGGTAGATTCATTTTGGTATTGTAAGTATATAAAGGATGTCCCCTGCATTGTAATTTAAATATGCAGTGGTTGATAATAGGAAAACTGAATGATGTAAAGTAACTTTACTGTTCATAGTAAAGTATATGATTTGTTTTGTTAATGGTTGTCAATGTATATTATTTGTATATTCCGCACTATACATTGACAGGTACGTATGCAAGATCCCTTGTAGATTCGTTTGAACTTCGGTTATTTCGGATCTACGGGAGTAAGTATGAACATCGCGACCCCGGGGTTAACCCTAATGACTCTGATCTCGGGTCCGGGTCGTGACAATTACCCAATGTTATATAGCTCATATGTTGCATATGTTGATTTGCTTTTGTTTAACCCTACATTTGTAATGGATTTGTTAATAATTGATTTAGGATTTGATTTGTGGTTAAGTATGCTGTATGGATATTTTGGTGAGTTTAGGATGCTTCTACAGTGTAGGTCTAAGCTCTTGGAAGGTGGGAAAGTATTTGGAAATGAGAAATGTTCAAATCAGAATTTTCCAAAGCAAATCCCGCAGTATGTCGGTCAAGTGTCGGTTAACCAACTCTGAATTCGGTTAGGATAACAGTAGGACAAAAAAGTGCAGAAAATCAAAATTCAGTTAACTGAAATTTTATCAATTTATGTATCTGGAAGGCTATTTTATAGTAGATTGACACTCGGTTAAGTGTCGGTTAACCGACAGTTAACTGAGTGGTGACCAAATTGCCCATGTTTTCTAGGTGCTTTTGGACTTAGTCTTGGACCTTAGCCTTGGAATCCTTGAACTCTAATCCATGCCCAGTGGACCTATTAGCTTGGTGGGTGTGGGGTGAGCTACCATACACACAAGGATACTCGTTTTTTTTGGACTTCTTTTACCCGGACCAAAGGTGTTATTTATCCTTGATTCCAAATATGATCCTTATGCACGCATTTCATTTCCGTTTCTAGTATTCTTGCATGCTATGTACATGCTTCTTATGTTTATTTGTTTAGCTCATGTACCCTTGTTGCATTACGTCATATGTTTCTTCATGCACTATGTATTAGTATATACTTATAGACTATGTCGTGTTACGTACTTATGATTATGATCACATTCCAGTTTATGTTTATGTCTTTGTACATGCTTATGCTTACGTTTATGTTACTCCATGATATGCATCTTACATTCTATTCCTTGAGTTGGCACCACTTAGCTTCAACCTTAGCACAGTCGGATCTAGCTGGGTGTGGGTTTAGTTTTTTAATGGACCTATGCAGATGGGATTTATCGGGGGTTGGCCGGTACCTTAGGTCTATGATGGAGTTTTCGGCCCTATGCCTCTTAGTGGTACCTCATGTTATGTTATGTTATGCTTTGCTCATGCTCTCATGTGATTTCATATTTACATGCTTATGTGGGACAAATAGCTTATGTGGTTGTGCCACCTAGACATGTTATGTTTATGTACTTATCATTCGTGATTCCTATGTATCATTCTTATTCATGCATTACTCATGCCTAGATTATTTTCTTTGACTTCATATGATCCAGCTTGTCCTTTCTACTCATTCGATATGCATGTTATAGTTTATATTTGTTTACCTTGCTTAACTTATTCTAATAGTGCTACACTTGGCATTACAGGTAAGGACCTCGACGTCATTGCCCTAGAGATCGTAGAGGTTGAAGAGGAAACTCCTCAATAGTTAGAGTGGGCTCCAGAAGATGTCTTCTAGACGTCTATGGGCTAAGTGGACAGACGTCACCATTCATCCTTGACCGTGGCATGGGTTGCTATAAACTCAGACTTTATTTAGACGTTTTATTTGGAAATTGTAAACCTTAATAAATACTTTGCTTCCACTATACTTTACTTTTCTTTCTTACTTTCCTAACTTTGAAACTTAAACTCTTAACTATGCTCGTGGACTAGCTTATGCTCTCATATCATGTTTTATTTGATGGATGGTTATCATGGATGCAATACTTGTGGTTGAAATATATAGGTTTATGGAAATTTTAATCTCACATGCGATATCCTATGGGAAAACCCGTTTGTAGAATTCAATTGTGCATCGAGTTGTTTCGAATTTCCGCGTCAAGCTTCGAGATGAGTGAAATCTCGAGTTTGAGGAGTGACAGTCGCACCAGCGTCCAGGTACCGCAAAGTGTCAAATGGGGCAACTCTTGAGTTTTTCATGAGTGGAACCCACAGACGATTCTAACTCCAGTTCCATTTTAACTGAAAGGGCCCGCTGTTTGCATTACAATACATTGAAACTAAATACATAAGATTTATGCCATAGGTAGTTAAAAAGGAAGACCAAAAGGTGAATTTAAGAAAATGAGCATCAAATAACCTTTCCTTTTAGCTTCTATGTGGAGACTAACTTTAGCTCCTCTCACATTTGAGGATTGGTATTGTGTGGACCGATTTGGGTGCTTCTTATCAGGGAGTTAGTATTGAGATTTCTGATCTAGATCAAATCTTATATTAATTCTTCCCTTGCTTCCTTCATGGACTACCCGGTTGTGCTTTGAGCTTGATGGTTATCTTATGAAAATTGGGAAATTTCTGGATACTTCACATTGGATGGCTCAGTTTTAGGCTTGTCAGATTCTAGATGCCATCAAACCAAAATGCCCAGTCAACATCATTCCACTTTTATGCTCTTCATGGATGCAACTAATGAAGATGAAACGAGTAGTGCCTCTCGCCTCTCTCAATTCATCTCTTAGAGTTTCGAGTTCTTTTGGACACTAGTTCCGTTTGATTGCCCACTCTTTTGCCTTACACCTTTTTAGGAGTTAGGTATGTTGTATTTTTAGGTATCTTCTCTTATTAATAGAATCATACTTACTATTTAAAAAAATCCCTTTCCTTTTATAGTAATAGAATCAAAGGAAAATGAAAAATGGAAGGCTAAGGGTGATGGTTGGTTACTCATTTCCTAATTTTTTTGGATTCTATTCACATAAAAGGAAAGGTTATTTAATACTAATTTTTTAAAATTGACCTTTGGTCTTCATTTCTAACTATTTATGACATAACTCCCGTATATTTAATTCATATGTATTTTAATACAAACAAACTAGCCCTAATTGTTCTCAAGTAATCTGGCAAGGTGGAGGACCGTGGGTTTTGCCAGCCTCAATCGGCCCCAAGGAAGATGAGGGACTGAAAGGATGCCACATGGATGGATGGTGATTGATGTTTGACCTCATCCACCTTATGGGACCGAGTGAAAGCGGCCATTGATTTCTCATTTGTTCCCTTAGAGTGAATGGTGGTGGAACTTTATTCATACCCCTTCCCCTTTCAGTCCAGACTTTAATCATACCACCATTGGTTTCTCATTTGGGCCCTTGTTCAAGTTTTCCTTCCCGTTTCCAAATGATTCCATTCTTAAACTAGCAGGTAATATCAAGCGTTGGTTTGGACTTGGAAAACTTTTGAAAAGAAAACTTGCCAAGTAACAAGTTTTCCAAAAATAAATTCTTAAAATCTCACATTTCAACAATAATGTTAAAACCAACACGAGGAAAACTGTGTTGTCATCTCCCAAAAGGAAAGTATTCAAAATATATTATAGCCAAGGCTTTTGGATTTAATTTTGACTGACAGTTCTAATTTTGACCGACAGTTATGCTTTTTTTTTTCTCAAATGTTCCACATTGTCTCTCCACTACTCATGCAACTACCCACTCATTTTTTTGTCATCAAACCACTATTGTTTCAGTTGTTCCTTTGTATAATTATTCACTTTCTGCTCCAATTTCTCTAATTCTATTTTATGCAACTTGTCATATGGGAAGAGGTAACTTTTTTTAATATATAATTATTTATTTTGCAGTATAGGGAGATATCATACGTGATCGGCACGGGTTATTGGGCTAGTTCTTTTTTATAGCATTTCAATGTAATCCGTTACAAGAGATGGGCCTGACTCAACTCAAAATAAAGTGAGATCTAACACTGTTTTTAAGATAAATTAATTCAAGCTTAGACTACTATGATAATTGACTATCTTTTGATATAAAAGAGGCCCTTTTCTATTAGCTGTATACTGAGAAAAATCAGAGTCAATGAAGGCTGCAAGCATTGATGTGAGGCCATCCGATGAATGATTAAATAAACACTTCCTCCTTAAGTTTCTTTGCTGCAATTAACTGATTTTAGACTTTTAGAGAGTTCATTGTCATTTGCCTCAAGTTGAGACTAGTTAGGGGTTGGAAGTCATTGTGCTTGTGGAGGAAACCGCAAAGGGTCTTCATGAAAAATTATTGGTGGAAATGTGGAATTCCATATGTGCTTGTGGAGGACTGCAAAAGGGTAGGTCTTCATGTCAAGCTAGTGGTGTTATTCCCATTCCACGCACTACTGGAGAAGTAATGATGGAACAGATCGAAGGAGTGGGATTACTTGGGATCCATGTTCTCTAGAGACAGTTAGAATAATGAGTAAATTACCAAAAGGTTCCTCATTGAGGTCTTGAAAGGCCTCCGGTCCATCAATTTTTTCCTCTAAGGCCTGTAGTCCATACAACTTGACATATTTCGGCGAGAGATCCCTAGATACAATTTTCATGACTAATTTACTCTTTCAACTATTTTAGGCATAAATTTTTGAAATTTGAAATTTCAAACCTTGTATTATCCCTCTTCTTTGATCTTTTGAGATTTATTTACATTTTTTAAAATTTATTTGGATCTTTTTAAATTTATTTGGCCAATTAAATGGTAGTTGACCATTATTAATGGCATATCCCACTAATCGTGGGATATAATTTTGAAGAAAGGGTAAATTAGACATTTTAGGTCTTCCAATTTGAGAAAATTAGCTATCACACTGAAAAAAGGTTGTGGATCTCGGGCAATAAAGTGAAATGTTTAAGGACTCGTCACCGAATGCAAGAAACTCCATCAACATGGCCCATGGCAGAGATCGAAAACGATCTATCTTCCTTTTCTGGAATGAAGAACCACGTGCAGAAGTCCGGATCAAACTATTTATTTTATTTACTATATTTGCTATTTTTTTGGGTCTAGTGGACTTCATTTTTTTATTTTTTTTAAAGCAGGGATGTTATATTGTTTTTGAAAAATCTATATGATTTTTAATAAAATTTATTTGAGTTTTTGTGAAATTTATCTAAGTTTTTGTCAAGTTTATCTGAGTTTTAACAAATTTATATGAGTTTTTGTCAAATTTATCTGATTTTTTCAATTTTTGTCAAATTTATTTGAGTTTTGCGCAAATTTATCTAAGTTCTGAAACAAATTTCTCTGAGTTACAGATAAATCTATCTGAGTTTTGGCTAATTTATCAAAGTTTTGGGACAAATTTATTAGAGTTCTAGACAAATCTATCTGAGTTTGTGGAAAATGTATTTGCATTTTTTTAAATTTATTTGGATCTTTTGAAATTTATTTGGATCTTTTTAAATTTATTTGGCCAAACAAATGGTAGTTGACCATTATTAATGGCATATCCCACTAATCGTGTGATATGATTTTGAAGAAAGGGTAAATTAGACATTTTAGGTCTTCAAATTTGAAAAAAAAAAAAAAAAAGGACCTATCACACTATAAAAAAAGATTGTGAATCTAAGGCAATAAAGTGAAATGTTCAGGGACCCGTCGCCAAATGGCCTTACAATAATTACTTGTGGAGGAAACTGCAAAAGGGTGGGTCTTCCTAGCAAGCTAGTGGTGTTATTCCCATTGCAAGCACTAGTGGAGAAGTAATGATGGACCGTTCCCATTGCAAGCACTAGTGGAGAAGTAATGATGGACCACATCGATGGACTGGGATAACTTGGGATCCATGTTCTCTAGGGATAGTTAGAATAATTGATTTTGATTTTTGAGTCAAGATAGACACAAGTTGTTCTCGTTCCTTTTTTCTTTTCTTCGTTTTTTTTTTTAATTTTTTTGTAGTTGTGTCACTTGCCTCATGAGCAACTTTTTTTTTTTTTTGTTAATTCAAACTTGGCCTTACATGGGTTGTGAATCACCACTACACTAACAACAAAGTGACACACCCCCAAAACGTTTAACAAACAAACAAACAAACAAAAAAAAAAAAGCAAACCCCCAAAACGTTTTCTAATTCATGGGGCCACGTATCTCCATTTCTACCAGAATTTAGGTTTTGACAATGGATAATTTGACAAACTTTATCTACTGGCTACCATTTAGGTTCACAGTCTCCAGATGTGATCTACTTGCGTGCAAAATTTCGTATCCATTAAATCATCGTAACCCTTTAATGTGTGGCCCCCAACTTGATGGTTTTAGACGGCATCATTCTTTTATTTATTTATTTATTTATTTTAATCAAACAGTGAGTCTCATTCGGAGAAATTAGGGCCTGTTACATGTGGGTGGTCCGAGTGGGGACATGATTGGATGGATCATTGGAAGCCCCAAGTGGGCCTCACAAGAGAGTCCAAATGGGGGATGGAAGAATAAATAAATAAATTAGGGGAAGGATTATGAATTTTAAAATAAATGAATCCTTTGCCTAAACTCACCGAAGGATATGAGATTAAAGGTGCATATCATACTTTTGACCTTGACGAATAAAGAAATAACAGGGTTTGCTTTTTCAAAAGTCATTTCTTTTGTGAAGCACTACAAGGATGTGTAACTGTTGATTGAGATTGATGACTATGATCACTTCTCCATTTTCATCATTACCATGGGTTCGAAGTTTCTTTGCTAATGGAATTGTGAATTGCCACCTATTAATAGTGGTAGACTTGAAGAGGGGTCCTCACGGCAATTACTGGAGGTATTTTCATGCTATACTTCATTGTGTGATGTAAGTAAATCAATGAATGAACTAGAGAGGGAAAAGATACTGCAACTGCAAGTTGCTTGGTGATGATAATTCTGTTTGGCATCATTACTATGCTGAGAATGTGCCTATTGATTGGTGAGTCTTCCGGGTCATGTGCTGGAGTCCATTGTCTGTTTTCTTCAATGGAAGACTTGGAATTTGCACAACGTTGATGGGTTGGATCTTACTCATAGTGGATGTAGAAATCTCAGGAAAAAAAAAAGGAGCCACTAAAAATTTATTATGATCTGGGCCATAGGCAGGTCAAGTAAGGTTCGGATTAGTTGGTTGGGTCAAGTTTTCGGCACCCTTAAATTGTGGATTTGCCTTAAGTGAACTATATAAACTTGATATCTTTTCTAGTTAACTTGATCACGCATAGAGCTTGAGGTTTAAGAGTTCGCTTTTCTCAAAAAAAAAAAAAAAAAAAAAAACAACCCTTGAATCTAGGAATCATATATCTTTGCAAATGATAAATCGATCACTAAAGGGATGACTTACTCAACATAGTGGTCCCCGTTGATGAGGGGCATGTAATGTAACTGATGGAATTGATGGCACTGAGTGGTCCCCCCTCCTAACTTTCACGTAATAGTAGACTAGCATAAAAGTCTAGCCTTTTCTCTATAAGAAGTTACAACTGCTCAAAATAATCACACAACTTGCACAACCATCCACCATCACTAACCTATCATGGCTGAGAGAAAGAAATCATCACTCTCCCTAGTTGTCCTCTCATTTGCATTACTTCAGCTGTTGCTTTTTCTTAATGTCCGTGCAGTAGCTCCAGCGCCAGTGACCCAAGAAGCAGCTGAGGCTCAAGCTCTCCTCACATGGAAAGCTAGCCTGGAAAACCATTCTCTTCTTAATGCATGGTCCCTTCTCAACAACAACAATGCTACTTCCACAGAAAGCAAGAGAAACTCCACATGCAATTGGCTTGGGATAACATGCAACGTTGCAGGGAGAATCACAAGGATAAACATGTTCAATGCAAGTTTAAGAGGTAAGCTTGATAACCTCAGCTTCTCCTCCTTTTCAGAACTCACCATTCTCAATCTTAGCAGCAATGCACTCTATGGAACCATTCCGGCCCACATCAGAACTCTCACAAAGCTCAACATCCTAGATCTCTCTATGAATCAATTCTTTGGTTATCTGCCGATTTCACTTCGAAACTTGACAAAGCTCACCACCTTGTACATCTATAAAAATTTTATTTCTGGCTCCATACCTCAAGAAATAGGCCATTTGAAAAACCTACTCTACTTGGAATTGTCAACAAACCTACTAACAGGTACAATCCCTCCCACTCTAGGAAATTTGACAAAGCTCACCACCCTGTACATCCATACAAATAATATTTCTGGCTCCATACCTCAAGAAATAGGCCATTTGAAAAACCTAATTGACTTGGAATTGTCAACAAACCTACTAACAGGTACAATCCCTCCCACTCTAGGAAACTTGACAAAGCTCACCACCTTGTACATCTATAAAAATTTTATTTCTGGCTCCATACCTCAAGAAATAGGCCATTTGAAAAACCTACTCTACTTGGAATTGTCAACAAACCTACTAACAGGTACAATCCCTCCCACTCTAGGAAATTTGACAAAGCTCACCACCCTGTACATCCATACAAATAATATTTCTGGCTCCATACCTCAAGAAATAGGCCATTTGAAAAACCTAATTGACTTGGAATTGTCAACAAACCTACTAACAGGTACAATCCCTCCCACTCTAGGAAACTTGACAAAGCTCACCACCCTGTACGTCTATGCAAATAATATTTCTGGCTCCATACCTCAAGAAATAGGCCATTTGAAAAACCTAATTGACTTGGAATTGTCAACAAACCTACTAACAGGTACAATCCCTCCCACTCTAGGAAACTTGACAAAGCTCACCACTCTGTACATCCATACAAATAATATTTCTGGCTCCATACCTCAAGAAATAGGCCATTTGAAAAACCTACTCGACTTGGAATTGTCAACAAACCTACTAACAGGTACAATCCCTCCCACTCTAGGAAACTTGACAAAGCTCACCACTCTGTACATCCATACAAATAATATTTCTGGCTCCATACCTCAAGAAATAGGCCATTTGAAAAACCTACTCGACTTGGAATTGTCAACAAACCTACTAACAGGTACAATCCCTCCCACTCTAGGAAACTTGACAAAACTCACCACCCTTTACATCGATACAAATAATATTTTTGGCTCCATACCTCAAGAAATAGGCTATTTGGAAAATCTAGTCGACTTGGAATTGTCAACAAACCTACTAACAGGTACAATCCCTCCCACTCTAGGAAACTTGACAAAGCTCACCACCCTGTACGTCTATGAAAATAATATTTCTGGCTCCATACCTCAAGAAATAGGTTATTTGGAAAATCTAGTCGACTTGGAATTGTCAACAAACCTACTAACAGGTACAATCCCTCCCACTCTAGGAAACTTGACAAAACTCACCACCCTGTACATCGATACAAATAATATTTTTGGCTCCATACCTCAAGAAATAGGCTATTTGGAAAATCTAGTCGACTTGGAATTGTCAACAAACCTACTAACTGGTACAATCCCTCCCACTCTAGGAAACTTAACAAAGCTCACCACCCTGTACATCGATACAAATAATATTTCTGGCTCCATACCTCAAGAAATAGGCTATTTGGAAAATCTAGTCGACTTGGAATTGTCAACAAACCTACTAACTGGTACAATCCCTCCCACTCTAGGAAACTTAACAAAGCTCACCACCTTGTACATCCATACAAATAATATTTCTGGCTCCATACCTCAAGAAATAAGCTATTTGAAAAATCTAGCCGACTTAGAGATATCATCTAACCTTTTAACTGGTCCAATCCCATCAACTATTGGTAAATTAAAAAACCTTACCACGTTCTCTGTCTTTGAAAACAAACTCTCTGGTCCAATTCCTTTAGAACTTACAAATCTGACACATTTAACTGAGCTTTATTTAGATGAAAACAACTTCTCTGGCCATTTACCAGAAAACTTATGCCACGGAGGATCACTAACAAAATTTACTGCATCTAGCAGCCATTTAACTGGTCCTATCCCAAAATCCCTACAGAATTGTACGACTTTAATAAGAGTCCGCCTTGGAAACAATCATCTCATGGGAAATATATCTGAGGTTTTCGGATACTATCCAAATTTAATATATATGGATCTGAGCTACAATGATTTGTATGGTGAGCTCTCGCCAAAATGGGGAGAATGTCAAAGTTTGCAAAAGTTGCAATTATCCGGTAATAAGATCACAGGCAAGATTCCACCTGAATTTGGAAAGTTGAGCCAATTGAAAGTAATCGGCCTTTCTTCAAACAACCTGGCTGGCGAGATCCCGAAAGAGATGGGAAGGTTGTCTGCATTATACTCTTTGAGCTTAAATGATAATGAACTTTCTCGCAGTATACCATTAGAAATCGGGATGTTATCGAACTTGAATGTTTTTGACCTATCGATGAACAACTTAAGTGGGCATATTCCAAAAGAGTTGATGAGTTGTTTCAAGTTATTGTCCCTAAATCTCAGCAGAAATAATTTTATTGGGAGCATTCCATTTCAAATCGGAACTCTAGCTGATCTCCGAAATTTAGATCTTAGCCACAATTCACTCAGCAAAGAGATACCATCACAATTTGGAAATTTGAAGATGTTAGAAAACCTCAATCTTTCCCACAATATGTTGTCGGGTCATATTCCATCATCCATTGAAGAGATCTCCAGCTTGACGTCCGTTGACATTTCCAATAATAATTTGGAGGGCCCCATTCCTAGAAACAAAGCATTTCAACAAGCACCATTCAAGGCTCTCAGTCACAACAAAGGTTTATGTGGAAATGCCTCAGGTTTGCAACCATGTAATTCCACTTTCATTGACAAAGGACATTTGAAGAAAGTCTCCAAAGTTGTAATGATCATTACTCTTTCTATTTCTGGGTTAATCTTCCTTTTACTTGCATGTATTGTGATATTCTTCTTTCTAAAACGAAGAGCAAGGCATACGGCAATGGAGTTGCAAGAAATGAGGAAGGGCGATGCATTTTCAATATGGGATTTTGATGGAAGGTTTGTGTACGATGATATCATCCAAGCAACAGAGAACTTTGATAGCAAATATTGCATTGGAGTGGGAGGTTATGGAAGTGTCTACAAAGCAGAACTGTCAACTGGCCAGGTTGTAGCTGTAAAGAGACTTCACCCATTGGAAGGAGGGAGCACACGTGATCAGAAAAGCTTCAATAATGAAATAAAAGCATTGACTGAAATTCGGCATCGGAACATTGTGAAGTTGTATGGGTTTTGTTCACATGAACAATGCATGTTTTTGGTTTATGAGTACATAGAAAGGGGTAAGTTGGCGGGAATCTTGAGCTGTGAAAGAGCATTGGAATTGGATTGGATTAAAAGGGTCAATGTTGTGAAAGGTGTGGCCAGTGGTTTATCGTATATGCACCATGATTGCTCTCCGCCAATAGTTCATCGGGACATATCATCAAACAATATATTGTTAGATTCAGAACTTGAGGCACGCATATCAGATTTCGGTACATCTAGACTTCTAAAGGCCGATTCATCAAATTGGTCATCACTTGCGGGAACATATGGATATGTTGCTCCAGGTAATGTTATTTGTTTTGAATATTTATCTTTTGACATTGCGCTTATCATTTTCATTTTTTTTTACCTAAACATTTTTTCTTTTTTATTGCATTGTGAAATACAAATTACACCTTTAAGTTGTTTTGAAATAATTTCTTTTAACGTATCACTTTCTTTTCTTAAATATTTTTAATTGAATCACTAGTACATAGTTCAAATGGCGTGGCCATATCTGCGAGCCATACTAGTTTACACTAAACTCGCCTATCCACCGATTTGGCCATCTTTAAAAATACTAATAAATACACTACCATGTTAAAATAAGGGTTTATTTGCTTATTTAAAGGGTGTTTAGATGTTTTCTTTTTATATAAAATTTTCCAATCTTCTTTCTCAGTAGGAAGATAATTAATGTTATTTATCTATTGGAATATTTATCTTTTGACATTGTGGTTATCATTTTCACTTTTTTTTTACCTAAAAAGTTTTTCGTTTTTATTGAATTGTGAAATACAAATTACACCTTTAAGATGTTTTGAAATAATTTCTTTTAATGTATCACTTTCTTTTGTAAATATCTTTAATTAAATCACCAGTACATAGTTCAAATGTACTTTGTTTTCAAGAAGAAGATGAAGTTATAGGGTTTTTAAATGTTTTTACTTTATATAAAATTTTCCCATCCTCTTTCTCAATAAGAAGGTAATTAAATGGATGAAACGAACCTTTACTTCTTTCTCGAGTCAATGGAATTGTAGATCCAAAAGGAGATTTGTGCAGCTGTTGATCACATAATATGATTTTAAAATTTATTGCAGAGCTTGCATACACAATGGAAGTGACAGAGAAGTTTGACGTTTATAGCTTTGGGGTGTTGACGTTTGAAGTGTTAATGGGAAAGCATCCAGGAGATCTCATCCACACTCTACATTTTTCTACCGGCCAAAACATAATGCTAAAAGATGTGTTGGACCAACGTCTCTCACCTCCCTCTGCTCAGATTGTAGATGAATTGATCTCCGTAGCAGTGGTAGCACTTGCATGCATACGTGTCAATCCACAATCTCGGCCAAACATGCGAAATGTGTCTCAGAAATTGTCAAGTCATAGCTTTTGCACTTTGGAACCATTCCAAACCATCACATTGTGCCAATTGAATGATCTAGATATTTGAAAGATCGGTTGAAAGAAACAAAGGGTGTATAGGGTGTGATTTTGCCATCTCGTTCATGTGTATATTTTGTATGGATCCAACTCAGGTTAGGCAGCATGTCACTAGATTTTCTTTATATGTATATAGTAAAAAGGTACCAAGAGTGAATTTGTCGTATTATGGTTATATTTCAAGTTGTAGAGTCATGTCAATATATTATATCTTCTCGCATGTTTAATAGAGTGGATTGTAGCACTTGGTATCACTAATTTCTGTTCTTTTTTTATTTTCTTAATTAATAGGAAACTTGAATATAACACAAGCCCATCTAGTCCAATTTTAGAAACACAAGCCCAAATCCAACCCAAGCTTGACGTGGGCAAGAAGTGCTGGCCCATATGAAACATGTTACCATTGAGCGCGTCCATTTAGTCACTTGGATCGGGTCGAGCTGGGCTTTGTATTACTTGTTCGGGCTTTATATATATATATTACTTATGTGGGTAAAAATAGTTAATAAACTACAAAACACTACTTCTTTGGACCGAGTGGGTGGACTTTAAGTTTTCTACATTTAATTCAAGCCCTGCCTAAATAAGGACACCTTTGATGATCCTTTTTTTTTTAATAACCGAGGGTATCTCTCACCCAACCCAGACCAAGAGCCTTTGGCCTGAGCTCGATGGACATCTGGGTGAAGGCTTTCTTCATAAAAAACAATTATCTCCTCTTTCTCTTCAAGTTTTTGAGAATTTTAATTTCAAACTGCTGCAAGACTGTGATTTTTGGGATTCGCGTTTCTCATCCATTTGAGTGCACGAGTGGTGGAGATCATCCAATCAGGAAGCCGTCTTATCCTGAGGCACACGTCCAGAAATCCATCTGCACTTGTGTGGGGGAAAAAATCTGCCTAAAGAAAGCGTCTTCATAACGTGATTCGGCTACCAATTTGTTCGGTCATTTCTTTCCTTTCCTCAATTTATTTTAATATTTTAATTTATTTACAATTTATGCGAAACATTTTTCCAGCAGTTTAGGCAGATTTCGGTAGTAAAATTGTTTAAAATGACTGCTCGAGATTATTACCCTAAGGTTTTTAATTTTGAGGGCCCGAACCATATTGAGATGGGCCCACTGGTACCTATGAAAATGAAAAATGGAAATCTGATGATTTCGATTGCCAAAATGAGATTTTAAACCATTTAGATAATTCCTTATATGGCTTATTTTCTAAATTCAAAACCGCCAAGGAATTATGGGATGCATTGATAAAAGAATATGCTACTGAGGATGCAGGTAAAAGTATGCCATTGAGAAATTTCTAGAATTTTAAATGGAAAAAGAAAAATCAGTAATAGCACAAGTTAGAGATTTTCAAAAAATAATTCATGAAGTCCAAAATGAAGGAATGGAATTACCCGAACAATTTGTAGAGGGCAGTACCATCCACAAACTCCCACCATCGTGGAAGGACTTTGGGATCACATTGAAACACAAGAAAAAGGAGATGAAATTTGAAGATCTCATAGTCCGCCTCAGAATCCAACAACATCATCGAGACCATGATTCTAAGTCTAAGGATTTTGAACATGTAAGGCCAATCTTACTGAGATAAAAAATGATCAGAGAAAGCCCAAGCCCAATTCTTTCCATGGCAAGAAATTTCAAAAGAAAAATCAGAACCAAGACTACCAGAAATTGCACTTTTAGCGACGTTTTCATAAATTCGTCGGTACTCTTTACCGACGTATATTATTTCGTCGGTAAAAATCAAACTTTTACCGACGTTTTATATAAAACGTTGGTAAAAGTTTAGTTTTTACCGACGAAATCTATAAAATGTTGGTAAAAGGTTAATTTTATAATTAACTTATTTTCTATTAAAAGTAAAAAATCAAAGACTTTTACCAACGCTTTACAAACGTCTAGTAAAAGTCATTTTCAGCAACGTTTTTTACAAAAACTTTGGTAAAAGGTTAATTTTAGAATTAACTTATTTTCTATCAAAAGTAAAAAATCAGAGACTTTTACAGACGTTTTACAAAACGTCGGTGAAAGTCATTTTCAGCGACCTTTTTTTATAAAACGTTGGTAAAAGGTTAATTTTAGAATGAACTTATTTCTATAAAAATTAAAAAATCAGAGCCTTTTACCGACATTTTACAAAACGTTGGTAAAAGTCATTTTCAGCGTCGTTTTTTATAAAACGTCGATAAAAGGTTAATTTTAGAATTAACTTATTTTCTAAAAAATCAGAGACTTTTACCGACGTTTTTTTATAAACGTCGGTAAAAGTTTAATTTTAGAATTAACTTACTTTCTACTAAAAGTAAAAATCAGAGACTTTTACCGACGCATTACAAAACGTCGTTAAAATTAGCATTTTAGCGACGTTTTCTATAAAACGTCGGTAAAAGGCTGATTGAAATTAACTTATTTTTTAGGAAAAGTAAAAATAGAGATTATTACCGACGAATTACAAATTGAAGCAAGGGAAGTTGATGAATGGCTGGTCCAATGGTGGACTGACGGTAGCAACGGTGGTGGTGCGGTGGCGTAAAAATCCAAGTGGTGGTGTGCCTTAGGGGAGGCCTTGGATGAAATATTGATGGAAGTAGGGAGAGATGAAGAAAAAAATAATGGAAAAGGGGAAGGTGTTACTAGTCGTCTAAGAGGAATAGGGGAAGATGGATTCACATGCAGCTAGGGTTGTAAATGGGTCATCGATTCTCCGATTACCCTAAGGATCCGACCCGTTAGGTTCCGAGTCTTGGTCGGTTCCAGTTCCGGATCTTTTTTTTTTTAAAACCGATACCTAAACGGTTCCGGTTCTAGATCCACAGTAGCTCGGACCTGTGGACCTGGGACCCGACCCATTCTGTTTTCACATGCTAAAGTTATCTTATGTTAGTGTAGCCTCCACTTCTGACGACCTGAGCGGTGGTTTAATTCACAAAGTCATTGCTGGTCCCATTTATTTAGAATTAAAAAAAATCAATGTATTATTATTCAACGATAAAATTCATCCGGTCATCATCCACCATCAAATATTTAGGTCTACCAATAACTTTTCATAAAGGAGAAATTCAAAAAATAATGCACTACTGAAGAATCAAATAAAAAATGCCGATACAAGTTGAATTAATACATAAATATCACTGTGCTTTTCTCAAAAATACATCATTGTTGACTCAAAACACTTGATTGAATTAATACATATCTTTGCTTTACTAAAGCATAATTGTTTTTTAAAAGAAAAACACAGGTATTAGTCCAGACCCGGAACCATACCCAGAACCGAAACCAAGTTGAATTAGGATTAGTAGTGTGGGGTCCCAGAGGGTTTTGAGAGAGCTTCTAGGGGTTGGCCTACAATCTTAGTGAAAATAAGATTCTTCTTATCGCATGCAACTTCCTCTCTTGGACCCAGTTTTCTTCCAAATAAATTTCAAATCTAAAAATCAGATTTGCAATGCAATTCTAATTTGAATGCATTTGGACCCCACTTCGAGTGTATCATCTTCAACCTCCATGGCTTTGGTCGTGTAAAGCCTCTTTCGGATTTTTTTTCTTTGTTTTCTTTTCTTTCTGGATTCAAGATTCAAAATTTGAATCTTAAATTTTATCTTCAATCATGGCTTGGATGTCCAACTTGGAATGGACCAACTTGGGAAGGCAAAGTGTTGTGATATCTCCTTTGGGTAGCTTCTTGGCTTGCAAAAGTTTCCAAATATTTGGAAACATATCTTGACTGAAATCCAACTTGTAGAGTTCTTAAGGAAACCCGTAATACATCTTCATAATCTGACTTGGGTCGACGGTAGCGCTTCTTTCAAGGTAACATGGTGGTAGTAAAATAGAATTCATTCATCCCCAGCTATACCTCAGCTGGTTAAGGACACGAGTGTCCGAGTAGAATGCATGAGTGCAAAGAGTCTAGATCCCATGTTTCGTATCCACATTTGACATCTATATAAAATCTCATTCCAGCTAATTCACCTGCTCAATTACTTCCTCAAAATGAAAAAACAAAAAGAAAAGAAGGGATTTCATATAATCGGAGAATGTTGATAGGATGAAACGGTATCTCCCTATTTTAACGAAACAGGGGATTCGGACTTGAGTGTCAAATTGCGGATGTAGAAAAAAAAGGGGGTAACTCATCCATCCACTATAGGGCCCACCTTCTTCATTCAAACCCTTTGGATCACGGAAGGAGGATCAAATTCCTTCCATGACTAAAAGAATACTAAGTACAATGCTCCCGATCATAGTCGTAGTCAGTGGAGGAGCCATAATTTGCTTTTAGAGGGGGGTAAGCGATTATTGATTGATAACATTTTTCATTTACTAATTCATTACTAATTATTTAATGTCAAGTTCTTTTGCAGGTTTTTCTATTAATATCTGAATAAAAATCTTAAATTTGTAAATACTCAAATATTGTTTAAAGCATAATTTTTTAAAATTTTATAAAAATATGAAAATACTATTAGCGTTCACTATAATGAATTCCAATGACATACACTAAATTCACGTAGCAGCTCCTAACATACAGTTGGGTCAAGGCTTTGATTATGGTGACAACGACAACTATAATGAATCAAAACTACTCAAAATAATAGTTTCATTCTCCTTTTAGATAATATTGTAAGTTGTATCTCACTCTAATTAAAATAGGACCTGTACTTAATTGATTATGTGTAAACCAATCAACCACTATTGATTAATGAAAATCTATAGACTGGTTACTTGTGCTTGTTTGATGGGTCTATGATGCCTACGGCAGTGAAGAAAACACTTAAGGAATTCCCCCAAGTCATGAATAAACTTCAATTAGTAAATGAAATAAAATCGTCGGTAAAAGTATTTTTTATTTATTTATCTTTTTTCTTTTATCGACGAAAAAAAACTTGGCAAAGTTTAATTTTATTATTAACTTCAATTTCTGGAAAATAAATATTAAAATGAACTTTTAGCGACGTTTTTTTTGTAAAACATCGGTAAAGTCTAATTTTATTTTTAGAAAAATTAAAAATCATAGACCTGTATCGACGGATTTTACTTTTACCGACGAAAATTAGCGACGGAAAAGTTATTAGCGACGTTTAATGTAAAACGTCGGTAAAGGGCCATTTGTTTTTTCCTCACTTATTTTTTTTTACCAAAAGCCCCTTTTCTCCTCTCTCTCTCTCTCTCTCGATCTCTCTATGCTCTCTCGCTCGATCTCTCTGCTCTCTCTGCTCGCTCTCTCTCTCTCTCTCTCTCTCTCTCTCTCTCTCTCTCTCTCTCTCTCTCGCTCTGCTCTCTCTCTTACCCTTTCTGATCTCTCTGATTTCTCGCTCTCTCCGATCTATCGGTCTCTCTCGGTCTCTCTCTCTCTTGTTGGGGATGTGCAACCAAAGTCCCACATCAGCTAGAAATGGGAAAGATCATGGGCATATAAGTAGGACTAAGTACTCCATTGGTATGAGGCCTTTTGGGTAGAGCCAAAGAGCAAATCCATGAGGGCTTAGGCCCAAAGTGGACAATATCATACCAATGTGGAGTTTGTGGTAGTCCATAGATCATAACATTTGGTATCAGAGCAGATTGTAGCCGCAGCTCAATCATGTCTTCAGAGAATAACTTTGTGCAACCATCCATTCCCCGGCTCGATGGGCATTATGAGCATTGGAGCATGCTTATGGAAAATTTCCTTCGCTCAAAGGAATATTGGTCCATAGTTGAAAATGGAGTTCCCGAAGAGGATGCAACCCTCATTGATGTGGAACGGAAGGTGCTGGCTGACCAGAAATTGAAGGATTTATGAGCTAAGAACTACCTATTCCAGGCCATTGATCGCACCGTCTTGGAAACCATTTTAACCAAAGACACGACCAAGGGTATTTGGGATTCCTTGAAGCAAAAGTATCAAACCTCTACTGGTAAGATCTTACTTGTGTGTTTATATGTCGATGATCTCATTTTCACTGGCAATGATGACTCTCTGTTCAATTCCTTTAAATGTCCCATGATGCAAGAGTTTGACATGACTGATTTGGGCAAAATGAGATATTTCCTTGGTTTGGAAGTAGTGCAACATGACAATGGGATTTTCTTATGTCAACAAAAGTATGCCTGTGAAATTCTAGAGAGATTTCATATGACTGATTGCAACTCAGTCCACAATCCCATTGTCCCAGGATCAAAACTGATGAAGGATCCAATGGGAGAACATGTGGACATCACCCTTTATAAGCAACTAGTAGGGAGCTTGATGTATCTCACCTCCACCAGGCCTGATCTTATGTTCGTTGTTAGTCTCCTTAGTCGCTACATGGAACACCCTACCACACTACATCTCCAAGCTGCTAAACGTGTGCTACGGTATATCAAAGGAACTCTTGAGTTTGGCGTGTTTTATCGCCAGGGAGGGCATCATTAGCTTGTAGGGTATTCTGATAGCGATTATGTAGAGGATGTTGACAACGGGAAAAGCACATCTGCCTTTCTATTTTTATTAAGCTCCGATGCAGTTTCTTGGTCCTCTCGCAAGCAACCAATTGTCACTCTCTCAACTACTGAAGCCGAGTTTGTTGCGCCGCCTTTGGTGCGTGTCAGGCCGTCTGGTTACGAAGGATGATGGAGCAACTTTGTCAAGAACAACATTCTGCAACTGTGATTTATTGTGACAATAGCTCAACAATCAAGTTGTCTCGCAACCCTCTTATGCACGGCCGAAGTAAGCATATTGATGTTCGATTTCATTTTCTGCGTGATCTCACTTGGGATGGAGTAGTCAAGCTGGAATACTGTCCAACTCAAGAACAACTGGCATATCTGATGACCAAGCCGCTAAGGCTGAATACTTTTGAGAAGCTGCGGACATTGATGGGAGTTTGCAAGAATTCAGGAATAAATTGATCTGTGATCAGCTTAAGGGAGGGTTTGTTGCAGTAGACTTAGTCTTTGAATTACTTAGTCTTTGAATTCTGTTAATAAATCCCTATTGTTTAGGGGGTTGACATGTTCTTTAGCTTAATCCCACAATCACAATGGAGTGCTTTTTATTTCTAGTTTCTGTTACTGTAAGGCTTTATAAATAGCCCCATGCGTATGCAATAATATAAGTGAGTTTTCTCCCAGTTTGACAACTTCTATATACCAACATTAACAAGTGGTATCAGAGCCCAGGCCCAGACTTAGCCAAGAGAATCCTCGTCTTACCAAACAAAAGGTGGTGGGCCCCAGTGATGCGCAGGGAAAGCACGGTACTCACGATTGATGGATCGGTGGTGAGGCTCTCGAGTTGGCTTTCCTCGATGGAGCGGATGGATGGATGATCGTTTGAGGGGAGGCCCGGTCAAAATATCCAAAGAGATATGGTCCTTTGTTTGAGGGGAGGATTGTTGGGGATGTGCAACCAAAGTCCTACATCGGCTAGAAATGAGAAAAAGATCATGGGCATATAAGTAAGACTAAGTACTCCATTGGTATAAGGCCTTTTGGATAGAGCCCAAGAGCAATCCACGAGGGCTTCGACACAAAGTCGACAATATCAATACCAATGTGAAGTTTGTGGTAGTCCATAGATGATAAAGATCTCTCTCCATGTCCCTTTCCATCTCTCGCTCCAGAAGCCATCTCCATCGCCCTTTCTATCTCTCCCTCCCTCTCCCAGGCGCGCACGACGACCACAGCAACACTGCCAAGAGCGCGCAGCAGCCCCCGGAAGCCCGCAGAGCCTTCATCTTCCTCCTCGCGCCGCCGGATGCCTCCCCTGCACCAGGTACACCCCTCCCTCTTCCTGCACTCCACTCACACCGCGCACCATTTCCCCTCTCCCCTCTCTTTCTTCTCTGTCCTCTCTCTCCCTCGTTCCCCATCTCTTTGTTTCCTCTCTCTGTCTGCTAAATGTGTAAACTGTTGTGGTGATTTTTTAATTATTTTGGATTATATCAGATTATGTTGGATTGGGTATTTCTGCAACTTCTTGATTGTGTTAAGTTGTTTAGATTCTGAGAGGAGAGACGAATTTGATGTTGGATTGAATATGTTGGCTGTCTGGTTTTTTATTTTATTTTCAGATGGGTTGAGCAGAGACGAATTTGATGTTTGGAAGAGGGGTCAAAGTTCCAAATTTTTTTTTTCATCCGGGTTGTTTTCATCTTATTCTCGTATACGTTTCTGGTGTTTGGATTCTTTTCCCATTTAGATCTATAAGAATCCTATCTTCAGGATGTCTGTATTTTTTTTTTTTTTCTATTTGTTTGTTTGTTTTTAAAGATTACTTAGACACGTGCAAAGTAAACCACTACTCATTTTATTTCAACCCTTATGCATAACGTGACACTCCACTCTTACTCTTACTCTATCCCTCTTGAGAACAAACAGGCCGTTGGTGTTTTTGGAAGGGAGGTAATAGGAGGATTTTTAAGGGCAATTGTTTCTCAGTAAGAACATTGGTAGGTAATTACATCAAGGGTTTCTCAGTGGGGCATAAACCAAAATAGAAACTGCAATTGAAGAGCATTTGCAACTTAAAAGAACAGCAAATGTTAAGGGCTAGTAAAAAAAAGATTAATGGAGTTTAAATACTGATGGAAGTGCTCTGATAAACTAGGGTCCTTTGTGTGTAGTTAAAGACAATTGAGACGGACCTGCTCTTATTTGCATTCTCATGCGTAGCTAGTGGTGAAATTCTAAATTGAGCTGAGATTTTAGCTATCAGAGATTGTGTAGAACTGTTTTTGTATTTTTATGTTGGTCAACTACTAATTGAGGCTGACTCTAAAAATGCTAAAAGGTGAGCTTAAGTACCAGCTGTACCAGTTCGGAGATTAAGCATCACTGTGAATGAGATAAGGCTTTATTTTACACAGGCGATGTCTCCTTCTTCTATATACCAAGAGAATGGAATAAAGAAGCATATCTTGCCAAAGAAGTAGACCTGAATTTGTTTCTGGCAGTTCATTAGTTTTGCATTTATAGTGATGATGTTGCTGCTGCTGATGATGATGATGATGTTATTATTATCATTATTGTTTTGCTTCAGTGGCTGTCCATATTCTTATTGGATGGCTATGTTTCTGCACAGTTTTATCTTTAATTCAATAGATACCTCTATTGTTGTTTCGCTGGGCCCATTTGTTTGCATTGGAATATATTTGTTTGCATTGGAATATATAGGAATTGATTACATTGGGTGGTTAAAAATGAAGATTAAAGGTGAATTTTAAAAAAACGAACATCAAATAACATTTTCTTTTAGGGAAATAGAATCAAAAGACGATGCTATTCTATGCTCATTTTTGGAAATTCACCTTTGATCTCCATTTTAACCACCCCATGTATTTAATTACCATGTATTTTAAGGCAAACAAACAGGGCCTAAGTGAAAGACATGCAAATAGTCATTTTTTATTTTCAATTCAATTAACTGAAATTTGAAATGCTTTTATTGTACATTATTGAGAACCTCATTTCTTTATATCAGAATTTTAGGGGAGAGGTAGTTCTGCCACTTTATACTTGTCTCATTTCCTTAATAATTACTAGTACTAGACTACTATTATGCGTTTTACATGAGTGATCTGAGGATTGTGTGAAGATTTTACTCCATTGATTTATGAATGAAATCTTTTAGAATAGCTTACATTTTTGTGATATATTTAATTGATAGATAAAGAAGCCAAAGACCAGTGAAAGTTTGGCTGCTCAAAGAGGTTCTTCAGCTAACTAATAGAAACCACAATTCAGGACCTCCCAGTAAGCGCGAAGTGATCAGCAATAAGGTGGAACTGATTTCATTGATCATTTCTGGTCCGTAGGTGGAAATACTAATAAATTTGAGGTGGGAGCACTGTTGGTGGGGATAAAGACTTTAGTGCGTTGATTTTGGGGAAGTTAATTTCTTTGGAAGTTTTCAAAATACAACTTTGTGGGGGCCTGGAAAAAAAAGGGGACAATGTATTAAATAGATTGATAAGCTTCATTGATAACATGTTGGGATTTGGATTATTCTTGTCTCTCAATGTTCATTTGGAATCTTCTTGCATCTCTCAATGTTTGTTATGTTGACATTCCTCGTGGTGCTGATAACATGGCAGAGCATGATTTTCATCTTTTATTTTATACAATCTGCTAGGGAATCTACAGCTAGATTATATTTTTGTATTTCTCTGCCTCATGTTTTCTGTTGTTTGACTTTTGACAAATTTCATCGTTTATCACAGGAAAAATGCTGTTGTTATTGAGATGTAGATGAGTTGCATAACCATTTTATGTCAGCCTGTACATTTATGCAAAATTTTGATTTTTTGTTGTTCTATATCACTTTGGAAAAAAGGCTGAAAATGAATGTAAAGTAAGAAATGTATATGAAGAACATAGCAGTCAATGCTTGTAGGAACATAATATTGGATGTGTGTTGTTAAGTTGTCCATAACGGGGCAATAAGTGGGCCCTTGGTATAATCTTGCTCCAACTAAGAACTCAGGTGTCTCCTCATGCATTTGTGTTACTGCCCTATCATAAACTTCTGATGTAATTTCAATTTAACTATTATGAGTGCACTTTTCATGAATGCTTTGCTAAACTAAATGCCAGGACACCCTATCATAATCCTTTTCCTCTAAACTATATGTGAAACTATGTAATTTTTTTATCCTTGTCACTTTTTTCATGAGTTTTCCTAATAGGAAAATGACCTCTGTAATATATATTTACTTGAGATAATATCAATTTGGTTTTCTGAAACATTTCATTATTTTGTAGGCACTGCTTTTTACTACTCTTTCCTGAACTTTAATTTGTTCCTCACATTTATAGCTTAACACTAAAAAGTTCTAAATATATCATTTGTTCTTATCCAACAAGACCACAATGCTCTTTCTCTGATCCAGGACAGACCCATGATGCATAGGTTGATGTATTTTGTAATTCCTCCATTGGGAGGACCATCTTTCATTACTTCAATAAAGAATTGTTCAGGTTCTCTGTGATTGTGAGTGTCTCTCTTTAGTTGAGACTTGAGAGTGCTTGTGTATGTGGAATTCCTTGGGGATTCGGCCAGGTCCTTTTTGGAGCTTCGCCTAACTCACTTCAAATCCCTTGAAGATTCAGTCAACTCCTTTCAGATTCGGGGCTGCATCATTCTCCATTTTCTAGGCATTCTTTTTGTATGTAAACTTTTTTGTGAACAATTTGGATTACTAATCAATCTTAATTTAACCCTTTGAAGCTCATGTTTTCATAGGTATAGCATATGGACTTAATGATCTATTTTTCTTCATCCTAGCTATGGTTGTCTTTGCTTTTTTTTTAGATATTTCATTGATGAATAATTTGTTTCAATATTGTAGTTTATTTCACTTCCCTCTTTTGTATTTCATTAGTCTTTGAATTACTTTCTACATCTATTTTGACCTTGGCCTATTTTGACCTTTTTTTGGTAAGACCCTTTCTTTTTCATCTTTAAACCTTACTTGCTTGAGTTCTCTAGTTGCCAGGGGAGATACTACTAAGAACATGAGTGCGCTTAGCCTCATTTTTGCGAATGGGGCCTGCAATGTCAAGCATCTGTTACTCTATAATTTCGATTTTGTGTTTTTCAGGAGTAAATTGGGTTGACTCAAGACACATCAATAAGGAGTCGCATGATAATTTTTGTAGGATTTTTCACGCTGTTGAAACTATGATATATCTGTTAATCAATTCGCAATTTGTCCAGAGACACTGGATTTTGGATCAGTTTGGTTTGAATGAACAGGTCAAAATTGGTTGGTTTGGTCAGGTGACGAACTGTGCAACCCTCTGTGAAATTTTGTAGATTTTGGAGCTATTCGAACAATTCGCTCCAAATCCAAACATTCATTTCTTGTGGTTTGCAACTGATTTCTACCCAAAAGAGGAAAAGAAACCCTCATTTTTCAGCTTTTCCTTACCTCAAGCAAAACCCACGAACAGTTGACTTTTCTATTGGCTTCAATTCTTGTTTAGACCTAAAGACTTTGTCACTAGAGTACCCAATACCCCTGTTTTCCCTTGACTGAGAAAACTATTTAAAACATTTGTTTTTGGCACTTAAAAGGGATTGTTCACATCACCCAATATATATCTGCCGTATGTGGGACACATGGAGAAGACTCCCCTTGCTTTGCAGGGTGGAAAGCTTATGATGAAAACCCTATGATGAAGTGAAGAACCGTTCAGCAGTCATACAGATGGGATTAGCAGAAAACCAAGTAAGAAAATCAGGAGAAACTTCAAAAACCAAAAAACTGACCACTGTCTATTTCATAAGGCTAGGAGAATATACAAATGCTTAGACATGTCAACATATGTGTAGCTATTGGTTTTAGTCCGTGATTTAATCCTTTTCTTTCTAATCTAAACACAGGTTTCATTTGATATGATAGAGGAGTATTTGGAAGAGCATCCAAATTAATGGAAGAGAAGTTTATGAAAATTTTGACGAGTTGATCATCAAGCTTCAATCTCTTAGCTTTCCATAATTTGTCTGTTGATTCACCAATTTCAGTCCCTGACTCTTAAGTACCCCTTTTTTCCTAGTAGTACTTTTGGCTTAACATTGTCTTTCTATCTTTTCAATAATTAATGGAAGTGTATGGAAGTTTTTTCTTTCTTTTTTTTTTTTTTGGACACACCTCGTGGCCACATCTGTTTGCTATTCTGGATTTTTTGGTGCTTTTCTCCTTTGCTGATAGGTTCTACTCAGAAACTTTGCTTTTCATGCTAGAATTTCTCTAAACATGTCTTTCCTTCTTCCTCTCATTTCCTTATATTAGGCTATAATAATACTAAGTTTCAAAGATGACAGCCAATTCAGCCAAGATACATGTTATGACTTGGCTGCTAATTTGCAGGGTTTGCATCAGAGCAACAGTCAATGTCAGCAGATGTTATACGGAAAGCATACCAAGCAACGGAAGAGGGTTTTTTCTCTCTTGTCCCTAAACAGTGGCCCAAGAAACCCCAGATTGCTGCAGTTGGATCTTGTTGTCTTGTTGGTGTGATATGTGGTGTGACTTTGTACGTTCCAAATGTTGGAGACTCTCGTGCCGTATTAAGCAGACTTGTCAAGGCAACTGGAGAGGTTCTGGCCATTCAACTTTTTTAAAGCATAATGTCTGGCGCATAAAGGGCCTCATACAGGTACTCTCTCATTTGTTTGTGATAGTGATTTGTACTTCAAATATTTAAGACAACAGTTCATTACTATGTTTAAAAAGTTCATTTGCTTTTCTGAATTAGATTTCCACAACGCTGTTTTAGTACTGCAGCCAGCAGTTCATTATTATTTTTTACCATTATAAATTGTGGCCTAAATCATATTGTAATTTCTGTCCATGTGGCTGGTCACACACAGAGGACACTGGCCCTTAGAGCATTTGGTTAATAGAGAAAGAGGTTTAAGGGTATGTGAGGACCTGTTCTATGTCAGCAGGGCCTTGTGGAGCAAGCTAAACAAGCGGGTGAGCCCTTCCCTATATAACAGAAACCAATTATGACTTCAATTCTGGCCTGATATTGACTCATCTTCAGAGTGAGGCAAATGTCAAAGCAGATTGATTGTCTGATCAACTGTGATGAATTTTTCTAGGATAGGACAGGGTTCCAGTGTTTATATATCGATACTTGCCAAAATCTCTAATTTCTTTTTACTCTCCAGCGGTTCGTACTTCCTTCAGTGCATGAAATTTTTGTACCACTTTCAGCAGTTGACATGCATGTTGTAATTTCGACTGCAGTGTCCATAGGGGTGTACATCAGTGATATTAATTGTCTGTGGCTCTGGTGCATCCTTCAGCCCATGGTCCAGTATGGATTCATCATATGCCTAAAAGTCTGGCTTGGGCCAAGTTCATTGGAAAAATGTTCTTGTTTATGATGAATGTTTGGCTGGTCATCTCATTAGGTCTTTAAGAAGACATAGGCCTAGGTTAGCCAGTTTATCTTTTGGCCAAGAAAACAGGCATGGGTTCACCCAATGCCCCTTAATACTCATCCCAAGGCAGACGACACTTGTGCTAGGCCCAAACTAGCTCCACCCATTTTCCAACATTGTGAGACATATTTTAACCTTAAACCAGTCTTTTAATTCTGTTGATCATTGTTCCTATTTTCCATAATTTCTGATTTATACTATCAATAAAAATTACTTATAATTTCCAATCTGAAGGTAATACTTTCTAGATGTATGAAGGAATCTTTTACCTTATTTTATTTAATTTTTTGTTTATTTTAATGATCATTCAAGTTTTCTTAAATGCGGATGAATTGTTATTTTTATTTTTATTTTTTTCTTTGCCAGGCTTGTGGCAATGGTAGGAATCTCTCTGTTTGGAGTCTACCTGCTTGTGAGTGCATTTTGTCAATTAATATGCATTCCTTGACGCAAGATGTACTTTTTGATGACAATCAAATAAAGCTTCAATTCCATGCCTTGTTTAGTATTTATGCTAAACCGTAACCTTCTTAATCTATTTTGAAAACAATGTGAATTTGTTAATTTACTCAAGCTAGCCGCCCCCCCCCCCCCCCCCCCCCCCGCGCATTTCAACACTTAGGCTCGACAACGGCCCGCCGGGGGTCCGGAACGGGAACCGGCCCCCGGAAAAATCGGAACCGGCACGAGCACATGCCTCGAGGGTAGGGTGACTTGTAGGAACTGACGGTTCGCAAATAGGATTCCCGGTTTAGAGAATTAGAAGCGAAAACATCGGATTTTCCAACACTAAGGCTTGAAAACGGCCCCGCCAGGGGTCCGGAACGGGAACCGGCCTCCGGAAAAATCGGAAACCGGCACGAGCACCTGGCTTGAGGGTAGAGTGACTTGTTGGAACTGACGGTTCGCAAATAGGATTCCCGGTTTAGAGAATTAGAAGCGAAAACATCGGATTTTCCAACACTTAAGCTCGAAAACGGCCCGACGGAGGTCTGGAACGGGAGCCGTCCCCCGGAAAAATCGAAAACCGGCACGAGCACTTCCCTGGAGGGTAGAGTGACTTGTTGGAATTGATGGTTCGCAAATAGGACTCCCGGTTAGTGATTTAAAAGCGAAAACATCGGCTTTTCCAACACCTAGGCTCAAAAACGGCCCGCCAGGGGTCCGGAATGGAAACCGGCCACCAGAAAAATAAAAAACTGGCACGAGCTTGGCTCAAGGGTAGAGTGACTTGTAGGAACTGACGGTTCGCAAATAGGACTCCCGGTTAGTGATTTAGAAGCGAAAACATCAGATTTTCCAACACTTAAGTTCGAAACCGGCCTGCCGGGGGTCCGAAACAGGAACCGGCTCCCAAAAAAATCGGAAACCGGCACGAGCACCTGGTTCGAGGGTAGAGTGACTTGTAGGAACTAACGGTTCGCAAATAAGACTCCCGGTTAGAAAATTATAAGCGAAAACATCAGATTTTCCAACACTTAGGCTCGAAAACGGTCCGCCAGGGGTCCGGAATTGGAACCGGCCCCCGGAAAAATAAAAAACTGGCACAAAGCACCTGGTCCGAGGGTAGATTGACTTGTAGGAACTTACGGTTTGCAAATAGGACTACCGGTTACTGAATTAGAAGCGAAAACATCGGGCTTTTCAACACTTAGGCTAGAAACGGCCCGCTGGGGGTTCGGAACGGGAACCGGCCTCCAGAGAAGTCGAAAACTGGCATGAGCACCTGACTCGAGGGTAGAGTGACTTGTAGGAACTGACGGTTCGGAAATAGGACTCCCGATTAGTGAATTAGAAGCGAAAACATCGGATTTTCCAACACTTAGGCTCGAAAATGGCCCGCCAGAGGTTCGGAACGGGAACCGGCCCTCGAAAAAATAGGAAATTGGCACGAGCACATGTCTCTAGGGTAGAGTGACTTGTAAGAACTGATAGTTCGCAAATAGGACTCCCGGTTCGAGAATTAGAAGCGAAAACATAAGATTTTCCAACACTTAAGCTCGAAAATGGCTCGCCACGGGTCTGGAATGGGGACCGGCCCCCTGGAAAAATCAGAAACTGGTACGAGCACTTGGTTCAAGGATAGAGTGACTTATAGGAACTGACGGTTCACAAATAGGACTCCCGATTAGAGAATTAGAAGCGAAAACATTGGATTTTCCAACACTTAATCTCGAAAACGGCCCGCCAGGGGTTCGAAAGGGGAACCGGCCCCTGAAAAAATCGGAGACCGGCACGAGCACTTGGCTCGAGGGTAGAGTGACTTGTACGAATTGACGGTTCACAAATAGGACTCTCGGTTAGTGATTTAGAAGCGAAAACATCGGATTTTCCAACACTTAGGGTCGAAAACGGCCAGGTGGGGGTTAGGAACGAGAACCGGCCCCCGGAAAAATCGGAAACCGGAACGAGCACTTCGCTTGAGGGTAGAGTAACTTGTAGGAACTGACAGTTCGCAAATAAGAGTCCCGGTTAGAGAATTAGAAGCGAAAACATAGGATTTTCCAACACTTAGGATCGAAAACGGCCCGCTGGGGGTCCGGAATGGGAAACGGCCCTCGGAAAAATCAGAAACCTGCATGAGTACCTCGCTCAAGGCGAAATTAACTTGTAGGAACTGACGGCTCATAAGTTGGACTCCCAGTTAACGAGTTAGACCTAAAAACGTTGGATTCTTAACACTTAGTTTTGAAAATAGGCCGTCGGAGGTCGAAAACGGGATTTGGCTATCGGACAGCCCAGAAACCGGCACGGGTACTTTGTTCAAGGCCAAAGTAACTTGTAGGAATTGACGGTTAGTGAGTCGGACTTCGGCCGGTTAACAAATTAAATGCAAAAACCACCTGATTCTCAACACTTATGCTGGAAAACAGGCCGCCGAAAATCTTAGGAAAAGATTTATATATAAACATGTTTATCTTTCATTTATAATTTAATTCATTGAAAAGATTCTAATGTTGTTTTGTCATTGCTGATTGATGGACGCTTTGGGGTCGGTTGCAGACTTGTGGGGGTGTTTTATTCTTTTTAGATTATTTGTATATATTTATTGGACATTTATATGAGACTGTATCATTATTGATTGTAATATTTGTATAATGAGATGAATGATTTGATGAAAAATGGCGATGGTTTGTTTATTTAGTACCTTTTGTTTGCATGCATTTTTTATATTGAATGTAGGTACACGAACATGTTTATTTTTTGATACTGGTGTACAAACAGGTTTATAGGAAAATTATATTGAAAAAAATAAATATAACATTTAAAAAAAAAAAATATTTTTACCGACGTTTTTTTAAGTCGGGAAAAGCCCCGCAAGGATATTGCCAAAAGAAAAGATATAGAATGTTTTGTTTGCAGGAAAAAGGGACATTGTGCAAAGGAATGCCACCACAGGAAAAACATTAAAGGAAAAAAATCAAGCCAATCTTATGGAAGAAAATTTTGCGGCGGTAGTGACAGTTGTGAACTTGATCAACAATTGTAGAGATTGGTGGGTTGACACAGGCGCAACTTGGCACATCTGTAGTGACAGAAGTGCATTCGTTTCCTACGAGGAGGTTGGAGATGGACAAGAGCTCTACATGAGTAACTCCTCAACGGCCAAAGAAATTGGTCAGGGGAAAGTCATTCTTCACCTCTCATCCGGCAAGTCTCTGACTTTGATCGAAGTGCTCCATGTGCCTGAAGTGCGAAACAACTTAGTTAATTTCTGGTTCAGTGTTGAGCAAAAATGGGTTCAAATTAGTATTTGAGGCAAATAAATTTGTTGTTACCAAAAATGGGGTTTTTGTAGGAAAATGCTACGTATCTGAAGGCCTTTTCAAGCTGAATGTAAATACTAATGGTAATAAAATCGCCTCTTCTTCTGCTTATATTATTGTGTCTCCTGATTTATGGCATGCTAGAATAGGACATGTAAATTATTAATATATGAAAAACATAATGGACTTAGGGTTGATTTCAAAAATTGATTTCAAAGCAAATGCTTGTGAAATTTGTGTTCAATCAATGTTTTCAAGAAAACTTTTTAAAAGTGTTGAAAGATGTTCTGGGGTTTGATCCACAGTGATATTCGTGAATTAAACAATATTATCACTAGAGGTGGTAAGAAGTATTTTATAACTTTTATCGATGATTTTTCCAGATTTTCTTATGTATATTTACTTAAAAATAAATCTGAGGCTCTTGAAAAACTCAACCTTTTCCAAATTGAAGTTGAAAACCAATTAGGGAAAAAGGTTAAGACTTTGAGGTTTGATAGAGGAGGTGAATACCTCTCCAATGAATTTGTAGAGACCTGTAAGACCCTATGTATAATACATGAAGTGACAGCCCCCTACTCCCCACAACAAAATGGTTTGGCTGAAAGGAAAAATAGAATCTTAGTGGAAATGGTAAATTCCATATTGAATAGTTTGGGCCTACCCAAGAACTTGTGGGGGGGATGCTCTCCTTACAGCCTGTCCTATTCTGAATAGGATACCTTTTAAAAAGATCAATGAAACTCCTTATGAGTTATGGAAAGGTAGAACCCTTAATTTAGAATACCTAAAAGTGTGGGGGTGCTTAGCCCATGTGGCTATACCTGGCCCTAAAAGGACCAAACTTGGACCCAAGACCCAAGAGAGTGTTTTCTTAGGATATGCTCTCCATAGTAAGGCCTATAGATTCCTTGTTATCTCTAGACAAGACAAAGACTCCATCATTGAGTCTAGAGATGCAGTCGTCTTTGAAGACTACTTTCCTTTTAAACAAGTTGTATTTGGTACTAGTGGTACTAATAGAAGACATGCCCAAGTTATTGAGTCAGAATTTGAGGACTCAGTAGATGTTGAACCCCCGTAGGAGTAAGAGACCTAGAAAAGAAACATCTTTTGGTCCTGATTTTCTAACTAATATTTTGGAAAGTGATCCCACAAGAGGCAATGCAGTCTTCTGATGCTGCCTTTTGGAAAGAGGCCCTTAATATAGTGAGATAGAATCTATCTTATCCAACCATACTTGTGAACTTGTAGATCTTCCTCCGGGTACTAAACATTTGGGTTGCAAATGGATTTTCAAAAAGAAATTAAGGACCGATGGGTCTATAGAAAAATTTAAAGCTAGATTGGTTGTAAAAGGATTCAAACAAAAAGAAGGATTAGATTATTTTGATACCTATGCACCAGTAACTAGGATCACAACCATTAGAGTCTTGATAGCGATAACATCCATCCACAAAATGGTTATCCATCAAATGGATGTCAAAACTGCAATTTTTAAATGAGGAATTATAAGAATAAATTTATATGGAGCAACCCGAAGGATTTACTTCACCGGGGAAAGAAAACAAATTTTGTAAATTAATTAAATCCCTTATGGTCTAAAACAAGCCCCTTAGCAATGGCATGAGAAATTTGACCAAGTTTTATTAAACGATGGTTTTAAAATAAATGACTAAAAAAAGTGTGTCTATTTTAAAGACATTGGTAGTTCATACATCATTATATGTTTATATATTGATGATATGCTTATTTTCGGCACTGGTTTAAATTCATTAGAGAACACTATGAAATTCCTATGTTCTAAATTTGACATGAAGGATATGGGTGAGGCTGATGTGATACTTGGGATAAAAAATCATAGACATTCTGAAGGAATTATTCTATCCCAGTCTCACTATATTGAGAAAGTACTTAAGAGATTTAATATGTTTAGAGGGAATGGTGTTTCCACTCCTTTTGATCCAAATGTCAAATTAACTAAGAACAAAGGAGATAATGTATCTCAATTAGATTATTCTAGAGCTATTGGATGTTTAATTTACATAATGAACTGTACTAGACCTGACATAACTTATGCAATAAGTAAGTTGAGCAGTTATACAAGCAATCCCAACAGTAAGCATTAGACGGCTGTTATCTGGGTATTTAAATACTTGATGTGAACCACTGACTACGGTTTGCATAATGAGAGATACCCCACAGTACTAGAAGGGTATTGCGATGCTAATTGGATATCGGATTCCGAAGAATCCAAGTCCACGAGCGGCTATGTGTTTACCTCAGGAAATACAGTCGTCTCTTGGAAATCTAAAAAGCAAACGTGTATATCTGGATCCACTATGGACTCGGAGATCATTGGTATGGCTTTAGCTAGAGAAGAAGAAGAATGGCTTAAGAACCTATTGATCGACATTCCCTTTTGGAATAAGCCAATACCAGCCATATCTCTCAATAGCGACTCAAGGTCTGCAATATACAAGATAAGTTACAAGACCTATAATGATAAATCCAAACATATTCGTCTAAGGCACAATTTGTTGAGGCAATTACTCAAGCAAGGAGTAATTGCAATTGATTTTGTGCGATTGATGGATAATTTAGCCGATCCACTAAGGGACTCGCTAGAGAACGAGTAACCTCTACATCGAGGGGAATGAGACTTAAGCCTAAAAAGGACAAGTCACCAATAACAGATACCCAACCCGTTTGAATGGAGATCCCATGGGACAGGTTCAATGGGAAAAACGAAGTTATCTTTGGGTGACAAAGGTAGAACATTTCAAATTTTTCATTACTTCCATTCCTAGGGTTTGAAATGTTCATATCATGTATATTAGTCGGTGATACTCTCTGTCTTTTATAAGCGGGGTGTTGTACAGGAGCATATTTGATAGAGAACGCCTATATGAGTGTGGAAGTCAGGCCGCTTCCTATGAGAGCATTAGGGTACTCTTTAAAGCGCTCATGAATACCGGGATACACAAGGCCGTTAATGTGCACGATTCTATAGGAATCCCTAATCTCTGAGACTGTGTAATAGGTACGATTTACTAAATGAACTCTTGGTTCAAGATCCTAGTTCACCGTAGAGTTCTGGTATTTCAAACTTACTGCACTACGTGAAGGTTCAAGATTTAGTTCACGTGCACTTATGCATAGTCTCTGGGCATGTCTTGCAACAACATCTTTTCCTTTTCTATATTTTATTTCAGTGCTTCAATGTGTAGGGGATTGTTGGTATCTTTGTGCATTAAAGCACATGTTTTTCTCTTTTCTTTATTTAAGAGAGTCCCACATCGGTTGTGGAGAACTCTCTTAGAGTCATTTATTATTTTTTACACTCATCACTATTGTGTAATTCTCGGGAGAAAGCTTAGGCAGTGGTGACCACACACTTTCACCGCGCGCGCCATCCGGCCAGCCGGTTGCGTGGCGGGCAGGCACGGCCCAGCTCGCATGAGCATGCATTATTTTAGGTCTCAGTTGGGTTGAGTTTGGGTCGACCTGGTATTGACCCGGATCTGCGAAGCCCATTTCTCTTGTGACCGTTAGAGACAGCTTTTCCTCTGCTCTTCATGGCGGAATAATGGAATTTCACTGCTCTTTATGGCGGAATAATGGTATTCCGTTGGAGATACCCGTTGGTATCCGTTGCGCGAGAGTTAACGCACGGAAGTGTCCGTTGTGCACGCGTATCTGTTGGGAATTAACTCCCCAACGGATCTCTTCCCCGAAAGCCCTATATAAGGACATCCGGGTGAAGGGTTTCTTCATCAAAAACAATTCTCTCCTCTTTCTCCTCAAGTTTTTGAGAATTTTAATTTCAAGCTGCTGCAAGACTGCGATTTTTGGGATTCGCATTTCTCATCCATTCTAGTGTACGAGTAGTGGAGATCATCCAATTAGGAAGCCGTCTTATCCTGGGGCAGATGTCCAGAAATCCATCTGCATTTGTGTGGGGGCGAAATCTGCCTAAAGAAAGTGTCTTCAAGATGTGATTGGCTACCAATTTGTTCGGTCATTTCTTTCCTTTCCTCATTTTATTTTAATATTTTAATTTATTTACAATCCCCGAGAAACACTTTGCCAACAACCGATACCAATCTAATATATATACCAGTATGTCTGCTGTCCAGTGGTGGACTTCAATTACTATACCACGATTCTTTTTCTAAGAATTCAACTTAAATATTTCATTGCGCATTAACTCATCTCATACTTAACTGTTCTGAGTGTAGCAAATCCCAAACATAAAAGAAAACACCTGCAAACAGAGATGACAAAGACGCTGGTGATGGAATTATTACTGCGCAAGCATTCACTTTCCGTGAGCTAGCTTCAGCTACAAAGAATTTTCGGCCTGAATTTCTATTGGGTGAGGGAGGTTTTGGGAGAAAAGGGACCAGGTAAATGTGATGTAAATCTTATCTTCGGTTCTATATTTTTCCTTTGGAAAATATTGGGTGTCTCGTCATGACTCCTCTGAATGATTAAGTAGTCAGTGGTGATCCAATTTCAGCTTACACTGTACAGGTTGTGGCTGTTAAGCAACTTGACAGGAATGGACTGCAGGGCACAGGGAGTTTCTTGTTGAAGTTTTGATGCTTAGTCTTCTTCACCTTCAAAATCTGGTCAATCTAATGGGATATTGTCCTGATGGAGATCAAAGGCTTTTGGTATATGAATTTATGCCATTGGGATCTCTTGAAAATCATCTACTCGGTAATATTATTTTGTTGTTTTGATAGATGTAGTTCCTAATGTTGACTCATAACAACACTCATAGTGTAATCCATTTAATCAGCGCACGCACGCACCATGATACTTTCATATATGGTGCAGAATTTCCAACACATTCAGTTTTGTTTTCCTGGTGCTCATGATCAATGATTTTAAAAAATGCTGGGTTTCTTTCTCTGCATGTTAGAAAATGCAATTGGAATTCTCGGAACCAAGTCAAATAGACTTTTCCAAGCCAGCTTGGACCTCCATACTAATACACCAAAAAATGGCTGGAGGTGCTAACATGAGCCATATGTACTATTTACAAGCCAAGCAGTTCCACTCTCTGCATACGTCCCTTTTGAAACTTCTTGGATCTTGCCACTTCAACTGCATTTATTTGTGTCTGCGTTAAGGATGTGTCAAGTAGGCTTTACAAATCTTCATCTGAAAATCCATAAATTCTCAATGGAAGAATGATAGGATCCTCAAAACTTTTGTAGGATCTTGAGTTCTCTATTTGAGAAAATAGAATAAATTAGGACATATTAAAAATAATGAAAAGATCAATTATGGTTTAAATGGGTTGTTAGGATTAAATTATGTTTACCCGTTTTGTCTTGTTTGCTTATTTAGCTCCATTACACCAATAACGATTTCACCCAAATCAGTAATACTGCTTTACTCTTTATTTTACGTACATGAACATGTAGGCTCATGGTTCATTGTTCCATCTACAATACCTGGGTGGGCTGCACCATAGATGGAACGCCCCAAATTTCTTGGCAATGATATAGCTATTCAGGGTTGTGTGAAATGGGCATTGCAATTTTAGCACGCTGCATGTTATTATGTTCCCCATGCGATGTGAATCCTCACATAAGTTCTTTGTAGATATTGGACCAGATAAGAAGCCATTAGATTGGTCTACCAGAATGAAAATAGCTTCAGGTGCCGCTAAAGGTTTGGAGTATTTGCATGATAAGGCTGACCCACCTGTCATCTACAGGGATCTGAAGTCATCAAATATTTTACTCGATGAACAATTCAATCCAAAACTCTCTGATTTTGGGCTTGCTAAGATTGGAACAGTTGGTGACAAGGTGCATGTCTCCTCAAGAGTTATGGGTGATGGGTTGGTGAAACCTGATCTAGACATTATTCTATCACAGGGGTTTATTTGTAATTTATCGGTTTAATCTGGACCATCTGTTATAAGGCCAGATCAGACGGTTGTGGGGGTCATAAGGTTTAGGGCTTCATGTATTTATACTAGGTGGTGAGGGCATTGTATTTATGGTGAGATTGAGAGAGTATCTCCAATAATAGTGAACCGGCATGAATCTCTCGTGGACGTAGGCAACCTTGTCAAACCATGTAAATCTGTGTCTCGTGGATTGTCTGTGTGATTGACTGATTGTGTCTCCTAGATCGCACGTGTGTTTCGATCCTAACAAATGGTATCAGAGCCAAAGCCAAGGATTTTCCTAGGGCTTCACTTTAATCTCGGAGAAGAGATCATCTGGATCTCTTAATTTTGCAGCACATTAAATGGAGAAAAACGTCCGGACTTCTAGTTTGGATTGTTGCTATAAATCACAGAAGAACAGAGGGTTCGGGCACTATTGCAGATCGATAGATCATATCCATCTAAGGTGGGCCACTGACTGAATCTGATCAGAGAAGATCGCCATAGTCAGAGAAGGAAACTCGTAGACTGCAAAGAAGCAGACCACTAGAGGTGGGCCACGCAGATCGATCTTTCTAAATCCGGTGTTGCAGAACAAATCAGAGGATTCACGAAGGAGTATTACTTGCAGCATTTCGTCGCATCACCATCGCCGAACACTGGACAGTAGTTCGAATTCTGTGATTTGTAGGAACCTAGTTGTAGCATCACAGGCCGTAGCAGTAGCCGGAGACTCCTTGTCCTCCCGGTGACGCGCTGCCCTTAGTGCTAGGCCGAACCACACAGCCACAGGTTGCAGAGGGGGTCCAGCCTTCTTGTTGCAAATCGGAGGAGGGACATCGCCTATTGCAGGCGTTGGGAGGAAGAAGGAGACCCTTCCAAGTTGGGTCAGTTCCAGGTCAGGCCAGCCTGACCCGTTCTACAGAAGCCCAGAGGCATAATTCAGGTGCTGACATCGATGCCGACAGTACGGTCAGGACAGAATTGACAGGGTTTTGGACGACCGGAATTCAATCACAATTTCTGAAGCCATCTAGACTCAAAATTGTGCTTCATTTTTTTTTTGTTGGATTCGTATCGGAGAGATCTACAAGGTAGACGAAACGGATTGACAGTTTGACGGGCAGAGAAATTCATCAATTAGATAGAGCTTGGTTTGAGTGGAAGCAATGTCAGACGACACAAATCTCACAATTGAAAAGTTTAATGGCATAAACTTCGTATACTGGAAGATGTAGATTAAAGATCTCCTCCACCAAAAGAATTTCTACTTGTCGCTTAGGGAAAAAGCCAAGAAACCTACAACAATGTCAGATACAGAATAGGAGGTACTCGACAAGAAAGCCTTAGGTACGATTCGACTCTCTATCAAAGTCTGTTGCATTCAATATATCGAAGGAAAAAAACACTAAATATATTATGGCTACCCTATCATGAATGTATGAAAAACCTTCCGCCTCAAATAAAGTTTTATTGATGAGAAAGTTGTTAAACATGAAGATGGTTGAAAGTGGGGTTGTTGCTAAACACCTGAACGAGTTTAACATGGTCATGAGCCAGTTATCCTCGGTTTCGATAGAATTCGATGATGAAATTTGGGCTTTGTTGGTTTTATTTTCTTTACCAGATAGCTAGAATGATATGGTTACATCACTAAGTAATTTTTCAAGATCAACGGCACTAAAATTTGATGATGTTGTGAGTGCTATCCTCGATGAGGAAATTCGCAGGAAACCTTCAAGTGAATCATCAGAAAGTGCATTGAATGTGGAAAATAAAGGAAGGTCGTTTGAGAGAGCAAAGTCCTGAAAGATCAAAATCAAGGAGCAAGTCAAGATCTTCAAAAGGCAGAATCGAGTGTTGGAATTGTGACAAGAAAGGACATTTGAAAAAGGACTGCAGAGCTCCACTAAAGAAATACAAGCAAAAGAACGGTAATAAGGACAATGAAGCTTCTGCAAATGTCATAGGTGATAACTGTTCAAGATGCTTTAATTCTTGCTTTTGATTATAAATCTGAATCTTGGGTTATAGATTCTGGTGCGTCCTTTCATGATACTACAAATAGAGAATATCTCAAAAATTATGTACAAGGTGATTTTGGAAAAGTTTATCTTGGTGTTGATGAACCTTGTGACATAATTGGCAAGATAGATGTTTAGGTTAAATTGCCAAACGATGGTATATGTCAATTGAATGATGTCAGGCATGTACCCAGCCTGAAGAGAAACCTCATATCAGTTGGTCAGCTTGCAAGCTCTGATCACGTAACTGTCTTTGCAGATGATTTCTGGAAATTTACATAAGGGAGTATGGTTGTTGCTCACTGTAAGAAAGAATGAACTCTTTACTTGACTAACATCTCTACTATATACTCAGATATATGAGTGAGAAAGGGATGAAGATTCTTCATTCTAAAGATAAGCTAGTAGGACTCAAGTCCTTGGACTTAGAGTTCTGTGAAGACTGTGTTTTCGGAAAGCAAAAGAAAATTACATTTTCTAAAGTAGGCAGGCCAACGAAGTCAGAAAGGTTGGAACTAGTACACATGGATGTGTGGGGACAAACTCAAGTACCTTCTTTTGGTGGATCTTTGTACTTTATTACATCTATTGATGATGCTACCAGAAAATTATGGATATATCCTATGAAACACAAGTCTGACGTGTTTGATGTTTTCAAGAAGTGGAAAGCTTTGGTTGAAAATGAAATAGGTTTGAAACTGAAATGCCTAAAATCTGATAATGGGGGAAAGTACTGCAGCAAAGAATTTGAAGAGTATTGCGCAAAAAATGGCAATAGATGAGAGAAGACCATTCCCAAAACACCACAACAAAATGGTGTGGTAGAGCGCATGAATAGGACAATTGTTGAGCATGCTAGAAGTATAAGGATACATGCTGGACTTTTTGGGCAGAAGTAGTGAAAACCGCTGAATACTTGATCTATCGGGGACCTTCAATACCTTTGGGTGGTGGACTACCAGAGGAAGTCTGGACCGGAAAAAAAGTAAACCTTTCACACTTAAAAGTATTTGGTTGTATCTTTTACGTTCATGTTGATGCTGAAAAAAGAGACAAACTAGATTCTAAATCTAGGAAATTCACTTTCACTGGATATGGTTCTGATGAGTTTGGTTACCGCTTCTGGAATGAAGAAAATAGAAAAATCATTAGAAGCAGAAATGTTATATTCGATAAGAAAGTGATGCATAAAAACAAGGACAAGGTACAGGAAGACAGCAATGAATATTTAGAACTAGATGACACTTTTGAAAATGATGTACCTGAAGTGCATGAAAATGGAAACCTACAGGTAGACCATCAAACACCTGCCCCGGTAAGAAGGTCATTTAAGACTCCTGAGCCTACACAACGTTATTCACCTCCTTTATATTAATTGTTAATTGATGGTGGTGAGCCAGACTGTTATGAAGAAGCATTACAGGTTGAAACTCGGCTAGGTGGGAACAAGCCATGGAAAATGAGATGCAATCTTTATTATCAAACCAGACATGAGACTTATTTCAGTTGCCTGAGGGAAAGAAAGCATTCAAGTGGGTGTACAAATTGAAGAAAGAACCTGACGGTAGCAAGCGATACAAAGCCATATTAGTTGCAAAAGGCTTCCAGCAGAAGTTGTCACAAGAATTTGAAATGAAGAATTTGGGTGCTGCAAATCAGATTCTCAGCATGAGAATTGGTAGAGGCAGGAAAAATCGCACTGGCCAACCACTTCAAACTCTCAAAAGAGTTGTCACTTAAGACAAAACATGAGAAGAAGAACATGTCCAAGGTCTCATATGCTTTAGTTGTTGGTAGCTTGATATATGCTATGATTTGCACTAGACTAAACATTGCTCATGCAGTGGGAGTTGTAAGAAGATTTATGAGCAACCCCGGAAAAGCACATTGGGAGACAGTTAAGTGGATTCTCAGATATCTAAGAGGCACCACTAATGCATCATTGTGTTATGGAGGATCAAAGACCAGATTGCAGGGCTTTGTTGATTCGGACTTGGCAGGAGATATTGATAGAAGCAGAAGCACTACATAATATGTCTTCACATTGGGTAGTGCAGCAATCACTTGGAAGTCTCAATTATAGGAAGTCGTTGCACTTTCAACCAAAGAAACAGAGTGTTGCCGCTACAGAAGCTAGTAAGGAAATGATTTGGATACAGGAGTTAATCGAAGATTTTGGTAAGAAGTGTCCAGTAGGCTTTACAGTGACAGTAAGAGTGGCATTCATCTTGTAAAGAATTCAGCCTTTCACCTAAAAACCAACACATTCAGATCAGATATTACTTTATAAAGTCGCTTTTGGAAGAAATAGTGTTGAAACTGGATAAGATTTTATCAAATGAAAATCCTACAGATATGTTCACAAAGGTGATGACTACAGAGAAATTGAAACTGTGCTCAACTTCAGTTGGTCTTCAAGCATGAAGATGAGGTATCGAATTCTTAGTCGTGTTCTGTTATTGTCAAAGCCACTCAGTATGATCAATCTTCAAGTGGGAGATTGATGGGTTGGTGAAGCCTGATCTATACTTTATTCTATTATAGGGGTTTATCTGTAATTTGTCGGTTTAATCTATACCATCTGTTATAAGGCCAGATCCAATGGTTGTGGGAGTCTAGAGGTTTAGAGCTTCATGTATTTGTAGTAGGTGGTGAGTGCTGAGAGCATTGTATTTACGGTGAGATTGAGAGAGTATCTCTAATAATAGTGAACTGGCGTGAATCTCTTATGGACGTAGGCAACCTTGCCGAACCACGTAAATCTGTGTCTCGTGGATTGTCTATGTGATTGATTGATTGTGTCTCCTAGATCGCGCGTGTATTTCGATCCTAACAATAGGGACATATGGTTATTGTGCTCCTGAGTATGCGAAAACAGGTGAGCTCACATTGAAGTCCGATGTATATAGCTTTGGAGTTGTTTTACTAGAGCTGATCACCAGGCGAAGAGCCATTGACATCTCCAGACATACTGAGGAACAAAATCTAGTTGCTTGGGTATTTTTTTTCACAGTTTTCTTCTTACATGTTTGTGTTTCCTTGATGCTCTCTCTTTATTTTTCTCATCATACTGCATCATGGTTTGATCTAAATTCCAGACTCACTTTTGTGCGTAATTTGATGCGGGTTATTTTATAAAGGGACTGCCACATACTAACACTCAGCCCTCCCTACCCCCGCCTGCACATGCACACAAATAAAAAATTTTGTCAAATTTTAGTATGTTCTAGTAGGCCACAGTTAAACTTATGATGTGATGTCATGGATCCATACTTAAACACAAACATGCCCTAGAAAGGAGAGTTGCAAGCCTAAAATCATGAAGATTTTCTTAAACTGCAGGTTTCACTTGTACAAACTGAAAACCTGTGAAGACTGCATATTCTAATGTAGAATTTCATATAGATTTCTCTCCATAGAATATTGAATTGAGATTCTAGAAGTTCAGAAAAATGATCACAACTCATATGAATAACTAATGTGATCACTTACAGAGTTGCTAGTTTTCCATTTGAATATGCCAATGAGGCTAGTATTTTATTAGTCATATACATAATAATCAATCAAGCTCCACTTATAGCATTCAATATTATTATGCACTCTGTTTCACATGTATTGTGAAAGCCAACATCAGCTTTATAGGAACTTGAATCTTTTTGTAATTGCATTATGAACTGAGTGGGTTTTGACGAGCTTATCATGCCCTTTTCAACATAAAATTTAGCAATGCTTTAGTGATTGGCCTATCTCAACTCTCAAGATTATGAATTGGCATTACATTGTACTCATTGTCTGCTGTCTCTTTTCTGTAACAGGCCCAAACTTATTTCAAAGACCCAAAGAGATTCCTAGAGCTGGCTGATCCTGCACTTCAAGGAAACTTCCCAGCAAAAGGTCTAATTCAAGCAGTTGCAGTCGCTGCCATGTGTCTCCAAGAGGAAGCTTCAGTTCGCCCCTTGATCACTGATGTTGTTATTGCTCTTAGTTTTCTTTCCACCAACTGATCCAGTTCCTCACTCCACCTCTTGAAAATAAAAGGATAAGTGGCGATGTATGCTATATTCTAGAGACCATGAAATGGGGTTCAATTTGAGGAGTAACAACACATATCATTGTAGAAGTGAGTAATCTTACTCAACAGATTGTCCTGTCAATGTGAGTAAATCTGAAATGGTCTCTTTTTCCATGAATGGTGATTCATAGCAATTTAAAGCTATTTTTCTTTGTAATAAGTAATAACATTCAACAATATGACAGAAGTAGGATTTTGAAACTCACTCTTTCCTACTTATTTCATGTATGTTCCAAACTGGCAGGACTTGTATGAATTGTTGTTGTGCCTCTCTCCAATCAAGGCAATGGATGAACTTGGGCTAGTTACATTTTCTAATGTTATTGAGATATTTAGATAAAAGAAATGCCAAAGATACCCATATGATGACAATCATCATCATTAGATACGAACTGTCCCCCTCTCTCTCGCTCAGCAACAAAAAAAATGAAAAAGAAAAAGAAAGGCTCTGGTTTGCTTTTCAAGAGTACGCGCTTCTATGAGCCAAGATATGGTGTTGAATATAGGTTTACCAAATATCAATCTAATCAGATCATTTTAATCGGTCAGTTTCAGGGCCTTTAAAGTTTAGTGATATTGTGAGGGTCCCTTTAGATGAGGATAAAATGCTAAGTGGGAATCTTCGCTAGATAGAGTGATGAAATCTAAATGTGCAGAATCCCCTTGGTGATTCACCACTTTTCTATGGCAAAGATTCTCACTATGTTGGGATTTGAATAGAGAAAGTTATGTTGGAGATCATTTTGAAACCTTTTTATTAAAAAAAAAATATTAAATGGTTAGATAACACTTGACAGAAGAGGGTGGCAAACTTTAAAGACACTGAAATCAGATTTCACCACCTATAAATGGAATTGATGGTCCGGATTGCTTCCTGCTAGACTTTTACATAGTAGTAGACTAGCATACGAGGATAGCTTTTTCTCTATAAGAAGCTACCCCTTTGCTTAAAATAATCACAAAACTTCCACAAGCATCCACCAATCCATCACTAACATATCATGGCCTCAAGAGAGAAATCACTCTCCCTACTTGTCCTCATGTTTGGAGTGTGGGAAATTCTATATGCACCCTCCTCTTATGCTGAGCACGCCCATATCCATTGTGAACAGTGTTATGCTGAGCACACCGACATCCATTGTGAACAGTGTTATGCTGAGCACACCCACATCCATTGTGAACAGCACTGTTCACAATGGATGTGGGTGTGCTCAGCACATATAAGGGGTGCATATAGAATTTCCTTTGGAGTGTTTCAGCTGTTGCCTTTTTTCAAAGCCGGCACAGTAACTCCCAATCCAGTGATCCAAGAAGCAGCAGAGGCTCACGCTCTCCTAAGCACGGAAAGCTAGCCCTGAAAAACTCTCCCTTCTCCGTTCATGGTCCTTCGACAACAACAACGCGACTTCCGGAGAAAGCAAGAGAAACTCCCTATCCCCATGCATCTGGTTTAGGATAACATGCAATGTTGCAGGCAGTGTCAAAGAGATAAACCTATTCAATGCAAGTTTAAAAGGTAAGCTTGGGAACCTCAACTTATCCTCTTTTCCAGATCTCACCATTCTCAATCTCAGCAGTAATGCATTGCTTGGAACCGTTCCAACCCACATTGGGTCTCTCACAAATCTCAGCATCCTCGATCTCTCCATGAATCAATTCTTTGGTGCTCTCCCTCATTCACTTGGAAACCAGACAAAGTTAACCACCATGTATATCTATAAAAATAGTATTTCTGGTACCATCCCACAAGAAATCGGATATATGAGAAATCTCATCAAGTTGGACTTGTCACAAAACTTTCTAACAGGTCCAATCCCTCCTATTCTAGGAAACTTGACTAAGCTCACCACCTTGTACATCCATGAAAATAACATTTCTAACTCCATCCCTCAAGAAATGGGTAACTTGAAAAATCTAATCGACTTGAGGATGTCATACAACCTTTTAACTGGTAAAAATCCCTTCCACTCTAGGAAATCTAACAAAGCTCGCTACTTTGTACATAGGCGAAAATAAAATTTCTGGCGTCATCCCATGAGAGATAGGATACTTGAGAAACCTAGTTGACCTTGAAATGTCAATAAACCATATAACTGGTCCAATCCCTTCCACTCGAGGACACTTGACACAACTCACCACCTTTGACATACATAAAAATAATATTTCTGGTTACTATACCTCAAGAAATAGGTTATTTGAGAAATCTAGTCAACCTAGAAATGTCAACAAACATTTTAACCGGTTCAATCCCTCCCACTCTAGGAAATCTAACGAAGCTCACCACCTAGTACATTGATGAAAACAAAATCTCTGGTCATATCCCTCGTGAAATAGGATATTTAGAAAATCTTGAAAATCTTCAATTTGCTGTGAAAAATCTAACTGGTCCAATTCCATCAAATATAGGTAATATGAAGAGTTTAACACACTTAGACATAATTCTTAACAAGTTTTGTGGGACAATTCCTCTAGAAATTACAAATCTAACACATTTAACTAAACTTTATTTGTCTGATAATAACTTTTCTGGCAATTTGCCTCAACGAATATGTCAACGAAGACTACTCTCAATTTTTACTGCACACAACAACCATCCAACCGGTCCTATTCCGAGAAGCTTGCAAAATTGCACAATGTTAACCAGAGTGCGCCTTGAGAATAATCATCTCCATGGAAATGTGCACGAGATCTTTCAATATCATCCAAAATTAAGATATATGGATCTAAGCTACAAGGAATTGTCTGGTGAGCTCTCACCGAAATGGGGAGGATACCAAGATTTAACATCATTGAAATTATCTGAAAATAAAATGATTGGCCAGATTCCACCTAAATTTGGAAATTTGAGACAACTTGAAGTACTTGTCCTTTCTTCAAACAATTTAGTGGGGGAGATCCCCAATGAGATGGGAAGGTTGTCTGCATTATTCCAGTTGAGTTTAAATGATAATAACCTTTCTGGCAACTTAACAATAGAATTTGGGCTGTTATCAAAGCTGGAGGTTCTTGATCTATCGATGAACACTCTAAGTAGACGAATTCCAGAACAATTGGGGAGCTCTTCGAAGTTTTGGTACTTAAATATGAGCAAAAACAGTTTTTGTGGGAGCATTCCATTTCAGATTGGAAATCTAATTGCTCTCCAAAAGTTTGATCTCAGCCAAAACTCCCTCAACAGAGAGATACCATCACAGTTTGGAAATTTGAAGATTTTAGAAAGCCTCAATCTTTCCCACAATATGCTGTCAGGCTCTATTCCTTCTTCACTTCAAGAGATCTCCAGCTTGATGTCCATTGACATTTCTTATAACAATTTGGAGGGGCCCATTCCTAAAAACAAAGCATTTCAAGAAGCACCATTCGAGGCTCTTAGTCACAACAAAGGTTCGTGTGGAAATGCCTCAGGTTTGCAACCATGCAATACCACTTCCATTGTCAAAGGACATGTGAATAAAGTCCACAAAGTAGTCATCATAAGTATTCTTTCTATTTCTGGAATATTATTTCTTCTATTTGCATGTATTGGGATCCTTTTCTTCCAACGACGAAGAGCAACGAATTTGGAACCAAAGTTAGCTAGAAATGAACAAGGGCAACTATTCTCGATATGGAATTATGATGGAAGGATTGTGTATGATGATATCGTCCAAGAGACAGAGAGCTTCAATGAAAAATATTTAATTGGAACGGGAGCTTCTGGGTGTGTTTACAAAGCAGAGCTATCATCCGAGTGTCTGTCAAGAAATTCCACCCATTGGAAGAAGGGATAACGTATGATATGAAAAGTTTCAACAGTGAAATAAAAGCATTGACAGAAACTCAACATCGCAACATTGTGAAGCTTCATGGATTTTGTTCCCATAAGCGTTGCATGTTTTTGGTTTATGAGTATGCAAAAAGGGGAAAGCTAGCTGGAATCTTGAGTAGTGAAGAAGGAGCTTTAGAATTGGATTGGCCACGAAGGGTCAACGTTATCAAAGGTGTGGCTCGTGCTCTATCCTATATGCACCATGATTGCTCACCGCCAATAGCTCATCAGGACGTATCATCAAACAATATATTGCTAGATTCAAAACTTGAGGCATGCATATCAGATTTTGGCACATCTAAACTTCTAGAGCTCGACTCATCAAATTGGTCGTCACTGGCTGGCACATACAGATATGTTGCTCCTGGTAAGTTGTCTTTGTTTTAGATTATCCTCGCCATTTTTTTTTTCTTTTTCTATTTTTGGTTCCTACTTAATATAATTTTTTCTCTTAGGATCCTTAAGCATGAATATGTTGTTTAAAGACTTTAAGATCTCTGTCGACATTTCATTTGTAAATGCTTGCTTGAACAACTTCGTTTCCTCTGAACATAATAGGACTTAATGAACCCACAACTATGAGCTTGATCAAACCTACAATACATATTATTAGGGCTTAGTTCAAAATCCCTCCCACTCACAAAATCTTCATAAACACCAAAGTTGTACAAACTAAAATAGAGCGAGTTACCAGAACCAATGCTATCACTTGTCCGATCAAAATCACAACTACTAGCCTGCACCAAACTGACCCATCTTACCAGCTGGTTATTAGTCTGGTTTAGAAAAATTAATGGATACAGTATCATCTTCAAATAGGCATGTTGGATTAGATTTTTGTCCACAAGCCCATCTCTTTTACTAAATCAAACCCAACACAATTTCTGACATGGAAAATGGATTGTATCAACTTATCAATTGATCGGCCCACCTAATTACTGCTCAATTGTCCTATATATTGTTGGTAATAGAGGTGCCCATGGGTGAGGTTGGGGTGTGTCCATACGCAGCCCATCCGTATGAAGCCTCAGAACCAGGCCCAACTGCAATAGTTTTAACTATTTCCTTCCTTTTTTGCTAAATGTCAAATGTGTATTAACAGCAGGGAAGGCTTAGAGAGCTGCAAGGAGCCACAAAAAGAAAAGGAACCATATATAAAGGGACTTAATTGGTCCAAACAACACAGCAAATTTGGAACTATAAAAAGAAGAAGAGAAAATAGGGAGAACAAAATTTCCCTGACCAAAACAGTTTAAAAAAAATGCTACTGCTGCAGTAAGACAACAGACCATAAAAATGAGGATTTCACATTGATTTCAGAGTTGTATTAGTGCATACGGCTGACAAAAATTAGTTCGGTACGTAATTCCACAAAACTTAGGATTTCCAGTCCTATGAAGGATGGTCGGATCTGAAAATTCTCAAAAATGAGGATTTCCGCTAGCCCAAGTCCTCGTTGACTTACAATTGCCAAATGTAGATTTTCAATTTTTTTTTTTAGAAAAATTGACAAGAAATCTGTGAGGATTTTGTTGACAAATGTGACCTAAATGAAGTAGTAACCAAACCCCCATAGCAAGCTAATTAAAGTCATTTTTAGCTACAATACATCTTCATTTGAAGTATTTTAATTAATGGTACATCTAAATCATTTAGACAATAATAGATTTGATAGTTAGCACAAATATTATATATGTTCATATTAACTGTGTATATTAAACAAAACAATATTGAACATAAATATGTTGTGATTTATTCATTAAATATCTAAACTCTATGCTCGTGCTCGTCCCTTTCATTGAACAAGCTCTGTTTTTATGCCCAGCCCTAACTCAAGGGTGTCAAGAACCTCCCCCTGCTCAGCCAAAAATGCCCAACTGGCCAGTCCATACGGAAAAGAAATGCTTGAGCCCATCACATATCACCTTGTGATGAGTTGTTATCTGTTTTACAGTTGCTTTTAAGTGTGCTACTTTGACATCTTTTCTCATGTAATGGCAATCAAGTCTGTGTGGCTCTAATTTGTTTTGATTAGAAGAGTTGATCTATGAAAGTTGAGTTGTCCAGAGGGTGTGTCTCCTAACTTCTATTGCACAACCTTTTCCCATCAAATTGTTTTCAAAAGGCACAGAAAGTGAAAGGTGTTTGGAAGCTTTTTCTACCTCTCTCTCCAATAGGAAGGTGAAATGCATAAAATGTAACTTTATTTCATCCATATACTTTTCATTGCAGAGCTTGCATACACTATGGAAGTGACAGAGAAGTGTGATGTTTATAGCTTTGGGGTGCTAGCATTTGAAGTGCTAATGGGAAAGCATCCAGGAGATCTCATCATCACTTTACATTTTTCAACTGCTCAAATCATTCTGCTAAAGGATGTGTTGGACCAACGTCTCTTATCACCCTCTGCTCAGGATGCAGATGAAGTGATCTCCGTAGCAGTGGTAGCCCTTGCATGCATAAGTGCCAATAATCCACAATCTCGACCAAACGTGCAGGATGTGTATCAGAAATTGTCAAGTCATAGGCTGTGCCCTTTGGAACCATTCCCCTCAATCACATTGTGCCATTTGAATGACCTCCATATTTGAAGGATTGTTTGAAAGAAACCAAGGGTGCATGGGGGGTGACCCTGTGAGTTTGCCATGTCGTTTCATCATGTGTATATTTTGTATGGGTCTGTGTCAGTTCGAGCCATGACCATAGAATATTTGTAAAAAGAAACCAAGAGTGTGAGCTTGTCATCTTCTTCATGCCTATTTTCTGTTACTTAACAGGCCCAGTAAAGTAATGTCAATATGTGTTGGAATAGAGAGTAGCATTTTGTTCTACTACTTTAATTCTAATCAATGTTTCATTCAAATATTGGAGAATTTAGTCATTAGATTTGCTAAACAAAAGTCGGATTGTCCAATATAGTCTTTTAGGATCACAATGGGCCCTGACTCCCAGAAAGGGTCAAATCTTAAATTTTGAATTCTTGCCATGACTGGAGATTCCATTGTAATGATAATATCATCAACTTAAACAAGCAACATGATTTCTTCTGTAGGAGTTTTTCATATAAACAGGGAAGTGATTGTGATAGAGGAAGAGAAATTGGATCTGCCGTCGGAGAAAGAGGCCGGAGCTTTGGCTCTGAGTCGGGATGGTGACGTGGCCGACAGCAAAAGGAGGTCATTTCCTCTGAGCAAAGACAGAAGGACATCTCAGCAGCCTCCAGTTCCTAAGCCTATAGGATTGGCAGGGATCTCAAAAACTATTCTATTTGGGGGAGGAGCAGAGCAAGAAAGAAGGCCCGTCAGTCTCCGCACCACAAAAGGCCACTATCAGCTAGAAAAACTAGCTGTCCAGACTGTCATGGCTCCAGTGGTCCCTCGGACATGAAATTAGGAAAGATACTTTTAAATAAATAACAGGTGAGAATTAATTCTCACATATTATATATATAAGAATTCTTTTTCTAAGCCTCAATTGTGGGCCCCATTAGGGAATAGGACTAGGGGAATAGAAAAATCTATGTGAGACCACCCCAAGTATTAAGCTTGACTCCAAGCCCCTAACCCCTTCATCTGTGGCCCACAAATTTAATGACTTCATATTCAAAAAAATATTCAACCCTCGATCCAACGGTTCAATCCATTCGGATGTGTGTCAATTCTTGTGATTAGTGACTATCAGGGGGTTCTCTATTGGTTGCTACGTTTAGATGGGTTGCTAGTTGGACCCAGCAAAAAAGTTCTTATCTAATAGTTCTCACTTGAATATTTTCCAAATAACATTAACACATAGGAAATAGCTGCATAGATTAAATAATATGCTCGGATTTGTTTGTTGTCAGGTTCAATCCAAGGGCGAGTATAGCTTCAATGAATATCAAATTGGGGTGAATGCCTGAGTGGGAATTTAGGGATATAAATCGGCACGGCCTTTGAGGTTGGCCTAGCTGTGACATGCCAGCCCGTGAAAGTTCATGGCCCATGTCGTGCTGTGCCCAGGTCAACTGAGGGTCGGCCTAGCACGGCCCACATCATGGCTTAAGTTGTGTCGTGTTGGCGACATGGCCGGCCCATGTCTTTTTCTAGTTTTAAAAAAATAAATTTAGAGGGACTATTTTAAGGATTTTCAACTTGAAATGAAATTAAAATTATTAAAATAAATGCACAAACATTCCTTGAAAAAAACACGAATTAATTTATATTCCTTGAAATGAAGTTTACAAGAACTTTGATGATAATATACAAGAACTTTAAATAAAATTTACAAGTTTGACGAGAATTCTAACATTATGAAAGTTACAATAAAAAACAAAAAAACAAAAATTACAACGGTGGGACAGGAGAGTAGGCCGGGTTTTCGGGATGCATGGGATTATGTTGCTCCAAATACAGGGAGCTGGAAAATCTGGCGCCAGTTGTTTCCTTTTCCTTAGCAAAACATCCTGCACAAATGCACCTTTAGAGAATTTGAAAAACCCTTCATTCCAGTGGAGAAGGAATATCACTAGCTAGGAAATAAGATTAAGTAATTGAGTGTTTGAGGAGGTGCCGGAGTGAGTTTCCTTTCGTAAAAGATGGGTAGAATAGTTGGCACATACATAGACACCTTTGCATGTTTGGAGATAAAACATATGGAGATAAAATATCTTAGGCATTTGGAGAATTTCAAAAGCTGTGTCAGTCCCCAAGCTGGAATTCAAAATAGGGAATTAGGAATTCCACTTAGACAAGACCTCCATTGATATTGGGATCCATCAGAAATGCTGAAAGATAACTGTTATATCTTGGGCGAGAAGAAATTATTTTGCCCTCATGTAAAACGCACCTATTGTCAACACATTTCCCTCACGAGTCTCGATCCCCTCATTGAGAGATACTGTTTCATCCAATCATGATTTGTCTACTGTATAAGATCTCATGTCAGCTAATGTATTCTCTCAATTGCTTCTTTTGAATGAAAATAAAAAAGATAAGATTTTATAGAGTTGGCAAATCATGATTGGATGAAATAGTATCTTCCTATTTCAACAAAATAGGGAATCAGGCTCTATTTCTCACCAGCCTCCGTGGAAAATAAATGCCACGGACGAGGAAAACCTGTGCACAAACGCCCCCTAAATCGGTATCTACAAAAAAAAACATTAGTCTCATGTGACACACATCACTTGAAAAAAAAAAAAAAAAAAAAAAAATGTCTCTTGCCCAACAGCTTCTTTCACTCGGTTCTCCAGTACGAAAAGAGGAAAGTCTTCACCCCTACTGGCTAAGATGCAAGGGGCTACATTGATTTTTTTCATCATTGACTTAATTAAAAGATTTTATTTCTCATTTGCTTCACGTTTTAAGACAAGCGGGGAACGGAAACAAATTCAAATTGATGGTGAGAGACCTGCAGAGGGGTCTCAGCTTCACTGCAGTTGATGGACAAATAAATGACTTGGGTCATTTCCCGAATGTCTTTTTCTGCCAGCAGCAAGAAGGTTGCAAATGTAGACCAGACGCTGAGATTCCTAAGCTTGGCAATTTTTCTTCTTCCGTGAAAAACATTGGCATTTACACTTCCCAACATACACAATCCTCCAGCTCTTCTTGTGTTTTTCTTCATGTGAATATGGGTAAAAGGCACAGCTTGATAAAGTTGACTACAAGAGCCGTGCAATGCCATGTATTTCATTTTGTCCAATTCCAGTGGCTAACAATAATTAATGGGGTCTAGTATTTTGATATTGGCTGAAGTAATTACATGCCCTATGCCCCCCCTTTTTTTTGTGCCTATTGTAAATCAGTGTGTTTGCAAGTCCCATTGACCGATCTAGATAAAAGAGGCTTCTGTTGATTAGAATGTACTGAAAACTTGATTCAAAAGATGTTGCTGGGCCGTCAAATGGATGGTTTGAAGTTTCAACAAAACTCATTCCCTTATCATCTGCATGTCTACTTAAAGACTTTAATCAGACGGCCAACAATGTGAGATGGATTTGATTTTTTTGGTAAATAACTAATATATAGATCTCTCAGTAACTTGTAGGATAATGGACCCTATTCTAAGCACAACACAAGTCTGTTTAAAAAACAGAGAACAGAAAGCGAAAGAACAAAGAAAGAAAGAAAAGAAACCTCAACTCTATTTCCCTTTTTAATTTTTAACAATGATTTTGAATCCGCGGCTTAATTCTTTCTAAATCCTCCTTATCATGACCACAGACATTCAATTTTCTTGCCCACCTCGTGAGAATTAGGGTGCCTTCCTGCTTCTGTAGCTCCCTATGAATTCCAAGATTCTTGTCTACGATGGATTGATTTGAAGACCTTAGATATTATGTTTGTCACGTGCATTGCGTGGATGGTTTGTGTCAACGTTCGTCTTCCATAAACGGCCGTCATGGTTGGTTGGTGTGGCACTATAGTGTCATGCGGGCAACGGGCGAGTGCCGAGTGGTGTGTTCACACCTTAGAATCACGCACATCATTTCAATTGTGATCAGTAGTCCAACTTAGAATTTTTTTTTTCTTGGACAATGATTTTGGGTCCGAGACTATTTTCTTCTAAAAGCGACCACATCATAGCCACATGTTGAATGACTGTGATTCAGGTCACGTGATTGGTATAATGTGCTTGGCTTATCTTTGACGACATGGATGGCTTGGATTAGTCCTCCTAGAAACATCTTAGTAAACTGACTGTGTGGGAGCCATCTCGCAAGCCACTCCCTATTTGGTTTCGGCAAGGCGGATCGTTATCGGCCTCGGACGTTGGTCCGTCGCTGCTTCGGTCCCGGCACTAATAGCTGATGTCGGTAAATGGTGGTCAGGTCGGCCGCACCACACCGCCCAGTCTCGGCTACACAGACTATAACTGCATCCCTTGGCTACAACCCCCATAAAGGCGGGGCCCAAGAAAGGGGTCCGATGGGACCTCAGCCGTTAACAGATCAGGGCAAGATCAGGCCCAATGTGACTGGCATTAAATGCAATGTGGGCTGATCGGACCCTCATTAAATGCAATGAGGGCTGTGATGGACCCTCATTGATGACTATGCGGGCTGATGAGACCCTAGTCACATCACAAGGCCCACCGGCGCAGGCGCCAAAGTGATCTCTCATATAAAGCAGAAGGATGACCCAAGATATGGGTATGCATTCTCTCTTACATGCAATCTAGACTCCCTTCCTTCTTCTCCGATCACTGCTAACTTGAGCGTCGGAGAGCCCTGCGCTGCCCCAGCCAGGGTCCCTTGACCGTTCTCTTCTCCCCTTTCAGGTTCAACAGACGCGCAGCTCCTTCTCTGGTACTCTGAGTAAGTCCTCGAAGGCATCCTGGTCTTGTGAGTATATTTTTCTGCACTTACAATTGACGCCGTCTGTGGGGAACGATTTCTGCAACTTTCCCTATCACCATGACGAGGCGAGCTGCGAAAGGCGGAGAAACATCCAAGGCAAGGCGTGCACGACCGTCCTCTGACCTCCTCCCTGCTAAGAAGAGGTCCGGGAAGGAGCCAGTTGCAGAGGACGACGTCGAGCGTGGCCTCGTCCGAATCAACGTTCAGGAGCGTGATCCTCGCTTGGAGTCTGCTCTCCGGAAGAGAAACTCTCAGCAGCAACCTGCAGGAGACCTCCTGACGGGACAAGATCAGCGGAGCAAATCTCCAGTGGGCGACGGACCACGTCCTTCTGGTCAGGTAGAGGATGCTGAGGATGTAGAGGACTCTGAGGATGAAGAATATAATCCCAGTAATGACTTCGACTCCACTCTCCAAGAGATTAGAGCGCAGAACGAGGCCATCAAGGAGAGGGATGCTCTGATCCTCCAGCTCCAGCAGCAGCTGGAAAGAGCTACGGGTTCAGCAGGACATCAACAGCACTCTCAGCAGCAGCAGCAGTCACGGCAGCAGCAGCGCTCACAGCGACAGCACGAGAGGAGGATGTCTCGTGGCAGACGCCCCGACTCCCCCGAGAAGGACTTGAGGGACCATCTGAATAAAAAAAGGCTTGACCGAACCCGAGACGAAGGCTCGAGCGCCAGCCATAGCTACTCGAGGAGGGCGTCAGAAACCATTCCGGAAAGCAGGTATCGTGATCAGGAGTGGTTGGACGAGCGCATAAGGGAAACGGTCCAGCGCAATCTGGAGGTGGCTGGTCTCGGTCGAGACCAAAAAGATGTTTGCTGCGACTCCATTGATCTCGGCGCGTCTCCTTTCTCTCGCGATATCAAGAAGTATCCCTTGCCGAAGAAGTTCACCGTCCCGAGGTTCATCACTTATGACGGGACCTCGGATCCAGCCACACATCTCAGGCACTTCTCCCAGAGGATGTCTGTCTGGGGAGACGAGGGTCATCTGAACTGTCGAGTCTTCTCCTCCAGTTTGGGTGACCTCCCCCTGAAGTGGTTCTGTGCGCTCCCGGAGGGGTCCATTGCGAGTTGGCAGCAACTCCAGCAGTCCTTTATGAAGAAGTTTCAGGCCTACAGGATCCTGCCGAAGACAGATGCAGATGTCATGGCCCTGAAGATGAAGCAGGGAGAGAGCGTTACATAGTTCGCGAAGCGGTTCTGGACGACCTACAGCCAGATAGAAGACTCCAAGGACGAAGTGGCCGTCTTCGCATTTCGGAACGCCCTACTGCCGGACAGTGACCTTCGCAAGGATCTAGCCAGAAACCCGGTGTCTTCCATAACGGCGCTCATGTCAATTGTCAACCGCTACATTGCCCAGGAGGACGACCAAGTCAGGGCTCGGGAAAGCCACGGGGCCGCGCAGAGGGACCGAGCTGAGAGGCCCTCCAAGAGAGATAGGGGGCCGTCCCGGAGAGACGAACCTCGAAGAGACGCGTCCCGAAGAGATGAGTCAGACAGACCCAGGGCGCCAGCCGGCTCGGCGAGGGGTCAGGCATTCACCTCGGTGAGAAGCAAAAGGCCTAGGCTATCCGAGGACGCGTATCAGGCAGTCAATACGGTCTTCAAGGAGCCCATCCACAGGATCATGTACAAAATCAAGAAAATGCCGTACTTCAGCTGGCCAGAGCCCATGAAAGGCGACGCGTCCATCCGAGACCAGACGAGGTTTTGCGCATATCACAAGGAGGGCGGCCACAAGACCGAAGAATGCAGAATACTGCGGTCGCACTTAGAGAAGCTCGTCGAGGAGGGGCACCTGCAGGAATTCGTCAAGGCAGACACCAGAGCCGACACCCGAGCTCCACGCCGAGATGAGAGGGGCCATGACAGCGACGGGTCAGAGAAGATTATTAACTTCATTCACCTGGCCCCCCCGCCCAAGGGGAGTAACCGAGCTCGCGCCGAGGCCAGGCAAGCCTCCCACAGTAAGCAGGTCATGGCCGCTGAGCTCGGATCAGCACCGAAAAGAGCTCGGAGGGAGCGGCCCGAAATCAGGTTTACCGATGCAGACCTGGAAGGGGTGCAGCTTCCCCACAACGACCCGCTGATCGTAACTTTGAAGTTTGATTGCTCCAAGCAAGGCGTGAAGAACTGCACCGTAAAGAAGGTCCTTGTCGACCCCGGTAGTTCATCTGAAATCCTCTATTTCGATAGCTTCCGGAGGATGGGACTGACGGAGAAGGACCTGCAAGAGGCCCGAATTCCCCTCATTGGCTTCAGCGCTAAGCCAGTTTACCCCAAGGGAAAGGTGACGTTCAAGCTCGAGGCCGGCGGTGCGTCTGTCGAGGCAACCTTCATGGTGATTGACGCACCCTCGCCTTACAACGCTATAGTGGGCAGGTCTTGGCTTCATAGCCTGGAGGCGGTCCCTTCCACTCTCCACCAGAAATTGAAATTCCCCTGGGAAGGAAAGAATGGCAGAGTGGAAATCGTCACTGTCAGAGGAGATCAGCAGGCAGGTAAGCAATGCCTGACAGCCGTGGTGCCCGGAGAGCGAGAGCCCGAGGAGGTTAATATGGCCGAGATGGAAAAGCGGTTGGAGAAAAGGCTAGACGAGGTCGGCCAGGACCCAGAAAACAAGAGCGTGGAGGACCTGACCGAAGTCAGAATCGATCCGCAAGATCCGGAACGGTTCTTCTTGCTCGGCAGTCAGCTCGGAGAGCCAGAGAAGACCGAACTGGTCCAGTTCCTGGTGCAGAACAGAGAAGCCTTCGCCTGGACGCCACAAGAGATGCCTGGCATCGACCCTAAGGTAATATGCCATAAATTAAATGTAGACCCTAATCATAAACCTGTGATGCAGAAGGCTCGCAGGACTGGGGTGCCGCAAACCGAAGCCGTGGTCGAAGAGGTGGATAAACTGCTCGAGGTCGGCACCATCAGAGAGGTCCAATACCCGACCTGGCTAGCCAATACTGTGGTCGTCAAGAAAAAGACTGGCAAATGGAGGGTGTGCGTCGACTTTACCGACCTGAACAAAGCCTGTCCCAAGGACAGCTTTCCCCTCCCAAAGATCGACCAGATGATCGATGCCACAGCCGGACACGATAGAATGAGCTTCCTCGATGCATATTGCGGCTATCATCAGATCCCGTTGTATGGGCCGGATGAAGAGAAGACAGCTTTTATCACACCCCGAGGGGCCTATTGTTATAAGGTGATGCCGTTTGGGTTGAAGAATGCAGGAGCCACCTACCAGCGACTTGTCACCAAGATGTTCCGCGACCAGCTCGGCAAGACTATTGAAGTCTACATCGATGACATGGTGGTCAAGTCCAAGCAAGCCCATACCCATTTGGCAGACCTAGCTGGAGTCTTCGCCACCTTGCAGAGGTTCAAGCTCAAGCTCAACGCCTCCAAGTGCGCCTTTGGTGTCGGTTCCGGTAAATTCTTGGGAAGCTTGGTCACACGCAGGGGGATCGAGGCAAATCCAGATCAGATATCGGCTATCCTTAGAGTGCAGAGCCCCACCTCGGCTAAGGAAGTTCAAAAGCTAACTGGAATGGCAGCCGCACTGAATCGGTTCATCAGCAGATCCTCAGATAAGTGCCGGCCTTTCTTTCAGTTTCTTAGAAAGAATTTTAAATTTCGATGGACTCCAGATTGCGACCAGGCGTTGCGGGAGCTTAAGGCCTATCTTTCTTCACCCCCTCTACTGTCAACTCCGGTCCACGGAGAGTTCTTGTATTTATACCTGGCGGTCTCGGATCATGCAGTGAGCTCGGTCCTCCTCCGAGAAGAGGACAGGGTCCAAAAACCCATCTATTACACGAGCAAGACCTTGATCGATGCCAAGACTAGGTACTTGCCTCTCGAGAAGCTCGCGCTGGCACTCGTTAGCGCCTCGCGGAAGCTCTCTCATTACTTTCAAACACATACCATAGTGGTTGTTACGGAACATCCACTCAAATCTGTTTTCAGAAAAGCTGACTTTTCAGGCAGAATTTCAAGATGGGCTGTCGAACTAGGGCAGTATGAAATTCAGTATCAGCCCAGGACAACGATCAAGGCTCAGGTTCTGGCAGATTTCCTTGCCGAGTTTGACTCGAGTTCGGCACCAAACCCGCTCGGCACCGAACTGGGGAGCAGGGAGCATGAGGCGCCCACGAGCCCTGAACAGTCACAATGTCAAGCCCTCGCCCCAGTTTGGAAAGTCTTCGTCGACGGATCTTCCACCTCGAGAAGAGCCGGAGCAGGAGTTGTTCTCCAATCGCCAGAAGGACTGGTCATCGAGCAGGCTCTGACCCTGGATTTCAAGGCGTCGAACAATGAAACTGAGTATGAAGCCCTTTTAGCCGGACTGAACAGCGCCAAAATCCTCGGAGCTCAACAGCTGGTGGTCTTCAATGATTCACAGTTGGTGGCAAACCAGCTGACTGGGGACTACCAAGCTCGCGACGATCGGATGGCTGCGTATTTGGCCCTGGCAAAGAAGCTGCTCTCTCAGTTCCGCGCGGCCAAAATTAAACAGATAGGCAGAGAAGCAAACTCCCATGCAGATGCTCTTGCAAATTTGGCCAGCGCTGTCGAAGCAGGAAGAAAGAGAACCATCGAAGTCGGATCCTTGACCGCACCCAGTATCGAGCTCCATCCACCTCGGGAAGTGTCGTGTATTGACCTCGGCTCGAGTTGGATGGACCCCTTCGTCGCCTACCTCAAGGACGACAAGCTGCCCGAAGACAGCAGCGAAGCGCACCGAATCAGACTGAAATCAGCACGGTTCTGGCTGTCTCCCGAGGTCAAGCTCTACAGGAAGTCGTACACAGGCCCGTACCTCTAGTGTGTGCACCCAAGCAAAGTCGAAGATCTTCTCTTTGAAATACTTGAAGGGATCTGCGGAAGCCATATTGGAGGAAGGTCACTAGCTTACCGGGCTATCAGCCAAGGTTACTGGTGGCCATATATGCAGAAGGACGCGCAGGTATACGCGAAGAAATGCGAGAAGTGTCAGAAATTCTCCCACTCTCTCCATCAGCCAGCACAGGACCTCAGTCCGCTTTCTAGTCCGTGGCCATTTGCCCAGTGGGGGCTCGACATAGTGGGACCACTCCACCGAACTCCTAGAAACAAAAGATGGCTGATAGTAGCCACGGATTACTTCACTAAATGGATCGAAGCAGAGCCGTTGTCCTCCATCACGGAGCAAGACTCCAAAAAATTCGTATGGAAAAACATCGTCACAAGGTTCGGTATCCCCAGAATACTGATCTCGGATAACGGGACTCAGTTCGACTCCAACCTCTTCAGAAGCTTCTGTCAGGAGCACGGTATCCGAAATCGATATTCCACACCGGCTTACCCACAGAGTAACGGTCAGGCAGAGATTTCCAATAAAGTGGTACTCGACGGGCTAAAGAAACGGCTTGACAGAGCCAAAGGAAGATGGGTGGAAGAGCTCCCGAGTGTACTATGGGCTTACCGAACGACCCCAAGGAGGTCCACTTCGGTAACGCCTTTCTCCCTGGCCTATGGGATGGAGGCTGTCATTCCCTTAGAGATCGGCCTTCCTACTCTAAGGTCTGAGCTCTTCGATCAGGGCCGAAATGAGCCGCATCTGGCTCTGGAGCTGGATCTGGCCGACGAGCGAAGAGAAGCGGCAGCAGTTCGGCTCGCAGCCTATCAGCGGCAACTTGCCAGAGGTTATAACCAGAAGGTCAGAGAGAGGAAATTCTCTGTAGGAGAGTTGGTTCTCAAGAAGGCGCTCCCAGGGGACAAGGATCCGAATCAAGGCAAATTAGCGCCGAATTGGCGTGGCCCGTTTAAAGTGACTTCCATCGAAGGGCGGTCGGCATACAGACTCGAGGATATAGAAGGACGGCCGCTACCGAGACCATGGAATGCATCACACCTCAAGAAATTCTATTTTTGAATTTGTACCTGTACAATACTTTTGAGATTAATAGAACTACATTCGTCCTGAATTCAAGACAGTTTGGCAACAATATAAATCATGAAATCGCCGACGGTGAAGACCATCTAAGGTCGGCACTCAGCCACCTAGATGTGCAGGCCGAAATGGTCGACGGTGAAATCCGTCTAAGGTTGGCACCCAGCCACCTAGACGTGCAGCCGAAATGGCCGACGGTGAGACCGTCTAAGGTCGGCACTCAGCCACCTAGACGTGCAGGCCGATATGGCCGACGGTGAAATCCGTCTTAGGTCGGCACCCAGCCACCTAGACGTGCAGCCGAAATGGCCGACGGTGAAGACCGTCTAAGGTCGGCACTCAGCCACCTAGACGTGCAGACCGAAATGGCCAACGGTGAAATCCGTCTATGGTTGGCACTCAGCCACCTAGACGTGCAGCCGAAATGGCCGACGGTGAGACCATCTAAGGTCGGCACCCAGCCACCTAGACGTATAGCCGAAATGGCCAACGATGGGATCGTCTAAAATTGGCATCCAGCCACCTAGACGTATGGCCGACACGGCACGATTCCCGCTTGGGCACAATTGCTAAGATGAGTGAGCTCAACTAGGAACAAGTGCCGGTGGCATGCCCTAATCTAGTCGGTCCACCTCAATCCGAACTCACACACTTTGAAGAAAGAAGTAAATGAAAAAGCAAAGGAAAATAATCAGCATCCATGGAGAGTGAATTGAGGAGAATTGGGGAATTTTATTGATAGACGAATGTTTACAATCGAGGTGTGGAAGTTGCCATCACCCGTTCACACATTCCATTTTCAGTTTACTACAAAAAAAAAGATACATTTTTTTTTTCTCTCTCTCAAAAGAACAAAGACAGAGCTTAGGAAGCCTCGGCCTCGGTGTCCTCAATGACGACTACTGCGTCCTCGACCGTCACAACGGTTCCGGAGGTTTCCGGAACCACTTCGCTTGAAGCCTCCGGCGGAGCAGGGATCTCTGGAGGCGGAGAAGCTGGAGTCTCTGGCGGAGGAGAGGCAGGAGTCTCCGGAGGCGGTGAGGCTGCGGTCTCAGCAGGAGATGGGGGCCAAAACTCAGGAGGATTCAGAAATAACGGGTGGTCTTCCGGGACCCCGTACTCCTTGAGCGCGGCCCGACAGCCGAGGTGGAACAGTTGCTGGCTCAGCTGTGTCATCTGGTCAGTGTAGTTCCTGCCAGCATGTTCTGTTCCCTCGAGGAAGGCGGCGTCGATTTCTGCTTGTTGAGACGCGAGGTCCTCCTCCCTAGCCGCCTTCTCTCGTTCCAACTCGACCGCCAGTTCGGCCGACCTCCTCATTTCGGCGACGAGCTTCTCCTGTAAGGTCAATGACTCAGTTTGGTCTGGGAGAGCTCGCACACCGCCGAGACCACTTGTGCGTCCAATTCGGCCCTTTTCGCCTCGGCCTCCTTCAACTCCTCGCTCTTGGCCGACAAGGCAGCTTCGGCCTGCTCTTTTTCCTCCGCCAAGCGGTTCAGCCGAGCGTCCTCCTCCGCGATCCTGTTCAGGACCAGCGGAAGCCTTTGAACAGCCTGCAAGAGACGGACGAGATTTAGCATCGCGCACAGAGAGCCTAGTATAATCGTCAGTCATAGATTCAACACTTACCAGGAAGGAGTGCTGCAGCGTTCTCATGAGTAGCTGAGAGCTATCCTCTGCCTGGTGCCTCTCCACGTCCTTGGGGAGAGCGCAGGCTCGGCAGAGAGCCGTAATCACAGGCGGGTTCCCCACCACTCTATCCTCAACATTGAGGGGCCTCCCCGGCCACAGCTCCAGATCGGGCTTGAAGGCCTCCGGCTCGGCCGAGACCACGGCGCGAGGCGACTCGGAGCGCCGATCCAGCGAGGCCCCGAACCGGATTGGCTCTTCCGCCCTGGCCCTCTCCCTGATGGCCAGCGATTGCCGCGGCTGGTCTTCGCGGACAGGGGACTTCCCCCTTGTCCTCTTTCGGGGCCTCTCCCTCTCCTCAGCGGCGGGCTGGGCCTCGGGGACCGCTGGGACGATCGAGGTACTAGAGGAACGGGCGCTGGAGGCGGGAGGACGGGCGCTGGAGGCGGCCCTCTGCTCGCCAAAGATGGCCGCTGCTAAGTTGCGCGGTTGATAGGCTGGCCGACGCCTCTCCATCTCTTCGGAGTCTGAGAAGTTTTCGACCTCCCTCAAGGGATCGCTCTCGGCCGCAGCAGCCGACGAGGAAGTTTCGGCAACAGTGACAGGCCCGCTCGCAGCCTCGGCCAAAGCAAGAACTATCTCCCCAGGACGGCCTGACTTCCGCGTGTATGATGCGTACTTCGGCTCATACCCTAGTAAGGAAAAGGCAGCCCTGTTGTGGTGGCCTCGGTACTGATAGATCTTATCCAGCCAGGCCTTGTTCCTCCACCAACGGTCTAGGTTGGCATCCCGTCTTCGCTGTTGGAGACCTGCAAAAGGAAAGAATAGACTTAGAATAAAAGCTAATGAGGAAAGTCATAATCCGAAACCCGGCAGAAGGGACAGGGCATTACTCGGCGGCGTCCCGAAGGTCCGCGGGACCTGGGATCTCCATGTGGTCTCGGATTCGGCCCCTCCGAACTCCCAGTTACCAGAGACGAGTAGCCGATCATCCCCAGCGTATTTATTCGAGTCCTCCAAGGCCGTGATGAGGGGCGAACACTTTGCTTTAACAGGAAGATAATACGTATTGCCATCTCGGGTTTTGCAAAGATCATAAACATCTTCGATGTCATGGACGCCGAGATCGATTCCTAAGACCTTGTTCAGTTCGGCGACACCCATAATGATCTTGAAACCGTTGGGCATCAGTTGGCACGGGCAGAGATTCCATGCCCGGAGGCAGGACCTCAGGAGAGGATGAAGGGGGAATCTGACCCCACCTTCAATAATGGCAACAAGAGGGAATGGCATCCAGCCCTGGCTAAAAACATAGCCGGATGACCTGTCGGAGGCTTTCACCCGGACGTCCTCCGGGATCTGGAAAGTCCTCCTGAGCTCTGCTAGGGCCGATTGGGAATCTATCCAGTGACTGAAAGCCCCCATTCCTAAACCTAACAAATGCTAACGAAGCCCTAAGGAGGAGCAGACGCAGAATAAAAGAAAATGGAGGACAGAGGGAACCCTAGGGTTCTTAGTCAGAAATATAAACGAAGAAGAAAGAATGAGGGACTCACTAGTTCAACAGAGGCAGGCTCTGACTGACGGACGGACTGTAGACGATGGCCACAGAAAAACAACTAGGAGTTCTGATTCTGGTCTGGAAGCGCTCGTTCAGGCCGGAGATCCAAGTTCTAGCAGAGGAAGTAGAGACCAACGCAGAGGGCAAGAAAGAACGAAAGCAAAAATGGTGAGAAGGCAAGCCTACAGGGCTTTAAAGGGAGGTGAGGGGCGCCATCCCGAAATTCAAAGGGGAGGCGTGCGAGGTGTCGTCTCGATTCCCTCCCCACGCCGCCTCGAGGTGACAAGGAAGCCTTTCGGGCAATAACGCGTGGCGATGACGGTCCGCCATCCAATGCCAATCATAGCCTCTGCATTTATTGCCCCCTTTATTGCCTCGGGCGAACAGAGCGACGGCGGCGCTTGACACCGAGCAAGTCAGAACCCTTAGCTGGAGGCGCCTGTATAATAAATGCTGAGTGAGTTCGCCAAACCAGTTCAGCTCTCAATCTCGAGACCCGAGAAGCCCAGGAGGTCGAGAGCTGGGGGACTATTGTGTGGGAGCCATCTCGCAAGCCACTCCCTATTCGGTTTCGGCAAGGCGGATCGTTATCGGCCTCGGACGTTGGTCCGTCGCTGCTTCGGTCCCGGCACTAATAGCTGATGTCGGTAAATGGTGGCCAGGTCGGCCGCACCACACCGCCCAGTCTCGGCTACACAGACTATAACTGCATCCCTTGGCTACAACCCCCATAAAGGCGGGGCCCAAGAAAGGGGTCCGATGGGACCTCAGCCGTCAACAGATCAGGGCAAGATCAGGCCCAATGTGACTGGCATTAAATGCAATGTGGGCTGATCGGACCCTCATTAAATGCAATGAGGGCTGTGATGGACCTTCATTGATGACTATGCGGGCTGATGAGACCCTAGTCACATCACAAGGCCCACCGGCGCAGGCGCCAAAGTGATCTCTCATATAAAGCAGAAGGATGACCCAAGATATGGGTATGCATTCTCTCTTACATGCAATCTAGACTCCATTCCTTCTTCTCCGATCACTGCTAACTTGAGCGTCGGAGAGCCCTGCGCTGCCCCAGCCAGGGTCCCTTGACCGTTCTCTTCTCCCCTTTCAGGTTCAACAGACGCGCAGCTCCTTCTCTGGTACTCTGAGTAAGTCCTCGAAGGCATCCTGATCTTGTGAGTATATTTTTCTGCACTTACACTGACAAAGAAGTGTAGCATTTTGTCTATAAATTGCAACACCCCAATACGCAGAATAATCACACAACTTCAGAAACACCCACCCACCCACCATCTGCACCATACCATGGCCTCAGCAGAGAAGTCACTCTTCCAACTTGTCTTCCTTTTGCTTGCACAGGTTCATGTGTTGCATTTCCTCAGTGGCCATGCAGTAGCTCCAACAACATTGACCCAACTAGCGTCAGAGGCTCATGCTCTCCTAAACTGGAAAAGTAGCCTTGAAAATCACTCTCTTCTTCATTCATGGTCTCTCCACAATAACAACACTTCGGGAAGGAGCAAGAAAAACTCCCCATGCAACTGGTTTGGAATAACATGCAATGCTGCAGACAAAATAACGGAGATAAACCTGTTTGATGCGAGCTTAAGAGGTAAGCTTGATGATCTCAACTTCTCCTCCTTTCCAAACCTCATCACTCTTGATCTCAGCAATAATGCACTCTATGGAACGATTCCAGACCACATTGCTACTCTCTCAAAGCTCAACATCCTTAATCTCTCTCTGAATCAATTATCCGGACCCATCTCTCCATCTATGGGTAATTTGAGCAAGCTAACCATCTTTCAGATTTCAAAGAATCAAATTTCCGGCTCCATCCCAAGAGAAATAGGCCATTTAAAAAATCTAATCACATTGGATATTTCAACTAATCTTCTAACTGGTTCAATCCCTCCCACTCTTGGAAATCTAACGACAATTGCCAACTTAATGTTGCATGAAAACACAATTTCTGGCTTCATCCCTCATGAAATAGGATATCTAGAAAATCTTTCTGTAATGAATTTGTACACTAACAATCTAACCGGTCCAATCCATCAACTATTGGTAATTTGAGAAACCTTACTATATTGAGTGTCTTACAAAACCAATTGTATGGTTCAATTCCAGAAATTAAAAATCTAACAAGTTTAACTAAACTACTTTTATCGATAAATAACTTCTCCGGCCATTTACCGGAACAAATCTGTCTAGGAAGATCACTTGAAGCATTTGCTGCAGTGGGAAACTATTTTACAGGCCCTATCCCAAGAAATTTGCGGAATTGTACAATGTTAACAAGAGTCCGCCTAGAATACAATCATCTCAATGGAAATGCATCTGAAATTTTTGGATATTATCCAAAGTTAGACTATATGGATCTGAGCTACAATGAATTATATGGTGAGCTCTCACCAAAATGGGCAGAGTGCCAAAATCTAACATCATTGAAATTATCTAATAATAAGATCACGGGGAAAATTCCACTTGAATTTGGAATGTTGAGCAAGCTAGAATTGCTTGACCTGTCTTCAAATAATTTAGTTGCTGAGATACCTAAAGAGTTGGGAAGGTTGTTTGCATTACACTACTTGCAACTAAATGACAAAAAACTTTCTGGCAGAGTACCATTAGAAATTGGGATGTTATTAAAGTTGGAGGTTCTTGATCTATCAATGAATAATCTAAGTGGACGAATTCCAAAACATCTAGAGAGTTGTTCCAAGCTATGGTCTTTAAATATGAGTAGAAACAATTTTCATGGGAGCATTCCATTTGAGATTGGAAATCTTGTCTTTCTTCAAAATTTAGGTTTCAGCCAAAATTCACTCATCCAAGAGATACCATTACAACTTGGAAGTCTGAAGAGATTAGAAAACCTCAATCTTTCCCATAATTTGCTATCTGGTTCTATTCCTTCTTCTTTTGGAGAGATCTTTAGCCTCATATCCATTGACATTTCGTATAACAATTTAGAGGGCCCCATTCCTAAAACTAAAGCTTTTCAACAGGCGCCATTAGAGGCTTTTAACCACAACAAAGCTTTATGTGGAAATGCCTCAGGTTTGCAACCATGTAATTCCATTTCCATTGTCAAAGGACATACGAATAGTCTACAAACTTGTGATCAGCATTACACTTTCTGTTTCTGGGATAATCTTCATTTTACTTGCATGTATTGGGATGTTATTTTTTCTAAAACAAAGAGCAACACATACAACAACAGAGTTACAAGAAATGAGGAAGGATGATGTATTTTCAATATGGAACTATGATGGAAGGACTGTATACAATGATATTATCCAAGCGACAGAGAACTTTGATAGCAAATACTGCATTGGAGTGGGTGGTTATGGAAGTGTCTACAAAGCGGAACTATCTACTGGCCAAGTAGTAACTGTAAAGAGACTTCACTCATTGGAAGGAGGGAACACACATGATAAAAAAAGCTTCAATAATGAAATAAAAACATTGACAGAAATTCGACATCGCAACATTGTGAAGTTGTATGGATTTTGTTCCCACGAAGAATACATGTTTTTGGTTTATGAGTACATGGAAAGGGGAAAGTTGGCTGGAATCTTGTGCTGTGAACAAGCATTGGAATTAGATTGGATTAAAAGAGTCAACATTGTGAAAGGTGTGGCCAGTGCTTTATCCTATATGCACCATGATTGCTCTCTACCCATAGTTCACCGGGACAGATTGTCAAACAATATATTGTTAGATTCAGAACTTGAGGCATGCATATCAGATTTTGGCACATCTAGACTTCTGAAGCCTAATTCATCAAATTGGTCATCACTTGCTGGCACATATGGATATGTAGCTCCTGGTATGTGATCTTTGTTTTAAATTGTGCTCACCATTTTGTTTCCTTTCTTTTGTTCCTGCTTAAGTTATTTTCTTGAATCCCTAGGTATGGAAACGTTGTTTGGAAACTTTAGGATCACTATGTCTACACTTCATTTGGAGATGCTAAGCTCAAACAACTTAGCTTCCTCTGATTATGATAGGATTTGAGATCGTATTTGTTAGTATTTTTGTTGGCTAATTCATGGGTTGGACAAAACTCTGGGTCCATTGAGTTGTATTTTCTAATTTATTTTAGAATGGACTGTGGTTACGTCGCCGGAAGAGCTGAAGGGAAAAAGAAGACCGGGCGAATTTTCCCAGGCCCGATCGATCGGAGCCTCAGACCGATCGATCGGTCAGAAAAAGGTCTCAGTTAAATGTCAGGCCGATCAATCGGACCTGCATGACCGATCGATCGGACAGTGTGCAGATTCCGGGAAAGTCTCCTATTTTCACACGAAGTTGTTTCCTTTTGAGACTCTGTTTCCTAGTTTGAGTCCTACTTGTGCACTAAGTCTTAGGCACGAATATTGGGCTATTTATAGGGTGTTTCTCTCAACCCTAGACAATCACCACAACTCTCATTGATCTAAGTCAGAGATATTTTAGAGAGAGTTAATCTCTAGAGCCATTGAGAGATTATTCTGAAGGGCTGCTCTAGAAAGTTGTTGCTGCTTCTACCTTCTTATAGAAGATTGATCATCTTGGTTGACAAGGTGTGAGGAGATCAAGTAAGGAGAACGGGGCGCGGTGGATGTCGTGTCAGTGTATTCTTTGCAAGAATAACTATAGTCCTTGAGTCGAGGTACAGACTTAGGTAAAGGAGCTTGTGAGTATATCTTGTAACTGTTCGTTATCTCTTGATTTCTGGTTCGTGGTTTTTCTCCCTGGATAGGGTTTCCACATTAAATATTGTGTCTGCCTTCTTGTGGTGTGTGATTGGTAGATAGCTAGTTCTATATTGTCTGATTGGTTTATTTCCGCTGCATTGATTGGTTAATAAGAACTAGTAATTCATTCTGGTAGCCCCATATAGAATTTTCAATTGGTATCAGAGCGGGTTGCACTATTTTATTGTGTTGATCCAAATATTGCTAGAATGGATACCTATCGTGAAGGCACTTCAACCAATAAGCCTCCTCTGTTGGATGGTAACAATTATGCTTATTGGAAAGCCAGAATGGTTGCCTTTTTGAAAGCCATAGATCTGAAAGTTTGAAAATCTGTTGTGAATGGCTATTCTTTGCCCATTATTACTGCTGATGGGATAACTGAACCCAAACCTGAAGATAAGTAGACAAAGGATGAAGAATTGGCTGCCACTTGCAACTCTAGGGCTTTAAATGCTATTTATAATGGAGTTAGCATATCTGAGTTTCGTAGAATTTCTACATGCACTACTGCAAAAGAAGCTTGGGATATTCTGCAGACTGTGCATGAAGGGACTGAAACTGTCAAACAGTCGAAACTTCAGAAATTGTATACAGCCTTTGAAACCATAAAAATGGAGGATGATGAAACTTTTGATGAGTTTAATGCAAAGCTGAATACAATTGTGAATGATACCTTTACTTTGGGAGAGCCAATTCCTGAAAATAGAGTTGTAAAAAGATTCTGCGGTCTCTTCCAGAAAGGTTTGATGCAAAGGTTGTGGCCATAGAAGAGAATAAAAATCTGAATATTCTCAAAGCTGAAGAATTAGTTGGCAACCTTCAGACTTTTGAAGCAAACCTAAGGAACAATGGAAAATCAAAATCCAAAGGTGTTGCTTTGAGAGCCTCCAAAGAATCATACAAGAAAATTTCTAGTGATTCTGAGTCTGATTCTGAGGAGATTGATCCCCAAGTTGCTGTTGAGTTTATGAAGCAATTTCAAGCGTTCATGAAGGGGAAGAAAAGTAATTTGAAGATCCCTAAAAATTTTGTAAAGAAGAAAACTACTAAAGGGATTAAATGTTTTGAGTGTCATGGTTATGGACACATTGCTAGTGACTGTGCTAACAAGAAACCAAAGAAGAAGGCTTTCAATCTGACTTGGGATGATGATACTTCTGAGGAAGATGATACAAAATCTGAGTCTGAGAAGCCTGATGCTAGCAAAGAAAAATTCATGGCATTCATGGCAACATCAGTTTCTGCTACTCCACTTGTTTCTGATGAAGAGACTGATCCAGATGTTAGTGAGTCAGAGACAGAACATGATTGGCAAGCTGAATATCATATATTGTTTGCAAAGACCATGAAGATGCTCAAGATGAATGAAAAAGTGACTACAAGTTGGAAAGAATCTGAAGAGCAGAATACTTCTTTAAAAACTGAATTGTCTGAAGCTCTTACAAAAGTGAGTCACTTAGAGGCTGAAAATAACAAATTGGCAGATGAATTGACTGCGGAAGCACAGAAGTGTGTTTTGATTAATCATGATATGAAGATCTTGAAAGCTGAAAATACCGATTTGCAAGGAAGACTCAAGATGGTTCTTTCTGAGTTGGATACAAGCAAGGCTTCCCTAAACAGGATGAATGCTGGGTCTAAAAAACTTGATGACATCCTGTGCAGTCAAAAGGCAAAGAATAACATGCATGGCATTGGCTATGCTGACGGGGGCATCTACATCAAAAGCCAAAGGTAATAATTGTTTTGTTCAAAATTCAGTTGTTACTAATTCTGCTGGTCATGTTACAAATACAGATTCCAAGAAGAAGAATGTGCCACGCCCTGAACGTATACCCACTTGTCATCACTGTGGAATTAAAGGACACATTCGACCCCATTGCAATAAGCTGCGAAAGTCTCCAAAACAAAAGCAATGGAAAAAGCAGAAGGAAGCGTCACCTATGAAAACCAAAACTGTCTGGGTCAAGAAAGAAGACCTTCCATCTGTCTTAGTACACACTATGCTGAACTATCTGAAAATGCAAGTGTGTGTGCCAAAGCTTCATCACCCCTGATCTACATGATCAAGCCCCCACCCCAGTGCTGATACGAAGATCATCTTGAGGGGGAGTCTATTTAGGGGAGCTACAAAATCCAGATTTCCACGTTAAATATTGTGTCTATTTCGTGGTTTTTCTCCCTGGATAGGGTTTCCACGTTAAATATTGTGTCTGCCTTCTTGTGGTGTGTGATTGGTAGATAGCTAGTTCTATATTGTCTGATTGGTTTATTTCCGCTGCATTGATTGGTTAATAAGAACTAGTAATCCATTCTAGTAGCCCCATATAGAATTTTCAGTATTTGACGATCCCGAATGGCCCAACAGATCAAACCAGACCATTTTCAGCCATTTTGGTTGCTTGTGCCGTTCACATATCACAATGTAAACTTTGGCGTGGTTAATATACTACAATACTACAGTGAGATGTTTGGTTTTGACGTATTGATCTTTTTTAAATCTTATTTTTCTAATTTTATGAGCGAAACTCAAATAATGTCATCAAAGTCGCTTGACTTTGGTTAATATTTTTTAATATTTTTTTACTTCAAATCCGATGATATCATGGGATAGTCCCATGATAGCATGAGATTTATTAGTTTCTCTATAATAGACTTTCTGCAGCCATTAAATGAATTTTTTTTTTTATAAAACATGGTAAATGACATTTTTGTGAAAAAGTAAATACAAATCTTACCACCATTTCTCAAGTTTTATCAGACGCAAGATTTTCCCTCGTAGATACCTCATAAAAGTCATGATATCATAGGACAATCCCATGATATCGTGGAATTTATCAGATTCTATTACATACATTGTTCCCATGATATCATGGGATCTGGAGCCAAAAAGTTTAAAAGAAATGTTGATTTGAGTCAATCGACTTGGTGATATTATTTGAATTTCAGTCATAAAATTAAAAAAAAATCAATTTTAAGGAGAATTAATGTGTCAAAACTTAAGCAAACTAGATATATTTTCTCATATGAAGATCATTAATGTCTACATGGCTCTAAAATTTTTATCACAAGTTTTTTTTTTTTTTTTTTTTTTTGAATGATTGAAGTTGAATCGAGCCCAAACCATGCATGTTGGGCATCAAGTTGCATGTGGATCGTGGGTCCCTCACATGTGAACTCATCTCAAGAAATTCAGAGACAAAAGGTTGCATCTCGACTTTTTTATCTATGTCCCGTTCCTTAGGGAATTTTCAACCTTATTTCTTTAATTTTCTCTGTCTTTGGAAATCTCTGTTTTTTACATCTCCACATCCTGAATTCCTACAATCAGTCGAAGTCAGTCGAAGTCTTTGGGTTGTTTGATACTCAAGCTTCTGAAATCTTTTGAGATGTGGTCCACTTGTGGGATATTAATTAATCTTGGAAATATATTGAATATAATGAGATTGACGAATTCACCTTACATTAGTATTAGATTAGATTTATTTATAGGAGAATTTTCCCACTTGGGCCTACCTTTAAAAAGAGCAACTCTTTGAGTGTTATGAAGTGATTATGTTTTCTATTATTATATGATTGGGTTTCCTACTGTGGTTATAACCAGGTGTCCTAGTTTAAGTCCACTATCTTTGATTGTAATTTTATAATTGTCAGTGCTTCTCAGTAAAATTACATCAGAATTTGGCCACATGCAGATTCCCACAATCATTTTAATTTCCATGAATAATTGACTTGATACCAGAATCTCAAGACATCCAAAACCTACAAAGCCAGGTACCAAGGCAAATAGTGAGAACCTGGAAATGGATAATTAAAGAAAATGTAATTTGATTCAGGAATAAAGGGTAAGTTTCATTTAATGGGAAAAAAAGGGGAAAGATGAAAAAGACTAATGTAATTGTCATGTACACCATTTAGGCTTTTACCAATAAAAATTGTTATGTACACTTACAATATTTTCAAGTAGTACAGTAAGTAAAAGGTGTTTAAATGGTTTTATTTTCTTTAGATAAGGTTTATATTCAGATTTTTAGGAACATGATTCTAAAAACTTTTATTGCAGAGCTTGCATACACAATGAAAGTCACAGAGAAGTGTGATGTATATAGCTTTGGGGTGCTAGCATTTGAAGTGCTAATGGGAAAGCATCCAGGAGATCTCATCCTCACTTTACATTCTTCTTCAACTGCTCAAAACATTCTGCTGAAGGATGTGTTGGACCAACGTCTCTCACCACTCTCTACTCACACTACAGATGTAGTAATCTCCGTAGCAATGGTAGCCCTCAGATGCATACATGCCAATCCACAATCTGGACCAAACATGCGGGATGTGCATCATAAATTGTCAAGTCATAGGCTGTGCACTTTGGAACCATTCCAAACAATCACATTGTGCCATTTGAATGATCTCCATAATTGAAGGATTGGTTGAAAGAAACTAAAGGGTGTATGTATGGGGTGTGACCTGGTGGGTTTGTCATGTCGTTTCATCATGTGTATATTTTGTTTGGGTCTGAGTTAGGGTGAGCCATGTACATAGAATATATGTGCAAAGAACCCACAAGTGTGAATTTGTCATCTTATTCTTGCCTATATTCTGTTACTTAACATGCCCAGTAAAGTGGTGTCCATATATTATATCTTCTTAGATGTTGGGAGAGAGAGTAACACTTTGTACTACAAGTTTCAATTTAAGTGGATGTTCTATTGAAAGATTTGCTAATTTAGTCAAGTCATATTATCCAATATAGCCTTTTATGATCACAAGGGGCCTAAGCTCCCAAAAAGAAACTAATAGGGTCGAGATCTTAAATCTTGAATTCTGACAATAATGGAACTAAGAAGACTTGGGCTGTGGGGCTCAACTAGGGCAGTGGGTCCCAAGAGAGATGGGAGGCCATGTGGATAAGGAAGGTCGGCAGCATGTAATCCCACCCAAGTCCTTGAGACCCAATGCTTGCATGGGTCCCACCATGGCCCTCCTCCTTACCCCTTATCACCTCTTTAAGAATGGATAGAAAGGTTGTGACATTCAGATTTGATAGACGTGGTGAATACACCTCTTTAAGATTTTTTAGACTATTGTGAATCTAAAAGAATTAATAGAACTTGTACGGCCCCTTTTACACCCCCAACAAAATGGTATAGCAGAAAGGAAAAATAGGATTTGATTGAAATGGTTAACTCTATGGTAATAACATCTGGTAGTCCAAAAAACTTATTCGGTGAAGCTCTGTTGACTACCTGTTACATTTTAAATAGAGTTTTACATTCTAAAACTAATAGAACACCTTTTGAGATTTGGGAAGGGAGAAAGCCTAACCTTAGATATTTTAAAGTTTGGGGGTGTTTAGCACATGTCAGGATAGTAGATCCAAAAATGCCTAAATTATGACCCCACTCATGGGAGTGTGTTTTCATTGGCTATGCACAAGATAGTGCTACCTAGAGATTCATGAAATTATAAGAACTAAGCCTAGTTGAGTCTAGAGATGCAGAGTTCTTTGAAGACTTTTTTCCTTTTAAAACTAAGTTTATATCAGAACCTTCTTCATTGAATAGAGTTCTAGAAACTCATGAGGAAGAGGAATCTCAACCTAGGAGTAAGAGACTAAGGACTGCTACTAGTTTTGGTCCTAACTTTGAAACCTATCTAGGAGAGGAAGATCCATCTACTTTTCAGGAGGCTATGACTGCACATGATGCTACCTTTTGAAATGAGACATTAGATGAAATTGAATCTATTTTAGCCAATAATACCTGGGAATTAACTGACTTACCTTTAGGTGCTAAACCTTTAGGGTGCAAGTGGGTTTTCAAGAAAAAACTTAGGCCTGATGGGTCAATAGAGAAATATAACGCCAGGCTAGTAGCCAAAGGCTTTAGGCAAAAAGAGGGAATAGACTTCTTTGATACTTATTCACTTGTGTATAGAATCGGTTCTATTATAATCTTGATTGCTATTGCTGCTGTTCATAATTTGATTATACATCAGATGGATGTAAAAACTGCTTTTCTAAATGGAGATTTGGAAGAGGAAATTTATATGGATCAACCAGAAGGGCTATGTCATAAAAGGACAAGAACATAAGGTGTGTAAATTAATAAAGTCCTTAAATGGGCTAAAACAAGCACCTAAACAGTAGCATATGAAATTTGATGAGGTAATTCTATCTAATGGCTTCAAAATAAATGAAGCTGAAAAATGTATTTATTATAAATCGAATGATTGTTCAACAATAATAATATGCTTATATGTTGATGATTTACTAATATTTGGATCTGACATGGAAAGCATAGAAGAAAAAAAGAGACTTCTCCCTCATAACTTTGATACAAAAGACTTAGGAGAAGCAAATGTTATATTGGGAATTAAAATTATAAGAGATGATTCTGGAATCAAGTTATCCCAATCACATTACATTGAAAAAATATTGAGGAAATATGATCATTTTAATTGTAAACATGTGTCTACTCCTTTTGATCCAAGTATGAAATTAGTAAAAAATGATGGTCAATGTGTATCTCAACTTGATTATGCTAGTATAATTGGTAGCTTAATGTATGCTATGAATTGTACTCGTCCTGATATAGCTTATGTAGTCAGTAAATTGAGTAGATATACCAGTAACCCTGGTATAGAACATTAGAAAGCTGTATCTAGAGTACTTAAGTATTTAAAGAATACTATAGACTATGCATTGTATTATTCTGGTTATCCACGTGTAGTTGAGTGTTACAACGATGTTGACTGGAATTCAAACTTGGATGAAAGTCTACAAGTGGATATATTTTCACTTTGGGAGGTGTTGCAGTATCTTGGAAATCAAAGAAACAAACTGCAATTTCTCATTCCACTAAAGATTCAGAATTCCTAGCTATGGAAGCTGCTGCGATGGAATCTGAATAAATTAGAAATTTATTATTTGATATTCCCTTGTGGACTAAACCAATTCCTCTTATTCTTATTCTTTGTGATAACACTGCAGCAATTATTACTGCTAACAATACCTGTCACGTCCCCCAAAATAAGAATTGGGGAAAAACGTGAAAAATAAATTAAATTCAAATTTTCCTGTGTTTAATACAACACAAGCTTCCAAAAAGTGGACCCACAAAAAATTTTAACCTGTGGTGAGTCAAAATATATTTCATTAAATGCAACGGAAGCTTATTCAATTGGTATTCAATGATCATAAATAAGATCCAACACGAAAATCAAATAAACATTAAATGTTAAAGTTGCAGAAAGAATAAAAAAATTACTAAAGAAATGTTTATCATTAAGAAAGTTCATCTAAAGAGTTGCTAAGACGACGTTCACTCTCATGCAGGCTTAGACGGCTCCGAAACCATCTCCGGCATCCCACTCGGGTTCATAAGTTGGCTCAAACGTTTGAAACGCTTGATCCTCCTCCGTCTCCTAGGTAAAGTAGGGCTCGGTACCTATGCACCAAATATTACAAAGTAAACAGCAAATACATAATCATAATTCAAAATTTAATACAACAACGAGAAGAATATAGACGAGAGTGATCATATAGAAGTAATGACAGTAATGATGACAAGAAAGGACGTATAGCCTAATCCAAATAAAACAAAAGGAGCAATATGATTCACACGAAGACAAGTGTCCCCGTTTTGGGTGGTCAGCCCTAAATAAATCGGGAGAGCCCGTCCATAACGTCGGTGGTCATAAACCGATCGAATTAAAACAAATCAGGATAACCTGTTCACATTCAAAACGGATTATAAGTGATCCGGTCACATCGGTGATCAACCGTCCATATATCGATCTGCAGTCGTCCATAAATGACCCACATAAACATAAATATATAAGCATAATAGACCTAAATAATAAAGCTCCGACACAAGAGTCCTAAGTCAAAGTAAAGTGCTGGCCATTCCACATCCTATATTATAATCAAATTGTCATACAAAATTTGTCGAGCCACTTTATAGTCCATAATACACAATAGGGTATGCATCTAAAGGAATACATATCTTAAACCAACATATATATGCATGTGAAGGTTAAGACATAAATACGAATCGATCCTAAGGTCAAACATAAGGTCTCGTACTCAACAACCACACGAATCTCTAATAAATATGAGATCAACGCATCCCTTTTTCCATCAATGGTGCATAGACCCAATTAAGGGTTTTCCAATAGAGATGAGTTGAACTCGAATTCATTATAATTTCTCCGAGGTCATTCGAGGCATTACCCCATGTTGGTAATATACCGTTGCCCGGACGGTATTTACTCGGTCTAGAGATTCAATTAATAAAAATATAATTATAACACATTACAACCCAAAGATATCATGTAATATTAATTTGAAAATAATAATAAATCACAATATTAATTTATAGTTTTAGAAAACCAAAAGATTCCATCCCAAAACATTTCCACATTCAAAATAAACCAAAGGTCTAATTGAGTTTATAAAACAACCAGGGCCCTTTTTCCTAATTTTTATAAACAAAAGGGGCAATGTAAATAATTTCACCACACAAAGAGTCAAAGGGAATTACATCATCACATGTCAGCACCATCCCCATCAACTTTATTCCCATCCCTTATCAGGTACAGGTCAACCCATTCCCATTTTTTATTCCAATACATGATAGGTCAACAGGTCACCTACAACCAGCTCATCAGGTCACCACTTCATCCCCTTCCCCCTTCCTATGCAAGCAAGTCCCTGCCACACGAATAAAACCCATTCCAGAACCATACTCCACGCCTACCACAACAGGGAAGCTTATATTAGTGACCCCACATATCACACCCCAGATCCACCTCACAAACAATGTCGCCCAGCCATGTACGGATGGATGCACGGGTTAGATTTGTGATCAAATGATCTTGTGGGTCCCTGCACCACCTGATTTTCAAAATAAAACCCATTGCAATTGATGCCCCAAACTATGTGAAACCCTTAGATGAGGGGCAGGATGAAACCCAATCCCCACGGGTCCATCACCATCAAAGTCGCCCCTGGGTCCCCTATCAGATCCACGGACCCGATCATGCATCAAGTGGACCCCCTGGATTCCATGGTAAAAACACGGAACTGCCTGCGTTCCCCTGTTACAACTCCATTCCCATAATTATATGGCTCTGGTTGCCTATCAAGTTCATTTGAAATTGTAATCTCACATCCCTAAACACTAATCTACAGAAGATAAAAGGGAATTTGGAAATCCAAACAACAGAAGATTGGAAAGGGGTTTTGAAAATCCAAACAAAAATGCGATGGGCAAAAGTTGCAACAGTAACATCAATACAAGAAAAACTAATTGGGTCATCCCCAAATTTCCGATCTCATACAAAATTTATCATAAGAAAAGGCAAAAGAAGGGGTTTCTACATGTAGTGACAGGCTAATCAAAGAGAAAAAAAGCATTAAATTCATAAATCATAATTAGGTACTTGCCTTTTACCGGGGTTGAAAAAATACACAGATCCTGACCAAAACCCAAATCGAGATTCCCACAGCGCTCAATCACAATCCTAACACCAATCTGATATAAGAGATGGGAAAGAAATACCCAGGTGATTAGATCTATGATATTCCTACCCAAAACCTAGCATTGGAAAGAAAAAGGGAATAACCCAAGAATAAAGATCTACTCCTAATGATTTGAAGAGAGGGTTACCTGAGATGAGAAAGTTGAGCCAAGAATGCTGGCATCCTCTGATTTTGATTCCAATGGCCAGATCCTAAAGCTGGAATGGCTTGGGAAGTTGAAAGAGGAAGAAGACGAAGAGGTTACGGGAGGAGTTGCAGAGAGATAAGTTGTAAATATTAAAATTAGGGATTAGGTTAAGAAGATATCCTCTGGGCTTAAGTCATTGGGTCAAAACCACGGGTCAGGTCATCTACCCACTAACCCAACTTACCGATCCAAGAATTCTATCTAACGTGTGGCCCACTTAATCCTACCCACTTAAATAACTAAAATACATTAAATTAATATAATACTAATATTTTAATAAAAAATATAATTAGTGGCGGGGCCGGATCTTACAATACCACGTATAATGGAAGTGGAAAATCTAGACAAGTGTGACTACAACATAGCTATGTGAGACAATTACTCGGTGGATGAGTAATTTCAACTGATTATGTGAGATCAAAGGATAATTTAGCAGATCCTTTGACAAAAGGCCTTGCAAGGGGGAAAAAAAAAAGAAACAACTAAAGGGATGGGTTTTAAGCCCATAAATCATCAATAATGGGAACCCAACCTAATGACCGGATATCCGGAGTAATAGGTTCAATGGGAAAAACAAGCTATCCCGATGATGTGGAGTACCGACATATAGAGTATGGTTACTTTGAACTCATCCCTGTTGTGTATGATTCATTTCATAGTTAGTACATAACCTGTAGCGAATCAGGTTGAATTTTATTCTTAGTGAGATCTATAGCCTATATGGTGGGGTGCACAGCTGCAGGAGCACTCTTGATAGACTCACCTATATGAGTGTGGAAGTGGGGCCGCTTCCTATGAGAATTTGGGCAGATTCTCTAGAGCACTCATGAAATCCGGGATTAAGCACATGGCCGTAAAGTGCTGACCTAATGACTCTAAGATCAAATCTTGACATAATTCTGAACTGATATAAAAGGTTGAAATTCAAGAACTTGTTCACTCCAACTCCTAAAGGTTTGAAATTATGTCATGACGGTGAGGCTCAAGCTTTATCACCTTACCAGTGAGATGTTCATTGAATATTTTGAAATAGGGGGGAGATTGTTGGGTTTTTTGTTTGTTTCAAAAATTCTAAAGGTGTTATTTGTAAAATGTGTTTTGTCCTTTTTTCACTTTTGCTTTATGGGTTGTGTAGGCTTTTGGAAACAACCCATCGCACATTGCTCAAGTTCAACTTTTGAAGTAGGTTTATATGTGTTTTCACTCTTTTACTCTTTAAGAACTTTTGAAGGCTTTTGCTATGGGCCTTATGCACGCACGTGAGACAGGCTTAACCCCGGGTGCTGGGTCCGAAAAACTTTTAACCGGGCGCACGTCCGAGACGCGCATCCTGCGTGTATATCGCGCGCGGGGGGGGGGGGGGGGGGTTGCAAATCCAAGTCAGTCGGCTGGCCTAGAGGGATCAAACCTATTTTAATCAATGGATTAAACCTATTTTAATCGCTGGTTTAATGTAGATTAATGATTTTAAACGAAGAGGTTTAATGGCCCAACGGATACTAATCACAATATATATTAGGGCCATCTGTGTTATTGTTTTAACAAAGAAAAAAGCGTTGTCCTCTTCTTCTCTTTTCCTTTGCTTTCCCTCTGAGCATTCTAAAAGGGAGTCTACGATTCAGGGCTCCGTTGCGACCAGACCTGAACTACGAGGAAGGTCGTTGTATCCTGAAGGCAGTTCTGCTAAGAACCTTCGCACCTGGATTTTATCCCGGGGGGCGGAACTTGTCCTAAAGAGAGTGTCATCAGACGTGCCTCAGCTACAGATCTGCTGCCGTTGCTGCTCTTCTTTTTTCGCCTACAAATCACAGTTGCAGCCTTCATCAATCAGGTACTACTGTTTTATTTACATTCTGTTTGACAGAAGCCTCTGCTCTGTAGCCTTATTTCAACAAATCTTTCCCATAATTTGTTTTCAAGTTCTACTCCTTCTTTTCAAGAGATCTCCAGCTTAATATCTATTGACATTTTATATAACAACTTGGAGGGACCCATTCCTAAAAGCAAAGCTTTTCAACTAGCACCATTAGAGGCACTCACCCATAACAAAGGTTTATGTGGAAATTCCTCAGGTTTGCAACCATGCGACACTTCTAATGACAAAAGACAAAATAAAGTCCACAAAGTTGTGATCATCATTATTCCTTCTATTTATGGGATAATATTTGTTCTACTTGCATATGTTGGTGCTTTTATCTTTCTGTAAGCAAGACATAAGAAACTAGAATTACAAGACATGAAGACAGGTAATCTATTTTCAACATGGAATTATGATGGAAGGATTGTGTATGAAGACATCATCCAAGTGATGGAGAATTTTAATAACAAATACTGCATTGGAACGAGAGCTTTTGGGAATGTTTACAAAGCAAAGCTATCAACTGGCCAAGTAGTTTTTCTTCTTCTTTTTCTTCTTTTTTTTTTTTTTGGTATAAGAAAGGGAGATTTCAATAACAAACGAAGCCAACAAACAAGCAACAACACAGAAAAAAACTCGGAAACCAACAAGAAAACACACAGAGGTCTATTCACAATGAGGCCATATAAAGTTTATCATAGATTGTCCACATTAAGCAAGATAGCGGGCAACCATATTTAAATCTCTTGGAATGAAAACTGTCTCGAAAGACTCAAAATGCTTCAAACACTTCAAAATATCTCCTACGAGAGGCTAGATAGACCAATTGTTGCTGCCCTTAATACTTCTTACAATTTCTTGAGCATCCATATGAACTCAAACTCTTGAGAATCTGCAATCATTGATAGCATTTAGAGCAAAGAGTAGTGCCCCCATTTCGGTCGCTTTAGCGGAAATGACTCTTGGTCCTTTGGTAGCCTCTACGGCCACAAGCGATCCATTAAAAAACAAGGAAAACCAAAAGCCGATTGGCCTGAATGACCATCAAATGCCGCATCGCTAAAGAGAAGGGAGATTTGCTCAAGATCCCCTTTTCTAATTATAGGGGAGTAAGAAATGACATCTGAGATGCATATATGGGGGGGCATTTAGGTTTATTAAGCAGGTTTATACGGTAAGCAATAGTTAAAACCTCTTTCGGTGTTAAGATATGCCCTTTGGCACTCAATTCATTTCTCGCTCTCCAAATTCCCCACCACAAGGTAAGAAACTGGGCATGAGATACAAGATCTGAAAGCTGAGGATGGATCCTTTGATTTGTCACAGAATTCCACCACTCTAGAACATTATTGCAATTGAAATTATGAGTCAATGCACCCAAGTGGGATCCAAACCAAACTGCCCTAGAAAATTCACAATGGAATAGAATGTGAACAATGGTTTCCTCTTTCTCTTCACAAAAGGAACATTGAGAAGGAAAGTTAGCCAAACCAAACCTTGATTTGAGAATAGATCTTATCGGAATAGCGCCTCTTAAGCATTTCTACCCAAAAAGAACTGGCCAAGTAGTTGTTGTAAAGAAATTTCACCCAGTGGAAGGAGAGAGTACACATGATGAAAAACATTTCAACAATGAAATAAAAGCATTAAGAGAAATTTGGCATCACAACATTGTGAGACTGTATATCTATTTTTTATTTTACCGACAAAAAAAATCGTCGGTAAATAATTCGTTAATTTTATTTAATTTTCCTTTTGGTTTTGCCGACGACAAAAAAACTTTGGTAAAAGTTATATTCAATTTTTATAAAAGTAAAATAAAATTTTCATTTTTTTAAAACGTCGGTAAAAGTCAAATAATCGTAGGTAAAAATCTTATTTTTTCCGACGGAAAAAAAATTCGTCGGTAAAAGGTTTTGTCCACGAATTTTTACCGATGTCTGGTCGACGAAAATATTTTTGCCGGCAAAGGTTTTTACCTACGTTTTGTTGACTTTTTGCGACGAAAAATTTCATAGCTAAATGTGTAAACTGTTGTAGTGGGTCTTGGGTTTGGTGAAAGATGATGATAGAGAAGATGAGATGGTGGTTTGCTATGGTGTACTCTACTGGTGGTAGCCGGTTGTGGCTGTTGCTACTTGGCTGGAAGAAATGATATGAATTTGAAGTGAATGAGAGTTGAATGCTTGGCTCAAATGGTAAAACATGGATTGGGTTTTGTGTGGTTGAGTTATTGAAGATAATGACGATGTTCTGTCCATTGTTTTGTAACTTAATAATGGCTTGAGGAAGATCACACATGTTATTTAATTGCTTTATAATGACATGAGAAAGATGTGATTATGCTCCCTTCTGAGCCAAGGTGATGAACATCATTGTAATATTGTCCAAAATTTGAAAGCTTACAGACGAGCCATAGTATCACAAAAAAGCTTGCATTGTTACTCTCTTCCTTGCAGAAAAACCATTTAATTGCCTCTTATTTATCATTTAATTTGCAGGATGTCGTTATTACAGCACGTGAATCTAATAAATCCGTGGTGGAAAGTGATATAGACAATGATGTAGTTGTGAAGGTAAATTTCTTTTAAATAGATCCGTGGTAAAAAATTAAATAGATAAACAAAAAAGGAAACCTCAATATAGGATGAACTTCCAAGATAGTTTAAAGTTCACTACAAGAAATTTGGGGTTTAAGGACAACACAAATTTGTCCCAAAATGTACATATTTCGTCACCAAAACTAATTGAGACGAAAATTTTTCGTCACCCGTTTTGTTGCCAAAGCCTTGTCGCTAAAAGGTATTGGAGACGAAAAAAAATTCGTCATTGAAAAAGATAAATTTGTGACGATTTTTTTTTTACTCCAATACACTCTGTTGGAAACAAGTAATTTTTTTTTCGTCTCCAATACACTATGTTGGAAACATACTTGTAAGTAATTAGTGACAAAATATTTTGTCATTAAAGGAAGAAGTTAGAGACAAAAATATTTTGTCATAAATATAAGAAATAGAGACGAATTTTTTTTGTCACATTTACCTCGCCCAACTCAAGGACTTCCGAGGAGGTCACCCATCCTAGTACTGCTCCCATCCGAGCACGCTTAACTTCGGAGTTCTTACGATTTTTGGAGCCGCACGATTTTAGAAGACTTCATGCTAAGTTAATACGGGGTTTGACTTAGAAGCCATGGTCAAGACTTGGATATTTTCGATGCGGGCTAACGGAGACTCATCATTTGAAGCCTATGGTTGACATGCTAAGCCTAATGGTTAATTAAGAGTACCGCCCGGACCAAGATCTCACATTCTCCCCTACTAGAAATAGAGTCGTCCTCGACTCTGATACCAACTGTCACAGCCCCGCCCAACTTAGCATGAAATTGTCTGCTTTGGCCCACGTGTACGTGCGGGGACTTCCCAGGAGGTCACCCATTCTAGTATTGCTCCCGCCCGAGCACGCTTAACTTCGGAGTTCTTACGATTTCTGGAGCCACACGGTTTTAAAAAGCCTCATGCTAAGTTAATACGGGGTTTAACTTATAAGCCCATGGTCAGGACTTGGATATTTCCGATGCGGGCTATCGTAGACTCGCCGTTTGAAGCCCGTGATTGACATACTACGCCCAGTTGTTAAGGGTACCGCCCGGACCAAGATCTCAAATTCTCCCCCACTAGAAATAGAGTCGTCCTCGGCTCTGATACCAACTGTCACAGCCCCGCCTAACTCAGCATGAAATTGTCCGCTTTGGCCCACGTGCACGCACGAGGACATCCCAGGAGGTCACACATCCTAATACTGCTCCCGCCCGAGCACGCTTAACTTCGGAGTTCTTACGATTTTCGGGGACGCATGGTTTTAAAAAGCCTCATGCTAAGTTAATACGGGGTTTGACTTATAAGCCCAAGGTCAGGACTTGGATATTTCTGATGCAGGCTAACGGAGACTCACCGTTTGAAGCCCGTGGTTGACACACTACGCCCCGTGGTTAAGGGTACCGCCCGGACAAAGTTCTCACAGTAGCAGAGACTGAGAGAGGTAGGTGTACCTTGTGGCGGACTCCTAGATGGAGGATGATGGGCACAGATGATGGTGATTGGTGATGGTGGCTGCGTCTGGGAATTCTAGGCGAGAGAGACTAAGAGAAGTAGAGATGAGAGGGATCACTGATCAGGGATGGGTCTGCACTGCGTGTGTTGATGGAGGGTGATGATGATTGATGGGGGCCAATGGGCCATGGGGCTGCTGCTTGAGACGATGGGTGGGAGATGTTGGAAAAGGGTTTTGGAAAATGGGGAAAATGGTTCTTCTCTCCTCTTCTAGAAAAGGGTTTTGGAAAAGGGGGAAAAGGGTTTTGGAAAAGAGAGACCGGGATAGATGGAGGGACAAAGGGGGAAATGGGTTTTGGAAAATGGGCGTTGGATTAGGGTGGGGTAGGGGGATGGACGTTAGGGCCTTGGGGGACCCATTTTAGTCATTTTAAAGGCTTTTTCAAAGCAATACTTGTAAGAGAGGAATAGGCTCAAGTGCGAACGAAATTGGTGCCACTGCAAATGAAATTGACGCCTTATTTTGGTGACCAAATATTTTCGTCTTCCATAACTTATCCTTAATAGTGACGAATTATGTTCGTCACAAAAACAAATTATATTTTGTGACAAAAATTTTCGTCTCCAATGAGCTAAAATAATTCGTGGCAAAGCAAATAAAATTGGCGTCTTGTTTTGGTGACGAAATATGTTCGTTATCTATAACTTATCCTCATTGGTGACGAATTACGTTCGTCACAAAAAGAAATTATATTTTGTGACAAAAATTTTCGTCTCCATTGAGCTAAAATAATTCGCGCCCGCAAATGAAATTGGCACATTATTCTGGTGACGAAATATTTTCGTCTTCCATAACTTATTCTTATTAGTGACGAATTAAGTTCGTCAAAAAAAAATTTATATTTTGTGACAAAAATGTTCGTCTCCAATGAACTAAAATAATCCGCGCCAAAGCAAATGAAATTGGCGCCTTATTTTGGTGACGAAATATGTTCGTCTTTCATAACTTATCCTTATTGGTGACGAATTACGTTCGTCGCAAAAAAAAATTATATTTTGTGACAACAATTTTCATCTCTAATGAACTAAAATAATTGGCTCCAACACAAAACAAGTTGGCGCCATATTTTTTTAGACGAAATTTTGTTTTCGTCTCCTATACTTTTGAAAAAAATGAAAACAGACGACAAAATTTATATTTCGTCCCCTTTGGGTGTTCTTTAAAGACAAAAAAAAAATTCGTCATCAAATTTCATCGCAACAGCCTAAATTTCTTGTAGTGGTTCATCAAACGCAATATATTGCAATTTATATGCAGTCACTGAAATGTACAAATCACATGTAAAAAGCAGTCAGTAGTAGAAACAAGGTAACAAGACCACTTCATTAATCTACAGAAGTCATTGTTCGTTTTATTTATTTCATTTGTTAGTCTGGTCAACCACCATATCCATTGCAAATAAGGATCTGGAGTGACTGTGAGTGGTTAGCTTTGAGGAAAGCGAGCCACTCTCAATGGAGTTTCCTACAAGGCCCGAGAAGGATGTGGCCTAGCGCATCCTCATGTGGACCACCTCTGCTAGTGCCAGTGCCAACTGCGTCTAAAGGACATCTACCTGCTACTGTAGAGATGAGGTCGCGCCCACACATCCATACACTGGATCCCTCACTCTCGTATTCGCTTCATACACCGAGCTACTAACCGCTCCGCTGCACTGATGCATTGGCAACTCCTGAAGGAGTCACAAGCCAAAACCAAAGCCAAATCTTAGTCATGAACCTTATAGCCTAAACATTTTAACAGAAACATGCATGAAAGATGTTTTAAAAACTACTTCTCAAATCTCGATTGTAAAAAAACTAACAAAAACTACTTCAAAATGTCAACCAACGGGTGCTTATGTTCAGATGAAATTGAAAGTTATACATTATAACTTTGGTAATCTATTACTGATTATGAGTTTCTACTGCAGTAGTAGTAGTATTTAATCCAGTTACACAGTGAAATACACAGAGAAATATTTGTGGTAAAAGAACATATTCTTTTACCTTTTAATTGCAGTATCTTTTAATGTGGGTAATATTATTTGTGTTATTGTTGACATTATATTTTAGTTTTGATTTTTTGAATAGGTCTTTGGTCTTGATGGCAAAGGACGTGTACTCGGCTTAGGCATGGGTGTGTTAGCATTCATTGAATGCAAGAAAGAAAAAAAGGTGTGGTGGGTTCGTGAGCTGACATGATGTGTTAGGTGTTGAAGAGAAAAGGTGTTGGCTGAACTTGAGTGTGGGAAGGCCCTGTTCTTTTACTAGAATTTCTTACGGGAATTTAGGCTGTCTGGGAATTCAGAATTCCTATAAGAAATTCTGTATTTCATTACCAGAATTTCTGGACATTTGAAATTCTAGGCATTTGAAATCCCAAAAAACTCAGCATTTGAAAAACCACTTTAACAAGGAGGATTTGAAAATCTCACTTGGCATAGGAATTCCGAGAGAGGGACGACGACATTCCGGAAGCTCAGGCAAGAATTCAGGCCATGAATGAAACAATGAATTTAAAATTTCAGAGTTTTGCAACATTTCAAATACTAGCATTTGAAATTTTCAAACAACCATCAGACATGAATTATATGAATTCTAGTAAAAAAGGGCCCTATTATAAACAGAGACTTTTGTGCATGATAAATCGTGATGACTTTTGTGCATGAGAGATCGACAATGCTGGCATGAATATTCAATGCAGAGAAGAAAGATAGGAAAAGTTGTGAAAAGGCATTTATGCTTTCAACTGGAATTTCGGCAAACTCACCTATAAACAGAGAGGGAGAGAACGGGTTCAGATTAATGTTGTCAAATCCGACCCGGGTATCGAACCGTTTTTTTTGTCTGGTCCCGGGTTGGCCGTCCTACCGTCTACCTATTTCTTTTTTAAAAAAAGTTATTTTATTTTATGTATGTGTAAGTGCAGAAAATATAAGCTCACAAGATTAGGAGGAGCCTTTGAGGACTTATCCAAATGACTGGAGAGAGCTATGTGTTGAGTTCATGAATTTGCACAATTACGCATCATATTGAGATGAATTAGAGATTTAATTTGGTGAATTGCATCATTATTCATCTAATTTCATCATTTCATGCATTTTCACCTAGGAATCTAAATTTTCATACTTTCCATACATTTTCTGCATTAACTTAGATTGTTTTGCAAATTTTCTCCGAAGAGTCCCAATTGGAGTAGGACTCTGTCTGGATGGGTCCCGCTTCAATATGGGCTCTTCACTATTTAATGTGTTAAATTAGAATGTGCAGAAAATGAGAATTGCAGACCTCTGTCACGGAGCCCACTTTCAAGCACATTGTCATCCTGGGCCCTGCATTGCTGAATTAAAGTAAATTGAAGAATTCATCACATGGGTCCACACACAAGCCATATGCAAATAAATCAAAGGAGGGGTCCACTCATCATATAACTTGAAGAATCCTAACTACAGTAGAAGACTTCTCAAAGGGCCCACTACTCAAACAGATGAAATGTCTCACATGGCAGGGTCCACAGTGGTTGCAAATTTGAAATTATTTATGGATAATTCAAAGAGTATCATTCTGATTAGAACAAAAGAAGAAGAGTTTGAATCATCCACATCTGATGTCCTTTCAAAGAAGAAAGTTGTTAGAGATAGAATCCATTGCAAATCAAATTCTAGAAGTTAATCTCGTTTTTCTTAGGACAACTAATCTTCAAATAGCCATAACTTTCAATCCGACCGTCGGATCGATGAAATTTACCTACCGTTGGAAAGCTTATTCAGAGTAGATATCCGTGGAGCCCAAGAACGTGCAAATCGGAGCTATATTGACAAAGTTATGAGTCCGGAGATTCTCATGTTCATTTTTAGACGGGATTGCAAATTAAATCCACACCATTTGCCAAAGCTTTGCTACAAATTCAATTTCAGATTTGAACTTATCAAAGAGAGTGGGCCATAGCATGGGAAATTTCCAAGTGAAGAGAATTTAAGAGGAACTCCTTGTTGGCTAGGGAATCTAACTAAGCAAGTCTTGTCCAAAAAGTTAACATCTCTCCAAAAGTTACTAAGAAACTCACCTTAACTTGGAAAGAAAGAAGAAGACTTACCAAAGAAGGAAGATTCTTTTGCTAAAAAAGAGGATCTAGAGAGAAAGAATAGGGAGCTCATGCCCTATTTAAAGAAGGCTTTGGATGTCAAAAAGGAGAACCCTCTTCTCCAAAAGAATTGTCTCACGTGGAACTCTCTCTCTCTCTCATATATTTATTTCTTTATTTCTTTTTTTCCATTTTTTAGCTAGTTTCTTTTCTCTATTATTCTTTTGGTAGCCTTGGGCCATGTCCAAGGATTTATTTTGAAGGAGAATCTTTGTGAAGGAGAAGTTGTAATTGCCATGAAGTATACAATGAAAATCATATCTTTGGCAATGGAGGAGTAAATTCTTTTGGATTGGAGCACAAAGATGAAGCTAAGTAGATTTTTAATTTAATCTATGTTATTTTTTCTATTACCATCTTGTCTCTTTTAAATGCATGCTCTATTAGAATAATAGATCTGTCTTCATGCCTTAGGCAACCTCTGTTTTGATTTCTAATGAAAATAATTTGATGATTTATACTTATTTTGATAGATTATGCTTAGGGCTGAGATCCTTTGATAGTTTATGCTTAATTTGATGAGTCATGCTTATGATTTTTCATTCTTTTATGAGGTGAAGGAGGTCTTGGGTTGTAAACTTATTCTTTTTAAAAATTGATTTTTGCGAAAGACAAATCCTCCGGATCCGAAACATTGATTTGTTTCTGATCTGAGTTATTTTGAGACAAATAGTAGAATAATTGCATGGATGGATTAATTATCTTGCTTAGTGGATTCTGGATGCTCTGATCTGTTTTATTTATTGGATTGGTTTGTGTTTTGAATTTTGTCTAGTTTTTCTTACATCTCAATTATTTATTAATCCTTAATTTAAAAAAATAAAATAAAATAAATTCAGATTTTTAAATTTTAACTTAGTAGTGCTCCTTGTGGGATCGACCTGTAATTGCCACTATCTCAACAAGATAACTGTGCACTTGCAGTAATTTTAATGGATTGATTTAATTCACATCAAGTTTTTGGCGCCGTTGCCGGGGAGCCAAATCTGAGTTTTTATTAAAATCTGTTTTTTTTTTTTTTTTCATTAGATTCATATGCATGCTCATATTTAGGTTGTATTAGTTATTTAATCATTTAATTTGCATTAGTAGTGTTTTTTGGAATTAGTATTAGTTAGTATTTCACCTTGCTGGTTTTTCAAACTTTTCTGATTTTTTTCTGATTTTTTCTGGTATTTTTTTTAATTGAATTTTCGGAATAATTAATTCATTAATTAAAAAAAAACAAGTTTTTTTTAGGGTTTTCTTTTAATTCCGAATTTCAGTAAATAAAAACAAAAAAAAAAGTTATTTTAGTTTGGTTTAACTAGTGTCCTGATTAGATTAGGATTGGTAAGATATAGTTTAAAATCTTTAGGATTAGTTGTTTTGATTAATATGCTAACTTTTGAATTCTGAAATTAGGTAGTTAGAAATCTTAAAATTCTTTCTCCTAAGTTGTTTAGATTAGTTAGAGTTTTAAAATCTAAAATTTGAATTGGATAAGATTGGATTTCATATAATTGAAAGCTTTTTGAAAACTCTAACCATATCTAGACACTTGTTTGGATAATTTAGAAATTCTTATTTTTATTTATTTATTTTGTAGATAGAATTTTTGATTTGTTTTAATAACTTAGAATCCACTTTGATAGAGTTTTTATTAACTTGGTGTCTTTTGAATTTTTTTTTTTTAAAATTAGGATAAGATAGAATTTTGAGTTGATTTGTTAACTTAGGATTTACTAACAAGAGTTTCTTTTGAATATCTTACTTTGGTAAGAGGGGAGTTGCATAAAAACAGGAAACTGCGTGGACTTGCTCTAAGCAAACAAGTTGCTCTCAGAATTGCAAAATTTGCTATAAAAAAAAAAAAAGGCGTGGGTCCACTGTAAGAGTTTCTAAACTTTACCCTACGAATCTTTTACTTGCAAGTGGGGCTTGGGTGATTTAAATTTCAGCAAATATGATTGTATGATTGACACACCAAGTAAATTGGACCCCACACACTTAGTTAAGGGCAATTACCCCAATCAGATAAGGACTGGATTTCATCACCAGATCCTTGCCCAATTAGGTTTAACCACCTCTCACATAGTAACCTAAATATTAATTAAAATCAAGTAGAAACGAGACCATAGGACTCGAGCTCATTAGGACGAAGACCACAAAAGGTTGTACCAGTTGCGCTCTTTGGTCAAGTTGATGTCTAGGTAAGTCCTGTCCCTACCAAAAAGGGTGGCAGTCTCTGTTCTAGGAGTTTGGTTCTTAAGCGGGACCCTTGCCAAGTGCATTGTGACCCCACCACTCATCCTGGGGACTTACCTGGTCGATTTGACTTCATAAGACCGGATTGGAGGCCTTAGTGCACTCTTCAAACCAGTTAGGAGCTGTCTAGTGAGTGAGGCTAACCCTAGGACAATCTCTTGTGCTCAATCTTTGTGCTTGACTGCTTGTGCATCATCTAGTAAGACCATTAGGGCCCCGCATATAGATTAGGCTTGCATTTCTTTAAGGTTGAATCCGATGCATGCGCTCTAGACTTGAGAGAGAGAAACTGTGGGTACGCAAGAGTAAAAGGTTAGTCAGGATAGAGCCCGAATTAGCCTTAACCGTTGTCGGAAAGTCTTCCATTTTTGAAGAAATTGTTAGGATGGCTGATCAAGTGGACCCACCCATGACTTTGAAGGACTACATGTACCCCACCAGGACAACTCAACCGTCTTGCATCATCCTGCCTCAGACCAATGCTACATTTGAACTGAAATCTGGCATGATCCAGATGCTCCCAGTATTCCGTGGGCTAGACCAGGAAAATCCATATCAACATGTTAGGGAATTTGAGGACATCTGTGGGACTATGAGAATCAATCACATGACTGAGGAGGCCCTTAAACTTAGATTATTTCCTTTCTCCCTAAAAGAAAAGGCTAAAGCTTGGCTTTATGCCTTACAGGCCGGGTCCATCACTACATGGGTCAAGCTAGTCGAAGAATTTTACAAAAAAATCTACTCCAAGCAGAAAACAGCTTCGATTAGGCAGGCCATCAATGGATTCCATCAAATGGAAGGGGAGACACTTTATAGTTTTTTGGAACGGTTCAAGGACCTCTTAATCCAGTGTCCCCACCATGGATTTGAAAAAATTCGATTGGTCCAGATCGTGTATGAGGGTTTGGATTACCTTACTAAGCAAATGGTGGAATCTTTCTGTGGTGGGAAGTTTACATAGAAGACAGCGGATGAAGCATGAACATTTTTGGAAGAAACCGCTGAAAACACATTACAGTGGGCCCCTATCGAGAGGGAGCCCATCAAACTCACCATTCCTGAAAAAGGGGGGATGTTTAAGATTGAACCCAAAATTGAGGCAGAAGTCAAATTGGCTACACTGGTGAGGAGAATAGAGGCCTTAGAACTGAACCAAAAGCCCACTCCAAACACTTTGGAGTCATTAAAATATAACCAGGCCATGAATGGAGGGATTGACCCAACAACTTTGGGTCACACCAAATCTGTTGAGGAGGTTAATGCGCTATATCAAAATACTCGTTTTGACAATCGTCAGAAGTATGACCCGTACTCTAACACTTACAATCCAGGTTGGAGAGACAACCCGAACTTTTCTTGGACCAAAGGCCCAGCTCAAGGTGGCCCATCTCAGTCCACTCAATTTCAGCCCAATCAATCTCAAGTCAATGCCCCACCCGGTTTCCAAAAGCCCAATTTCAACTCCAATCCATTGACCCATAGGGTAGATTCGTTAGAAGAGGCCATGAAACTCATGAACTCAACACTATCCGCTTCAGGGACCTGAAAGGAAAGAAGAAGCCGTCAAAGGACCCTGGCTGTGGGCAGCACAGGGCTCTCCGATGCCTAAGTTAGTGAATGAACAAAGATCGGAGAAGAAGAGAGGCAGAGCAACGACTATGAAATTGCATGCATGTATGCATACCTAGTTTTGAGTGGTAAATCACCTTATATGAGAAAAATCCTAGGTGCCTGTTAGTGAGCCTAATGATTTGACTGCTAGGGTCTCATTAGCCCATAGAGTAATTAATGAGAATCCATCATAACCCACATTGCATTAAATGAGCGTCCGATCAGCCCATGCTGCATTAAATGCTAAGTCACATTGGGCCTGATCTCGCCTTGATCTGTTGGCGATTGAGGTCCCATCAGATCCTTTCTTGGGCCCTGTCCTGATATGGCTGTAGCCATTAGATGTGGCTCTATCAGAGATTTGATGAGGGCGGACGGCTTGGATGGTGTATCTGTCACATCAGTGCGTGCCTGTACCCTGCTACGTGTCCTTATGTAAGGCGTGGTTGTCAGTACACGTCTCGGATAGCAGCTCGTCACCTCGGCTGTAGCCGAGATGCATATCTCGTTTGACGAAGCATATGGCCGAGACGGTGGCCATCAGTGCTGGTCTCAGCAAGTGCTCCAGTGTTCGTGCCAAGGCGCGTATAGCCGAAATGGAGCACGAGCTGACATTATTGCTAGCCTTTGTATAACTTGTGCATTAAGAGTTGCCCCACACAGTATGAAATATAATATAAGTAGATTTAGGTGATAAATATTAACGAAATTGATATAGATCAAATGGTTAGTTAATTTTTTTTCACTCTAAATGCCCAAGTTCGATTTCCCAAGTTGCATTTATTTTTTCTTATTTAAATTTAATGTTGGATAGGATTATATACATTAAATGTTGACAAATATATCAATATATTGATATGATCTAGTGGTTAAAGATACAAATTTTCAAATCCAGGTTCTACTCCCCACTACACATTTTAATTCTAAATTTTTCAAAAGACCCGCCCGCCCTCAAGACCCACCCGGGTTTGACCGGGTCTTCAAACAACCCGCCCGGGTCTTGAGATTCCCGGGGTTTGAGCAAGACCCGCCCGTTTAACGCTCTGGGTCCTGGTCCGGTCCGACCGTTCAGGCCGGGTCTGGTCTCGCAACACTGCAGTTCAGATTAACTCAACTGAGAGAGAGAGAGAGTGAGAGTTAAGGAGCACTACTAGAAGGAATGAGTGGGGCTGCTGTGCCCCCCTCTTGGCACACTTACAATTCTTAAAAATATTTATAAAAATTAAAAATAATTTCAAAATGTAATTTTAACCGATAGATTTGAGTTCATCCAACGGTTAATAATTGTTACTTATCTTTTTTGATGAATTTGATTTTTGTAAGAGTAAAAAAAATATCAGTGGTGCTAGGACCCCGGCTGGGAGCCCGGTCCGTTGGATCCCAGGGGCAGCTGGGATCCAACGGACCCCATGAGAGCTGGGCTCCCCCAGTCGGGGTCCGTAGACATAATCAAAAAATATATCATTGGCTTCATAACATTGAATACTTTCAATTTATAATTTTTCAAAATTTCACAAAAATTTGAAGTGTGCCTTAGCTGCTGCTGTGGGGGCTGCTGTAACCCGGACTAGAAGGTAGTATCTCGAGGCAGCCCTGCATGAAGAGCAGGAGTTCAGAGGAGCTCACAGAGAAACTCCAAACAGAGAGCATAGTGAGATGCTCAGTAGCCCTGAGCTCAAAGCAGCAGAATCAGGAGAGAGCTCTGCATAGAGAGAGTTCAGGAGAGCACTAGTTAAGTGCAGAGAGAGTGAGTGAGTGGTACACTGGGCGTATTGGGGTTTGGGGTGTGAGTCCAAACAGAACTGTGTAGAACTGTGTAGATTTTGTGTAGAACTGTATTGGGGTTTGTGATTCTGTGTAGAACTGTGTATATTTTATTTTAAACTAAAGTACAATAGTTTAATTGCAACTCAGCCGGCAGATTTTGAGTAAGTTGACCGGCATGTCCCAGAATAAAATAGTTGATTGGACATTTACAAATATAAAATTAAAAAAATTACCTTAGTAGAAAAAGAATGAAAGAAAGAAGAAGACAAGAAATGCAAAGAAAAGTTCAAGCCTTCAATAGTACTCTACATCCAACGTTCGTTTCCTGTTTGACAATTTCGCCAACCACATTTCTCCAGATCTTAAACAAAATTTATATATGACAGTTCATTTTTATGCAAGCCTGCTTTTATATTATTTAGTGTTTTTAGAATTTCACGTGATATTATTTTTGTATTAATAAAATTACGATAATACTGTATTAACAATATGATAATAATGTATTGATTCTTTAGTTGTCTTTATTTCATTAGAATTGGAATATCACGTCAACTTATTTCATAAATATTGAATATTTTTTCATTTTTACTCTGTGATGAAAGGTAAAATATTCAGTAATTATCACTCGTCGCCTGTCGTGCTGACATGATATTAATTATTATCAATAAACAATTCTCAAGTCAGATCTAGTAATAAAAAATAAGGTTAATTGACATTTTTTATCACCCAAAGATGGCACGATGGTGTTAATTGGGTGACCATTTTGTAATATGAAAAATTCTCCTTGGACCGATTATGGGACCGAATCCTCTCTGGGATCCTGTGGCCCTTATGGGGACCGGGCCATGGTTCGGTCCACATAGCACCCCTCTTGTAACATTGTTTCAAATATGGATGACTGACTCGTAACACTTGATACGTGAGAGATTGAGTTGTAACAAGTATCATCTTTGGGTGACCAAAATGTCAATTATCTCATAAAAAGTAATCTTGTGTGACATGTATTTATTAATAATTACACACCACATCAGTATGACAAATAACGTGTGATGATCATTAAATAGAACTCGGGAGGTCAATCCCAGTGTTTCGACAAGGGATGGCCGTAAAAAAAATACAAAAAATACGATTATTTTAGAAATATAATTTTAACCATTAAATTTGATTTTGATATTTTGAATCTTGGAAAAAAATACAATTTGGTTATTTTATTTATTACAGCTTTCATCAACGGTTCACATTTGTTGTCTATTTTTTTCAATAAATTTGATTGTTGTACCGGAAACAAAATACATATTTAAAATCTTTCTATTTATAATTTTTTTAAAATTAAAAAAAAATTTAGGTGCATCAAAACAATGAATTGATATCCCGTCCCCATTAAATATATTCTCTTGTTGAAAAGCATTTATGATACTTGTTAACAGATAATAATCTCTTCTCAGATAAAGAAAACAGAGGTGCTATGCACCCCGGGTTCCTGACCCCGGACGGACCCCGGGGTGACTAGGATCCAAGGGTTCCTGACCCCGAGGTGACTGGGATCTCGGGGATGGATCCCAGTCACCTCGGGGTCCGTCCGGGGTCATCCCAATCACCTTGGGGTCCGTCCGGGGTCAGGATCCCGGGGTGCGTAGGATCCCAGTCACCCCGGGTCCGTCCGGGATTAGGAACCCGGGGTGCATAGAATTTTACTAAAGAAAAAGGAAGAAAAGTCAAAACTCTGAACCTCATTTCCAAATAAAGTTCTTGTGTCAACTTTTGCGGAAAGGGTGCCACGTTGGGAGAGATGTCAACTCAATTACATCTTATTTCTTCCATAATAAATAAAAAGAAAAAAAATTTCTCCCCTATGTGGCGTCCAAATAGGGGGATCCGTTTCCCTATACTTGCTGATGTAGACATAGAAACCCTGGTACTCTGTTCGAACTCTGTTTCCTTCCATGGCATCCAAAAATATCCTCGTCTTTTCCTTCACCTTCATTTTCTCTCAATTTCACTATTCAACTGCACAAATCTTGGTTCGCTCCGGCTACTGGTATGCCGGCAGTGACTTTCCGGTCGCCGACATAAACTCTGCGTTGTTTACACACCTAATTTGTGGATTTGCAGAAGTAGACAACTCCACCTACCAAGTCTTCATCCCCTCCAGTTATGCACAAAACTTCTCTGTCTTCCCTACTGTTGTTAAACGCAAAAACCCTTCCGTCATACCTCTTATGTCTATATGGAACGGACAAGCTTCTACTGGTCAATCAATTAGTGGCGATCCAGTCAACACTTCAGTCTTGTCTTCCATGATCGAACAACCTTCTTCTCGCAAACCCTTCATTGATTCATCGATAAAATTGGCTAGGCTTAATGGGTTTCTAGGGATAGACCTGTTTTGGCTTTGGCCTAATAGTACAGACCTGTCAAATATTGGAGCTTTATTAGATGAGTGGAGAGCTGCCATTTCTTCTGAGGCAAAAAATTCTAGCCAGTCAGAGTTGATTTTCACGATGGCGGTTCGTTACTCGCCAAGTCTTCAATCGGTAAGTTATCCAGTCGATTCGATAAAGAAGAACTTGGATTGGGCACATTTGGTGGCATATGACTATCATTTGCCTACGAAAGAGAAATTTACAGGCTATCATGCAGCTCTGTATAATCCTTCAAGCAATATCACTACTGATTTTGGTTTAAAGCAATGGTTAGGTATGGGAATGCCTGCTAACAAACTGGCTTTGGGACTGCCTTACCATGGCTATTCTTGGACACTGGTGAATCCAAAGAACACCTCTGTTGGGGCACCAGCATCTGGTCCTGCTACCTCTCTTGATGGTTCTATGGGTTACAGGTTAATCAAATCATTCATTCAAAATTATGGTTATGGAGCAAAGCCAGTGTATAATTCGACGTATGTGGTTAACTACTTCATTGTTGGATCGACTTGGATCAACTATGATGATGTGGAGACTGTAAGAGCTAAGATTTCTTATGTAAAAGAGAAGGGGTTGATTGGAACCAATGTGTTTCAGGTCGGCAATGATGATAATTGGGCACTTTCTCTGGCAGGTATTGATAGCTTTTTTATCTGCAACCTATATATATAGGGAAATGTTGATATGCATCTATCCCTCACCATAGGGTGAGGTGAGGGATGCTTCCATAAATGGGAGGTTTCAAATACAAAAAGGAAATTTCAAGTACATAGGGTGTACTTGAAATATATATATTCATATTAACTTGCATCATTGAGCATTAATATGTGTCCTAAAATACAATTTATATATAGAAAATTTGGCCCTTCGAAGAGAACCATATGCTTATACATTGTATTGGTTTTTGTCAAAATCTATTTTGAACAACAATTACAGCTGCCGGGGTAACAGAACATGGAAGCAAGCGGAAGTTGTTGCTGATCATTTTGCTTCCAATCGCTTTCATTTTGATCGTATTAGCCATTGTGGTGTTTTATCGACGAAGCAGCCTATTCAAGACAAAAAAAGGTAAGTTCTTCACGTGGCTTCTCAAGAGTAGGAATTACAAAATGAGGTCTATGATTTTCTGACCAACATGAAATGTTTCTGATTTATTTTGTAGGGGATGCAGGAACAATAATTCTTGGGAACAGAACTTTATCAGGCTCGGAAAATCTTGACACCAATGCTCCTACTATCCAAGCGTTTAGTTTTGCACAAATCAGAGCAGCTACGGATAACTTTTCAAATGAATTCAAGCTCGGAGAGGGTGGGTACGGCCCTGTATATAAGGTACATACAGTTGTCCTTTAAAGTTCTTTCTTCTTTTTGGTTCATTAATGTTGGTGGACGGATCAAGATACACAATACGAAGTTAGCATATTTGTACATACGGAAGCGTATAATGAAATAGACTTCACTGGGGACATGACGGATCCGGATCACCTGTGTGGTCCAAACAGGGAAACCCTGTTTGGACCACACAAGGGCTGCCACATATGGCATCTCCCCCCCTCCCTCTCCTTTAACTTAAAAAAAAAAAATTTGCAAGGGGATGTGGATCCCCTTCATTGGTCCAAACAGGGATCCCCTGTTTGGACCAAACAGGGGATCCACTTCCGGGACATGACATGAATGGGAGATAATATGAATGGTTTAATTGTAGCTGAAATGGTGAAATACAGCCCATATTGTTGACTAAGGATGTGATTTCAAAATGGTATTGAGGGTATAAAGAAGTAAAATTTTGAATAATTGAGGCACTATCGCCTTGAGCTAGAACAGAAGATCAACCAGAGGCTGCAGCGCAGATTGAAAGCAGAGTGGCACTCATGAATCACCCCTGTGATAAACTGAACATAAATATACAGCCTACTCTCACAAATCTTTGGTAAGGCTACGTAAATCGGCCTCTCTAGATTCAGAGTGATGAAAGCCTCATGCTGTTATGCACTAGGTACTAACTTTTATGTGTGAGAAGTTTAATATGAGACCTGAGATGACAAGTAAATGTGGGGAGCAAGATCAAATACCAATGCAGCTGTTATTTACTGCAATTTGTCTATATATGTTGGCCTTGATCTCTAATTAACTTAAAATTAAGGTTAACTAAAACTGATAGTGTTAACGTTGCGAGTTCATTTGGCCAGGGTATATTACCAAGAGGACAGGAAATAGCAGTGAAAAGACTTTCAGCATCGTCGACTCAAGGACTTGAGGAATTCAAAAATGAGGTTTCACTCACTGCAAGACTTCAACATGTAAATCTAGTTCAAGTTCTGGGATTCTGCAGTGAGAGGGATGAAAATATGTTGATTTATGAGTACATGCCAAATAAAAGCCTGGATCTCTACCTCTTTGGTAAGCTAAATTTAAGTTCTTTATGCATAATACAACCCGTCTGTATTTTCTAGTTAAGCAATAACTAATTGTTTACTAGCTCTAATGTTATGCAGATCCAATTAGGCGATATGTATTGGATTGGAATAAACGGGTTCGCATTATTGAAGGAGTAATTCAAGGGCTTCTGTATCTCCAAGAGTACTCGAATTTTACTATAATTCACCGAGACTTAAAGTCTAGCAACATTTTACTGGATGAGGAGATGAAGGCAAAGATATCAGATTTTGGAATGGCTAAACTTTTCAGAAAAGATATAGACGAAGCAAACACAGACCGGATTGTTGGAACTTAGTAAGTAATTACTTTTTACCAGTATCTGACCCATGTTATTATTATAGCTGCTTAGTACTAAAAGCTTCTATTGTATCATTGACATGCAGTGGTTTTGCTCCTCCTGAATATGTAAAGAAAGGTATATACTCCATGAAGTATGATGTATATAGCTTCGGAGTTCTACTTCTGCAGATCATAAGTGGCAAGAGGAATAATTGTTATTACGGTCCATACGAAAACTTGAGCCTTCTTGAATATGTGAGTTCTACTTCCCGAAACTGTCACTCTCAGTCTTTTGTTATTTAGGCTGAAGCTCTAACCATTGGTCACATTAAACTGATGCAGGCATATGAGTTGTGGAAGGAAGGTAGAGGGAAGGAGCTCCTTGATCCATCACTTGACGATTCGTCTTCACCTTGCAAACTCATGACATGTATGCAAGTAGCACTACATTGTGTTCAGGAAAATCCAGATGATAGACCCTCCATGTTGGAAGTGTTCTCAATGATCAAAAGTGATGCAGTGGATATTTCTGCTCCTAGAAGGCCAGCATTTTCAGTGAGAAAAGGAGGAAAGATGGAAAGTGGATCCTCATCATCCCAGCCAGAATTTATTTCATATAATGATCCAGAAATCTCCCAATTGGAACCCAGATGATGGTTCTCAGAATTCTTCTCCATTAATCATGCGTTCATAAAACTCAAAAAGAATTATTTTTCTCTGTAATTACAAATTGTATATTGCTTTTTGTCCAAATCTGAAATAGGTTTAGGCCCATTCATAGAGTGGTAAGATTGAAAAATGATTGTAGGGAATAATCTTACCAATCATTAGCATAAATAATTGTGATTTTTACCAAATAAATGTCCTTAAACTTGTATTATTCTGAATTAGGGTGAAATACACCAAAATGATAAATTTAGTGTTCGTACAAGGGATTTTTACAACTATACCCCCAAGCTGCGGACGACATCGTCATCCCAACCTAGAATTGAGAATGGCAGTTTCTCCTCTTGTATCCTCCTACTTCCAAAAGAAATCTCTTGATGTTTCCTCTCCTCTTGATTCCTTTTCGGTTCTTCTTCTCATCACCACCTTAAAATAAAATAGTGAGAGCTTCTCCTCTTCCTCTTTCTCTTGCTCCCCCTCTTGGTGAAAGCTGAACGGATTTGAAACACTACAATTTCCTTGAGCTTGGTTCGACGGATTGGCCTTCAATCTTGCAGGTAATCTCCTCTTCTTCTTATCCGCAATTCCATTAAATTCGATGATCGTCCGTTCCTAGTTTTTCTATTGGTATCATCTGTTTCTAGTTGGAATTTGAGAGGTTTAAGCTTCAATGAGTTTTGTTTTGTCTCAGATCCTAGTGCAACATCCTCTGTTTTCCACAAAGATTGCATCTTTGGTTTCTTATTTATAATTTCTTGTTACCATTTTGATGTTTAGTTATTGATATTTTATTATTGTTTTCCTTTAATTTTATTCACTTCATCATGCCTGCTAAGTGTTTGATGGAATTCTTCACCGAGTTAGGGCACAGTTTTTGATTTTTTTGACCTCTTGCTGCTTTCAAGAGGTCAAAAGTGATGCAGTGGATATTTCTGCTCCTAGAAGGCCAGCATTTTCAGTGAGAAAAGGAGGAAAGATGGAAAGTGGTTCCTCATCATAAAGACCATCGGAAACCGCGACTGTATACCGATTATAATAAACGACAGCCATAGCCCGTCGATTATAATAGACGATGCCATTGTTTCAATAAATCGTTTTATGGGAACGTCCGACGATAATTTTAAATTACCAAACGGCCATAGCGGGTCGTTTTATGGGAATTTTAACATAGTAATGACAGCACTTTGGTTTTGATAGTTCATAAATTTTTAAAAGGAGAATAAAAGAACAGAAAATTATGAGAATACCTCTTTTCTCAATTTAGGACTTGGTATTGTATAAATGGGCTAGCAGAAGTGGAATATAAACAAAAATAGGTAAATGAGATTTGGAATGTAAATGAAGTTATTCTAGAGAGTGAAAAGTGGAAAGAAACTTTAGTGGTCCCAGTTCTATATTGAAACAGGAAAACTTAGAAAGTGAGTGAGTTGTAGAACACGGGTATAACTTTCTAACTAAATCAGAAGTTAAAGTCAACGTTAACTTGAAAACCCTCAACTTTAATATATTATAATTAGTTTGGCTGTATTAATTAGCTCTGAAATCCAAACCATACAAAAATAATTTTCTCACCTTTATTCATCCCCTAATTTTACTCCAATCAATATTACATGATACCCACAGTGAAGACTACTTATATCTAGAACATATTATTTATCCAACCCTTAAAAAGAGGGAACATTGATTTTGAATGGTCTGGATTTTAGAGAAGGGCTGCAAGCACGGATGAATTTGTCTGGCTGACGCATGGCTTGTTTGGCCACTTCTAGTATGGTGGAGTGAAGTAAAGCCTCCTTTCACTAGACAAGAAAAGACTATGGGCCATATCAAAAGTAAATAATTTCATATTAAATTTCCTCCTCCATTTTCAATTTTTTTTTTAAAAGAATCATTCTCAGGCCGTTAAAAGAGAGAAATTCATGTACTTTTTACCCAAAAAGTAAAAAAAGATTCCTTGTCAAGCCAAAAAAGATAAAATAAAATTTCGTCATAGTATGATTATACCCCTAATATTTTATTTTCAACTCAATATTCACTTCAGTTCACCCTTGTTTGCCATAGGATAGAATAGAAGAGGAGGAAAAAGGCTGCAACGGTTGAGATTTTTACCTCAAAGCGTGTTTGGATAGAGCACAATGGACAAGTGAAATAAAGCTGTTGGACGTGGCACTCTCAATCCATCAAAATTTTATTTCATACAACCTGAATAACTTGCTTAGTTTACCCCCACCTGCTTGCTTTCTTTCTCATGAAAGTTGCTACCCCACTTTCATCTTACTTTATTCCAACAAACTAAACACATGTAAAGTAATTCAATACTCATTTTATTTCAACCCACTATACTTTAATTTTATTCCTAATGTGAGATTTACTCTACTCTTACTCTATCTCTCTTGGAAACAAACAAAGCTTAAAAGCTAAAGCCTCTGCTTTGATTTTTGAAGAAGTGGAACAGTTACAGTGAAAGATGGCGGCAAGTCTTTCTCATCTCTTAAACCGATCCATCCAAACTGGTTATCAATGTCAAAATGAAAGAAATGCATCTGTCTTTTTGTTCTTATTCATATTTATATGTGTTTGTGGAAATGTCCGATCTGAAAAAAGACCTCTCGATCTCTGATTTGGTGTCGTTTGGATTGAGATTTCATCAGTTAGCAATTAATTCTGATAAGAGGGTGAATGCCTAAATATATTGGGGTTTCATTTATATGGGGTGCATTATTTCTTGAATATATTATGGGAGTGACTTCCATGGTAGAATGATATGCTATGTTTAAATTTGATAACTTTTGGGGAAAGAAGACTGGGATCAAAAGGTTGAGAGTCATGTTCTGCAGTCTTACATAAGAAGTAGAAACACATTCCAGTGTGGAAACTGTTTTTTGCATCACCAAATAAGAGAATCTGATACAAGTGATACAAACATGAGTTATATCTGTGATCTGTCACTGGTACTTTCATTATCTGAATGCTTGTTGTTTTTATTGTTACTAGTGTCTGTATAAATATGTACTCACATTGCTCAATTTCTTTTTAGATTGTTCTTTTCATGTTGCCTGCTTGCCTAATTATGTTTATTTTGATGCTTCTGGTTTTATAGTTTTATTTTGTTCACAGTATTCTACAACACTACCATGCTGTTCCAGAACGTTCCTTCTCCAAAGAAGCTGCTGCTCTTGCTGTGAAGGAGATGGTGAGTGTATTGGCATCAATTTCAATCCTTTAACTTTGTCAACTTGTTTTTCCTTCTTTCTTTTTATATGCTAATACATGTGTACCTGATATGAACAAGATCTTTGATTACCACTTCAATTTGTTAACTACATTTGATTTTTTTTTTTAATACGTTTGGAGACCTTGTTTTTGGTTCTCTGCTTCCCTTTGTAATGGAACTGTCTTTGTATTTGTTAGGATAATAGGATCTTTGGTTATCACAGGAGGAAGGAGTTTGTCATCAGACTAGATTTGTGTTTCATTGATCTTGTCTATCTCTTTGATTATATCAAATGCACATTATGTATATGGTGGGAAATTATCATTTTTTGCAAGACTTCTTAATTATCATGGTAACAAAGGTGACCCACCTTACAAATTGACCAATCCAACCTTTGATTTACAGTTCCATCTCCGCCTGATCACACCTGCTTTCCACATCCAATATCTATTCCACATAGGGCCTTCATGGCCTTGCCACAGCCACTGCAATTATCTGTTCTGTCATCAGCTGTTTTCTCACTCATAAACTGCCTTTTACCCCAACCTCCAATTTATAGTTCCATCTCCACCTGAACACACTTGTCATATCACATGTGAGTCGTCATAACTTTAAGGGCAGTTTGCACACACCAATCTGCAAACTAGCTCTTGTAGAAAACCTAAGTTTGCAATATTGTGAAGATAGGAGCCTTCCAATCTGCTGTTCTACAAGCAGGTCTTCTTGAATCCAAGTTCGTAGGGAATAGATTTACCTGGTCTAACAACAGACAAGGATCCTCCTATGTGGCTGCAAGGCTTGACAGAGCGCTGGTCAATTCTACCTGGCTCAGCCATTTTAGAGACCCTTCCACCCTTCACCTTCCCAGAATTTCCTCTGATCACAGCCCAATCCTCCTTACTCACCACACCCAAGTCCCTCTCTCTACCCCTCCTTTCAAATTTGAAAATAAATGGCTGCTCCACCCCTCCTTCCTTGACACAGTCAAATCCAGCTGGGACTTACCTATAGTAGGAGATCCTCAATTCACCCTTGCCAATAAACTCAAAGCCCTCAAGCAGACCCTTAGACAATGGAGTAAGTCTACTTATGGCAACCTCACCCAGAACATCAAAGCTGCTGAGGACAAAGTCCTAGACTGCCAACAGCTTCATGACTTAGCTCCCTCGGACCTCACTAGTGCAAGCCTTTTTTCAGCCAAATCAGAGCTTCATGATGCCCTCTCAGCTCATGAAATTCACTGGAAACAAAGATCCAGGATTCAATGGCTGAAAGAGGGTGACCAGAATACTAAATTCTTCCACTTAGCAGCCAAGGCCAGGAGCTCTTTCAATTCCATCCACCAACTCACCATTAATGGCTCTATCACAGAAGACCAAGCTACCATTCAATCCCATGCAGTGGATTTCTTCTCCAACCTCTTCAAGCCTCAGGACAGCCAAGCTAGGCCCTCCCTTTTCCAAGTTAGCAGTCCTAAGGTTTCAGCCTCAGAGAATGCTTTCCTCACTGCTGTTCCCTCATCTGAAGAGATTAAAGCTGCTGTCTTCTCCCTCAACAAGAACAGCTCCCCTGGTCCGGATGGTTTCAATGGAGCTTTCTTCACTGCCTCTTGGAGTATAATAGGTCAGACGGTCTCAGCTGCTGTGCAACACTTCTTCCTTTCCAAAAGGATCCACAGAGCTTCCAATACCTTTTTCCTAGCCTTAATTCCCAAGTCCAAATCTCCTAAATCCTTAACTGATTTCAGACCTATCAGCTTGCTGAACTTTTCCTTCAAAATCCTCACCAAAATTCTCTCTACCAGGCTCTCTGCCATCATTCCTAAACTTATCTCCCCCCACCAAGCTGCCTTCATCAAAGGCAGAAACATTCAGCAACACTCAGCATTGGCCTTTGAACTCTTCCAGAAGCTGAACTCCAAGTTTAACAAAGGATCCTTATGCCTAAAGCTTGACATTTCAAAAGCCTTTGATAAGCTGAACTGGACATTTCTTTTTTCAGCTCTCCATTTCTTTAACTTCTCTGAGGCGTGGATCTCCCTGATAAAAGAGTGCATTTGCACATCTAAGGGCTCTGTGCTTCTTAACAGAATGCCTCCTGGTTTTTTTAGTTCCTCATGTGGCCTCAGACAGGGAGACCCCCTGTCTCCCTATCTGTTCATCCTAGCAGAGGAAATTCTGAGTCTTAATTTGACTAACCTCCATAAGCAAGGCCTTCTTCTTCCCCTATCCAAAGTTCCTTCTACCCCCTGCCATTTACTTTATGCTGACGACATCCTTCTCCTCATGAAAGGAGCAACCTCAAGTGTTCTTATTCTCCAAGACCTCTTGGAGACCTATCAGGCAGCTTCTGGGCAATCCTTCAACCTTCAGAAGAGTCAGATGTTCCTTGGCAAATGCAGCTCGAGAAGGAAGAGAAGGATCAGCTCCATCCTTGGAATTCCAGTAGCCTCTTCTCATCTCAAATACCTGGGTACCCCGATCTGCATTGGCTCCCCTAAAAGGATCCACTTTCTTCCTCTGCTGGATGCAGTTCAGGCCAAGCTCACTGCTTGGAAGGCAAAAACTCTATCTTTTGCAGGCCGTCTGATTCTTATTAAACATGTCATCTCGAGCCTCCCAATTCACCTTGCTGCTACCCTTCCCTTGCCTGCTTCTATTTGCAAGGAGATAGAGAGACTTATGAGGCATTTCCTCTGGTCAGGTAATGCTCTCAATCACAAGATCAATTACGTCAGCTGGGCAACTGTAACTCTCCCTACAGCTGAAGGTGGCTTGGGCATCAGGAAATTAACAGAGATTAATTCAGCCTCTTTCATCAAGCTTGGTTGGCAAGCTGCTACTTCAAAGACTCTGTGGTCCTCCTGGTTCAAGAACAGATACTTTAAATTCCGTCCCATTTGGAGTTCGGACAACTCCTGCTATGGCTCATGCATTTGGAAGAAAATCAGACGACTAGCGTCCCTCATTCATCAAGGTAGTTTCTGGTCTTTTGGCAACGGCCAGGAAATCAACGTTTGGCATGATTCCTGGTCTGCAGGTGTCCCCATATCTTCTTGCTTTCCTGGGTATCATTTTCTGAGGGACCATCGGCTCTCCTCCTTCTTCCAAGCCGGTTCCTGGACCATTCCGGAAGCCCTGCCAGCAGCGGTTCACCAGCACCTCCTTTATCTCCTTAAGGATCTCACTCCCAACCTTGCTGTGCAAGATTCCCTCAGATGGAGAGACTCCCCTGATGGTAAGCTCACCATGAGCTCAGCGTGGCAGACAATCAGACACTCAGCCCTGCCTCTCCCCTGGCCCAAGTTCATATGGAACAAAATTTCTCCCCAGAGAGTAAACTGCTTTGGCTGGCGTTTGATGCACAACAAAATCCCAACTGAATCCTGGTTGAAGCGGTTGGGTTTCTCTCTTGCATCTAGATGCATTTTTTGCTGTGCTGTAGAAGACACAGTGGGTCACCTCTTCTTCTCCTGCGACTTTGCAATGGCAACTTGGTCCTGGTTCTTTCAAGCAGCAGGGGCTCCTCCTCAGCTGAACTTCTCTGCTTCTTCCATCTGGAGGATCCTCTCCAAGGATAGTGACGCCAAAGGTCTCCATTTCATGGCAGCCATCTTCATCTCTGTTCTATATCATCTTTGGAAGGCTCGGAATGAGGCCATTTTTGATAATCATAGGCACTCTCTGCTCTCCATGCAAGCCCGCCTCTCAGAAGCTATATCTTTCTCTCTGTTGCAGATATCGTCTCCTTTTGTCAACCACCACCTCAGTGCCCTCTTTGGCTCCATGCATTTAGCTCCTTCGTCTGGTTAGAGGAGAATCTGCTTTTCTGCCTCCTTTGCATGAGGAGCTGTTGTCTTGGTGTTTTTTCTCTTTTTTAATTTATCTTCTTGTCCTGGTCCTTTTGGGGGTCAATCTTTTTGACCTTTGCATTCTTGTTTCTTCCTCCCTCTTTCTTTTATAATACACTTTACCCTTCAGCAAAAAAAAAAAAAAAAGGAGTCTCTGATCAATCAAGAAAATGTTGATGGAGAAAATTCATTATATATATATATATATAAAATGAGGTCCCAAGTCACAAATCTGACCTATTATTTTCTCATTCATAAAATGGTGTCTCTTTAATTGTGAATGAAACCTAAATGGGTGTGAAAGGAATCAATACAGATACAGTTGTGTAATTAATGAGACAGCTAAATGTAGAATTGATATATAAATGATAATGCATATTTGAGGAGCCAATAATGAAATTCCCCAACCACATTATATATCCTAAGACATCGTCTACTTTTCATAGAACTCCCTTCATATATTTGACTTTGTCCTTTTAGAAGTTCAGATTCACCCATTTCACCTCCTTAGTAAATGATTACTAGACTTTCTTGTTCTTACGAAATGGTAGTCTTCATATACACCAAGGATAACTTTCAACACCTACAGCCATATTAGAAAATATTGAAAAAAGTAGAAAGTCATTACACTTTGTTCCACTAAAGTCTATCTAACCTCTTCTTCTAAATTATTGATGGGTTCACAACAGAAAACCACGTTCTAAATGTCTCCCAAATCTTTGCTTCATAGATATAATTATTAGGACTTAGGAGCTCACAGAAAACTGACTCTTTACTTAGACAGTATTGCAATTCATTCTCTACTTTCAGGAATCAATCTCCACCTCCGCCGTTTCTTATGCTCATTTTCGCTTCAGATATTGGTGAAGTCATAAAATAGTTGAGGAAACATTCCATAACCTGATTTTTTGCCCCAAAGAAAACAGATATTTGATTTGTGTCAGTGTCCAAGATAACAAACAGAACCGTCTGTGCTTTCACCCATTTTTGGTTGACAATATATGGCCTTCTAATTCATGGGGGTTGTAGGACCAAATCAAAACTATATATAGGTCGGTTGCAAATGATTATCCATATATAGGTAGGGTTGTCGGTCCTAAATGCAACTCTTAGGTTCCTATATGGACAGATCCATGTCCAGATCTACCATGGGTTGCTCATTGGATCTGATCTGTTCGCTTCCCTACATATAGGGCGGGGGATTTGAAACCCCACCCACCCCCTACCAACACACCTTGGCATGCACAAATTAACACTACCCTTCTTAAATTGCCACCAGTTCAAATTTGACACTCATCTGGCCTTCCAAATAATAATGTAAAATTTGACATCCACCATTTTGTATGCCCATCCAAATCTGCACTTTCTAAAACACTAAATAGACTGATTCAATTTTCAGAGGTGGATATCAACAGGATGGGCATTAAATTTGACCCATCTCCGATTAACAGATCCAGCCATCCACTTTCACCTGCACAACTGCTAGTGGCCCTCTTTACTTTTGTCTCTAAAAAGAAATCTACACAACCGAGGACATGATCCTTGCTCTATCAGCAGCAAGACCTGATCCTGGATGGTTATCAATAACAGAAGATATTTTATCTTAAAGATGAGTTCATCCTAATAGATTACTTAGATTTGTATTCAGAACATTTTACGTTTGATCAATGGATAAGATTTGTGATTGATAAGTTTTGGGATGGATAACTACTGATTATAATGGATGAATGAGGCCAAAATTTCCTTTTCAACAATACCATCAGTTTGAAGTTTCTAAACTAAATAATGGACACATTGTAAATACTTGTTTGTCTTTAGCCTCAAGTTGAGACCAGTTGGGATTGAGAAGATACCCTAAACCAGTGAATGTGGTAAAGAGTACGTGCAATTGAAAGTTGTGGTGCTATTTCCATGCTATAGAGATAAGCAATGTATGGCCAAGACGAGTGGGATGAGTTGGGTTGCTTCCTATATAGAACCAGCTACTTTGTTTTATAGTAATGACAAGAACGATTGACTTCGAGTCAACCTAATCTTATTACGGGGTCTTCCAAGTCATGTGCTGGAGTCCTTCACTGTCTTCTTCAATGGAGAACTTTGGCATTTGCACGACGCTGATTGGTTGATGCCTAATATGCATGACAATATACAATCCACCAAGTTGGATTTTTTTTCTTTTAATATAGAAATCTCAAAAATGAAAAATAAGTCTGGCTGAAATTGACACTATTTGAAGTTTTTATCTCTTTCAACTTCTACTTATATTTTTCTTGTATGAACTGTTATTTACTTGTTTGATTCATATACAAAACAGTTGAAATAATTAGGACATGTTGGAAAAGACATAATTAAATAATTTGAACACATGTAAAACTTGAAACTTGTGAATTAAAGTTGTTTAAAAGTAGTTTAAGTTGACTAAAGAAATCTTTTCCTTGAAGTGGAAAAGGCTTTAACGTTTAAACTATTAGATAGCTGTGGGTTACTAGAAGTAAAGACTCAGAGAGTAAAATAATATTTTAAAAATACAAACTGAAGAAGATATGGATGTGTATAATCTAATCACCGATAGATGTGAATCCATAAGAATTTTTAAGAATACTAAAGCAAGCTGAAACTAGTGAGGAACAAGTATTAAAATTATTAGAACTGACAAAGAAGAGGGGAATACATCTGAAATGAATTTAATGAGTACTGCAAAAAAACATGACATTAAACAATAATTAACAATGGCGTATCCTCTCACCCAAAAAAAAAAAAAAAGTCATATCTATTGCAACAATAAATGGTGTTGCTTAAAGATATAATAGAACAAATATGAAAATGTATTGGCTCATGGATGAGGCTGCATTTCCTTTTCATGAGTAACATCATTTGAAGTTTCATAGCTAAATAATGGACTGATTTTAGAGACCTGTTTGTCACTTGCCTCAGGTTGAGACGAAATGGGATTGAGAACGTATCCTACATCAATGAATGAACTAGAGAGAGAGAGAGAGCATATAAAGGAGTTTTCACTGCAACTGCAAGTTGGTGATGATAATTCCACACTGCAAGGATAAGCTGTGTATGGCCGAGAACGAGTAGAATGACTTCGGTCACTTCACTTGCTGGAGGGATAACCTTATTGATTGGTGAGTCTTCCGGGTCTGTCTTCTTCTATGGAAGACCTGGAATTTGCACAATGATGATGGGTTGATATATGCCCAACATACATGACAATATGCGATGCATCAATTGTTGGTGGATCTTGCTCATAGTGGAAAAGTCGCTAAAAACTCATGATGATCTGGGGCATAGGCAGGTCAAATACGGTTCAGATTAGTTGGTTGGGTCAAGTTTTGCACCCTTAAATTGTGGATTGCCTTAATTAACTGAACTATATATATACTTGATATCTTTTCTAGTTAACTTCATCACTCATAGGGCCCGTTTGGTAACAGACGAGGAATCCATAAATCCGATGATTCTTCACTACCACTGGAACAAAGATTCCTTGTTAGGGATTTGTACAGTCGAGGATTTCACATTGATATTGGTGTGTATTGATGCATATAAATAAGAAAAATAGGATTAGGTGTGAAAATCCACTTAAGAGATGATTTTTCAAATCTTAGGGGGGGGGGGGGGGGTTTGATTTTAAAAACTCAACAAATGAGGATTTTCATTCATCCAAATCCCCAAGAATTTACAATTGCCAAACATGGATCTACCACAATTTTATGAAAATTGAAAATCTTTTCCCTAAAGATTTGGTGGCCAACTGTGATCATGGGTTTTGAGGTTTAAGAGTTTTCTTTTCTCAAAAATAAAAAATAAAAACACCTTAAATCTAGGAATCCTAAATATATATATATATATGAGGTGCTCTTGTGAGAGACTCTCACCTTACTATGAGAGATAATATGGGGGCCCTCACATCCATAGTAAGGTGAGAGTGTCTCTCACAAGAGCACCTCCCTGTATATATATATATATATATATATATATATATATATATATATATATATATATATATATATATATATATATTGCAAATGAGAAATCCTCACCCTACATGAGGATTTGAGGTTTAAAAGTTTGCTTTTACAGAAGTTACTATCGGGATCTCTTACCAAAAAGAGCTACAGAGATCGGTAACTACAGATTAATGGCTGAGGCTATACTTCTATTTCATCATTACTATGGGTTTGAATTTTCTTAGCTACAGTGGGCTGATTCTAAGACTTTTATTAGGAGATTTTGTTATAGGCCCAGTTTCTTTAGGGCACGTTTGGTAACAGTCTTCAAGGAGGAATCCGTGCTCATTTTCTATGACTTTGTTGAAAACCCACGCTTGCTAATAAACGTAAAAAAACCGTAGCAAGAAACCCTTGCATACTTGTTTCCAACGATACATGGTGTCGGACCACCCCCCATCGCACAACCAAAGTTTGCGCATATGTGGAAAGGCAGAGCTCCAGTGGGTTTATGCGTCCTTTTATCATCAGTGTTCTTTTGGATTATTTGGTTTTTTTTTCTTTTACCCTAATATCAGGATCTAATCTGTTAATCGTGTTTATAAGGCCAAGAACAGCTATTAAATAAATCAGCTGCCATTGATTCTTCATAGATTTCGAGATATTTGCGAGAACGTACCAAACATTTGATCACAATTTCCGAGTTTTTGTGGGCCCCTTTGAATAATCTGAACTGTTCAAACTCTTCATCAGGTCCAAAATCGTTAGTGGTTCAATTTTGGCATTCAGATTCATTATGGATCATTAGAAAAAGGCAAAAAACTATAGACCATTGATATGCCACAGTGCAAAAAAAGAGATTACATGGGCAGTCCGTTTTTGTTGATTTTCTTATTCTTATGGGATACAAAATGATGGTCCAAGCCGTGAGTTATTTCCAGTATACCAAAATTGTTGAGGAGATCAAATTTCAACTGTAGATTCATCGTGGATTTTGAGATATTTTAAAAAAACTCCATATTTTAAAAAAAATTTATTTTATTTTCATGAGCCTCATTTGAAAGATCTGACCCGTTCGAAGTCTCTAGAGTGCCAAGGAAGGTTATGGGGTAAATGCTCAATGCTCAGCCCTTGACTATTCATGGATTTTGAGAAAATTGCAAACAAAAAACCTATAACCATTGGATCACATACAGTGTAATTATAGGATTCCTTTCTTTTGCCAAACTTGAAACTCTCCTCAAGAAATCCACTTTGAAGATAGCTTGATTCTATTGTGTTATATATACTGGTGGCCTTAGTTTATACTCAAAGGCCATGACTAGCCGACAATATATAATATGAAGTATTTCAAATGGGCTGAACTAGAACTAATGGTTGGGGTTATGGACTGAGATTACCCCCAATGTTTTAATAGATTGGGCTTGAACAAGCGAAAGGGTGCTTGAAAAGGGCTTTGCTTCAGTGGGGACACTTCTTACCAACCCAAACTTGTTCATCTATTTTAAGGTTTAAATTGACATTTTTGGCAAGATTGATAAATGTGTAGGACTTCGGTTGAATCTATTCTTGTAAATTAACCCGAATAGTTGCACTGTGGCCCACCAACCAACCTGTTCATTAAGGGGCCGGGTCAGGCTAACATTTTCAACCCATTTAAGCAATAGGTAGGATTCAGGCTAAGCATCTACTTGTTACCCACGGGGCACGGTCCTCAAACAGATCGATCTGACCTGGCCCCAAATTATCGACCCACATAGTTTTAGTATCATATGAAGAATTGGGGTTTGGGCGGCCAGCTGTTTGAATGCTAGAAATTTCATCTAGTTGAGAATTCAAAATTCACATCGATCAGTGAGTATGAAATTTGAGAGAGATCATTTGGATGATCCTCCAGATTATCACAAGAGTAATTTTCCAAATTCTCTAAATGACTAAAGAAACCTTTTCCTTGAAGTGGAAAAGGCTTTAACGTTTAAACGATTAGATATGGATGTGTATAATCTAATCACGGTTAGATGTGAATCCATAAGAAATTTTAGAACTGACAAAAGAGGGGAATACATCTGAAATGAATTTAATGAGTATTGTAAAAAAAAAATGACATTAAACAATAATTAACAATAGCTTATTCTCTCACAAAATGTGAATCCTAGGGATGGATGACTAGTGATTAATATGGATGAGGCTACCTTTCTTTTGAACTTTCTTAGCTACAATAGATTGCTTTTAATAAGACTTAAAAAAGATACTTAATTAGATGGTCATTTGCCTCATGTTGAGATACTCCTTGAATGCGACCGTAGAGACCTTAAGAGCAATTGGTGGTGGTATTTCCACACTACTCCTTTTGGCAATACAAGTAAAAAAAAATGTATGAAAGAGAGAGATTGGGAGGGATGACTTACTCAACGTAGTGGTCCCCATTGATGAGGGGCATGTAATGTAATTGATGGAATTGATGGCACCGAATGGTCCCCCCTACTAACTTTCACATAATAGTAGACTAGCATAGAAGTCTAGCCTTTTCTCTTCTGCTCAAAATAATTACAGAACTTGCACAGCCATCCACCATCACTAACCTATCATGGCCGAGAGAAAGAAATCATCACTCTCCCTACTTGTCCTCTCATTTGCATTGCTTCAGCTGTTTCTTTTTCTTAATGTTCCTGTAGTAGCTCCAACACCGGTGACCCAAGAAGCAGCTGAGGCTCAGGCTCTCCTCGCATGGAAAGCTAGCCTTGAAAACCACTCTCTTCTTAATTCATGGTCCCTCCTCAACAACAACAATGCTACTTCCACAGAAAGCAAGAGAAACTCCACATGCAATTGGCTTGGGATAACATGCAACGTTGCAGGGAGAATCACAAGGATAAACTTGTTCAATGCAAGTTTAAGAGGTAAGCTTGATAACCTCAGCTTCTCCTCCTTTTCAGAACTCACCATTTTCAATCTCAGCAGCAATGCACTCTATGGAACCATTCCGGCCCACATCGGAACTCTCACAAAGCTCAACATCCTAAATCTCTCTGTGAATCAATTCTTTGGTTATCTGCCGATTTCACTTCGAAACTTGACAAAGCTCACCACTCTATACGTCTATGCAAATTATATTTCTGGCTCCATACCTCAAGAAATAGGCCATTTGAAAAACCTACTCGACTTGGAATTGTCAACAAACCTACTAACAGGTACAATCCCTCCCACTCTAGGAAACTTGACAAAGCTCACCACCCTGTACATCCATACAAATAATATTTCTCGCTCCATACCTCAAGAAATAGGCCATTTGAAAAACCTAATCGACTTGAAATTGTCAACAAACCTACTAACAGGTACAATCTCTCCCACTCTAGGAAACTTGACAAAGCTCACCACCCTGTACATCTATGAAAATTATATTTCTGGCTCCATACCTCAAGAAATAGGATATTTGGAAAATCTTGTCAACTTGCGAATCTCATTTAACCTTCTAACTGGTACAATCCCTCCCACTCTAGGAAACTTGAAACAACTCAAAACCTTGGACATCCGTGTAAATCATATTTCTGGCTCCATACCTCAAGAAATAGGCTATTTGAAAAATCTAGTCAACTTAGAGATATCATATAACCTTTTAACTGGTCCAATGCCATCAACTATTGGTAAATTAAAAAACCTTACATTGTTCTCTGTCTTTAAAAACAAACTCTCTGGTCCAATTCCTCTAGAACTTACAAATCTGACACATTTAACTGATCTTTATTTAAATGAAAACAACTTCTCTGGCCATTTACCAGAAAAAATATGCCACGGAGGATCACTAACAAGATTTGCCGCATTTAGCAACCATTTAACCGGTCCTATCCAAAAATCCCTACATAATTGTACAACATTAATAAGAGTCCGCCTTGAAAATAACCATCTCACTGGAAATACATCCGAGGTTTTCGGACACTATCCAAATTTAATATATATGGATCTGAGCTACAATGACTTGTATGGTGAGCTCTCTCCAAAATGGGGAGAATGTCAGAGTTTGCAAAAGTTGCAATTATCCGGTAATAAGATCACAGGCAAGATTCCACCTGAATTTGGAAAGTTGAGTCAACTAAGAGAACTCCACCTCTCCTCAAACAGTCTAGCTGGTGAGATCCCCAAGGAGATGGGAAGGTTGTCTTTATTATTCCACTTGAGTTTAAATGATAATGAGCTTTCTGGCGGTGCACCATTAGAAATTGCGATGTTGTCAAACTTGGAGGATCTTGACCTATCAATGAACAACTTGAGTGGGAATATTCCAAAAGAGTTGATGAGTTGCTTTAAGCTTTGGTCCCTAAATCTGAGCAGAAATAATTTTAGTGGGAGCATTCCACTTCAAATTGGAACTCTAGCTACTCTTCGAAGCTTAGATCTCAGCCAAAATTCACTCAGCAAAGAGATACCATCACAACTTGGAAATTTGAAGATGTTAGAAAACCTTAATCTTTCCCACAATATGTTGTCAGGTCTTATTCCTCCTTCTTTTGAAGAGATCTCCAGCTTGATGTCCATTGACATTTCCTATAACAGTTTGGAGGGCCACATTCCTAAAAACAAAGCATTTCAAGAAGCACCATTCGAGGCACTCAATCACAACAAAGGTTTATGTGGAAATGCCTCGGGTTTGCAACCATGTAATTCTACTTCCATTGACAAAAGACATTTGAATAAAGTTAACAAAGTTGTGATCATCATTGCTCTTTCTATTTCTGGGATAATCTTTCTTTTACTTGCATGTATTGTGATATTCTTCTTTCTAAAACGAAGAGTGAGGCATACGACAATAGAGTTGCAAGAAATGAGCAGGGGTGATGTGTTCTCAATATGGAATTATGATGGAAGGATAGTGTATGATGATATCATGATTCAAGCGACAGAGAACTTTGATGGAAAATACTGCATTGGAGTGGGTGGTTCTGGAAGTGTCTACAAAGCAGAATTATCGACTGGCCAGGTAGTTGCCGTAAAGAAACTTCATCCATTGGAAGGGGGAGGCACGCAAGATCAGAAAAGCTTCAACAATGAAATAAAAGCATTGACAGAAATTCGGCATCGCAACATTGTGAAGTTGTATGGATTTTGTTCTCATGAACAATGCATGTTTTTGGTTTATGAGTACATTGAAAAGGGAAAGTTGGCTGGAATCTTAAGTTGTGAAGGAGCATTAGAATTGAATTGGATTAAAAGGATCAACGTTGTGAATGGTGTGGCTAGTGCTTTATCATATATGCACCATGATTGCTCTCTGCCAATAGTTCATCGGGACATATCGTCAAACAATATATTATTGGATTCAGAACTTGAGGCGTGCATATCAGATTACGGCACATCTAAACTTCTAAAGCCTGATTCATCAAATTGGTCATCCCTGGCGGGAACATATGGATATGTTGCTCCAGGTAATGTTATTTATTTGTTTGAGTCCTTTTTTTTTTTTTTTTTTGACATTGTGCTTATCATTTTCTTTTTTTTACCTAAATATTTTTTCTTTTTTATTACATTGTGCTAAGGATACAGATGGTGCTCGGAGACTTACAGTTTAACTACACCTACTCACAACCATAAAATTGACAATGACCTAAACATAAGCACTAAGTCTATATCATTAGGGATAAACCCAAAATCCCCCCGACCATCTAAGTCTTAGAAAGCACCAAACTTTTTAAGACCAGATTAGAGTGGTTTGACCACAGCTAATGAATGCTTTCACTTGCCTTATCAAAGTAATTACATCCTTTAGATAATTTAAAATATTTTTTTACTGTATGAATTTCTATTTTAAAAACTGGTAGACTTGCCTGTGAAAAACAAATTACACCTTTAGGATATTTTGGAATGAATTTTTTTATTGTATCACTTTCTATTTTAAATATTTTTTTATTGAATCACTACAGCACATAGTTCAAATGGTGTGGCCATATCTGCGAGTCATACTAGTTTGCACTAAACTCCCTCATCCACCAATTTGACCCTCTTTAAAAACACTAATAAATACACTACCGTGTTACAAAGGGTTCATTTGACTATTTAAACTGTGATGGAGATGTACTTTGTTCTCAAAAAGTAGATAAAGTAAAAGGGTGTTTAAATGTTTTATTTTTATACAAAACTCTCCCATCCTCTTTCCAACGTAATTGTAGATGCAAATGTTTTATTAAATGGGTGAAATGAACCTCTACTTCTGTCTCCGGTCAATGGAATTGTCGATGCAAAAAGAAGATTTGTGCAGCTGTTTATTACATAATATGATTTTAAAATTTTATTGCAGAGCTTGCCTACACAATGGAAGTGACAAAGCAGTGCGATGTTTATAGCTTTGGGGTGTTGACATTTGAAGTGCTAATGGGAAAGCATCCAGGAGATCTGATCCACACTTTACATTTTTCAACTGGCCAAAACATACTGCTGAAAGATGTGTTGGACCAACGTCTCTCACCTCCCTTTGCTCATACTGCTGATGAAGTAATCTCCGTAACAACGGTAGCACTTGCATGCATACGTGCCAATCCACAATCTCGGCCAAACATGCGGATTGTGTCTCAAAAATTGTCAAGTCATAGGTTGTGCACTTTGGAACCATTCCAAACCATCACATTGTGCCAATTGAATGATCTTGATATTTGAAAGATTGGTTGAAAGAAACCAAGGGTGTTTAGGATGTGAGTTTGTCATCTCGTTCAAGTGTATATATTTTGTATGGATCCAAGTCAGGTTAGGCAGCAGCATGTCTATAGCTTTTCTCTGTATGCATATAGTAAAAAGGTACCAAGAGTGAGTTTGTCGTATTATGGTTATATTTCAAGTTGTAGAGTCATGTCCACATATTATATCTTCTCGCATGTTTAATAGAGTGGATTGTAGCACTTGGTATCACTAATTTCTATTCTTTTTTTTTATTTTGCTAATTAACAGGAGACTTGAATATAACACAAGCCCATCAGGTCCAACTTTAGAAACACAAGCCCAAATCCAACCCAAGTTTGACGTGGGCCAGAAGTGTTGGCCCATGTGAAACATGTTACGCCTGAACGCATCCATTTAGTCAATTGGATCGGGTCGAGCTGGGCTTTGTATTACTTGTTTGGGCTTTATATTGCTCTCAAGCTTTCTATATAGTACTTACGTGGGTAAAAACAGTTAATAAACTACAAAACACTACATCTTTGGACTGAGCACGTGGGCTTCAAGTTTTCTACATTTAATTCAAGCCGGGCCCTAATATTAAATAGGGGCACCTTTAATGATCCCATTTTTTTCAATAACCCAGGGGAACCCAAACCAAGAGACTTTGGTCCTGAGCTCGATGGACACTAGATTCCTACCCACATGCACCAGGTAAACCTTTGATGAGTCTTTTCTCCATACACTTATACAATCCTTCCTTAAATTAATGACCATATAAAGTTAACTGGGCTCAACTCATGAAAAACACTCGAGTTAAATTTTGGTTCATTTAAAAACAATCTGATCATATGGTAGCCCAATCCAACGGTAAATACCATTCGATCAACAAATGCGCATCACATTGAAGTTCAGGATTCAAATCCAAGTTCCAGAGTCCAGCTTCGACCAAACTTGAGTTATGGGCCTTGTCCAACACTTCTAGGCCTAGAACACTAGTGCATCTGGGGTGACAACCAGCTCATCAACACTGGACTTATTCTAACTAACCATGAGTCAATTCAGTTAACTGGGTTCGTAAGGCCATTGAGTTGGATAACTCATGCACAGACATGCCCTCTAAAATACAATATCAATGTAGCAACTGCAAATTAAAGTTAATATAGGTTTGTGTAGCATTCACGGAAAATCATTTATGCGGAAAATTTCATTTTTCCATGGAAAAAGAAATATTTCCTATGTGCACCAATTGCAGAAAATTGAGCTATCCAACCATCACCATCCGAAAGCCTATTTTTCACCTGGTATTAAAATTTTAAAATTGAAGAGGTAAAGATGAAGATTTACAAAATAGGCATCAAGTACCATCCCCTTTTGGAACGAAATCGCTACCCAATCATCAATGTGAAATCAAATACGAGGAAAATGACGGTCCGTCCGTCTTTTATCTTATATCCTTCACTCACCTCCTTATCATTCCTTTACTTTGGGGTTTGGGACTCCACAACCCTCGGGTGAGGGAATTAGACCTTGGGTGAGGTAAGAGAGCCCTCGAGTGAGGAAGGACAGCCCTAGGGTGAGGGAAGATAACTATCAAGTTCGAACCCTAAGCAACCACGTAAGAACCGCCGCCTCTTACCACTAGGCTAAGAGGCGATTCTTACCACGATGGAATTGAATACCTACCAAGCACCCAAAACATGACGACCCAAGTGTCCACAAGTAATTCTAGCAAACAAACAGGCCTAGAATGGTGATGATCAATTCTTTGAGGGCCCCACCATGAGTGTCCTCGCCATCAATGGGCCCCACCTTCCTTCCAACATCACAAACTAATTTTGTTCCTCCTACGTGCAGCCCACCTCTTCATCTTGGCTTTAGGGGCCTGACAGCGAGGAGACGCACTTTAGATCCTCACGCCACACTTTTCTAACGTGCGCTGGAAGGGAGATTCGGAAAGAGGTCCCTGAACATTTCACTTTATTGCCTTAGGTCCACAATATTTTCTTATAGTGTGAAAGGTCCTTTTTCCAAATTTGAAAACCTAAAATATCTAATTTACCCTTTCTTCAAATCATATCCCATAATTAGTGGGATAAGCCATTAATAATGGTCAATTACCATTAAATTAGTCACGATTAATAAAATTCCACTAATGAGATTTTCAAATAAATTTCAAAAAAACACAAATAAATTTCAAAAATCAGGAAACAAATTTCAAATAAATTTCTAAAAATGAAATAAATTTAAAAAACACAAATAAATTTCAAAAAACAAAATAAATTTCAAAAAATGCAATAAATTTCAAAAGAACATAGATAATTTAAAAAGACGCAAATAAATTTCAAAAGATCCAAATAAATTTCAGAAAATGTAAATAAACTTTCAAGGAGGCAAATAAATTTCAAAAGATCCAAATAAAATTAAAAAAATATAAATAAATTTGAAAAGACGCAAATAAATTTTGAAAGACTAAATAAAATTAAAAAAGGCAAATAGATTTGAAAAAAAGCAAATAAATTTTCGAAAAAACTCAGATAGATTTTCAAAAAACTTAGATAAATTTGCCTAACACACAGAAAGACTTATTCAAAAAGTCAGTTAAAATTTCCAAATTGAAAATAAATTTGTCAGAAACTCAGATAAATTTTTCTAAAACTCAGTTAAATTTGTCGGAAACTCACATATATTTGCCAAAAATACAGATAAATTTCTCAGAAACTTAGATAGATTTGCTTTTGGGCTTTTGAAACCAGGTCAAACTTGACCCGACCTGACCCGGACTGGATCCGACCCTCTGGGGTCATCTTTTTCCTCCTCTCGTTCTCCTATTCCAGAACAAGAACCGCAAACGTTCCTGCAACGACGATGGCGCAAAGGCAATTCAACACAGGGCTCCGGCGAGGTGGCAGTGGTGATCCTCTTCTCTTCTTCCAGCAACGACGATGGCACCGACGAAGAACTTGTCTTCTGCTCTGGCAATGGGCGAATCCGGATCCTCTGTAATATGGGGTTTGAAAATCCGGATCTGCTGATCTTGATCTTTGGCGACGGTGATGGTCCACCTTCTGTTCAATTGCCGAAGAGCAAGGCATACGACAATAGAGTTGCAAGAAATGAGGAAGGGCGATGCATTTTCAATATTGGATTTTGATGGAAGGATTGTTTACGATGATATCATCCAAGCGATGGAGAACTTTGATAGCACTTACTGCACTGGGGTGGGAAGTTATGGAAGTGTCTACAAAGCAAAACTATCAACTGGCCAGGTAGTAGCTGTAAAGAGACTTCACCCATTGGAAGGAGGGAGCACACGTGATCAGAAAAGCTTCAATAATGAAATAAAAGCATTGACAGAAATTCGGCATCGCAACATTGTGAAGTTGTATGGATTTTGTTCCCATGAACAATGCATGTTTTTGGTTTATGAGTACATGGAAAGGGGTAAGTTAGCGGGAATCTTGAGCTGTGAAGGAGCATTGGAATTGGATTGGATTAAAAGGGTCAATGTTGTGAAAGGTGTGGCCAGTGGTTTATCGTATATGCACCATAATTGCTCTCCGCCTATAGTTCATCGGGACATATCGTCAAACAATAGATTGTTAGATTCTGAACTTAAGGCATGCATATCAGATTTCGGCACATCAAGACTTCTAAAGCCCGATTCATCAAATTGGTCATCACTTGCGGGAACATATGGATATGTTGCTCCAGGTAGTGTTATTTGTTTATTTGAATATTTATCTTTTGACTTTGCGCTTATCATTTTCACTTTTTTTTCTTTACCTAAACAGTTTTTCTTTTTTATTGCATTGTGAAATACAAATTACACCTTTTAGATGTTTTGAAATAATTTCTTATAATGTATCACTTTCTTTTTTAAATATTTTTAATTGAATCACTAGCTCACAGTTCAAATGGCGTGTTTGCGAGCCACACTAGTTTACACTAACCTCGCCTATCCACCAATTTGGCTATCTTTAAAAACAATAATAAATGCACTACCGTGTTAAAATAAGGGTGTAGTTGCTTATTTAAAGTAGGATAGACTTGTACTTTGTTTTCAGAAAGTAGATGAAGTAAAAGCATGTTTAAATGCTTTCTTTTTATATAAAATTTTCCCATCCTCTTTCTCAGTAGGAAGGTAATTAAATGGATGAAATGAACCATGAACCTTAATTTATTTCTTTCTTGAGTTAATGGAATTGTAGATGCAAAAGGAGATTTGTGCAGCTGTTGATCACATAATATGATTTTAAAATTTATTGCAAAGCTTGCATACACAATGGAAGTGGCAGAGAAGTGTGATGTTTATAGCTTTGGGGTGTTGACGTTTGAAGTGAAAATGGGAAAGCATCCAGGAGATCTCATCCACACACTACATTTTTCTACTAGCCAAAAGATACTGCTGAAAGATGTGTTGGACCAACGTCTCTCACCTCCCCCTGCTCAGACTACAGATGAAGTGATCTCCGTAGCAGTGGTAGCACTTACATGCATACGTGCCAATCTGCAATCTCGGCCAAACATTCGAAATATGTCTCAGAAATTGTCTAGTCATAGGTTGTCCACTTTGGAACCATTCCAAGCCATGACATTGTGCCAATTGAATGATCTTGATATTTGAAAGATTGGTTGAAAGAAACCAAGGGTGTATAGGGTGTGATTTTGCCATCTCGTTCATGTGTATATATTTTGTATGGATCCAAGTCAGGTTAGGCAACATGTCAATAGATTTTCTCTGTATGTATATAGTAAAAATGTACCAAGAGTGAGTTTGTCATCTTATGCCTATATTTCAAGTTGTAGAGTCAAGTCAATATATTATATCTTCTCATGTTTAATAGAGTGGATTGTAGCACTTGGTATCACTAATTTCTATTCTTTTTTTCATTTTCTTAATTAACAGGAGATCGACTTGAATATAACACAGGCCCATCCGGTCCGACTTTAGAAACACAAGCCCAGATCCAACCCAAGCTTGACGTGGGCCAGAAGTGCTGGCCCATGTGTGAAACATGTTACGCGTGAGTGCGTCCATTTAGTCAATTGGATCGAGTCGAGCTGGGCTGTGTATTACTTGTTTGGGCTTTATATCGCTATCAAGCTTTCTATATATTACTTATGTGGGTAAAAATAGTTAATAAACTACAAAACACTACTTCTTTGGACCAAGTGGGCGGGCTTCGAGTCTTCTACATTTAATTCAAGCCCGGCCTAAATAATAAATAGGGACACCTTTGATGATCCTTTTTTTTTTAATAACCCAGGAATCTCTCACCCAACCCATACCAAAAGCCTTTGGCCTTGAGCTCGATAGACACTAGATTCTACATATCCAAGAACTAATCCCTAGGGGCACATGCAGACCCTCCTATCCACATGCACGGGTAAACCTTTGATGAGTCTTTTCTCCGTACACTTACACAAGCCTTCCTTAAATTAATGATCGTATAAAGTTGACTGGGCTCAACTCTCGAGAAGCACTAGAGTTAAATTTTGGTTCATTTAAAAACAATCCGATCATGGTTGCCCATTCCAACGGTAAATACCGTTCGATCAAGAATTAAATTTATGTGGTGATGGGAGAACAAATGCGCATCACATTGAAGCTCAGGATTTAAATCCAATTTCCAGAGTCCATCTTCGACCAAACTTGAGATATGGGCCTCATCCAACACTTCTGGGCCTAGAAGACTAGTGCATCTGCAAAAAGGAACAAATTTTAGAGATGATCCAGCTGCAGTAGCTCAGTATTATGCGTAGGTGATGAAAACCGTAAGAGAAAAGTACATCTTTCTTTCAACAAAAAAAAAATGTATGTCTTTCATTTGAATTTGTAATCAATATCCATTTTCCTCGTCTTAAAAAGATTAAAATAAACCTAAATCTACCTATTATTATTCTCTACTGGGCCAGATGGCCTTAATTTTCCAAAAAGAAATTAGAATGGTCAGGATCTTTACTTTTCAGTAACAGCAATATAAACAAGAACTTGATCTTTTTTCTGTAAAATTTTCTCATATGAGTAAAGTGTTGGCTTTACCACAAAACCCAATTGTGTGCTCTGCGTGTGTGTGTGTGTGTGAGAGAGAGAGAGAGAGAGAGAGAGAGAGAGAGAGAGAGAGAGAATCATTGAACCGTTATTCTTATCCTCCGTTATTCTTTTGGTCTCACCAGGGGCAGTCGGTCGGAATAGATTTTTGCCGTCGTCCATTGGGTGTGGCCCATTGGAGATTAGATGGGATCTGAAAGTTGTTAGAAATATAAGTGAGTTGTTCATGTATTAGGGAGTACCGTCAGATGTTAAGAGAAAATGTTGAGAGAGATATTAAGAATAAGAAGGTTGGAGAGAGATTATTGGGGAGTTATTTCTATTATTTTTAGAGAAAATTAGTCAGAGGTCCCTTAATAATGCCTTTTAAGGCGTCTAATCAACAAGATTTTCGGTTAAAGCCTCTAGTCCATGCGCCTAGACATATTGCAGGCGGAGGTCCTTACGTATGCCAAATCATACATTTGCAATACTGATTTGCCCTTCTAACCGTCTGAATTTATGTCACTAATTTAATCCTAGTTTTAAGCTTCATGATATTTAATGACCGATATGCCCCTTGTAAACAAATCAAGATGTCTAACGGATTTTATTTCCTAGTTTTAAATCAAGTTTTGAAATTCAAATCAGAGGGAATAGATTAAGTTTCGAAACTCAAATGGGTGCAAACGATTTCAGGCCTCCTACACCAATATACAATTCACTGCAAAGGCACTACTTGCAGAAGCTTTCATGGATTTTCCTTACAATCATCAGATAACCATGATATTCATATCATACCCATCTTGGTGGAGAGGCCCAATATCTGATCATCATGAGTCTATTTTTTTCCAACTGATCTTTGCCCCACCTCATTTTTTAGGAGTTTTTGTGCGCGGGAGTTTCAGTGATAGTTGCCTCATAAGACATAGGAGAATAATCGCACCAAGACTTATTAGAAGTATTGAACTAATCTTTGCCCCACACAAGATCAGTATTGAGTCATTTTTAATGAGTTTATTATAGTCGTGCGCGAGAGTTTCTGTGAACTTATGTAGTTTTCTTCCTCACGTGGCTACTATATCTCCTTCCTTTTGTTGTATTATGAGTTTTTTCGAAAAGATATATAAATTTATCCTAGTTTTTTCGAAATTCTTTTGTTTCAAACTAAGATAAATTTATCCGAACTTCTTGCAAAACTCAGACAAATATATTTGAGTTTTGAACAAATTTATCTGAGTTTTCCCCAGCCCCACGTACAAATTTTTTAAATGATTTATCCTTCTCAGATAAATTTATCTGAGTTTTGCCCAGCCCCATGTGCAGACTTTTTGGATGATTTCTCATTCTTTGAATCAATTTTCCCCATTTTCGTTGTCTTATCTTTCGTAGTCCTTAATTTGTGCAATCAAATCATCTTTACGAAATTAACAGGTTTGCCCCTTTTTTCTCCAAATGAAACTCTTAACGAAATCAGTTTTTTCCTTTTTGTATACAGCACAGAGTGTATTAAGTGGGGCATTTTGGAACTTTCTATTTAAAACTTGAAAATGGACATTTGTCAGAAAAAAAAAAAAAAAAACATGGATCGTTTGCAATAAAAACCAAAGTTGAGGGACCTACGGCCAAACACCCCTTATTTTTATGAAAGAGAGATATAATAGAGAGATTAGAGACATTAGGAAAGTGGTTTTGTTTTGAATCATTTGAATGGGTTCCTCTTGTATATATTGGAAAGTCTACATTAATTGATCGATTTTCCCTTTTTAATTATCTAAGGGGCCATATTTCCAAACGCCCCTTATTGGAAAGTCGAAGTTGTGGCAATATGGCCCCTTAAAGTTACAACAAAACTTCCATTACTCCCTATCTACATGGCCCCTCTTTTAATCCTGCCCCACTCCATGAGAGTTGACATCCAATGCTTGCATGGGTCCTATAGCCCTCCTCGTTACCACAGCACAATTATAACGACTCTGGAAAACCATATGGGACGTTTAGTAAAGAACACAAAGCAAGACAGAGAAACATTTGTGTTGAGCCGCTGCCTGTGGGAGGCCCAGTGTCGATCCAGCAATAATTAGGACGTTCGCTCCTGGTGTGACCTTTTATGGCCTAAGCACTTTATGCCTGATCGTTGATCGATTTCGTCTTAGCCCAACCTATAATGTGTCCAGCCTAATTGTTTGCATAAGGAATTTTCAATGTGTCCCACAAATTAAATACACACACTAATGGCCAAATGTAAGCTTGAGTCCAAGTTATGAGTTTCCTCTATAGAAGAGAGACAATTGGAAAGACCAGCTCAGCCTCAACCTTTTTAGTTATTGGGCCAGAAATTAGTTCTAGTGTCAATCCCTGAGCTTCAAATTAAAACTTCGTTGAATTCACACCACCTGATCTAATCCTGCCCACTTACAATTCTAGTGGCTACCAGAAGGATAGCCCGATTTGGAACAAGAGAATTGCTCTATGGAATAAACATATTGCCTTATGAGATGCCACTATTATTAAGCTATTGTCAATCCATTTGATGATGGTCGATGGATATAAAGCTACCAAAACGATGGCCCGATTTAAATAACTGAATTACATGCACGCTAAATAAAAACTTCTAACCAAGTAGGAAACAAAACCTTCATCGTAATCATATAAATCTGATCAAACCAAGAAAAGAGTATTTTTAATGATATCCTAAGTCCTAACCTGCATGACATCACCAACACATCCCCCGATGCGTGTGTTGAGTCAGTGATGACATCAACCGTCCATGTTTGGTTTTCCAGCTACAATTTGACACATACAAAGAGAAAGAAACACAAGGACTTTTACAAATCCATCAAGACCAAAGGGAGTGCGGGGGGTGCAGGGTCTGCTGTAGTTTGCTTTAGTTAAACTACAGGTAGAATCGAACGGCTGTGGGTTGGTATTTTCTAATGTGTGTGATAGAGATCTAATGTGTGTGATAGAGATCTGATGGCCGGCGAAGTTGGATGGATGGTGGGGATGGGTGTGAGCCTGAAGTGGGTCGAGAGAGAAAAGGTTGAAGAGAGAAAAGGTTTTTTGAAAGTGAGTTGAAGAGAGAGAAAAGGTTTTAAAATACAAGATATTTCTTAATTTTATTTTATTTAGAAAATACCAGCCATTGGATGCTGTGGGTTTCTACCTACAGCAGCAGACCCCCCGCACCCGACCAAAGGGGCTTATTTTTCATCAAATCAGGAATGATGTTTCCCTATGGCAAACTACATCAGAAAGTGACCAGGAGCGGACCCAGGTTCAAGGGTTTGGGGCTGATTGGCCTTTAAGGATTGGAGCAGCCAATGTCATACTGATTGGGCTACGTTGCAGGAGAAGAAAAGATGGTTGACAGTTTCTGGTTCCTTGAAGCAGAGATTGCATCTCGAAGCTAGGGAGAAGCCCAGGTGCTATAGACGATCTTCAGTAGGGGTGCGCTTTAGCATCAAGCGCCATCCGAAGCAGGAGACTTTTGGCTGGGAGATGCCATTCCAAATCAGCGGAGGCCAAAGGGGAACAGTGCCTTTCACTCTAAGGGTCTCCCAAGCATGTTGTTGAGACAGGTTTCCATCGGTGGCCTCCTTCCAGTGGAGCTGATCACTATCCGAGGGGCTGGGAGAGAGAATAGTAGTTGCAGCTGATAGCATATCACGAATTGGAGCAGGAAGGCTGTGAGGGAAGTGCCAAGCGTTTGAGTGGAAAAAAGAGGAAAGTCGCTGGTCAAGAGGGAAGTTCAGAGTGGGGAAGACTGCCGAGAGAGGTTTGTCTCCATGCCAAGTGTCGTGCCAAGCATTAATACTCTCTCCATTGCCAAACGACCAAGCACTACCCTGTTGGATGAAGTGAGAGAGACGTCTAATTCGCTTCCAAATACATGACCCGTAGATGGTGTTAGCTGGATTCCAGATGGAGGTGCTCTTGAAGTACCTACTCCTGAACCAGGAAGACCAGATTGAGCTCGTTGTAGATGCTTGCCAGCCCAGCTTTAAGAGAGAAGCTTCATTTACTTCAGAGATGTTCCTAATGCCTAGCCCTCCTTCTTGCTTAGGGAGAGTTACTTGAGACCAGCTGACATGATTAATTTTGGAGGAGGGGGAATTGCCTGACCACAGGAAGTGACGCATCAGTCGCTCAATGCCTTTGCAGATAGTAGCTGGACAGGTAGAATCGAACGGACCCACAGCATCAAATGGCTGGTATTTTCTAATGTGTGTGATGGAGATCTGATGGCCGACGAAGTTGGATGGATGGTGGGGATGGGTGTGAGCCGGAAGTGGGTCGAGAGAGAAAAGGTTGAAGAGAGAGAAAATGTTTTTTGAAAGTGAGTTGAAGAGAGAGAAAAGGTTTTAAAATACAAGATATTTTTTAATTTTATTTTATTTAGAAAATACCAGCCACTGTAACCCACAACCGTTCATTCTACCTACAGCAGACCCCCCGCACCCGACCAAAGGGGCTTATTTTTCATCAAATCAGGAATGATGTTTCCCTAGGGCAAACTACATCAGAAAGTGACCAGGAGCGGACCCAGGTACAAGGGTTTGGGGCTGAAGCCCGACCCGATACTTGAAAAAAAGTTAAAATTTTCTAAGAACCCCCTACAAATTTTGCTAACTAATATGCATTTTTTTACATTTTGCCCCTTCCCCAATATTTCTTTTACATAAAGCCCCCCACTTGAATTACCTTGATCCACCCTTCCTTTGCGCCCATAGTTCCTTGATTGTGGGTATTCTGCACATTGAATGCACTATTGCTTTTTTATTGCCGCCAACAAGTTTCGAGCTCCTTGGGCTGTTTAATTGTGGAAGGGAAATGGAACTTCATTGAAATCCCTTTACCGGCCCGTCGTATGAGCCTGATCATTTCTATTATGCCAAGGGGATGTCTGATGTTATTATAAATTTGGGTTGCTTTTCTATTACAATTTAAGATCCTCCTGGGTGCGGTTTTTTCTTGGATTCCAGACCCTTAAAAATTAGATTGCATCTAAGAAAGTTCAGTAAAAAGTGTGCATTGTGTGTCACGTCCCCCAGAATGAAACCAAGGAAAACATGAATTATAGTATTAAATATAAAATTTCCCATGAATTCTTCCACATAAGCTTCCAAAATATGAACCCACAAAATTTCGAACCATAGTTAGTCATAATAAATTATAAGTAAAATCTCGCGGAAGCATTAAATCCAATAGGTATCAATTTTTAAACCAAACCAACACATAAGCAGCTAAATGTTAAAGGTTTAAGTTGCCAAATAAACTAAACAAACAACTAAATAAATTTAAGTCCATTATGAAGATATTGCTACTAAAAATGGTCTCTACGATGAAGGTCTCTCTTATGCAGACTCAGATGGCTCCGAACCCATCTCCGGCACTCCACTTAGACTCATCAGCTAGCTCAAACGCTGGATACGTTTGACCTTCTTTCGTCTCCTCGGTAGGTTAGGGATCGGTATCTATGCACCATTAAACAACGTAAATAGCAAGCACTCAAACATAATTTACAAATAAAACACAAGATCCATAAGCCTAATGACATGTGATAATCATAAGATAATAATATTGTGATAAAGCCGAAAAGGACGTCTAAACAAATCCCATCTACAAAATAAAGGAATACAATAGTCATACAGAAGTAATGATAAACCGAGAAAACCCGTTCGTAAAGTCAGCAGTCATAAATCGATTTGTAATCGTAATATCCAGATAAACCGGTTCATATTTACATCGGTGATCAGCCGTTCGTATACGATCTGCAGTCGTTCATATATGACCCAAACATTCACATTAATAATAGCATAATAGATGCAACTAGTAATGCTCCTACACATGAATGGAAAAGGAGTGAAGACGTACGAGCCAATCCTAAGGTCAAAAGCGCGGTCTTGTACCCAACAACACTACAAGGATCTCTAATAGATAAAAGGTCAATGCATCTCTTCATAATCAACTGTTGATCATGGGGCTGAGCTCTAATCCACTAGGTTCTTTGAAGCCATACAAGGTACTAAACCCTACGTTGGTAAGATACCGCGTGCCCAAACGATACTTACTCAGGTCGAATGATCCAAATAATAGGGTTCAAAATATAAATTTGACTTATCAAGAACTAAGGGCACATTTTAACGTAACTAACAAATGATAATAAGGAATAACAAGCCTCAGTTTATAATTTCCGAGGGCTTAGGGTCTTATCCCTAGCAATCTCCACGTTCAATGTTTTATAAAATAAACCAAAGGGCCAAATCATGATTTTCTAAGACTAACAGGACCTTCTTGCAATTTTATGATTCATATAGGGTTGGAACTTCTTACCCAATAGCGTATCTTAATATCCCCAAGAGAATTGGTCATAAGGGCATAATGGGGTTCATTAAAAACACCGGAACTTTTTTTTCCAATTTTTAGAAACTTATGGCAAATCATGGGAGCTGCTATATGTTCAGCCGGAGTTGCTTTTTGGACATCCGTCCATGGGACCCTTAATGGACGAAAAAAGACGAAATTTACTTTAAAATTTTAGATGCAACGAGTACAATAGTGTTAAGGTCAGTATAGGGTTTGAATCTTTCAAAGGTGGCCCCATCATTCATTAAATGAAGATGTTGTACCGTACTACAATACGGTGATGCTGAAATTATGAAATTATGCCCTAAAAACGTAAGTAAAAATGATTTTTAATAATTTTCTTAACGACTTGACTGTCTTTTGTGCGAGTCATCCGTTTTTACTTGGGACCATTTTTAATGTCTCTTGAGAAGAAAAGTCTTCAACCAATCCGAGAAAGAGATGCACCTGATTGGTGTTAAGTCAAGGTCAAAAGTCTTTACAAAGAAAAATCAATGTCAAGAGGGAACACCTTCATAGAGGAGGGGTCAGTACTAGTTGGACATTAAACGTAATGGAAGAATAGTGGCCATTAGTAATTGGGCATTAAATGTAATGTAAGAAGAGTCGCCATTAGCAGTTGGGCATTTAATACAATATTAAATGATAAGTTGATTGATTATAGGACTTGAGGTTTAAGGGTTTTGTATCACATTTTTAAATTAATTGCTTCTAGGATTTGAGGTTTCAAGGTTTGTTTTATCAAACGTTAGTTTTAAGTACTACAACCACCGGTAACGATATATGCTTCATTTTCATCGTTACTATATGAGCTTGAATTACTATAAGGATCAATACCATGGATGAGGATTTCTCAATGCCTCTTAAATTGGAATTCCTCATTGGGGATTTGCATATCTTCTATCAACTGCTAATCGCATTTTCTACTTCATTTGTCTTTCTTAGTCAATCAATTTAAAGCAATTAATTTTCTCATATCATATCTGGCACCCAAATTCTTAAGAAAAAACCTTGGCTTTTCACAAAGTCTCATATATTATCAATTGCAAATGCGGATTTAGACCTGGATAGAACTACAATGCAATGCCATTGCATTATAGTATGGTGTAGTGCCCTTCTTCAAAGCAGTGGCGGATCCAGAATTTAAAATCACTGGGGGCACAATTAAGTAGTAGGGGGTCCGGGGGCAACGCCCCCGGGATTTTTTTTTTTTGTTATTTATATGATTGCAAATGATTTTTTTTTTCTTTTTTTTTTCATGCTTGAGAAAAAACAATACACAAAAAAAGTAGTGGACCTTTTACATACACTATCAGTAACTAATACACAGAAAGGTGCATTCAAAGACAGATAGTTTGTAGATTTCCACTGCATTGCAAATCATGCCTAGCAAGGACAAATAGTGTGCAGATTTACCCCAAACCTTTTATATGGAACAAATATAATATAATAATTTCAAGCAATAAAACAAGACATATTTATTTATCACAATTGTTCTCTACGAGTTTTCATTGGGGGGCCTGGTTCAATGTCACTGGGGGTCTAACTTAGTATACATAATTTTTTTTTTCCCAAAAAGTCACTGGGGGCCTAGCCCCCCAGTGACTATGAACTACATCCGCCTTTGCATATTAATTTATCTTAACTGTTTTCAGCGATGACTGCTGTTAATTTTTCTTGGCATTAGCTCTTGCAAGAGACTGAGAACGCGGTGATGCTATAAGAAAGTGATTAAAACAATCAAAATTAGGGGGGACAAGAATATGAAATACCTAAAGTTAATATTGGGCTACAAAAATCCATTGGGGGCCCAAAAAATTCACTGGGGGCCTTATGGAAAAAATCAATGGGCCCCACCAAAATTTGAATTGAAACTTAGAAATCCACTGGGGGCCCAGGCACCCAGTGGTTACATGCTCCGTCCGCCACTGCTTCAAAGTATGGTGGGGCCTAACTTCTCAAGATCCAAGCCAGTCATCAATGCAATATAAGGCAGTTATCAGTAATTGGGCATTAGCTAGCATAAAAAACAGGCATGAATCTATATAAATAAATTATAGATATGAAATGGGATTAGGGTGAAATCCTACCCTTGGCCTTGATGAAGAAGGGTAATACCACTTCATTAAAAAAAAATGGAGATCCGAGGGTTCTCAACCGTTTGGGCTGGACTAATCCCTCTGGTTTCAAAGGAAAGCGGGGTAAATATCTCTGTAGCCCCAAGGTGGTAACACTAGTGGACTCAACCTTCAATTCTTGAAGAAGGGGGAATTGGGAGTCGACAATACCAAGACGTCTTGCTCCGGAAGAGGGTGGAACTGTGGTCTTAACCACTCGGCAACCCTTGACTAGTTTGACACTTTACTAGTATAGTAAAAGTCAAGTAAAGCCTCTATTTTTCAGACAAAATATCACATCAAAAACACTTTAATTCAAAACTTCCTTTATTTTTTTCAAAAAAAAGTCAAAAAGCAACTACCTTTATCCACTGAAATACAAAAAAAAAAAAAAAAAAACCCTCCACTTTCTTAAAAAAAAAAGTTAAAAAGATTCGATAACAAACAACAAAAAATAAAATACCGTCATAACCCACTTATATTTTATTCTTTCTTCAAAATCAACTTTACTTCACTTGATTTTATTAGTAGAGTTGCCAAACTGCCCAGGTTTATGCATGACAATAAACAATCCACCAAGTTGGATTTTTTTTCCTTTTAATGTAGAAATCTCAAAAATGAAAAATAAAGTCTCGCTGAAATTGACACTATTTGAAGTTTTTATCTCTTTCAACTTCTACTTATATTTTTCTTGTATGAATTGTTATTTACTTGTTTGATTCATATACATAACAGTTGAAATCAGGACATGTTGGAAAAGACATAATTAAATAATTTGAACACATGTATGCTTTCTAAATCTGACAAAGTAGAACTTGAAACTTGTGAATAGTAGTTTTTCATTAAAGTTGTTTAAGTTGACTAAAGAAATCTTTTTCTTGAAGTGGAAAAGGCTTTAACGTTTAAACTATGAAAAATTCTTCTTGGACATGGGGGGGGGGGGGGGGGGGGGGGAACTGTGGCCCGGTCCCCCCCAGTATGTCCAAGTAGCAGGGCTCTTAAACTATTAGATAGTTGTGGGTTACTAGAAGTAGAGACTCATAGAGTAAAATAATATTTTAACAATACAAACTGAAGAAGATATGGATGTGAATAATCTAATCACTAATAGATGTGAATCCATAAGAATTTTTAAGAATACTAAAATTAAACAAGCAGAAACTAGTGAGGAACAAGTATTAAAATTATTAGAGCTGACAAAAGAGGGGAATACATCTGAAATGAAATTAATGAGTATTGTAAAAAAAATGACATTAAACAACAATTAACAATAGCTTATACTCTCACAAAAAAAAAAAAGAAGGCTTATCTATTGCAACAAAAAATGGTGTTGCTTAAAGATATAATAGAACAAATATGAAAATGTATTGGCTCATGGATGAGGCTGCATTTCCTTTTCATGAGTAAAATCATTTGATGTTTCATAGCTGAATAATGGACTCTCTTGTATATTTTATATATATATATATATATATATATATATATATATCTGTGTGTGTGTCTCGTGTGTAGCCTTTTGTGCCCCCTCTTCTTTGCTAATACAATTTTACCCTTTAGCAAAAAAAAAAAAAAAAAGAATAGCTGAATAATGGACTGATTTTTAGAGACTTGTTTGTCACTTGCCTCAGGTTGAGACGAAATCGGATTGAGAATATATCCAACATCAATGAATGAACTAGAGAGAGAAAATATATAAAGGAGTTTTCACGGCAACTGCAAGTTGGTGATGATAATTCCACGCTGCAAGGATAAGGTGTGTATGGCTGAGAACGAGTAGAATGACTTCGGTCACTTCACTTGCTGGAGGGATAACCTTATTGATTGGTGAGTCTTCCGGGTCTGTCTTCTTCAATGGAAGACTTGGAATTTGCACAACGATGATAGGTTGATATATGCCCAACATACATGACAGTATGCGATGCATCAACTGTTGGTGGATCTTACTCATAGTGGAAATTAAAGTCGATAAAACTTACTAGATAGGTGTGTCCTACCTTCAATAGACAAAACACTCATGATGATCTGGGGCATAGGCAAGTCAAATACGGTTCAGATTAGTTGGTTGGGTCAAGTTTTGCACCCTTAAATTGTGGATTGCCTTAATTAAGTGAACTATATATATTTGATATCTTTTCCAGTTAATTAACTTGATCGCTCATAGGGTTTGAGGTTTAAGAGTTTTCTTTTTTCAAAAATAAAAAATAAAAACACCGTTAATCTAGGAATCATATATATATATATATATATATATCCTCATTGGGTGGACCACACGTAGATCTTGTGTGTGGTTTGATCGGTTTTGTCTTTATTTCTTCTAACATTGTTTGTTTGTATTAGAGTAAATAGGAATTGAATAGATATGAATTCATGATCAATTTGTATGTTTAGGATCTAACACATATAAGATAGTAATGTAAGTGGCCCCATCAAGATCCAATGGATGAAAGAGTCTAGGACGGGGGTGCACACGACTACCTTCTTATTAGAAGGATTTGCCATCAATACAGTTGAGCACTAAAAAAAATCTTCTATTTTAGGTTTTATACTTTTATTTTTATTTTGTTTACATCACTGATTTTCTGGACCAGTACAATTATCAGCCCATGGTCCAGCAACAATTAGACGTCCACCTATGGTGTCAAACCATTTTAAGGCCCAAGTAAATTATGCTGGATCCATGACGAAAGGAGCGAATCTGTATGAGCCGAACCTACAGTGTCCAGCCCAATTGTATAAATAAGGAAATTTCAATCTGTGTACCAAAAAATAAAAAATAAGAAAGCCGAAAAACTAATGGCCCAAGTCTCTAATGTTTCCTCTAGAATATGAGAGACATTGGAGGACAAGACTGTAATTCGTTTCATTACTGGGCCGGAAAGCTGTAAGAGTTTCAACCCAAGAGCTTTAAAAATTAGTTCAAATCCTGCCGAAAGCCCGCTGGAGAACTACTTGAATGTATATTATATACAGAGACTGGGACGGATCGAAGTACAGGGATGTGGGTGTGGTCGCACATGTAGACACATTTGCATGTATGGTTGCAAGCCAATGGAGATAACTTGTATGAATCGTTTGGGGAATTTCAAAAGTGACAGTTCCCAAAGTGGAATTTGAAATGGAGAATTTGGAATTTCACTCGGACAATACCTGTATTGCTGATGTTGGGAACAGCTGAAAGATACCTATTGTCAACACCGGAAGAGGAAAGCTTGTGTATCTACAGAAAACATTAATATCATGTGATACACATCAATTTCAAAAAAAGAAAAAAAAATCTCATGCCTTGCAGCTCTTTCACACGGTTTCCCAGTATGAGAAAAAGGAAAGGCTTCACCACTATAGGCGAGTCCGGATCCCCTGTAACGTCCAAACAGGGGAACTCTAGTTGGACGAATGAGGGGGCGACACGCTTCCCTATTTAAACGAATGAGGGGGCGACAAGCGGACATCCTTACTAAGGTTGAAATAAAGGGAAGATGGACTGTGGACATTCATGTCCTCGTGTCGCCCCCTCATTCTTCCAAACTGGGGCGAAACAGGAGATCCGGACTCCTTGGAAGGGGCTACATTGATTTTTTCTTCATTGCTATTGACTTGAATGACTTTGTTTCTCATTTGCTCGAGACAAGTAGGAAACTGAAACATATTTAAATTGAAACTGCTACTAATGGCCTGACTTTTGTGTCAATGTTTGTCGTCTAGTATAACGCGCATAATGACTTGGGTCATTTCCTGAATTACTTTTCCTGGAAGCAGCAAGAAGGATGCAAATGTAGCCCAGACATCCACAATCCCAAGTCTGGCAATTTTTCTTCTTCCGTGAAAACATTGGCATTTACGCGTCCGAACATACACAATCCTCCAGCTCTTGTTGCGTCTTTCTTCATTTGAATGTGAATGCGGGGAAAAAGAACAGCTTGCTAAAATTGACTACAAGAGCAGGGCAATGTGGGGAAAAGTCTAGCCTTTTCTCTATAAGAAGCTACACCTTCTGCGCAAAATAATCACAGAACTTACACAACCATCCACCATCGCTAACCTATCATGGCCGAGAGAAAGAAATCATCACTCTCCCTACTTGTCCTCTCATTTGCACTGCTTCAGCTGTTACTTTCTCTTAATGTCCGTGCAGTAGCTCGAGCACCAGTGACCCAAGATGCAGCTGAGGTTCAGGCTCTCCTCGCATGGAAAGCTAGCCTTGAAAAACACTCTCTTCTTAATTCATGGTCCCTCCTCAACAACAACAATGCTACTTCCACAGAAAGCAAGAGAAACTCCACATGCAATTGGCTTGGGATAACATGCAACGTTGCAAGGAGAATCATAAGGATAAACTTGTTCAATGCAAGTTTAAGAGGTAAGCTTGATAACCTCAACTTCTTAGCCTTTTCAGAACTCACCATTCTCAATCTCAGTAGCAATGCACTCTATGGAACTATTCCGGCCCACATCGGAGCTTTCACAAAGCTCAACATCCTTGATCTCTCTATGAATCAATTCTTCGGTTATCTACCACTTTCACTTGGAAACTTGACAAAGCTCACCACCCTCTACATCTATGAAAATAGTATTTCTGGAACCATCCCCCATGAAATAGGCTATTTGGAAAATCTAATCAACTTGAAACTGTCAACAAACCTTTTAACAGGTGCAATCCCTCCCACTATAGGAAACTTGACAAAGCTCACCGCCTTGTACATCCGTAAAAATAATATTTCTGGCTCCATACCTCAAGAAATAACCTATTTGAAAAATCTAGTCCACTTAGAGATATCATCTAACCTTTTAACTGGGCCAATCCCATCAACTATTGGTAATTTGAAAAACCTTACAACGTTCTCTGTCTGGCTAAACAAACTCTCTGGTCCAATTCCTCCAGAACTTACAAATCTGACACATTTAACTAAGCTTTATTTAAATAAAAACAACTTCTCTGGCCATTTACCGGAAAAACTATGCCACAGAGGGTCACTAACAAAGCTTATTGCATATAGCAACCATTTAACTGGTCCTATCCCAAAATCCCTACAGAATTGTACGACTTTAATAAGAGTCCGCCTTGAAAATAACCAACTCACTGGAAATACATCCAAGGTTTTCGGATACTATCCAAATTTAAAATATATGGATTTGAGCAACAATGAATTGTCTGGTGAGCTCTCATCAAAATGGGGAGAATGGAAAAACTTAACATTGTTAAATTTATTTGGTAATAAGTTTAGTGGTAAGATTCCACCTGAATTTGGAAAGTTGAGTCAACTGGAAGTACTCGACCTCTCTTCAAACAGTCTAGCTGGCGAGATCCCTAAGGAGATGGGAAGGTTGTCTTCATTATTCAACTTGAGTTTAAATGATAATGAACTTTTTGGCAGTGTGCCATTAGAAATTGGGTTGCTATCAGACTTGGAGGGCCTTGACCTATCAATGAACAACTTGAGTGGCCATATTCCAGAAGAGTTGATGAGTTGCTTTAAGCTATGGTCCCTAGATTTGGGCAGAAATCATTTTAGTGGGAGCATCCCACTTCAAATTGGAACTCTAGCTACTCTTCGAAGCTTAGATCTCAGCCAAAATTCACTCAGCAAAGAGATACCATCACAACTTGGAAATTTGAAGATGTTAGAAAACCTCAATTTTTCCCACAATATGTTGTTGGGTCATATTCCATCATCTTTTGAAGAGATCTTCAGCCTGACGTCCATTGACATTTCCTATAATAATTTGGAGGGTCCCATTCCAAGAAACAAAGCATTTCAACAAGCACCATTCGAGGCTCTCAGTCACAATAAAGGCTTATGTGGAAATGCCTCTGGTTTGCAACCATGTAATTCCACTTTCATTGACAAAAAACATTTGAAGAAAGACTCAAAAGTTGTGATCATCATTACTCTTTCTATTTCTGGGTTAATCTTCTTTTTACTTGCATGTATTGTGATATTCTTCTTTCTGAAACGAAGAGCAAGGCATACGGCAATAGAGTTGCAAGAAATGAGGCAGGGTGATGCATTTTCAATATGGGATTTTGATGGAATGATTGTTTACAATGATATCATTCAAGCGACAGAGAACTTTGATAGCAATTACTGCATTGGGGTGGGAGGTTATGGAAGTGTCTACAAAGCAAAACTATCAACTGGCCAGGTAGTAGCTGTAAAGAGATTTCACCCAATGGAAGGAGGGAGCACATGTGATCAGAAAAGCTTCAATAATGAAATAAAAGCATTGACAGAAATTCGGCATCGCAACATTGTGAAGTTGTATGGATTTTGTTCCCATGAACAATGCATGTTTTTGGTTTATGAGTACATGGAAAGGGGTAAGTTGGCGGGAATCTTGAGCTATGAAGAAGCATTGGAATTGGATTGGGTTAAAAGGGTCAATATTGTGAAAGGTGTGGCTAGTGCTTTATCGTATATGCACCATGATTGCTCTCCGCCAATAGTTCATCGGGACATATCGTCAAACAATATATTGTTAGATTCAAAACTTGAGGTATGCATATCAGATTTCGGCACATCTAAACTTCTACAGCATGATTCATCAAATTGGTCATCACTTGCGGGAACATATGGATATGTTGCTCCAGGTATTGTTATTTGTTTATTTGAATATTTATCTTTTGACATTGCGCTTATCATTTTTTTCTTTTTCTTTTTTACCTAAACAGTTTTTCTTTTTTATTGCATTGTAAAATACAAATTACACCTTTAAGATGTTTTGAAATAATTTCTTTTAATGTATCACTTTCTTTTTTAAATATCTTTAATTGAACTACTAGTACATAGTTCAAATGGCATGGCCATATCGCGAGCCACACTAGTTTACGCTAAACTCGCTTATCCATCAATTTGTGAAAGAACTAGCTGGTCCTAGATGGGTGTCGGAACCGAACTCGCCGAGAACCTCATGCGTTCCGGTGTGAGGTAGACCTGCGAACTCACTACGAATGCTTTCAGATCTACTGGATAGTCAAGCAAGGGTTCCCATCTCCCTTATATAGAGCAATCCCTTGGAGTTACAACTCTATCCGGACTCTACCTCTCCTAGAATCTCACATCTCCTGACCAGCGTGGGAATTCTGCCAACTGAGAGTCTAAACTTGATCCAAACTCTACCACCAAGAGTTTGATCCTTATCTGACTCAACCAGATCAAGACTTATTGGGAGTTCATCCGCGGCACACCGCCGGGCTCGATCTAGCGTGGGCCCAATGGCAGTCGGGCCACACAATTTTCCTAACAATTTGGCCATCTTTAAAAACACTAATAAATACACTACCGTGTTAAAATAAGGGTTTATTTGCTTATTTAAACTATGATGGACATGTACTTTATTTTCAAGAAGTAGATGAAGTAAAAGGGTGTTTAAAGGTTTTCTTTTTATATAAAATTGTCCCATCCTCTTTCTCAATAGGAAGGTAATTAAATGGATGAAATGAACCTTTACTTCTTTCTTGAGTCAATGGAATTATAGATGCAAAAGGAGATTTGTGCAGTTGTAGATCACAGAATATGATTTTAAAAATTTATTGCAGAGCTTGCATACACAATGGAAGTGACAGAGAAGTGTGACGTTTATAGCTTTGGGGTGTTGACGTTTGAAGTGTTAATGGGAAATCATCCAGGAGATATCATCCACACTTTAAATTTTTCTACTAGCCAAAACATTCTACTGAAAAATGTGTTGGACCAGCGTCTCTCACCTCTCTCTGCTCAGATTGTAGATGAATTGATCTCCGTAGCAGTGGTAGCACTTGCATGTATACGTGCTAATCCACAATCTCGGCCAAACATGCGGAATGTGTCTCAGAAATTGTCAAGTCATAGGTTGTGCACTTTGGAACCATTCCAAACCATCACATTGTGCCAATTGAATGATCTTGATATTTGAAAGATTGGTTGAATGAAACCAAGGGTGTATATGGTGTGAATTTGCCACCTCGTTCATGTGTATATATTTTGTGTGGATCCAACTCAGGTCAGGCAGCATGTCAATAGATTTTCTCTGTATGTATATTGTAAAAAGGTACCAAGAGTGAGTTTGTCATCTTATGCTTATATTTCAAGTTGTAGAGTCATGTCAATATATTATATCTTCTCGCATGTTTAACATAGTGGATTGTAGCACTTGGTATCACTAATTTCTATTCTTTTTTTTATTTTCTTAATTAATAGGAGACTTGAATATAACACAAGCCCTTCTGGTCCAACTTTCGAAACACAAGCCCAAATCCAACCCTAGTTTGACGTTGGCCAGAAGTGTTGGGCCATGTGAAACATGTTACGCCTGAGCGCGTCCATTAAATCAATTGGATCGGGTCGAGCTGGGCTTTGTATTACTTGTTCGGGCTTCATATCGCTCTCAAGCTTTCTATATATTACTTATGTGGGTAAAAACGATTAATAAACTACAAAGCACTACTTCTGTGGATGGAGTGGGTGGGCTTCAAGTTTTCTACATTTAATTCAAGCTCGGCCCGAATATTAAATAGGGACACCTTTGATGATCTTTTTCTTTTTTTAATAACTCAAGGTATCTCTCACCCAACCCAGACCAAGTGCCTTTGGTCCTGAGCTCAATGGACACTAGATTCTACATATCCGAGAACTAATCCCTTGGGGCACATACAAACCCTCCTATCCACATGCACCAGGTAAACCTTTGAATTTTTTGGTGTTCTGACTTTCTGCTAATGGATTTTTTTTAAGTGTAGGTCGAGATAGAACCTTTTGTCTGCTCACCCTTTTAATGCAAATTCTCTCAGTTATGAGGTTTTTGACTACTTGGTTTCTGTGATACTATTTTATTTATTTTATCATGAAATGGGCTTTTGAATCTATGGTTTCTATATCTTTCTACTGATGACTTTCAAATTCATGTTGATATAGAACCTTTTGCTTCCTCACCCTTTCTATGCAAATCCCCAGAGTTAAAAAAAAAAAAAAAAAAAACCACCTTGCATGAGGTTTTAGACAACTGTCTGTGATTTTTAATGACTAATTTGCCCTTGTAAACCCATCAAGTTGTCTCACTGGTTTTAGATCAAGTTTTGAAATTCAAATGGGAGGGAATGGATGAAGTTTCAAAATTCAAATGGGAGGGAGTCATTCCAGGCCTCCTACACCAAAGTACGATTTGAAGTAGAGGCACTATTTACAGAAGCTTTCATGAATTTTCTTTGCAGTCATCAAATAACGATGCCATTCATATCATACCTATCTTGGTGGAAAGGCCGAAGATTTGATTATCAACCTAATTTTTTCCAAATGGTCTTTGTCCCACCTCATTGTTGAGGAATTTTTGTGATCGTTGCCCCACATTACATAGAAGAAGAATTGCACCAACACTTCAAAAGTATTGAATTGATCTTTGTCCCACACAAGATTAGTATTGACTTCTTTTTAATGGATTCATTCTAGTCGTGCATGAGAGTTTTTGTGATCTTCTGTGGTTTTCTTCATGTGGCTGCTATGTCATTCCTTTTGTTGTATTGTGAGTTTCTTTGAAAAGATAAATAAATTTATCTTAATTTTTTTTTTCAAAAGAGTTTGTTTCCAACTCAGATAAATTTATCTGAACTTCTAGTAAAACTCAGATAAACTTGTTTCAAACTCAGATAAATTTGGTCCAAATTCAAATAAGTTCGTTCGAAACTCAGATAAATCTATTTAAAACTCAGATAAATTTGTTCCAAACTAAGATAAATTAGTCCCAAACTCAGATTATTTGGTTCGAAACTCGGATAAATTTTTTCAAAACTCAGATAAATTTATATCAAATATTTATTTGAGTTTCAAACAAATTTATCTGGAACAAACTTTTTGAAAAAATCAGATAAATTTATCTGAGTTTATTTCAAAACTCTGGTAAATTTATATGACTTTCTCTCAAGAGTCAGACAAATTTATCTGTCATTTGGAAACAATCAAATAAAGCGAAAATGTTGTGGACCAGAGCCCTTAAACGACAAGGTTAAGGGAATTTTGGCAAACTTAGCCTTATTTATTTGTCTCTTTCTCACTCTTCTTTCCTCTCCTTCTTCTCCAGATCTCATCACTATCTCTCCTTTGATTAAATCTGAAACAGAGACAGAGAAAGTCAGACAAACAGAGAGAGATCAGATTGGCAGATCTTCAAAAGAGCGAGAATGAGAAGGTAAGAAAAATGAAATACAAGAGAATGGCTATAAAGGTCAAAGAAGAAGACGATTCCTAGTCCCACGTGCAGATTTTTTGGATAACTTCTCCTTCTTTGAATCATTTTTTTCCAATATTTGTCGTAATCCTTGAATTGTGCAGTCAAACCATCTACACGAAATTGACGGATTTTCCCCCATTTTTTCTAAATGAAACAATTAAAGAATTCAGTTTTCCTTTTTTGTACACCGCATAGAGTGTATTAAGAGGGACATTCTGGGCTTTTTACCGGTTTAAAACTTGAGAAGGGACATTCGCCTCTACGGAAAAAAAAAAAACCCAGACATTTTGCAATAAAATGTAATGTTGAGGAACCTGTGACCAAACGCCCCAAAAAAATAAACCTATTCTACCTATCTTTTATAGCAGAAAACTAGGAAACTCATTTCGGCACCTCCTCAAAACACTTAATTACTTAATCCTATTTCCTAGCTACTAATATTTCTTCACTAGATAGAAGGGTTTTCAAATTTTCTAAAGGTGCATTCCTGCAAGACGGTTTACCTAAGGAAACAGGAAGGAACTGGCGCCCGATTTTCCTACTCCTGTGTTTGGTGCAGTGATAATTCCATACATCGCAAAAATCCGGCCTACTTCACCATCCCACAGTTGTAATTTTTAATTTTTTATTATAACTTTCATAAAGTTAGAATTATCATCAAACTTATAAATTTTATTTAAAGTTCTTGTATATTATCATCAAAGTTCTTGTAAACTTCATTTGAAGGAATATAGATTTATTCATGTTTTTTTAAAGGAATATTTATGCATTTATTTTAGTAATTTTAATTTTATTTCAAGTTGAAAATCTTTAAAAAAAAGTCCCTTTAAGTTTATTTTAAAAAATATATATAATATAATAAAAACATGGACCAGGGTGTGGGCGACATAGCTCAGCACGGCACTACTTAAGCCATGACATGGGTCGTGCTAGGCCAACCCGGGCACAGCAAGGCACGACCCATGAACTTTCACGAGCTCTAGCCGTGCCGGTTTATACCCATAAATTCCCAACGTGGGCATTCACCCCAGTTTGACATTCATTAAAGCTATTCTCGTAGTTGGATTCAACTTCTGCAAGGAAATGTAAGGTGAAAAACCAGTTAAATTTGATGCATTTATAATCAAGGGTTGCATGATACATTTAGGTTGCATTTTTTCCAAAATAAAATCTATAATAGCACATTTCTATTACCAAATAACACATTTCTATCACCCTATTTAGCCATGATGGCTATAAATACATACCAGAATTTTTGCTTGAGAGGTGCAGACGCTAATATGTGGCTTGATTTTAGGGGCAAACCAGGGATACTATGGAGATACTATGGATTTTGAAAGAAAACATCTGTATCGAATAGCAGGCATCAAAACCATCTAAAAGTGAAATCTAAGTTGTTTGGAAATGTGGATTATTCAACCTAAGAAAGTGCTGGGCCCAATTACCAATAAGAATCATTAGTCGGACGGACCACAAACAAGCGATGTGAAGAAGTGAACCCAATTACCAACGTGGCAAATCCGACCAACACGAGAGTGAATCCAAAGTGGACCCAACGATCAAACAATAGATGCTTGAGTGAAAAGAAGATTTCCAACCATTGGCTGTCCTTCCACTTTCGACATGCATTGTAGCATTGTGCAGCGCGCATCATTTAATGCATGGTGGAGCACACCTTCGAAAGATCCAATCTGATTGGATACACCCACACTTAATAGATTGATTAAAATATAATTTTTTACTCAAATTAGTAGGGCAGCTATTGTTGGATTGTCTAGATATGGAACACGTGATGAATTTTACTCTTCCCTTGCTTGGGATGGAAATTGAGGGAGTTTCTCCTGTGCAATTAGTCTATCTGTTATCTTAGTGAAATTTTAGATTCAATGAGTACAATTGTGTGGGCGTGTTTGACAATTAATTAGTTAATTTAAAGTAAAGTGAATCAAGACAAGAAATGATAATGGATCATATCAAAGGCACACAATTTCAAAGTTCCCTTTCAATTTCAAAAAAAGTAAAGAAAAATATAAAAAAAAAACCTCCTTTCTCCATTAAAAGACAAAAAAACTCCACTCTTTTATACAAAAAGTAAAAAAGAATTTATAAAAAACAACTAAAAACAAAACGCAATCATAATCCTTTATATTTTATTCTCTCTTGATTTAATGTTTTAAATCACCGTATTTCAATTCACCAATCTTTTAAAGCTGACCCTATAATTCATTAAATAAAGAGGTTATACCATACTACAATACAGTAATGCTGAAATTATGCCCTTAAAAAGAAGTAAAAATGATTTTTAATAATTTTCTTAACGATTTGACTGTCTTCTTTGGGAGTCATCGGTCTTTATTTGGGACCCAATTTTAATGTCTCTTGTCTGGGGACTTCATTTATCATGTGAGAGCAACAGTCTTCGACCAATTGGAGAAAGAGACGCGCATGATTGATTTTAAGTCTGGGTCAAGATTCTACTAAAACAAAAGTCAAGGTCAAGAGTCTTTAATATAAAAAAATATCAATGTCAAGAGGGAACACCTTATAGTCATAGAGGAGTGGTCAGTTCTAGATGGGCATTAAATGCAATATAGAAAGAGTGGCCATTGGTGGTTGGCTTTAAGCCTAGGTCGAGAGTGTTTAATATAAAAAAATACCAATGTCAAGAGGGAACACCTTATAGAGGAGGGGTCAGTACTAGATGGGCAATATAGGAAGAGTGGCCATTAGTGGTTGGGCATTTAATACAATATTAACACGGTAAGTATCATATTTTTTTGCAAATGATAAATTCATCGCATATAGAATTTGTGGTTTAAGGGTTTTGTATCACATTTTTCTTTAAATGATAAATTGATCGCTGACATGATTCGAGGTTTAAGGGTTTGCTTTATCGAAAGTTAGTTTTAAGTACTATAACTCTAAGGGGTAGTTCAGTTGGCCTAGGACTACGATTTGCACCCAGAGATTGTAGGTTCGAAACTGCACTACCACACTGAGGCTACGGGGAGTTTACCCGGCTTCCCTCTTGGTCCGGAGGAATTAGTCCAACCCAAAGGATTGGAAACCCTCCGATAGGAAAAAAAAAAAGTTTTAAGTACTACAACCATCGGTAAGATTTAATTAAACCAGGACAAAACTACAATGCAACATGATTGCATATGAGTATGGTGCAGCGCCCCTTCTTCAAAGCATGGTGTGGCCCAGCTTATCAAAATCCAAGCCAGTCATCAATGCAATATGAGGCAGTTATCACTTATCAGTAGTTGGGCATTGGCGAGATGCATCATAAACATGCATGAATCTTTTCTTTTCTTTTCTTTTTGAAAAAAGGAGGAGGATGAGGAAATTTTAAATTTGTATACTTTCGATATGATAGATGGTCTTTTCTTGTATGGATAATGGAGGCTCTAGGTCACTTTTTTTTTTTTTTTTTTTTTGCTGTCGGAGGGTTCCCAACCCTTTGGACTGGACTAATCCCTCCGGGCCCAGAGGGAAGCCGGGTAAATCCCCTGTAGCCCTAGTGTGGTAGCAGAGTTTCGAACCCACAACCTCCAGGAGCAAACCGTGGTCCTAGGCCAACTAAGCTACCCCTTGGGGTTAGTTCTAGGTCACTTTAATTACATCAATTCACTATTCATCCAACCACACTATATTATGTGAATGTGTGGAAAAAATAAAATAAGAAAAAGACTTGGCGTATATACTTGATAAAATGCGGCAGGTCACCGATGGACTCGATGGTCCGGATACATTCCTGTTAAAACTTTCAACATCATTGATATAATATAATGACTATAGAGTTGTGTCCAGGCATCAATAGGGAAGAAACTCTCTCATTATATCTCAGATGTCTCAAAAGGAAACTGTTCCTTTAATAAAGTTTTAATGTAATCAGTTACCAGACATGGAACATATTCGGGTCAAAATAAAGATACTATAATATAATTAATTACAAGTTTAAACAAATTAAGTTTGAATGACAAGTTTTACAAGTTCAGATATAATGTCACTACAAATTTAAACACTTCCAGATAATGGAGGCATTCATTGATAAGATAAAAATAAAATAGTAGAGTCAGACCTGACATTTGCCGTCAGGCAATTGATTTGAGGTAATCAATGGATAGTTAAAAGGAGATTTGACATATTAGTTATTCTTAAATTCAATTTTTTCAATTTGATGACTAAAACTCAAATAATGTCACTAGAGTTACTTGACTATCCTCAACATTTTTTTAACTTTTTTTTTAGTCATGTCCCATGTTGTTGAAGTTTGAGGGCTTTTATCATCATCTATATTGAAGTTTGTGGGTCTTTTTGGTTTTTACAAAGTCTATGAAGATTTTCCGAGTAAGATTTTCTTTTTTAATGATAATAAATAAAAATTTGTAATTGATTTATTTCAATTGTTGCTAATTGACACGAGGAGCTAAAATCCGCAATTGATTTATTGAAAACTGAAAGATTATTTGAAGAGATAAGACTTGATCGTGGGAGTGTGTTAAAAGTTCTTTGTCCTCATTTTCTCATCATTCATTCTGTTGAGCAACATTATGGTGGGACCTCCATGTGGCACCTCCCATTCATGGAAACCAGGGATTAGATCCCTGGCTGTAGGACTTGGGAACATTATGGTGGGACCGATTACTATTGGATGATCAAATGGTATTTTCAAGTGATTAGCTAGAATGGACACAAGTGGGACCCTTAGGATAGTCTTCACATTCTTATATACAGCCAATTCTCACCCAAATATGCGTGTCTGCACATGTTTGGCACAACTCGTATGTAAGGATGACTTGGGGCCTTGCCAATCATGGAGGAGGTGGTGGATGGAACGATCCAATGAGAGTTAGCCGTATGCAAAAATTCAACCGCATTGATCATCCTAACTACTTCATCCATGACCCTTACCCGTTTGGCACTTTACTAAAAAAATTAAAGTCAAGTAAAGCCTCTATTTTCCAAACAAGATGTCACATCAAATGCACTTTAGTCAAAACTCCCTTCACATTTTTCATACAAAAAGTCAGAAAGCAACTACATTTATCCACTAAAATACAAAAAAACTCTACTTTTCATACAAAAAGCCAAAAAGATTCCATAACAAACAACTAAAAACAAAATATCATCATAATCCGTTTATATTTATTCTTTTATCAAAATCAACTTTACTTGACTTGATTATATTAGTAGAGTTATCATACTGGCCGGGTTTTTTTTTTTTTTTGGGTTGGATCCATGACCTTTAAGTTGAATGGTTTTAAAAGAACTCATTTCTTTAAAAGGAATTATAAGATATTTTTTTCTCATTTTATAAAAAGTATATGAAGATTGGAATATTTCAAAAAAGCATAAATGTTTTCCACAATTCTTTCAATCAAGTCCTCTTGATTGAAAAGGTGAAGTATGGTAATTGTAGGATAAAGTACATGATTAAGTAAAGTGGGAGGGAATGTTAAAGTAGTTTCTTTTTTTTTTAACTTTAATTTATCATATTTTTTTGTAGTTTTATATAGCAAATAAAAAGTGACTCGTGTATATGCGTGGTAAAATAAAATGATTGATAGCACCTCATAATAAAAGGTGAGGTAAATAAGGTGAGATGAAGTATGTGGCGAAGTAAAGTGAGAGAGAGAATTATGAAGTAGTTGTTTTTTTTTATTGACTTTACTTTACTACAATTCACCATGGTATTATATGATAAAAGTAGCTTGTTGTAAAAAAAAACATGGCAGTTGAACTTCACTTTACCACACTATTTTTTTATCAAAACGTAGTAAACTACATGTAAATTATAGTATTTAATAAGAAATTATTCTAAAAATAACATTTACTTGTAGCACCTTCCAAACATCTCAATTTAAAATCTATAATATTCTTATAAGAAAACTATCAAACAATATTATCATATTTTAATATTACACTTAATTAGATCGTCATTTATCTCATGTTGAGATAAGTTGGGAATTGAAACATGCTACCGTGAGAGACCTGATGAAGAAAGGTCGTCAGAACAATTGGTGGTGGTATTTCCATGCTACTCCTTAATTTTGGCAATACAAGTAAATGTATCAAAGAGAAAGAGATTGGGAGGGATAATTGCCTTTCACTTTACTCGACGTAGTAATCTCTAGTTGTCTTCTTCAATGAATAACTTGTCGGCAAAGTAGTAATCATTCTTTCTCGTGAATGTAGAAAAGGAAAAAACATTGACTTGGCATTTATATATATATTCATGATAAAAGGGCGTGTAACTGATGGAATTGATGGCACCGCGTGGTCCCCCCCCCCCCCCCCCCCCCCCCCCCCCGCTAACTTTCACATAAAAGTAGACTAGCATAAAAGTCTAGCCATTTCTCTATAAGAAGCTACACCTTCTGCACAAAATAATTACAGAACTTGCAACACCATCCACCATATCACTAACCTATCATGGCCGAGAGAGAGAAATCATCACTCTCCCTCCTTGTCCTCTCATTTGTACTGCTTCAGCTGTTGCTTTTTCTTAATGTCCGTGCAGTAGCTCGAACACCAGTGACCCAAGAAGCAGCTGAGGCTGAGGCGCAGGCTCTCCTCACATGGAAAGCTAGCCTTGAAAACCATTCTCTTCTTAATTCATGGTCCCTCCTCAACAACAGCAATGCGACTTCCATAGAAAGCAAGAGAAACTTCACATGCAATTGGCTTGGGATAAAATGCAACGTTGCAGGGAGAATCACAAGGATAAACTTGTTTAATGCAAGTTTAAGAGGTAAGCTTGATAACCTCAGCTTCTCATCCTTTTCAAAACTCACCATTCTCAATCTCAGCAGCAATTCACTCTATGGAACCATTCCGGCCCACATCGGAACTCTCACAAAGCTCAACATCCTTGATCTCTCTTTGAATCAATTCTTCGGCTATTTGCCACTTTCACTTGGAAACTTGACAAAGCTCACCGCCCTATACATCTATAAAAATAGTATTTCTGGAACCATACCTCAAGAAATAGGATATTTGGAAAATCTTGTCGACTTGCGGATCTCATTTAACCTTCTAACTGGTACAATCCCTCCCACTCTAGGAAACTTGACAAATCTCAACACCATGTACATCGCTGTAAATCATATTTCTGGCTCCATACCTCAAGAAATAGGCTATTTGAACAATCTAGTAGACTTGCAGTTAGGACAGAACCTTTTAACTGGTACAATCCCTCTCACTCTAGGAAACTTGACAAATCTCAACACCCTGTACATCGGTGTAAATCATATTTCTGGCTCCATACCTCCCACTCTAGGAAACTTGACAAAGCTCACCGCCCTGTACATCTATAAAAATAGTATTTCTGGAACCATACCTCAAGAAATAGGATATTTGAAAAATCTTGTCGACTTGCAGATCTCATTTAACCTTCTAACTGGTACAATCCCTCCCACTCTAGGAAACTTGACAAATCTCAACACCCTGTACATCGGTGTAAATCATATTTCTGGCTCCATACCTCAAGAAATAGGCTATTTGAAAAATCTAGTAGACTTGCAGTTAGGAAAGAACCTTTTAACAGGTACAATCCCTCTCACTCTAGGAAATTTGACAAAGCTCACCACCTTGTACATCTATGAAAATTATATTTCTGGCTCCATACCTCAAGATATAGGCTATTTGAAAAACCTAGTTGACTTGGAATTGTCAACAAACCTACTAACAGGTACAATCCCTCCCACTCTAGGAAACTTGACAAAACTCACCACCTTGTACATCTATGAAAATAATATTTCCGGCTCCATACCTCAAGATATAGGCTATTTGAAAAATCTAGTCGACTTGAAATTGTCAACAAACCTACTAACCGGTACAATCCCTCCCACTCTAGGAAATTTGACAAAGCTCACCACCTTGTACATCTATGAAAATAATATTTCTGGTTCCATACCTCAAGAAATAGGCTATTTGAAAAATCTATCCGACTTAAGGATATCATTTAACCTTCTAAGTGGTTCAATCCCTTCCACTCTAGGAAATCTAACAAAGCTCACTACCTTGTACATCAATGATAATAAGATTTACGGCTCCATACCTCATGAAATAGGCTATTTGATAAATCTAATCGACTTGGAATTGTCAACAAACCTACTAACAGGTACAATCCCTCTCACTCTAGGAAACTTGACAAAGCTCACCACCTTGTACATCGATACAAATAACATTTCTGGCTCCATCCCTCAAGAAATAGGATATCTAGAAAATCTTAGTGAAATTTATTTGCACACGAATAATCTAAGAGGTCCAATCCCATCAACTATTGGTAATTTGAAAAACCTTACCATTTTCGTTGTCTTTGAAAACCAACTCTCTCGTTCAATTCCTCCAGAACTTACAAATCTGACACATTTAACTTGGCTTGACTTAGCTGAAAACAACTTCTCTAGCCATTTACCAGAAAAAATATGCCACGGAGGATCACTAACAAGATTTCTTGCATTTAGCAACCATTTAACCGTTCCTATCGCAAAATCCCTACATAATTGTACAACATTAATAAGAGTCCGCCTTGAAAATAACCATCTCACTGGAAATACATCCAAGGTTTTCGGACACTATCCAAATTTAATATATATGGATCTGAGCTACAATGACTTGTATGGTGAGCTCTCGCCAAAATGGGGAGAATGTCAAAGTTTGCAAAAGTTGCAATTATCCAGTAATAAGATCACAGGCAAGATTCCACCTGAATTTGGAAAACCAAGCCAATTGCAAGTAATCAGCCTTTCTTCAAACAAGCTGGTTGGCGAGATCCCGAAAGAGATGGGAAGGTTGTCTGCATTATACTCCTTGAGCTTAAATGATAATGAACTTTCTGGCAGTATACCATTAGAAATCGGGATGTTATCGAACTTGAATGTTTTTGACATATCGATGAACAACTTAAGTGGGCATATTCCAAAAGAGTTGATGAGTTGCTTCAAGTTATTGTCCCTAAATCTCAGCAGAAATAATTTTATTGGGAGCATTCCATTTCAAATCGGAACTCTAGTTGATCTTGGAAATTTAGATCTCAGCCACAATTCACTCAGCAAAGAGATACCATCACAATTTGGAAATTTGAAGAAGTTAGAAAACCTCAATCTTTCCCACAATATGTTGTCGGGTCATATTCCATCATCTTTTGAAGAGATCTCCAGCTTGACCTCCATTGACATTTCCAATAATAATTTGGAGGGCCCCATTCCTAGAAACAAAGCGTTTCAACAAGCACCATTCGAGGCTCTCAGTCACAACAAAGGTTTATGTGGAAATGCCTCAGGTTTGCAACCATGTAATTCCACTTTCATTGACAAAGGACATTTGAAGAAAGTCTCCAAAGTTGTGATCATCATTACTCTTTCTATTTCTGGGTTAATCTTCATTTTAATTGCATGTATTGTGATATTCTTCTTTCTGAAACGAAGAGCAAGGCATACGGCAATAGAGTTGCAAGAAATGAGCAAGGGCGATGCATTTTCAATATGGGGTTTTGATGGAAGGATCATGTACAATGATATCATCCAGGCGACAGAGAACTTTGATAGCAAATACTGTATTGGAGTGGGAGGTTATGGAAGTGTCTACAAAGCAGAACTATCAACTGACCAGGTAGTAGCTGTAAAGAGACTTCACCCATTGGAAGGAGGGAGCACTCGTGATAAAAAAAGCTTCAATAATGAAATAAAAGCATTGACAGAAATTCGGCATCGCAACATTGTGAAGTTGTATGGATTTTGTTCCCATGAACAATGCATGTTTTTTATTTATGAGTACATGGAAAGGGGTAAGTTGGCTGGAATCTTGAGTTGTGAAGGAGCATTGGAATTGGATTGGATTAAAAGGGTCAATGTTGTGAAAGGCGTGGCCAGTGCTTTATCGTACATGCACCATGATTGCTCTCCGCCAATAATTCATCGTGACATATCGTCAAACAATATATTGTTAGATTCAGAACTTGAGGCATGCATATCAGATTTCGGCACATCTAGACTTCTAAAGCCTGATTCATCAAATTGGTCATCACTTGCGGGAACATATGGATATGTTGCTCCAGGTAATGTTATTTGTTTATTTGAATATTTATCTTTTGACATTGCTTATCATTTTCCCTTTTTTTTCTTTTTTTCCTAAACAATTTTTCTTTTTAATTGCATTCTGAAATACAAATTACACCTTTAAGATGTTTTGAAATAATTTTTTCCCTGTATCACTTTCTATTTCTTTTTATTGACTCATTAGTACATAGTTCAAATGATGCGTCCATATGGGCGAGTCATGCTAGTTTACAGTAAACTCCCCTATTCACCAATTCGAACATCTTTAAAAACACTAACAAATACACTACCGTCTTAAAATAAGGGTTGATTTGCTTATTTAAAGTATGATGGACATGTACTTTGTTTTCAAAAAGTAGATAAAGTAAAAGGGTGTTTAAATGTTTTCTTTTGATATAAAATCTTCCCATCCTCTTTTTCAGTAGGAAGGTAATTAATAATTGGATGAAATGAAACTTTACTTCTTTCTTTCTCAAGTCAATGGATCATTATAGATGCAAAAGGAGATTTGTGCAGTTGTTGATCACATAATATGATTTTAAAAATTTATTGCAGAGCTTGCATATACAATGGTTGTGACAGAGCAATGCGATGTTTATAGCTTTGGGGTTTTGACATTTGAAGTGCTAATGGGAAAGCATCCAGGAGATTTGATCCACACTCTACATTTTTCTACTGGCCAAAACATACTTCTAAAAGATGTGTTGGACCAACGTCTTTCACCTCCCTCTGCTCGGACTGCAGATGAAGTAATCTCTGTAGCAGTGGTAGCACTTGCATGCATAAGTGCCAATCCACAATCTCGGCCAAACATGCGGAATGTGTCTCAGAAACTGTCAAGTCATAGGCTGTGCACTTTCGAACCATTCCAAACCATCACATTGTGCCAATTGAATGATCTTGATATTTGAAAGATTGGTTGAAAGAAACCAAGGGTGTATAGGGTGTGATTTTGCCATCTCCTTCATGTGTATATATTTTGTATGGATCCAAGTCAGGTTAGGCAGCATGTCAATAGATTTTCTCTGTATGTATATAGTAAAAAGGTACCAAGAGTGAGTTTTCCATCTTATGCTTATATTTCAAGTTGTAGAGTCATGTTAATATATTATATCTTCCTGCATGTTTAATAGAGTGGATTCTAATTTCTATTCTTTTTTTATTTTCTTAATTAATAGGAGACTTGAATAGATATAACACAAGCCCATCTGCTCCAACTTTAGAAACAAGCCCAAATCCAACCCAAGTTTGACGTGGGCCAGAAGTGCTGGCCCATGTGAAACATGTTACGCCTAAGCGCGTCCATTTAGTCAATTGGATCAGGTCAAGCTGGACTTTGTATTACTTGTTCAGGCTATATATCGCTCTCAAGCTTTCTATATATTACTTATGTGGGTAAAAACAGTTAATAAACTACAAAACACTACTTCGTTGGACCGAGTGGGTGGGCTTCAAGTTTTCTACATTTAATTCAAGCCCATCCTGAATATTAAATAGGGACACCTTTGATGACCCTCTTTTTAAAGAACCCAAGGTATCTCTCACCCAACCCAGACCAAGAGCCTTTGGCCTTGAGCTCGACGGACACTAGATTCTGCATATCCGAGAACTAATCCCTATGGGCACATGCAAACCCTCCTATCCACATGCACCGGGTAAACCTTTGTTGAGTTTTTTCTCCAACTTTGATGAGTCTTTTCTCATTACACTGACACAAGCCTTCCTTAAATTAATGACCATATAAAGTTGACTGGGCTCAACTCCTGAAAAACACTAGTTTTAAATTTCGGTTCATTTAAAAACACTCCGATCATGGTTGCCCAATCCAACAGTAAATACCATTCGATCAAGAATTAGATTTATGTTGTGATGGGAGAACAATTAATGCGCATCACATTGAAGTTCAGGATTCAAATCCAAGTTCCAGAGTCCATCTTCGACCAAACTTGAGTTATGGGCCTTGTCCAACACTTCTGGGCCTAGAAGACTAGTGCATCTAGGGTGACAACCAGCTCATCAACACTGGAGTACTTGTTCTAACTAACCATGACTCAATTCAGTTAACTGGGTTCGTAAGGCCATTGAGTTGGATAAGTTATGCACAGACATGCCCTCTAAAATACAATATCAATGTAGCAACTGCAAATTACAGTTAATATATATTTGTATAGCATTCACGGAAAATCGTTTATACAGACAATCTCATTTTTCCATGGGAAAAAGAATATTTCCTATGTGCACCAATTGCATAAAATTGAGCTATCCAGCCATCACTATCCGAAAGCCTTTTTTTCGCCTGGTATTAAAATTCTAGAATTGAAGAGGTAAAGATGAAGATTTACAAAATAGGCATCAAGTACCATCCCCTTTTGGAAGGAAATCGATATCCAACCATCACTATGAAATCAAATCCTAGGAAAATGAGGGTCCATTTGCATCTTTTATCTCATATCTTTCACTCACCTCCTTATCATTCCTTTGCTTTGGGGGTTTGGACCCAACCTTCATGTGAGGGAAGTAGACCTTGGGTGAGGCAAGAGAGACCTCGAGTGAGGAACGACAACCCTCGGGTGAAGAGAGGTGACTATCAAAGTTTGAATCCTAAGCAGCCACGTAAGAACTACCACCACCTCTTACCACTAAGCTAAGAGGCCGTTCTTACCATGATGGAATTGAATACCGATCGACCAAGCACCCAAAACATGACGGCTCAAGCATCCACAAGTAATTCTAGCAAACAAACATGCCTTGAATGGTAATGATCACACTACAACAATATGCACTTTTACCGACGTTTTAAAATAAGGGTTTATTTGCTTATTTAAAGTATAATGGACATGTACTTTGTATTCAAAAAGTAGATGAAGTAAAAGGGTGTTTAAATGTTTTCTTTTTTCTATAAAATTTTCCCATCCTCTTTCTCAGTAAGCAGGTAATTAAATGGATGAAATGAACCTTTACTTCTTTCTCGAGTCAATGGAATTGTAGATGCAAATGGAGATTTGTGCAGCTGTTGATCACATACTATGATTTTAAAATTTTATTGCAGAGCTTGCATACACAATGGAAGTGACAGAGAAATGTCACTACTAGAGGATTGAGTATTGGCGACACCACTGGGCGGGCGACCGCCACTGGGCGGTCGCAAATGCATACTTTTTTTTTTTTTCGTTCTTTTCCTTCCCTCCTTCTTTTCCTTTCGCTATTTCCGTTTCCCCTTTTCCTCTTTCCCTCCCGCGCTCCAGCATTTTCCTTCTCCCGCGCTCTCTCCCTCCTCGTCGTCGTCGATCGTCGTCGTCGGATCTCTCTCTCCCTCTCTCTCTCTCTCTCTCTCTGTCTCTCTGTTTCTCTCTGCAGTGAAGGAACTCGATCCTCTGTTTCTCTCCGCACCGACGGAACTCCGATCCCCTCCTGCCGCACCAGCACCAGCACGCCACCGCCGCAGCAGCACGACACGCCCTCTCTCTCTCTCCCTCCCCCTCTCGTTGCTCTATTTCTCTCTCTCTCACTCCCCGCCCTTCCTCTCCCTCTCGCTCTGGACTGTGCCCTACCGCCACCAGTTCTCTTTGTTTCTCCTCCCTCCCTGCGCCGAAGCCGGATCTCTCTCTCTCCCTCTCCCTCTCTCCCTCTCTCTCTCTGTTTCTCTCTGCAGTGAAGGAACGGAGATCCCCTCCTGCCGCGCCAGCACCAGCACGCCAACGCCGCACCAGCACCAGCACGCCCTCTCTCTCTCCCTCCCCCTCTCGTTGCTCTATTTCTCTCTCTCTCTCTCTCTCTCTCTCTCTCTCTCTCCCTTCCTCTCCCTCTCGCTCTGCACTGTGCCCTACCGCCACCAGTTCTCTGTTTCTCCCTCCCTGCGCCGAATCCGCCACAGGTACTCATTCTCTCCCTCCTTCTCCCTCTCCCACTCACTTTATTTATGGTTGTCTTTGTTACATTACTTGATTATTGGTTTTTTGTGTTGTTTGATCTGTGAATGGGTGAGTGGATTATCGATGAATGAATGGGACTTTGTTTTTATATAAATGTTTTGTTGATGGCAGGGAAATTGATGGGTTTTTTGGTTTGTGATTTGGTTGATGTGTTTGAGATCTGTTTTCATGGGCTGATATAACCTCTAATTAGGGTTTAGAGGAAATGTTATAGTCCATCAGATCAGTACTAAGTGCCAATAGAACTGCACCCAAAACAAAAGGCCTGTAGCAAAAGTGATTGTTGGCCCAGAACTACAAAAATCCTCCAAGTGCTTGGTGGCAGGAGTGACTGTTGGAGGGGTTGCATTATTGCAATTTGAAGGAAGGGTTTCATCCAATGAAGATTTTCAGACAAAGAAGAATAAAATCACAACCACATAATGTATGGTTCTTCTTGGGAGAAATTGTGGTTGCTTCATTAAATAATTATCATTCAACAAAATCCATAATAGAAGAATGCGCAGTAGAGGAGAATCATCCTTACAGTCCCTTTCTACAAGAACAAAGATACTTCAAAATGTTCAAGCAACCAAGTTTTCAAACTTAATTTTTATTGAACCCAAGTAAAATAGATGAACTCTTAGAACAAGAAAAACTTTATTTTTATGAAAAAAAAACAAGAATGTTACAAAGTCATTTTACTACTTTGACCTAACAAAAATATAGATAGAATAGGAATCATTATAGATATAAATTTTATTAATTTAGAGAAGACTTGCAATAAAACATCAAGACAAATTATTTGGGAAATGCTTTCAAGAATATATTTACATGTGGGCACTCAGATTTGGCTGAAGCTAGGCCTACAATGAGGGATGTGATGAAGTTCTTGGATGGGGATTGTCCTCTGCCAGAAATTTCATCGAGCGGATGGAGCTCTCTAGTTGCATCTACAGTGAAAGCAGAGTTGGACTCTTCTAGTCCTTTCAGTAGTGCTAGTATGATGGAGAGGTCATTTTTTGACTCTTCATCCACTGTTGTTGCTGATTCACTCCTATCTGGAGGCCGTTGATGGTATTTAGGTTTTTTTAAGGGATAATGCTGTCTGTGTAAGATAATTAGCATAATGTTGACTTGTAATACATATGAGATGTGAAGAACTGCCAATAATTTGTACATGTTTTTGTACTAGCACTAAATCCTTCTCTCTCTGTTTTTTTATTTTTTTTATTTTATAGAATGCATAAATATGAATTGAGTTCTTACAAACTCAAAGTCAAATGAGCTTAACAAAAGATTATTAAAAAGGTGAGAGTAAATGACATAAGGCAGGCTGAGATGTAGATGAAACTTCGACTTTCCTCTTATTTGAATCTTTGTATTGATGGCTGGCTGGCTTAGGCTTTTTTTTTATGTTCTTCAATCTTCATTTGATTCAATTTCCATTAAAGAGAAGGTTCTTTCATAGTCTTTTTTTTTTTATATATATTCACCTTTGATTTTTTGTTTTTAACCATTTAATAAAAAAAATATAAAGACAAAATTCTTATGAATTTAATTACATGAAACAAAGAACCCCAAGTGCAATTTACACCAGCACCTAAAAATATTGGGAGACTGTAAGAGCTCCTTTACCAACCCACCTTCAAATTCTTTCTTCTACAACAACTCCACAAAGTTATCACCAACCATCACCTAATACCAAAGTCATTCGCATAACTAACATTGGGTGTAGGAAGATGTTTTATTTAATTTACAAAGACCTTCAATACCAGAACCTGCACTACAAGATTTATGAGTATTTCAGAGAGATACTCAGATTTGTATTTTTGTTCTGTAAAATTGAATTCCATCCAAGAAAACCCAGAATTCTCACACTTGTGGAACTCAATATTAAATGGTAAGATATTATAAAGAGAAGGCCCTTTTTGGCATTCTAGCTCGTACCTGCACCTTTGATGGTCATCCATTAAAGGGTGACCCTCAAAAGACTTCATACACCCATTGTCACCAGAAAAAACTACTCCATAATTAGAGTGTAGATTCTCAAAGTTCTAGTTTGTAGTGTTATATTCTTCTAAAGAGTACAAAACAAACAGATGCATCCAATTCAAACCATGCAAAAAAAAAAAAAAAAAACCTCCACTTGTGTTTCCCTTATCTTCTTACCATAAAGTTTTTATGAACTGGGCACCTGTTACAAAGTTACAATTCGTCTTATGTAGCTTGTTTGTTTGGGTCAGTCCATTCCAAGGCAGTTTGTGATTTGGACAGCTTGGACTTTTTCGCCTGGTATGTCCCATATGTAAGTTGACAATAACACAAACCTTAACTTTGTGCAAAACTAGCATGGAAGGGCTGCCCTTCTGGGCTTTTGGGGTTTATGTCCTTTGATCTCCACCTAGAGTTATCAAAAGGGTTGGGAAAAACATACTGATTCATTACCTATCAGAATTCACCCAATAACTGGACGGGTTAGCTGGGAGAATGTTTTCCTAAGGTTGAACTCTAGAGCCAACATATGAATATTAGGCCCTTGGGTTAAAAATGGATCAGCAGTTGCCCTATAGGTAAACAGTTTGAGCTTGGACAAGCTTTAGACTAATGCTACCTGACTCCTGTCCAATCAAACTTGAAAAGCTTCTTCAAGTACTCATAGAGAAGGACAAGATCTTGCACACTATATATATATATCCGGAATAAATGGAAAGCTTTACTCTTTACCCCCTGTCCATTTATTGATACTATACTACTATGTAGGGGTTTTGGAATGCAATAAATTAGGACAAAACATAGGGACCATTTTCAGATTTTCCCAACAGTACTGTTACACACATACATGTATAATTACATTCAATCACTTTCCTATTTCATCTTAAATTAAATCCCCATTTTGAGTTTTTTTAGAACAAAAGAACAATACCCAGACTTTCCTTACTTCCAGCAGTATGCTGCATGAAAACCAAACTGCCCTTACAAATTAGGAGAAAACATGAACAGTTGGGAATTTGTGTGAGAGAATAGCAATTTCATTAGATGCCAAACATTGAGGGTTTTTACTCTCCAATTCATGCAATTTTACTTAAATTATAGGAGGGTGTTCTTGACTCTCCAATTCAAGATTTACTTATAGAAAATTTTATATTTGAAGATTTCATTGGTTGTGAACCTTTCATTATCAACTTATTCTATTCATTTGTATGCATTAGTGAAACTTAGACCCGTTCGAGAATTGTGTACGACATAAGTTCGGTAATCCTTGACGCGACGGATTGGGTCTTCGACTAGATTCGTTGTTCTTGTGATGTACATTCGAACTTTGTCGTATACAATTCTTGAATTGTCCAGTTCGGACAGTTTGAGAATGCAATTATACATCTTATACTCAATAGCTCATGCAAGTCTGATGTTAGACAGAGTTTCGGTTGATGTCCCATTGTTCTCTGGGTACATACATAGGTACGACTGATGTTGTACCTGTGTCGTGTACTTGGAGAACCACGCGGACATGCTGCCGAAATTTTGTTTGACTAGGGGACGAAGCATTCGAGTTGTTGAGTGCAAGTTGGATCGTGCATTCTCGAATGGGATAGGACCAACCACCTTGTAGTAAGTAGTTTGCAGTTTATGGATAGGTGACTTGCATGATGACACGGTACATTGGGTTAATTGTACTTGTTCATTTTAGACTTCCACAGAAGCACTTACGGAGATGGACAAGAGTTGGATTGATTTACCGAATAGGATGTCTCGGGAATACATGGAGGGGATTAACCAGTTCATGGAATTTACCAATGGGTTTGACAATGAGTTCATCAGTTGTCCATGTAGAAAATGTGGGAATCGGTATTATTACAGAAGAGAGATTGTCCGAGAGCATCTGATTCTGAACGGATTCTTGAAGGACTACAAGAACTGGATAAAACATGGAGAAGAGTATGTTTCCTGTCGCAGAGTGGAAATAGATGAAATTGAGGTGGATGATATGTCAGAGGCTGATCCGATGAACGTGATGTTAAATGATATCGCGTGCGGATTGGCACCCGAATACTTCAGCGATGCGACTGAGGGGGCGGGTGGGAGTAATCCTCGCTCTGGTGCCGATGAAGAAGCCCTGAGATATTTTGAAATTTTAGACGATGCACAGACAGAATTGTATCCTGGATGCAATGACTTCAGTAAATTGTCCTTTATTGTTGAGTTGTTACATTTGAAGGCATTGAACCTATGGTCTGACAAGTCTTTTGATATGCTCCTCCAGTTGTTGCATCGAGCGCTCCCATCCGGTGCAAAACTTGCTGAGTCCTACTATCAGGCTCGCAAGTTAACTGAAAATTTAGGCTTCACATATGAGACTCTGGATGCATGTCCGAACAATTGCATGTTGTTTAGGAATGAGAATGCCCATCTTGATAAGTGCATTGTGTGTCAGACTTCGAGATGGAAGGAGGACGGGGTTGGTTCCAATCGTCAGAATAGTTCTACAAATGTTATCAACCATGGCAAACTTGTGGCAGTAAAACAATTGAGATATTTCCCACTTAAGCCAAGGCTGAAGAGGCTTTTTATGTCATCAAATATTTCTAAACTGATGAGATGGCATGCCGAGAATAGCAGGGACGATGGTAAGTTGACCCATCCAGCAGATTCCCCAGCATGGAAAGACTTCGATCGGAGGAATCCAGACTTTGCCTTGGATTGTCGCAATGTGCGGCTTGGTTTGGCTGCAGATGGTTTCAGTCCGTTCAGATCCATGACTGGGGCAAATCACAGTACGTGGCCAGTTGTTTTGATACCTTATAATCTTCCGCCATGGATGTGTATGAAGCAACCTTTTCTTATCCTATCCACACTTATTGATGGACCAAGAGGACCAGGGGACAAGATTGATGTATATATGCAACCTCTGATAGATGAATTGAATGAATTATGGGCTGATGGTCTGATGACATTTGATGCCGAAGGCAATGAAATGTTTAAACTCCGCGCCGCATTATTATGGACAATCAACGACTTCCCTGCGTACGCCAACTTGTCGGGTTGGAGCACAAAGGGAGAGTTTGCATGTCCTTGCTGCAATAAGGAGAAGAAGTCAACTTGGTTGAAGCACGGCAGAAAATGGGCATACACGGGTCATAGGCGCTTTCTACCTCCATTGCATAGGTTCAGGAGGGACAAAGTGTCATTTGATGGGAGTCGAGAATATGGTCCAGCACCTCGAACAATGACGGGAGTTGACTTGTTGTCACAGCTCGAGCATGAGCAAATACGTACTGTGTATGATTTTCAAGATTTACTGGCCCCGGTGCTGCCTTCTATTCCCGGTGCAAGTAGAAGGCGAGGTCATAATTGGAAGAAAAAAAGTATTTTCTACGATTTACCATACTGGAAAGATAACTTACTCAGGCATAACTTAGATGTTATGCACATCGAGAAGAACGTTTGTGATAATATACTGTGGACCATTCTCGGTGCTCAGGGGAAGTCGAAGGATGGTGTCAATGCACGCCGTGACTTGGAAGAAATGGGCTTGAGAAAGCCGTTGCACTTGCAGTTGAGAGAGTCTAACAAGGCATACATGCCTCCTGCGCAGTACACGATGAGTAAAGATGAGAAAGATGTCTTCCTCTCAGTTCTGAAGGGTGTCAAGGTTCCTGACGGGTACTGTTCGAATATCGCAAAGCGTGTGAACATGAGAGAGAGAACATTACAGGGTTTGAAGAGTCATGACAATCATATTCTTATTCAACAATTACTGCCTATCTCCATACGGAATTGTCTGCCTAAGAATGTTGTAGCGCCGTTGATTGAATTTAGTAACTTCTTCAGACAACTTTGTTCTAGAGTTCATCGAATTGATGAGTTGAATGGTTTGCAAGAGAGGATTGCTGTGACGTTGTGTCATTTAGAAAAAATTTTCCCACCTGCATTTTTCGATGTCATGGTTCACTTGACCATACACTTAACCAGTGAAGCCCTGCTTGGTGGCCCCGTCCAATTCAGATGGATGTATCCGATCGAGAGGTATATGAACACATTGAAGAGATATGTTCGCAATAGAGCTCGTCCGGAGGCATCGATAGCAAAGGGGTATCTGATGGATGAGTGCACAAATTTCTGCGCAGCATATCTTAAAGAGAATATTGAAACAAAGTTAACTAGGCCCTCGCGGATTAATGATGGTCCAGTTGGGGATGGCACGCCATTTGATCTTAACAATATTGAGTGGATTCAAGCTCACCGGTGGGTGTTGTTCAACACCCCATCTGTTGTGGCTTTCACTCGGTAAGTGATCACTCATTTATGCGTGTAACTTGTCAGTTTTTTGCCTAAAACATCACACTTGTCGTTAACACGTATTATGCATCGCAGGACACACATTGATGAGCTGAAACGGGACATGCCTCATGCTACAGAGAATGAAATTCATCAGTCTCATTATCAGTCATTTCATGAATGGTTCAAGAATCACGTATGTACTCAATCATTAGGAGTAGTTTCACTTGTTCTTGTCATATTACTTTCATGTAGTGATATTCACTGATTACATGCATTGCGTAGGTATGTAGCTTACGAAGAACGGGCGATTCTTATTTGACTGATGAAATGAACCAGTTAGCTGATGGCCCATTTATAACGGCCCGACGTTACACAACTTGTGATGTCAACGGCTTTCGATTTCGCATCAAGGATGTAGATGAGAAACGAGCGACGCAAAATAGTGGGCTCGGTTGTCCATCCGTCGATGCTGGTTACTATTATGGCCGGTTGAAAGATATTGTTGAAGTTGTGTATAATCACGGGCTAAAGTTTCTATTGTTTAAGTGTGATTGGGTGGATCCCATCCGAGGGGTGAAAACAGATAATTACCAGTTTACACTGGTAAATTTTAACAATTTGTTATACCGTGATGATCGAATAAGTGCCGAACCGTACATTCTGTCTTCAATGGCTGAGCAAGTCTACTATGTTAGAGATCCAAAAGATCCTAACTGGCAGGTTGCAGTTAAAATGTCAAGGAGGGGAGTGTATCAGATTGAATGTGATGAGCCAGATATTGATGCATTCGCCCAACAAGAACTTGACCAGAATACAGTTGTTCAACATGATGAAGATATTAATTGGGTTCGGGAAACCATTGATGGAGATACAGTTGACTTACATGACCAATAAACGGTTGGGAACTTTTTCAGTAATGTTAAATTTTAGTGTAAATACTTTTTAAATGTTAATTTCAATTATCTTGTTTAATGAAATTTATCTTACAAACATTTGAACAGATATGTCAGGACGAAAGAGGAGTTTGGCATCCGCATCTGAGCCGAGCCCATCCACTCCAGTGGATGCTTCAGCGTCGTCCAGTGCGGCATCTCCACCATCTTCAGCACCACCATCAGGAGATACACTGACTGGTATAAGTTGATTTAATTAAAACATTTTAATTCTAGCAAATTATTTTATTTCAATTTAATTAGATTATCTCGAATTTAAACAGGTTCTACGAGCACGGGCCCATCTTCCAGCAGGGGGAGAGGCCCTGCTAGAGGGATCCGGACATGGAATTCCGAGCATCCCATTGACGTAGAGTTTGATGAGTCATATCATCCGGTGGGCCCTCATGCTCGCCAGCTCATCAGCCAGTTAGGACATATGGTCCGGGATCCATATGTATTTCCTTTGACCACACATGATTGGGACACATTCCCGGTGGCGACGCTAGATCGGACCTGGCAGCAGGTCAAGGTAATAATTTAACATTTTCTCCTCAGGATGTGTCAATTTAAACCATAACTTAATGAAATATATTTTGTCAATGAAAAATTATTTGTCCTTTTCAGGACAATGTGAGAGCATGTCCTGAGCTCTTCCGGCCAGTTTGCATGTCTAAGTGCCGGAAGATGTGGAAGGATCATAAAAATAAAATAAAGACGCAGCACTGGAAGCCTCATCAGGGTGCGCCTGACATACTTCAGCGAGTTCCGACTGGCGTTCTCCCTGATCAGTGGACTCAGCTCGTCGGGTACTGGGCGAGCGAGGAGGCTCAGGTGAGAAACTTGTACTTTTTTATTTTATTTTTAACATTTTACTAATAACTAATGTAACTAACAAAAATCCCTACTAATAAATATTGAAAACAGAGAGTGTCTGCTACGAATGCGCAGAACCGCGCATTGCAGGGTCCTGCACATAGGTTGGGGACTCGACACATCACCCAGGTCCGCCACGAGGTAAAAGGTTATATAGTACATTTAATTTATGTTCTTGTCATTCTGTATGATATTATACTATTAATACATTCCTCCACCAACCAGTTGCGTACCGAGGGTGTTCCGGTTGATAGGATGTCCGTCTGGATGCGTTCTCGAGATCCTCGCCATCCAGAGGTTGCAGCTATCTTCGTAAGTTTTTATATTGAACTGTTTAAATTATGTTTCTATTTGTATGTCTTGTTATGCATAATAATATACTAAATGAATGAACTACGCAGGCCCAGTATCAGTCACGCTTGGAGGAGTTACCCGAGGAGGAGCGCAGATTGCCATCACGGAGGGATGCGATATTCCACTCCGTCGTTGGCCGGGATGGGCATGGATACACTCTGACGTATGGGACGGGCATTCCACGCTCGCACATCACGCGATCGGAGTCATCCGGTGCTAGCTCCTCCCAGGGCATACACTTCCGTACGGATGAGGAGATTCAGGCGATGCTGCAGTCCATGAGGGCATCGATCAGAGAGGAGCTCAGGGCAGAGGTCAGGGCAGAGGTCAGTGCAGAGATTAGTGCAGCGATGAGGGCCGAGTGGAGAGCGGAGATAGCAGAGCTTGAGAGTCGTCTATCACAGAGTCGCGCCCCGCTTGCTTCAGACCCACCACCCACTACTCAGGTTAGTAAGAAAAAAATTTCGTACATATAAATTCTCAATTATGTAATTGATGCATCAATACTTATGTCTTTTTTTTTATGTTTTTTACTGTATAATAAATAATTACAGGCACCAGACGCTGGCAGCGGCCACAGGGCTAGACATGACTTCGGTGGAGAGGGCAGTCATGATTTAGCAGGCTCGACTGATCCTGACCAGGTAAAATTATTTTTTATAATTCAAGATTTCAACATTTAAGTTAAAAGCTTAACATAAAACTTAGAAAACGAGCCTCCGGGCGCCCAAAACGAGCAAACGGGCTCCGTTGCCCGTGAAACTTGACGGGCACGGGCACCTAAACATTCATGACTTGCAGGAACTGACGGAACGAGAATCCGACTTCCGGATTGCTCGTAATGTTGAAAAGTAGGTTTAAGTTAGAACGTTATGTTAAAACTTAGAAAACGAGCTTCCGGGCGCTCAAAACGAGCAAACGGACTCCGTTGCCTGTAAAACTTGACGGGCACGTGCCCGTAGTTATTCATGACTTGCAGGAACTGACGGAACGAGAATCCGACTCCCGGATTGCTCGTAATGTTGAAAAGTAGGTTTAAGTTAGAACGTTAAGTTAAAACTTAGAAAACGAGCCTCCGGGCGCTCAAAACGAGCAAACGGACTCCGTTGCCTGTAAAACTTGACGGGCACGTGCCCGTAGTTATTCATGACTTGCAGGAACTGACGGAACGAGAATCCGACTCCCGGATTGCTCGTAATGTTGAAAAGTAGGTTTAAGTTAGAACGTTAAGTTAAAACTTAGAAAACGAGTCTCCGGGCGCTCAAAACGAGCAAACGGACTCCGTTGCCTGTAAAACTTGACGGGCACGTGCCCGTAGTTATTCATGACTTGCAGGAACTGACGGAACGAGAATCCGACTCCCGGATTGCTCGTAATGTTGAAAAGTAGGTTTAAGTTAGAACGTTAAGTTAAAACTTAGAAAACGAGCCTCCGGGCGCTCAAAACGAGCAAACGGACTCCGTTGCCCGTAAAACTTGGCGGGCACGTGCCCTTAGTCTTTCATGACTTGCAAGAACTGACGGAACGAGAATCCGACTCCCGGATTGCTCGTAATGTTGAAAAGTAGGTTTAAGTTAGAACGTTAAGTTAAAACTTAGAAAACGAGCCTCCGGGCGACCAAACTGAGCAAACGGTGTCCGTTGCTCGTGAAACTTGACGGGCACGGGCCCCTATTCATTCCTGACTTGCAGGAACTGACGGAACGAGATTCCGACTCCCGCATCGATCGTAATGTTGAAACGTAGGTTTGAGTTAGAACGATAAGTTAAAACTTAGAAAACGAGCCTCCGGGCGACCAAACTGAGCAAACGGTGTGTGTTGCTCGTGAAACTTGACGGGCACGGGCCCCTAGTCATTCCTGACTTGCAGGAACTGACGGAACGAGATTCCGACTCCCGGATTGATCGTACAGTTGAAACGTAGGATTCAGTTAGAACGTTAACATAAAACTTAGAAAACGAGCCTCCGGGCGACCAAACTGAGCAAACGGTGTCCGTTGCTCGTGAAACTTGACGGGCACGGGTCCCTAGTCATTCATGACTTGCAGGAACTGACGGAACGAGATTCCGACTCCCGGTTTGATCGTACAGTTGAAACGTAGGTTTAAATTAGAACGTTAACTTAAAACTTAGAAAACGAGCCTCCGGGCGACCAAACTGAGCAAACGGTGTCCGTTGCTCGTGAAACTTGACGGGCACGGGCCCCTATTCATTCCTGACTTACAGGAACTGACGGAACGAGATTCCGACTTCTGGATTGATCGTAATGTTGAAACGTAGGTTTGAGTTAGAACGATAAGTTAAAACTTAGAAAACGAGCCTTCGGGCGACCAAACTGAGCAAACGGTGTCCGTTGCACGTGAAACTTGACGGGCACGGGCCCCTAGTCATTCCTGACTTGCAGGAACTGACGGAACGAGATTCCGACTCCCGGTTCTATCGTACAGTTGAAACGTAGGTTTGAGTTAGAACGTTAACTTAAAACTTAGAAAACGAGCCTCCGGGCGACCAAACTGAGCAAACGGTGTCCGTTGCTCGTGAAACTTGACGGGCACGGGCCCCTAGTCATTCCTGACTTGCAGGAACTGACGGAACGAGATTCCGACTCCCGGATTGATCGTACAGTTGAAACGTAGGATTGAGTTAGAACGTTAACTTAAAACTTAGAAAACGAGCCTCCGGGCGACCAAACTGAGCAAACGGTGTCCGTTGCTCGTGAAACTTGACGGGCACGGGCCCCTATTCATTCCTGACTTGCAGGAACTGACGGAACGAGATTCCGACTCCCGCATCGATCGTAATGTTGAAACGTAGGTTTGAGTTAGAACGATAAGTTAAAACTTAGAAAACGAGCCTCCGGGCGACCAAACTGAGCAAACGGTGTGTGTTGCTCGTGAAACTTGACGGGCACGGGCCCCTAGTCATTCCTGACTTGCAGGAACTGACGGAACGAGATTCCGACTCCCGGATTGATCGTACAGTTGAAACGTAGGATTCAGTTAGAACGTTAACATAAAACTTAGAAAACGAGCCTCCGGGCGACCAAACTGAGCAAACGGTGTCCGTTGCTCGTGAAACTTGACGGGCACGGGTCCCTAGTCATTCATGACTTGCAGGAACTGACGGAACGAGATTCCGACTCCCGGTTTGATCGTACAGTTGAAACGTAGGTTTAAATTAGAACGTTAACTTAAAACTTAGAAAACGAGCCTCCGGGCGACCAAACTGAGCAAACGGTGTCCGTTGCTCGTGAAACTTGACGGGCACGGGCCCCTATTCATTCCTGACTTGCAGGAACTGACGGAACGAGATTCCGACTTCTGGATTGATCGTAATGTTGAAACGTAGGTTTGAGTTAGAACGATAAGTTAAAACTTAGAAAACGAGCCTCCGGGCGACCAAACTGAGCAAACGGTGTGTGTTGCTCGTGAAACTTGACGGGCACGGGCCCCTAGTCATTCCTGACTTGCAGGAACTGACGGAACGAGATTCCGACTCCCGGATTGATCGTACAGTTGAAACGTAGGATTCAGTTAGAACGTTAACATAAAACTTAGAAAACGAGCCTCCGGGCGACCAAACTGAGCAAACGGTGTCCGTTGCTCGTGAAACTTGACGGGCACGGGTCCCTAGTCATTCATGACTTGCAGGAACTGACGGAACGAGATTCCGACTCCCGGTTTGATCGTACAGTTGAAACGTAGGTTTAAATTAGAACGTTAACTTAAAACTTAGAAAACGAGCCTCCGGGCGACCAAACTGAGCAAACGGTGTCCGTTGCTCGTGAAACTTGACGGGCACGGGCCCCTATTCATTCCTGACTTGCAGGAACTGACGGAACGAGATTCCGACTTCTGGATTGATCGTAATGTTGAAACGTAGGTTTGAGTTAGAACGATAAGTTAAAACTTAGAAAACGAGCCTTCGGGCGACCAAACTGAGCAAACGGTGTCCGTTGCACGTGAAACTTGACGGGCACGGGCCCCTAGTCATTCCTGACTTGCAGGAACTGACGGAACGAGATTCCGACTCCCGGTTCTATCGTACAGTTGAAACGTAGGTTTGAGTTAGAACGTTAACTTAAAACTTAGAAAACGAGCCTCCGGGCGACCAAACTGAGCAAACGGTGTCCGTTGCTCGTGAAACTTGACGGGCACGGGCCCCTAGTCATTCCTGACTTGCAGGAACTGACGGAACGAGATTCCGACTCCCGGATTGATCGTACAGTTGAAACGTAGGATTGAGTTAGAACGTTAACTTAAAACTTAGAAAACGAGCCTCCGGGCGACCAAACTGAGCAAACGGTGTCCGTTGCTCGTGAAACTTGACGGGCACGGGCCCCTATTCATTCCTGACTTGCAGGAACTGACGGAACGAGATTCCGACTCCCGCATCGATCGTAATGTTGAAACGTAGGTTTGAGTTAGAACGATAAGTTAAAACTTAGAAAACGAGCCTCCGGGCGACCAAACTGAGCAAACGGTGTGTGTTGCTCGTGAAACTTGACGGGCACGGGCCCCTAGTCATTCCTGACTTGCAGGAACTGACGGAACGAGATTCCGACTCCCGGATTGATCGTACAGTTGAAACGTAGGATTCAGTTAGAACGTTAACATAAAACTTAGAAAACGAGCCTCCGGGCGACCAAACTGAGCAAACGGTGTCCGTTGCTCGTGAAACTTGACGGGCACGGGTCCCTAGTCATTCATGACTTGCAGGAACTGACGGAACGAGATTCCGACTCCCGGTTTGATCGTACAGTTGAAACGTAGGTTTAAATTAGAACGTTAATTTAAAACTTAGAAAACGAGCCTCCGGGCGACCAAATTGAGCAAACGGTGTCTGTTGCTCGTGAAACTTGACGGGCACGGGCTCCTAGTCATTCCTGACTTGCAGGAACTGACGGAACGAGATTCCGACTTCTGGATTGATCGTAATGTTGAAACGTAGGTTTAAATTAGAACGTTAACTTAAAACTTAGAAAACGAGCCTCCGGACGACCAAACTGAGCAAACGGTGTCTGTTGCTCGTGAAACTTGACAGGCACGGGCCCCTAGTCATTCATGACTTGCAGGAACTGACAGAACGAGATTCCGACTCCCGGTTCTATCGTACAGTTGAAACGTAGGTTTGAGTTAGAACGTTAATTTAAAACTTAGAAAACGAGCCTCCGGGCGACAAAATTGAGCAAACGGTGTCCGTTAGTCGTGAAACTTGACGGGCACGGGTCCCTAGTTATTCCTGACTTGCAGGAACTGACGGAACGAGATTCCGACTCCTGGATTGATCGTAATGTTGAAACGTACGTTAAAATTTTAATTTTAATTCTTAATTTTTTTATATTTAGTATAAATTGCCAATTTTTATACTTATCTTTTAATATTTATTTTTCTTTTTCTGTTCAGGTTTGAGAGCATCGGATATATACCACGGCATCCGGCACGGAAAATTTTTCTTTTTGTTGTAATTGTAATGGATATATTTTACTGAAACTTTTGTAATATTTGAATGCAATTAATATAAGACTTTCTTTTTTTATTTGTAATTTTAATTGATGGTACTAGTTGTATATATTTAGTCTTTGTCATCAGTAATTTTAATTGATGGCCGTAGATATATAGCTACAGGTACAGGTACAGGTACAGGTATAAAAAAATGAAAAAAATTGATAAAATACGGGAATTTAATTTTAAAAAAAAAGGGGGGCTTTAGCGGCCGCCAGTGGCGGTCGCTAATAGTGCTATTAGCGGTCGCTAATAGTTCCAAAAAAAAAAAAAAAAAAAAAATTTCAAAAATAAAAAAGCATTAGCGACCGCCATATGAGTATTAGCGACCGCCATGGCGGTCGCTAATACTAAAAAAAATAAAAAAAATAAAAAAAAATTTGAAAAAAATAAGCCATTAGCGACCGCTAATATAGTATTAGCGACCGCCATGGCGGTCGCTAAAAGTCCAAAAAATTTTTTTTAAATTTATTCGCGACCGCCACAAAAATTATTAGCGACCGCCATCTGGCGGTCGCTAAAACTATTAGCGACCGCCAGTGGCGGTCGCTAATACCTTTAGCGACGCCGTTTTCGCGGCCGCTGCTTGGCGGTCGCTAGGCGGTCGCTAATACTCTTTAGCGACCGCCAGTTGACTTTTAGCGACGGCAACTGGCGGCCGCTAAAAGTCAAGTTTCTACTAGTGTGTGATGTTTATAGCTTTGGGGTGTTGACGTTTGAAGTGTTACTGGGAAAGCATCCAGGAGATCTCATCCACACTCTACATTTTTCTACTGGCCAAAACATACTGCTGAAAGATATGTTGGACCAACGTCTCTCACTTCCCTCTGCTCAGACTGCAGATGAAGTGATCTCCGTAGCAGTGGTAGCACTTGCATGCATACGTGCCAATCCGCAATCTCGGCCAAACATGCGGAATGTGTCTCAGAAATTGTCAAGTCATAGGTTGTGCACTTTGGAACCATTCCAAACCATCACATTGTGCCAATTGAATGATCTTGATATTTGAAACCAAGGGTGTATAGGGTATGATTTTACTATCTTGTTCATGTGTATATATTTTGTATGGATCCAAGTCAGGTTAAGCAGCATGTCAATAGATTTTCTTTGTATGTAAATAGTAAAAAGGTACCAAGAGTGAGTTTGTCTTCCTATGCTTATATTTCAAGTTGTAGAGTCATGTCAATATATTATATCTTCTCGCATGGTTAATAGAGTGGATTGTAGCACTTGGTATCACTAATTTCTATTCTTTTTTTATTTTCTTAATTAACAGGAGACTTGAATATAACACAAGCACATCTGGTCCAATTTTAGAAACACAAGCCCAAATCCAACCCAAGTTTGACGTGGGCCAAAAGTGCCAACCCATGCCATGAGAAACATGTTACGCCTGGCGCGTCCATTTAGTCAATTGGATCGGGTCGAGCTGGACTTTGTATTACTTGTTCGGGCTTTATATGCTCTCAAGCTTTCTATAAATTACTTATGTGGGTAAAAACAGTTAATAAACTACAAAACACTACTTCTTTGGATCGAGTGGGTGGGCTTCAGTTTCCTACATTTAATTCAAGCCCGACCTGAATATTAAATAGGGCCTTTGATGATCCTTCTTTTAATAACCCATGATATCTCTCACCCAACCTAGACCAAGAGCCTTTAGTGGTAAGCTCGATGGACACTTGATTCTATATATCCGAGAACCAATCCGTAGGGGCACATGCAAACGCTCTTATCCGGGTAAACCTTTGATGAGTCTTTTTTCCTTACACTTGCACAAGCCTTCCTTAAATTAATGACCATATAAAGTTGACTGGGCTCAACTCATGAAAAACACTATATTTAAATTTTGGTTCATTTAAAAACACAACCCGATCATGGTTGCCCAATCCAACGGTAAACACCATTCGATCAAAAATTAGATTTATGTGGTGATGGAAGAACAGATGCGCATCACATTGAAGCTCAGGATTCAAATCCAACTCCAGAGTCCATCTTCGACCAAACTTGAGTTACGGGCCTTGTCCAACACTTCTGGGCCTAGAAGACTAGTGCATCTGGGGTGACAACCAGCTCATCAACACTAGACTTGTTCTAACTAACCATGAGTCAATTCAGTTAACTAGGTTCGTAAGGACATTGAGTTGGATAAGTTATGCACAGACATGCCCTCTAAAGTACAATATCAATGTAGCAACTGCAAATTAAAGTTAATATAGGTTTGTGTAGCATTCACGGAAAATCATTTATGCAGACAATTGCATTTTTCCATGGGAAAAAAATATTTCCTTTGCGCACTAATTGCAGAAAATTGAGCTATATATCCAACCTTCACCATCAGAAAGCCAGTTTTTTCGCCTGGTATTAAAATTTTAAAATTGAAGAGGTAAAGATAAAGATTTACAAAATAGGCATCAAGTACCATCCCCTTTTGGAAGGAAATCACTATCCAATCATCACTATGGAATCAAATCCCAGGAAAATAAGGGTCCATTTGCATCTTTCATCTTATATCCTTCACTCACCTCTCCTTATCATTCCTTTGCTTTGGGGGCTTGGGACCCCAGCCCTCTTGTGAGGGAAGTACACCTTGGGTGAGGTAAGAGAGCCCGAGAGTGAGGAAGGACAGCTCTCAGATGAGGGAAGGTGACTACCCAAGTTCGAGCCCTGAGCAGTCACGTAACAACTGCTGCCTCTTATCACTAGGCTAAGAGGCCGTTCTTATCATGATGGAATTGAATACCGACCAAGCACCCAAAACATGGCGGCCCAAGTGTCCACGTCACCTTGAATGGTGATGATCAATTCTTTGAGGGCCCCACCATGAGTGTCCTCACCATCAATGGGCCCCACCTTCCTTCCAACATCACAACTCATTTTGTTCCTCCAATGTGCCTAACAGTAGATACTGTAATATCTTGTTTATGATGTGGATAACGCGCAGCCCACCTCTTCATCTTGGCTTTAGGGGCCTGATAGTCAGGAAGTGCACTTTAGATCCTCGTGCCACACTTTTCTAACATGCGCCGGAAGCCGTTATTTTTATAGATTTGTATCCAGATTCCGACAGTTAGATTTCCCGCGCTCAAACAGTCATCATGGGTCCAAAATCATAACATTATTGTCGTCACATCTTTCTATCTCTCTTTGTTTAAACAAAAATCTCCAACGGCACTACATTACACCCCTCCCACAATAATAGCCTGGAAATGCTGGATCCATGTCTAGTTTCTTTGTAAACCACCTTCAAATCGCCCTCCAATGACTGTTTCCTTTTCTCACTTGATTTCCAAACTTGGTGGGTCTGATTATTAGTTCTTACCTTCTTTATAAAATCTTTCAGTAGGTTCTTGCTTGAGTTGGATTTTCATTTTGAGACTTGGTGGTGTTGATTCTTTGGTGGTTTTCAGGCTTGGGTTTTTGGAGGTTTTAATTTCATTGTCATTTTGGGTGTTTTTGGATGAAATTGACAAGTGGGTCACTGAGATTTTAATGTTTTAGATCTTTTTTAGTGGTTTTGCGAACTGGGTTGGTGATATTTTTAAGTAATCACATCTTATTCAATAAAATAGAGAAGCATAGTGGGAGGTTGGGTTGGTGTTTGGTGTGTAGTATTTTCAAGTTGTGTAAGAACTTCTATGAATTAAGAAGCTGGAAAGGCATAGGCTGTTGTTTTGTTTTCTTCTATCTGTCCATTGAACTAGTGAATTGGTGATTGATCAGTCTGGTATTTTGGTTTATGATTTTTGGTAGTGGCTCAAATGTGCTATACTACTGATTGGTTGGAGATCTCAAGGTTTAGGGAACAATCACAATTGAGAATTTGCAACATGGGTTGCTTCCCATGTTTCTCTTCTTGTGAAAAGGAGGCAAAAAGCTGCGATCGCATGAGAGATTCAGCAACTGCTTGTAGAGATATATAGCAGATCATCAAATAAACAGCGTCGTAAGTTTGACTCCCCTTCTGAAAAGTTTGAGCGTTTTAAACTTTCCATAGTTTTTAAGATTTCCAACTTGATAGTACCAACTTCAATTTTCTTTTTCATTTTTTTAAATAGAAATTGTTCCCAATATACCAATTTCCCTTGCCAATCTACTACTTTCAACTTCCCAGAAATGAATTTTAATATTGTATCATCTTAAATTATCTCAAGTGCAAATACAAAGCTAAACCTACCATGACTTTTCTCTATCTATACTCCCACTTGTACAACACATTCAGTTGGGATTCCCATTTCAAATTTTTGTTAATGAAAGGGATAGCTTCTTGGAGTATTAAAATCACCAATAGATTCTCTATTTTGAAACAGATTGAATTAGATTCAACTGTTTCTTAAGATGCATTGTTATTGGAGCTGCATCCCTGTATTTGTCATTTCATGTAACTTTTGTTATGCTCTTATTTACTACTAAATGTGTTCATCACTACCTAAAATGGAGTTCTTCAAGGATGGTAGATTAGAACCTTATACATTTGCACCACGAAAGCAAAACCCCATACTGGTCACGTCATGAAACGTCTAATCCAGATGAACTCTGGCAATCACTGAGACTCTTTATGTGCTTTCCCATATTCTATCCATACAATTTTTTAAATTACTAATAGGATATGTTCTCTAAACAGTCGTATTTATTATAGTTTTTTTTTTTTTTTTCATCATCTTATTGTGAAGAGTGATTCGGCTAATGCTATATCTTGGGTGAAATCGTTGAGGGGATCATGGAAAATGAAATTTCTCTTTAACAAAATTAGTCATCTAATAACTGACTTACAAGTCATGTTTCAGCACATTAGTAGATCTGCAAATGGAATGGCAGATTGTTTAGCTGAGCAAGGGGGTAGATAGATCCAAATAGTCCAATTTGTGTAGTTACATCATAAATTTTGTTAACCGGACAACTCTTATTGTTCGACTTATTAGCACATCTAGCATTATAAATAATGATACAACCTACCAAAACTTGATGAGCAACAACTCTAATTTCCCTTTTAGAGTCAAAATTGAGCTGTACTCGAACTTTTGTTTCTTATTGCAATTACTGAATCCTTAATGGGCAGTTAATCTCTTTCACAATGAGTTTTTTTTTTTTTTTTTTTTTTTCTGAAAGATCTTTCACAATGATTTTGTTCATTTGAAGATGAAACTTCACTCCTAGCTTTTGCTTCTTTTGCTATGAATGATTAGCTAAGGAAATTTAATATTTATAAGATCCCAACCAAGTGAGTGTTGAAAAGTGGGTTCCACTCAAATGAGAGTATTAAAAAATATTTATGTCGCCTCTTCTAATGCCTATTAGGATTCAGCTTTACTAGTAACTTTACTTCACTTTAAGCTTTTGGTAGGAATGACTACCTTCCTAAATAAACATAATAAAAACATATTCAAATAAGAAACACAAAGAGAAATCATGTGGCTATGATTTTAGGAGGATTATGAGAATACTATGAGACAAAGGATTCAGCTCATCTTAACATGGGTGTTTTCTAAAAAGAAAAAAAAAATGGGCGTTTTCAATTATTGTTGGTACAAGTGTAAAATACAACATTAGTATAGCAGTACAACCAACATGGGAAAAGTAACAACTACCAAGTACCAGTTCAGTTCTTCGTACAGAGAAGCAGTACAATAACTTAGAATCAACCACTTCTATATGAATCCATCACTTAATCTAGTTGAGGCAACAAGGAGAAGTTGTGAAGTTGGAGATGGGAAGCTCCAACGGGAGCTACCCGGGCTCACAAGTGCACCCTACTAATCGTAGATTCGTTGAAATCATGTGGCTGTGAGGGCGCACCTGATGGGCCTTCCTCTGATATTCTCTGAGACTTTTACACGGGCTGGCTTTTTTATCTTCTTTGCTTTCAAGTTTGTGGAGGTGCACATATTACTGGGATCATGGTACATGCAGGCGAGACAAGATGTGCTATGACGAGTTGAGGCTTTATAGCTCACCTGTGCATTGTGACCATCCAAGTTGTAGAATGCACATGTGGTCGAATAGACATTCTAAGATAGTCTTGACTTGTGTTGGGCTTTCTAATATTCTTATATAAATTATGAAATTATATAGAGATTTAGGGCGCGTAAGGCAACAGTGAAGAGTTCACAGTTGAGGACTTTTCATTGCCCTGGAATAAATTCTTCAATGAAATTTGTCTAGTTGAAGGTTTCAAATCAGTATTTGATGGATGTGAATGCGTATAGTTGAGAAAATATCATATCGATGCATCTACAAAAATGAGGATTTATCTGTGAGGGGTTAGACCTGAAAATTCTAAAGAATGAGGATTTCCAAGGGCCCAACTCCTCGGGAATCTGCCATTGTTAAACATGAAATTTTCACAACTTCATGAAAAATTATCGAGGAATCCCTAAGAATTTGATTGCCAAACATGATCTTATGAAGTGTTCTAAAGTAGTGTGGATATGTATAAAATAAAGATACATTAGCACGGAAGTTTTTAGAATGTAGTCTAGAACAATCGTCATCTATTCGATGAGTAACATGTTTATAGATCTTCCGCATTCATTGTATATGATAAAAGTATAAATAGGGATTTGGATGCACATTGTCAAAGTAAGATTTAAATCAATGAAAGTTCTTTCCTAATTCCTACCCATTGACAATCATTTAAAAGGAAATAACACCCTAGGACTCAAAATAGGAGTGCAACCATGTTAGACTTAGTGGATTGGGGCTCACTTAATGGATAACCCAAGGTATCACCCTCCCAGCCCAGCCTAGGATCCTTTGGCTCTGAGCCCGAGGAACACTCAATTCTAGACAGCTTAGAACTAATACCAGAAGCCTTTGGCAATAGATCTTTTGCGCAAAGGAAATAAAATAAAAAAAACTATTCTTTCATTTATCCATCTCTTAAAACCCTCAAATCCTCTTTCCCTACACTGATATCTACCGCTGGTATACTGACTTAACTTCATATTCCAACCTAGGCTGCTCGGTGTTCAAACCTGAATGATAAGGCGCTTCAGTTCTTATCTAGCTGCTCGAGGTTCGAACCTAGGGTGCGTCACCTCTTTCCGCTTGTGCGGGCTCCTTTTCCACTTGTGCGGGGCTCCTTTTCCACTTGTGTGGGCCTCCTTCCCACTTGTACGAGCTACCTTTCTGTGTGGAAGCAAGCTCTCTCTTGGGTCCCAGCCCACTTAGCTAGAGTACCCTAAAAAAAAATTTCATAATCCAACCTTATCATTGAAAGTGATATAAAGATTGTTGTATTTGTGTATTGCATAAAAAGATCACTTATTTTTTTATATGACTTCTCGGATTGTAATACTACTTTCTTTATTTATTTCTTTCTTTCTTTCTATGCTTTGGTGTGCTGTGTGCTCTATTAAGTGTGTGAATAAACTGATACTTTCTAATTCATTAATAATAAGTATACACAAATAACACTATTTAGAGATGGCAATGGATCTTGTTTAAAGAAGACCTAGCACATTGCTCTTATTTAGGGGCGGATTTGGTAGTGGGAATGTAGAGTTGGGGGTGGGAATTTGGAGTAATAGTGACTTATATAAGTTTTCAATAGGTTTGACTTCAATGTACAAAGTCCTGGAAGTTTGTAAGTTTTTAAAACTAAAGTAAAAAAATATGTCAAACAGTTGTGTCAAACCCCAACCGATACCTCGCATGAAGCTTCTCAGTCATCCATGGTTAAGCTGCAATTCTACGCCTCCAGCCAGACTTTGGAGATCCTCTTTCAAGGAGGAACTTTGATTTAATTTGTCTTTAGCCTTGTTCTTTTTTAAGCTGATTTTTGGCTCATTTTTCTCTCTCTACAGTGGCTCTTCTTGCTCTACTTTCTCTTTTCTTTTGGGCTTAATCTAGTGGGCTGTTCTTATTTGGTTAGGCAAAGTTTTCATGGCTTTTCTATTTGATGCCTACCATCCTTTCTTTGGATTTGAGACCAGTACCAGTATTAGCAGGACAAGCTGACCTTAATGGCATTATCTAGCCTTTTTCTTAAATTAAAACATCCATATGTCAGGATTTGCTTTAACATTCTAAGCAAGTTAATAGATAACCAAGCCGACCCACTGAAGCCCACGTCCACTTCAGCAGAGCATTTAAAAGTTCTCGAGGCATGTGAGCTAGGGCTGGATCCAAAAATGAAGCTCGTTTAATAGATCGGATCAGTCCTAATGGCAATGTCAAAGCCATCAGCCCATCCTCTCCTAGCCCATTTATAGCCCACTATATTGTGTATTATTTATTTATTTAATGAATAACTACATGGAAAGCTTTTCCCCGCATACGGTTCTCATGCGAACTGTGCATATGGATTGTCACGGAGGTGCGACCCACCCCGCCCCAGAACTTTCCAAAGCACAAGAAACTCTTATAAAAAATGAACATCTGAATTTGCCATTGTTTTGTAAGAAAATAAGAAATCAACCTAATTGTTGACTTCTACTTTCTATCATGTCTGATGAAATACATTTCCTTCATCCTTCTTGGCAACCTGCATTCAATAGTTTGCATGGGTTTTCCTTTATGAATCACTGTTTTATAAGAACATCAAATCCAAACTGCTGCAAGTATACTTATCAGATAACTAGAAAAGTTTGACTTTCAAGCAGATACTAACCATGGTCACCGTTCTAATCTTCCTTTGTATATTGAAGAGGGTTACCGTTACTGGGACTTGGTGTCAGAGGTTCAACTGCTGGAGTCCCAGCATCCACAGGTGTCATCGACTTAAGAATGATCCCCTTCTCTTCCAAGGCTTCGCGTGCAGCCTTCTCCTTTGCTTTTGTGGCCCTTTCAAACACTTCCTCATGTAAGGATTATTCACTCCACATCAAATTAAAAATGAAAATTTTCAATAAAAGCAATTAAGTCATCAACCACAAATAATATAATCATTTGAGAGTTGAGAATGGGAAAACAATGGTCTAAAATTATTGTAAGAGTATTGGCACTTATTATGCACACATTCTACTACAAGTAATCTATCTTCCCTTTTACCCATCCTCTTTGAAGGAAAATAAGAGCCAGTGGGACCCACTAGTACAATACCCATCTCACAAACTTGTCCTACTAGTGCTTCATGCCAGATCATGTTAAATCTATTACAACTTTTGTGGGACATGAGTAGCACCATCACCAGTCTTTTCCCTTATTACTGATCATGTCGTTAATTAAAACAGAGCAGAGCACACAAAGATCCAAACTGTTTATCATGTGGAGTTACCACAAATGAGCTGAGTCTGGAAATACACAGAGATTGGATAATTTCAGCCCTTAATCTAGAGGTTTTATTAGAAAAAACAACCGGAGCCTGGAAATCTTTGATTGAGTTTTATTAGGAAAAACAATGGATAATTTCAGCCCTTAATGTCACCCATCTACTTTCATTGAAACTCACCCTTGCAAATAGCTTGGAACGTCCAATTTGTATGTTTAGGATCTAGCACGTGTCAGATAGTAATGTAAGTGGCCCCATCAAGATCCAATGGATGAAAGAGACTAGGATGGGGGTGCACACAACTGCCTTCTTATTAGAAGGATTTGCCATTAATACAGTTGAGCACTAAAAAAAAATCTTCTATTTTAGGTTTTATACTTTTATTTTTATTTTGTTTACATCACTGATTTTCTGGACCAGTACATTATCAGCCCATGGTCCAGCAACAATTAGACGTCCACCTATGGTGCCACACCATTTTAAGGCCCAAGCAAATTATGCTGGATCCATGACGAAAGGAGCGAATCTGTATGAGCCGAACCTACAGTGTCCAGCCCAATTGTATAAATAAGGAAATTTCAATCTGTGTACCAAAAAATAAAAAATAAGAAAGCCGAAAAACTAATGGCCCAAGTCTCTAATGTTTCCTCTAGAGGAGAGACATTGGACAAGACCAGCTCAGCCCTAATTCGTTTAATTACTGGGCCAGAAAGTTGTAAAAGTGTCAACCCATGAGCTTTAAAAATTAGTTCAAATCCTGCCGAAAGCCCACTGGAGAACTACTTAAATGTATATTATATACACAGACTGGGACGGATCGAAGTACTGGGATGTGGGTGTCGCGGCACCAGTCAAACCGATATGCGCTTTCAAAACCTATATAAAAATTCTGGGTTCACTTTAAAAAATCCAATAAAAACTATAGATCCATCCTCAAAGTCCACATGAAAATCCCTAGTTTGCCTCCAAAATCAAATTACCTATTAGGATATGCACCCCTCAAATGAAAATTATTGTCTGAATGTATAGCCATCATGCCTACATAGGGTGATAGAAATATGTTATTAGGGGATAGAAATGTGCTATTGTAGATTTTATTTTGGGAAAAAATGCAACCTGAACGTATCATGCAACCCTTAATTATAAAGGCCTCAAATTGAAATTGTTTTTCACCTTACATTTCCTTTTAGAAGTTCAATCCAACGATGAGTATAGCTTCAATGAATCTTAAATTGGGGTGAATGCAAGTTCGGGTGGGAATTCAGGGGTATAAACCGGCATGGCCTCTAGCTATGTCGTCCCGGCCAATAAAAGTTCATGGGCCGTTCCATGCCATGCCCAAGTCAATTGGGGTCAGCCTAGCATGGCCCATGTCACGACTTAAGTCGTGTCGTGCTGGGCTATGCCACCCACGGGCAAGCCCGTGCTTTTTTATTATCTTTTTTTAATTTTTAAAAATAAATCTAAAGGGACTTTTTAAAAATATTTGCAACTTGAAATGCAATTAAAATTACTAAAATAAACGCACAAACATTCCTTGAACCAAAAACTTGAATTAATTTATATTTCTTGAAATGAAGTGTACGTACAAGAACTTTGATGATAATATACAATAACATTAAATAAAATTTACAAGTTTGATGATTATTCTAACTTTATGAAAGTAATAACAAAAATAAATAAAAATCACGACTGTGGGATGGGAGAGTGGGCTGTATTTTCGGGATGCATGGAATTATCGCTGCACCAAACACAGTTCCTTCTTTTTCCTCGGCAAATGGTCTCGCACAAACACACCTTTAATTTAGAAAACCCTTAATTCTAGTGGAGAAGGAATATCACTAACTAGGAAATAGGATTGATTAGTTGAATGTTTGAGGAGGTGCCCAAATGAGTTTCCTGCCGTAAAAGATGGGTAGAATAGTCGGCACATATAAACACCTTTGCATGTTTGGTTGCATTCACATGGAGATAACTTGTATGAGGGATTTGGGGAATTCAAAAGCTGTGACAGTCCCCAAAAGTGAAATTCCAAATGCGGAATTTGAAATTTCACTCGGACATGACCAGTATTGATGATATTGGGAGCCGCCGAAAGATACTTTTTATATCGTGGGTGAGATGAAATTATTTTGGCCTCATATAAGACCCTTCGATCTGCCTCCGTTGAAAATAAGGGCCATGGAATAGGAAAGCCTGTGTATCTACAAAAAAAAAATTAAAATCTGGATCCCCTGTTTTGTCCAAATAGAGAAACCCTATTTGGACCAATCAGGGGGTGCCACATAGAAATTATTTTTTTTTTGGAGATGGAAATTTTTTTTTTAGAGTTGAGATGGGACATCTCAATCCCATGTGGCACCCCCTAATTGGTCCAAACAGGGGATCCGTTTCCAAAAAATTAATATTATATGATACACATCAATTTAAATAAAAAGGAAAAAAGTCTGATGCCTAGCAGCTCTTTCACGGGTGCGGGGCGTCTGCTGTAGTTAAACTACAGGTAGAATCGAACGGCTGTGGGTTAAATGGCTGGTATTTTCTAATGTGTGTGATAGAGATCTAATGTTTTTGATGGAGATCTGATGGCCGGCGAAGTTGGATGGGTGTGAGCCGGAAGTGGGTCAAGAGAGAAAAGGTTGAAGAGAGAGAAAAGACTTTTGAAAGTGAGTTGAAGAGAGAGAAAAGGTTTTAAAATACAAGATATTTTTTAATTTTATTTTCTTTAGAAAATACCATCCATTGGATGACCCACAGCCGTTCATTCTACCTACAGCAGACCCCCCGCACCCGACCAAAGGGGCTTATTTTTCATCAAATCAGGAATGATGTTTTCCCAGGGCAAACTACATCAGAAAGTGACCAGGAGCGGACCCAGGTACAAGGGTTTGGGGCTGAAGCCCCGGCCCGATACTTGAAAAAAAGTTAAAATCTTCTAAGAGCCCCTGCAAATTTTGCTAACTAATATGCATTTTTTTTACATTTTGCCCCTTCCCCAATATTTCTTTTACATAAAGCCCCCCACTTGAATTACCTTGATCCACCCTTCCTTTGCGCCCATAGTTCCTTGAGTGTGGGTATTCTGCACATTGAATGCACTGTTGCTTTTTTATTGCCGTCAACAAGTTTCGAGCTCCTTGGGCTGTTTAATTGTGGAAGGGAAACGAAACTTCATTGAAACCCCTTTACCGGCCCTTCGTATGAGCCTGATCATTTCTATTATGCCAAGGAGATGTCTGATGTTATTATAAATTTGGGTTGCTTTTCTATTAGGATTTAAGATCCTCCTAGGTGCGGTTTTTTCTTGGATTCCAGACCCTCAAAAATTAGATTGCATCTAAGAAAGTTCAGTAAAAAGTGTGCATTGTGTGTAAACCAAGGAAAACGTGAATTATAGTATTAAATATAAAATTTCCTATGAATTCTTCCACATAAGCTTCCAAAATATGAACCCACAAAATTTCGAACCATAGTGAGTCATAATAAATTATAAGTAAAATCTCGCGGAAGCAGTAAATCCAATAGGTATCAATTTTTAAACCAAACCAACACATAAGCAGCTAAATGTTAAAGGTTTAAGTTGCCAAATAAACTAAACAAACAACTAAATAAATTTAAGTCCATTATGAAGATATTGCTACTAAAAATGGTCTCTACGATGAAGGTCTCTCTTATACAGACTCAGACGGCTCCGAAGCCATCTCATGCACTCCACTCAGGTTCATCAGCTAGCTCAAACGCTGGATACGTTTGACCTTCCTTCGTCTCCTCGGTAGGTTAGGGATCGGTATCTATGCATCATTAAACAACGTAAACAGCAAGCACTCAAACATAATTTGCAAATAAAACACAAGATCCATATACCTAGTGACATGTGATAATCATAAGATAATAATATTGTGATGAAGCCAAAAAGGACGTATACACAAATCCCATCTACAAAATAAAGGAATACAATAGTCATACAGAAGTAATGATAAACCGAGAAAACCCGTTCGTAAAGTCGGCAGTCATAAATCGATTCGTAATCGTAATATCTGGATAAACCGGTTCATATTCACATCGGTGATTTGCCGTTCGTATACAATCTATTGTCATACGTATATGACCCAAATATTCACATAAATAATAGCATAATAGACGCAACTAGTAATGCTCCTACAAAGGAATGCAAAAAGAGTGAAGACGTACGAGCCAATCCTACGGCCAAAAGCGTTGTCTTGTACTCAGCAGCACTACAAGGATCTCTAGTAGATAAAAAGTCAACGCATCTCTTCATAATCAATATTTATTCATAAACTCAATTAAGGGTTTTCCAATAGAAATGGAGCTGAGCTCTAATCCACTAGGTTCTTTGAAGCCACACAAGGTACTAAACCATAAGTAGATAAGATACCACGTGCCCAAACGATACTTACTCAGGTTAAATGATTCAAATAATAGGGTCCAAAATATAAATTTGACTTATCAAGAACAAAGGACACATTTTAAAATAATTAGCAAATGATAATAAGGAATAACAAGCCTCAGTTTATAATTTCCGAGGGCTTAGGGCCTTATCCATAGCATTCTTCCCGTTCAATGTTTTATAAAATCAACCAAGGGGTCAAATCATGATTTTCTAACAGGACCTTGCAATTTTATGATTTGATCATATAGGGTTGGAACTTCTTACCCAATAGCGTATCTTAGTATTCCCAAGAGAATAGGTCATAAGGGCATAATGGGGTTCATTAAAACCACCGGAGCTTTTTTTCCAATTTTTAGAAATTCATGGCAAATAATGGGAGCTGCTTCCTATACATCCGTACATAGGACCCTTGATCGACCCCTATGAGAAAAGACGAAATTTACTTTGGAATTTTAGATGCAACTAGTACAATAGTGTTAAGGTTGGTATAGGGTTTGAATATTCTTTCAAAGGTGGCCCCATCATTCATTAAATGAAGACGTTGTACCATACTACAAAACAGTGATGCTGAAATTTTGAAATTATGCCCTAAAAAATAAGTAAAAATGATTTTTAATAATTTTCTTAACGATTTGACTCTCTTTTGTGCGGGTCATCAGTTTTTACTTGGGACCCATTTTTAATGTCTCTTGAGAAGAAAAGTCTTCGACCAATCCGAGAAAGAGATGGACCTGAATCGTGTTAAGTCAAGGTCAAGAGTCTTTAAAAAGGAAAATCAATGCCAAGAGGGATCACCTTCATAGAGGAGGGGTCCGTAGTAGTTGGACATTAAACGTAATATAAGAATAGTGGCCATTAGTAGTTGGGCATTAAATGTAATATAATAAGAGTCGCCATTAGTAGTTGGGCATTTAATACAATATTAAATGATAAATTGATTGATGATAGGATTTGAGGTTTAAGGGTTTTCTATCACATTTTTCTGCAAATGGTAAACCCATCGCTTATAGGATTTGAGGTCTAAGGGTTTGCTTTGTCAAAAGTTAGTTTTAAGTACTGCAACCACCGGTAACGATATACGCTTCTTTTTCATCATTACTATATGAGCTTGAATTACTATAGGGATCAATATCATGGATGAGGATTTGTCAATGCCCCTGAAATTGGGATTCCTCATTGAGGATTTGCACAGCTTCTGTCAACTGCTAATCGCATATTCTACTTCATTTGTCTTTCTTAGTCAATCAATTTAAAGCAACTAATTTACTCACATCATATCTGCAACCAATTTCTTGAGGAAAAATCATCGGCTTTTCACAAAGTCTCACATTTATCAATTGCAAATGCGGATTTAGACCTGGACAGAACTACAATATTGCAATGCCATTGATTTATAGTATGATGTAGCGCCCTTCTTCAAACTTCAAAGCATGGTGGGGCCTAACTTCTCAAGATTAAAGCCAGTCATCAATGCAATATGAGGCAGTTACCAGTAATTGGGCATTAGCTAGATGCATCATAAACATGCATGAATCTATATAAATAAATTATAGATATGAAATGGGATTAAGGGTGAAATCCTACCCTTGGCCTTGATGAAGAAGGGTAATACCACTTCATTAAGAAAAAAAAAAACCAACAACTTAAAAAAAAGAAAGGAGATCGGAGGGTTCCCAACCCTTTGGGCTAGACTAATCCCTCCGGGCACAAAGGGAAGCCGGGTAAACACCTCTGTAGCCCCAAGGTGATAGCACTAGTGGACTCAACCTTCAATTCTTGAAGAAGGGGGAACCGGGGGTCGACGATACCAAAACGTCTAACTCCGGAAGAGGGTGGAACTGTGGTTCTGACCACTCGGCCAACCCTTGGCTAGCATGGCACTTTACTAGCATAGTAAAAGTCAAGTAAAGCCTCCATTTTTTAGGCAACATGTCACATCAAAAATACTTTAATTCAAAACTCCCTCAATCTTTTTCAAAAAAAGTCAAAAAGCAACTACCTTTATCCACTAAAATATAAAAATATAAAAAAAAAGACCCTCTACTTTTTCATACAAAAAGTCAAAAAGATTCCATAACAAACAACAAAAAATAAAATATCATCATAATCCACTTATATTTTATTCTTTCTTCAAAATCAACTTTACTTCACTTGACTCTGTTAGTAGAGTTGTCAAACTGGCCCAGGTTTATGCATGACAATAAACAATCCACCAAGTTGGATTTTTTTTTTTCCTTTTAATGTTGAAATCTCAAAAATGAAATATAAGTCTGGCTGAAATTGACACTATTTGAAGTTTTTTCTCTTTCAACTTCTACTTATATTTTTATTGTATGAATTGTTATTTACTTGTTTGATTCATATACATAACAGTTGAAATCAGGACATGTTGGAAAAGACATAATTAAATAACTGGAACACATGTCTGGTTTCTAAATCTGACAAAGTAAAACCTGAAACTTGTGAACAATAGTATTTTCATTAAAGTTGTTTAAGTTGACTGAAGAAATCTTTTCCTTGAAGTGGAAAAGGCATTAACGTTTAAACTATTAGATAGTTGTGCATGGGTTACTAGAAGTAAAGACTCATAGAGTAAAATAATATTTTAAAAATACAAACTGAAGAAGATATGGATGTGTATAATCTAATCGCTGATAGATGTGAATCCATAAGAACTTCTAATAATACTAAAACAAGCAGAAACTAGTGAGGAACAAGTATTAAAATTATTAGAACTGACAAAAGAGGGGAATACATCTGAAATGAATTTAATGAGTATTGTAAAAAAAAAATGACATTAAACAATAATTAACAATAGCTTATACTCTCACACAAAAAAAAAAAAAAAAAGGGATTATCTATTGCAACAAAAAATGATGTTGCTTAAAGATATAATAGAACAAATATGAAAATATATTGGCTCATGGATGAGGCTGCATTTCCTTTTCATGAGTAACATCATTTGAAGTTTCATAGCTGAATAATGGACTGATTTTTAGAGACTTGTTTGTCACTTGCCTCAGGTTGAGACGAAATCGGATTGAGAACATATCCTACATCAATGAATGAACTATAGAGAGAAAACATATAAACGAGTTTTCACGGCAACTGCTGGTTGGTGATGATAATTCCACGCTGCAAGGATAAGCTGTGTATGGCTGAGAACGAGTAGAATGACTTTGGTCACTTCACTTGCTGGAGGGATAACCTTATTGATTGGTGAGTCTTCCGGGTCTGTCTTCTTCGATGGAAGACTTGGAATTTGCACATCGATGATGGGTTGATATATGCCCAACATACATGACAATATGTGATGCATCAACTGTTGTTGGATCTTACTCAGAGTGGAAAAGTTGCTAAAACTGACTACATAGGTGTGTCCCACCTTCAATAGACTAAAAACTCATGATGATCTGGGCCATAGGCAGGTCAAATACGGTTCAGATTACTTGGTTGGGTCAAGTTTTGCACCCTTAAATTGTGGATTGCCTTAAGTGAACTATATATACTTGATATCTTTTCTAGTTAACTCGCTCATAGTGTTTGAGGTTTAAGAGTTTGCTTTTCTCAAAAATAGAAAATATTAAAGACCTTGAATCTAGAAATCATATATATATATATATATATATATATATCTTTGCAAATGATAAATCGCTCACCGAAAGGATTTGAGGTTTAAAAGTTGGCTTTTACAGAAGTTACTATAGGGATCTCTTACCAAAAAGAGCAACGGATATCTGTAACTACAGATTAATGGATGAGGCTATACTTCTGTTTTATCATTACTATGGGTTTGGATTTTCTTGGCTACAGTGGGCTGATTAATTCTAAGACTTTTATTAGGAGATTTTGTTATAGGCCCAGTTTCTTTATGGCACATTTGGTAACAGTTTTCAAGGAGGAATCCGTGCTCATTTTCTGTTATTTTATGGAAAACCCACATTTGGTAAATGTCAGAATAGCAAGAAATCCTTGCATACTGGTTTCCAATGATACATGGCGTCAGACCAACCCCCATCGCACAACAAAAGTCTGCGCATATGTGGAAAAGTGAAGCTACAGTGGGATTATGCGTCCTTTTAGCATCAGTGTTCTTTTGGATTATTTGGTTTTTTTACCCCAACATCAAGATCTGATCCGTTAATCGTGTTTATAAGGTCAAGAATGGCTGTTATCTAAAAAACATCGGCCATTGATTCTTCATAGATTTTGAGATATTTGCGAAAACGTACCAAACATTTGATTATAATTTCTGAGTTTTTGTGGGCCCCTTCGAATAATCTAAACCGTTCAAACTCTTCATCAGGTCCAAAATGGTTAGTGGTTCAATTTTGGCATTCAAATTCATTATGGATCATTAGAAAAAGGGAAAAAACTATAGACCATTGATATGCCACAGTGCAAAAAAGGGGATTACATGGGCAGTCCGTTTTTGTTGATTTTCTTATTCTTATGGGATCCAAAATAATGATCCAAGCTGTGAGTTATTTCCAATATATATACCAAAATCGTTGAGGAAATCAAATTTCAACTGTAGATTCATCGTAGATTTTAAGATATTTTCAAAAAACTCCATATTTTAAAATATTTTTTTTTATTTTTATGGGCCCCATTTGAAAGATCTGACCCCTTTGAAGTCTCTAGAGTGCCAAGGAAGGTATTGGGGTGAATGCTCAGCCCTTGACTATTCATGGATTTTGAGAAAATTGCAAACAAACCTATAACCGTTGGATCACATAGAGTGTAATTATAGAATTCCTTTATTTTGCCAAACTTGAAACTCTCCACAGGAAATCCACCTTGAAGATAGCTTGATTCTATTGTGTTATACTAGTGGCCTGAGTTTATACTCAAAGGCCATGACTAGCCGGAAGTATATAATTTTGAAGTATTTCAAATGGCTGAACTAGAAGACTGAGATTAACCCCAATGTTTTAATAGATTGGGTTTGAACAAGCCAAAGGGTGCTTGAAAAGTGCTTTGCTTCAGTGGGGCCACTTCTTACCAACCCAAACTTGACATTTTTGGCAAGATTGATAAATGTGTAGGACTTCGGTTGAATCTATTCTTGTAAATTAACCCGAATAGTTGCGTTGTGACCCACCAACCCAACCTGTTCATTAAGGGGTCGGGTCAGGCTAACATTTAAAACCCATTTAAGCAACAAAAAGTCTACTTGGACAAACTTTTTGGCCAGAATTTTGGCCAACCCATATGGTTTCCATTGAATATCACTATGATATTCAATGGAAACCATATGGGTTGGCCAAAATTCTGGCCAAAAAGTTTGTCCAAGTAGCATTACTCTTTAAGCAATAGGTAGGATTCAGGCTAAGCATCTACATGTTACCCACGGGCCACGGTCCTGACCTGGCCCCAAATTATTGACCCACATAGTTTTAGTATCATATGAAGAAGAATTGGGGTTTGGGCCCGTTTGAATGCTAGAAATCAGAAAACAAATTTCATCTAGTTGAGAATTCAAAATTGACATCAGTGAGTATAAAATTTGAGAGAGATCATTTGGACGATCCTCCAGATTATCACAAGAGTAATTTTCCAAATTCTCTATGACTAAAGAAACTTTTTCCTTGAAGTGGAAAAGGCTTTAACGTTTAAAACGCTTAGATATGGATGTGTATAATCTAATCACGGTTAGATGTGAATCCATAATAATTTTTAGAACTGACAACAGAGGGGAATACATCTGAAATGAATTTAATGAGTATTGTAAAAAAAATGACATTAAACAATAATTAACAATAGCTTATTCTCTCACAAAATGTGAATCCTAGGGATGGATGACTGACTAGTGATTAATATGGATGAGGCTACCTTTCTTTTGAACTTTCTTAGCTACAATAGATTGCTTTTAATAAGACTTAAAAAAGATACTTAATTAGATGGCCATTTGCCTCATGTTTAGATTCTCCTTGAATGCGACCATCATTTAATGCGACGGTATTTCCACGCTACTCCTTTTGGCAATACAAGTTAAAAAAATGTATCAAAGAGAGAGATTCGGAGGGATGACTTACTCAACGTAGTTGTCCCCGTTGATGAGGGGCATGTAATGTAACTGATGGAATTGATGGCACCGAGTGGTTCCCCTGCTAACTTTCACATAATAGTAGACTAGCATAAAAGTCTAGCCTTTTCTCTATAAGAAGCTACACCTTCTGCTCAAAATAATCACAGAACTTGCACAACCATCCACCATCACTAACCTATCATGGCCCAGAGAAAGAAATCATCACTCTCCCTACTTGTCCTCCTCTCATTTGCATTGCTTCAGCTCTTGCTTTTTCTTAATGTCCGTGCAGTAGCTCTAGCACCAGTGACCCAAGAAGCAGCTGAGGCTCAGGCTCTCCTCACATGGAAAGCTAGCCTTGAAAACCATTCTCTTCTTAATTCATGGTCCCTCCTCAACAACAGCAATGCGACTTCCATAGAAAGCAAGAGAAACATCACATGCAATTGGCTTGGGATAAAATGCAACGTTGCAGGGAGAATCACAAGGATAAACTTGTTCAATGCAAGTTTAAGAGGTAAGCTTGATGACCTCAGCTTCTCATCCTTTTCAGAACTCACCATTCTCAATCTCAGCAGCAATGCACTCTATGGAACCATTCCAGCCCACATCGGAACTCTCACAAAGCTCAACATCCTTGATCTCTCTTTGAATCAATTCTTCGGTTATTTGCCGCTTTCACTTGGAAACTTGACAAAGCTCACCGCCCTGTACATCTATAAAAATAGTATTTCTGGAACCATAGCTCAAGAAATAGGATATTTGGAAAATCTTGTCGACTTGCAGATCTCATTTAACCTTCTAACTGGTACAATCCCTCCCACTCTAGGAAACTTAACAAATCTCAACACTCTGTACATCGGTGCAAATCATATTTCTGGCTCCATACCTCAAGAAATAGGCTATTTGAAAAATCTAGTGGACTTGCAGTTAGGAGAGAACCTTTTAACAGGTACAATCCCTCCCACTTTAGGAAACTCGACAAAGCTCACCACCCTGTACATCTATGAAAATAATATTTCTGGCTTCATACCCCAAGATATAGGCTATTTGAAAAATCTATCCGACTTAAGGATATCATTTAACCTTCTAAGTGGTTCAATCCCTTCCACTCTGGGAAATCTAACCAAGCTCACCACCTTGTACATCAATGATAATAAGATTTCTGGCTCCATACCTCATGAAATAGGCTATTTGATAAATCTAATCGACTTGGAATTGTCAACAAACCTACTAACAGGTACAATCCCTCCCACTCTAGGAAACTTGACAAAGCTCACCACCTTGTACATCTATGAAAATAATATTTCTGGCTCCATACCTCAAGATATAGGCTATTTGAAAAATCTAATCAACTTGCAGTTGTCATTGAACCTACTAATAGGTACAATCCCTCCTACTCTAGGAAACCTGACAAAGCTCACCATCCTGTACATCCATATGAATAACATTTCTGGCTCCATCCCTCAAGAAATAGGATATCTAGAAAATCTTAATGAAATTTCTTTGTACATGAATAATCTAATAGGTCCAATCCCATCAACAGTTGGTAATTTGAAAAACCTTACCATTTTCACTGTCTTTGGAAACCAACTCTCTCATTCAATTCCTCCAGAACTTACAAATCTGACACATTTAACTAGGCTTGAGTTAGCTGAAAACAACTTCTCTGGCCATTTACCAGAAAAAATATGCCACGGAGGATCACTAACAAGATTTGCTGCATTTAGCAACCATTTTACCGGTCCTATCCCAAAATCCCTACATAATTGTACAACATTAATAAGAGTCCGCCTTGAAAATAACCATCTCACTGGAAATACATCCAAGGTTTTCGGACACTATCCAAATTTAATATATATGGATCTGAGCTACAATGACTTGTATGGTGGGCTCTCGCCAAAATGGGGAGAATGTCAAAGTTTGCAAAAGTTGCAATTATCCAGTAATAAGATCACAGGCAAGATTCCACCTGAATTTGGAAAACTAAGCCAATTGCGAGTAATTAGCCTTTCTTCAAACAAGCTGGTTGGCGAGATCCCGAAAGAGATGGGAAGGTTGTCTGCATTATACTCCTTGAGCTTAAATGATAATGAGCTTTCTGGCAGTATACCATTAGAAATCGGGATGTTATCGAACTTGAATGTTTTCGACATATCGATGAACAACTTAAGTGGGCATATTCCAAAAGAGTTGATGAGTTGTTTCAAGTTATTGTCCCTAAATCTCAGCAGAAATAATTTTATTGGGAGCATTCCATTTCAAATCGGAACTCTAGTTGATCTTGGAAATTTAGATCTCAACCACAATTCACTCAGCAAAGAGATACCATCACAATTTGGAAATTTGAAGAAGTTAGAAAACCTCAATCTTTCCCACAATATGTTGTCGGGTCATATTCCATCATCTTTTGAAGAGATCTCCAGCTTGACCTCCATTGACATTTCCAATAATAATTTGGAGGGCCCCATTCCTAGAAACAAAGCATTTCAACAAGCACCATTCGAGGCTCTCAGTCACAACAAAGGTTTATGTGGAAATGCCTCAGGTTTGCAACCATGTAATTCCACTTTCATTGACAAAGGACATTTGAAGAAAGTCTCCAAAGTTGTGATCATCATTACTCTTTCTATTTCTGGGTTAATCTTCATTTTAGTTGCATGTATTGTGATATTCTTCTTTCTGAAACGAAGAGCAAAGCATACGGCAATAGAGTTGCAAGAAATGAGCAAGGGCGATGCATTTTCAATATGGGGTTTTGATGGAAGGATTGTGTACGATGATATCATCCAGGCGACAGAGAACTTTGATAGCAAATACTGCATTGGCATGGGAGGTTATGGAAGTGTCTACAAAGCAGAACTATCAAATGGCCAGGTAGTAGCTGTAAAGAGACTTCACCCATTGGAAGGAGGGAGCACTCGTGATAAAAAAAGCTTCAATAATGAAATAAAAGCATTGACAGAAATTCGGCATTGCAACATTGTGAAGTTGTATGGATTTTGTTCCCATGAACAATGCATGTTTTTTATTTATGAGTACATGGAAAGGGGTAAGTTGGCTGGAATCTTGAGTTGTGAAGGAGCATTGGAATTGGATTGGATTAAAAGGGTCAATGTTGTGAAAGGCGTGGCCAGTGCTTTATCGTATATGCACCATGATTGCTCTCCACCAATAGTTCATCGGGACATATCGTTAAACAATATATTGTTAGATTCAGAACTTGAGGCATGCATATCAGATTTCGGCACATCTAGACTTCTAAAGCCTGATTCATCAAATTGGTCATCACTTGCGGGAACATATGGATATGTTGCTCCAGGTAATGTTATTTGTTTATTTGAATATTTGTCTTTTGACATTGCTTATCATTTTCCCTTTTTTTCTTTTTTTCCTAAACAATTTTTCTTTTTAATTGCATTCTGAAATACAAATTACACCTTTAAGATGTTTTGAAATAATTGTTTTCCTATATCACTTTCTATTTCAATTATTTCTTTTTATTGAATCACTAGTACATAGTTCAAATGGTGCGTCCATATGGGCGAGTCATTCTAGTTTACAGTAAACTCCCCTATTCACCAATTCGAACATTTTTAAAAACACTAATAAATACACTACCGTCTTAAAATAAGGGTTGATTTGCTTATTTAAAGTATGATGGACATGTACTTTGTTTTCAAAAAGTAGATAAAGTAAAAGGGTGTTTAAATGTTTTCTTTTCATATAAAATTTTCCCATCCTCTTTCTCAATAGGAAGGTAATTAATAAATGGACGAAATGAACCTTTACATCTTTCTCGAGTCAATGGAATTATAATGCAAAAGGAGATTTGTGCAGCTGTTGATCACATAATATGATTTTAAAATTTTATTGCAGAGCTTGCATACACAATGGAAGTGACAGAGCAGTGCGATGTTTATAGTTTTGGGGTTTTGACATTTGAAGTGCTAATGGGAAAGCATCCAGGAGATTTGATCCACACTCTACATTTTTCTACTGGCCAAAACATACTTCTAAAAGATGTGTTGGACCAACGTCTCTCACCTCCTTCTGCTCGGACTGTAGATGAAGTAATCTCTGTAGCAGTGGTAGCACTTGCATGCATAAGTGCCAATCCACAATCTCGGCCAAACATGCGGAATGTGTCTCAGAAACTGTCAAGTCATAGGCTGTGCACTTTGGAACCATTCCAAACCATCACATTGTGCCAATTGAATGATCTTGATATTTGAAAGATTGGTTGAAAGAAACCAAGGGTGTATAGGGTGTGATTTTGCCATCTCCTTCATGTGTATATATTTTGTATGGATCCAAGTCAGGTTAGGCAGCATGTCAATAGATTTTCTCTGTATGTATATAGTAAAAAGGTACCAAGAGTGAGTTTGCCATCTTATGCTTATATTTCAAGTTGTAGAGTCATGTTAATATATTATATCTTCTTGCATGTTTAATAGAGTGGATTCTAATTTCTATTCTTTTTTTTATTTTCTTAATTAACAGGAGACTCGAATATAGCACAAGCCCATCTGCTCCAACTTTAGAAACACAAGCCCAAATCCAACCCAAGTTTGACGTGGGCCAGAAGTGCTGGCCCATGTGAAACATGTTACGCCTGAGCGCGTCCATTTAGTCAATTGGATCGGGTCGAGCTGGACTTTGTATTACTTGTTCGGGCTTTATATTGCTCTCAAGCTTTCTATATATTACTTATGTGCCTAAAAACAGTTAATAAACTACAAAACACTACTTCGTTGGACCGAGTGGGTGGGCTTCAAGTTTTCTACATTTAATTCAAGCCCATCCTGAATATTAAATAGGGACACCTTTGATGACCCTTTTTTTAAAGAACCCAAGGTATCTCTCACCCAACCCAGACCAAGAGCATTTGGCCTTGAGCTCGACGGACACTAGATTCTGCATATCCGAGAACTAATCCCTATGGGCACATACAAACCCTCCTATCCACATGCACCGGGTAAACCTTTGATGAGTTTTTTCTCCACCTTTGATGAGTCTTTTCTCATTACACTTACACAAGCCTTCCTTAAATTAATGACCATATAAAGTTGACTGGGCTCAACTCCTGAAAAACACTAGATTTAAATTTTGGTTCATTTAAAAACACTCCGATCATGGTTGCCCAATCCAACAGTAAATACCATTCGATCAAGAATTAGATTTATGTTGTGATGGGAGAACAAATGCGCATCACATTGAAGTTCAGGATTCAAATCCAAGTTCCAGAGTCCATCTTCGACCAAACTTGAGTGCATCTAGGGTGACAACCAGCTCATCAACACTGGAGTACTTGTTCTAACTAACCATGACTCAATTCAGTTAACTGGGTTCGTAAGGCCATTGAGTTGGATAAGTTATGCACAGACATGCCCTCTAAAATACAATATCAATGTAGCAACTACAAATTACAGTTAATATATATTTGTATAGCATTCACGGAAAATCGTTTATACAGACAATTTCATTTTTCCATGGCAAAAAGAATATTTCCTATGTGCACCAATAGCATAAAATTGAGTTATCCAGCCATCACTATCCGAAAGCCTATTTTTCGCCTGGTATTAAAATTCTAGAATTGAAGAGGTAAAGATGAAGATTTACAAAATAGGCATCAAGTACCATCCTCTTTTGGAAGGAAATCGATATCCAATCATCACTATGAAATCAAATCCTAGGAAAATGAGGGTCCATTTGCATCTTTTATCTTATATCTTTCACTTACCTCCTTATCATTCCTTTGCTTTGGGGGTTTGGACCCAACCTTCATGTGAGGGAAGTAGACCTTGGGTGAGGCAAGAAAGACCTCGAGTGAGGAATGACAACCCTCGGGTGAGGGGAGGTGACTATCAAAGTTTGAATCCTAAGCAGCCACGTAAGAACTACCGCCTCTTACCACTAAGCTAAGAGGCCGTTCTTACCATGATGGAATTGAATACCGACCAAGCACCCAAAACATGACGGCTCAAGCATCCACAAGTAATTCTAGCAAACAAACATGCCTTGAATGGTGATGATCAATTCTTTGAGGGCCCCACCATGAGTGTCCTCACCATCAATGGGCCCCACCTTCCTTCCCACATCACAACTCATTTTGTTCCTCCAACGTGCCTAACAGTAACAGCAGATACTGTAATATCTTGTTTATGATGTGGATAGCGCGAAGCCCACCTCTTCATCTTGGCTTTAGGGGCCTGATAGTCAGGAAGCGCACTTTAGATCCTCGCGCCACACTTTTCTAACATGCGCCGGAAGCCGTTATTTTTATAGATTTGTATCCAGATTCCGACAGTTAGATTTCCCGCGCTCGAACAGTCATCATGGGTCCAAAATCATGACGTTATTGTCGTCACATCTTTCTGTCTCTCTTTGTTTAAACAAAAATCTCCAACGGCACTACATTACACCCCTCCCACAATAATAGCCTGGAAATGCTGGATCCATGTCTAGTTTCTTTGTAAACCACCTTCAAATCGCCCTCCAATGACTGTTTCCTTTTCTCACTTGATTTCCAAACTTGGTGGGTCTGATTATTAGTTCTTACCTTCTTTATAAAATCTTTCAGTAGGTTCTTGCTTGAGTTGGATTTTCATTTTGAGACTTCTTGGTGTTGATTCTTTGGTGGTTTTCAGGCTTGGGTTTTTGGAGGTTTTAATTTCATTGTCATTTTGGGTGTTTTTGGATGAAATCGACAAGTGGGTCACTGAGATTTTAATGTTAGATCTTTTTTAGTGGTTTTGCGAACTGGGTTGGTGATATTTTCAAGTAATCACATCTTATTCAATAAAATAGAGAAGCATAGTGGGAGGTTGGGTTGGTGTTTGGTGTGTAGTATTTTCAAGTTGTGTAAGAACTTCTATGAATTAAGAAGCTGGAAAGGCATAGGCTGTTGTTTTGTTTTCTTCTATCTGTCCATTGAACTAGTGAATTGGTGATTGATCAAGCTGGTATTTTGGTTTATGATTTTTGGTAGTGGCTCAAATGTGCTATACTACTGATTGGTTGGAGATCTCAAGGTCTAGGGAACAATCACAATTGAGAATTTGCAACATGGGTTGCTTCCCATGTTTCTCTTCTTCTGAAAAGGAGGCAAAAAGCTGCGATCGCATGAGAGATTCAGCAACTGCTTGTAGAGATAACAGCTCATCAAATAAACAGCGTCGTAAGTTTGACTCCCCTTCTGAAAAGTTTAAGCATTTTAAACTGTCCATAGTTTTAAAGATTTCCAACTTGATAGTACCAACTTCAATTTTCTTTTTCATTTTTTTAAATAGAAATTGTTCCCAATATACCAATTTCCCTTGCCAATCTACTACTTTCAACTTCCCAGAAATGAATTTTAATAATGTATCATCTTAAATTATCTCAAGTGCAAATACAAAGCTAAACCTACAATGACTTTTCTCTATCTATACTCCCACTAGTACAACACATTCAGTTGGGATTCCCATTTCAAATTTTTGCTAATGAAAGGGATAGCTTCTTGGAGTATTAAAATCACCAATAGATTCTCTATTTTGAAACAGATTGAATTGGATTCAACTATTTCTTAAGATGCATTGTTATTGGAGCTGCATCCCTGTATTTGTCATTTCATGTAGCTTTTGTTATGCTCTTATTTACTACTAAATGTGTTCATCACTACCTAAAATGGAGTTCTTCAAGGATGATGGTAGATTAAAACCTTATACATTTGCACCACGAAAGCAAAACCCCATACTGGTCACGGCATGAAACATCTAATCCAGATGAACTCTGGCAATCACTGAGACTCTGTGTGCTTTCCCATATTCTATCCATACAATTTTTTACATTACTAATAGGATATGTTCTCTAAACACTTGTATTTATCATAGTTTTTTTTTCATCGTTATCTTATTGTGAAGAGTGATTCGGTTAATGCTATATCTTGGGTGAAATCGTTGAGGGGATCATGGAAAATGAAATTCCTCTTTAACGAATTTAGTCATCTAATAACTGACATACAGGTCATGTTTCAGGCTTTCAGCACATTAGTAGATCTGTAAATGGAATGGCAAATTGTTTAGCTGAGCAAGGAGTAGATAGATCCAAATAGTCCAATTTGTGTAGTCACATCAAAAATTTTGTAAACTAGACAACTCTTATTGTTAGACTTATTACCAAATCTAGCATTATAAATAATGATACAACCTACCAAAACAGGATGAGCGAACAACTCTAATTCCCTTTTAGAGTCAAAATTGAGCTGTACTCTAACTTTTGTTTCTTATTGCAATTACTGAAATCCTTAAGCGCAATTAATCTCTTTCACAATGAGTTTTTTTTTTTTTTTTTTTTTTTTTGATCTTTCACAATGAGTTTGTTCATTTGAAGATGAAACTTCACTCCTAGCTTTTGCTTCTTTTGCCATGAATGATTAGCTAAGGAAATTTAATATTTATAAGATCCCAACCAAGTGAGTGTTGAAAAGTGGGTTCCACTTGAAGGGGAGTATTAAAAAATATTTATGTCGCCTCTTCTAATGCCTATTAGGATTCAGCTTTACTAGAAACTATACTTCACTTTAAGCTTTTGGTAGGAATGACTACCTTCCTAAATAAACATAATAAAAACATATTCAAATAAGAAACACAAAGAGAAATCAGGTGGCTATGATTTTAGGAGGATTATGAGAATACTATGAGACAAAGGATTCAGCTCATCTTAACATGGGTGTTTTCTTAAAAGAAAAACAAAGGGTGTTTTCAATTATTGTTGGTACAAGTGTAAAATACAACATCAGTATAGCAGTACAACCAACATGGGAAAAGTAACAACTACCAAGTACCAGATCAGTTCTTCGTACTCTCTCAACCCTCATATCTTTTGCAGTACAGGGAAGCAGTACAATAACTTAGAATCAACCACTTCTATATGAATCCATCACTTAATCTAGTTGAGGCAACAAGGAGAAGTTGTCAAGTTGGAGATGGAAGCTCCAACGGGGGCTACCCGGGCTCACAAGTGCACCCTAGTAATCGTAGCTACCCGGGCTCACAAGTGCACCCTACTAATCGTAGATTCGTTGAAATCATGTGGTTGTGAGGGTTCCTATGTTCTCAGGTCGCCCCTGCTGGGCCTTCCTCTGATATTCTCTGAGATTTTTACATGGGCTGGCTTTTTTATCTTCTTTGCTTTCAAGTTTGTTGAGGTGCACATATTACTGTGATCATGGTACATGCAGGAGAGACATGATGTGCTATGACGAGTTGAGGCTTTATAGCTCACCTGTGCATTGTGACCATCCAAGTTGTAGAATGCACATGTGGTCGAATAGACATTCTAAGATAGTCTTGACATGTGTTGGGCTTTCTAATATTCTTATATAAATTATGAAATCATATAGAGATTTAGGGCGCATAAGGTAACAGTGAAGAGTCCGCAGTTGAGGACCTTTCATTGCCCTGGAATAAATTCTTCAATGAAATTTGTCTAGTTGAAGGCTTCACATCAGTATTTGATGGATATGAATGCATATAGTTGAGAAAAAATCATATCGATGCAACTACAAAAATGAGGATTTATCTGTGAGGGGTTAGACCTGAAAATTCTAAAGAATGAGAATTTCCAAGGGCCCGACTCCTTGGGAATCTGCCATTGTTAAACATGAAATTTTCACAACTTCATGAAAAATTATCGAGGAATCCCTAAGAATTTGATTGCCAAACATGATCTTATGAAATATTCTAGAGTAGTGTGGATATGTATAAAATAAAGATACATTACCATGGAAGTTTTTAGAATGTAGTGTGGAACAATCGTCATCTATTCAATGAGTAACATGTGGATAGATCTTACGCGTTCATTGTATATGATAAAAGTATAAATAGGGATTTGGACGCACATTGTCAAAGTAAGATTTAAATCAATGAAAGTTCTTTCCTACCCATTGACAATCATTTAAAAGGAAATAACACCCTAGGACTCAAAATAGGAGTGCAACCCAATTAGACTTAGTGGATCGGGGCTCACTTAGTGGAAAGCCAGGTATCACCCTCCCAGCCCAGCCCAGGAGTCTTTGGCTCTGAGCCCGAGGAACACTCAATTCTAGACCGCTTAGAACTAATACCGGAAGCCTTTGGCAATAGATCTTTTGCGCAAAGGAAATACAAAAAAACCTATTCTCTCATTTATCCATCTCTTAAAACCCTCAAATCCTCTTTCCCCTACACTGAAATCTACCGCTGGTATAGTAACTTAACTTCATATTCCAACCTTGGCTGCTCGGGGTTCGAACCCCAGTGGTAAGGCGTGTCGGTACTTACCTGGCTGTTCGGGGTTCGAACCTCGGGTGCGTCACCTCTTTCCACTTGTGCGGGCTCCTTTCCCACTTGTGCGGGGCTTTATTCCCACTTGTGCGGGCCTCCTTCCCACTTGAGTGGGGTTCCTTCCCATGTGTAAGCAGACTCTCTCTTGGGTCCCAGCCCACTTGGCTAGGGACCTAAGGTACCCCAAAAAAAAATTTCATATTCCAACCTTATCATTGAAAGTGATATAAAGATTGTTGTATTTGTGTATTGCATAAAAAGATAAATTATTTTTTTATATGACTTCTCGGATTGTAATACTAATTTATTTATTTCTATGCTTTGGTGTGCTGTCTGCTCTATTAAGTGTGTGAATAAACTGACACTTTCTAATTCATTAATAATAAGTATACATAAATAACACTATTTAGAGATGGCAATGGAACATGTTTAAAGAAGACCTGGCACATTGCTCCTATTTAGGGGCGGATTTGGTCGTGGGAATGTAGAGTTGGGGGTGGGAATTTGGAGTAATAGTGACTTATTTAAAAGTTTTCAATAGGTTCGACTTCAACGTACAAAGGCCTTGAAGTTTGTAAGTTTTTAAAACTAAAGTAAAAAAGAATGTCAAACAGTTGTGTTAAACCCCAACCGATACCTCGCATGAAGCTTCTCAGTCATCCTTGGTTAAACCACAATTCTACGCCTCCAGCCAGACTTTGGAGATCCTCTTTCAAAGAGGAGCTTTGATTTTGTCTTTAGCCCAGTTTTTTTTTCAGCTTATTTTTCTCTCTCTACAGTGGCTTTTCTTGCTCTACTTTCTCTTTTCTTTTGGCTTAATCTAGTGGGCTGTTCATATTTGGTTAGGCAAAGTTTTCATGGTTTATCTATTTGCTGCCTACCATCCTTTCTTTGGGTTTAAGACCAGTACCAGTATAAACAGGACAAGCTGACCTTAAGGGCATCCATATGTCAGGATTTGCCTTAACATTCTATAAGCAAGTTAATAGATAATTATGCAATCTATGGCTGCTAAAGGACCAAGCTGACCCACTGAACAATTAGGCCCCCGTCCACTTCAGGCCAAGCATTTACAAGTTCTTAAGGCATGTGAGCTAGGGCTGGATCCAAAAACGAAGCCCGTTTAATAGATCGGTTCAGTCCTAATGTCAATGTCAAAGCCATCAGCCCGTCCTCTCCTAGCCCATTTATAGCCCACTTTATTATGTACTATTTATTTATATTTAATAAATAACTACATGGAAAGCTTTCCCTTGCACACGGTTCTCATGCGACCCATCCTCTCCTAGCCCATTTATAGCCCACTTTATTATGTATTATTTATTTATATTTAATAAATAACTACATGGAAAGCTTTCCCTTGCACACGGTTCTCATGCGAACTGTGCATATGGATTGTCGCAGAGGTGGGACCCACCCCGCCCCAGAACTTTCCAAAGCACAAGAAACTCTTATAAAAAATGAACATCTCAACTTGCCATTGTTTTGTAAGCAAAAAAGAAATCAACCTAATTGGTAACTTTTACTTTCTATCATGTCTGATGAAATACATATCCTTCATCCTTCTTGGCAACCTGCATTCAATAGTTTGCATGGGTTTTCCATTCTGAATCACTGTTTTCTATATAAAAGAGCAGCAGTCGCTCCAAGAGTTAAGAACATCTAATCCAAACTGCTGCAAGTATACTTATCAGATATTAGAAAAGCCTGACTTTCAAGCAGATACTGACCATGGTCGCCATACTAATCTTCCTTTGTATTTTGAAGAGGGTTGCCGTTACTGGGACTTGGTGTCAGAGGTTCAACTGCTGGAGTCCCAACATCCACGGGTGTCATTGTCGACTTAAGAATGATCCCCTTCTCTTCCAAGGCTTCGCGTGCGGCCTTCTCCTTTGCTTTTGTGGCCCTTTCAAACACTTCCTCCTGCATGGATTATTCATGCCGCATCAAATGAAATGAAAATTTTCAATAAAGACATGTAAGTCATCAACCACAAATAATCACTTGAGAGTTGAGAGTGGAGAAACAATGGTCTAAACTTATTGTAAGAGTATTGGCACTTATTATGCACACATTCTACCACAAGTAATCTATCTTCCCTTTTACCCATCTTCTTTGAAGGAAAATGAGAGCAAGTGGGACCCACTAGTACAATACCCATCTCACAAACTTGTCCTACCAGTGCTTCATGCCAGATCATGTTAAATCCGTTACAACTTTTCTGGGACATGAGTAGCGCCATCACCAGTCTTTTCCCTTGTTACTGATCATGTTGTTAATTAAACAGAGCAGAGCACACAAAGTAGAAAGACCACTACAGTGATTGATCCACACTGTTTATCATGTGGAGTTACCACAAATAAGCTGCATCTGGAAATACACACTGATTGGATAATTTCAGCCCTTAATCTAGAGGTTTTATTAGAAAAATCAACTGGAGCCTGGAAAGCTTTGATTGAGTTTGATTAGGAAAAGGAATGGATAATTTCAACCCTTAATGTCACCCATCTACTTTCATTGAAACTCATCCTTGCAAATAGCTAGGAATGTCCAATTTGTATGTTCAGGATCTAGCACATGTAAGATAGTAATGTAAGTGGCCCCATCAAGATCCAATGGACGAAAGAGACTAGGATGGGGGTGCACACAACTACCTTCTTACTAGAAGGATTTTCCATTAATACAGTTGAGCACTATAAAAAAACCTTCTATTTTAGGTTTTATATTTTTATTTTTATTTTGTTTACATCACTGATTTTCTGGACCAGTTGTCAAGGCCTTTCTGAAAAAATCTATTTTAGTTATCCCCCTTTTTTCTTTGGCGGGTGGAGTCTCGTCATCTTCTATTTGTAATCATTTCTTTGTTTTAATCTTAACGTATTCTAATTCCTTCTCTATTTCAATTATCTGCCTTCTCTATGATCTATTTTATCTCCTTTAGTTCTTTGCAACTTTGGTGCCTGAGGGAATAAGTGTTAGCAAATGAAGGATCCATTATCCTGATCTGCATATGGATCGGTCTTTTCTAGGTAAGCATGGATCTGTCTCTGTTTGAATAGTTGCACCTTGGATCTCATAGTGGCATGTAACTAATTAATTGAATTTAATACTCAACTCTTACCTTATCAGTGGTAAAATGTTCTATGGCTAGTGAGACTGCAATTTCATTTGCTTCCATTCCCTATGACATAGTAAAGAACATCCCTGGTTGAGTAGAAGGAAAATGGAACTCTCCTAGTCAGCCTACTGGCTACTATTAGGAATCTACTTAGATGACGGGCAAGTACCGCTGAAGACTATTTGGTAAAGGATCTGCATCTGCTTTTATGTTAAATGTGACCCAGGTTTTTAGGCCATTATCAATTCATCACACGTCATGCAAATTTGAGAAATTTTTAGATGTAGAGAAGTAAAACAGGGACAACTAGGAGTCCTATTGAACATAACCATAAAGAGAGAGGCACCCTCATAATAAAATTGATTAATACAGCGAATAATAAGTACTGACAATCCAAGTTAGATACATGTGTATGTGGACTGGTTCCTTCATCTCAATGTTTTTTTGTCACCAAGATGAATTAACGGTAGTTATATATTTTGATACATTCAGAGATGCATGAGGAACTAAAAATATCTAGTTCAGTGCTGATGTCTGACAAAGATCAATCATCTCCACTTTTTAAATTTCTGTTTCTCAAAGAGCTATATAATCATCAAGTAGACATTCGCATGGGATCCTTAGTCTTGAGATTGAACATGTAGGCAGTGAATTAGTGATCCAAACCATTGATTTAATAAGCCCTGACATGGAGAAACGTGGCTCCAAGCTGAAAGCAGATTGAAGATCATAGCCATCTACGGAGGAGTGACAAAAGAAAGCTACATCTTGTTAGGTGGGAGGATGTGGTCAAGCCTAAGATCACTGGGGGATTGGGGTTGTGTAACTTGGAATTTAAAAATTGGGCTCTTTTGGCTAAGTGGTGGTGGAGGTGTGGGGATGAGAGGGAGGCCTTATGAGGAGAGTTATTAGGGCTAAATATGGAGAAGATATTTGGGGTTGGGAGCCTAGTAGAGTTCCTAGGCATCGTTTGTTGGGTCTGTAGGGTAATATTTCGAGGTTTGGAGATCCAAAAGGGTGGTGGTGGTGGAGGGGGGTGTTTATTTAGGAGGGGGTTGGTTTCAAAGTGGGGGAGGGAAGTCGTGTTCGTTTTTGGGTTGATCATTGGGTGGGGTTGGGTCCTTTGTCCTTGTCTTTTCCTAGATTGTTCAGATTCGTGGTCAACAAGTGGGCCTTGGTCAAAGATTGTTATGTGGGTGAGGGGGCTTTGGGTCTTGGGACATATCCTTCAGGAGGGTCTTGCGTCCATTTGAGGAGTCTGAGTTTGGGTCTTTGAAGAATCTTCTTTCTCTAACGTTTTCTTTTGCAGGGATATTGTCGATTCTCGCATTTGGATGCCTTGCTCCTCCGGTGCCTTTTCTTGTAAGTCCTTGCTTTCCAAGTATCAAAGCTTTAGCTTATTTGGCTTGGTTAGGCTTGGCTCCTCCTAGGGCGGAGGCTTTCATGTGGCTAGCTTTATCTGGAAAAGTTTCTACGGCAAACAACCTCTGAAGAAGAGGACTGACTTCAATGGCTATTTCAGACATATGCTTGTTGTGTGGGAAGGTCAATGAGACGGCAGACCACTTTTTTGTGCATTGCGAGTTCTCTTATGTTTCTAGTGCGATGTGGTGTTCTTTGGAGTCTCCCAAGGTCGTTGGTTGGGTTAGTCGAAGCGTGGAGGTGTTCTTCTTTTTTTGGTAGTGGTTTGATCCTCTGGAGGATTATTCCTTTTGCTATTTTGTGGTCCGTGTAGAAAGAAAGGAACAATAGAATTTTCAGAGGGTCTTTGTTGCCCGTGGAAGAGTTAGAGCAATTGGTGGTGGTTCAAATTGCAAAATGGGCTTCCTTCAAGGAGTTTGACGCTTCAAAAGTTTATGGTGTGTTGCATAATTAGGAGGCTTCCTTATATTGTGGGGTGAAGAAGGTGAAAAAGGTGGTGCATTGGGCTCCTCCCAATGTAGGGATGTTGAAGTTTAATGTGGATGAGGCAGCTAAAGGAAAGCCTGGGCCACCGGGTATTGGTGGGGTACTTCGCGATAGTGGAGGGCTTGTGTTAGTAATGTTTTCCAAGCATGTTGGGACTATGGAGTCTAATGAGGCGGAGGTGTTAGCTATCCTAGAAGCTGTTCGAATTTTTGCCTCTTCCTCATTTAATTCAAGGTTAGATGTGGAAAGCAATTCTCTTAATGCTATTTCGTGGGTGTCCTATTCCGCTGTCATTCCTTGGAGATTTCAATTTTACCTTACTGAGATTAGAGCTTCAACATCCCCGATTCAAGTAAAGTTTCAACACGTTGGGAGGTCGGCAAACGGTTTTGTTGATTCGTTAGCTAAGCAAGGGGTGGATAGGTCTTCTAATTTGGTGGCTTTCATTGTGTGATGTTTCTCTGTCTTTTGCTTTTCCTTTTCGTGGTATAATTCTTTTATACCATCGTGCTCTTTTTTGTTTGTTTGGTGGGATTCATGTATCTGGCCTTTTCTTTTAATTTAATTTATCGTTACTGATTAAAAAAAAAACTATTTGCCACTTCCCCATTGAATGCAGACCAAGCCTTTATTTTTTATTTTTTTCCTTGTTTCTATTTTTTCCTTCTTTTGTGTGTATGAGAGAGAGAGATGATAGACCAAGCCTATTGCAGGACATCAATTGAAGGGTTAAGATCATCCAATCAGGGACATTTTCAGGGCATTGCTGCCAATGGTGATGCCATTTGATGAGTGATCTAGATGACTGAACCATAGGCACCACATGTAAATCTCAAGGCATATAAGGATCATAATTCATACGATTCCTCTAAAAGCCAAAAAGATTCAAGTGAAAATAAAAAGAAAAGAAATGCAAGCAGTTATTATTAAATCAGACTAATTCCAACTTAAAAGTCCACCTGTAAGTCTTGTACTTGCTTTCTTTGCTCAGCCTGCCACTGACCGATTACACTAACGAACTCCCCAACTGTAGCTTCTATACGTTCAGTAAGTGCTTCCGCTACAGCCTTCCCCAAGAAAAAAGCATCTAAAACACCTTTACTGTCATTTCCACCTGCAAAATATTCAGATCACACCATACGTCAGAATTTATTAAGTAAGCATTGGCCTGTTGTTGTGTGAAATTGTGGGAAACACAACAACAAACCAGAAGGGCATTAACTAAGCAATATATATACATATACATATGAATATTTACACAATATATCCAGCTAGAATAATATGTAAGAAATTTTAACCTACTTAGTATTGAAACAATCTACATTGCTCTGCTCAATGGAACAAAAAATTAAACTTCCAAAAAGGTGCTCCAGAGATCATTTGATCCATTTCAACAACCATGCAAGTACCTTTACTTATTGAAAAGGAAGTGAGCATACTTTCTTTTGGGGCCCACCTGGGGATGGGACTGGGGGGATACCCCAACACCTATGTTTGGTGATGGAGGCTAAAATCATAATCCTAGCCACTTGATCAACAGCTGATAAGTTTTCACTATCCAAAATGAGTGCAAGTCGATCCAACGGTCCAGCCCATTTGGATGGGTGCCAAACCCAGGATCGGTGACTATTAGAGAGGAGGGTCCCTGTTTTATGGTCTATTAAATGGGTCATAACGTGGGCCCCATGGGTGTTTTGGCACACAATGCTCACCTTATTGTGAGCATCAGGGGTCCCTGTTTTATGGTCCATCAAATGGGTCATAACGTGAGCCCCATGGGTGTTTTGGCATGCGGTGCTCACCTTATTGTCAGCATCAATGCCCAGCTGAGGGTGGCCATTTATTACTTTCCACTCTAATCATTCAATGTGCATTAAGATGGTGATTTCAAACACTTTCCAGTGGAAGACTCCAGAATAAAATGTTATGCCCTTATCCCAAACTTCTTTGGTCTAGAGCGGTGAACTCTTCAGCGCAGAAAATGAGCATACTGAAAGATTGGGCTAAGTTGAAATATCTGGTCACTAGACCTGAATGAAATCATCTATCTCCGCAAAAGAAATAAACCAGTGCTTTGAAGAAGGAGAGGCAAACCTAACAAAAAAGATCTTATGTCATAAGAAATCAGGGAAACGCATTAAAGATCTTTAAATTTGGTCAGAATTTTCATGAATGTCCATCCTTGAATGTATTTATTTATTTATTTATAACTTCATCCTTGAATAAATCACCAGTGGTCTTCCTATCCGGGAAGACAAGAAAGAAAAAAGAAAAGGAAAAAGAAAGATAACCCAAAAAAGCTTTCAATTTGTCGAGGTCCCTACATCCCAGCCCACCAGATATTATCTTCTTCGAAGAGTGAAGGTGTTACCTCAAACTAGACCCGCAGATTAGGATGCATTTGCATGTAACCCAAATTACAATGAGTTTGAACAGTTAGGGATAATGGATGATAATCAGAAATCCTCTCCGCTGTGTTTGGAGCGGGAACGGAAATAAGAAACACATTAAGTGTGATGCTTTTTTGTTTCTGACTTTAACGCTTAAAATCAGTACAAGCAACCAGAGCTCATGAAAATTGGTCAGGAGAAAAGCAGAATATATTGCCAACCTAATGTGGTATCTGGTTCGATTGTCCCCAAGAAGCAGCACAGAAAGATAGCCGTTTACAGTGAAAATATTCAAACCGATCACAAGCACATTAGGCATACCTAACAAGATGTCGATCTAAATTATGGAGAAAAAACAGAAGCTGAAAATATGGCTAGCAGAGTTTTGGAACTCAAAATCTGAAAGTATGATTCTTACGAGGGTAGAAGAAAAGGAAAGAGTGAATCCAACTATATGGCTGTATTCCTAACAGAACATGTTTATCTGTCACCAACTCACCATGGGGAGCCCTGCCCTATATATCTGAGGTGGCAATGTCTTTAGCTCTTTACGAACTAAAAGAATTGACAAAGTGACCACGTAAAATATGATATCCAATGATAACAAAATCAATCAACTATAAGATCATACTCAGTATTAGAGCATAAAAGAAAAAAGAGTCCACTTGAACAGGATTGAAGACTTCTGCCTAAATTGAATCAGAGGATTCCAAATATCTCAACAAGCATTAAAGGTGAGTTTCACACTTAATTAATTGATCTTAAAGAATGCCAGAAAATGGAATGTCAGTTGAATTTTTTATAAATCCAATCATAGAAGGGCTCACCAAAAATGTAAGAAGGTCACTTAACATCAATCAATAATATCAATCTAAAACCAGTCAGAGCCCGCAAAAGCTCACAAATAGAGACCCCATCCTCAACAAATGCTTAAGTACTCAATTCTTAAGACAAGAGTGCACAAGAAAGCTTCTATAATATATGTACTTCAATAAAACAAGGTAAAATAAAATAAAATATCACCCATAAAGGATCTCCATGCAAGAATTGAAAAATCAAATTTATTTTTCTTCTGTATACCAATTTTTTTCCATCATTTAGATTACATAATCAGACATCAAAAAAGATGTAGTACTTCATCAGAATGAGAAACTGAACCAGCCTTTTTAGAATGAGACAAGCAATAATTGAGTCAACCTCACTCTGATTTATTGAATTGTAGAGGAGACTCTAATATTTGATTCATTTCATTCAAAGAAATCTACCTCCAATGGAAGCAGTGACAAGTGACCAACAACAATAAATATATACCTGTTTACTAAAGAAGTTCCCTTACCATTTCATAAACCATATTAGAGACATTAAATTTAACAAAAGAGACATATGACAGTCCATTATTCAACAAGAAATGAGAAGAGATCATCACCATCATGGCGTTGTCCCATCAATCTTGGGATCGCTTAAAGCACTCTACTCATAAACAAAAAATCAGACACACTATGACCACAGAACCTATCTTTTAAGAAAGCAGTCTCTTATCTCTTTCTAATTGACAGTAAATGACTGAATGTGGATAATTCTATGTGCAGATACAAGTACACAAGCAACAAGAATCACAAAGAAGAAAGGCTTGAAGATGCAAAGGGTCAACCACTTCATCAACAACTTAGCCCAATCTCAATCTATTTTGGCTCACCTTTTGCATTTTTCTTTTCCATTTTAAACTCTTAGAAGCCATGTTCTCAGTAACTCCATTGTCTAACATGTCTTTCCACACTACTTCATCAACAATCTAAATAGTCCTACCCCTTTTCCTAGTTCCATGGACTTAGAAACCACCCAGGCATCAAACACAAGTTTATTCTGACCTTCACTGATTTTGTCTTCCATAAGAGCCACTCATTAGTTTCCTATTACATACCCATTCCCAATTCTATGCTTTCCTGTAAGTTGTAACACGAAACATCTATCTTAGAATGCGCATCTCAGCTGCATGTTCCTCTTGTTTCATCCAACTCCATACAAGACAAGGAGACAACCAACATAACTGTTGTCTAATCAAAATAGCCATTAAATTCAGCTCCTTTCAACATAACCAGCCCCTAAAAATGAAAGAGTCACCCAACAATCAGATAGTTAAGAAATGAGAAAAGACAAAATCTTGGTTTAAAGAAATTACCAGGAAATGGTTCTATTTCAGATGTTTGAAACCAGTTTTTTCACATACCCATCACCCATTAGATGAATTTAGACAATTCAGAGACAAAAGGACACTCAGATACTCTCAGAATTTCTGAAAGTACCCATCTTTCCTTTACTTTTAGAAACATGGAGATCCAACTTCCAATATATAGTATAATCCACAGCTCAAAAGCCAAAAAGATAAAAAAAAAAACACAAAACAACCAAGAAGAAAAAAAACCATCTTGGAATCATGAAAACAAGATTCAGACCCAAAACCCAAAAAAGATAAAATGAGAAAAAAAATGGATGGAGAATCTGGGGTACCTGAATCAAACCCTTGTCTGTTGCTGCAATAGATTCTAAACCTGGAAAATCCTCTCCGGCATTTGGGTTTCAGAGTAAAAGAAACGGGGGAGTGAGGAGATAGAGGAGAAAACGATACAGATGAGAAGGAACAACGGCCACTTTCCAACGGAGTAGAGAGGGAACGTGGAGAGGCTGAAATCGCTCTCATTTTCACCTCAAAACACACAAAGCAGCTGAGAGATGAATGGGATACAATGACTTCATTTTATTAGCAAGAGTGCCAATAAGTGCGGCCCACTATACAAAGAGGGTTTTTGAAACAACAATATCAGTGTCTGCCATTAACGAACTAATAATATATCCTAGTAAAAAACTAATGATATGTAAAATTATATTAGGGAACTAGTGGACCAAAAAGATGGTTTTAACTTACCTTGTACCAGATTAGTCATTTTGCCTGAAATCGTATTTTTTTTGAACACTTTCTACTAGTGTTCCTATCGACCTTTGTTTTATAACGTTAAGGGTTCGTAGGAACCCTGCGGTGTACGCTTATAAATAAACGTAACTCATCCTCATTCCTTATTTTTGGTGAAGAAACGATGACACCCGACTTGCTTCTCCTCCATAGGTCATTCCCACCTTTGAAGACCATTAATCTAAAACTCGACTTGACTTAATCTAAAACTCTGTTTGCTAGTATCACAGTAAAAAAAATTACATGGAATGGAGATTTTTTTTTTCTTTTTAAAGAATTGAAAATTTGGGGTTTTGGATTTGAATTTAGAAACTTATATCCAATGGGTACTTTTGTTCTCTTCTATAGTTATTTCAAGAAATGCAAATGTTTTGCTACTTTGGGTTAGTTGGGAAGATGGAGTATTATGTATTTATTCCCAAGTTTATGCTTTTGGGGGTAGTACAGAAAGTGGGGATTACATCATGTGAATAGAGTTAGAATTGCCCACCTGCTCAGGGAATCAAGTGGTCGACTCCCCCATAGAAGCTTATTTTAAATCATGATAGAAATTCTTGATGTTTGGTGATTTTTTTTTTTTTTTTTTTTGCTAGTAAGGGTTCGATCCACTAGTCAGCTAATCATCTTTTCGAGCAAAATGACTGATCTGGTACAAAGTTAGTTAAAATCATCTTTTCGGTTCACTAGTCACCTAATTTTTTATTTTATTTTTTTGTAAAATCCTCTAGAAATTATTAACATCTTTTAAACTTGATTTTTATGGGCTAATGACAAAAGACATAAAAGGTCTTAGCGCTGACCCATGATGATCAAGGATCATGTACTAATCATAATCCGTTCTTCTTCCTCTGTCTTTTTCCTACTTTCTTGTAAAACTCCTGATTTGGATTTTCCAAAAATAAAGCATGGGGGAAGAAGGAAGGAAAGGTTGGTGACGTATGTTATTGTGGGTCGTGAGTTTGCAATTCATGAGTAAGATCCTAGAAAATTATTGTCAAGATACTTTGGTAATATTTTTATGTTTTTTTATTATTAGCTTGTATATAATTCAATTTTAAATGACATAATTAGTGCAATGCTTTGATGCTTATATGATAATCAAATGGGCTTAATTTCTTTTACATGGTTAAATCTCATATGGCCAGTTAACACAAGACTATAGTTGTTGCATATCCTATTTTTTTATTTTTTATTTTTTATTTTTTGAAAAGGTAACAAGATTTATTAAGAGAAGAGCCAAATACGAGACAAAAGGCAAAGAAAGAGATATAGGGGATGGTACAAGAGCATTGTACAACCCCCATAATATATTAACCTTCTGTTTGGGAAGAGGGGAGGGGAGGGAAAATTAATTTTCCCTCCTCTTGTTTGGAAAGTCAAAAGGTAGGGGAAGAAAAGTGAAAAAGTAGGGTTTTGTTTGTTTGTGAGATAAAGAGAAAATTACCATTTTGTCCTTACTTTTGCAGAAACTTTAAAATTATATTTTACAAATAAAGGGCAATTGAGTAATTTCAAACATATTCCCCTCCTTTCCTCCCATTTTTCCCCCCGTTTTGGGGCGAAAATTTTTTACACACCCCCCCCCCCCCCCAATTCCCAAACACCCTTCAAAAAAAATTTCCCCCCTTTCCCAAACACCCTCCAAAAAAATTTTCCCCCTTTTTTTTCCTCCCCCCATTTTCCCTCCTTCCCAAACAGAGGGTAAGTTAGGAGGTTTTGGCTTCAATTTTGACTATCAGTTATAATTTTGACCGACTGTTATGTAACTACCCACTTGTTTTTTTATCAAACTACTCATGTTTCAATTGTTCATATGTAACTATATCATTTTTGCTCTAATTTTTCCATTTCTATTTTATCCAATTTGTCCTATGGAAAGAAGTATTTTTTTTTAATATGCAATTATTTATTTTGCAGTGCAGGGAGATACCGTGCTGAGCACGGGTTATTGGGCTAGTATCCAATTTATTGTGGGAGCCACTCCGAATGCCTCTATACAAAATTAATCGTTGTCATATGTGAATAGATTAGCCTGTTTCATTTACCTAAGAGTAGATATGTCAAATGGGTTGAGCCAGCATGACACGACACGGTCGAGCACGGCAGTCAACGGGCCGTGCTGCGTGATCGACACTTATATGTGCAACACTTAACCGCAAGACTACGATGCCATCAAGTAGTAAAGGACTAAAGAGTCCGGATTATCAATCCCACGGAGAGAGGATGGAAGAAGCAATGGATCCAATTTAAACAAAATTAAACTAAGATAGAGCTAATAAAGATAATTGAAGTGAACAATTAAAACTATTAAACTTTGTGTGAAAAATGGAATTAAACTAATTAAAATGTGAAACAAAACTAAAATAGCAACTAAACTACTCTAACTAACAATTTAAAATATGAAATTAACAAGATCTAAGCTAATCTAACAAACTACACTAAACTATTGGATGAATGGTAGTGGGAATTGAAGATTTAAGGTGAATAAGTGATGTGAAATGTGTAGGATTTTAAAACAAGTAATGTGAAGTGTAGATCTAACAATCTAGAAGTAAAAATAACAAATCAAATAAAGATTAAAATTAACTGCAATAAAAAAAAAGAAATTAGGCAATTCAAAATCCACTAAGTATATAATTAATCCAACCAATGCATGTTTTAATTCAACTCCCAAATCTACAATCCAATTAGCAATCTCTTACCGAATTGTATTAGATGATATAACAATGAAGATTAAAGTAAAGAAAATCAAAAGCCAAGATCTTAGATTATCATCTAGCTACCCTAACAATAATTCATCAAAAATCAAGCTACAAAAGATCAAAGATAAGGGCTCCAGAGCATGTTATGTGAGAGAACTTAATCCAACTACAAAGCATTAATTGATATTATCCAAGCATCAAGTGTAGAGATAAAGCATGAGAAATGAGAGAGATTAGCACAATTATATCTAAAATCTACTAATTAATCAAGGCATAAGTAGAGAATTTAAACTAAAACATACATGGTATTGAACTAATCACATTACTTAGCTTCAAAAGGAGAGCCTAATCCAAGAGCTTTAGCCACTAAACATCAAGAAAGAGTTCCAAATCTTCATTAATGATCTTCAATTACACACACTCTTTATAGATTGATTATAAAGAAGCTCCTAATTACAATCTAAAAATAAGGATAAAATTGCAAAAAGACTAACTTGCGAAAAGATCTCCCCCCTTCACTCTACAAATATATTCCAATTTATAAGAACATTGAAGACATTTGATTGTCTCATTTCATTTCACAATGATTGTTTCCCTTTGATTGGTTGCAACTTGAAGGCTTTTGATTAGCTCATTTGCTTTCACATGGATTGCTTGAGTTTGATTTGGAGGCTTTTCATCGGCACTTTTGCTTTCACATGGATAGCTTCAATTTGATTAGTTGGATGGAATATTTTATAGGTAAAAAATATAATATACAATTATTGAGATTTAAACCCATAATCTATTTCACATCAACTCAAGCTCTAACCAATACACCAATCACTCCTTTGTGTTAGAAAATGACTTCTTTTATTCTTAGAGTCTTCTCCTCTTATTTTGGAATTCTTCAACTCTTCCTAAGATTTCTTCATGTAACTTCTTTATTGAAATCTCTTTTTGATGCCTTGGTACACTAGCAGGAAGGTTGTGGTAGCTGCAGGGTCCACCTACACAAGAGAAATTACATAAAAATGCGCTACAAATAATCGGATTTATGTAAGATAATCCGATAATCCGTTAATGTGATAGAATGATAAAATCTTTGTGTAAAACTAATAATATGCATATGAGATGTCGATAAAAGTCAGACTAATGAGGGGTAAAATATGCAATATTTAACACTCATCACTGGGCCAGGTACGGTCGGCACGATTGGGCATGGCATGGCACGGGATATTTGATATTTTTTGTGTAAATATAAAAATATATAATCTTATTTTTTTTATTTTTCACTATTCAAAAAAATTGTATAAGTTTTGAAGGTAATCCCATTGAAAAATCTTCAAATAAAAAAGATCCAAATGTTTATCTTCTCAGTGGAGTAAGTTTAATTTGACCGAACCACTTAAATTTGTGTGTCATACTCTTCTTTGTATGTATCTTTTAATTTTTTTTTTAATTTTTTTTTTATTGTAGGAGCTTTGTATTTTAATGTCGGACCTTTGTTTTTTAAGTAGAAAAAGTAGGAACCGCACGAAACACATGATATGATAGGCAGGGAGGCATGGCACAGCCCAGCACGACTCAATGCCGTGTCTGCCAGCGGACCGTGCTGGGCCGCCTCCCTGGCCAGCCGGCACGGCCTGTGCCACAGTCGGGCCACAAAATCGCCGCAGGCCCATTTCACACCTCTACCTGAGACACATCCGTCATGCATAGATCATTTATATGACATGCACATTCCTCATTCCACTAGGTGGGACCATTCAAAAACAAATATTTCCACTAGGTGGGTTGGGATTTTACTGCAGGTTAACCATTTAGGCCAAAGGCTCATTTGGAAACTCTGGTTCATTTGAAATAGAGCTGGTTGAATTAGTTCTTTTCACAAATAAATCATTTGTAATGTTTGATTATACATATGACATATGGTAACTATATTGGAGGAAAACTTATCATATAGTAAGAGTTATATCACAAACTTATTAATAAAAACAACTAGCATTATTATTAAAGTTTGGCCGTTTTAGCCTTTGATGTTTGTGTAAAAGTTTTCCCATTATTCATCATCATCAGAAGAGCCTTGTCTCGGCCATTTTAGTCAATTAAATGTATTTTGTTTATCCATTTTGCTTTATATTATTTCTAATAATTCATGCTTGATTAGTAACGAATTTTATGTTGACAATCACCTACTTAACGCAACCCTCCTTTCTTTACCTGAGCTTTAGACCGGCTATAAAAAGTAACAATATTTAAATTAATGGAGTTAAAGTCAACTATTATTACTTTAAAAAAAATAAAAAATTGTGCCAGTCTTAAAAAAATCCGCAAACATTTATTGAGTTTTAAGTCAAACAAATCCAAAACAGTTGATGTGTCAAACCACGCCGAAATCATTTCTCTCCCTCTCTGTTTGAAAAAAAAAAAAAAAAAAAACTTAATGTTTTTTATATGAAGGGCCTATTAATCTGTATAGACTACATAGCAATTTTTTGGTAGAAAGCTTGCATAGAAATAGAATGCACAAGAATTTATGGTCAAAATGAGATCCACGGGGTTATTATTAAAAAAATGAGGGGTGAAGGTTATATGGTAATAATGTAGATGGGACTTTAACTTTCCTTAAATTTGAATAACTAAGATGATGGGTGAAAAATATTTATTTTCCATCTTTCTTGATTAAGTTTTCATTAAATAGGAGGTTTATTAGATTGTCATTTTTAATATTTATCTTTGATTCTTTATTTGTACCCACTTACAGAAATTCTAATCTCTGAAACAAACAGCTACGCATATGATAAACAATAGAAAAAAAATGCATAAATTGTTGATAATTCTTTAATAATGAGTCAAGTGTGAAGTGCCTACTTAAATTTTTTTTTTATTTTCTTGCTATGTTGGGATATTAGTCAAGAGTGATACTTTTAACGTGAAGCCCAAGGATGAAGCCCAAGGATTGGTCTGCCCAGGGATAGACTCACATATGTCTTTAGTTTCTCTCCCTCTCTCAATTCTCAACTCAAACAATCCCCAAATTGGAGAAAGGGAATTTTGAGAATTAGAGCTTAGGGTTTTCATTTAGGATTTGGTGATTTAGGGCTTAGGGTTTGGATTAGAATTTGGAAATTTAGGATTTGAAGTAGGATTTAGAGATTAAGGATTCGGATTTAGATATAGAGTGATTATGATTATACTAAATTTGGGCATGGAAGGAGAACCAAGGTTTGATTAGGGCTTCTCTTGTCACTCCCCTATTATATTTCAGTTTTTTGAAGAAATTCCAGGAATCCATCCCATCAAATCTCAGAAGAAATACTTGAAATAGGAAAGGTCAATGGGGATGCCAGAGGGGTGATTGTGAGAACTTCATAGTGGAAAGTATTTGACGCAACCATTAGAGGAGACTAACCACTAGATGGGACTGCTACTTGAATACTGCGTAGTTCAAGTCTGCAACAGGAATTGATCTTAGGGTAGATATTCATATGAGGCAGTCACCATTACCAGCAAGTGACCAGTACCCAATCCAATCATGTGTCTATATGTAGAGTTCTGATGGTTAATGTGATATTTCTCCCTAGCTTTTCTTTTGCACTCCAGGTTTTATTAGTTTTATCTCTCTAGTTTATTTTTAAAAATCCCCCCTTATATAATAAGAATAATGAGAAAACACCCATCATGTGGGGCCCACCTGGATGTGTTTCGATGGATCTCAACATGGATTATGGATGAGACTGATATCAATCCACTAGAACATCATAAGCCCATAATTCAGGGACTCAGAGTATGATGGCTTTATGTAGGGTTCAATCACTTTGTTCTTCCTTATTTTCCATGATTGAGGCTTCTTTTCTTATGGGAGTAGGCTACTAGGCTTCTTTCCCCATGGTTGAGATCACACGGGTCCCAGCCCCATTAGTCGGGTAGAGTAAAAAATGGGTTATAGTTGATAGATTCTTTGGATATAACCTATATGAGTTAAGTTTCTAGATCCTCATCTAAGATGTATGGCTTGATGCTCCTTCAAGGTTAACCTTATAAATCCATCAATAGGGCTCACCTTTGAAATCCTAACCATTCGGAATTTCAGCCCAAATTTATTCCAATTGAAATTTAATCCATCATAAGATTGATCATGCTCTTACAGTGGTCCAAAGTCCAATTAGAGTGAATTTTAAAGTAGCACCAATATACAGACAGATTGCACTTTTGCGTAGTTTAGATCCAAAAGATGGATGCAACTGACCTCCCTCAAAGGATATCCATTTATTTGTCTTATTTAAATACGAAGCTTGAAGATCATAATCACTGATGTAATGTCTCAACACTAAAGACTAAATCATGCAAGGAGAGGATTTTGTGTTGCAGATTTCTATTTTGATAGGAGAGAGGAATCCTATATTTCTATCAATTTCTTATGAAATTAAAGTTCTATTTGTCAAAAGGAAAATCTACTCTTGTCCTCCATCGTCTAAGAGCTAGACTCACCTCAATTGATTGTTGCGTGCCTTCGACTCCTATTCGAGTTTGCTTAAGCTATTTCAAGAGTCCGCAGTGTAAGACATGTCTCATTTGGAGATATATGGGCCCAATTAATGTGGCCCAATATTGTCACTAGCCCATTAAGCACATTAATAGTTATGGAACTTCCCTAACGTATCTACAGTTATCAAGTTAAATAATAATGGTAATAACTACCCATTCTCTTTGTTACGGTAATTCTCTTTTTAATAGAAAGAGAGTATTAGAAGTTTTTTTGAGAGGGTCCCTTAACAAGAAAGAAGGCTTGTAATTCCATTAACATCATACATGAAGAAGTCTTGCATAGATTAGAAGACTGAGCCTTTTTTCTTTCAACAAAGTCGAAACTTTTCAGTGATCTTCGAATGTCAGAAAAGCAAACAACCTAATTATCATGGCAAAAGGTAAGTTCATTGTCTTCCGCGTTAATTACTGATAATTTTACCAAAACGCAGAAACTCCTATTTCTATGCAAGTTTGGAAAAGAAAACACTAGTTACACTACTTTTTAATAATTTGATGCGGTAGTTTAAATAGCATAAATAAAAATAAAAATGCAGCCAAAAGTGGCAACGACGTACCGTTTCGTGGAAATGAGTGGACACAAATGTACCCTAGGTGCAAAGGTAAACTCCTAGCTCGTCTAAGACGAATGAGCTAGATTTACATCAATTGATTTGTCTCTTGCATTCAGCTCTACTAGAGGTAGCTTCAACTATTTCAAGAGTTTGCTGAGCTTTTTGTGGATCGATGTCAGTACCTTTCTCTACATCATTTACTAAGATGATGACCTTATTATTCCTATTATAGTGAGACTGCCCATCACAACAATGGTTAACCATTTGTCCTTAACTAAATCCAAATAATTTAAGACACGTTTGGTAAATAGAATTCATATGATTCCTCCATTCCCCTGGAACTATACTATCTTCTCTGAGAATTCCTAATGGGAGGAATTATTGCATTTAGGTTTGGAAAACACAAGGAGGTGTCACTCTTTGTAACTCAGGCACTTCTTTGCTCTTTGGATTTGCAAAATCCGATGGAAGGAGGTAGAGATCGAGAAATCAATGAAAAAGAAGATTTTTTTTTGGATTTGGAGGATTTGAAAAACCCTCTTTTCATCCTAACGAAAAACTAGTGAGGATTCTTCTCATAGCACATTATTGAAACATACCCTAACTAAAACTAAACAATCTTCTCCTAGAACGAAAAATGTCATATTGCATGTATTCAAACCTTAAACCTGTGGCCTAGACATGAATGATAGATGGAGAATACAAATTGAGACAAAGCAGCAAAAGGAACAATGTCTCCATTTACAGATCACTCTATTGACCTTCCAATAGTTACTTCCCTTAAAAATGGGAGGGAGCAAGGCAGACCACAGTAATTTATACTCCTGGGACCCACCAAACCCAGCCTCATCCTCCAACGACGACATGCACGAGGTTTTGCCGTTTTGGTGGTCCCCCGTCCCACAACAGTCCAAACACCGTCCGTTACGTAACGCATCCGGCCCACACGTGTAATCTACGCGCACGACGCAGAGACGAGGGCATTTATGTAAATATGACTCCACTAAACAGCTCCTCTGTTTCTGGTTTTTCTTCTCACAAAAAGGGGCTAGGGTTTGAATCTTCGAGCGCTCTCGGTCTCCCTCTTTCCCCTAAAATCTCCGATCGATCAGATCATACGGTCAGAGATCACTTCAAATCTTAGGGTTTTCTCGAATCTTTCTTGAATTCGGATTCGATTTTTTAAAATCGCAGCTGGATCTCGTTCGGAGACCTTGCAATTCGATTCTCGTTGCAGCTGCTTGAAAAAAACCCTCATTTGTGTGGATTGGTATGTGTTTTCTTCCCTTTCCTTGTTTCGTGTTTAATCTCAGCCTTAGTTGACTTTGTTGATTGTTTCTTCGTCTTTGATTTTGAAGTTCAAGTTGGATGATTCGTGTTCTTCGATTCGGATCTGCGGTTGCTCGAATTTCGAGCTCTGATCCAAGTTCTTCTTTTTATTCTTTATAGATTCTGTTGTTTGCTTTGTTTTCTGAATTCGGAATATGAGTTTCTCTCCTTCTCTAAGAGAGATAATTGGGGTTCTTTTATATTTCTGTTTTCAAGCTTAAAGCTGTTAAGATTCAAAGGGGAGGGACGGGAAGGAATGAATTTGAGGAACTTTGAGATAACCCCAAATTATTCTCAACTGCATTCATTGATGTTTAATGTGGTTCAGATCATTTACCATTTGCTTTGGTAATCAGGGACTGGTCAGTGCTTTTAGGGAATCTGTCTTCTACAATTTATTGATTCTTGTGTTTAATTTTGGGTGATCTGTTGATTTGTCTATATGCATATGCATGTGTTTATATGCATTGCAGGTGAATCCCAGTTAACATATGGTGTGCCGAGCTTCTCTCAATGAAATATCTTACAGGAATTGAAACTAGATCAGGAACTGATATAAAATGGAGAACAGGAATCTGCTAAAATATTTTTAAACAATGGATGGAAGAAAATCTTACAAATGGAATTGAAATGATTTTAATTTTGAATATTATGCTTGAATCTTTTTTTTTTACCATAAATTATATGGTTTTTTGCTGAAACTTAGTCTTTTCCCAAATATAGAGGCAAGGGCCATGGTTTTTCTCAGAGCTGTGACCTGTCAGTTGAGACTTCCACACCAAAACCCCCTTGCTTTTTTATAATTTGCTAAGGTCTTTTTTAGCCCAACGGCATTTTCTCCCAATTGTATTAAGCAGGCACGATGGGATTAATTAATTGTTGGATTGGATTTTCTTAATGTGCTTGCAAATATGGGTCCAAAGGTTCTATTTTTGGAAGTTTGAAGTTTATTATTATTATTTGAATCGACAAGGTTGAAGTTAGAGGATAGGAACAATGAAGGGCTATGTCTAGAGAGAGAGGAATTTTACAAACTGCCCGAGTTAAAAAGGGGCGTTTTTGCCCCTCTTTCAACTGGCAATGAAAGTAGCATATCTTATTAGCAATAATTATCATCCCTTGAAATTTGCACTCAAAAGCTAAAACAACTCCCAGTTCCAATTTTATTTGCAATTCATGAGAAATTGGTGGCACTCCCCACAGGGTATCTCACCTATTAAAATCCAAGTTGTAACTCATGAGAAATTGGTGTCACTCTTCCACTTACGAAAATCTAAGTATCAACTCATGAGAAATTGGGGTCACTCCTCCAAGGGTACCACTCATGAAAATCCAAGATGATCAAATTAAATGGACCCATCTAGATGTGCCCTCTCCAAATTTCACTCAAATAGAAGTTGGCCCCACTGGTCAGATAATTAAAATGTAATATATGACAATTTTATATCTCAAAAATCGCTTTTGAAAACAAGAACCTATAGAGTAAATCTCAGCCTTCTACAATTTTACAATTTAATCAAGTACAACCATATTGTATTATTTCAGTTCTCTCTCTGTCATAAACTGTACTCTAATTTGTGCAGGCTTCAGTCATCAATTCTATGAACAGATTGAGACATATAGCTAATGACTCAAAATGCAAGTGCTTGAGTGTCCGGAAGTCTTGTCTGAGTTGGATGGTTATAGATGAATTCCCCTTTCATGCAATCGGTATTGGAATTTTGCTCCAGTAGATCTCATACGTAATGCATATCAAGTGGACTTCTTGTTGCCTCGAACCTTACTTCCATCTGGTTGCATTCATGATGTGAGCAGAGGCATTTGGATCATTGACTACTTGGAACTTTTTCTTGGATAAAATGATGGCTGGCAATTCACTTCTGGCCCATGATCTGGCTGACAATTCACTTCTGGTCCAAAATCATCCTTTAGTTGTTGGGCAAGAGTTTCCTGATGTTGAAACTTGTCGAAGAACATTGAAAGACACTGCAATTGCTTTACACTTTGATCTTCGAATAGTGAAATCAGACCGAAGTAGATTTATAGCCAAGTGCTCAAAAGAGGGGTGTCCTTGGCGTGTTCATGTAGCAAAGTGCCCAGGTGGACCAACCTTCTCAATTCGGACACTACACAGTGAGCATACTTGTGAAGGAGTCCAAAACCTTCATCATCAACAAGCCTCGGTTGGTTGGGTTGCCAGATCAGTGGAAGCACGTCTCCGTGATAATCCACAATACAAACCCAAGGAAATATTGCATGACATCCGTGAGCAACATGGAGTTGCAGTTTCTTACATGCAAGCTTGGCGTGGGAAAGAACGCAGTATGGCTGCAGTTCATGGCACATTTGAGGAAGGTTATGGCTTCCTTCCTGCATATTGTGAGCAAGTCAGGAAAACAAACCCTGGGAGTATTGCATTGGTTTCTGCTACAGGTCCAGAGAACTGCTTCCAACGTCTCTTTATTTCTTACCGTGCGTCCATCTATGGTTTTATAAATGCCTGTCGGCCACTTTTAGAACTTGATAGAGCTCATCTAAAAGGCAAATACCTTGGTTCAATACTTTGCGCCGCAGCTATTGATGCCAATGATGCATTGTTTCCATTGGCATTTGCTATTGTTGATGCTGAAAGTGATGAGAATTGGATGTGGTTTCTATCTGAGCTGCGGAAACTTCTTGGAATGAATACTGAGAACATGCCTAGACTTACAATACTGTCTGACAGACAACAGGGTATTGTGGAGGCTGTTGAAACACACTTTCCAACTGCTTTTCATGGATTTTGTCTGCGCTATGTGAGTGAAAACTTCCGTGATGAGTTCAAGAACACAAAACTGCTGAACATCTTCTGGAATGCTGTTTATGCCTTGACTTCTGCTGAATTTGAATCTAAGATGGCTGAGATGGTAGAAATGTTACCAGAAGTCATGCAATGGTTTCATCGCTTTCCACCCCGCCTTTGGGCTATAGCATATTTTGAGGGGTTACGCTATGGCCACTTCACTCTCCATGTAACGGAATTGCTATACAATTGGGCCCTGGAAGGCCATGAGCTTCCTATAGTGCAGCTGATGGAACACATCCGACATCATTTAACTTCTTGGTTCAATGAACGGCGTAATATGGGTATGGCATGGACATCGATTCTTGTACCATCTGCTGAGAAGATTGTTTTAGAAGCTATTGCAGATTCTCGTTGCTACCAAGTGCTTCGTGCTAATGAAGTGGAGTTTGAGATTGTGTCTACTGAGAGGACAAATATTGTGGACATACGAAGTCGTCAGTGTTCATGTCGCCGCTGGCAACTTTATGGGTTACCATGTGCGCATGCTGCTGCCGCACTTCTCTCTTGTGGACATAAAGCTCAATTGTTAGCCGAACCTTGTTTTACAGTCACCAGCTATTGTGAAGCTTATTCACAAATCATCCATCCTATTCCAGATAGAAGCCTTTGGAGAGGGTCAGCTGAGGGTACTGATGGCGGGGGTACTAAAGTAGATATCATAATACGCCCTCCCAAGACCCGTCGACCACCCGGTCGTCCCAAAAAGAAGGTTCTTCGCATGGAGAATCTTAAGCGCCCAAAACGGGTTGTTCAATGTGGCCGATGTCATTTGTTAGGGCATTCTCAAAAGAAATGCACATTGCAACTCCAGTGAGAACTTGTGGGGTTCTTTAATCATCTTCTATTGCAAAGTGCTGTTGTAATTTGCCATATGTTCAATTAATTAATTGAAATCAGAACTTTGTCCAGCTGTTGTACTTCCATGTAGCACCCCCATGTAGCTTCGCTTCTTAAAATCTGGAAGATTGGAATGATTTCCTTAAATGTATTTCACTTATAACTTTCGATGCAGGAACACCTGAAGCTACTTATAGCAGATAACATTAGCTGTTAGCACAATGAAGCAAATCCCTGAGTGAATTTGTGCTCTGAGGAGCATCTAATAATGGCCGCGGCAACATGGCAATGGCAGAGAACAAACTCCAGTGTATAATATCTAATCTCAATTTTGTAACACATAATCTTCATTTCGTATTTTGATCCTTTTTTTTTTTTTCTGTTAATGCGATAATTTCCTTCTCGTATGTGCCTCATTTGTCTTTTGAACTTCAGATGAAAGGCATGGTCGTAAAAAGATGGTTCCACGTGCTTACATTTGTCATGCACTTGATCTTCAATATATAGGAGAAAATCAGATGGTGATATTGAAATTGTTCTAGTTAAAATTTGCTATGCCATGCTTGCTTCTATATTAATAACAGGGACGCTTGCATAGTGAATGAAGCTGCAAATTTGACTGTATATAGGACCTTGTGTTTGAATCATTTGGAGCATCATCTATGCCGAGGTGATTGTAAGGGCATGAAGTACAAGGCTTAAACTAGCATTTGCAACCTGTTGGCTTTGCCTGTATCTCTATTACAATTGATTTCCCTTGAATTGTTCTGTTTGACCTTTTGTTCTACTGATTTCTTCAGATGGATGTACTGGGTCATCAACAAAATATACCAACATGCTGATCAGTGTTTATGATTTTGCTTGGCTTTAGCATTTGTTGGTGGTGAGGAATCAGCAGCTGATTTGATGGCTTAGGTGATTCTTGGAAGTTTCTCTCTCATTGAGTCTTCTTGAATCCTACTGTAATAGGTTCCTTTAGTTATTGTCCCCAAATATATTCGATTTAAATCGGACTTCATGTGTTTGGATGAGGAGAAAAGGAAGGTAGAGAAAATGGAAATGGAGAAAGCTGACTACAGTTCAAATTGTGGACAATTTTCTCTGCTTGTTTTCTTCACCTAGGACTTCCGTGTTTATTTTCCCTTTTTTCTAATATAGCAAAATGTTGACAAATTAAGAAGCAACACATTACAAAATGAGTATAGCATAGATGAGAAATTGAGAAAGTTGAGGTAGATGTCTGGTAAAACTAGGAATGAGAGAATAAAACATGAGCGCTTCCAAGAGCATTTTAGCATGTTCTTGTATTTAGTTTTTCTTACACTCCCACTCACCTTGAATTTGCAGTGATGTCCATTGGGCATTGATTTTGAAATATAAATTTAGTGAAACATGATAATGTGAGTTTGAGTATCTAAAATCAAGGTTAGAATTTTTTTTTTTACCCATCTAAAGCTTTTGGGTACTTCTAATTAACATCCTAACCTCGTCATTGCCCAATCTTCAATAACTTCATGCATCTAGTTGAGTTCCACGAGTTCGACATTTTCTAAAGAAAAACATATAGGTGCTATTTGGTAATGTTAAAATGTCTGGTGAAGTCTAGCAATTCTTTTTTTGTAAATGTTAAGTCTAACAAAATTTTAGTCCCACCCAAATGAAAATCCTGGGTCCGCCACTGCACCTCCCAGGTATGGCACCCTCTCCCTCTCTCTCTACTTCCTCAACCCCCTCCCCCTTCGCCGCCGCGTTTAATCTCCTCCCCCCCCCCCCCTCTGATTCATCTCTCTTACGCATTCCAATTTGGTTTAGATGTCTTGAATTCCAATTTGATAAATAATAAATAAAAAAAAAAACAGTCTGCAAATCAAATTCAAGCACTTCATTTCGGAGACACTCAGAAGCATTGGTAACTTTTTTTTTTAAAATCATTTTTCATAGATTAATTAATTTGTAACTTATATTTTAACAGAGTTTTTTGTACTTACAATGGCTACATTGTGATTTCTTATAGGGTAAAGCCATCCGCTCACACAATATAGTTGGAGTGAGGCTAATTGAAGTGTGCTATTGTTGCTCGCTGTTTTGAGTTTTATTTGATGCCCCAATTTCAATTTCTTTTATGTTTGCCTTTCATTTTCTTGATCTCTTAAGGTAATTATTTGAGAAGGTAGTCCTTGTTTGGATAGGGGTCATTGGCTTGGTACAATGGCAAAAGTCTCAGGTGCCATGCGTGACAACGCCGGTTCGAGAACTGTGAGCAGCCACTTTGTGCAAAATTGGCAAAGGTTAGGTCTGTCTCCAGACCCTCCCAGGACCTTACTTCAGCAGGACTGCACTGGGTGATGACTTTTTTTTTTTTTCAAGTTCTTATTTGGATGCAATGTCAATGTAGCTATCTTGCTGTAAATATGAACCCCTAATGGTTTAAATCAGGCCCAAGTACGGAACTGACATTGGTAGCCAAAATAACACAGAGTAATGCAGCCTGGGATCCAATGGCCCCCTTGGGGACCGGGCCAACACTCGGTCCCCAAAATCGGGCCATGTAGACTTTTGGAATAACACAGTACTACAATGGGTGTCAATGTGTCATACAAAACAATGGCGGTAGAAGTTCATGTTAATGCAAACCTATATACACAAAATGATGGGTTATTTTCCCTGCTTAGTTTAAAATTCTTCTACTTTTTTCTTGTTGGTTGGTTTGTTCTATTTTCTAAGTCAAAATCAGATAATGTTTTCTTGATGCATTTTATACCTATTTAGATATTAGACATCCCATTGTTTAGGTTTTTTTGGGTCACTTTGTCTAGCATTCTCTTATGTAGAGTATATATGCAATTTAATATAATGACTTCAGTTTCTGTCTCACGATCACATGATCTAGATGAAGATATGTTATATAATCAACTGAAACTTTCATTACTACAGTAAATCGGTGTATCAAGATGTCAATCTGAGTTCTTATTTCAGTTCGATACCTCCACCTACGAGACTCACCTTTGGATTTCGTCTCGGTAATATATTGTGGAAGCCATTACTGTCAAAGGGGTCCCTGACTGTGACAGATACACCCATGCTGCTAAAAGGATTATGAGCAAAATGGGCTACGACTTCGAAAATACCACGGGATTGAAAGGGGGTCGTGGAATCCCCGTTGAACCCGTATTAATGGAGGAACAGAAGAAGACATTCAAATGCAATGGAAGAATCAAGTTAAAATCAGATGATGTTTTCTTGATGCATTTTATACCTATTTAGATAATAGACATCCCATTGTTTAGGTTTTTTGGGTTATTGTGTCTAGCGCTCTCTTATAAACCAAACCAAACCAAGCTTTTTCCCACTAGGTGAGGTCAGTTATATAGATTTGACGACGCCAATCAAATCTGTTTAGGGCTATGTCCTCCGTTAGATCTATGTAGGCAAGGTCATGTTTAATAGTTTCTTTCCAACTTCTCTTAGGTCTCCCTCTCCCTCTCCCTCTCCTACTCCGAGCAATCTTCATGCTTTCACACATTTTAACAGGTGCCTCTGTTGGACGCCTTCTAACATGGCCGAATCATCTCAGTTGATTTTCTCTCATTTTATCTTTAATCGGTGTTATTCCTACTTTTTCTTAATCCTATCTCTCCTTGTGATCCCGCACATCCATGTTAGCATTCTCATCTCCGCAACTTCCATCTTCTTAACATGATTATGCTTTACTACCCAACACTCTGATCCATATAACAACGCTGGACGTACCGCCACCTTATAATACTTTCCTTTAACCTTGAGGGGGACTTTTCGATCACACAAGACCCCCGAAGCACTCCTCTATTTGATCCACCCGGCTTGAATCCTGTGACTTACATAAGTATCAATCTCTCCATCCTGTTGCACCATAGATTCAAGGTACCTAAAATTTTCTTTCTCTACAATCTTTTGTGTACCCAAACTTACTTCTAAGTTACCAAGTGTCCTACTTTGACTAAACTTGCATTCCATATATTCCGTCTTGTATCGACTTAGCCTAAACCCTTTTGTCTTTAACGTTTTTTGCCACAATTCTAGTTTAACATTCAGTCATTCTCTCGTTTCATCCACTAAAATAATGTCATCTGCAAATAGCATACACAACGGCACCTCATCTTGAATATGTCTTGTAATCTCATCCATAACTAAGGCAAACAAGTACGGGCTTAACACTGATCCTTGGTGTAGACCAATCGTGATAAGAAACTCTTTAGTCTCTCTACCAGTCATTCTTATAGATGTCACGGCTCTATTATACATTTCCTTTATCGCCTCAATAAATGCGACACACACTCTTTTCTTTTCCAGTACTCTCCATAGAATCTCCCTTGGAACTCGGTCATAGGTCTTCTCTAAGTCAATGAACACATATGTAAATCTCTCTGACCTTCTCTATACTGTTCCATTAACCTTCTCAGGAGAAAGATAGCCTCCATGGTTGATCTCTCAAGTATGAAACCAAATTGATTCTCTGAAATGTTTGTTGTTCTTCTTAATCTTCTCTCAATAACTCTCTCCCATAATTTCATTGTATGGCTTATCAATTTAATCCCGCGGTAGTTCGCATAGTTCTGAATATCTCATTTGTTCTTGTATATGGGTATAAGAATACTTTTCCTCCATGCATCAGGCATCTTCTTGTTCTTTAGCACTACATTAAAAAATCTTTGTCAACCAACTTATCCCCTCCTCCCCCAAGCACCTCCAAACCTCAATAGGGATACCATCTGGCTCAACCGCTTTCCCATTCTTCATCATTTTCAATACTTCTTTAACTTTTTCCCTACTGATTCTCCAATAGAACATATGATTCGATTCTTCCCTAGAAATGGTAAGTTGCCCCAATTGTATGTCACTACTACTGCTATCGTTAAATAACTTGTAAAAGTAGCTCTTCCAACGCTCATTTATCTCCTTGTCCTTTACTAATACATTTTCATCATCATCCTTAATGCATTTAACTTAGTTTAAGTCATTGGTCCGCCTATCTCTGGCTTTGACAAGCTTGAATATCTCTCTTTCGCCTTCCTTAGTGTCGAGTCGCCTATATAGCTCCTCAAAAGTCTTTACTTTGCTTCACTAACTGCCTTTTTAGTTTATCTTTTTGCTTCTTTATACCTTTTCAAGTTTGCTTCATTTCGATCCTTTTGCCAAGTTTTAAAGCACTCTCTTTTAACTCTTATCTTGTTTTGGACGGCCTCGTTCCACCACCATGCCTCTTTTTGTGCCAGAGCATCCCCTTTGGATTCTCCTAAGACTTCTTTCCCTACCCTTTAATACACTTTGCTACCTTATCCTACATATTATTTGGACTCTCATTTACCACTCAAACGTCTTCCTTTAGTACTTTTTCCCTTAATGCTAGTTGCTTATTACCTTTCAAGTTCCACTATTTAGTCCTTGAGCATCTAGACAACTTCTTTTTTCTGGTCCACCTTTGTAGCTGCACATCTATGATCAACAACCTATGTTGGGAAGTCAAGCTCTCCCCCGATATAACCTTGCAATCTTTACAAGCTAAGCGGTCTCTTTTTCTAGTTAAGAAGAAGTCAATCTGTGTCCTTAAGGAGCCACTCTTATAAGCCACCAAATGTTCCTCTCCCTTCTTAAAAAAAGATGTTAGTTACCATGAGATCATAAGCCACTGAAAACTCCAAAATATCATTCCCTTCTTCATTTCTATTACCGTATCCATGTCCCCCGTGTACTCTTATATATCCATCTACGTCACGTCCTACATGCCCGTTCAAATCTCCTCCTATAAAGACCATCTCGCCTCCTTCCAAGTCTTCCCAAAACTTCTCCTTATGTCCATCTCCTAAGCCCACCTGGGGGGCATAAGCACTAATTACGTTCACTATCTCTTCTCCTAACACTAACTTAATTGCAATAATCCTATCTCCATATCACTTTACACTAACTATATATTCCTTTAAGTCCTTGCTTACCACTATGCCGACCCCATTCCTCGATCTATTAAGTCCCGTATACTATAACTTATACCCAGTCCTCTCAATCTCTTTAGCTTTCTGCCCCACCCACCTTGTCTCTTGTAGGCAAGCAATTGCGATTCGTCTCATTTCTAGCACTCTTATATATATATATATTATATGCAATTTAATATAATGGCTTCAGTTTTTGTCGCATGATCACATGATCTAGATGCAGTCATGTTATATAATCAACTGAAACTTTCATTCCATGATTTTTATCTAGGTTGTTCGATCACCATTGGCCCCAAAATCATCTACACTGAGCATTGTGCAATCCATGATTTTTTTTCTCCTAAGCCTTCTCAAATGCTTGGAAAATAAGGTCAATGAAAGACCTCTCCCCCTCTCTCTCTCTCATTAAAACATTTTGTGCTACTGTCTACTGCCTACTGCCTACTAATCTTTATTTTCCTTCCATTAGCATATTATTTATACATATATGTGACATTTGTATCCTACATATAACAGCTATTTAATATGTAAACATCTAATGGTTGTGGTCATCACTAAGATACCTCTTCTCCCAATCTTTGATAACAACTCAAGAACCTGGAGCAAGACTTGTCTTAATCCATGGCTTCAATACCAAACCTCTTGGTCTGGGATGCTTGTTTTAGATGGGTGCACTAGAGTGTTGAATATTCATCACCTAAAAATTAATGTCAATACTTCCATCCAGCTAAAGCCCACATGACCAGAAACCACTGGTCCTAGCACTTCGTGCAATTGAAACCCATGCTTGGTAGTTTAGACTTAATAGTGGTTTTGTACATTCCTCAAGGCATAGAAAAATGGTGCCTTCAACCAGTAAAATATGTAGTAAGTTCACATTATTTGGGACAATCTTAAATTCCCCTCTAAATCCTAATACCTGAGCTTCCAAACAAACACATGCTAGGGTATTTCCAGCCCTGAAACCAGAGAGTAAGGCAACATATTTTATTGTCATTCTTCCCACCTGCAGATAATGCCTAAATGCAATTACTATTTTCATTTGTTCTTGAGAAGTTCTTTTGTTCATTGCTCAAGTTCTTTTTATATCATTGTTGGCCATATGGAGAATTTGACATTTTCTATTCGCTCAAGTTCATTTGCTATTTTCATTTGTTATTTCCATGACGATGACGATTATGATCATGAGGATGATGTTGTTAATGAAGAATTTGATAGCTAATGTGCTTATTGATTCCAAGATACGATGGCATTAGAGAGGTGGAATGCTACAACAAAAAGAACTCACTGAATATAAATGGAGAATGTATATTCTTTTTTGTGGGTGGAGAGACATTCTTTTTTGAAATGTAAAATTATATTTCTTTTTTAAAATGTATATTCTGTGGTGCAGTGTATCAATTTTTGAAATGCATATTTTTTTGTGGATGGGCATGTTTCTTTCCATGAATACACAATGAATACACAGGAATTCGGAGTTGGAGAATGGGCTTGTTTGTTTGTATGGAATTGAAATCCATTGATGTGGAGGTTTGTTTGTTTGTATGGAATTGAAATTCATGGAAAAGGCTTATTTGTTTGTATGGAAATGTGATACATTGCAATTCATGGAATGAGCTTGTTTGTTTTCATGGAATTGGAAAAAACTTGAATTCATGGAATAGGTTTGTTTGTTAATTGAAATAATTAAGTTGAGTTCATGGAATGAGCATGTTTGTTTCATTGGAATACAAATGCATAGACAGGCTTGCATTGATGGAAAGGGCCTATTCGTTTGAAAAAGAAATAGTATAAAAAGGAATTCATTGATGAAAAGTTGGGTATGTTTGTTTCAATGGAATTGGAATACATACAAATTTATAATCAAACGGCTTTTTCATAGTGGAACACTTGAAGATGTAAACATACGTATATTTACGAAAAATGAATTTCTAACATTCCCATATATAGTTCAAACAAACATAGTAAAATGAATCATATGTGTAAATGATGTGAAAAATGGTGCTCGTAGGCAAATGTGGTAAACATAGACAAATGCGGTAAACATAAACGCATGTGTAAAACTTACATATATACTATTTATATATGTAAATTGCATTTACGCATGAGATGCGTAAAAGGCAAACGACCCTATATGTCATTGGTTAAAAGATGAAATTCATTATTACCTGTTTGACACTTTACTAGATTAGTAAAAGTCAAGTAAGGTTTCTATTTTTCAGACAAGGGGTTACATCAATAAAATATTAATTCAAAAAAATTTCTGTCTTTTTCAAAAAAGGTTAAAAAACAACCTCATTTTTCCACCAAAAAATAAAAAAACTTCACTTTTCTATAGAAAAAGTAAAAAAAATTCGTTACCAAACAACAAAAAAAATAAAATATCACCATTACCTTATTATATTTTATTCCCTCTTAATTTGATGTTTTACTTCACTTTATTTTACATGTAAAATTACCAAACGGACCCGCTTAAAGGGAAAAAATTTGTACTAATTACATTTTCAATCATGTGTTCAGTCGTACTGTGGACCCAAATCCCACAAAAATAAAATTGGATGAATGACATGAAATTTTAACGGGTCAGAACATCAGCGAGTGTGGGCTCCACATTAGAGCCTTTGACATGAAGCATGTAATAGACTTATAGATCCACTCCAGCTGCAGGCATCCAGAGACTCCGCCACATTCTTTTTCGATTCTCTCTCTCCAACTCTCAAATCTTTGCAGCAGAGCAATGGACACGGCGCCATTCTCATCTTCTTCTCCAAGCGTTCCCCGCCTTCGATCATCTTCTCCATCGACTCTTCTGTATTCACGCCACAAAAGTAATTCATCTACTTATTTATTTTAACCCACTCCACTTTAACTTTTTCCTAATGTTACATCCTACACTTCTATTCCTCCCTTAGGGCGTGTTTGGAAAGAAGTATTGGTGTGGCGAGGTGAAGTCTGCAGTACAGTAACGTTTACAAAATGCACAATACCTCGTTTGGATAAAAAAGATGAGATATTAATGCACCTGCTGCCTCTGTCTAGAGATTAACAGGAGATAAAGTAAGCAAACAGTGTGACTTGTGTTCCACTTCACCACGCATTCTCCCCTGCCAGCTGTGCTTCGTCACATTCCACGAGAAATATATGAAAAGATGTAGCGCTGGCCAGCATGAGAAGATCTCATCCTAGATCTACTTCGGTACACCTCCTTCATACAAGGTCTACAAACAAATGGAGTAAAAGGGCGGATAACACAACACCAAAATCGTGTGAAAGTAGAATCGATCTCTGGTTAATAGCTATTGTCATATTTCCGTCTTCACAGAAATCTCAACGAAGATCAGGAGAGGACAGAGTAGACCAGAGGGATAGACGAGGAAAGGCTGAGGGTGAATACGGTGGGGCTATGACCATCTTCTTGCACATGTACCCTGCTCATCCCCATGATGACATTCAGATCAATTTTGAAAATCAGAAACGACTGTTGAGTTGTAGTAGGTGAGTTGCCCTAAATCCCCAACTCAACCTGTATCTGGGTGCATTCAATCCACAGGAGTGTTGATCTCTTTTATAAATATTAGTTGTTGGGTTGGTTGCTAAGAACAAAGTTGCACCTGTCTTTCTTCCACGAGGGTGATTGCACAGGTACTCTTCCTTACCCTCTACTTAGTGATTGTCTTCTTAACAATTCGGGGGTCTCGGTTAGAGTCTGCCTTCTCGATCATGACTCATGAGCTATTTACAATAGGTGATGTGAGAAAAATAGTCGTTCCCCATGGAATGTGCAGAACTTTAAATCGCTCATGATTTTGCTGATTTTTAGCCACCAGGTTATGTTCAGTGATGAACAGTGATCTGAAGACCTGGTTATGTTCAGTGATTACTGATTTACAGGAAGAGTGACCATCACCCACCGAGGTCTACCTGCTTGGAATGAATAGTTGGGTTTTTTTTTTTAATTTTTTTTAATATGTCTCTGTTTTTTCTTTTTTGGACAACCTCTTCTGCCACTACAGACTAGATTTTTGTAGCTGTAAATCCATCATTGCTTCCGGTAAAATCAATCATAAGGACGGGTTTGTATGTTCGTTTGCAAATTATATGGTGGAAAAAGATTTAGTCCCAACAGTGTTAAGATCTGTTCATATTTTGCACTAAGTCCATAATTTTTAGCTTATTTAACAGTATATTCCTAACAAATAATGCCTCAATGTTTTTTTGGTGTTTAAATGTATTTTAATTTTAACTCCCAACTTACAGAACTGGCTCAATAGTCCTGTCAGGATCATCAACGTGGATTTATATCTGTTTACTAATTAGTTTGTTTATGTAACTATTATGGCTCAGATCCTGACAAATAGAGTGTAGATCAGTAGTGCTTGTCTTGGGCATCGAAGGTATTATTCCCACGCCTACTGATTTATATGATGTGTCTGTCTATTCAATCATGATTCTTCACATGTTACTTTGCTTGCATTTTAGAAAAATACATTATGAAAATACTGCTCTGTTACTGTTTGTTTTTCTAGATTATTGTACACTGCTCAAAATTTCACTGTGCTATTGTGGGTGTATTAGTCCCTTCTGTTGATGCCCTAATATGATTGTCTTTTCCCCACATTGCATAACAGTGTAATTGATTAGAAAGTATAATGGATGATATGGACCGTACATCAAATAGTAGTGTAGGAGAGAATGAATCAGGCTTCAGTGAGTCCGAGGCTGAGCAACATGTAATACTAGGGACTGTATGGGGGAGTGTAGCTGCTTGGAGGCAGCAAATGTTGCTAATTGCAAACCCAATACTGTCTGTCTAAAAAGAGGGTAAAAAAAAATTAATAGAGACGCTACTAGGGATGAATTTCTTGCAACTTTAACTAGTGAGCGGGACGCATAATGTATCAGCCAACTGAGAATGGATACCCAAACGTTTAAATTGTTATGTCACACCATGCAAGCGAGAGGATTATTGAGGGACACTCGTGCTGTGTCTGTAGAGGAGGCAGTGGCAGAGTTCCTGCATACCTTGTCACACAGTGTGAGAAACATAACAAATAGTGTCAGGTTCCATAGATCTGGAGAAATCATTAGTCGTCACTTTCAGGAGGTACTCTTTGCAATCAATAGTATTGCCACAGAAGTGCTAGTGCAAGCTGGGGAGCACACACCAAGGGGCCCAAGCTTTGAGGTAATGACATGTCTCTCATTTAAATTTAAAACATGGATTATATATTGTAACAGAAAATAATATTAGCTCACAATTCCAATAGGATTGCATAGGAGCTCTAGACGGAACACATATTCCCGTACGTGTACCATTGGAAATACAATGATCATTTCGAAATAGAAAGGGGTCCTTGTCCCAAAATGTGCTTGGTGCATGTGGTTTTGACATGAATTTTCAGTACGTTCTACCCGGTTGGGAGCGTTCGGCAACAGACGCACGTGTATTGCAGAGTGCACTGATACGCGAGGACAAATTGAAAGTCCCACAAGGTAAAGTCCTGCTTTAATTTTATTATACATACCTACATGTGCATATGTAATTATTTTTTTAATTATTTTGACATTCAATTACAATGCCATTAAGTAGGTAGGTATTATTTAGTAGATGCTGGTTATGCAAATACCCCAGGGTTTTTGGCACCATACAGAGCGGTGAGATATCATGTGAGTGACTTCAAGGGTAGAGATCCTCAGAATGAAAATGAACTTTATAACAAAAGACACTCACAAGCTCGCAATGTCATAGAGAGGACCTTCGGTATTTTAAAGAATCAGTTTGCAATTTTAAAGACGGCAACACAATATGACTATAAAGATCAAGTCTCCATTGTGAGCGTTTGTTGTGTGATTCACAACTTCATCCGGATGTATGGGGGTTCTGACCTATCTCCTGACGAGGAAATTGAAGTCACTGAAGGTGGAGATAATGTAGTCGTGGCTCCATCAATAGACGAGGAAGTTGTGGGGGAGCGAGAAGATACTCCATTCAATGTGCAGGCTCTAATGTTTTACTCTCAAAGGGAGAGAGAGGAATGACATGTGTTTAGAGATAATATTGCTAGGAGACTTTGGAATGAGTACTGTAATAACATGTCTGTTGCATGAGTGAAATGAGTTATTGTGCTAACATGTATTGCCGTCATGAGTAATTGTCCCACTTTCATTGTTGTGTAAAATGTTAATGAATATTGTACTCATTTGGCGTCAACAAATTGTCATTGTTATATTGATTTCAGTGGTCTTCTCTCTTCTCTCTATGTAGCCATATTAAAGGGGAGAAATGTTACATTCAATGCTGTGATGGATGAGGAATTGCTTGATGGAATGTATGAACAAGTATTGTTGGGTCGTAAAGCAGACCGCGGCTTCAAGGGAGAAGCTTATGAGGCAGTCGCAGCTGCAATGACTGCGAATAGCAACGGGGAATATGTGCTAACCAAACAAAGCATTGTCAACAGATGCAAGTATCATAAGAAAAATTATTCAATAGCAATTGAGCTATTGAATGCATCCGGTTTTGGTTATAATAACACAACAAAACGCATCATTGCAGCTGATGATGTATGGATAGCATGGATTGAGGTAAACTTGTACAATCAATTAAATATGACTGCCTCTATTTTTGGTGAACTTCAACATCTTAAATATGATGTCTACTGTACTCTCTATTGCTTTCAACTAACAGGGACATCCAGATGCTAAGCCATATCGGGCAAAGGTAATTGATTATGACAAACTCACACAAATATTTGGTGCTGATGTTGCTACGGGAAAATATGCTCGGTCTGCCACTGCTGCTCCAAGCCGTGCATCATGCGAGTCTGACTCAAGGTACTACAATCCATCACAGGCTGATTCAGATGTTGGGCAGACTGACCAAATACATGGGTTTAGAATAGCTTCTAGCGGTGGGGAGGGGTCATAAAAGAGAAAGAACAATCGCAAGAGGAGCTCTGAGATGCTCGAAATCATCTCTTGCATTGAGAGATCTGGTGAAGGCTTGAAAGCCGCTATTCATGATGTGGCTGATAGCCTTAGAATGCCAAAGAAGAAGGCTGCAGATATGATCATGGTCAAGCTGAAACAAATTGCAGAACTAAGCGGACATGACATGAAACAAATGGTTAACAATTCATGGGAATATGACAACTATTTTCCTTAGCACGGATGAAAAGCGTGATTGGATCCTAAGACAACTGCCGAAAATAAAGTCGGAGCTAATTGGATAGTAATGACTTGGTGTGGGCTCCAAGTCTTTTTTTGGCATGTGTTGAGTCTTCGATTGGATTCAAACGCATTATTTTGCGTGGGCATTGTATGATCATGGCCCATGAGAACCCTTAAAAAAACTACAGACTTGTCTATGTTGTGTAATTGAATATTAGCCATGCTTTATTGGGGCTAACCTAATATTTAGATATGGTAGCTCTTTATGTGCCATGTTTTGACCTACTATTATGCACTTTGTTATAGCATTTCAGGCACTTGCTTTAATTTCTATTCTTTTGGTGTGCTAACAAAGCATTGACATATAACTGATGTTTACTTATCTTTGTTATGAATATGATTGATGAACTCTCAATTTTTGTTTCTTGTTAAAATGGAGTATTCAATATGCATTTAATTGTTTTAGGTTCTCGACGCGCGTTATGCATGGGTCGATTTCAGTGTTATGTGGTTTACCGTGGACAACGAGTTGGAATATATCAAAGCTGGGATGAATGAAGGGCACAAGTGCATGAGTATCCCAATGCGCATTTCAAAGGCTTTAGTAGTGAACAAGAAGTTGTGCAAAGTTTTAATAGATACTATGAAAATGATCTGCAACAAACCGAATCCATACAGGTTGCCTTCCACAATCAGAGTCTGATACGAGATCCTATCCATAATAGGCTTGCACATCTATTATTGGTTTTATTGTTTCTTGCTGTACTACTGTTCGTATTGTGTGTAGTGTTGATCTGCATGGCTTTGTCTATCCACTGTGTTATCTGATGATGACGGTTATGAACATTAATGACTGATATTTTGCAGACTATCAGGGTGCCCTTTTCACAGGTCGCCACGATAATTGAGTGCTCTAGCCAGTCACAACTACCTTTTGTTCATTTAAACGATGAAGACGTAGAAATTAGTAATCCTGTATTTTACTAAGTGTGACTGTAAGATAGCATTCAGGAAAAGTAGCCATTGTGACTCGAAGATACTACTGTTTTAATGAATTTGAATGGTATTTAGTGTCATGTTGCTCTTCAATATAGAATGATTAACCACCGTTGAACAACAGGAAGTCTCCACTATTTGCTATTCTTGCATAGTCTTTGGGATATTTGTATAATGTTTACCTGTGCTGCATGAAGTTTATAATCATCACCGTTGGGATTTTTGATTATCTGGTTTAGCAGCAGGTTAGGTGGTTAGCAATAAGTTTAATTTAATGTGAGGAATCTTTCCTCTTTTTAAAGCAGTCTCCATTGTGGATTTTGCCATTCACTTGCTTGCATGACTCAAAACTTTGTCACAAGTAAGCATTCTCTAACTTTACATTGATTTGACAACAGCACAATAATTCTAACTAATACTTGTTCTCTCTCTCTCTCTCTCTCTCTATCTCTCTCACATTTATTGTGCAGTAGGCAGTAAGTTAGAAGCTGTAAATTCTGATTTGTATGTGTTGCAAAGTTTCTATGTCAAGGTTCCCATTCATATTCCAAGGTGCAATTAACAGGAGGTACTAGTACAACCTTCCATGGAGCTGCTATGCATTTGCTTATCATTTTTTGCTCAGCTGTTATGTAACTATTATTTAGTTGCTGCCATGTTATTTTTTACGCTATGGCACTTAGTGGTTTCAAATTGAACCATATAACTCCTTCACTACAATTGGATCAATTAAAAATGAACTGTATATTTATTCATTTTCATGGTTGTTAATTTGTAAGTATGTTAGCTATTAATGACCTGTCTCAGTTTACAATTAAATACACTTTCCACCTGCCTCAGTTTACAATGCAGAGATATGGTGCTTAGTGTGGGATTTTACAGCCACTGTTTTAGAACATGAATTTGTATTTTGTTAAGGACAAGTTGTAATTGTTAATATTTCCCTTCATTATTTTTAAAGTATTAATCTTATATAAAGAACGGCTAACTATAACATGTGGTCCATTGTTAATAGGTTATTGGATAAATATCTAGAGGGCGATGTTCAATTCTTGTCATGATTTATTGAATTATATGGATTTCATGGTTCGTGATTGCCTTTCAGGAAATGGAAATCAGTTGGTATGGTATCCTCTATTTTGTTTCAATCTCAGATGATGAATTGGAGCGCTTTAATGCCCTGAATTCCTATTAGAAGAACTATGTTTTTACAAGTGAATTTGAGGATCTTGAATTGTTAGTAGTTTTCCTTACTATCCAATATCCAGGAGGTTTTGAGATTAATAAGGTCAAGGCATGTGACCGGAGTGAACAAGAAGCATATGGATGGGTTTCTTCCTCCATTTGTTTTTCAATTTTCTTCTTCATAAACAATTTTTCAACTTCAGAGTAGCAATCATGATTTGGACGTGGATTTTTTCAGTTTTGTGAGGTTTTTTTTTTTTTTTGAACCATTTCATCTGATTTAGTAAAAGGTTTGTAGGCAAAAGTGGACTTATTGGATTGCAGGTCTTTCATATAATGTGTCTTGCACTCCATTGAATACTTAGTCTTCAATATGCGTTTATTCTCTCTTTATAAATGTTATTTGTATACCTTGGCAACTTTATATCTTATGGGAGAAATGTTTGGTTGTCTTCAGTTGGAAAATATTGTTAATGCTGAATGGAGCTGCTCTGCATTTGCCACAGGTATTAATGCTCAGCTGTATTGTCTTCATATTTATTATGTGGCATGTTCTTTTTTACAGTTTTGTGAGGATATGTTTTATTATGAACCCTTATTTCAATTTCAGGAAAAGATTTGAATGTTAAAGTAGACTTAGTGGATTGCAGGTCTTATACATTCAATGTGTGTTGTGTTCCATTGAATCTTTAGTATTCATGTGTTCTTCTCTCTTTATTACTGGTTGAGTTGTATTTATTTCAACTTTTTATCTTATTATAGAAATTGTTGGTTGTCTTAAGGTGAATCATGATTTATACGATTGTAGCTTGGTGCAAGGAAACATTGCCAAAGTTAGACCTTCCCATCGAAGGTCTCGACGACTCAGATGACGATACAACTCATAGTTTGTTCAAGGACAAGGTGCTGGAATGGCGCCAACAGCGAATCCCTTTATTCTATGGTCCGGCTTCGAGTGAACAAAGATGATTACATTAATGGGAATCTAAAGTTGGTGATGAATTGGTTTTTTTTTTTCTTGTAAAAGGGTTATGTCCTACATTCAATTCCAATTTGCCCCAGTAAAGCAGGTTGTAGATTCAATGTTGATATTGAACATCTATCATTCATGTAATTTTACAGTACTCATGATGTAATATTATGTGCAATTCAGGTAGTTTCTTCTACCCGGCACCATGCAAAATTTCTTGGTCCCATTAAAGAATTTCTCTTGCTGAATGCATTTTTATTTTCAGAACTGAATATTTGGCTGTTATCTTCCCAGATCAATTCTTGGGGCTCAATTTTTCAACCATACATATGTTTAATACCCCACCGGATGAAAATTGTGATATCTGTATGTATGTATGTGCGCTTTAGATGATGGTAGTAGCTCCATCATTTTTTAGGTTATGAAAACCCAACTTGGTTAGACAAATTTTTAGAGTGAGTACCCCTTTGTCAACTCGATGGCACAGCTGTTTTGAGCGTCTTCAGGTATTATCATTCAATCCAGAAACTGTCAGTTTTATGCTCCCTGTTGTACTGTACAAGGGGTACCATACCTGCCTGCAAACACAATTATTAATGTTAACTGCCACTGATGTGACATGGCATGAGATCTCATGCACTCCACTCCATAGATTGATCCAAACATGGCGAGGTGTACATATTCCAACTTCACCACCCACAACCAAACGCGGTTGGGCACCATCCTTCAGTCAACTCTTCCTTTAATATCCCACCCACTTTACATTGATTTGACACCTCACTCCCTCCTATTTCACTCTACCTGTGATCCAAACATGCCCTTATGAAACAAATGAGCTCTTAAAAAGGAGAAAATTTGTGCTAATCACATTCTCAATAATGTGGTCAATCTTAATGTGGGCCCACATCCCACAAAAATATTTGATGAATGACATCAAATTTTAATGGGTCAGATCATCAGTAAGTGTGGGCTCCACATTGACTTAGAGTCTTAAGACACATCCCACTCACATGAAGTCGTCCCATTCTTTTTCGATTCTCTCTCTCTCTCCCACTCTCTAATCTCTGCAGCAGAGCAATGGACGCGGCGCCATTCTCGTCTTCTTCTCCGAGCGTTCCCCGCCTTCGATCATCATCTCCTTCGACTCTTTTGTATTCAAGCCACAGAAGCCTCATGAAAAAATCCCTCTTCAATGCCAACCATTTCTCTATACGCGCTTCCTCATATGGAGATCGAGGTAAAGTAAAATCATCCCCTCTCCTTTCATTCCATTACCCTTTTTAGGGTTTCTAGTTTCATCTTCGTTATCCCTTTTCTTTGCTCTAAAGATTGCATCTTTATCCCTTTTCAGTGGTCACTCTGCTCGATTACAGAGCTAGGAATGTTCGTAGCGTTAGAAATGGAGCTGGTAATATTCGTAGTGTCAGAAAATGTTTGTATGGAAATGTGATAATTGCAATTCGTGGAATGAGATTGTTTGTTTTCATGGGATTGGGAAAAAATTGAATTCATGGAATAGGTTGGTTTGTTAATTGAAATAAGTTGAATTCATGGAATGAGCATGTTTGTTTTATTGGAATACAAATGCATAGACAGGCTTGCATTGATGAAAAGGGCCTCTTTGTTTGACCATGGCCCTATCTTTCAGATCTTCAATCCTCTATTTCATTGTTCTTTCAACCAAAATACAGAAATTGCACTTATTTAATTGTTCCTTTCTTAGTGCATAGGATTGCCCCGACTATTGTCGGTTAGGGAGATGAAGTGGTGGTACGTCTCTTGTAAAAAAAAATGCCAAATCATAATCTTTAATGTAATAGATGTACCTAAAAATAATCTTTAATTGGAAGTTTTTGTATTTAATCCCGGAGAGAGTAAGACGATGCACTATTATATGTTAAATGATATTCTTATTTTAAGGAAATAATAATAATAAGAAGAAGAAGAAGAAGAAAAAGAAGAAAAATAAGTCGTAACTTATTTTGGAACTGGATGTCCTTTTATCGGAATCGGGTTCGGAACTATCCGTCATAACTAGATTTGGACAAGGAAGTGTCATTTGGGAAATGGTTCTGATTTTAAGTCCAATATGGTTCCGGCTCAGGATCGACGAATTTGAATCCTTACTTGGAGTACTCTACCACTCACCCCTCTTATGATCTCTTTGCTTACAAAAGAGTAAAGTAAAAGAGGGTTGAATTAAATTCCAATGGTTGGATTTTTTACCTTTTTTCTTCCAAAGTTACTTGGAAATACCATAATAAAGTTGAGTAAAGTAACGAATTTCCATTATCTTTTTTCCAACCAAATACAAACTTAAATCCTTTTTACTTTAGAGCATCCATCCACTCATACTAAAAGTAATTTATCTACTTATTTATTTTAATCCACTCCACTTCAACTTTTTCCTAATGTTATATCCTACACTTCTATTCCTCCCTAATAAAACAAATGAGCTCTTAAAAGGGAGAAAATTTGTGCTAATCGCATTCTCAATAATGTGGTCAATCTTAATGTGGGCCCACATCCCACAAAAATATTTGATGAATGACATCAAATGTTAATGGGTCAGATCATCAGCAAGGGTGGGCTCCACATTGACTTAGAGTCTTAAGAGTTAAGACACATCCCACTCACATGAAGTAGTCGCATGCTTTTTCGATTCTCTCTCTCTCTCCTACACTCGAATCTCTGCAGCAGAGCAATGGACGCGGCGCCATTCTCGTCTTCTTCTCCGAGCGTTCCCCGCCTTCGATCATCTTCTCCTTCGACTCTTCAATCCCAACCATTTCTCTATCCGCGCCACAGAAGCCTCAGGAAAAAACCCCTCTTCAATCCCAACCATTTCTCTATACGCGCTTCCTCAAATGGAGATCGAGGTAAAGTAAAATCATCCCCTCTCCTTCCATTCCATCACCCTTTTTAGGGTTTCTAGTTTCATCTTCTTTATCCCTTTTCTTTGCTCTAAAGATTGCATCTTTATCCCTTTTCAGTGGTCACTCTGCTCGATTACGGAGCTGGGAATGTTCGTAGCGTCAGAAATGCCATTCGATTTCTCGGATTCGACATCAAAGACGTGAGCTTTCCTTTTACTTTTGCAAGTTCGTGGTGGAAAATGTAGAATTTGTTGTCAATTGAAGTTTCTGTAACTCTCACTTGAATTTGGACAACAGCAATCCAGTTGTTCAGTAATTGGGTTTTGGTGGGGTTTAAGGATTGAGAGGAACAGTAGAAGTAGCAATCAATTTTATCTTATCCATGTCTATCCAATTTGTTTTTGTTTGCTTTAGTTACAAGGATCTGAAGAAAATAATGTATTATTGTTCTTTTCAGGTTCAAAAACCAGAAGACATTCTCAATGCGGGTCGCCTTATTTTTCCGGGAGTTGGGGCCTTTGCGGCGGCAATAGATGTGTTGAATCAGAATGGGTAATGATCTATAATTTGATATTAATTTATGATTCATTTGTTACTGTGCAACTAAATGGGCTTGTGTTTATTTATTTATTTGGGTGGGGGTGGATTTGTTGTACTAGCAGAAAATGAATGTCAATGAAAAGAAGATGAATCTCATTCTAAACTCTGAGCTTTGCGTTTCTTAGGCTCATAAGCCTTTTTTTTTTTTAAATTTATGTTAGAAAGGTGTTTGTGTAATTTGTTTTAGACTTTTGTAAGATTTATATCTAGAAAAGATTTACCTTCTTCAAAAACTTTGATTATAGGCATACGTGCAGCTAGGCTGGTTTGGAATTGGACTGTCCTGTATTAGGTTGGGTACTGACTGATTCTAGCATCCCACAGGTCATTCCTATGCCTGACTTTCTAGTCTCGCTAGTTAATCATTTTGGCTCAGTCAATTTCAACACTTACCAAGGTGGCCTGGCCTAACCCAACTCATATAACATTGTTGGCCTTGGTGCTTGGCTGCCAAGCTGGGGGTGCTAGTCCTTAAGTAGGGAACGGGGACTGGACATGCTGTAGCTCAACATTTAGGGATGTAAATGGGTCGGTTCCAATTTCATGTCCATGGACCTGGAATCAGAACCGGAACCGTTAATGAAAATATGGAACTGAAACCAGAACCGGAACCGTATATGGGATGGGTCCGGGTCTAGGTAGAGAATGATATGAAAATAAACCTAGTTTTTAGGAGAGATTCTTGAAAATTGAGGTAATATATTAGGTCCCAGGTCCAAGGGTCAGTACCAAGGTGGAACTGGACCCATTTAGGTCACAGGTCAAAAAAGGACCCGGAGCCTTCTTTTTCTTGGGGCCTAAATAAGGACCCAAACTCAGTTTTTAACGGGTTAGAACCTCAGGGTAATCGGATAATCAGGGATCCATTTACATCCCTATCAACATTGCTCTGTTGCATACTTGCATCCCTCACTTATTATGTACCTAGATTGCAGAAGTTTCTTAGAGAATGTGCCTTTTTTACAGGATGGCTGAAGCACTTTGCACGTATATAGAAAGAGATCGCCCTTTTCTAGGCATTTGTCTTGGGCTTCAGCTACTTTTTGAGTCTAGTGAGGAGAACGGGCCAGGTGAATACTCAATACCTTTTTTCCCCATCCTTACCTAACATTTTATTTCTATTGAATGTCACTGTGAACCTGCAGTTGTCTCTGGTATATAATATTTTTTACCAGCATTTGCCAATGCCGTTACAAAAAGTTATGCCATGTTTGCATAGTGTAGTGGTCAAGCTACTGGACTTGGAAACCAGTAACCTGAGTTAAGGTCCCAATGATCTTTTGGAAATTGTTAATTGAAAAAGAAAATAATATTGGACGATAATAAACAATATGCTTTCTCCCTTCCCTTGCAGAAGCTTGCGTGTTCCATGTTGAGGAAGCACAATCCACGAATGTTACCACTTAAACCTAAATGCTTGGATACCTAGATTCTAGTAAGAAACTACCATGTGAATGCTGGTGATCATCATCCCATTCCAATGTCAATCATCTGATAAAACCAACTCTTGGCAATTTGGAATTGGTTGAGTACACTGCTACCTCCATATGGAGATAGGCTCAGTCAGCGAGTTGTTATGGCTAACTGTCTGTCTGATGCCAACACCAGTACTGGCAATAAATATTGCTCGAGCACTTACATAGTAAAAGGGACATTTTTTAAATTATTATTTTTTCCATTTTAAATAATGTGGTTGCTTGTACTATGGTGCAGTTTAATTTTCTCCAACATCATGGGTTCAGATTGTCTTATCTCGTAAATTTTTTTTCCTCTTGGCATTGAGGTATTGGATTGGAAACTTCTATGGTTCTACCTGTATCCTCCTTTCCATGTCCCAGTTTTTTTGAAATGCAGAGTAACGTTGACCACTATGCCAGCTCGAATCTGAACTACTAATCAAATCAAGTCTTATGAACATCCGTTTTCTTTGGTGCGGCATCGGTGGCTAGCCCTTTTATTTCCTCCTCCTCCTTCCCTCTTTTCTTTCTGTCTTTCCCTTGCCGATTATCAAATGCTTTCATTTCCGTGAAAGGGCGAACTCCTTGGACTTATGATCCAACTTCTTCTTAGTTATCTGACGACTATATTTAGCTTCTTAAATGTTTTGAAACTAAACTTCATATGACAGACATGAAAATCTTGCATGTAACCATTGTCTGATAAGGAAAGATACATATAGAGCACGCATAATTTATTGGAGTGTGAAGTTTCCTCATGGAAGTTTTTTAGAATGCAGTACACAAAGTTCAAGTTAAGTTGTTATTGCTCCTTGGTGAGCAATATTTAGAAGCTTTTTATGTTTTTGGGTTTCTTTGGTGATCAATATTACTAATTTTGAATCCTTTTCAGTAAAAGGTCTTGGACTGATACCTGGTACGGTGGGACGTTTTGACTCATCTAATGGTTTCAGAGTGCCTCACATTGGCTGGAATTCTGTTCAAGTCTCAAAGGACGCAGGAATATTAGATAACATTGGCGATCGCCATGTCTACTTCGTTCATTCGTACCGTGCGATTCCTGTATGATCATTTTATTTTCCAAATCAATGGACTATGTTTATGTGTAGTTTTTATACTGATATGTAATTTATTTATTTATTTATGAGCTGGCAGTCAGAAGCTAACAAGGAGTGGATCTCATCAACTTGCAATTATGGTGTAGATTTCATTGCTTCGATTAGCAAGGGAAATATACATGCGGTCCAATTTCATCCCGAGAAGAGTGGAGGTAAGGCAGCATATGCTGACTCTTCAAGACTCCTTGTCATCAAACTTTAAGCATGTTCTGAACCATTTGGTCCATAGAACCACTAGCAGTTGGGTTTGTCTTCCACCGTTTTGAGTTTTAAGGATACCTAGTTGCCTAATAATTCACATTGAAAACCCAATCTACATGAGCCACCTCACAATTCCACTATTACACTTCTTGCTGACCAAAACATTCAATTGCATTTTCGTTTTCAAAAAAAAAATAAAAAATTCAACTGCATTTTCTCTTACACTTTTATCTGTACAATGACCCTACTTTCAACGTCATCTGATATGCTGTCCAGGAGTAAGTAAACATTGATTTATCTTTTTTGCATTCCTTGAGATGATCTTCATTTTTCTACTTGTCGTTTCCTTTCCCTTTTAAGGCTTTTTTTTTTTTCCATCTCCTGTCTTGTTATGGTCTTTTCATTTCTTTCCATTATCAACCAAAAACGTAATTTTCTTTAAATTTCCAAGGACATTGTTTTGCTTGATCTGCTAAGCTTTGAAGTTGAAATGATTTAGCAATAGGCCAATTTTTCTAGTTATTTATTATCGAATAATTTTTCGATACCAATACATTCAACCCTGGAAACATAAATTATTTGCTTTCCTGTCTCTGTGATGGTAAAACTTGAGAGAAGGCATAATTGCCAGAAAATCTCTTTTCCCTAAAGTTTGCTTCCATCTCTCACTTTTTTTTTCTTAAATTCCTCTTTATGCATTTGGGCTACATTCTAATGGTTGTGGTGGTACTGTTTTTCACGTGCATTTCTTTAATCTGAACTTTGGATGGTGGAGTGTGTAGTTTCATCTGAAATATCGCTTGCTTCTGGAATTGTTCCTTTTAACTTTAGAGTGTATATTAATGCAATATCATAGATCATACATGACTTAAAATTTTACAGATGTTGGACTTTCTGTATTGAGAAGGTTCTTGGGTATGCCTAAGTCAAATTCAATGAAGGTATTCTTTAAAGACTGTTGATCATTTCTATCTTTTATGTTTCATCATTCAAGATGTCTCCTGTTGCTTAGATTGTCTAACGGCCTTAAAAATATGTGCAAATTACTGAAGTTGGCTCAGGGGGAGGCATCGAAACTTGCAAAGAGGGTAAGATCTTCTGTGTTTAAGGATGATCACTGTTGTTTCTTTGGTTTAATTTTGTTGAAATTCAAATTTGGTGCTTGTCTGCAGATTGTTTTCTACTATTTTTGATAAGTTTCTTTTCTAATGCCTTCCATTGCTTTGTATCAGATTTTCTCATTAGCAGAGGTTGCTCTTTCTATTTGTTACTCCAGGTGATTGCATGCCTTGATGTGAGGACCAATGATAAGGGAGACCTTGTTGTAACCAAGGGAGACCAGTATGATGTGAGAGAGCATACAAAGGAGAAAGAGGTAATAATGAAAAATATTTTTCTTTTGGATTTTGTGATGTCTAATTAACTATTTTACTTGTTCTAAGGAAGTTTTAAATAAGTTATGGAATAAAGGTGTTAGGGCATCGTACAGATACATGATTGAGTACAGATACATGACAACACTCTTTAAGAGTTTTTCCCCTGGAAAATCAATGCTCATTGCAGCTTGTAGCTTATGAGAGCTTTTTGTAGTTTGATTCCTTCTTAGTTATGTCCTCTCTCTCTCTATATATATATATATATTTATTTAGTCTTGCTTGAATATTTTCTTGGAACTTGTGCTTATTGTATATTTTTGGGCAGTTACCTACACTAACCTGATTCCATCTTTACTGGATATCATTGAATTCTTTGAACTCTCTTTTGTCAGTCCAAATGAAATGGCTCTCTTATTTTGTGATAATATTAAGCTCCATGTTTTATTTGATAATCAAATAAGCTTGGTAAAAATCAAATCACTGTCAGTGAGATTTCTAATGAAGAAGCAAGACAAAAGCTTACAAACAAGAGCTGAGTACATTTTTTTTTGTAGGTTATAATCCACTAGAAAATTATCATCATGGATTAAAATGATTCTGATGGTGTTTCAAAAAAGAATGGTGATGCTAGCTTTTATTTACATACAATGTTATGATTGATTGATCTGCTTAATATATTATTATTATTATTATTATTATTATTATTATTTTCTTCAGAAGTGTATTATGAAATTTCAGGGAAAAGGTGCTATTTTGGAATTACATTATTAATTTTGTCAACCTTTTCTGTCTTTTTTCAAAGGTAAGAAACCTTGGCAAGCCAGTGGAGCTTGCAGGGCAATATTACAAAGATGGGGCTGATGAGGTATATCTCTTCCCAATACAATTTTGAATAATAGACATATTGGTTTGACTGAAAAAGGCATGCTTAAATTCTAGATAAATGAATGGTATTCTTCTTTAAACAACAAAATGTCATTGCAGGTTACTTTTTTGAACATAACAGGCTTTCGTGACTTTCCTTTGGGGGATTTACCAATGCTGAAGGTCTGTGGTTCGACTATGAAATTGTAATTCACCACCCAATTCTGAAATCACATTAACTGCTTTGTTATTTTTCCTACCATAATACTTTTTTTCTAACTTGCCCCATTTTAAAATATTATTCCAAATTTTAATTCTAATAAACAGTTGTTAACTATTACAATGTAATATGCTCTATATGACTGTAGGTCTTACGCTACACATCGGAAAATGTTTTTGTGCCATTAACAGTGGGTGGCGGTATAAGAGACTTCACAGATGGAAATGGGAGGTATGTTGTGATGTTCTTTCAGTTAAAATGTGGCCTTGATGATATGTGCATTTGGCTTGTGTAATTATTGGTATAATGTGAAATAACATGATAATGGAGTGGTTTCTCTCTCTTCTCTCTCTATCTATTAGTGAATGATTGGGCGCTTGCGGATAAGTGTTTGTTATCTAGAGGCATTACATGAAGGCGAGCGGTGTGGCTGTTCGGCTTATTTAAATAAAAATTCTAGCTAGGCTAGACAGAGAAGGAAGACAGGATAAGAACCGTAACTATGTGTCGTAGTTGAGAGAGATACGGTTGAAGTGTATCCTTTAATTGACTATACTAGGTTACATAAAGAGTCTCTTTCTTAGTGCATTTTGTTCTTGCTGTTTGTTCTGCCGCTTGGTAGTGGGTACTTTTCTTTGAATTTCTTTGTAGGCAGGATGAAGTGATGGCTTCCCTTTATAGAAACCTGAGCAGGTCCCTTTTGGAGTATTTACATATATACATGGGAAATGCTCCTATGAGGCATCCTAAAATATGAGGGTCCCTCTTACTCTCATAGGAGCATTTCTACATATATATATTATTATATGTATGTATATGTATGTATATATATAGGGAGATGCTCCTATGAGAGATATCTCTCACCTTATATGAGAGATAAGGGTGAGGGCCCTCACATTTAAGTTGTTGGCATTGGATATGGATGTGAGGGCCCCCACCTTATCTCTCATATAAGGTGAGAGATATCTCTCATAGGAGCATCTCCCATATATATATATATGTATATGTGTATATATATATATGTGCACAGAAAAATCAACCCATGGAAAAATCTATACGCTCCCGATGAGAATCCTACCATTCGTATCCCGAATCTTAAGGAAAACGATTCGTATCTTTGCAACGAATTCCATTTACAGATGAATCTTAGGATCCATATGTGAATTCTATGATTTGATAGTCGTTTAATTGAATCTTATGACTCAAGCGATTCAACTAAGCGAGAATAACTAGAACCAATAGTTTAATATTAATAATCTTTTACCTTTATTTTTTCTTTCTTTTAATGCTTTTATTTTTAAAAGGTTATTTAGTAGTTAATTATTTTTTAATTTAAAGATAATAAAAATACATATATTGATACATTAAACTTATTTAACTATTTACACGTCATTTATTTTATATATATATTAATATATGTCATGATGTTCTTGATATGATTGTATAATAGACTTTTTGTTGTATTTATACTGCTATAAATGGAAAAATGGATGGTTATTTTTAGAACCTCGCCCAAGTCAACAAGAAATTGTCTGCTTTGGTCTACGTGCGCGCGCGAGGACTTCCCAGGGGGTCACCCATCCTAGTACTGCTCCCGCCCGAGCACGCTTCATTCTAGAGTTCTTACGGTTTCTGGGACTGCACGGCTTTAAAACGCATCATGCTGAGTTAGATGGGCTGGGCCCACATATTGGTTGACGACCCATAGGGACCATGGGTCTATCCTGCATCAAACTCGTGTTTGTTATCTTGCGCGGAAAAAATCCCACAAAAATAGGTATTTTCCATAGAGAGTCTGCATTGAACAACAAAAAAGGACTGCGTGGAATATAAAGAGTTCTTACCTTTCCGTTTCCGCATAAAAAAGGCCTGCACAAATGTGCCCTTAATGAAATATGATGATGCAAATATGCACTTAAGGCAAATTTTTTTTTGTCCAGCATTCTAGTTTCACTTGACCAGTGAGCATGCATGAATCACACCACGTAAATCAAGCTGTCAGTTTGTAGGATGTGCTGTAAAGTGTAAACCCTTTTCATTGGCAACATATCCTACTTTCCCCAAATTCAGCTTTTGAATCATCTGCTTCCAAATAAAAAACATTAATATTTGTGTTGAATTGCATAGATGCAGGCATCTTTTTCCTGTGAATAACCATTTATACTTGTATTTCCTTCAGGTATTATTCCAGCTTGGAAGTTGCATCAGAATATTTCAGGTCTGGGGCAGATAAGGTCTCCATTGGTAGTGATGCAGTTTATGCTGCAGAAGCATATATAAGAACTGGAGTATGTAAATGAATTCATGATATTGTTATATCAACAGTTCTGTGTATTATCTTTTTGACATGATAATTAACTGCTCCATTTCAAAGGTAAAGACTGGAAAGAGCAGCTTAGAGCAGATTTCTCGAGTTTATGGGAACCAGGTGATTTAATTATTATTATTATTATTATTATTATTAGTATCATCATCGTTATTATTATTTTTGAGCCTCTTGATACCAGCTCCCTGAATTTTATTGTTGATGATCTATGATGCATTTGGGAATTGGCAGCCCGTATATGAGATTTACATGTCACTCTGTATTCTGCGATTGATACTTATGCACCATGCCTCTGAAGCAGTTATAGATGTCTATTGCTTGTTGATGTATGTGAGGCAAGAAAGGGCACTGCTTTGATGACCTAGTCTTACAACTGGTTCTAGTTGGGTCCTTTGTGATGTAACCTTGAAAGCCTCTGATGACGTACTTGATGTGAACTTGAAGCCCTACGCAAACCTCCTTTTCACAACTCCTAAAAGGAGAAAAAGAGGCCTCAAAGGGAAGAGGAGTGAAGTGAAGAAAATAGGATAACAGAAAACATCACTCCAATACCCTCAAAGAATCATACTATTTTGATTGGATGGAAGGATGAAACTCACCGCTACTCTTGAATCAGAAGCCCTTTCAACCAGTGATTTGCTTATTCAAATGAGAGATGAAGGGGAATATTTATTATTATTATTATTTTTTTGATAATGGTAAATTTTATTACTTCCAAAAAGAGAAACAAAAAACAAAGCCAAAACCAGCTTACAAACACGAAAGAAACAAATAAAAATGCAACACCTACTAATGTACAAACAGATTAAACATAAAAAATAATAGAAGATTGAAAAACTCCCTCCTTCGCTAGGACATCCGCCTCTATATTTGCTTCTCTTAGAACATGACGAAAAACTTCTTATTTCATAAAATAAAGTAACTGTCAATACAGTGGTCAATTCATACAACCAACTTCTATCCTAAATAAACTGAAAAAAAAAAAAAAAAAATTAAGAGAGAAAGAAAGGGAGAAAAAGGAAATTGTCTTTGTCTCCCTTAGAGTAGGAAACACAAATTCAACTATAATTAGAAAAGGAATTATTAAAAACTGCGCACTTTGTACATTGGGCGTCGTGGACCCTGCCTTTTGGTTGGATGGGCACTGCCCTAGGCTGTCAAGCCTGGATGGGCCTGGAAACCTGTTGTTTGGACTGGTGCTGCCTTAGCTAAGAACCATTCATGTTTGAATTTGGACGATGCATGAAATGGTTCTTGCAATTGGTCCGTTTCCTTAGGTTGAGAAGTCTTCTGATTCATGATTCAAGTTTGAATTTGGTAATTACCGGATTACAAAATTGGGGCGTGGTTAGAGACTAAATTGGGACTCTAATTGGAGAATCTTTGAAGGAAAAGCTTAGCGGTTTTGTTTTGTATTGGGTTACTGTCAATTTGGAACTTAAAACTGAAAGATAGGATGGGTTTTGGATGGTATAATTGGGGTAATTCTAGGGTTACAAATTTGGCTTCTTTGAGTTTCTTGATGATTTTCTTGAATCTAGAGAGGTTTCTTTGCAATGAAAGATTTTCTTGATGGGTTTCTTTATGAGATAGATTTTAGGCTAGGATGGATGGGTCAAACCGGGATTAAGATTTAGGGTTGAGGTTAATGTTACGATTCTGGTGCTTCTTAATGGTTAGGAATATTGGTTATGGTTTGAGGGTGAGATTTGGTGGGGGGTTAAAGTTTGGTTGATTGAGAGAATTTCAATCTTAGATTTCTGCCAAGGATTCAGAACTTGCTATGACACCAGTTTTGGCATAACCTCCAAAAACCTTTCATGCCAAATTTTTGACGGAACCCCAAAAAACTCGAACACCATTTGTTGTAAACCCAATACCCAAGAGGCCTTTATTTTCAAAGCCCCCTTTTCCCAATTCCTAAGGACATGGTTGCGTAAAGCTGAGGATTTCGTCATGATGCATAAAACACTGCAATTTTCCGTGGGCGCAAGTTTTCCACAGTTTGATGCAAGATTAGGAAAAACTGAACTAATTGTCCTTTTTTTTTTTTTTTTTTTTTTCCGGCGAAAACCTTTTTCTGAAACCAATTTCCCCAGTGCAGAATCCTAGTGTCACAAAAACATGCTCTATAAAGAAGAGCAGCATCGAGGCCTCAAGTGAAAAGGAGGGAAGAGAAGGAAAAAGAAGATAACAAGAAACAGTACTCCAAATCACTCAGAATATTTGAAAATATTGTGCGACTCACGAAGCGGAGAGGTCTTGTGTTCGACACCTACCTTCGTTGGCCAGCTCCCGTAGTTTTACCCAGTGCATGTGGATAGGAGGGTTTGCATGTGTCCCCTAGGGATTAATTCTCGACTGTCCAGAATCGAGTGTCCCTCAGGCTCAGGGCCAAAGGTTCCTGCGCTGGGCTGGGCGGGAGATACCCTGGGTTATCAACAACAACAAAAATAAATAAATAAAAAGTGCGGACTTGGTCCTTCCTTTTCCCGTAAGGGTGGGCATAGATCCAGGTTCCAAGGTCTGTTTTGGACTTGGATTTGGGCCTTGCAGTCCTTATTGGGCCAGCCTGGACCATATCCTGCTCAAGTTCAGCCCATTGATAGCCTTAAAGGTGCCAAGCCTTATTGCTATCTTAGTGTTTCCATGATCCAGGCAGACCAGAGAGCGAAGTTGAGATCTTTTACATAGGAAAGCTTGCCCCTTGATCACTTCTCTCTCTCCAACTCCGAATAAGATACTGCTATGAACTCTCTTAATCTTAGATCTCAGAGAGCAAGCCAGGATTTGATTTCTTGCCACCATCAAATCAAATATTGAGTATATGACATTGAAAACTCTCCTATTCTTTCAAAATTCTCCGAGCAATGGCTAATGGTATCATCAGCTTGCCAGCAAAATAACCACTTTGTTGACTAGGGCTACACCAATGTTCTGTTAGTGTGAGATTATCCCCACATCATCATCATCATCAAAACTTAATCAGCTTCAGCATCATCATTCGTCATCCATGTCACCATCATAAATTCATTATCGTCATATAAGCTTATCCCAACTATCCCCACAACCTTTGCTTAGAGGTGACATGTCCCCTCTGCGTACTTCTATTGAAAGCATGTGTTGCCTAGTATGCATAATGGGTGTGATGAGGAAGAGTATCATTTTTCTACTATGTGTGTATATATGAGTAGTCTACATTAGTGTCCATATCTAAAAACCATTGATCATACAATATTGAGAAGCATTCATCAGGTTCTTCTGCCATTTCCTCTCTCTCCCTCTTTTTTTTTTTTTTTTTCATGTTATGATTGGAATAAGTAACTGCATAATGTATTGACTTACCTCTAAATTTTCAGGCAGTGGTTGTGAGCATTGATCCACGCCGAGTGTACCTAAAGAATCCTGATGATGTAGAATTCAAGGCTGTAAAAGTTAAAAGGCCAGGTGCTTTTTTCTTTTTTTCTGGTTTTGGGTTGGGTGGGTGGTGGTTGTTGGGTTTATGATCTTTAGTTTCTTCAACCTTGGATGCTTGTTATGTGCATTTTTAGTGGGTTGGAAGTGTTTTAATGGGTTTCTTCTTTATGCAAATCTTAGGCCCACATGGAGAAGGATATGCCTGGTACCAATGCACTGTGAGTCTTTTTTCCCCATTTTTAAATTCTGATTTAGACCCCTTTGTTTTGGTGGAAGAGACGTTCTTCTTAAGATGGCCATGCCATTGTTCTGTGCTCTCTCTCTATGCCCTGAGCCCCCCCCCCCCCCCCCCCCCCCCCCCTGATTGCATAGTTCATAGATGTTGGACACATCCAGGAATGTGCCCTCATGTGTGTAGAAAGTATTATGAACTCAGACACTAGCTCGTATTCCTTGATTCTTCTCCTGATGTATCTGATAATACAAGCCTTGTTGTCTTTGAAATGATGATCTCAAGCCTAATGATGTGGAAGTTCTCCAATGGTAGTCATATGTTTTTTTTTTCCTATTTTGGAATGATGAAACCAGATGGTTTTTGATTTATGTGAATTTGTATCAGTGTTATGTGTCTGGAAATACATCTTAACATGATATTCTACAGTGGAGGACTTGTGATGTACTTTGGTTATTTCTGTACAAGCGACAACCTCTCTTCCTTTCATAGTGTCTCTATGCTAGGGTATTCTATTTCTAGCAAAACATGGTCTAAAACTTGAATTCTGGACTAAGTTGAATGTTTACACATCTCCCTTTGCAAAGATTTTTTCTCCCATTGTAACACGAATAATGTTTTTGTCCAATGGTGTGGGAATGTCAATCAGTTGTCATGAATATCTCTTGGGTTCTGAGAATTATAATTGAAGGTGATTTTTTCTCGGCTATTCAATTGGGCTTATTTATCAACTATTTTTTCTTGGGGATGGGAGATTGGATAGGATATCAGAGATTTTATGGCCTTTTTCCCTATGATGCCCAGATACGGCAAGGATACGGTAGGGACACGCTATGGACACGGCAGGGACATGGATTTTACATATAAAAAGTGAAGTATCGGACACGATACGACGCGATACGTTGCCCACTTTGAAGTATCCGTGCATCATAGCTTTTTCCACTACAACATTGTTCTTGTTCCTTGGGTTATTAGCTTGCTGAAGGAGTGGATCCTGATTCTTTAGCGTCTGATGTTTCATGTTTGAGTTGTTTTTTAGGGTCTATTTAGTGTTACTTTTTTTGCCAATGAAATAAATTGATGTTTCCATTAAGAAAATAGAGAACATTATTAGGTTCGTTCCTTCTGATCATCAGGAGTCCTAATCCTCTAGGTTGAACTTATAAAATGTGGACCATTGAATAATTGTCCAATTCCATGCCACCAGTTTGATAGCTATATCTGTCTTGAGAAATACAACCTGATGGGTTTCAACAGATGAACTGCTTACGTTTTCACCTTGTTGCATCACTGGTTGAATAAAGAATTCTCTTTTTCTTCCTTGATTGATCATCATAAAGCAATAGGGGAAAAATTGTGGAACCAAGTCTGTCTCAAGGTTTTTTTCTTCTTTTTTTCTCTCTTTTTCCTCCAACATATTTGTTGCGAAGCTTCTTCCTTGCATGATTGGCTCCTGAAGGAGTGGATCATGATTCTTTAGTGTCTGATGTTTGATATATGAGTGCTTTTTTGGGTTGTTCTAGTGCTACTCTTTCTTTTCCATGAAATAACTTAAATTTGTTGCATTCAAAAAAAGAAAAAAAAAAGAGAGGATTATGTAGGTTCTTCTTTTCAGATTATCACGAGTCCTAATCCTCAAGTTGAACTTCAGAAATGTGTATCATTGGATCTGATGTTCCAATTTGATGCCACCAATTTGGTCACTATAACAATCTTGAGAATTACAGAAGCTTAGGTTAATGCCTTGTGGCATCACTGGCTGAATAACAATCACTGTCTCTCTTTGATTGAACATCATATAATGTAGGAAAACAATTAAGGGGAGCCAAATCTATCTCAAATTTCAATTTCAGCGACCCATTTCGGATATCTGCTGCAGTAACTATTATCCCGGCTTTCAGAGGCTACTCATCTTTTAAAACATTCAATGTGTCTATCCATTTAGACGGTACCTACTTGGCTGTCCTCCTTTCATGCTCGTGGCAGTCTTTACTTGTACTATGGTACATTGGTAAATCAGCATATTTCTGTAGATAAAGAGTGCATTTTACATTACCTGTTATGTCTTTAACACCTCTCTATTTGCTGCTACGCGAGCAGGTCAATGGGGGGCGAGAGGGCCGACCAATTGGAGCTTATGAGCTTGCAAAAGCTGTTGAACAACTAGGAGCAGGAGAAATACTGCTTAATTGCATAGATTGTGATGGTAAATGCTCTTATAGTCACTCAGCTGTGAAAATCTGTGCTCCAAATCTACTTTCGTACTCCATAATTCAGTAACCTCATCCCATTTGCATATATTTAAGCTCTGCATGTCCTATGGGTTACAGTAATTAGCTGATCATTGACAAGGTGTTTCGAATGTAACTTGTCATTACACAATTTGATCGGTTGTCTTTAGTTTATGTCTGGAGCAGAATGTTGGCCAATCAAGAAGCAACACATGTACATTATGAATGTAGCAGAGATGAGAATGTTGTGATGGATGTGTAGTAAAACTAGGAAAGATAGAATTAGAAATGAGCACTTTCGGGAGCATTTAGGGATAGCATCAATAGGGGATAAATTAAGAGAGACTCGTTTGAGATGGTTCCAGCATATCTAATGCATGCTAGCAATGGCACACACTAGCACTCTTCAGATGGGTTTGCCTAATCCTGGATGGATTCCAATGAGGACCAACTCCATAAATGGGAATTGGCCATATTCCTCCGGGAATTCAACACACACAAGCACTCTTCACTCTAAGAGGGACACTCTTAAACTTGGGAAAACCCATAACCCTTCTTTATTGAATAATCATAAGCTATCTTTCCCGATGAAGGGATTGCATATTTATAGGAAGTGTTGGACATCCCATTTTCTAGTTGACCTTTACTTTGCTAATCAGAGAAGGAAATTAAGTCATTAAGGAAACTAGAACTCTTGAAGAAACCAAATCATACTAAACTTCTAATTTAAAGACTTCCTAAATAAATCAAACTCCTAATAAGACTTCTACTAACTTTAAATTCCCACAGTAAATTTGGCTGGACTCTTTGGACCGGTGGGTCTGGCCTGCATCAGATGACCAAATGCCAATATTTATTGTTCAGTAAAGTAGCTAAAGCTGAAGTTATTTGATTATAACCAGTAGTCATTGTTCTTGTTGCTTTCCATAAGATTGTTGTCTTCTTGGCTTTATTTTACTATATTAAATGACCCTGTGATAACTCTGAAGTTTTCTTACGAAATGTCTTAGGCCATCTTCTTTGCAAAGGTCTGATGACCAAATGCCAATATTTACTGTTAAATAATGTAGCTAAAGATAAAGTCATTTGATTATATCCAGTAGTCAATGTTATTGTTACTTTCCACAAGGTTGCTGTCTTCTGGGCTTTATTTTACTCTATTGAGTATTGAACGACCCTGTGATATTCTCTAAAGCTGTGTTCTTCTATTGCTTAAAAGCTTACTTGTTGCTACTGTAGGTCAGGGGCAGGGATTTGACATAGATCTGATCAAGTTGATTTCAGATGCCGTGACCATCCCTGTAATTGCAAGCAGTGGTGCAGGCACGGTCGAGCACTTCTCTGAGGTTTTTCAGAACACGAGTGCTTCTGCAGCCCTTGCTGCTGGGATTTTCCATAGAAAAGAGGTAGTATTTTAGTGAAAATTCTGGTGAACAGAAAATTTTATTATATTATATTGGAATGATGGAAACATATTCCATGTTTCTGGTTTTGTTTCTTGCATTCCTCAGTTGACAGTAACTGAATTCATGCATTTTTATTTTATGGTTTTGAAATAGGTCATTCTGGTCATGTATTCTGGTTAGGACCAGTGCCGCTCAGGAGGCAGGCCCCACCATTGAAAGCATGTTGCCTGCCGTCTTTTTTTCTGGAAGGACCTGACTCCTGGGAGCGATACTAATAAGCTATAGAAAAAGGACATTAAAATCGTTGAATGAACGATTTTTTTTTTTTTTTTGTCCTCATCAGATGGTTAAGATTGTTTTTTGGAAAATAAGGATCAAAATGAACTACCCTCGGTAGAGTCCTTATCATGAACTCTTTTAAACACCAGTACGCTTGGGGATGTTCGCCTCAAGCTTGTCAAAGCCTGGCCCATTTAGTCATCGAAACTTATATTCAGGCTTGGATCCATTCCATGGGACTGAAGTCCAGCCTTGACCCAGATGATTGCCAAATATATACACCCAATCATATTAAATATGTCAGGCATGGCCTTGGTGCATATATGGACTCAGGCCCGGCCCATTTGGTTACTGGGCCGGAAAACTAGGCCCGAGGACAACCCACTGACCTTTGAACAAAGCCCAAATCCAGCTCAGCAGGCTGAGCTTAGGCTGGCCTGGCTCTTGATCACCCTATGTACTCTTGGCCTCCCCACTGACTACTGACCTTCTATCTTGTATATATTGGTTTGATTTGTTAGTTCTGTATTATATGTGATTCTAACACCTAGACTTGATTGCCCATGGCCTTCTGTGCCCCTTGAATTATTTATCTATCCTGATAATGCAAGTTAGAGCTTGATTTCTTGCAGATTGCAACCCTGTACGCATCTTGAACATTCTATTACAAAAATTGCCTCGGCCCATTGTTTGGCAGATTGTTATTATATATCATGTGTCACTCATCATTTGTCCATACGCTCACACATGAGAACTTTAATTTAAAAATAAGAAAAGAAAAAAAAAGATCATAGGTGAGCCGATTATTGTATCCCTAACAAAATTGTAAATAGTTTTCTCTTAAATGGCCTTGTTATCATCAATGGCAACCAAATTTTCTGGCATTGGAATGTGCTAAAAATGACTGAAAATGGTCTCCTGAAAATGCAAGCATGTGTTTAATTCTATGACACCTTGTTGCCCTGTATGTTTGTCTATTCAATTGTCTCTTGTTAAAGGTTCTTTAAACTTAAATTTTCCACAACCAATTCGGGTCTATTTCGGAGGTAGTGTACTCTGCCTACCCGGCATCAGTGGGGAATTGGTATTCAGATATGATGAATGATGGACTAAAAAAGTATTAGGTATTTTGGCTATTTCTATTACATATTCTGAGTTTGGTTATCCTTCTGCAGCACTGGTTTGCTTGATTGACATGCAGAATACATGATCTATTTCTTCTTCTTTACCACAACATTATGAGACTGTAGTTGCATAGATGCTAAACATAATGTAGGGGAACTGATTCTTTTTTCTGTGGATTTTGCAGGTCCCCATTCTCTCTGTCAAAGAGCATTTATCAAAAGAAGGAATAGAAGTTAGAATGTGATGCTTCCAAGCTTTGGAATAGTCTTTTGTGAATGTGAATGTTTAGATCTAGTTTCATTTTTTCTTTCTCGTACCCATGTTCCCTTATTTAAGAGGTAAGAAATTTTGTAATAGTGAGGCAAATATTCTAGCATTCGTCTGGCATTTGGATTCACACAAACCTTTTAAATTATGTAGAGACAGTTCGAACTTAGTGGTGTGTGTGGCATTTGAATTCATGCAAAAGTTTTAAATTATGAAGAGACAGGTTCTAATTTAATGAATCAATGCATGTGCCTTGTGGTTTAATCTAATTTTGCTACTTCAAATGGAGTTATATTTACATGATTTCATTAGAGGGAAAGCTTATAAGGAAATTCAAATATAAAAGATTCTTACCAATTTTTAAAATAATTTATAAGAAAGATGATGATAAAGTAGGTTCATCCATGGATATGGAAAGTCTTCTTGGTCCTGGCCGTGGACAAAGCACCCCTGAAAACTTTTTCTTCATGTGGAAAACCTTATGCTCCAGTCAATGATCTATGGTCTGGGAATTAAATACCACCACCCACCCCACCCAAAAAAAACCCCACACAGCCCCCAAAAAAAAAAAATATATATATATATATATATATATATATCCTACTCTAACTGTGTATGGTGACTAAGGCCTGAATCATTATCCCAACCACTTGATCAACGACTTAGAAGTTTCACCATCCAAAAAGAGTACACAATTGCCGGTCCATTCGGGTGTGTGTGAAGCCAAATATCGGTGACCAACAAGGGAGTCCATGTTATATGGTCTACTCAGATGGATTACTAGGTGGGCCACACTAGATATTTAGGCATGCGGTGCTCGCCTGAGGTTTATCCAATTATTAGAGGTATAGAGTGAAGGAGATAAGGTATTGATGTAGATGGGGACCTTGACTTTTCTAAGAGTTGCCAATGGTTGGGGTAGTCATTTCCCATCTTTGGAAATGTTATTTGATGCTCATTTTTAGATATTCATATTTGATCTTCACTTTTAACCTTTTAGGGGATGAAATCCTATGATTCTATGCAAATTAACAAGCACTAAATGCAATTTAAAAGGAAGGGTCACCAAAGATTCTATTTTCTGAATATGAAATATTGGTAAAGAATGAATATATTGTTAGATATATTAATCTTTTGGAACTTCTTTTTGATTTGGCAAGCAACCAATCTTTTGGGACTTGGGGACACCAAGAAAAGGACATCTTGTACATAATTCTACTTGCAGATATCAGCTAGTCTTCTTCTGAAATGCAAAGAAAATCTGAGAGAGGCTCCAACTCTCAACCTCAACATTTCTCTTGCTATGAGACCTACACTAGCCAACTGCTCCACCACCACTTTCTGGTTTAACTTTTTCTTAACATCATTATATCACTACAAAACAACTTACATAAGGAGGAGATTTAAGTTGTGAAAAAAAATATGAGATTGTACTAATACTTGCCTCATCTAAATGCACACTAAAATCTTCCAATTTCATCCTAGACTGAACGTAAATACGATGCTATTAATCCTTGACGAAATTTCCCTGATATTGTCAAATAGCCCTTTCTGAAGTTGAAGGATTTACCCTTTCTTGGGTGTCACATTATTGACTATTCAATTTGTGAGACAACCTATCTTGACTTTCTATGTTTGTGTCATTTTAGATGAAACAGTAATAACTAAAGATTGACCACCACCTCCCTTCACGGCTTCACCCACCTTTCTCCAACCCTACCTTACCCTGACCAAGTGTAAAAGAGGAAGATTTTACCAAACGTACAAGTTTGAAATTTACCAACCAAAGGCCAGCGTCAACCATGCCAAAAAAGAGAGTAATCTTTCATAACTATCTCAAGGTGCTGCTCATGAGAAATTTGTGAGGCTTCTGTGTATAGCTCACTTGTAAAAAGACAAGCCTACTGAAATAATTTTGTAATTCTTATACGAGCATCCAATAAATTTCACTGAAATAGGAGTTGGGGCAATAACAAACGATCACTTATAAAACAAGTGAGTAAAATATTAAGAAAGAATTAAGTGATCCAACTTTTATTAAATTGAAATTTTATTGCCACTCATATAAGAGGACATTTATTTTAAGCAGCTTAGAATTTCATCAATCATAACTTATAAAAACAAGTGAGTAAAATATTAAGAAAGAATTAAGTGATCCAACTTTTATTATATTGAAATTTTATTACCACTCATATAAGAGGACATTTATTTTAAACGGCTTAAAATTTCATCAATCATACTTGTGGAGCTACCAGCTATATTGTTAAAACTGAATTACTCTTTACCCTATACACATTACACCTACTTATTAAAAAACAGCTGCTCATGCCTGAGTGATGGCAAAGACAGTGGCAAGAATCATGTGTTTGAAAATTCAAACTGGGGTAATTGGATCTTGGTATTAGGTAATGAGTCATGAGTTGTTTCTCTTTAAGGCTGACAGATAAACTCATGGAACATGATACTTGTACGGTCCTGTGCATGATTTAGGATGACTGCCTTTGAATATTCATTTCAGTAGCCATTGTTACTGTTACTTGGTCATAACAGAAGCTTCTACTGAAAACACCATTAAAATTAGGTTGTCTAGATGGGAATTGTCAAACTTCTTTGCAATTGAAGATTCTAAGTTCAGATTTGAATCCCAAGTTCTTGATCTGGCTTTGCTCCACTGGAAAATGGGAAGGCTATATGGACTCGAATAGGGATTTTTAAAGGACTGAGTATGAATTTACAAGAACTATGAAAATCATTTTTTTATTCATGTTGAGCTATTTTAGTCTTACTAAAATTTCCAAAATACTTCTTTGAGAAATAAAACCCTTTTATATTAATGTTTGAAAATTTCTTTTTGCGATATTTATAAAAATGAACTCTCTAATTGTGTATGTGATGTTCCTAAATTTCACTTCAATAAGAGTAGGCTAGCTACAAGATTTATCATATCATGAATAATATAATTAATTAATTTGATCAATCTTACAACACGACGTATATTGGAGTAATATTTGAGGACGTCTCATTCAAGTTGAGAGGGTTCAATAGGTAGGTATCACTGTTGAGTTCCACTCGTTCAACTCAGGAATTCTCTAAGCAAGAGGCATGGGCAATCAGGACTCCTCTGTTTAAATTGAGGAGCTGATAACAAGGGGTTAAACCCTACTTCTCACCTTGGGGCCTTTTTTTTTTCTTTTGTTGTGTCATATCTCGAACCCATGTCCTGATGGGCTAAACCGATGGTTTAAACCATCAACGCAAGGTACAACGCAAGGTACAGATTGGCACTATAGGGCCTATTTGCTTGAATTAAAATATATAGAAAATTTTTTTGAATGGGAAAATATATAGGAACTGAAAACATAGAACTCATATACCCCTAAAAATTGACATTTGATCTTCAATTTTAACTACTTATTATATGAATTTTATGTATTCAATTTCTATGTATTATAATGCAAACAAATAAGCCCTTGGTATATAGGATATAAGCCCTAGGTATCATGCAGGAGTTTCATACCGTGGGAGATGATATCATCTCCCAAAGAATAGTCCGGATACAGAACAAATGGTTAGAACAGATATTAATTTGTGGATAGACAGGAATTGAATGCATTCCATTTCTGCAACCCACTTGCACAGTTTATACAAAATTGTTACTGCAATCCACCTGTGGAAGGAAATGCAATCAGCATTCCCTTTGATAAATCATGCTTTCAAAATCAGCTGGCTAAAGTCCATTCAACAAACAAATGTGTTGAATCTTCAAAGTTTTTCACTATACAAAAAGAAAAAGGCAAAGTGAAAAAAAATTGAGACAAAGATCCCGGACCTGATGTAGAGAATCATTGTCAATTTTTTTTAACAGTGATAAAAGAGTGGCTAGGATACAAACTTTATTAAGTCACTGTCACATCTGAGTGCCGTGTCTGGTGCTAACTGTGGACCTTTCAAACTTCAGCCATGGAAATCACATATTCACATGGGAGCAATCAGTGAAGAGGGTCCAGCCTTCTAAACCATCAATAGACCCAACTTGTCCTGCACAATCATGCCAGTGGAATTTCCTAATTGGATTTGATTCCACTGCCAGAATGATTGGTGATGTGTAAAATATGTCATTTTCCACTGACTTACTCTTGCATTTGTTATTATATGCATCATGTAAAAAAAGGCAAGATTCTTGAGGAACCATTGTGGAAAAAACCTAAAAATTTGTTTAATATATAAGTGTTTTTTAAAATTTTCTATGGGACCATGGTGTCCACTGGGGCTAACGTTTGAACACTGCAGCTCCTTTCACATTCTTATCCCCACATAATCCGACATCCAAGCCATTTTTATCTCACATTCTCATCTCCTCACCGTTGGATTGAACCTACAAAAACTCCATGATTATTAGACCATCCAAGTTTAATGTTGTTAAATTAAGAGCTTGGATAAAGAGACCTTTCTATCTATCCTACTTACCCACGATGATAGAAATGCATCCAAGTGGGTCCCACAAATTAGATGGCATATTCACAAGTTGGAGACTATTGTCTTGCTAGAGTGATGGCTGGTGTTTATATATTTTTTCCTGTTCTTATTTAAACACTATATAAAGGTGCTCCTTTCAAAAATTCAAACTTTGGGTGTTTGGCTCATGTAGTTTTCAAACACTGTCTGAACTTTTCAAAGTAGAGTTGTCTGACCGTTACGTAGAAATATGAGCCAATATTGGACTTTGGAGACAGCCAAATTATTTGGCTTTTGGGCTCTAGCCACCAAGGCAAAGCCAAAAGGCCAATTGGGTGGCTAAGGTTTCCTCTCCTGCAGCCAAATCGATAGAGACATAAGTGGACAAACTCATGAGATGCATATTGATGTATATTGATGCTTCCTGGTATGACTGTTGATCTGTAACTTTTGAACCTTTTTGTCCATCAAAATCAATGGTTGTGATCTAATCAGTATCAGCCTTTTACCCTTTCCTCCTAAATATTATTGGAGGACTTTTCAATCTAGAAACCAGTTATAGAGCATTATATATAACCCCTTGGGGATTTTTTTAATCACAATTACAAGTAACACTTTTATCAGTTTTTCAATCTTGGTTAATCACTAATTGCAAATGGATTAAAGTCACTTTACATCTAACTGGTTTGATTTTGGCACAACATGATAGAGAAAGAGGACCACTAAACTAAATCAACTTAAACAACATCTGGCCTTAAAACTGCTTTGCCCTTCTCCCACGTCTCTGAAGAAGCAAGCAAGGTGGCAATTCCCAACAGGCAATAGTAGAATAAATTCCTTCCCTTCAGTCTCATGTCATCGACATCAAGATTCCAATATGCCTACAGTGAACCCTTTGTGGGTCTCAGTGGGTGGCATCTGAGAGCCCTATTAAGCCCGTTTGACACTTCACTAATTTAGTAAAAGTCAAGTAAACCCTCTATTTTTCATACAACGGATCACATCAAAAGTACACTTTTTCAAAATTTCCTCCTTTTTTAAAAAAAAAATAACCTCCCTTTTCCATTGGAAAAAAAAACTCTACTTTTTTTTTATACAGAAAGTCAAAAAGATTTAATACCATAACCCACTAATATTTTATTCTCTATTAATTTGATACTTTACTACATCGTTATTTTATGATAAAATCACCAAACAGGCCAAGTTATGTTTATTGTAATGGACTCATAAACAAACAATTGAAATGTTTGACTATACAAGTCGTTGATTTCAATGAAACACTCTCCATTTAAGATTTGACTATCTGGATTGATCTTTCTTCATGGAAAAATGCAGTCTGGGTCTTGACTTTTCTTCATCTTTTGAATGAGACAAGAGCATTGAAAATGTCGGATGGCCCCATCTTTTTCTGTCTCGGTCAAGCCCACACTTGCATTCAAGTCAAGCGAGGTTAAATTTATCTTCCTTATAACAACAGTATGGATTTGATCCCCTGTTTAGACAAATCAGACGGCACGCAAGGGGGGTGGAGGAAAGAGACTCTTTCCTTCGCCCCCTTCATATCACCCGATTCATCCTATCAGGAGATCCGTTTTCCAACCGTATATATTACTTTGTCAAACTGAGAAAAATAACTTAACTCTACCTATTAGTTTGAGTGGCTGAATGAGATTATCACATTAATAAAGATGGTTATTAGGGAGAATGGAAATGATAAATGATTATCAAATTAATAAAGATGGACCTTCAATGGGCTTTGACCACCTCCTTAATTGTACATTTAACTTTTAATGACAGGATTGAACCTGCTACATTTCTAATCAGGTGAGTTCGAACTTGAGATTTTCATCCATGTCAAACTTGGACTTAAAAACATTTTGATCCTTATGGGCACATTTGTTTCATGTAATAGAATCTCTTGCAATTCAAGACTGTATCCTCTATTTTAGAGCTCATTTACAAATTAGAGCTTTTGTCTCTATAAAAATAGCTAATGGGAGCTCTTTTTTTTAGAGTTTTTTAGTTAAAGTGGGTGGAGGTGGAAATGCAAAATCTACAAGTGTTTTTCAATGAAAATAAACTCAAAGGTTTCAAAATGATGCAAAAAAAAAGAAAAAGAAAAAAAGAAGCTCTTATTTCATGAGGTGATTCAGGCCCACTTTACGAATTGTAGTAATTGGGCCCCAACTTTTAAAAATTATAATATTAAATCCCACCATTTGCGTCATTTTGAAAATCACATGATATTATTTTCATTTAAACCACATGAATCTTACGTTATCCACCTCCATCCGTTGTAGCTAAAAAAGAAACTTTTAAAAAAATAGAGTAGCCCCTCAACTTTAATTTTAGACATTAATCTAATTAGCTCTTAATAGTTAGATTAGAGTTTCCAAATATTATATTTGTACAATTTAGTCAAAATCAAAGAAACCAAGGTAAATATATATAAAAAAATGGCAATTAAATAACATTCCCTTTAATAGAAAATGAATCAAGCGGAGATGAAAAATAATAATGCCACCATCACCCTATTAAAGGCAAAGATTCAATCTACATTTCCATCTCTATCTTATATCATTTATCCCCCACGGTTTTCCTTATTTTTACAACTCATTTACCATAAATCCTTATGTATTCAATCGGCATGCATTCAATAGTCCTAAATAGACTTAAACTTGGGTTACCATGATCCACTCCATCAACAGCCCTAAAAATATGTATTCAAAGACAATCAAAGCTGAATACCCATGCATACAATAGCCCTAAATAGACTTAAACTTGGGCTACTCTACCCACCATGATCCACTCCATCAACAGCCCTAAAAATTTATATGTATTCAAAGACAATCAAAGCTGAATACCTATGCATACAATAGCCCTAAATAGACTTAAACTTGGGCTACTCTACCCACCATGATCCACTCCATCAACGGCCCTAAAAATTCATATGTATTCAAAGACAATCAAAGCTGAATACCCATGCATACAATAGCCCTAAATAGACTTAAACTTGGGCTACTCTACCCACCATGATCCACTCCATCAACAGCCCTAAAAATTCATATGTATTCAAAGACAATCAAAGATTTCCATTAAAATGAGAATTGTCTTTATTTTTCTTACAACCCCTTCTTTCCATTATTTGCATTCAAACTGACTATGAAAAACTGATTTGACAATATTTGAAAAGATTTCAATCTCCTGAATAAGATTTGCACAAAATCCAAATATAAGTCCGAGGAGGATAGAATTAGGATTTAGAAGCCCCGCACGCATTTGACAAACGTACGCTACGTATCGGCCGAAACCTTTATGTCAATGATTTGAAATACCACGTGGTAGCACCACAACGACCGAACTCATTCTTGTAGTAATCCCACCCGAAAAAAGTCCTAGTCAGCGGTCAGCAAAATTTTAAATTAGGACTTAAACTTTTGCCTTATTTCAGAAGAAGACACAACTCTAGAAATTCCTCAAATTGTGGGTTTATGTTTTCCATTAAATTCTCAATTAAAGATAACCATCCATTTATAATTATGTTTTTGGTAACCTTTTCTTTTTTTATTTTTTAAATACGTAAATTATCCTTTAGTTAAAAGCAATGACATGTTTTCAATAGCCACTATATGTTGTTATTGTAGAACTGTTGGTTGCTGCCATTTGCCCATGAACAGGGGAGGACCTATATTTAGGGATCTGGGGGCTTCAGCCCCCACCCAACTTGGAAAAACCTCATGTAGGCATTAAAACCTGTTTGACTAGCCCTCACTCAGAGAATCCTCCATCTCCATCCCCTTTTGACTTCCCCTAAACTTCAAAACATCTTTCTCCATTTCTTTCCCTCTCAAAAGTCTCCAAAATGACAAAAACTCCCAACTTGCTATCCGTCTCTGATATCGACGCAAACGGAGCTTCGTTTCAAAAGAATAGAAGAACGGGAAAGATAAAATTTTGATATAAAGTTGGCTCTTTATCTCATATTAGTTTAATTAACTACTATGATATTTGTGTTCACAGAACCTATTATGATTTTTTGTAATAGCTCTTAAAACTCAACCAACACATTGGTTTGGCCGACACTATAATTTATCTTTCACGGTATCATTTTAAAAAAGAAAGATCAATTTTTCAAGCCCCCCTCAAATAAAAATCCTATGTTCGCCGTTGCCCATGAGAATATTAAGAGAAAAAAAAAAGAGAAAAACATAAAGAAAGTAAAAGCTGATTTTGTTTCGACAAAGGGTGATTTGAGAACTTAAAAACTTTGAGAGGAAACGTGGTTTGGAAATATGGCTTTAAGTAGGGGTGAAAGTGGGCCGGGCCGTCCTAGGGCCGTCCGCGTATAGGCTCGGCCTGAGCTCGACTCAAAAGACAAAAGAGCCGAGCTAGGGACTAGTAGAAGGCTCGTTTGCTTAAACGGGCCAAGCTCGGGCTTGATGAAGCCCGGCTCGTAAGCCTTAAGGCCTACAAATATTAATACATATATTATATATATGTACACTATACAATATATAATACATATATGATATAGCATAATCCATAAATCATAAACCAAAGCAGTAAGTCATAGGGCCTACATATATTATATATATGTGTACACTATACAGTATATAATACATATATGAATCTATGATTCTAAATAATCCATAAATCATAAACCTTAGTTTTAATCCAATATAAATAATCCATAAACCCTAAACCTAAGCACTAAATCTTAAACCCTAATTTTAATCCAATATAAATAATCCCTAAACAACCTTGAGGATGTATGTATATTAATGGTCTGGAAGACATTTTTTAAAATCTTTTAACTCTAGAACAATCTTTCCTTTGTTGTTGTTATTATTTATTAACAAGGCTCTATTGTTGTTGTTATAGGTGATGCTGATGATACTGGAGACTTTATTTTATGATGCTAGCCTAATATTTTATTTTATTCTATGATGCTATTGGAGTTTAATTTGATTTGTATTATTGTTGGAGTTTGATAATGCTCATCTACATTAACATTGAATTATTATGTAGTGTTGGAACTTGGCTCCCTTTGCTTTTATGGAGTCTTTCTTATTTTAGTTAATTTTATTGCTGCAATCCAAATTATGGGAATGAGAATAAGGGATGAATGCATGCATTTGACCATTTTTTGTTCTAGTTTGCATGTGTAGATTTCTTTGAATTCCTACATGATTTTTTTTTCCTGAAAATATTTTCTTTTAGCTAGTGTTATATCATTAGCCGGGCTCAAATGGCCGGCCCTAGGGCCTCATAACTTAATAAGAGTCAAGCCCGAGCCAGGGTTTTTAAGGCCCTCTCGAGCTCGGGCCAAGCTAGGGCCTACTGAAAAATACTAGGGCCGAGCCTAGGGCCTGTCAAAGGCCGGCTCGGCTCGGCTCGGCCCGGCCCGGCCCGGCCCACTTTCATCCCTAGCTTTAAGTGACCAAATGTCCTTAATTAGAAATTTGTTAAAAAACTTAGCTCCAATTTAAAAAAGTTTTGAAAGCTATGTCTTTTTTTGAAATAAAGAAAAGCCCTTATTCGAAAATTTTCCATCTTCCAACGATACGACATAACACACTCTCCCACACTCTCCCACCATATTAAAGCAAATACATTTCGACTCCTCTCTCTTTTATCCATATCGTTGTCTTTCCCGTTCCGCTTCCAGTTCCGATATTTCGGTTTCGGTTTCGGATTCCTCGCGCTGTTTTTATTAGATCGAACGCATCTCTCTCTTCTCCTCCGATCTTTCTCTGCTTGAATTGAAGTAAAAACTAGGTTTTTGGATTTGATTGAAGGCATCTTCTCTTCTGCTCGTCTTCATCGATCTTTCCTCTGCTTGAATTGAACTGAAAAACTAGGGTTTTGGATGAGAATTGAGATCATTTTATCTGAAGGTGCTCGGGGTTTTGGAGAAGTTCGAGGATCCACAATTCAACATCCGTACAGTGTTGTATTTTTGGGAAAGTGTGAGAATCGGAGTTGATTGAGTGGATTTGAGGAGCATGTGAGTTTTGAGGTTGAAGAACAGTGGTTGGATTTCTGTAGTTTTGGAGAGTTTTGTATGATATTTTGAGGTTTTGATGCTTGTATGTATCTGATTTTTTGGGAATTGAAGTGTAAGTTGTTGGATCCGGAGGCCTCTGATAGAGAGTTGTGAAGAAAGTTGATTTTTTGCAGTTCGACGAACTCATTGATCTGCAGTTGATATTCCTTTTATCAGATTTTGGTGTTTTAGAATCTAAAGATTTGATCTTTGATGTAAGAAAGTTGTTAGGTTGTTTAACTGCCTTTGTAATTGGTTGAGAATTCGCAATTATGAAGAAGCTTGCTGATTGGCAGAGCATGATTTAGGACTATTTAAGAAGACTTTGATTGTCGATGGTTTCGAAGTTTTTATGATTTGGGGGTGTTTCTGATTGTTTCATGTGAGATTTGGCCGTCCCAATCTCTCAAAGATGGTTTCTGGACATCTTTTCTATTGCCGCAAGCAATCGTGGCCTCCCGAGGAGTATGTCAGCAAGGGAACCTTGCAGTTGGTGAGTCATTTTTTTTTTTTTTTTTCAGATTGTGCTGTTCTCCTTGAAATTCTGAAACTCTCTGCGTGCTGTGTGAAATTCTTCTAGAGTAATTTGGTTGCTTGAGTTATACAATTTGTGCTCATTTGTTTGTTTTTAATGTTCTTTGGTAGGGGTTAATTTGTTCTAGTTGGGTTTTGTAACTTGTGATTAGCTTTCTGCCTAATGTATAGTACATAGATAATGCCACCCAAAAAACCTTACAAACCTGCCTAATGTAACTCTGTGCGTGCCTGTGGTGCCCCGTTGCAATTTCAATTGTGGTTTGGGTGGAAATCAATCTACTATGGGAGTGTGGAGGCTTGCACGGGTGCATCCAGCATCTACTATGGGAGTGTGGAGGCTTGCACAGGGGTGCATCCAAAACCTGGCCCTTGTGCTTATTTACTTATTTGGAAATTATCTTTGCCTATTTTATTGGTAAGGTTTTATTTTGGCTTGATACTCCATTACTAGCTCTCGGTGAGCGCTAGGGTGCCAGGTTTGTAAGTTTTTTAGGTTCAAGTTAGGATTGACAACATAGGAGCAAAGGCACACAATAAAAGAATATGAATCCACATTGAATTTTTTTCCCCTTTCTATGCCATGCTCTGTTGCAATGGGAACTATCTATAAGGATACAAACATGACCTACTTTGGTTTGAACCCATGCTTTATGGAGGGTATGTTTTATCATTGTGCCAAGCACCAGAAGACAGCCAAAGTTGATTTGACTATCAGTCTAGTTTGGTCAGTAGATCTTGAGGTGCTTGTTTTGTGATAAAATTTTCTGCCTATAGGGAGTACAGGTACAGAGGTAACCATCTAAACAGGTTCAAGCCCATGACCCTGACTTCCATCAGGAATGTTTTACCATTGTGCCAGATCCCAGAAGACGGTCCAAGTTGATTCTACAGTTGGTCTAATTCAGTGAATAAAGCTTGTGTTGCTTCTTCTGTGACATGCTTTTGAGTTTAGGCTTAATCTATCGATTTATTATTATTTTTAAGTCCTTCATATTTCTTGGACGAAAAACATGTTGTACGACTTGAACATGGTATGTTACTTTGTGAGGAAAATAAAAAACTAAAATCCTTCTTTATGCTCCATATCATCATTTTTCCTATATCGTAGTGTTTAATTGGCCAAGAAGAAGGCTGAAAGCCTGAGACAATAGACTATTGAATTAACTAGAGAAACAGAAAGAAGAAGAAGAAGTAAGCTTTATGTTACATGCTTTGTTGTTATTGCGTTGTTTTTTATTTGCTTTTCCTCTTTATGTTTTAATTCTATAAGAACCATTCTGAAGCTATGGCATGATCCTGTATTCCTGTCCATCATACTTTCTGTGGCACTTAAGCAAAGACAGTCAAAAGTATGAGTTTTCTAACCTGTAGCATAAGTGAGGCATTTAACTAACTGTTCCACCAGAGAATGGTGGGTGTTTCACATTGATATTGCATAAACTTCGCCAGTTTCAGGATTTTCAATGTTTTTGGCATTATACTAGCCTTCTGATATTGCCATATTCTTGTGTGCACTTCTAATCTTTTCTTGGTGACATGCTTGTAGTTGGACTCTGATAGTGCTGCTCCACCAGAACAAGCATGGAGGAGGAGACTAAACAGCCATGCTAACAAACTAAAAGAATTCAGTGTAACATTTATGGAGGCAATGAAGATGGTAAAACACTCTTTTCTTAAGTACTTATTTGATGGATGCAGCGAACAAGGGCCTCATTTTGTAATAGCTATGGCATGCCTTTTATTTTCGTTTACTGAGTAGCAATGTGATCTTGGGATCTAGGTTCGTCTTGGTGTTCGTCTATGGTCATATGTTAGAGAAGAAGCTTCTCAGGGAAGGGTAATAGTCTTTCTTTAAACTGTTAGGATGAATGCTGGTTATATGTGCTATGTGTAGTTGACATATTAAATATAGCTTGTTTTTTCATATTATCTAATGTTTTCTGCAGAAAGCACCAATTGATCCATTTACACGTGAAAGTTGTAAGCCCTCGGCTTCCCAAGGTGTCCCACTTGGGGGGATGGGGTATGTAGCTGGTGAATATTCCATCTTTGATACCAATTGAAAAAAAAGAATGTTGCATCTTAAATGAGTTGGTTCTAATTATGATTCTTTATTTGAGATGTGAGTTTTTGTACCTTTTGCAGAAGTGGTAGCATATCAAGAGGTTTTAGAGGAGAGTTCAGACACTGGCAAATTATTCCTGGTTTATGTGAAGCATCTCCCATCCTGTCAAATCAGTTCTCTGTAGGCCTCTGACCTTCATTTTACATGTGTATTTTTATCACTCTATGTGCTTTTCTGGTTCATCATGGATTTAATGCCTCCCATGTGTACATGCAATCGCAAGTAACACGTGTGCATGTTTATGCATTGGTTACATCCATGTATGCTTACAGTTTTAGAGTAGAACTCTTTAAGCCTCTCCCAGATGGATGGGATAGGCTCTGATGATGATGATAAATAAATGCATTTCCATTCCTGGTGAGTTGTATAGGTCTTTACTTAACATACTGATGTGGGGTATGAGTTATTGACTGAATCCCAGTTAGACTAATATTGGAGAGGGCCATCAGGCTAAACTATTGACACAAAATCTTTGTTATTTTTATTATGGAAATCTCTCTCTCTCTTTCTCTCTCTCTCTCTAAATATATATATATATATATATTGTGTGTCTGTGTTGTGTGTATAGACATTATGGAGAACATGAAAACAGAAAAATATATTTAGAATCATACCCACAAGTTCTGAAATAATCTGTGGAGTCTCATTTGTTAATTCTCATGGAATTATCTTGTCTTTTAACGAACCTGTGTTGCAATATGTAAATTGGTTTATGTTCTTATAAAGCAATGAACTACTTTTCACTATGATCTGGTGATCTTATTCATATCTTTGGCACTTCAGATTTTTATATCTCGAGATGGAGGAAACAGAACCTACTCATCCGTTTTAGCCCCTGGTCAACATGAAGGGTTAGTGTAATCGGAGTTTGTATTGTGAATAATTTTGAATTATTTATTACAAATGGGATGGGTCTTGTTTATTCGTAATTGTTCTTGTTGTACACAGTATTGTAGACTAACAGTTAATAACTTGGAGTTTAAATTTCCTTCTCAGAAAATCTGGTGATCAGGGTATATCGTCTTGGGGTTGGAATCTGAGTGGTCAGCATTCAACATATCATGCTCTGTTTCCAAGGGCGTGGACTATATATGACGGTATTGTTGCTGATATGTTCCAATAATAGTTGTCTTTTCCCCTCATTCCATGGTCCACCTATCATTGCTCACTCAAACATTATACATTCAAAAATAATTTTATTATGCTTCTTTTCTGCAGGAGAACCAGACCCAGATCTGAAGATTTCATGCCGCCAAATATCACCATTCATACCACATAATTATCAAGAGAGCAGTCTTCCTACTTCTGTGTTTGTTTATACTGTAAGTGTCAAACTTGCGTTTAACTTTAGAGGGTGTTTGGTTAAATGCATAACATAATATCAACAAATTTAAATATTGTAAGATTTCATTATCATAGAAAAAGATAGTGTCATATCATTATATTGTGTTATTTATGGTGTTTGGCAATTTCCACAAATTCCAATATACCTTTGAAGTAAAAAAAAAAAAAAAAACACCCCTCACAAGATGATATACCAAACAAGAAATGGAGAGAAAGTAATCAATTGACCCATTGTTGGACACACTAATTAGTAATCACAAGTGTTAATAATCATGGTAGGACCCCTCTATTGTTAAAAAATTCACAGGATTAAATATTAAAACCATGATGAGATCCAAGCATTGTTGTTTAATTAAGGTGGGTCCGTCAAACGTTGGTAACCATAGTGTAATACATCTAATGATGATTATCACAAATGGCCCTATCTAGTTTTTAAATTTTTTGGTAAAACCTTATTTAATGGCAGACATCATTCATGAATCCATCTATGAGAAATCCTTGTCGGACCCATTTGATGTTGGTAGTCATATTAACACTAGGGGGCTATTAAATAGTGGGACCCATTTAATAATGGCAAACTGATAATTGTGATCACACAATTTAATCTTGGTAATCAATATGAAACTCAGCTAATTATGGCAGTACGGGACCTGCCTAATGTTGGTTATCACGATGAAAGATCCCTAATTTGACATTTGTAGGACCCACTTAATATTGATAATTAACAAGGGCTATGAAATTTAGGACCCCACATTAAATTTGTAAGCACTATGGGGCCAATATAACATTGGGAGTCATAGTTGCACTCCTATAAGAATCATTGATGTTAAAACATATAGTGGGCCACTATAATTAATGGTTATTCATAAACTCTCCAATGGTTTTTACTAATACTCCATTTGTATTTAGGAAAGAGTTTTTAACAAAAGATTATTTTATTCAACTTATCCTTGAATAATCTAATATAAAAGGTTTTTGGAAGAAAGTGAGATATTGTATGCTACTTTATAAGTTACCCAAACACCTCATTTTTAGGTGAATAGATTATATTCTAAACTAGTAGATAATATAACAAAATCTCGACATATCTCGCTTCCAAACACCCCCTTAGGACTCGTTCACCATCATTATCTAGCCCTATCATGTCTATTGGGGTTAAGCTTTGCGTGCTCTTTTATTTCTGCTCAACCTTATTTGCAGCCATGTTTTCAGTACCTCCACAATTCATCATATATTTTCTCGCTGCTTCGTTTTAAGGTCTTCAATGGTCTCCCCCTTTTCCTAGTTCCTTGAAATAAGAGTGTTCACGAATTCCATGACAAATGCGCGTTACCATTTCTGTGACTGCAACACATTGCATGCTGATCTCACTGACCAAACTTCAAAAAATTCAGGAGGTGGAATCTTAAGGAACAACAAAAACTAAAACATCAAGAAGATGGGAAAGACATCTTACATCCTTTTGGGTGAGAATTTGGTAGTAGGAGCCTTTTCATAAGTTTGAGGATCGTTCTCCCCTCTTGTAGATCTCTTTTGGAGGAATAATCTTTCCTCTTCTTGCTTTTTTTTCCACTTCCTTATAATAAATAACTTATTTCTTATCATGAAAAAAGTAAGTGCATTATTGACATGTTCATTATTGGGTTACTTCTTTTCTCCCTGTTATCAGGGTTAATTATTGAATGACTGCTTGATGAAATGATACGTGGATGATGGTTTTATATTGATAAAATAAGATATAATTCCCATTATCACAACTATAAGGTTATAGGCTCAAGTTAGATTGCCTTTCATAAAAGAAAAAGATACTGTTCCTAAGGCAATGGTTATGAAAACAAATTCATAGTTTTGGTTGCATAAGCACTATCTCGAAGAAATTGCACCTGCCACTAAAAAATTTGACTTGATTTTCAAAATAATGTTACATAGCAAAAGGTGAGGAAAAAAATCAGGAACACACCTTAGAACTATACATGAGTGGATCTCCAAAAATACACCAATAAGAGATTTGTCTTGTAAAATATTTCACTGCCTTTTCCTCAAGTGTACCGTTATAGTTGCGGTGCCCTTATCTTTCATTGGAGTCATGCATTTGCTATCCTTTTTTTTTTTGTTGGGCAGATAAATCATGACTTTTTACTTGTTGATAAGCCAGAAATTTAGGATCTTTTTGTTCTTGTCTTTTATAACAGAGTCCACACCTTAGTTTAGACAGGACAGAACACATTTGACTTGCACATTTCTCTCTGCACTCTGCATGGTTCTCCATGTTCACTTTTGGATGGATCAAGATCTGGTTGGCCCTTATGAAAGATAAAGCTCATACCCATCCATCCCACTACTGACAGATCTTAATTTTGAATCTAGCATGTGAAATATTAGCCAAATAAGTGTCACCATTGTGTCAGTATCATTATATTTTGAAGTGTAAAGTCTCAACCCTTCACCCGTCTTTTCACCACTTGCTTATCTTGAGGCTATTCCTCCTTGAAGCTTTTCAAACTGAATCTCTAAAACCACCTGTTGTTTGTAACTTATCAACGTATAGGGCCACCTAGCTGATTCCACACTGGGGCTTGTTTGGGTGGTCCGGCACCAAAAGTGGATGATGACTTTGTTTAGGAATAGGATTATAGGCTTATATATTTACAATATATTAGGAGGTTTTGGCTCCTGTGTCATACTTACCTGAATATCTCTTGCTTTTTGCTCAATGCAGTTGGTGAACACCGGAAGAGAAAGGGCAAAAGTTAGTCTGCTCTTCACGTGGGCGGTAAGTGAATTTTTCCTATTTAGTTTTCATTCTTCTTAAAGAAGTATTATAATTGTTGTTATTATTATTATTACTACTACTGCATCCATAATTTTTCTCATTGTCACAGAATTCAATTGGAGGAACCTCACATCTATCAGGAGGTCATGTGAACGAGCCATTCATGTTAGTATATAATATATATGATGCTGTATTGTTAAAACAATCCTTCAATGGTGGAGTCTTTGAGTTTGAGATGGACTGTTCTCTTTCTTTTTGCAGAGGCGAAGATGGAGTATCCGGTGTGCTTCTACATCACAAGCAAGTTGTCAACCCTTGTTTGCTCTTTTATGACGGTTGGTTAGCAGATATCCTTTAGGTCATATCTTGTGGTCCTGGAAAATTCCATACCAGCTTCCTACCCCTCATCCCCACCATATTTGGACCTTTGACTTGAGATTTGGTTTTTACCTACAGTTTTTCTTTCCTTTCCAATTCATAACCTAGATAGAGTTATGCATAAGTATACCTTCCAAGTTTCTTTTTCTATTTCTGTAGAGCTATTATATTGCCTGTGTGTTACAATTGGCAGTAACTTTACTGGTATATATACAAATTGAAATACCTATGAGAACATTAAAAAATCTCTGAATATGGTGTCAATCTTGCAGGACTGCAAAAGATAACCCTCCCGTCACTTTTGCCATTGCTGCATGTGAAACACAGAATGTCAATGTGACTGTTTTGCCATTCTTTGGGCTGTCTGATGAAACTCGTATCACAGCCAAGGATATGTGGGGAAGAATGGAAAAGGTAATTGTTTCTGCAAGCTATCAATTGATTAGAATATACAGTTCAGTTGTTCTTTTGGTGACGTATTTGTATGGTTATGTTTATTTATTTATTACTTTCCTCCCTGTGACTTCTTTTGCTCGTGAATCTTCCTTCTTGGGGATTACTTTGTCTGAGCATTTTTTAAGGCAAATTTTTTTTTTTTTTGCTGTTTGTATGGGCCTTGCTTTGTGTCCTTGGCATATTCTAACTTATTTTATCTTCTGCTCAAGGATGGCCAATTTGACAGGGAAAATTTCAGTGAGGGCCCTAGTATTCCATCATCACCTGGTGACACCCTTTGTGCAGCAGTGTCAGCATCTGCATGGGTTGAACCTCATGGAAAGTGTACTGTTGCATTTGCTTTAGCATGGGCATCCCCAAAAGTTAAGTTTCTGAAGGGAAGTACTTACCACAGGTAAATATGAATTGTCCTTCATATCTTTTTATCCTGCTTGAATCTTGATTGCTATTTATTCATGTTCTAAGTGTCTTTAAGTCTATTATTATGTCTTTAATTCTATTATTATGTAGAACAATTTACACTTCCAACTCAAGAACAAGTTATGCTAGCTTGGCACTTCTTTTCATGTGATACAAGTTGCGGCATATGTGCCTGGGGCACACTTGTTCCACCAGATAAAAGATGGATTTGTGGATCCAGCATCCACCAAAAACGAGGCGACAAAGTGGATGATTGAAACAAAACTAGTGAAGAGCTTACAATCATAATTCATAAACCAATCTTATTTAGTGGGATGAGGCTGTGATGATGATTGATTGATTAACCATATGAATATATAAATGTTTACTAGATATTAAATACCAACACTCTTTTGCTCTTTTTTTTTTGTTTATTTATTTGTATTTTTGGAAATTAATGTCTTGATATCTTCTACCAGTATTGGTCTTTTGGATGTCTCTAGTTAATGGTGTGCTTTCTTTTAACATTTTCCTTATTCACCACAGGAGGTATACGAAGTTCTATGGCACTTCAGAAGGATCAGCTGCTGACATAGTCCATGATGCTTTGATGAGTATGTAAAAATATCAATTGGGTGGCTTTTATTCAAACATTTCTTGCAAAATTTATCAGTTATCTTGAAAGTCCGGAGTCCGTAACCCTATTCTGTTGAAATTTATTCCCTTTCTATTTTTTTTCTCTCCTGCTTGTTTTTTAGTTTCTAAATTGTTGTGTAATATTAGGTTTTAACAATTATGTTAGTTTGAATGGAAATAGAATCTTATGTAATTTGCAACGTTGACCAGATTACAAATGGTGGGAGGAAGAGATTGAGAAATGGCAAAGTCCTATCCTCAAAGATGAAAGACTTCCAGAATGGTAATTCTTGCACATCAAAGCCTACAAAAATTTCTTTCTGTAGCTGTGAAATAACAGTTGAAGTTTGATATATGTGGATTAATTTCCTGTTTAGAGTATGTGATATTTGATGTTTGTGGGTTGAAACTTTATACCATGTTTATTGTAGAGTTTTTCAGATTTTTTAACTGTTTGTATGGTTTTTGAAACATCTCCAAGCATGTCAGTAAAATGTTGATGGCCAGTTTTTACACTATCTGCTTCTGTCATTATAAGTTGGTCTGCTGCTTCTATTTCTGTTAAAATCTTGTTTTTCAATTCCCCTGATTGTCATTCATTGGCAGTTCTTGGACCTAGTCATGGTGCAGTGAAAACTAAAGTTGCCTGTTCTATATTTGCAGGTACAAATTCACTTTGTTTAATGAACTGTACTTCTTGGTTGCTGGAGGGACAGTCTGGATCGGTACTAATCTTTTCTTATAATGCATTGTGTCAATTTGTTAGATTGCTAATAAAGTATGCGCGAAAAAACAATGTTGTTTTCTAAGATCACAATATGCTAATGCAGATTAAATCGCATGGCCTCTGCTTGTTGCCAATGTAATTATGTAAATAATATTTGAATAACCTGTGACCTTGGATTCATCAGAGTAAATTATTTCTGCTTCTGATTATTTTAACGGTGTGGGCTTTGGGAAATTTAAGCATATGGTTTTATATTATTTTGGTTATTTTGGATATGTTCCACATTGGATATTTGAGTAACCATGTGATCATTGATTTATGGAAACTTCCATATTGCAGATGGTGAATCTCCTGCCACAGATGAGAAATCAAGTTTCGGTGGAAGTCACCACAAATCTACAGAAATAGCAAATGGAGATTTGAGAATGACTTCAACTAAAGTGGATGGAAAGCTTGGTTCAGTTTCGGAGCATTCTATAACCAATGGATTAAAAGATAATGATGAAAAAATGATTTCTAGATCTTCACCTCGGGAGAAGAGAAATGGCCTTCCAAAACTGCTGGACCATGATGACAATGTTGGGAGGTTTCTGTACTTGGAGGGAGTTGAATACATCATGTGGTGTACATATGATGTACACTTCTACGCTTCTTTTGCTCTTCTGATATTGTTCCCCAAAATTGAACTGAGCATCCAACGTGACTTTGCAAATGCCGTGTTACATGAGGATACAAGAAAAGTCAAGTTTCTGGCTGATGGTAACTGGGGAATACGTAAGGTTGCGGGAGCTGTTCCACATGATTTGGGCACACATGATCCTTGGCATGAAATGAATGCATACAACATTCATGATACGAGTAAATGGAAAGATCTGAACCCAAAATTTGTGCTTCAGGTATACAGAGATTTTGCTGCAACCGGAGATATGTCCTTTGGAAGGGATGTTTTTCCGGCAGTTCGTGCTGCCATAGATTACATGGATCAGTTTGACAAGGATGACGACGGTCTCATTGAGAATGATGGATTTCCAGATCAGACATATGATGCTTGGACTGTTCATGGCATCAGTGCATACTGTGGATGCTTGTGGCTGGCTGCTTTACAAGCTGCAGCTGCTATGGCGCATCGCCTTGGCGACAGGGCCTTCGCCAACAAGTGCATGAGTAAATTTCAGAAGGCCAGACCAGTGTTTGAATCAAAACTGTGGAATGGATCATATTTTAACTATGATAGTGGGTCAAGCAGCAACAGTAAATCTATACAGGCTGATCAGTTGGCTGGGCAGTGGTACACAGCTTCATCTGGTCTACCTCCCTTGTTTGATGAACAGAAAATCAGGAGTGCGCTTCAAAAAGTGTTTGAATTCAATGTAATGAAAGTGAGAGGAGGGCGTATGGGTGCTGTCAATGGTATGAGTCCTATTGGTAAGGTTGATGAGTCCTGCATGCAGTCGCGTGAAATTTGGACCGGAGTTACCTATGGCTTGGCAGCCACTATGATTCATTCTGGAATGGAACACCAGGCATTTACTGCAGCGGAGGGTATTTTCATCTCCGGCTGGTCAGAGGAGGGATTTGGGTAAGTTCATTGTCCTGTAGAGTAGCTGTTGTTTATTGTTTCAATGTTTATAAATTTGTTAATAGAACTTAAGCTGGTTTACTTAAGTTTGACTGGGCTCCATGTCCCATCGGATTTCTAATTAGTCAGCCAAGACAGTCTTAGTTGAAACTGGAAGGTTTTCCATTGACTGGACTGTTTTAACTCAGATATTTTGTTTGGACCAATTCCATCTGACTGCTGATTTTCTTTAGAATGGACAGTGAGACTAAGGAAGAAAGAAGTAAATAGTAGTAGAATTATATTACTGTATAAACATATGACTTAGATATGAACTTCTATTTCAGAACCTAACTTGTAGGTTGGTGTCTAATAGGTTAACCTTGACATGCTTGTATTATATGAATAAAAATCTAAAAGAAATTATTGCAGCACCACCTGCTTAGCGCTGCTGGTAAAAGGACATTGATCCTTTGGAAGTGAGAGTTGTAGGTTTTAACCATGGTGGGTAGAGGGAGTTATTGCTCATTGTGCTATCTAAATGTTTAAGAGAGTCATCCACCCAAGCCCACCGGGGGTTGGGCCAGGGTTTGAAAGTTCATTTAGGGGCTGAACCAAAAGAAAAGGTATAAAAGGAAGGATTGGCATGTGCAGAGTGATTGGCAATGCGAAGTGCCTATCTGTTCCTTGACTGTCCGATTTGATGTATGATCTTTTTGAACTATGGATGTTTTACTGGGTGATCATGAAGTACTGGCTAAGTCTATTTGCGGGCCACCTGTTGAAATGATGTTGCTGATGGTCATGTGTCTTTTGTAAAACGACTTATCTACCTCATGACTGTTAGAGAATATTGAGTTGTTAGAGGATTGTTAGGATTAGGATAAGAGTTGGTTTGATTTTGAATTTGAAATATCTTTGTGTATAAATTGAGAGGAGTTCTTCTTATGAAACTTACGGTGAATTTATCTAAAAGTCTTTATGGTATCAGAGCGTGGGCCCGGTGATGATCTTGCGATCAAGTTGGGTACGATCCTGCACCGTCAAATTTTATTTTATTTTTTATTTTAATAAATAAAACCAACATCTTCTCCCATCTAGCATTCTAGCCATCCTTTCACCTCAAGCCTTACAATCTTCAAAACTTCTGGAAGAGATTGTGTCAGATCTGATCTAGTGGACTATCGGCACCGATAGACTCAAGATGAGCGGGTTGCAATAGAGAAAGGAACAACAAATGGACGGTGATCCCCATGAAGAAGAAGATATGATCATTTACGCAAAATATATGTCATTTATATTTATTTTTTCGAGATCAAAAGGTTTTATTTTTAATGTCAACAATCACAGATGGAAATGATCATGTGATTGAGGGGAGATGTTAGAGAATATTGAGTTGTTAGAGGATTGTTAGAGAATCGTTAGGATTAGGATAAGAGTTTGTTTGATTTTGAATTTGAAATATCTTTGTGTATAAATTTAGAGGAGTTCCTCTTATGAAACTTACAGTGAATTTTATCTAAAAGTCTTTAATGACACATTGATCAGTGGATCTAAATTGATATAGCGAGCCACATTTTTTTTTGTGGGATGGTTAAGATGATCATATTATTGGTGGTCCCCTCTTCTGTATGGTTGTACATGTGTCAATTTGAGATGTGGATAAAGAACCGGATCCTCTGATTGTCTCATTCATGCTTCCCCTAGTGAGATAAAAATGAAATTTCATGGTGGGCCCACCTATTAAAGATTTGAATCGCTCAAAATGAATGCCCTCCTTTTTTTATGGAATTTTTCCAAATATTAATTCAAAGTTCTCTCAACCATGCCTTAGTGAGTGAGACACTTGGAGGATTTGGATTGGTGATGAAATGAACACTTAAATAGAAATTAATTAATATTATGAGACCTACAGTATGATGATTTTTTCATGATGTGGCACATGTCGTGGGCCATGTTGTGGTCCAGAATTTCCATCCAGTGGACTGGTGATGGCTAACCGTTCATAGTGGCCAGACAATTCTAACTGTTCATTTTGTAGATTTTTCCTTGTAAATGTAGCCCTAGTCCTGCAGTTTCTTTAATTTTGGGAAGCTATGTGAATTTGAAATTTTTTTTTGGCTAATTCCACTGCTTGAACTGGTTACTATATTATGTTATATAACAATTAACAAGAAATTCCTTATGTCTCGACTCATTTCTTCCAGAAGATAATGTGTTTGTTATATTGCTTTCTTTCACTGAACTTGTGGACTGTTGTTTGTAGGTATTGGTTCCAGACACCAGAAGGATGGACGACTGACGGTCACTACCGCTCTCTAATCTACATGCGTCCACTTGCTATCTGGGCCATGCAATGGTCTTTGTCTCTACCCAAGACAATTCTTGAGGCCCCCAAAATAAACATGATGGATCGTATCTACACCTCTCCCTTCAATGCTGAGACCAGGGTGAGGAAGATCACTCCCAAGAGCAGATGTTTTAGTAACTCCGTCTTTCACTGTGAATGCTGATTGTTAAGGAACACAGTTTAGCTATTTATTCTGTATGTAAATGGCTGTGAAATGTAATCTTAGGTTTCCAAAACTCTCCATCAGAGGATAGAAACTGCTGGGTTTTGGAAGTTTTTCCTGTAGGCACAGGTAATAAAGGTGGTAACTCAAAGTTATAAATGTACAAGATGAGCTATTGTATAGTTGGATTAAAATGTAAATGTATATCTAGGGTGGTGAACGGGAGATGATTAGCTAGTCTTGAGTGTTTAGTGATTGTTTAATGTCATTTTATTATTGGAGAGAGTTCAACAAAGTAATTGTTAAATGTGCTTTTGTTATTTACATGAGGATAAAAACTGTGATGAAGATGCACATGAGAAAAGATTGTAGTAATGAGTACATATATATCATTTGAAACATAAGTGCCTAAAAATTACGGACTTAGCTAATGGAGGATTAAGCTCCTGATTTGAGGATTTTGGGGAGAACGAAGGGAAAGGATCGGGCCTCCGATGACCTGAAAGGGAGAAGATAACAGTCAGAGACCCTGGCTATGGGTAGCCGAAGGCCCTCCGACGCTCAAGTCAGTGTGAGAACTGAAAGAGAAAAGAGAAAGAGAGCTCTGGGAGGGGAGGATTGTGCGTGCCTCGCATGGTTTTCCTTCATACAATATATATAGACGTGAGAGTCATCATGGCACTGTCCACATGAAGGGATGGCAGTCCCATCAGCGTGTATTCGTACCTCTTGAGTGGGGGTAGGTAAAAAGGGAATGTCCCATCGGACCAGCACCCCTTGCCTATGGACATGACTTTAGATAAGGCGTGCTCCTTATCTAGGTCCGGCGCCCACTCTGTTGTCAGTTTGTCGATCCCGTCATGGCAGCGCATTTATGGCTACATTTATGGCTGAGTGACAGGGGCCGAGGTCGGGCAGAGGTTAATACCGAGATCGGAACTCGTGACGAAGCCACCGAGACTCGCTCCATGATTCTTCCGAGATGGCGTCGCGACCTTGGATGGTACCGAAACCGATAGTAAACCGAGACTGGGGATGGCCCCCACCCAAATCCTTGAGCACGGAACGACCCCACACAATTCCCCCTAGCTCTCGACCTCTTGGACTTTATCCGAGGTCGGGAGATAAGATTCGGAAGTGATGGAGCCGTCCTTTCGTATCTTGCATTTATGAGATCCTCATCATGATGCCCCTTCGTCTGTCCTAGGCAATGAATAGGGCATCATAATTGCCTTGCCCTGTCCAGCATGTGGGACGCCATTTCATATGCCCGAGATGACAAATCTAGTACCAGAGGCGTGGTGGGAGGCGGAACGTTGCTGCCACGTGGAGTCTTTCGTCTTGGCGGTCGCTGGGATCGAAGCGATGTGTGGCAGGGTAATCAAGAGGGGTGTCCCTCTATATAAGCGGAAGCGTCTTCTTCCCCTTCCCTTTTACCCTAGCTTTTTGTCTGAGAAGGAGAGCTCTTGCTGAAGTGCTGAAGAACATCTTGCTGAACACCTTGCTGCAACTTCGCCCAAGTCAGAGGACCACTGAAGACTTCCCTTTCTGCTTCCTACTTCCTGCCTTCTCGTCTTCTGCAGTCCTTCTCATCTTTTCTGTGAGTTCCATTCCTTGTCTCTGCTACTCCTTCGTACCCCTCCTTTTCTTTGTTTTCAGAGGGTCTTGGCCCTTTAGGGTTTTTCCAATTTTCCGCCTATTTTCTCTTGCTCCTTAGCCTTCTAAGAAAGATGTGGGCTTATAGCCACTGGTTAGAGAGCCCTGCAGCCCTGGAGGCTTTCAGGTCGTCGTTTAAGATCCCGGCCGACGTCTTGGTTAAACCTGACGATCTCGGGGACCTCCCTGGTGGCCTTTCCTGGTATAATGAATGGATGCCTTTCCCCCTGTTGTCGGTGTGTGAAGGGGGGGTTAGGTTCCCTATCCACCCGCTTCTCCGATCCTGCCTCAACGTCTGGAAAATCTGCCCCTTCCAGCTAATGCCGAATGGCTTCAAAATAATAATGGGCGCGGCCGAGCTGAACTAGATTCTGGATATCAACCTCGGCGTGCACGACATAGAAGATGTCTATGATATCTGCAAGGCCGCAGGGGCCGAGGACGCCTATTATCTCCGAGTGAAAGCCAGGCGCCGTCCTTTGGTGAACGCCTTGGAGGACTCCACCAAATATGCTGGAGATGACCGTATTTTGGTCTCGGGGAACGGGGAGTTCAAGGGGACCGAAACCGAGGAGGATCGGAGAATCCAGGTCCCGCGGAGGCTTGGGACCCCCCTAGTAAATGCCCACCCCTCTAAGTTTCGCTTGTATTCCCTTTGCTAATCGTTAAGCCGAGCTGACGCCCATGCCTTTTTCCTGCGCAGGTATTCAGAAGAGGAGGAGAGAGGCCGGCTTCAACAAGTGGAAACGAAACGACGTGTGGTTAGAGAAGATTCATTGCTACCACGGTCACCACGACCGAGCTGCCTTCTCTCTACTTGGGTACAAGCCGCGGTACCGGTCTTATACCAATAAGACTGCCGAGGTCCCCCTTGCGCCGGTAGGGGAGATCGTTCTCGCGCTTGCCGAGACCAGCGGTCAAGCCACGGAGGCCCAAGACCCAATTGTTATCACCGACAGCCCTCCTCATTCCCGAGGTCAAGAAGAAGAGGAGATGGACGGCCAGCGCCCTCCCTTGAAGAGCCTGGGGGCCGCGATCTTTCGGGGGCCGAGCTCCCCCTGCCCCCAAGCGTGCCCCCAGTGTGTCAGGCGCCGGCTCGGGCTCCGTTGTTAGCGCCTCCTCCGGCTCATCGGGAGCAGTGTCGGGAGCGGCTGGGGCCACCTCCATCAAAGCTAAAGGGAGGCCGGTGGAACCCCCTAAGGACGTCCGGCAGCCTAAGGAACCGCATCCGCTAAAGGACAGCAGGCCGCGGGTTGTCGAGGCCGATAAGGAGGCTCTGCCGCCTCCGCAGCAAAGGGAGGCCCGGCCTCGAGCCGCGGAGGCCGGAAAGGAGGGTGGGGGCCCCCCTCCCGAAAGAGGCCTCGCCTGGCGGGCGTGGAGGGGAGGCCCCAGGGAGCGGAGGCGCAGGCCGAACCTTCAGTGCCGGCACCTTGGAGGCCCAACTTCGACCTCAACCCCAACGAGCCCATGACCATGGGGGAGCGGCTGGGCTCCAGCTAGGAGTCGGTCGTGGCCCTTGGCCGGGGATGTGCCCTCCCCCTAGACATGGAGAAGCATAAGAAGGTTGCGTCGGCGGGTCTACTTCATCAGACGATGAGGGCGTCGCTTGAGGTAGCCTTCCTCCTCCTGGTTTCAAATCTCTGCCTCCTGGTTGCTTGAATCGATCCCCTTACTATTTTTATCATTTTGCAGAATGTACAGAGGACTCAAGTGCTAATGGAGAGGCTGGCGGAAAGAACTGCCTATATCGCCGCCCTGGAGAAGGAGAAGAAGAAGATGGGGGGCGCGCTGGAGGCCAGCGCGGCCGAAATAAAGAAGGCGGAGGAGAAGCTCGCCTAGTTTGCAACTGAGCAACAAGCGGCAAAGGCCGAAATTATCAAGTTGCGGGGCGAGAACAAAAACCTGAGGGGTGCCGTCGATGATAAGGCGAGGAGGGTGGTCCAACTGGAGGCCGAGCTCTTCAAGAGGGAGGCCGAGCTTGCCGAAAAGCATAATGAACTAGCCAGAAAAGAGACCGAGCTCGAGGCCTCCAGGAAAGAGAAGGCCGATGTCGAGTCCACCCTGAGGGCCCAAGCCGCGAAAGCTTACCAAAAGGGGGTGAACTGGGCTTCGGAGGAGTATACAGCTCAAATCATGGATCTGAGCCCGGTGCTATTTGAGATGGGGTGCAAGGAGGCTCTCCGCAAGTATGGGGTTTATGAGGACGATCCCATATTCGCGGACCTTCCCAAGTTCCAGCCTGCAGTGCCGGGTTCAGAATCAGAGCCTGGCTCCAATCCTCCTGGGACCCCTATCGAAGTTCCAGACGTGCCCCCCTCCTCCTCCGACCCCCACCGAGGCCGAAGCGACCCAGGCTCCTCCTCTGGCTCCTCCATCTGATGCTCCTGCCCCATCAGATCCTCCAGCTCCAGGAAATAAAGAAGCGGCGCTCGAGAAGCCATAGGATTTTTATCTCTTATGTAATTTTTTCTTTTCTTTCAGATTGTATAGAAAGCTCTATATCCATTCCTCCATTAATGAATTTTTCTTTTTGATTCACCAGCTGTTTTCTTTTATCTCTTTCTTTCTGCTATGTGATGTGGATGTTCTGGCGCGAAAACTTTTTAGTCTTTGAGGTCGGTGAAGCATCCATATTTTAACCCACCTTTCTGTCTTAGGATGGCGAACCCCTTTGGTGAGCACACTAGGCGGGCTGGCGCGAGGGCCGGGACCTTAGGGAGTTAGTCCTGTGACCGAACTCAAAGAGGCTGGCGCGAGGGCCGGGGCCTTGGGGAGTTGGTCCTGTGACCGAACTTAAAGAGGCTGGCGCGAGGGCCGGGGCCTTAGGGAGTTGGTCCTGTGACCGAACTCAAAGAGGCTGGCGCGAGGGCCGGGGCCTTGGGGAGTTGGTCCTGTGACCGAACTCAAAGAGGCTGGCGCGAGGGCTGGGGCCTTGGGGAGTTGGTCCTGTGACCGAACTCAAAGAGGCTGGCACGAGGGCCGGGGCCTTAGGGAGTTGGTCCTGTGACCGAACTCAAAGAGGCTGGCGAGAGGGACGGAGCCTTGTTTACAACTGGAAAGACACGAGGCATATCTTTGTCAAAAGGCTCCTCTTTATTGATCAATCATTTTGAATACAACTAGAAGTAATATTTCTTGAGGTGTGCAGCGTTCCATGGTCGTGGCAACTCCTTGCCATCCATCCCCTCAAGTCTGTAGGCCGATCTCCCAGAGACCGAGATCACTTTAAAGGGGCCAAGCCAATTCGGCGCGAGTTTGCCTTCATTAGGATCTCTATCCGCTGGAAGTGCTCTTTTTAGGACTAGCTCTCCAACTGAGAATCTCCTCTCCTTGACCCTCTGATTGTATCCTCTGGATAGCTGCTGCTGATAGGAGGCCAGACGCACGGATGCCGCCTCCCTTCTTTCCTCGGCCAGGTCGAGCTCCCTGGCGAGGTTGATCTCGTTCTGCCCTTGATCGAAGAGGTTCGTCCTCAATGTTGGGAGGCCGACTTCGAGAGGGATCACGGCCTCCATCCCATAGGCCAGTGAGAAAGGAGTCGCTGAAGTGGACCGCCTCGGGGTGGTTCTGTATGCCCAAAGGACACTCGGCAATTCTTCTACCCACCTACCTTTTGCTTTATCAAGCATCTTTTTGAGTCCATCCAGCACCACCTTGTTTGAGATCTCTGCTTGCCCATTGCTCTGTGGGTAGGCCGGGGTTGCATAGAGGTTCCTGATGCCGAGCCCCTGGCAGAAGTTTTTGAAGAATTTTGAGTCGAATTGGGTTCCGTTGTCCGAGACCAGGGTCCTGAGGATCCCGAATCATGTGACGATGTTCCTCCATACGAAATTTTTTGTGTCGTGCTCGGTGATGGAGGATAAGGCCTCTGCCTCAATCCATTTTGTGAAGTAATCGGTGCCCACCATCAGCCATCTCTTGTTTCCCGGAGTTCGGTGAAGAGGTCCCACAATGTCTAGCCCCCATTGAGTGAAGGGCCAAGGACTAGAGATAGGGCTAAGGTCCCGAGCTGGCTGGTGAAGGGAATGGGAGAACTTCTGGCATTTTTCGCATTTCCTGGCGTAGATCTGGGCATCCTTTTGCATGTAGGGCCACCAGTAGCCCTGACTGATAGCTCGGTAAGCCAGTGACCTTCCCCCGATGTGGCTTCCACAGATTCCTTCGTGAATTTCAAAGAGGAAGTATTCCACTTTGCTCGGATGGATGCATTGGAGGTATGGTCTTGAGTAGGATTTTCTGTAGAGATTTTCGTCCGGTGATAGCCAAAAGTGAGCTGCTTTCAGTCTGACCTTGTGAGCTTCAGTCTTGTCTTCGGGGAGCTTATCTTCTCTCAAGAATGTCACGATTGGGTCCATCCAGCTTGGACCGAGATCAGTGCACAAAACTTGCCGAACTGGGAGGAGCTTTATGCTCGGTCTTTCCAATGCCCCCACATCAACTGTCCTTCTCTTCCCAGCTTCTACGGCCGAGGCCAAGCTTGCTAGGGCGTCCGCATGGCGGTTGGACTCCCTGCCGATCTGCCTGACTTCAGCTTTTTCAAACTGGGAGAGGAGCTGCCTGGTGTGGGCTAGGTAGGCCATCATTCTTTCATCTCTGGCCTGGTAATCTCCGCTCAGCTGGCTCGTCACCAACTGGGAGTCACTGAAGACTACCACCCGACGTGCCCCCGGTACTCTTGCACTACCGAGACCAGCGATCAGTGCTTCGTATTCTGCTTCATTATTTGATGCATTGAAGTCCAGGGTCAGTGCTTGCTCAATGACTAGTCCTTCTGGAGATTGAAGGACAACGCCGGCGCCTGCTCTTCTGGTTGTTGACGATCCGTCAACGAAGACTTTCCAGGCTGACTTAAGGAATTTTTTCCAAGACTGGTCTTCCTCGGTCTCGGTTTCAGCTTCACCATTGCTCTTGGGGTCCCCCAGTTCGGTATCGAGCGAGGTCGGTGCCGAACTAGGAGAGGTGAATTCGACGACGAAGTCTGCCAGGACCTGTGCCTTGATTGCCGTTCTGGGTTGATATTGGATATCGAACTGATCCAGTTTGACGGCCCACTTGGAGATGCGACCAGAAAAGTCCGCCTTGCGGAAGAGGGATTTGAGTGGGAATTTCGTGATGACCACCACCGTGTGCGTCTGGAAGTAATGGGAGAGCTTGCGAGAGGCACTGATCAGTGCTAGTGCTAGCTTTTCAAGTGACAGGTACCTGGTCTCAGCGTCGAGCAGGGTCTTGCTGGTGTAATAGATGGGGTACTGCTGCTTGTTGCTTTCTCGAACCAGCATGGTCCGAGACTGCAAGGTAAAGATAGAGAAAATCGTCTTGCGACGGAGTGGACAAAAGTGGTGGTGAGGAGAGGTACCTTTTGAGCGTTTCCAGTGCCAAGTCGCATTCAGGAGTCCTTTGGAACTTGGAACTTTTCTTCAGGAGCTGAAAGAAAGGACGGCACTTGTCCGAGGCTCGGCTGATGAAGCGGTTGAGTGCAGCAGCCATTCCTGTGAGTTGCTGGACTTGCTTGGCCGAGGTAGGACGCTGGATTGACTGTATGGCTGCGATCTGTTCGGTATTAGCCTCGATCCCTCTTCTGGTCACCAAGCTGCCCAGGAATTTGCCAGAACCGACGCCAAACGCACACTTGGAAGCATTTAGTTTGAGCTGGAACTTTCGGAGGATGGCAAATGTTTGGCGTAGGTCTGCCAGGTGGTTCTTCGATTCCTTGGACTTGACTACCATGTCATCAATATAGACCTCCATCGTCTTCCCGAGCTGGTTCTGGAACATTCTCGTGACCATCCGCTGATACGTTGCCCCGGCATTCTTCAGTCCAAAGGGCATCACCTTATAACAGTAGATGCCTCGAGGTGTTATAAATGCAGTTTTTTCCTCATCAGATCCGTGCAGCGGGATCTGATGGTAACCTCGGTAGGCGTCTAGGAAACTCATCCTCTCATGTCCCGATGTGGCGTCGATCATCTGATCGATCTTTGGGAGGGAAAAGTTGTCCTTGGGGCAAGCTTTGTTGAGGTCGGTGAAATCCACGCAGACCCTCCATTTGCCGTTCTTCTTTTTTACCACCACTGTGTTGGCGAGCCACTGGGGGTAGTGCACCTCGCGGATCGCCCCAGCTTCGAGGAGCTTATCCATCTCTTCCATTACTGCCTCTGTCTGCGGGATCCCCGTTCTGCGAGCCTTCTGCACTATGGGCTTGTGTCCGGGATCCACATTCAGCCTGTGACACATGACCTCGGGGTCGATTCCCCGCATCTCATATGGAGTCCAGGCGAAGACATCCTTATTCAGAAGTAGGAAGTCTAGCAGCTCGGCCCTCTCAGTGTCGGGGAGCTGGCTACCCAGCATGAAGTAGCGCTCGGGGTCTTCAGGATTGATCCTGACCTCGGTGAGGTCCTCTATGCTTTTCTGCCCCGCTGTCCGCCCAACATCCTCAATCTCGGCTTCGAGCTCGGCCATATGCACTTGTCTCGGCTCCGCCTCCCCAAGTGTTACGGCTATGAGGCATTCTCGGGCCATTTGCTGATTTCCACACACAGTCACAATCTCGAACGCCCCGTCAGGCTTGGCTAATGGAAACTTGAGTTTTTGATGTAAGGTGGAGGGCACTGCTTCCATGGCATGCAAGCCAACTTCGTCCCATGATCACATTGTAGGGGGATGGCGTGTCCACTACCATAAAGTCTGTCATCTTCGTTGCGCCTCCGATCCGGACTTCAAGTGAGATCCTGCCTTTGGGGTACACTGGTTCGGCGCTGAACCCCACTAGAGGAACATGAGCCTCCTGCAGGTCGGATTCGGTTAGGCCAAGCTGCTTAAAACAACTATAGTAGATGACCTCGGAGGAGCTCCCCGGATCCACAAGGACGCGCTTGGTAGTGTAATTGTTGAGCCGTAGGGTGAGGATGAGAGCATCATTATGGGGGAGCTGGACTCCCTTCAGGTCCTCGTCTGAGAACCAAATCCTGGGCCTTTCCCTCTTAGCCCTATTCGGGGCGCTTTCTAACTCTGCCGACATCACCTGCTTGCCATGGGCAGCCCTCCTGGCTTCTGACCGAGCTCGGGCGCTTTCTTTGCTTTGGGCGGGGGCCAGGTGGATGACGTTGATGATTCCTGCTGGTTCGTCACCGTCCTGGCCATCATGGGGTGCAGCGCGCTGCTGAGTTTGGTTGACCCTTTCTTCCTTCTTGATGTACTCTTGGAGGTGCCTGTCTTTAACGAGCCTTTCAAGGTGGGACTTTAGCGCAAAGCAGTATTCGGTCATGTGCCTGTGCTGCTTGTGGTAGGCGCAGTTCTTCTGTTGGTCTCGGGTAGACGGGTCGCTCATCATCGGCCGCGGCCACTGGAAGTATGGTTCTGCCTTGATCCTGTTCAGGATTCTGTAAATGGGCTCTCTGAACACAACACTGATGGCTCTGTAGGAATCACCGGCAGGCTTGGGGGGCTGGAACCTTGGTCTCTTGCTGTTATCCGAGGAGATTGAGAAAGAGCGGGCGGGCTTCCTCTTATCCGACCTCGGCCTAGGGAATGTCCCTTCCCCGGTGGAGGCTTGGTGCTTCTTTGGGAATCCAAACCGCTCTGTGCCGTGGGCCTCGTCCTCCTCTTGCTCAATGTACTGCTTTACCCTTGCCATCAGTGCTTTCATCGTAGCCACAGGGTTCCGGACCAGGTCTCTGCGGAGATCGTTTCCTGGGAGTAAGCCCTCCCTGAAGCACATGATGGCGACTTCGTCGTTGGCGTCGGTAATCTGGTTGTATATCGTCCAGAATCTCCTGACGAAGGCAGTGATATTCTCACCGTCTTTCATCCGGATCGCCATGAGATTGCTTCCTGTCTTTGGGATGACGCGGTGTGCTTGAAACTCTTCAAGGAAAGAGCTCCGGAGCTGCCACCAGCTCGAGATCGATCAGGGGAGAAGCGCGCAGAACCACCGGAGGGGGAGGTCCCCCAGGCTGGATGAGAAAACCCTGCAGTTCAAAAGACCGACGTCCCCCCAGACCGACATCCGTTGAGTGAAATGCCGCAGATGCGCCTCTGGGTTCGAGGCTCCGTCATAAAGAACGAACATCGGGACGCTAAATCTCTCGGGGAGAGAGAAATTTTTGATTTCCTGCGAAAAGGGGGACATGCCTTGATCGTCCTCTTCATGCTCATCTGTTTGGTCTCGGGCAAACTCGATCTCGGCCAAGCGGGCCTGGACCTCCTTTTTGACGTAATGGTCCAGCAACTCCTTGAGGTCCGCCCGGTCATCTGGTCTCGGTGATTCCGGCTCGTGCCGCGATCCCCCGAGGCCACTAGGCAGATGACTGCTGCTCGAGCCCTCCTCCTCACAGCGGTATCTCCTTCTGCTGTTGAGGACCTGCCTCAGGTCTCGGTTGTCCGGGTGTGCCTGCTGTCGCCTGGGAGATGGACCACGAGACTTCATCTCATTCATTTCGAGTCGTTCCTCGAGGCGACGAATCACCTCGTCTTTATTTTGGAGGGCCTGGTGCTGGGCATTGAGCTCTTTGAGCAGGGGGTTGTCATTTCTGGCTCCATGGGTTTGATGAAAGGATTGGCCGTCGTCGTGGATGCGCTGGTGGGACTGACGGGACCCCGTCCTGACGGGGGTCTTGCCTCGTCGTCGTAGATCGGTCGTGGAGGCGTTCTGTTGCGGACCCCCGTGTGGCTGCTCACCAGTGTGGTGGAGAGTCTCACGACGGCTATCTTGGCGGAGGCGCGTGGTTATGGGCCGAGACGAAGAGGCCGATTGGACGATGCCCTCCACGTATGCGGCACTCGACTTCCTCCCCGACCTCCTCTGACGCGGGGTTCCTGATGGCTCCTGTCCGATGGGAGGAACCCCGGTCGGTTCCGGAGGGGGAAGAAGAGCAGAATGAAGGCCAGGGGGTGGTTCCGAAACAACCGGCTGGGGTGGTCGCGACTGTAAGAATGGTGGAAACGCAGGTTGCTCCCGTAGCAGTAAGGACGATGCTTTTTGGGACTTCGATGGTCCTCCGCCACCGTATCTGGTCTTTGGAGGCATTGCTTTTGTAGAGGCTTTGACACGGATCCTGTTCCCACAGACGGCGCCAACTGTAAGTGCCTAAAAATTACGGACTTAGCTAATGGAGGATTAAGCTCCTGATTTGAGGATTTTGGGGAGAACGAAGGGAAAGGATCGGGCCTCCGATGACCTGAAAGGGAGAAGATAACAATCAGAGACCCTGGCTATGGGTAGCCGAAGGCCCTTCGACGCTCAAGTCAGTGTGAGAACTGAAAGAGAAAAGAGAAAGAGAGCTCTGGGAGGGGAAGATTGTGCGTACCTCGCATGGTTTTCCTTTATACAATATATATAGACGTGAGAGTCATCATGGCACTGTCCACATGAAGGGATGGCAGTCCCATCAGCGTGTATTCGTACCTCCTGAGTGGGGGTAGGTAAAAAGGGAATGTCCCATCGGACCAGCACCCCTTGCCTATGGACATGACTTTAGATAAGGCGTGCTCCTTATCTAGGTCCGGCGCCCACTCTGTTTTCAGTTTGTCGATCCCGTCATGGCAGCGCATTTATGGCTACATTTATGGCTGAGTGACAGGGGCCGAGGTCGGGCAGAGGTTAATACCGAGATCGGGACTCGTGACGAAGCCACCGAGACTCGCTCCATAATTCTTCCGAGATGGCGTCGCAGCCGACCTTGGATGGTACCGAGACCGATGGTAAACTGAGACTGGGGATGGCCCCCACCCAAATCCTTGAGCACGGAACGACCCCACACAATTAGCTAGTCTTGAGTGTTTAGTGATTGTTTAATGTCATTTTATTATTGGAGAGAGTTCAACAAAGTAATTGTTAAATGTGCTTTTGTTATTTACATGAGGATAAAAACTGTGATGAAGATGCACATGAGAAAAGATTGTAGTAATGAGTACATATATATCATTTGAAACATAGTAGACCAGCCACAAGAGGAAGGGCTGTATTAATACCAGTTTGAGAATCCAGGAGGCCTCTCTCTCTCTCTCAATACCAGTTTGAGAATCCAGGAGGCCTCTCTCTCTCTCTCTCTCTCTCTCTCTCTCTCTCTCTCTCTCTCTCTCTCCTAACAGTTCTGTGCTACCAGTACAAGTGTATGTTTTAAATACTAGACCAGCTATCTGTTGCAGGGATGGTTTGGACCATCCTGCTTCAGAGGATGGTTCAGCATGATGCTATAATCATATGCTAAAGAAATAAAAATGAACTCTAAAAATGAGCAGTTTGAAGAGTTTAACGATTGAATTGTACTGTTCGGACACTTTGACCAGGGAAATTTCCTCCACCGAGCACGGTGCTTACGATGAGGTGAGCAACGCGTGCCACAACCCGTAGTGGAGCCCAACTAATGATCCATTCAAGCATACTATTAGACAGTGACTCCACATGATAGTCACCGAACTTGAATTTGACATCTATCCAAATGTACTGAACTACTGACTTATACTTATTTTGAAGGTGCAAATTTATCGCGGACTTGTACTTATTTTAAACGGTGAAAATTTATTGCAGCGTCATCTCATCAAGTGGGTAGGATGACGATTCAAGCCTTCATTCCAATTAAAAAAGGTAGGTGGAGGGGGAATGAAGAAACTAGGTGGCCCCAGGTGGCCTCCAGGTGCCTTTGATTTAGAAAGGGTAGTTTGGCCTGATTAATGCTGAGGTTGAACTTGGATTTTCCTGTCTATGCTTTGGGTCAGCGAGCTCGAGGATCCATCCACGTGCTTCACGTGATTTTACGAATTCGTGTTTGTTTATTTTTATGCAGTGGTTTGTCCTCGATTTGCAGTCAGCCCATAAAAAAACACTGATGGTGGCAGGTGTGTCAGATACTGTGGTTATTCCATCCCCAGTGGCACCAAACTATTAAACGTTTTTTTTAATTTCTTCCACAGTAGCTATGGTGCTGGAGACCCATTGAAACCATGTAAGTGGGATAGCTATCAACTTTGGGTGAGGTAAAGGGACCTTTCTGATGAGGGAATTTTCCAGTGAGAAAAGGTGGCTGCCAAAGGTTCGAACCCATGGGAACCAATTTTCACTATTGACCGTTTTAATTATGTACATGATTCATTTAGAAATTTTCATTTAGAACATTTTTGAGATTAAAGTAGAGATTTGTTACCCAAATTTTAGCTACAAAACCCATCATAAGAACACCTCTGGAATTTGTGCAATTTTGCAAAATTTCAGCCAATTTGCCAGTTTTGCAATTGCAATTTGTATCTCAATTTTGGATATAACTACTCTTATAAAAGAGAGAAAGATGATGTACTTTTTCCACTACACACACGTCCAATAAAATACAAGTTGTGGGGCCCACTCTTATATATATATATTTATTTTGTATATGTATTTTATATATAGATAAAGATCGGGACATAATGAGAATTTTTCAATTTGTCTAAAATAGATTTTGGGTCAGGCTTGGATTTAGAGAGGTTTTAAGGATCCGGGTCAAGATAATTTAGAAGACTAAAAAGTTTAGGAATTAAAAATAGCTACCCAACGGTACCATAATCTCAAAAATCTAAAATTACGAAAAAGCCCCCTAAATTCTCTAGAAAATTACTAACTACACCCCTACTAGACCCAAATGAACCCAGATCCTGACCAAACTTGGCATACACGATCCTAATAATTTTTTTAATCTCTTCTATTGAGTAGATGTTGATATTTTAAACGTAATAAAATTTCGTTTTAATACATTCCAATAAATCGAGTAATTTTTTTTCGAATTCTTTGTTTTTTTCTTAAGGTGGTGGAGAAAAGAAAAGAAAAATGTGGATAAGATTGGAATCTATCTCAAATCAATATCTCAAATGTTTTTTTTTCCCTCTTCTTTTTTCAATTTTCTTTTAACATTCTTTTTATCCATATACTACAAAATTTTCAATGCAGGGAATTTTGTGGATATGAGGTTTTTTCCTCTGTAAGTAATTGTGTAAGGAAGAACATGATATTTTAACAGATTCTTCATTGACTCTTAGCTTCTTTTGGAATGAAGGGAGTTTTCATACATGTAAGTAAATACTGTCTACTAAAATTATTATTGTTTGATCGTGTCTTCTTCTTCAATATTTTTTTAATGTTGCAATAAAATTTTCATTCTAAGAAAAATTGGTGCAACCAGAGTTAAGAAAATAATGATGAAGAGTTGGTTTTTTCTTTCTCATTCCTGTTTTGGCCAAAATTAGGCCCATTGATAGCCTTCGTGCTCTGATAATTTTAATTATATGTATGTTTTATTTCTTGAATCTCAACTGCAGGCTTCCAAAGTGTGCGTGTTTTGTGTTTCCTTATGGTAGAACTTTGTCTTTAGTTCTCACTCTATGTTTGGAATATGAATTTGTGCATAGCATTTAAATGTAAAATTGTAACTGTTTTATTATGTGAGATAGGAAAATGGAAAACTCAAAAAGAAAGTGTCTTGGTTGAAAAAAGTAAAGTAGACAATAACTAAAAGGACGATGCTATGAGGCATGGAAAAACTTTCCATTATCTGTTAGAATCTGTTTTCCTTCTCCATAGAGTTGAAGGGGAATGACTTCTTTTAAAGCAGATGCCAAAAACATAATCCATATTTGTATAAAAATCTGACATTTTATTTTATTTATTTTTCCTGTTTTAGTTTATGTTAGTTAAAGTCTTACGCTTTAGACCAAGGCCTCTTCAATCGTCACCCTTCAAATCCTTCAAGAGTGGGATAAGACCAATAAGCACTCATTTGTGGTTCTCATTGAACCATTTTGTTCACTAATTTCTAAATTTTTATTCAGTTTTTTTTTTTTTTTTGTCGTTTGTAAAATTAATTGTGAGATATGGTACAATTAAAGAATCATTTCAAAGGAAAACTATTTCAGATTTTATCATTCCAAAAGTTTTTTTAGTCTTTCGTGGCACTATTTTGTCCACCCCGGTTAATAAACTAAGCCAAGGTGGGAAAAACAAAAGATTTTAACTATGCACTATTTACTCCATTATGTGGTTCATGGTGTACCTACTGTCTTTTAACTCTGAAAACTTAAATGCCATGTGCTTTTTCAATAATAAACCTTGAACTACGACATGATGAAAATAAAAAAGAAAATGAATAGTATATTTTATAATGGATCAAAAGAAAAGGAATCAAGTGTATTTTACTTACTATCTTTTGGTGTTCAATACTTCCAATTTTGTGGGTACTTTAAATAGTACTTTGCCGTCAGTTTAAAAGTCGCGGCAAAAGGTATTAGCTAGCTTGCTACTTGTGTTATTGTTACTGGTGGCCAATTGGTGCTTGTGTTATTATTCAAATACCAAATTGACTACACACGAGAGAATTAACATTCTCTTTTTTGTTTTTACCTGAAACAATGCTAATTGTGCAAATAGTTTCTATTTATTTATTTATTTTTATTTTTATTTTTTGGTGGAACAAAAAGATACTTGAGCGGTATTTGTATTTGAAATTTGAGAGTTAAGAACATCAGAGGGCTTCGGGAGGTTTTCAGAAGATATGAGATTATTTTCTTTGTACGGATGTAACCCTTTGTTATTATTTTTTAAATATTAACCCTTTAATCTTTTGTACACTAACTTTAAATATTTGTAATTTGATGTTCCTTCAGTTGTATATTATTTATTATGGCCTTTGAAAAAGGTATAGGGACCTCTAAAACTTATAAGCACATTCCATATATATACAGGTACTTCGTTTCCGTTATTGCTTTATGTTTAGTTTTTTCTTTTTCTTTTTTAGAAAAAAAGTAGCAACTAACAAAATATCATAAATAAGAAAGTGAAATGTACAAACTTAAACTCATTTTATATCCACCTTGTTTTTTTCTCTCTTTTAATGAAAGTTACCCTTAAAAAATTTTAAATATTCTTTTCCCTTTTATTTCATGTGTTTGTTTTTTATTTAGTTAGAATAATTGAGTTTTCAATCTGACATAATAGTTGTATTGATCTTAATTTATACCCCTGTTGGAAGAATAACCACAAGTTGGATAATATGATAACTATTACTAAATATTGGTTCTCTTCTGATATTAGTAATTGCTAAAGATAATTCCATAAATGCAATTTTGTGGTAGGTTTTATAGATTGCTATCGTAAAATTGTTGTTGTTCAATATAATTTTTAGTTTCTTAATATACAACTTTTGTATAAAAAAACTACTATAAAAGGGCATTTCAAGGGCATGAATATATTTATTTATTATTGCTCTTACTCATGAGGTTTAAATTGAAAAACTTTGATCATTTACATTTACTTCTTTCATCATTGCGAGCTTCTTCTTCTTCTTTTCATATATTTCAATGAAACGCCTTGCCTTTCCTTGAAGGGAAAACGAGAATCTCATAGAAACTACTTGTTATGCTAACATTGCTACTAACTTCAGAGTCAGTGAATGAAGTGGTCGTTTTAAGTGTAAACAACTAAAATGAGTATTTGATGCCGAGCTACAACAAATTCAGTTTGTTTTCGTTCGTTTCGAATTTTTCTCACTTTGATCAACACTCCCATCCTCTATACAGATCAAAGCAGAAGAGTTGATCTAGATACATGTATTACATTCTTATGTATTTCTTAAGAGGAAGGTCCAGTTCTTTTGGCAGATTTATATTTGTATTTTTTTATTTTTTGGTATTTTTTTTCCTATGGATATCTCTATTTGTGAGCTTCCATTTAACTGAACTTTTATTATTACTTTGTATTATCATTTTCTTACAGGATATAGAATATAGCACTTTGTATCAAGCAAAAGAAGATGCTAACTCTTGGAGAGGTATTGTCTCTTTTTACCTGATAGTGGTCCATCTTATAAAATTAAACAAAGCACATGTTAAATACTAATATTGATCAATAGGTGCTCTACAAATCTTCCCGTCAGAATTCATATCATAGTTCCACCATTGTTGATCCCTATCGCTTGAGGACAAGCCGTATTACTTCATTATTCTTGATGGTCGGTGTGAGATGTTATTCTTCTTTGTAAGTTAAGACTAAAACCACCATCTCAGTTTTATTATTCTGATGTCCTTAGGCAAGATATAATTAATTTTTTTCCTTAATAGAATATGATTTTGTAGTGAACATATAATGTTCATAATAATTGGTTAGAACAGTAAGCTCATCTGGTTCTTAGTTTTTATTTTTATTTTTTATAAAATTGAACGTTATCAATTTGACTATGTTTTTCAACTGGACTCCAACTTTAGCAGGTCAAATCTACCCAGGAAACTGATAAGTCGACCTGACAGGTTAAATAAAGTAAATTTAAATTTCTTTATACACATTCATGATAAAATATCTAGAAATATGTTATTTATATCCTCAAAAATTTATATAAATTCTATATCAATTGTCTTTTGAGATCTCATTTTTCTCACTATATCATTGTTTTATTGTTTTCAAACGTATAGGAAAAAAGCAGTATCAGTTGTATTTGGACATTGCACGGGTCTTGCAATTTATAATCACTCATTTTCTGTTAAAATTTTATAATTAAATGTATTGAAGCTTCTACTGAATTTTTTAATAACTTTATTTTTTAAAGATTTTCTTAGTAAAATTGTGTGTTCGGTGCACATGCAGGGTCTACTAGTGATGAATAAAAGGCTCATTGCAAGGCATGTGATAGGGTTTGACTGATGATAAGTGGGACCTGTTTACTTTTCTAAAGCGAACTAGGGATGATCTCAGAGGTGGACTCAACCTATTGCAGGGCCCACAGTGGAAAGCGGATAGCAACGTACGCATTATCGTTTTGGTGTCATATGGGAAGCGAAATCAACTCATTAGGGATGTAAATGGGTATCCGATTTTTCTATTACACGGAGATTCCGATCTGTTAATAATTGGGTTTGGATCCTTATTTGGGTTTCGATAAGTAAATCGGTTCAGGTCCCCTTTTTCTTTTTACCTGTGACTTAAACGGGTCTGCGTCTAGTTCCACCTTGACCTGACATATTATATCAATTTTTGAAAAGAAACCTCCTAAAAGCTATTTTTTTTAAATCATTTAGTTAGTTTTTTCTAAATCATTATCTACTTGACGCGGACTAGGATTTGGACTCGTCACATATGCGAACCGGCTTCGATTCCGATTCCATCTTATTATTAATGGTTCTGGTTCCGGAACCAAGAAATTAATTCCAAACCGGGTCCCAATCCGAGTCCGGGTCCATCTTCACATTAACGATTTTGGGTTCAGATCCACCATATACCCGGACTGAAACCGACCCATTTACAATCTTAGAACGGATAAATACGCACAAATGCTAGCAAACGCACAATGAAAAAAAAAAAAAAAAAAAGTCTTCAGCTAGCCATTCCTACCAAATCCTCAAGGCATTAGTAGAGGCGAAAATACTTTTCAATATTCCCCAGCCAACGCACTTTAGGCGACATGTTTTTTTTTATTATTATTTTGCGCCGAGTCGTTCCTCATGGAATTCAAACTCATGACTGGTTGACTCTGATATTATTTTAAATTTTTTTAGCGGTCACTGTGTGGAAAGGAGCGTGGGACACTTTTTTAGTGCAACTCACATCAGAAGGTGATTGGAGTGGGGCCCACCACAAAAAAACTGTTATTAGGAACTGTGGGTCCGACCACTTCCACTACTCTCTTCTTGGCCTGTGCCTGCGTGGGATTCTTCATTTCCATTTTAGTAAATAATAATAGTAATGTAATGGACGGCTGCTATTAACAGATTAAAGACAGATGAAGCGGATATTTCGTAAATTAAATATGGAAAACACTTCAAATCATTCACTTGATTCCTGGCCTATTTGTTAAAATTACCTGCAGGTGGAGTAAAATAAAATATAAACAAAATAAGAGAAGGTCAAATCAAAGGTACTTGCTATAAAAACATCTCTATTTTAACCAGGAAAGGTCAAAACTTACTTTCTCACGACTGAGATGGCAAAAGGCCCTCTAAACATTATAAAAAAGCGTAAAAAAACTATTTTTTTTTTGGGAAAAAAGCATTATACCTATCTGAACTTTGACCGCTTTGCAGAGTGATCCCTGAACTTTGGTATTTGTGACGAAACCTACCTGTAGTTTTAGTTGACATGCAAAATGGACGGATTCTGTTAGTATTAACAGTGTAGGTCGTATAAAATGTGTTTGGTGCATACTGGCGCCAAATTACTTGCCTTAAAAGACTTATTTGCCCTTGAACCACACCTAGGCAAATTTTTTTTCCAGCCATATCAAATGAATTTATCTTACCTTTTTTTTTTAAGATCTCTTTTTGTAATAATATCTGGTTTTCTCTGCACATTCTCTTGTATGTAGATCTCACTTCAAAACCACAAAAGCTGAGATCTTTCTAAGTTATAGTGCAGGAGACGATTTGGGGTTTTGTTGATTCGATTTGAGATGGGATTTCAGCTTTTGAATGTAATCCTGATTTTTTAGTTCCGAAAGATCATGTCATTTACCTTCGACACAGCAGAGCATGTGGAATCAATCTTTCTGCCAACAAAAGCTGATCTTTCAGCTTTATCATCACCCTGGGCAATATGCCTTGACCTTTTGGCAAGATGCAAATCATCACTGGTAGCCATCTTGTGTTTTCTACTGCAATCATCTGTTAACAATCCCACGTCTCAGTCCTTCTCAACATTGCTTAATTAACGTTGTCTTCTTACAAACACAAGCTCTAAGTGAACCATCCGCTCTAACCAAATGCTTCTTGCCTTCAGACGAGCTTTTGGCTTTTTTCCAAGATCTTTTATTCTCCATGCTTTTGAAAGGAGATTTTTAACTTAAAAAATGGGAGGAGAATTACCAATTAAATAACCTACCAGGGCATTGCCCCAGTTTTTTGGACAGCTGCAGAGGAGTCATCCTCATCAAACTCTACATGGTGGGTCGGATCCTTTGAAAGATGGACTTGGTGATGTAAATCCCTTGTCCTATCTGTATGGAGTTGAAATAAAGATGCCCATGTAGCAGAAGACCGAGCATCCACCTTCTTGACCGTCGGATTCGTAAAATGCCCATCTCCGTTGGATTTATGAATCCCATCCAACGCATCACGTTCATCAGCAGACACCAGACTTCTTGCTTGCTTTTCAACCTGCAAAGTTTGACACGTGCTCCCATCTACATCAAATCGTGCCATAGAAGGAATGGGTCCCACACGATTTGCTAATGCATTTCTTTCATCTCCTATACGGATTTTGGCCTCAAGGATGAGATCACGTGGCACTTCAGGCGGTATTGAATTTTCTTGGTGTTTCCTAATGACTGACTTTAGAACAGAGACTTTAGAATGTTGGTCTTCAGCATACGTAAGCCATAATCGAATTTGCTCCTTCAGGAAAGCTGCATCGTGACGACCAGATGGATTGGAGGTCGTCCCTCCATCCATACGGTGAAAACCGGCCAAGGTATCGTGGGGAAGACGATCGCCAAGGAGCAAGTGAAAAAAAGAACCCTCTGAAAAAAAAAGAACCCTCTGAAAAAAGGAACCCTCCATCTTCTTTTCCCCATCACTTTTAATTACCCTTCGTCCGAACCAGAACCCTCCATCTTCTTTTCCCCATCACTTTTAATTACCCTTCGTTCGGACCAGAGCATTTTGTACGGAAGGAAATGGCCAAAGGTGGAGACCCATCTTTGCCATCAATCTGAAAGATGGGAAAATCTTCTTCACCATTAACGCTCAGCCTCACAGTGAATCCACCGCATTTCAATGTATCCCTTACCGTTGAGCCCTAAGAGGCATGGAGAGAGGATTGCTGGGCGGAAGATGAACCCTAGCCGCAAGCGAAAGAGGGCAAATGAACAAAAAAAGCGAAGAGAGATCTTATATATGGAAGGGTAAATTTGCTATTTCCTATATTCCGTCACGTCCGTTTGTATTTGCATGTTAATTAGAACTACAGGTAGGTTTAGTACAAAATACCAAAGTACAAGGACTACTCTGCAAAAAGACCAAAGTACAAGTAGGTATAATGCTTTTTTCCCTTTTTTTTTAACGAAAAAATTATTCTCTTGCTACACTAAATGACAAAAAACAGTGGGTTGGAATAGCTTTTCACTGTCATTTAATACTTTTTCTCTCATTCTCATGTTTACTTTTGATTTGGTCATTTACGTTTTTTTCTTTTTTTATCGCAAGGGTGTCCAACTTTTTTGATGACAGACTGTTTTGGCCTCTCACACTCACCAGATAAATCAGGCCTTTGCTTAGGCAAGTGGGCTTAGATAAGAGTATGAGTTTAAAAACACAACCACTCATTTCTGAACCGTAGTTCTATCCAACTGTGTTATTTCTTAGATGTTGATTTAACTATTTACTTCACTCTACGTTTGACAATTTAATAAGTTAGTCAAAATAATGTAAATCCTTCGTTTTACAACAAGGGGTTACATCAAAAGTATTTATATTCAAAATTTCTTCATTTAAAAAAACAACATCCCTTCTCCACTAAAAGATTAAAAAACACACTTTTTATATAAAAAAAGTTAAAATGATTTCCTATTGATTCGTTAAAGATAAAATGCCATTATAATCATTTTATATTTTATTTACTATTGATATGATACTTTAATTTTATTTTATTAGTAAATTGCCAGTATGGTCAAATTACGTAATGACTATAAACGGGTGTCTGTTCTCTACGTTTATTTAGAAAGGTCTTGTTACTGAAATGTCACTGTGGGGCTATAGGGAGTTTATCGGGCTTTTCTACGGCCGAAGGAATTAGTCCCGTCCAAAGAGTTGAAACCACTAATAGAAAATAATAATAATAATTGTTACTTAAATGTAATTATAAATTTTCTCCACGTCACGAAGAAAACGTATTTGTAGTTGACTGCAGAAGCAGTAGAGGACGATCAATTCTTCCCTCGCTTTTTACCCTCTCTGCAACTCTCTCGCATTCATCCATTCATAAACCCTAAAACGTGTCCATCTCTCGATCATAAACCCTCCCTAACTTCAAACCCTACAAAATCGAACCAACGCTTCCCCTCAGATCGCCCCCTTCCCAAGGTAAAACCCCCGAATCAATACCCTCCAACGATCTGATTTTCTTCAAACAAAGCAACTCTCGCTGATTCTTACAAGATTCTTTTCATCCAATTCCGTTTCGATTTCATCATCATTTCTTGATTTTCATTCATTTGCAGCTTTCAGCTCGAAAATCCAGTAAATCTCATCTAGTTTGACGGGATTTCAGGATCTAATCTGAAAGAATATGATCTGATTGCAGACATTTCCGTTTGTTCCTATGTGTTTCACTGATTTTGATTTCTTTGCAGGTTAAGATCTAATTGTGGAGTGATAATGTCGAGGAAGATGCTTATTGATGGTGAGCTGAGTGATTCGGCGCAATACGATTTCGATTTGTTTGTGATTGGTGCTGGCAGCGGTGGTGTTCGGGCGTCGAGGACGTCAGCTGGATTCGGAGCTAAGGTATAAGGAAAGAAGTGATTGATCTTTAATAGCTTCACTGTTAAGAAATGCAGATCTTTTATTAATTTGAAATGTGGTCTTTCCATGATGTTGACTTTGTTTTGCTTAAGTGGTGATTTACTATGTCTTGCTTTACTGATTACTGTTGAGGAAAATGACATATTTTGTGAGGAAGAGATATTGTGGTAAGACAATAGATATAATTCATGTTGTTTACAGATGACTGTGCAGATTGTGCTCTGGTAACATTTAGTTGAAGTTTGGTAAAAAAAAGCAGGCTGACCATAGGAGGGGTTTTAGATCCAAGATGACCATCTGGTGGCTCTGTTTTAGATGGGGTATAATCTAAAAATCACAGCAGTCAGAAATCCTACTTATTTGATCAGAAGGCATTTGAGGAAATGAAATGGACTGCTACAAGGAAAATGGTACAGATAAAATCTAATGATCTGTTCCCTTGGTGACTCACATTTTGGTGTGAGGAAAGTCAGGGAAATGATTGAATTAAACCTCGTCATTATTCTAGGGATGCTGGCTCTCAGAATCATCATATTGGGTTTAGGCTTACATGTCCAATTTTGACAATTTCAGTTCATGTACATCCATGACATTGCTATGGTGGGTGCTTGTGGATGAATATCCGGACCACATTAGCCAAGTCTTGCTCTGCTTCAAAGGCTCTGATACCATTTCCTTTTAGATGTTTTAATTTCTTTTTAATATTTCGGTTTAGTGATGACCCTGGACTTACTACCAATAAAAAAGAAAAATAAATAAATAAGAGGCCTGAAATCACTCTTTGGTTAAGCATTTTCCATGTTGACATTGTAGTTTGATATTCCATGATGTTGATTTCTTTACGCCTTTTGCTAGGATCATCATCCTTATGTAATCTTTTGCGTAACTTTATTTTCTCAGTAAAAATATATGAGAGATAGATGGTGTATGATGCTATAGTAATAGAATACTTCTTTGCATGTTGAGATTTTATTTTATTTTTTATTTTGCTTTAACGACCTTGATGATTTTTCCTCTCATTTTATTGGCAACTTAATATGGTTAGTTTTTCCTTAACAAAATTTGTGAATTTCAATGCAAGGTTGCAATTTGTGAGCTTCCATTTCATCCAATCAGCTCAGAGGTCATTGGAGGAGTTGGTGGAACGTAAGTTGATCATAAACTAAAAGCTTTTTATAGGCATTTTTTTTTCTCATTGTCATTTTTGTGAAGATGAGATCTTGCACTTGAATTTTTGGGCACCTTCTGTGAGATCCGGTGGGCCCTGTCAGAGTGATAGATCCGGTTAAAATCCGGTGAGCCCATCACCCACCAAAGAAAGCGAGGGATACTTGGATTGCACAAGTCCCACATCGGAAACATCCAAGTCTAGAGCATGGGCTTAGGTACCCATGGGTTACCATCTACCAGTGGCGGACCCAGGATTTTTACTTAGGTGGGGCTAAACTTTTACTTGACCTTGCTAACTTTTTTTCACATTGACAATACGAAAAATGTATTGCCTTTAAATAGACACAACTTTTTCCATGCTTAGATCTCCTGCCCAATTGAAGTGCCTTCTAACTCCCTCTTCCATGCTTAGATCTCCTGCCCAATTGAAATTACGATTTGAAAATTAAGGGTTCAAATTTAGGTATAGAGTAATTAGGATTATACTACATTTGAAGAGAGAGGAAGATTGCTTTATTTAGGGTTATTTGGTGTGAGAGACTAACTATGAGAGAACCGACAATGAGAACTCGATCGATGTGAGGATCTTAGACTCTTCGTAGAACGAGATCCATGCAAAGAGGATATGGTACTCTCGGTTGGAAGAAGATGTCCAAAGAGAAGATGCGTGTTTTCACCAAGATTTTGTAACGTGGGGCGATCACAATATTTAGACGTGGGGCAACTATTCAACCAAATATCATCTGATTTCAAATTTGACCTGGGGCGGTAAAAGGGTAGGTCCGCCCCTGCCATCTACTATCAGAACGTTCTTTTGGTAGGATGGGCCCTGTGGCGTTACACCTTCTATAAACTGAGGATTCTGCATTTTGTTGGGTTTCCATTTCCACTCTAGAGACAAAATTCTGCTTTCCTACCCTTCCCCATAGGAAGCAAAAATTGCTTCATATTTTTTCCTTTCCTGCATGGTAAACTGTTACAACAAATGATGGAAATGTGAGATTCGTGAAAAGTTAGAGCAATTTTCTTCTCTATTGCAGAATCCTGTTGTTACAAAATGTGTCCTTTAGTTTCTTTCTTCTAAAAGGTATAGGATTTTGAAACTGCACATGTGGGTGGGTAAGGAAACAGGTATTCCTAATTACTCACTGTCCACACTCAAATAATGCAGCCACAAAGAGATCTCCTTCAGAAGATTAGCTCTTAATTAAACCGAAATTCTTAATCCAAATGTTAAGATATGAATAGAAAAAGAAAAGGGCTATACTATGTATGCAAAATGCACTTACTTGAAAGGGACACACTTATCATGAATGCTTCACAAAATGGGCTGAACATTCCACACAAATGAATGCAAAAGCCATCACTGTTGCCACTTAACAAATGATTCTTTACCCAGTGACTGCTCTTTGTTTATATTTATCTCATAGAGACCTTTCACTGATGTGTTACATTATTTTAAGTATTGCTGTCTTAATCCTCAGTTGCGCTTAAGGGAGTTTGTTTTGCCCATAGGATAAGATGGCATACATAAAATGAATAAATGGTCTATCCCGAAATAATAGTCTCTCTTTTTTTTTAATTTAATTTTAGTAGATTGATCAATATGTGGTCTTTTAAATCTAGCAATAATGAAGCTTGTTCCTACAAGTCTCTGGTTTGTGCTTCTACTAATTGAACAGTGCAGCTTTTGTAGTTCTTCTATGTGATGATGCCATCATTGTGATATGATTTTGTAGGTGTGTCATTCGAGGTTGTGTTCCAAAAAAGATTTTAGTGTATGGAGCTTCATTTCGAGGTGAATTTGAGGTGAGATTATTAAAATGATATTAGTTTTCTTCAATATGGATTATACATGGGTTTAAGACAAGAGCTTGTGGCACAGTGAAAGGTGCTTACTATTGCAACCTTGAGGATGTGGATTTAAGTCACATTACGAATAATGATTATAGAGAAAAGAATATATAGATGGGTTTAATGGTACGACTACAACGAACTTTTTAGTGAGGAAATCATTCAGAAATGTGATATTTAATTTAACTAGATGTTACATGCTTTTGAGATTGAATCTTTAGCGATCATTGTTTAGTGTCTTCGTTGTTGCTACTATTATTGCTATCATTTAAGTTGGTGGTCATATGCCCCACCATCAATTCTATCCAATTTTACTGCTTTACTGTTTGAACCCAATTCTTAAATTTAGCCCAATTGCAACACCCTTTCTATTGGGGCTTCTTTCTTCAGGATAGGAATATAGGGCTTGGCCACCTTTAAATAGAGGAAAATTTACAGGCTAAAATATCAGCGAAGGAGGTACAAACAGATGATATGGTGTATAGGTCCCCCTTTTTCAATGCTTGAAACAAACAATTAGGTTAGAGAGAGAGAGAGAGAGAGAGAGAGAGAGAGAGAGAGAGAGAGAGAGAGAGAGAGAGAGAGAGACATATGTGAAACCAAATTTCGACTTTGTTTTTTTCTTCTTGGTGTTTTTTTATTTATATATATATTTTTTATAGAATTATATTGATCCCATAAGGTTTTTCCTTCTACAGGATGCAAAGAACTATGGATGGGAACTTAATGAGCCGGTTGACTTTAACTGGAAAAAACTTTTGCAGAACAAGGTTAGTGTTAAGTGTTAACAGGTGTGCTCTCTTTTTTTGTGTGTTTATGGGATTTATAATCTGTAATCTATTAATTTTCCCATGGGGTCTGTTTGCTGCATAAGATAAATTCATTTATCTGTATATTCTTATAGCGATAATGCATTTGTCTTCAAAACATGTTTGGTAGGGACCCCACAAGGCATGTCGCATGTGGCAATATAGAGAAAAGGCACCAATCATGTTTTTTTTTTTTTTAAGAATCCAATCATGTTTGTCCATATAGAAGACATAAATATACCATTAGTTAGAGACAAATCTCTAACATCGTTTTTGGATCTTTCTTTAATGTCTCCAGTGGACAAGGAACATTAGTGGGTTCCGCCATTGTTACCAACATGAGATGGGTTCCTTTGTGATTACAACGTTAGATTTGTCTCACTGTAGATATCCAACAGTAGATAGTCTCCACCATTATTATCAACATTAGATGCACACCACCACTATTTCCTTCATTAGATGGGTGCCACCATGAGTACCTAAATTAGATTGGTCCCATTGGCATCATGATTTCCAAATTATATGGGCTCCACATTGGACTACTAAAAGTTCCAAAATGGATGGGTCGCACCATGATTATCAACATTAAATGGGGCCGTTATGATCTTGTAACATTAGATGGGTCGACCCATGATTTCCAATATTAGATGATTCCCACCTTGATTCCAACATTAAACAGACCCCGCCGTTGGACTGACAATATTAGATGGTGTAACTGTCAACTATCAATACTAATGGGCCTACTGTGAACGGCCAGCAGTTTGTGGTAATATCATGAATGATCGAGCCATGGACCGAGTACCAACATTAGATGCATCCCATTGTGGTTTCCAACATTAGAACACCTCTAGTGTTGGTAATCATACTGGTACTCATTGAATGTTATTCTTACACAGTAGAATCCATCTATTGTTGGCAGTCCATGGTGTTGCTTATCTGATTTTGGTCATCACCCGTCTGTGCTCAGCCATACAGCATATTGTACAACATCAGCAAACAGAATATTGTGCAAAGTGCATTTTTCTCTATAAGAGCTGATTTGTATTGTAAAATGCATATCGATCATAAATAGGCAACAACATCAACAACACTATATATACGAATGGTACATCTGCAACCTATCAGTCTCCAAGTGCTTCAAATTTATCCCATTGAAACATATTTGATATAATTAGTAGAACTTTTTAAGCCAACCCAATGCAGTGACCATATTGCATTCCTTCTCATTCAATGAGCATCCACTCAGTATGGAGGGAGGGAGGGAGGGAGGGAGAGAGGGAGAGAGAGAGAGAGAGAGAGAGAGAGAGAGAGAGAGAGAGAGAGAGAGAGAGAGAGAGAGAGAGAGAGAGAGAGAGAGATGTCAACAATGTGATTTTTTTATATTTACTGATTCGATATTCATAGATGATTTTAATAAAATCATTTTCAATTGATGTTTGATATTGTTTTGGGTGTCTTGGTACTAAAACTTTAATTGATTTCTATAGCACTAAGCTAAGAAGTAACATCAATGATGGATCCATTAATAGTTCTGACCAAGGATACTAGGAACTGTATAAATCAATAACACCTGTCAATCAACCAAAGAAGAAAAAAAGGGCAAGTTCATAGGAAATTGCAACATGGACAGGGGAACCCTTGTCAAATGCTGAAATCTGAAATGGGAAAGGATCACTTAACTTATAAATGGTACATTCACTTATTCTGCATGTAATTTCAGTTCATCAGGCTGGATGGATTTCTTTCATTTCATCCAATTTTTGGATTTCTCACACTTGTGTGAGTTCTGATGTTACTTCTCTTGATGTTTTTATCATCTTCATCATCATCGTCATCACCATTACATCATCATTATTTTATTTTCTGGATTGTTAGGTGCGGTGACATATACAATTTTTCATGTTGTTGTAGACACAAGAAATAACCAGATTAAATGGAATATACAAGCGGTTATTGTCAAATGCTGGTGTAACATTATTTGAAGGCGAGGGTAAGGTAGTTAATCCTCATGGAGTTGAGCTCACACAGCCAGATGGTACCAAGCATCATTATTCAGCAAAACATATCTTGATTGCAACAGGCAGTCGAGCTCAACGTCCGCCAATTCCAGGGCAGGTAAAATATCTCAATAGAACTTGATTGTCATAATTAATATAGGTTCTGCTTTGTGGCATCATATGCAATTTTACTGTCTTAGATGTGGTAAGTCTTCGATGATGATGAGGATACTGCTGATGCTATGGGATCATATGTTCTCTTTTCCTTGTTTTCCAAATCCAAAATCCTGCTAGTTGCTTTGACTTTTACATTTACGTTAACATGGTGTTATAGAATCGACTCTTCTTAACATCCCACCAATAATGGTCCTACCATATATATTTTTAATGAATGTTATGTTAAGTTGGCCCACGACCCTTGAAGGGGCCCAAGGCCCATCAGTCAATCCTGTCCGGCAACCCACATCTCACGTGGATATTGATTTGGTCAATGTTGAGACAACTATACATATCTTAAATTGATTGCTTTCCTAACTTAGATCAGTTATTATTGTAATTAGTTAGTTTCCTTTGTGAGAGCCTTGATTAAGGCATGTATATTCCTATATATTGATGTTCTATCTCAAAGAGAGACGGACAGAAATAATACAAACTAAGAATAAGTTTCCTCCAAGTTCTGTGATCGTCATCTTGTCATGGTATGAGAGCATTCTGATAAATCTTTCCTCTTCTAGTCTTCTTCTTCGACTTGTTTGTCGAATCTTGGTGATAACAGTTATTGGCATCCTATCCTTGACTGTTCATGCATGTTAAAAATAGTTTTACATCAAAATCTTGAAGTCTGATCACTGTGGCCCACCACAGATCAGCCCAAGTTCATCACAGACATCATTTTATCTTGATCGACAGTTGATTCAGAGCCTTGTGGACGGTTGTTTGACTCAGCAGAGAAATCAGAGAACAGATTTAGGTTCTGGGAACCATTCACGTCAACAACTTGGAGCAACTCATCAGGGGCCCACCTTTGATCAGCACTGGAGCATCAGCAGAGCCTCCCATCTTGGTTGACCACTCATCCTAGAATTCTTGGACATTTTTTCAGCAATTTTCGATCATCGGAGGTAGGCCATCTACCATATTTTTTGGTATTTCAGTTTTGTCTATCAGATTTCATCTCAGCCGTTCAAAATTGTGGATTTTGGTCTGTTTTGAGTGAGACTTCTTCCAATAGTTGTGAAAATAGTCTAACCTTCCATCCCCAGTCTTTGATCTGATCATTGATCACCATCTGGGGACCATGTGGAAATTCTTCCACTGACGACAAGGTCGTCTGGAGTTTTTTTTTTCTCTGTTGTGCATTGTTGTGTGCTGTGGCCACGAGAGTCACTTGCTTTGCTGCTGCTGTTTCTATATTTCTATTAGAGTTCATCTCCATCCTCAGATCTGTGAGAAGATCAATTGGTGGGGCCCACGTACACCTTCCTGGTTGCTGCGGTTCTCTTTGTTGCTGTCTTGATCCCTTTTTTTTGCCAATATCAAGTTGAGATGGAAAAATATGAAGTTACCTTGATTCGTTTCACTGGAAAGAATTACCCTACTTGGTCCTTTCAGTTCTAAGTATACCTTGAAGTTAAGGAATTGTGGGGCTATATTTCTGGTTCTGACCCTACACCTACGGAAGATGAGAAGAAGATATCCGCCTGACTTACTAAAGATGCAAAAATAAAAACATGGATACTGGGTTCCGTCGAACCACATCTGATAATGAACCTCAAACCTTACCCCACCTCTAAAGACATGTGGGGATATCTGAAGCAAGTGTACCATCAAGATAACTCCGCACGTCAATTTCATCTTGAATGCGCGATTGCTGAATATGCATAGGGGACATTGTCCATCCAAGACTACTATTCAGGATTCCGAACCCTATGGTCGGAATACGATAGCATTAAGTATGCAAATGTGGCTGCCAACGTTTTGATCGTCATTCGCGATCTTCAAGCCTCTAGTCAGCGGGATCAATTTTTGATGAAGTTACGAACCGAATATGAAAGTGTCCGTTGCCCTGATGAATCGGAGACCTTTACCTTCCTTGAATGTATGCTTGAATGAACTCCTCCGCGAAGAACAACGCATTGCGACCTCGGCCCATATATCTCAAAAGACTGAGACCTATTCAGTCGCATTCTCGGCATATAAGGCTTCTCAGCCTTAGACTCGAGACTTGAGCAAAACGCAATGTTACAATTGTAAAAAATTCGGGCACATTGCTACTCAATGTAAACAGAAGGTCTGCAGTTATTGTAAAAAGTCGGGACATATCATCTTTGAATGTCGCCACCGCCCACAACGTCCATCATCACAGTATCGGCCTCCACAGTCTCAGACTCCACAGTATCAGACTCTGCATGCTTATGTGGCTTCTTCGGTTATTCCCGCTCCTACATCTACACCCTCACAGCTTGGGACCTTTTCCTCTCTCACTCCTGAATTAGTTCAGCAAATGATTGCCAATGCCCTCTTTGCCTTTGGTCTCTCAGGTAACTCGCTTTCCTTTTCTACTTGGTTCCATGATTCTGGGGCGTCGAATCATATGACGTCTTCCCCCATCCCTCTATCCAATGTGACAAAATACAATGAGAATCTTCAAATACAAACTGCTAACGGAGGTAATGTTCCCATTACTGCTCTCGGAGATATCCCTGGTCCCCTCCCATTGAAAAATATTTATCTTTGTCCCACTTTAACTTCAAACCTATTGTCAGTCGGACAACTTGTTGAAAATAATTGTAACATCTCTTTCTCTTCTTCTGGTTGTGTTATGCAGGACCAGATGATAGGGAAGGAGATCGCAAGGGGGCTTAAGTGTGGTCTCTTGTTTCCGCTGGATTTTTCTAAAATTTCTGGGACTAGATTTGCCAATGATGTGTTTTGTTTTTCTATTAGAGATAACTGCCAATTGTGGCATAAAAGACCCGGACATCCTAATCCGAAGACTTTGTCCCTTATGTTAAATTCTGGTTTATTGAATAAATCTATTGGCTTATCTTCTTGTGTGCCTTTTGATTGTGCTACTTGTAAAATGGGAAAGAGCAAAACTCTTCCTTTTCCTATTTCCACTTCACACAGCACTCGGTGTTTTGATTTAGTTCATAGTGATGTATGGGGAATTGCTCCAGCCTTTTCTCATGCTCACTACAAATATTTTTGTGACTTTTATTGATGATTTCAGTCGGTTCACATGGGTTTACTTTTTGCATTCCAAATATGATGTTTTCACTGTTTTAAAAAAAAATTTAGCTTATGTTGAGAAACAATTTTCCACCTACATCAAAATCTTGCGATCTGATTCGGGTGGGGAATATGTGTCCTCAGATTTTCAAACCTTTTTGCAAAACAAAGGCATTATTTCTCAGAGAACTTGTCCTTATACTCCACAGCAGAATGACGTCGCTGAAAGGAAAAATCGACATCTCCTTGATGTCACTCGTTCCTTTCTTCTTGAATCATCGGTTCCTATCCGTTTTTGGGTTGAGGCATTGGCTACGGCAGCTCATCTTATAAATCGTATGTCTTCAACCTCTATTCAAAATCAGAGCCCATATTATCGATTGTACCAAACATCATCTTATGATGATCTTCATGTTTTCGGCTCCATTTGCTTTGTGCACTTGCCTCCTTCTGAGAGAAACAAACCAACTGCCCAATCAGCTCAATGTGTGTTTTTAGGTTATGGGCCCTTCCAGAAAGGGTTCCTTTGCTACGATCCTCACATTCGTCACTTACGGACCTCTAGGAATGTCGTTTTTTTTTAACAGCAGTATTTTTTTCAAAAACACCTTGAACCTCCTGACTCCTCCTTGGTGTCTTTACCTGGTTTTTCTGACAACACATCGGTTGTTCGTTTTAATCCAAACTTTGTGTATCAACGACGGAATAGAGAAGCGACTCCCAAGGATCCCCCTCCTGATCCTCCTCCGGCATCCGGTCCACCTCCGGCACTTGGTCCATCTGGACATCCTTCATTGCGTCGCTCCACTCGCATCTCAGTACCTCCCGACCGCTATGGGTTCTCACATACTTCCTTAATGGCCACTTTGTCCTCTTCTTTTCTCCCCCACTCCTATTCTCGGCTGTGCAGGACAAATGTTGGAACAAAGCTATGCAAGAAGAATTGGATGCTTTAGAGAAAAATCATACGTGGGATATTGTCCCATCTCCTGTGGGTGTCAGACATATTGGCCGCAAGTGGATTTTTTCTCTCAAGTTAAAATCAGATGGCACTCTTGATCGAAATAAAGCGCGCCTTGTTGCTCTCGGAAATAGACAGGAATATGGCATTGATTATGATGAAACTTTTGCTCCTGTCGCCAAGATGACCACCGTATGCATCATCCTTGCTGTTGTTGCCTCTCAGTCCTGGTCTCTTTATCAAATGGATGTAAAAAATGTGTTTCTTCATGGTGATCTCAAAGAAGACGTTTATATGCGTCTGCCTCCATGGTCTTCATCTGGGAAGGGTATGGTTGCTAAGCTCCATCGCTCCCTCTATGGTTTGAAGCAAGCTCCTCGCGCATGGTTTGAGAAATTTCAAGATGCCCTTCTCCGCTTGGATTTTCATCCTAGCCAGTATGATCCTTCCATGTTCTTACATCATGCTCCGTCCGGTATTACTGTGCTACTGGTTTACGTTGATGACATTGTCATTACTGGTCTTAATGCACAAATGATTCAGGAACTCCAAGCTTCTCCTCATCAGACATTTCAAATGAAGGATCTCGGCCCTTTACACTATTTCCTCGGTCTTGAAGTTCATCAATCGCCTAAAGGTATAGTTCTCAATCAGCACAAATACACGGTTGACCTCATTGACTTGGCTGGCCTTACTTCTTCAGCTCCAGTCGATATGCCGATCGAACTGAATGTCAAACTCAGTAAAGAGGAGGGTGACCTTCTTCCAGATCCTACCGCATATCGCCAGTTAGTAGGTAGCTTGATCTACCTCACGATCACCCGCCCTGATATCTTATTTGCGGTCAACCTAATGAATCAGTTCATGACTACTCCTCGTCACCTTCATCTGGCTGTTGTTCGTCGCATCATTTGATATCTTATTCGCACACCGACTTGCGGGTTGTTTTTTCCATCCAATAATCCTCTTTCTCTCATAGCTTATTCAGATGCTGATTGGGTTGGTTGTCCGGATACTCACAGATCAACCACAGGATGGTGCATGTTTTTAGGTGATAGTCTTATTTCTTGGAAATGCAAGAAACATGATAAAGTTTCCAAATCTTCTATCGAGGCTGAGTATCGAGCTATGTCTGCTGCGTGCTCCGAAATACTTTGGCTCCGAGGTCTGCTCTCTGACATTGGATTTCCCGCAGGAGCTACCCTCCTCTATGCAGATAATACAAGTGCGATTCGGATTACTAAAAATTCGATTTTTCATGAACGTACTAAACACATCGAGGTTGATTGTCACTTCATACGTGATGCATTTAAGCGTGATGTCATCAGCCTTTCGCATATCTCCACTGAGCTTCAAATTGCTGATATTCTTACTAAAGGTCTTCCCCGACCACGCCATCAATTCTTGGTTGGCAAATTGATGCTCGTTGATTCTCCCGCATCAATTTGAGGGGGGGTGTTAAGTTGGCCCACGACCCATGAAGGGGCCCAAGGCCCATCAGTCAATCCTGTCCAGCAACCCACATCTCACGTGGATATTGATTTGGTCAATGTTGAGACAACTATACATATCTTAAATTGATTGCTTTCCTAACTTAGATCAGTGATTATTGTAATTAGTTAGTTTCCTTTGTAAGAGCCTTGATTAAGGCATGTATATTCCTATATATTGATGTTCTACTTCTATCTCAAAGAGAGACAGGCAGAAATAATACAAACTAAGAATTCCTCCAAGTTCTGTGATCGTCATCTTGTCATGTTACATATTTACAAGCCTTTGTATTGGATAATTTGATTATTTATTTATTTATTTTTATTTTTGCCTTCGTGCTTATCATAGTTCGTTCCTGTCCTTGATGCTCATATGTGATCAATCATTTACTCATTTGTATTAAAATGAACACAAATAATTTTCTCTGTTCTTTCGACGCCTGAGAAGAGTAGTTGAGAGAATTGGGAGGATCTAGCATGACTTACTTTTGGAATGGCATGAGAGAAAAATGGAAAAAAGATTTAGTGAATTGGGATCAAGTTTCCAAGCCGACTAGTGATCTGGTCTATCAAGGAAGTGAATGCAACTTTTCTTAGTTAGTGGCAAGCTGGGAGGTGGCATTTGATGTGAGCTTATTATTTATTTTCTTTATCATTAATTGATAACTTGTATTGCAAACTAGAACATCAATTTAAGAAAACTGGGCTGAAACCAAGAAGAGAATGTTAAGTAGTTGTTTGTGCCGTTTCCTATTACCAATTGGTTTTGGGATTACTGGCTAGCAACTCTGTCATGGTTGTTAATACAGGCCCATTATAATATAAGTTGGCCCATCCATGACCCATCTGCAAAAGCCCATTGTATTGAAGACTTGTACAACAATACATGCTATAATAGGAGATTTGTGGATTGATATTAGTCAGACTTGTATAGCAATACATACCATAATAGTAGATTTGATAGATTGTAATTGTAGCCCAAATTGGGCATTTCTGATCTATAAGATACATGGTGAATCCTCAAGGAGGTCATCTCTTCCATTTTCTATGCATAACTCTATATCAGAAAAATGTTTTGATTTGATTCATAGTGACGTTTGGGATATAACACCAATTATTTCTCATTCTCACTATAAATACTTTGTCACATTCATCGATGATCATAGCAGATTCACTTGGGTTTATTTTTTAAGGGCTAAATCGGAGGTGTATGAGGTTTTTAAAACATTCCTTGCCTATGTTGAAACACAATTCTCCACCTGCATAAAGATTCTCTGATATGATTCAGGTGGTGAATATGTGTCACAGATTTCAAGAATTTCTCCAACATAAGGGGATTATCTCACAACGAACCTGCCCTCATACTCCACAGCAAAATGACATTGTTGAACGGAAGAATCGCCATTTACTTGACATGGTTCGTTGCCTGCTACTTGAATCCTCTGTTCCCCCTAGATTCTGGCCAGAAGCTCTCTACTTCTGCTCATCTGATTAATCGACTTCCGTCTTCCAAACTTCAAAATCAATCCCCATATTTCCGCCTCTTTAACTCTCATCCTACATATACACATCTTCATCCTTTCGGATGTGTTTGGTTTGTTCATCTTCCTCCTTCTGAACGTACGAAATTGTCTGCGCAAGCCACTAGATGTGTTTTTCTTAGTTACGCAACTCATCAAAAAGGATTTGTTTGCTATGATCCATCTGCCAAAAGAATTCGTGTTTCTCGAAATATTGTGTTTTTCGAAAATTTATATTTTTTTTCTCAAGCCACTGATTCCTCCACTTCCATCACCATGACTATATTACCACCTTTTTCATCCAATACTTCTTCTTCTGTTGAACGGTTCAAACCTGGAATTGTATATCAACAACGAACGAAACCACTCCCTGCTACGATACAACCCCTTCAAGAAACACCTGATCCAACTCCCCGAGCTACTACATCAGAATTAGCTATGATGCCCACTCTTCGACTCTCCACGCGTCTCTTGGCCTCCTGATAGATATGGGTATTCTCATTCATCTTTTCTTGTCACTCTAGCATCTGTTAACATTCCCACTTCGTATTCTCAAGTTGTGAAACATGATTGTTGGCGGAAAGCTATGTCCGAGGAATTAGAAGCTCTATAGACTAATCATACATGGGATGTGGTTACTTGCCCACCAATAGTTCAACCTATTGGGTGTAAATGGGTTTATTCGGTCAAACTGAAATTTGATGGCTCGCTAGACCGATACAAGGCTCGCCTGGTCGCTCTTGGTAATTGTCGAGAATATGGCATCGACTATGATGAAACATTTGCTCCAGTTGTAAAGATGACTACTGTCTGGATGATCATTGTCATTACTGCATCTCAAGCTTGGGTCATTCTTCAGTTAGATGTAAAGAATGCCTTCCTCCATGGCGATCTTAAAGAAGAGGTTTATATGCGCCTTCCTAACGGGTATTCCTCTTCCAGTAGTTCAGATGTACCTAAACTCAAGCGTTCCCTCTATGGCCTTAAACAGGCTCCTTGCGTTTGGTTTGAAAAATTTCTGGATGCCTTGCTTATGTTAGACTTCCAACAAAGTCCATATGATCCATCACTGTTTTTACACAAGTCTCCGAGCGGTATCACTATTCTTTTTGTTTATGTTGATGACATCACTATTACTGGAACTGATTCCGCAATGATATTTAAGCTTCAATCCTCGTTACATCAATCATTCCATATGAAAGACTTGGGTCCCTTAACCTACTTCTTAGGTCTGGAAGTTCATCAAGCAGCAAAAGGAACCATCTTACACCAACACAAATATGCTCTAGACCTCATTGAACTAGCAGGACTCCAGCAATCAACTCCAGTTGATACTCCTCTTGAAGTGAATTTGAAGCTCTCAAAGGATAGTGGGGATCTTCTTCCCGATGCCACGCTCTATTGGCAATTGATTGGTAGCTTGATCTACTTAACTCATACCCGCCCCGACATTTCCTTTGCTGTTAACCTGGTCAGCCAGTATATGACTCAACCAAGGCATCTTCATTTGGCTGCTGTCCGACGAATTATTCGTTACCTTCTTGGTACAACTACTCGTGGTCTATTTTTTCTTGCAGACTCCCTCATTAAATCTCATTGCTTTCTCCGATGTTGATTGGGCGGGTTGTACCGACACCTGTCGGTCCACAACTGAGTGGTGTATGTATCTTGGCGATGCGTTGATTCCTAGAAATGTAAGAAACAAGATAAGGTTTCAAGATCTTCTACAGAAGCTGAATATCGCGCCATGTCTGCTGCTTGTTCTGAAATACTTTGGCTTCGTGGGCTACTCTCCGATCTCGATTTTCCACAAAGCTCACCTATACCTCTCCGTGCTAACAACACTAGTGCTATTCGTATTACAAAAAGTCCAGTTTTTCATGAACGGACCAAGCACAAAGAAGTTGACCGTCATTTTATTCGTGATGAATATCTACGGGATGTCATTTCCCTACCATTCATTTCCTCTGGCCTCCAGATTGCGGACATCTTCACGAAGGGACTTCCTCGCCCACGCCATCAATTATTATCTAGCAAATTAATGCTTATTGATTCCACCGCATCAATTTGAGGGGGATTGTTAACATAGACCCATTATAATATAAGTTGGTCCATCCATGACCCATCTGCAAAAGCCCATTGTATTGAAGACTTGTACAGCAATACATACTATAATAGTAGATTTGTGGATTGATACTAGTCAGACTTGTACAGCAATACATACCATCATAGTGAATTTGACAGATTGTAATTGTAGCCCAAATTGGGCATTTCTGATCTATAAGATACATGGTGAATCCTCAAGGAGGTCATCGAATACAATTCTATTCAGTCTTGTTTTATGAGTGATATTTCTTTTGGCTTATTCGTGACAATGGTGTCAGAGCCAGAGGTCTCGAGTTCAAAACCACACAGGGCAAAAATGCCCCATGCCGCGTTGTGTGTTTGTGCGAGCGCAAATGCGCAAGGCAAAAAGGCCCCATGCCGCGTTATAGTCTTGTGCGGGCATGTGCTTCGGATTCGGGTGGTGTCCCGCCCGAGGGGGGTGTTAAGTAGTTGTTTGTATTGTTTCCTATCACCAATTGATTTTGGGATTACTGGCTAGCAACTCTGTCAGAGAAGGGGTATAAGAGCATTATACCTTACCCTACCCTCGAGAAAAAGAAAAAAGAAAAATACAACTTCAAGTCAACCAAAGAAGCCAAGCTACTCTATCCACCCCTTTTTTGGCTAGACTATCAACCACATCATTACCTAATCAATCAATGTGATGAAATTCCACCTGAAAAAATGAACTTGACCTTGTTCAGGTAAAATTGAAATTTCCATGGACCTCGATTTCCACTTGTTACCAAGGAAATTGCATTGGCGGAGTCACTTTCCATGACTACCAAAATTATGAAACAAGGGCTAGTAGGACCTCGAGGCTTCTAAAAAAGCCAAAATCTCAACATTGCTTCAGTTTTGCATTCATACCGCGCTTGAAAAGGAAAGAAGAATTTGGCCTTTATCATCTCAAAGAATGCCTTCTATACAATGTGGGGCCCACCTTTGAATCACGTCTCCCTGCATATGAAATTATTTCACATTGATTTTGGTTTTTTTTTTTCTGGGTTGTGTGTAGTGTGGGGAGGGGATGGGGAAGGAGTTGGGTTAGGCATATCTCCATCATCTTAAATCCTTTGGATTCGAAATTTGATAGGCCCCTCGTCCCAGAATAGCCCCTACTAATTCTGATAATGAGACGGGATAGGAAATATGAGAGAAGATTAGCCGTGGCCTCTTGGATGAGAATCGGGGACCACCTAGAGCTAGGTATGCCTTTTTCAATTTGAAAGCTTTTGTTATCCTAAAATTTAATTTAGGAAGCTGTTGGCACCATGTGGGAGGCCAAGATACTTAGAGGGGAGGTACTCATTTGTGTAGCCTACTGATATTGTGAAGGTCTGAACTAAATGATCTTCCAAATTTAACCTGGGTGGGCACTAATCTTCATATCCAACTTTAGGCCAGCAACAATCTCAACATTTTGGGATGGCTCGGAGAGACTTGACTTGTTCTTTTGATGCGTGACATAATAAGAGGGTGTCATCGTTTATTTTCATTAAGGGGTATTGACTTGGTACTTCTCATTTTGTTGGGCTGTAGACACAAATCTATTATCAGTTTATGTACCTGCTTATGTGTGCTATTTTATAGGAATGTCGATGCATTTTGGTTGTGTACAAAACTGGACGATTTAGTTCTATCATGTTTTTTTTTCTTGTATATCATTTTACCTCTGACATTACTTTCAGGAGTTGGCTATCACATCTGATGAAGCTTTGAGTTTGGATGAGTTACCTAAACGTGCAGTGATATTTGGTGGAGGGTAGGGCATGATCTATTTGTTTTTTTTCCTGTAAGGTTGGCTTTCATTGGTTTCATTGACAGTGACATGTCCTCTTATATAGGTACATTGCTCTTGAATTTGCTTCAATATGGTGTGGGATGGGTGTCAATGTGGATCTGTTTTACCGAAAGGAACTTCCATTGAGGTTGTACCTAAGGTTTTTTGTATTCACTTTTTTTTTAATCATTTTCTTAAAGTTCTGGTTCTTTGATGACCATTATGATACTTTTCATTGCTATGATATCCATCTTTTAGAGGCTTCCTCATGCTGCACTGATGCAATTCTACACACTTGTTTGCACTTTAAAGAGACATGAAGGCATCTTTGCACTATCACTTGGTTAAATTCCTCCATTAAACTAATGGCTTTATTAAAAGAAAGGTGGTCCCTTTAAGGACCACTCTGTATGCTTGTTTCAGCTTTTTTTTTTTTCTGTTTCCCCCCTGCCCACATAACATGAAACTTGAAAGCTTTGTTTGCATGGGAATTTACATTCTTAGCATACTTGAACATAGCTTAGTTATGAGAGAGGACAATTACAAAAGTGGATCCTTAGTGTTATGAAGCAGGAGCAGGAGGAGGAAGGATCTTTAGTGCTGGAGTCGGTTAGTTATTTGCTGGAGAAGCAGAGAGAGTATGATGTTGACAAAAAGGAATCAAAAGTGTAAATGGGTTTTTTTATTGGTGGGTGGGGGAGTGGGGAGGGATTTTATATCACAGTTGCCACGTTGCTTAATATCTGGGTTATTAACTAATTCCTTATCCATTTGTTTACTGTGCATGATTAAATTAATCCTTGTGTCGAACTCATTATTATTTTTAAATCTTAGGGGCCATTTGGAAACTCTAATCTAATTATTAAGAGCTAATTAGATTAAGGTCTAAAATAAAAGCTCTAACTTCTAAGTTCTAATTTACATGTTTTAAAAATTACAATATAGAACCCACCATTTGTGTCATTTTGAAAATTTTATGAGGTCATTTTCGTCCAATGTGCTTTGTAATTTCACATTGTCCACTCCATCTGCTTTAGCTAAAAAAAAGTGTACAAAACAAAGCAACCCCCCTTAGCTTATTTTTTTTATAGCAAAAGCTCTAATTTATAAATAACCTCTAAAAATAGAAATGCAATTAGAGGTTTGCCAAGCGCTCTAATATGCAAATAAGCTCTAAATCATAAAATAAGAGCTTATTTTTAGAGTTTCCAAATGCCCCTTAATGTTTATAGATTAATTGTTTCTCAAAACTGTCTTTTTTAAAGTCGACTCGGCACAATGAGACGTAGGAAACGAGTAAAAAAGACATTGAAGGAAGGATCTTCGGATTATATTTACTGTTATCATTTAAAAAAAGAAAAGAAAAGAAAAAGATTACTCTGTTGTTATCTCTCATTGTGCTGAATGAATTAGCTTTCCACACATGCTGCGGGTTCTAATTGTTATTTTTTCTATTATGATGATTTCTAGGGTTTTCTCCCTTGAGGTTTAGAAAGCCCTAAAGGAGAAAAATGGAGAAAGTAAACTAAATCGAGGGAAACTAATTATATAATTATTCAAAAAAAAATCCTCATAGTTGTGGTGCCTAGGGCTGGGTGACCACACCTTTATATACTTTTTATTAAATTTCCGAGCATTACAAATGACACCACTTTTCCTATATTACAAGACTGCCCATATTTGTTAGGATTACAGAAAAGTCTGAATTTCTCTTAGCACTAATCTCTTTAATGTTATATTACAGAGGTTTTGATGATGAAATGAGGGCAGTAGTTGCGAGGAATCTGGAGGGGAGGGGAATTAAGTTGCATCCGCAGACAAATTTGACAGAGGTATCTTGAATCGTATAGGAGATCATGTTTACTTATTCATCATTTTTTATTATTATTTATATATTTTATCTTGTTTGGTTGACTTTCAACTCGTAACATTTCTTATCTACTGTAGTTGGTGAAAGCAGAAGATGGCATACGGGTCGTCACAGATCGTGGGGAAGAATTGACTGCAGATGCTGTACTGTTTGCTACTGGTATTTTCCAGTCCAGCTCAAATATTTTGGACTTTGTACGAATTGTGTGCTTTTGTTATTGGCTTGGATTGTGTAAATTAGTGTTTCTCATACATTGCATCCTGATTGTATTTTTCTAAAACTTAACTCTGTAATTAGTCATGAATATTATTTAAGGGCGTGAAAGCTAAACTACAAACTTTGCAAGGTTTTCAATTACTCGCATGTTTGTTTACATGTGTAGTAAAGTAAAGGTTTAGTAAACATCACAGTTTTTGTTGTTTTGTGCTAAAATCTTTTTTAGAAATGGTTTTTGGTTTTGTTGACTTCTAGCAGATGCTGTGATTTTTGTTGTTTTGTGATGTTTGGCAGTGCATTTTTTTAATGCAAAGTTTTTATTTTATGTGACAAAACTATGCCAAGCACCTGTTATTTTTTCTCGGTTTTGATAAACCAATCATTAGTCTAGATTCTGAATGCCTAATTACATTGGATGATGAAGCTTTGAGAAGGTAGAAATTACCTAACTCTTCAATTTCTCACAAATTTCAGCCTTAAAGAGGGCAAAAAGGGAAAACATCCCTTACACAGGCGTGTCAGCCAATATTCTGAAATTCTCTGCTGTATCAGCTGACATAATATAGCCGATATGGCCTATATTTTACTGATATCTTGGGGATGTGCACTGATACCACATTAACATATGTCATATAGGTTTGGACCGATACATGGTTTATATTGGGATAACTATCTTTCACCTTATTTTGAGCTTTGACTACCTTCTTCTCTTTGAAGTATCAAAATCATTTGATTCTATTGGAAGAATTTCTTACATTGTCTCCATTTCTATCTTGTAATTTCAGGCCGATCTCCAAACACAAAAAGGTTGAACTTAGAAGCTGTAGGTGTTGAACTTGATCAAACTGGTGCTGTTAAGGTCACTAGCTTTTCCTTAAATTTTTCCTTTTTGCACTCATGATTGGTACCATTTTACTTGACTCAGAAAATTTTAGTTGATAATTATAGCTCATCTGTTTTGGAAGCTCTTTACTTACTTTTAGTTATAACATTGTTTTATATTGGATTATACTGTCCATACAATCAATATTGCTGCAAGACCATGTTAACATGAAGTAGCCAATCGTAGGTGTCATAAGTTCATAACAAGATCATGTGCAGCTTTTGAAATTGAGTCTTGCTTCTTCAGGTAGATGAATACTCTCAAACAACTGTCCCCAGCATATGGGCTGTGGGTGATGTGACAAACCGAATGAATCTTACTCCTGTGGCCTTAATGGAGGGAACCTGCTTCTCAGTAAGTGGATCATTTAAAACTTCTCAGGCTGCCCGCATCTAACTTGAAACTCTCTTCTTTAGTCTTAAGTCTGACGAAAGGTGAAAATCTATTGGGTGTGGTGCATCTGCCCTGTTTGCAGAAAACTGTATTTGGTGGACAACCAATTAAACCCGACTACAATTTTATACCTTATGCTGTGTTCTGGTAATAAAATTCTTTCTACCTTGTACACAAGTTTTTTATATACTTGTATCTATTGCTGTATATGTAGAGCATTTTTTTTTTATTTTGATTCATTTTCTGATCATGATATGAAATGCCCATCTTTGCTGGTTTAGTGTACCGCCCCTCTCTGTTGTGGGCCTCAGCGAGCAACAGGCCATAGAGCAAGCGAATGGGGATATTTTGATTTTTACATCAACGTTTAATCCAATGAAGAACACTATATCTGGGTAAGAGTTTCTGCTTGCTCACTGAAATGCTACAATGAATTATAATATTTTATTGATTTTTCTTGCTCTGTTTCATTGTGAATCACATTTGAATTTTGAAGTTCCTCATTGTCATAGATAATGTTGCGCACGTGCAATATGGGCACATAAGATTGTCTGTGGACTAATGTTTGCACAAAATCGCTTCCCTTTTTTTTAATTATTACTTCTTTTAAATGAGTCGAGATAAAGTGGGACTTTCTATTTTGTTTCTTCATTGCTTGGTTGGATACGTGGATAGAAGCTTTAAATTATTAAAGCATGGTAATCAAGGCTTCAAGAGTCATGATTGTTTAGGATATAATTATTGGATGAAATATTGTTTTAAGTGCTTGTGCGAGAGTTTCCTGTCTTTTTCAGACATGGGGTCCTATCATGGGATAGGAGCCTACCGTCTCCAGTGGGTTGTGAGATCAAGGTTTGGTCTTGACCCAATTTAGACCATTTTTTCTTTATTTCTTTCCATTGATGTCGTGGATTGTGTTGAAGGAGAAATGCATTCAATGACTTGAATTTGGTAAGTCGTATTAGTATTTTTCTTGCAGAATTTGATGCATAATCTGATCGGTTGTGTTTATTGTTTGAAAGAATCTTGACCAGAATCTAAATTTGATTTGCACCTGTTATCTTTGTAAATTATTGTCATCTTCTGTTGCATGCTAAAATTTGTGGTTGTGCGAGTAGATCAAAACATTTTAGCTAGTGTTTGTCATCCTTGCATCAAATTTTGGTATAAGAGCTTCCAATAAAATGTGCACGCTAGGGATTTCACCAAATCGCTATTAGGAAATTTCTGTTCCTTAAGAAGTTTTCTCTGAAAGATTTGGTGGATATATGTAAGTGAAAAAAGGAAAATGCCTTCTAAATCAGTGTCAGCTAAAGATGCGAGTTCACCAGTAGTGCTGTTGCTGTTTGGATGTGGAAAAATACACAGGTTAGAGTTCCCAGTTCATTCTCACATCACAGTTCCTATTAGAGATTCATCATCATATTGTTGTAGCCTTTGGTAAATTGTACCCCATCCAGGATCTCTAACAACCTTTGCGGCCTAGGTGCTTTCCATTACTATTGATTTACCCATTACCTCTATCAAACCTTAACGATGGCATCTTTGGTCATGAGTTTGTGGCGTTGGTTCACCAATATACTGTGCTTCATGACTGAAGATGCCAGCTACTGTCATTCCTTTAATTATAACAACGTTTCAGTTCTTAGATATGTTACTCTTTTGAAAGTATTCTTTCTTTTTTCAACCACACTTTCAATTATAACTTTATTTTACATCCTTTCAGGAGGCAAGAAAAGACAGCTATGAAGCTTGTAGTTGATTCTGAAACTGATAAAGTTCTTGGGGCGTCCATGTGTGGTCCAGATGCACCTGAAATCATGCAGGTACCTCTTATAGTTACTAGATGACAGTACCCTTGAAGTAGCTTTAGTTTATCATTTTACAGCAACGTGACTACAGCAGCATTTGGTAACCCTACTCCCACTAGTAGGGTCCTCAGATAGAGTTATTGAGTACTGCTGTACTTGTTTGGGTCTTTCTTTGACCAATTATGTCAATAACCAAGGAAAGTCATGGGGTATTTCTGTTGCTTATTTTTTCAAAGCTGTGTGTGTTTAAGAGTTATCTAAAATCATTTTGGGTGCTGTTGACAGGGTATAGCTGTTGCTCTCAAGTGTGGAGCTACAAAGGCACAATTTGATAGCACAGTAAGTGAACCTTCTCCCACAGTATCTTTCTCTAGATGTATATTAATGTGCAAAAACATGGGGATGGAGAAAGCATATGGACATGTAGCATGTAAAAGCCACCTTGTTAGACCGATTTGCATACTTGGTATATGTGGATGGATTCATGCAGAAGATGGGGACTATGTGGCAGCTACGTTATTTCAGGCTACAACCCTCAAATATCCACCTTGTGCTCAAGCCCCTTTTAAAGAGAACTATTGAGATATTTGAGGTGGGATCAAACCTGTGAAATCAACTTATTAGAGATTTCACGTCTAACTGCATGGGTCCCTTGCATGATGATGTGTACTGTACTGTATGAATTGTTGCCATTATTTTGTCTAATTAGTAATTACTAATCTAAAAATGGCTTTGAACAACCAGATTAGATAAAACGGAATATTCTGATTTCCTTGTCTTGGGACATGATTAGATTCCTACTTTAGATTTAAAACTCCCATTTTCAATCTGCTCTTCATCCAACTCTCCTAAGCTCAAGCTTAGGATAAGGTAAGCTCAAGTGTGTGGTGGGGCCCACCTGGGAATTTGGGGGGGGGGGGGGATTTCAAGGACTCCCTGAGATCTTCCTCTCTGCAAAAAATCAGCCCCAACCGTGCTTTCTATCATCTCCATATAGGCCCAAAAGTTTAATAGTCAATAGTCCATTTGGATCGATACATAGTCGATCCAACGGTCCAGTAAATTCGGATCTGACCGAAAGTTGGTAGACATGTGCAATTTAGAGGGGTCATGTGTTTGGTCTATTTGGATGGACCAAAGGTGGGCCCCACAAGCATGAGCTTACAAGATTTTATCCTAAGGTTGAGTTTAGGAGAGCCTTGCTCATATATATAGGGGTATATATATATATATAGGAGAGCCTTGCTCATATATATATATACCCCTATGCTCATATATATATATACCCCTATATATATACCCATATATATATATATATATACCCCGATATATATGAGCAAGGCTCTCCTAAGCTCAAGCTTAGGAAAAAAATTTCGTAAGCTCATGCTTGTGGGGCCCACCTTTGGTCCATCCAAATGGACCAAACACATGACTTCCCTAAATTACACACGTCCACCAACTTTCGGTCAGATCCGAATTTATTGGACCGTTGGATTGACTATGTGTCAATCAAAATTAACCGTTGACCATTAAACTTTTGGGCCCATATGGAGATGATATAAATCGCATTTAGGGCTGATTTTTTGTAGAGAGGAAGATCCAAGGGAGTCCTTGAAATCCCCCCCACCCTCATCTCCATTTGGGTCCTCAGGTGGGCCCCACCACTTACTTGAGCTTACCTTATCCTAAGCTTGAGCTTAGGAGAGCTAGCCCCTATATATATATATAATATATATGGGAATTCTCAAAAACTCCCCATGTCAAAATGGGGCATTTACACCCCTCTAAACATGGGGCGTTTTTGCTTCACAAAACACCTAGGGTGTTTTGTAGCTCTCCCCGTATATATCCGTCTCATTCGTTAATATATATATATATATATATATATATTAACTAAAAAATATATCAATCTAGAGTTGTGGGCATCCATCCATCAGTAACTAAAAAATAATTCTATTTGATAGGTGGGCATCCATCCATCTGCTGCTGAGGAGTTTGTGACTATGCGATCTGTGACAAGGCGGGTCACTGCAGGGATTAAAGCAAAGACAAATTTGTGAGCAAGTAAAGCTGAATTTCTAAGCCCCAAAGAACCAAAAATGAAAGAAATTAGTGGACATAGAAAAATTGATCGATTTGATTTAAAATTTCTCATGTAGGAAAAATTCCTTCTTAGAATAAATTTAAGTTTATGTTGATTACTATAACTCATGATTAGATTTTCTGTCGGTAAAGAATAATCTATTCTCTATTCTGTATTTCTTTACTATCCTTGTTCTAGATATTATACTATCTATCTAATGTGTTGTGTTAGGGCTGTCAATCCCCCACTTTGATGTGGGGGCCGGGCTTGGCTTGGCCTGGCCTGCAAAGTGAGGGCTTTTCTTTTCAGCCTAAAGCTTGAGGGTAGAGTATGGGCCAATTTTGAAAAGCCTGCAACCTTGAGCGTCGAGTTAGGGTTGAATTAGCTGGCCTATCCCTTTTTTTGAAGATATAAAATAAATAATATGAATAATAATAATATATATATAGGGATTTTTACCGAAAAATTATAAAGAACCCCATCTAATTACCACTAATGACAGAAAGTTAATATTTTTCCAAGCAACAATAATCTTACGTAAACCTTTTTTTTATTATGGATATCCTCATAAATCACAATATTGCCACCTAAGTTTGATTCTACGTTTACTCAATACGACCATATTGTTCAAAGAAAAGGGATTTTAAGTTGTCACTAATTAGATTAATTTTCACTATTAATGTAAACTGTTGTAGTTTGAGAGCTTAGATGGATGCATCACCATTGAGTGGGGTTAGCTTTAGCCACTAACAAACGATGGATGACCATATCTTTTTCTCTGTACTTTTATGATTGTTGTTTCATTCAAGTGGACTCCACATCTAGAGTTAAAGTTTGTAACTCTGACCTATGTTTAGGTGCATCAAATCATCTTCCTCAGTCATCTAAGGTATTTAAGGTTTAATTTCTTTATTATAAAAATCTATGGTGATGTTTCAAAGAATTACAAGTTAGGATTAATGCTAATTCAAGAGTAGTCTAATGTCTACTTTAACCACACGTACTAAATAATTTGTTTGGAGAAGGTCTAATGCCTATTTAAATCTAATTGAATCATATGAGACTTTTGAAATCGGCTTTGATGTCCCTTAATATTGATTTTAAAATTTTTTTTGTTGTACATCATGTGCTAGTGTAAAAAAAAAGGCTACAACTAGCAAAATTTCAATTGCAACAATCTTAATAATAGCTTGACGACAAACAAAATCGTGCATATTACTTAAACTATATGACTACTACTTGTGAAATAAAGTCTTTAATAGTGACTTCCATGTTTTGATTTCATGTCGTAATACTATCAAATTAGCTTATTTTACTTAACCCTAAATAATATTTTTATATTGAGACAATGTAACTTATTTCGTACATTCTTTTAAAAGTGGCATAAAAAGATTGACTTTTGCATTGCACTAGTCATTTGCTTAAATAAAGGAGACTTAGTATTATGGTTTAGAAATTTAATATATATAATATAATATTTAAAAATAATCATTTCTTTCGGCCCTAGCCCGACCTTGACCCTTGAAGGTCGTGTAGGGGCTTCGGTATTGTAGGCCCACCGAGGGCTTCAGCTTTCTCTAAGCCTGGCCCGCATATTTAAGGGTAGGGTAAGGGCTTACCCAAGCCCCGCGATGATAAGCTTGCATTGGATGATCCAGACCCAGTTATTGTTTTGAATCAATTTAAGCCAATGAAGCTGGTAAAACAAACAGTTTATATTTCTGATGTATCAATCAATGGCATCGGACATAATCTTAACATTGAACCAGTGCTGGAATGGACAACACTTGGGGAAAAATAAAAAGCAAAAACAAAACAAAATAGCTCACAGGAGTCCATTCATGGAACTTTTGGAGCATCTTTCATCATAATTGTTACAACTTACAAGTCATACAACCCCTTGATGCAAATGAGATTATATTATCTAAGTGGATCCCTGGTACTAAAAGGCTTAAAGTCATTCTACCAATAACATTATTTTATTAGAATACCTTATTTTATTTTGAGTACCTTCAGGTGCTAAACTGTATTGTTAAACCTCTTATTAGTGCCCAACTGATAACATTGTTTTATTCAAAATGCCTCTGAGGGGCCCCACATTACATAGAAACAAGAACAAACCCTGATGACTTCTATAAAATGAAATCACAAAGACATTGAAAGGCACACAGCCATGTGGATGGAAGGGTCTCTTTACAAATAAGGATTATGCGAAGAATTAGCCCCATATTAACTTAGCCCTCGGAGCAAAATAATGTTTAAGAAGAAACACAAAAATCACAAATAATCCATCCCAAAAACTTTTGGAACATCTCTCATCATTCATGATTGGGCCAAATTAGACCAATGATCTAGATAACAGAACAAGTGATCTCCACTTGTATGGAATGAATTAATCAATCAGGATAATGTACGCCATCCTGATATAAGGAATCCATTCCCAAGTCATGCTCATGGAAAATAACTTCAACAACAATTTACAGAATTGTTAAAACAATTATAAAGTGACATCTAAATGATAATATAAAAGGCTTCTGAATTCAAATCAGATTAGAGAAAACATTAAAATCATTCTTATAAACGTTAAATTTTGACAAAGCAATTTTTATCCAAACATTCTTCTTAGTAAGATCTAGTAAGACATTTAAGGTTTTTACAACAACAGTCTGTGTGTAAGACACCTGATGATTACTGTTTCATGACTCCCACATCGGATTGAAATGAGAAACGAACCCAACAGACCTTAATAAAATGGAATCAACAAAGCATTGAAATGCACGCAGCCGTGTGGTGAGCACAGTGCGAACTATTCTTTCGCCTTTTACTAAAGAATACCGTGTGCTCGCGACTTCCAACGGCATACGCCTGTTTTAGAAGGGTTTTTTCCTTTTTTGGTTGAAACCCCATCAATTCTAATAATAGACTTTATATATATATATATATATATTTGATTCAATTCTCCTCATTACAAGTAGGCTACACAGTACCAGGGGAGGGCTCAATCACCTCATTCCAGGTCTATTACCCTCATTCGAATAAAATGTCTTAGTAAATCAAATTACAAAAAAATAGAGTTCACATCTAAATCACCTTATATATATATATATATATATATATATATATATGCTCCATCTTTTACCTCTAAAATAATCATTTGTTGGGAGACCATGATGAATTCCTATGAGTCCGGATCACCTATTGCAAATGTTACACCTTTATCGTCAGTGGACCAATAAGAATCCGCTACACCTTTATCGTCAGTGGACCAATAAGAATCCGCTACGCCATCCAAAAATTTAGATGATTTCGAAGTTAAAAAAAAAAGTTTAAATCAGATGAAAAAAAAATCACCTAAATTTTTGGATGACGTGGCGGACTCTTATTGGTCAACTCACGGTAAAGGTGTAACATTTGCGATAAGTGATCCGGACTCAATTCCTATATATACAATTTGATGCAAACAAAGTTTCTCTCGATTTCAATTGATCCATGGTCCATGCTTAAGCATTAATATAGGGAAGAGGATCCCCTGTTTGGACCACTCAGGGGGTGCCACATGTGGGAGAGATGTCATATCAATGACATCTCCTCTCCTCCACTTAAAAAAAAAAAATTTGCTTGTCATGTGGCGGCACCCCTTCATTGGTCCAAACAGGGAAACCTTGTTTGGTACCTGTTTGGACCAAACATGGGATCCTCTTCCTTAATATAGATATCATTATACCTTATTTCTACATTCATAGCAAAGACTCCCATGCTATGCATAACAAAATAAGTTAAAAAAGAAAAAAAAAAAAAGGGTAGGCAAGTCCTGGTAGTTTTCGATGGTACAAAAATAATTCTAATCTGTGGCCATTTATCCACTTGGATTGTGGCTACTGACCTGCTGTGCCTGTAAGCTTTTAAGAGCCCATTGTGGTGAAGAGCAGTTGATCAAAGTGGGGCACACCAAATATTTGTTACTTGTAAGTACATATCTTTCCCATGTCCCATATCGATTAAGAACAAGGTAATTTTCCTTTGATATTAGTAAGAAGTAACTTATTAGTTAAGTGGAATCATTAGTATATTAAAACATTGGCATGGTATTGTAGCAATAATAAAGTAAATTGCTCTGATACCATGTTAATAAATTAATATATTATTCATTATATTTTTTTATAAACATTAAGGCTATTAAATGAAGAGTCAGGATGATCTGATGAGCTGATTTGTTTTATTGACCATTATCCATAAGTAGACCTTACCCCACCCTCACTACACTACTGAGAAGGCATCTAAGCAAGCCCTTAAGATATATTTTGATAATCTGTATTTTTTAAATATTGATCACCCCTTAAAAACCATGTTGATGTATTAATATATTCTTTGTTGTGTTTTTTCTATACATTTTGATGCTAACCCTTATCCAAAATGGCTCTTAGCACTAAGCTTGTTTGACAATTCTACTATTAGAGTGAAGTAAGGTAAAGCCCCCTTTCTAAATAAAAAAAAAATCCCACCAAAAACACTTTAATTCAAAATTTCCTCCATATTTTTTAAAAAAAAGTAAAAAAGTAACCTCATTTCTTCACTAAAAGAAAAAAAAGCTCCACTTTCAAATAAAAAAAAGTCAAAAAGATTCCATCATAAACAACTAAAAATAAAATACCATCATAATTCACTTATAGTTTATTATTTTTTTAAAATAACTTTTACTCCACTCAATTCTATTAGTAAAGCCCCCAAAGAGGCCCGTACCACATCAGATAGAGAAAAACAAATGGAACCCAGAAGCCTTGTATGAAAGGAAATCAGCAAAACTGTGGAAATGCAACTGCAGAGAAAGCAGAAATGGGTTCTACCATTTCTGCCTCAATGACTACAATGAAAAGAAACAAATGTAGATCCATTACTGTAGATGTCTGAAAAATTGTCGACCACCACCTTTGTAAATAAAATCCCAAAGCAGCAAAATATCCCATCTACATCACGATCTTATATCATTTACTCTTTACCCCCTTTACCGTATCCATGTTAGGGTTTAAGTCCAATGAAAGACTCCCACTATCTAGTGTGGGTGTGGCAGCCTAATAAAAGAAGAAAAAAAGGAAAAATAATAATAAGTAGGCAAATCTTGTTAGAGAAAATTTTTTTTTCTTGGTATCCCAGCTTAGGGGGGGCTGGGCCTCTAGCTCTCTAGAGAGGGGAGTAAACCTCGGGTGAGGTGGGGGGCCCTCTGGTGAGGGAAGAAGACCTTCGGTGAGGTATCACAGCTTCGGGTGAGAGAAGGTATCTGTCCGGGTTCAAACCCAGGATAGTCAGGTTCTTACCCTAGTAGTAAGAGGCCGCACTTAAGGGGTTTCTTCGCAAGAATTCTTGATAGGAATTCCGGCTGTCTGGGAATTCTAGAATTCCTGTCAGGAATTCATTGTTCTTTTATTAGAATTTTAAGAATTCCAAAATTCTAGCATTTCCAAATGCTAAAAAGGTAGCATTCTCAAATACCAATCCTCCTAAAAGGATTTCAGAATTCAAGAATTCCATGAAGCCTCGCAGAAACTCTTGCAGCATCAAGATCCAGCCCATGAAATATCACTCGTTGGAGGGTCCAGCCCATCAAATAAATGGCCATTATTCCCCGTGTATTGTGGCTATTGATCTGTTTGCTTTGAAGGGCCGCGGCAATTGTTTACCATCTCCAGTCTACCACACTACTACACTACTCTGAGTTGAATAAATGCCAGAAGGACCAATCATGTAATGGTTTTAGATATGAGTGTTTGTTGCCGGTACATTTGTTGTCCCACATCGATTATGAACAAAATACTCTTAACCTATTTTTAGTAAGAAGTAACTTAGTATCAATCGAAATGATTAGTATATTAAAATATTGGCATGGTATTAGAACGTAAGTAAAATAAGACGCTCTGATACCATGTCAACTATGTTAATATATTAATTATTAAATTTTGATGATAATATTTTATTTTATTTTTGTGTTTTCTTGGTAAATGATGACAACCCTTAAAAATGTAGTATTCATTGTATTTTAATAATTTGTATTCTTTAAGAGTATGTATATTTGGATATTTTTAGTTTACTTTTAGTACAAAATATTTTTCTTTTTTATAATGTAGGGTGTTCCAGTCTTTTGGGCCAGAATAATCCCTACGAGTCCATGAGAGAAAGCCGGGTAAAATTTTCCTATGGCCCCAATGTGATAGTGCAAAATATTATGTTTTTGATGAATAAAATAATATTTAGTTTAGATTTTAAAAAAAAATCAATTTAACCACACGTACTAAATAATTTGTTTGGAGAAGGTCTAATGCCTATTTAAATCTAATTGAGTCAGATGAGACTTTTGAAATAGGCTTTGATGTCCCTTAATATTGATTTATAAAATTTTTTTGTTGTACATCATGTGCTAGTGTAAAAAAAAAAAAAAGGCTACAACTAGCAAAATTTCAATTGCAACAATCTTAATAATAGCTTGACGACAAACAAAATCGTGCATATTACTTTATGACTACTACTTGTGAAATAAAGTCTTTAATAGTGACTTCCATGTTTTGATTTCACGTCATAATACTACCAAATTAGCTTATTTTACTTAACCCTAAATAATATTTTTATATTGAGACAATGTAACTTATTTCGTACATTCTTTTAAAAGTGGCACAAAAATATTGACTTTTGCATTGCACTAGTCATTTGCTTAAATAAAGGAGACTTAGTATTATGGTTTAGAAATTTAATATATATAATATAATATTTAAAAATAATCATTTCTTTCGCCCTAGCCCGACCTTGACCCTTGAGGGTCGTGTAAGGGCTTCGGTATTGTAGGCCCACCGAGGGCTTTAGCTTTCTCTAAGCCCGGGCCACATATTTAAGGGTAGGGTAAGGGATTACCCAAGCCCGGCGATGATAAGCTTGCATTGGATGATCCAGACCCAGTTATTGTTTTGAATCAATTTAAGCCAATGAAGCTGGTAAAACAAACAGTTTATATTTCTGATGTATCAATCAATGGCATCGGACATAATCTTAACATTGAACCAGTGCTGGAATGGACAACACTTCCTTTTTTTTTTTTTTTTTTTTGTTATTGATTAAACTTGATTTACATTTGGATCGTCCACTCACCACCACCTCTACTTGCCACTGATCCATTGCCAGCTGATCAACATTTCTGATCACCATGCCTTGAATGGTAGGGGATTGCAATTAATGGTGAAATGTGACATGCATTCAGAAGTTATGAGCATGCATCAGTCTAACTGGATGGAAACTTAGTGCCTGGGCGATGATAAGCTTGCTACCACATATTGCATATCCTATATCAGCTGTAAGTTCACATCTGTGGGGTAAGCTGATACTACTATTGTGAGTAGACTCAATTTATTTTGGTTAGTTTTATGATCCATTGCCTTTTAATTATATTGTAAGAGAAATAATTAATGAACTTATGTGAAACCCACTGAGCATGGAGCAAAGCAATATAGTATATAGGCAATATAGAGCACGGATATAGCAAACATTGCAATTTAAATATTCATGTATATATAAGATCGTAGTTTTTAGACAAAAGATAGAAGAAAAAAAGAGATTATGAGTACCTGTTCATGTAAGCCAAGAGCTAGCGGGGTAGAAAGGAAATAGGATAATTGGAGTAGAAGGGAATGAGAATTGGTGTAGAAAGGGGATGGGAGAGTTTGGATGAAAACAAAGTTTTTACTGAAGAAGAAAGAAAAGAACAATAAAAGTGGAGAGTAGATAACTGGTTTTGATAAAGAAATATAGTAGTTAATTGCATGAGATAGGAGTGGGAGACAACATGCAACATTTTGAAAAAAAAAAAAAACAATGTAACTTCCTGTCAAAATTATAACTGACAATCAAAATTGAATAAAAAACCCTCCTCTTTAATATAGTATACTAGGCAATTTTAGTATTTAAACTTAAAGGTTTTTTTTCTTTTTTTATTGAATAATAATAATAGTGTAGATTCTTGATATGTATACTTTTAAAATTTATAAAAGTAATTATCATGTGAGAGGAAGTTTAGGGACCATTTGTTTCATGTAATTGAATTCACTGGAACTCTATGACTTACATTTTTAAAAGTGGTTAAAACTGAATTTTTCTATGAATATTCAAAAATGGCAATCAAATATCTCATTTTCATGAAAAATAAATAAAAGGGAGATGAGAATGATGTAAATTTAGAGCTAGCAAAAGCCAAACATGACCTGTCAATCCGGATCGACCCAACCCACATATGACCCACATAATATACAGGTCGGTTGCGGGTCAAGCTTTCCTAACCCACATTTAAACAGATCGGATTAGGGTCAACCCGTTTAACTCGCATAACCCATTTGTCCCTTTCCTTATATCTAAAACTTATGCTCAATACTTAATTCTATAAGGTGTATCTTTTTATTTTGACATAATATTTTTTTAGTTTTATGAGAACTTTATTTTATTTCTATTGGTTTTTCTATTCTATTTCTATAGTCACCATTTAAAAAATATATATGTACTATACTCATTGTATAGTAGACCCTTTGTTTCTTTTTCTCAAGTAGACCCCCTTCGTTAGCTTACTTAAAAGAATATTTTTGTGTGCTCTTTTCTCTTAGAAGGATTGTGGATATGAAGAAAATACAATGGATAAGATAAAAATAAAATAAAATAATCAAGTAATGGCTGAGTTGATGCTAGTTTCCATATTACTTTCTCCACAAGCCGGCACAAGTTAAAGAGAAAGGGTAAAATATTATAGTATCATTATCTAGGCATAGGCCTAAATTTTGAACCCAATATTAGTTGGGCCTAAGTCTAATTTAAAATCCTATAAGAAGCAAATTAATATTAGACTTGTCATAACACAAATAGAGCGTGCTCATATTGCCTATCATGATAGGTTTTAGGTTTAAAATTGCACAAATAAGATATACAAAGTTAGGATTTCTCATTTAGATCTTATCTCATTTTTATAAATTAAACTTAATGGTTTTGGTCTAATTTAAACTTTAGATATGGTTAAAGCCTTAGAGGACTCCTATTAATAAATTTAAGTTTGAGTGCAAGTTGTTTGAGTCAACTCAACCTGCAGTAACCCACAATGGTTATGCGGGTTTTTATATCCCAGGTCGGGTTGACCCACAGCGGGCGTGGGTTAGGAGTTTATAATACATTTAATAAACGGATTGAATGCAGATTAAGTGCATTTAATCTATTTAACAAATGAGTCCAACCCATTTAGCCCAACTCATAGTTCTTTGTTGAAGCTCATTTGAAATTGAGTTTTATTTAATCAATTCAATTGGGTGAGTAGTGTGTGGGATCTTGAATACTTTAAAAAAAATAAAAATGGAACAAGTAAACAAGGAGAAAAGCATGAGGCCTAGTCCTTTTCCACTCTGGACCAATTGGAGAGGGAGAGACCAGGCGACCGGCAGATGGTTTGTCGATCCCAAGAACAATAACATGTCATCAACAAGCAGATGCCGAATTGGATTTCGAGCGTAACTGCGTAAGACATAACATCGGATATAAACAAGAGCAGTAAACCAGAAGATTCTAATAAAATGGAATCAGTAGAGAAAGGACAAGGCACGCAGCCGCGTGGTGACCACAAAGCAAACTATTCTTTTGCCTTTTAGGTTAAAACCCCATCAAAACTAATTTAATTATTTATATTTATACATCTTGGAGGCATATATTTAGAAAATTGTTTTCATCTTGAAGTGCCCTATAAATGGGTGTTTTGTTTTGGAGATAAATTGAGGAATTTCATGATTATTTTGAGGGTGGATTCATTATTGTAGGATATTTATACATTTTGTAGGCTTATATTTAGAAAATTGTTTTCACGCCGAAGTGCCCTATAAACAGATTATTTAATTTATTTTGGATAGGAGGTATTTTGTTTTGGATATAAATTGAATTCATGATTGAGGGATGTTTATACAGCTTGTAGTCTTATATTTAGAAAATTGTTTTCATATCGAAGTGCCCCTATAAAGGGGTTATTTAATTTATTTTGGATAGGAGGTATTTTGTTTTGGAGATAAATTGAGGATTTTCATGATTTTTTTAAGGGTGGATCCATGATTGTGCGTTCGCGCCCTCGTGTGCTTTGGTCTGCCCCTTCACCCCATGAAATGGAAATTATAAAAGAAATGAAGCCTTCTATTTTCATTTTATAAATCTTTAGAAAGGCATTTTTTCCTCAATAGAGACTTCCAAATATTTATTTTGGATATCAAAGAGTATAATTAGTAGCCTAACGGAATGTTACCCAACTGACCCATGGCCCATCCATGGCCAAGCATTATCATTATCAAAGCCCTATGAAGAGAAAAAAAATGGAGAATCATTTGATCCTCATACATCCATTTTATATGGCTGATTTGGAATAGAATAGTGCCCAAGAAAAACCATAGCATCCCTTGGGGAAAAATAAAAAGCAAAAACAAAACAAAATAGCTCACAGGAGTCCATTCATGAAACTTTTGGAGCATCTTTCTTTCATCATAATTGTTACAACTTACAAGTCATACAACCTCTTGATGCAAATGAGATTATATTATCCAAGTGGATCCCTGGTACTAAAAGGCTTAAAGTCATTCTACCAATAACATTATTTTATTAGAATACCTTATTTTATTTTGAATACCTTCAGGTGCTAAACTGTATTGTTAAACCTCTTAGTGCCCAACTGATAACATTGTTTTATTCAAAATGCCTCTGAGGGGCCCCACATTACATAGAAACAAAGAACAAACCCTGATGACTTCTATAAAATGAAATCACAAAGACATTGAAAGGCACACAGCCATGTGGTGAGGACAGAGGGTATGATGGATGGAAGGGACTCTTTACAAATAAGGATTATGCGAAGAATTAGCCCCATATTAACTTAGCCCTCGGAGCAAAATAATGTTTAAGAAGAAACACAGCATCCTTTAAGAAAAAAAAAATCACAAATAATCCCTCCCAGAAACTTTTGGAACATCTCTCATCATTCATGATTGGGCCAAATTAGACCAATGAATTAATCAATCAGGATAATGTACGCCATCCTGATATAAGGAATCCATTCCCAAGTCATGCTCATGGAAAATAACTTCAACAGCAATTTACAGAATTGTTAAAACAATTATAAAGTGACATCGAAATGATAATATAAAAAGGCTTCTGAATTCAAATCAGATTAGAGAAAACATTAAAATCATTCTTATAAACGTTAAATTTTGCCAAAGCAATTTTTATCCAAACATTCTTCTTAGTAGGAACTAGTAAGACATTTAAGGTTTTTACAACAACAGTCTGTGTGTAAGCTATCTGATGATTACTGTTTCATGACTCCCACATCGGATTGAAATGAGAAACGAACCCAGAAGACCTTAATAAAATGGAATCAGCAAAGCATTGAAATGCATGCAGCCGTGTGGTGAGCACAGAGCAAACTATTCTTTCGCCTTTTACTAAAGAATACCGTGTGTTCGCCACTTCCAACGGCATACGCCTATTTTTGGAGGGTTTTTTTCCTTTTTTGGTTGAAACCCCATCAAATCTAATATTAGACTTTTTTTTTTATATATATATTTGATTCAATTCTCCTCATTACAAGTGGGCTACACAGTACCAGGGGAGGGCTCAATCACCTCATTCCAGGTCTATTACCCTCATTCGAATAAAATGTCTACATTGCATAGTTCACAGGCGAGGAAATCCTATCCATCGCCTTAGTAAATCAAATTACAAAAAAGTAGAGTTCCCATCTAAATCACCCTATATATATACTCCACCTTTTTCCTCTAAAATAATCATTTGGAGACCATATGACCATGATGAATTCTTATGAGTCCAGATCACCTATCGCAAATGTTACACCTTTACCGTGAGTGGACCAATAAGAATCCGCCATGTCATCCAAAACTTTAAGTGATTTTGAAGTTAAAAAAAAGTTTAAATCAGATGAAACAAAATCACCTAAATTTTTAGATGACGTGGCGGATTCTTATTGGTCCACTCACGATAAATGTGTAATATTTGCGATAGGTGATCCAGACTCAATTCGATGCAAACAAAGTTTCCCTCAATTTCAATTGATCCATGGTCCATGCATAAGCATTAATATAGGGAAGATGATCTCCTGTTTGGACCACTGAGGGGGTGTCACATGTGGGCGAGATGTCATATTAATGACATCTCCTCTCCTCCACTTTTAAAAAAAAAAAATTTTGCTTGTCATGTGGCACCCCTTCATTGGTCCAAACACGGAAACCCTGTTTGGACCAAACAGAGGATCCTCTTCCTTAATATAGATATCATTATACCTTATTTCTACATTCATAGCAAAGACTCCCATGCTATGCATAACAAAATAAGTTAAAAAAGAAAAAGAAAAAAAAAAGGGTAGGTAAGTCCTGGTAGTTTTCGATGGTACAAAAATAATTCTAATCTGTGGCCATTTATCCACTTGGATTGTGGCTACTGACCTGCTGTGCCGGTAAGCTTTTAAGAGCCCATTGTGGTGAAGAGCAGTTGATCAAAGTGGGGCACACCAAATATTTGTTACTTGTAAGTACATATCTTTCCCATGTCCCATATCGATTAAGAACAAGGTAATCTTCCTTTGATATTAGTAAGAAGTAACTTATTAGTTAAGTGGAATGATTAGTATATTAAAACATTGGCATGGTATTGTAGCAATAATAAAGTGGATTGCTCTGATACCATGTTAATAAATTAATATATTATTCATTATATTTTTTATAAACATTAAGGCTATTAAATGAAGAGTCAGGATGATCTGATGAGCTGATTTGTTTTAAGGCCCTTAAGATATATTTTGATAATCGGTATTTTTTAAATATTGATCACCCCTTAAAAACCATGTTGATGTATTAATATATTCTTTGTTGTGTTTTTTCTATACATTTTGATGCTAACCCTTATCCAAAATGGCTCTTAGCACTAAGCTTGTTTGACAATTCTACTATTAGAGTGAAGAAAGGTAAAGCCCCATTTCTAAAAAAAATCCCACCAAAAACACTTTAATTCAAAATTTCCTCCATATTTTTTCAAAAAAAAGTCGAAAAGTAACCTCATTTTTCCGCTAAAAGAAAAAAAAGCTCAACTTTCCAATAAAAAAAGTCAAAAAGATTCCATCACAAACAACTAAAAATAAAATACCATCATAATTCACTTATAGTTTATTATTTTTTTAAAATAACTTTTACTCTACTCAATTCTATTAGTAAAGCCCCCAAACAGGCCCGTACCACATCAAATAGAGAAAAAAAAATGGAACCCAAAAGCCTTGTATCAAAGGAAATCAGCAAAACTGTGGAAACGCAACTGCAGAGAAAGCAGAAATGGGTTCTGCCATTTCTGCCTCATTGACTACAATGAAAAGAAACAAATGTAGATCCATTACTGTAGATGTCTGAAAAATTGTCGACCACCACCTTTGTAAATAAAATCCCAAAGCAGCAAAATGTCCCATCTACATCACGATCTTATATCCTTTACTCTTTACCCCCTTTAACGTATCCATGTTAGGGTTTAAGTCCAATGAAAGACTCCCACTATCTAGTGTGGGTGTGGCAGCCTAATAAAAGAAGGAAAAAAGGGAAAAATAATAATAAGTAGGCAAGTCTTGTTAGAGATTTTTTTTTTCTTGGTATCCCAGCTTAGGGGGTGCTGGGCCTCTAGCTCTCTAGAGAGGGGAGTAAACCTCGGGTGAGGTGGGGGGCCCTCTGGTGAGGGAAGAAGACCTTCGGTGAGGTATCACAGCTTCGGGTGAGGGAAGGTATCTGTCCGGGTTCGAACCCAGGGTAGTCAGGTTCTTACCCTAGTAGTAAGAGGCCGTACTTAAGGGGTTTCTTTGCAAGAATTCCTGACAGGAATTCCGGCTGTCTGAGAATTCTAGAATTCCTGTCAGGAATTTATTGTTCTTTTATTAGAATTCTAAGGATTCCAAAATTCTAGCATTTCCAAATGCTAAAAAGGTAGCATTTCCAAATACCAATCCTCATAAAAGGATTTCAGAATTCAAGAATTCCATGAAGCCTCACAGAAACTCTGGCAGCATCAAGATCCAGCCAATGAAACAGCACTCGTTGGAGGGTCCAGGCCATCAAAATAAATGGCCATTATTCCCCGTGTATCGTGGCTATTGATCTGTTTGCTTTGAATAAATGCCAGAAGGACCAATCATGTAATGGTTTTAGATATGAGTGTTTGTTGCTGGTACATTTGTTGTCCCACATCGATTATGAACAAAATACTCTTAACCTATTTTAGTAAGAAGTAACTTAGTATCAATCGAAATGATTAGTATATTAAAATATTGGCATGGTATTAGAACGTAAGTAAAATAAGACGCTCTGATACCATGTCAACTATGTTAATATATTAATTATTAAATTTTGATGATAATATTTTATTTTATTTTTGTGTTTTCTTGGTAAATGATGACAACCCTTAAAAATGCAGTATTCATTGTATTTTAATAATTTGTATTCTTTAAGAGTATGTATATTTGGATATTTTTAGTTTACTTTTAGTACAAAATATTTTTCTTTTTTATAATGTAGGGTGTCCCAGTCTTTTGGGCCCAATTAATCCCTACGCGCCCATGAGAGAAAGCCGGGTAAAATTTTCCTATGGCCCCAATGTGGTAGTGCAAAATATTATGTTTTAGATGAATAAAATAATATTTAGTTTAGATTTTAAAAAAAATCAATTTGATTTGAGTGTGCTGCTAAGTATATTTATAATATGATACATTCAACTCAATTTTGTTAATGATTTTTGAATCAATGGAGGAATGATGATATTCTTTCATTGTAGATCACTTAAGACATTAAATATTTACCTACTAAGATTTACATAGGTTGATTTTGTTCCTATCTATGTATTGGCCTCCTATCTCTTTGATCCACTTGATTTTTGATAACCAAAAGTAGACCCTGCATCATAGAGCTCTAACAGTGTTCATGTAAGCTGTGGCTTGGTGATAATGTGTTGTATCAAGTTTTGACTTGAGCTTAAACTCAGTATGCATTATTATAGCCGAACTCAAGTTTGATTGGTTGGGGCTGATTAGAAATAAGCCTAAGCTCACACTCGAGATCAAATTAATATCGTCGAGCCAAGCTCAATTTAAGCCAACCCTAGCTGAAGTCGGCTCAGCTCGCTTGAACAGATCAAGGTGGCTTGTTCAATTTTCAGGCCGAGTTCAAGCTGCTCTGAAGCTTGTTCTGACCTACATGGGACCCTCCTTGATCGAACATGTACATATCATAGCCATCCATATATTCTCATATTTTAATCATATTAATATACAGTTGAGTTTAGGTGTTTAATGGCCACATTTTTACTTAAAAATTTGCATGCAGAGCTTTGATGAGAGGATTCATCTCAATCTCATCCAAAATGAAAACCATTTCTGAGCAGAGAAAGAAAAACAGGACTATTTGAAAGATGAAATGATCATATGTGGTTTATCTTGTCAATTCTTTTTCATTGTTCTTGTTCTACAGCTTCCACCACATATCAGAATCTATGGCACACTATGGCACAACATATTTTTTTTGTTTTGACCACCTCATCTTCCCATTCTCAGAACTGATAAACTCACAGTTATAGCATGGGTAAGTCATTGACTAGAAACCTTTTTGATGGTTCCAATCATTCGACAAATGCAAGGCACTAAATTCAGATTGTTCATGGCAAGAAATGATGTTACAGATAATACAACAGGTATTTGTTAATTTCCAGTAATCCGAGATATTTTTACAGACTGCCTCAAGACCAATGGCTTTTCAAACAATTTCCGGATAAATTTATAATAAAAAAAAACACGATATTACCCACTCGTTTTTGCAAAAATGAACAACGTATTGGTCATTTCTATAAATGAATGCTTGATAAAGCCATACAAAGTGTTGCTGAATTCTACTCCATAATATGCCCATGTGCCCTTTCTCCTCTTTCTCGTGCGACAGATGCAGAAAGGATCCCAAGATCACGATTCAGAAATGTTAATGCAGACTCACATTCAGCTATTATTCTTGTTACAGAAGATGGTTCTGTGGACTCAGATCCAACAGACACAGCTGCATGCGAATCTCGCAGATTCCTCAAGTTCCACAAAAACTGTCCAAGGCAAAAAAGTGTAGAGATGTAAATTCCAGGGAATTCACAATTGCCATTTCCTAGTCAACTGCTCACGAGTAAGCAAAGATCACTTTCCAGAGGTGGTATATGTAAAAACATCAAGGTCGTCGGTAATAAAACCACACTAATAATGCAAACTCTGAAAAGGAGTGATGATCTTCCCAGTCTGAAAAGCCTACTTACATAGATGTTACAATGTACCATGCATTGCACTTGTGTGGAATCAAAGCTGTCCATCAGGGCAATGTTGCATATGTTCCCCAAACTGAAAATCAACAGATGATCCACACGTGTACACCAAATGTGGATACCTTGACTTGCATCCAACCACCCCCTTCGTAGACTAGCGACCTCTTGAGATGGAAGGACTCGTAAGCAATGAGGCTTATCAGCTGGACAGCTTGGATCTCCCACAAGTGAAACATTAGTACGTTTGTAGCATTGTGTCGATCGCTTTGACCTACATGCATGTACGCTTAGCAACACTAGATTTTTTTTAGGTAAGTTTTTCTTATGAGCAGGTTTTTTAAGGTTACACACATCTTTCATATTTTTTTCTGTAAGATTATGCAAGGGGATGTGCTGCAGTCTAATCAAATTATGCACCATCAATCTATATTTCAGAAGGACAAGAATATGATTTTGTTAAAGGAAAAAGGAACAGAAAAAAAAAATAGCACGAAAAAATGGACCATGGAGGCATGGACTCCATACCTTCAAAAGCGTTTTATAAGCCTCCAACAAGCGGTTGGCGGCAGGGCCAAATCCATGCAATTGTGGTACCTCCATCATATGTGTCCAAGGGCGAATTTCCTACAAAAAGGAAAGAAAGATAAAACAGATAAATAACAAAAAAAAAAAAATCAAGTGAAACCATTCTTGAGTATCACCAAAAGAAATAAGAGCCTATGATGCCCGGATTTGGCAGGGACACATGCCATGAATATGGAACAAACATGGGTTTTACACAAAAAGTATAGTATTGATATGTTGCGCATTTGAAGTATTCGGGTATCAAAGATAAAAGCCCATATCGCAATTGGAATCTGCTCGTTGTTGTAACCACAAGGTTGCAGGTTAGATTCATGTTACCATAGTAACCATACAAGTGGAAAAACAAAAGGTAATGTCCTTTAGCATTTTCATTTTAAAATGTGAGGAGACATAATAAAGATGTCTCACAGGGTGCTCATATTAAACAGCCAAGGCTAATCAAAGGCTAGTAAAAATTCTTATTTCCAACCACAAATACAAAGATAACTATCCTAGACCCATAATTACACAGATCTAGGCTCCAAATCCAACAACGTCTAGCTACTTTGGATAGGCAAATCCTCCTCCATAGAGGAGGTATAGGGTTCAATCTCTGATCTGCTCCCCTGAATCCCCATGACCTTAAGATTACCCTGCCATCCATTATGGAAGCAAACAGAAAAGAAACTTCCGTGATCTGTGCAAATGAGTTCAGCAAGACATGGGAATTATAAAATATTGTCAAAATTGACCAACACATTCTCCAAAACATAATAGTATTCACTTCATTTGGATCATGTAAGAGAACAAAACCCAAAGGCATCAACCTTACTGTTAGTACAAATGTATAAGACGGGCTTTCAGAATGTATAACTTCGGGTTGTTTGGCTGAAGAACAAGGTGGAGAAAACTGTCTATATAACAAATTTAAACAGTCAGTTTTTTCAACTTTTATCCCTCATCGAGAATGGAGAAAACTGTTTAGAACAACTATATTTTCTACAGGTCTTGCAAGATTTCACCATTCTGGTCCTCAAAATTGTACCTATAACATTGACAAGAATGTTTATTAATTCCATTAATTTGATTACCATAATAAGGAAAGGTTCGAAGATATTTAATAGAATTAAGAGTTTATTTGTAGAGGGCTCACTTTTTGCTATAAAATATCTTTTTGTAACATTGTGACCAACACTTATGATTGCAGTAGATGAAATTTTAGATTAGTTTTGCCCTCAAGGTCAAGAAAAACTTTGCTTTTGCCACATGCTACTCTCTAAATCACAAGATCTCTTTTGCTTCCTTCTTTTTCTTTTCTTTTTTTTTTTTTTTTTTTACTTCATGAAAAAGCTCGAAATCACGCGCCCCATAAACTACATGATGTCCTTAACCACCTGATCTACAGCTGGGGACATCTCTTTGTTCTTTTTGCTTTGTTACTTTGCATACTAACTTCAGAAGACAAAGAAATGCCCGTTTGGTATAGTTCTCTCCAAATTTTTGTTGCATCAGAATGCACTGTAACACTTCATAAGACTCTTTTTGAATGGTGAAGCTTGTTTTCTTATTGAATTTGATCAATGCCTATCTCAACATCCAATTTAAAAATTCACGAAGTAACTAGCTGGAACTATGCTGGGAAATATTCCAACTGCCTTCATTTGTCAAGTGCGGCCATGTCAAAGAAGATGCATTGTTTCTCTTCCACCATTCACGAGTAATTACAGAGACCTGATCCATCAGAATGCAAGTGGTGTACAGATGCACAAGTCTATACTGGTGGCACTGATAGTTCAAAGCTCCAAACTAGGCATGTCAAATGGGCCGGGCCGGACCGGCATGGCCCGTACATGGGCCGTGCTGGGCCAAGGTGCCTGGGCCCATTTGGCCCTGCCTGCCAGGCACACAGGTGCCAGCCAGCCCGCCCAACGGCCAAGTGCCCCTTTTTTTTGAAAAAAAGTCCATTTTACCTCCCCCCCAAAACAACTATAAAACGGTCAAATAAGGGGTATTTTGTGTCATTTTTCATTTTACAAAGTCTATAAATACCTAACCCTCCCATTCTCATTCCTTACCAATTTACACAACTCTCTCATTCTTTATACATTCTCTAGCTCTCTCTCAAAGCATTCAACTCTTTCTCTTTAAGAAATTTTTGAAGGGCCAAAGATCAAGTCATCAAGAGACAAGATTAAAGGGGCATTCAAAGATTTAGAGGTATTTATATTATTTAAATTTGAGATTCCATATATATAAGTTTATATTATATTATATTAACTCTCATTTTCTCCCCTTTCTTATATTAAGTATCACAAAAGAAGGCTATTAGAGCCTATTACTGTCATTATTTATAAATTTTATTTTTTTGAAATATGGCAAGAAGATTTCCCACAGAATCTTCTTCCGTTAATTTAGGGGAAGAAGAAAATTTTATTGAATTACAAGATGAAGTAGGTGATTTACCCCCCCCCGTACCTCAGAGTTCCCGTAAACCAACCAAGAGGAATAGAACTTCAGTAGTTTGGGAGATATTTACAAGATTTGATGTTATTGAATATGGAAAGAAAGTTGAAAAGGCAAAATGCAAATTTTGTAGTAAGATTTATGGTGCCGATTCAAAATCGGGTACCAACCATTTGACAAGACATAGGCAAAAATGTTTAGCCTTACATAAGGAGCGGATGCAAGGACAGGGAGGCCTGGTTCACAGACCCAAATTTCCACTACTGGTGGTGGTAGTAGTAGTAGCGGTTTGGGTCTTTTGTCTTTTAATGCACAAAGTGCTAGACAAAATCTTGTTAAAATGATTGTGTTATCCGAATTACCACTTTCTTTTGTTGAAAATGAGTTTTTTGAAGAATGGGTCCAGATAACTGTCAACCACAATTTCACAATATTTCAAGAACTATAGCCAGAAATGATGCTATTAGACTCTGTCAGGAAGAAAAAACAAATATAAAAAATTACCTTGCAGAAATTCCTGGTAGAATAGTCATAACCACAGATATGTGGACTTCTAAAGGGGGTGATAGTTTTCTTTGTATTACTGAACATAACATAGATGCAAAATGGATTATTAATAAACGTATAATTAGTTTTAGCTATCTTGAATGGCCACACAATGGCACTAGAATAAGTACATTTATTTTGGAAAAATTAGATGAATATAATATTAAAGAAAATGTTTTATTTATAACTTTAGATAATGCCAATAATAATACAGTGGCTATTGAATTAATGAGAATGCAGATGCCACTTGCAACTTTGATAGATAGCTCTATCTTTCAAAATAGATGTGTATGTCACATCTTAAATCTCATTGCAAAGGTTGGTTAAAAGCATATTGTAAGTTACACATGCTATTAAAGACATTGCTAGATTTATTTTCTCCTCCGCACAGAGAAGACAATTGTATGTCCAAATATGTGCGAGGCAAGGCGTATCATCTATTAAAATGCCTAAAGAGGTAGAACATAGATCATAGATGGAATTCTATGTATGTTTTGTTAAACAAGGCACTTGACCGGAAAACTGTTTTAAATGAATTTTGTGCTTTTCATGCACAAGATTTGATGATTAGTGATGAACATTGGGAGTTATGTGCCCATATAAGAGATTTATTAGAAGCTTTTTGTACTTCAACATTATTTTTTTCCGGGATAGATTATCCCACATCTAATGAAGCTTTTTAAAATTACTTTACAATTCAGTAGATTTAGAGATCATTTTTTACTGAGTAGCACTATTAGAAACATGGAAGAAATTTTTAATAAATATTGGAAAGAGGCTCCAATGACATTTTCTTTAACTGCTGTATTTGATCCTAGGTTAAAATTAAGTGGTGTACATTTTTTTATTGATGGAATAAATTAAAATATGAATTATATAGATTTAAATATTTTTTCAAATATAAGGGCAAATTTACAAGCACTTTTTCAATTTTATTGTGAGCAAATGGGTACAACTGGGCTTAGTATGGGCCATTCAGAAGTCCAGCAAATAGGTGTTGGTGAGTGGGATGTGTGGTATTCTTCCCTGTCCACGAGCATGGCATCCAGCTCAAGCTTAAGTAACACTGTGACGAAGTTATCATCGTATCTTGAAGTCGATGTAATATGAGTGCAGGATGCATCTAGTTTTGACCTTTTAGCCTGGTAGAAGCAACAAGAAAGCATTTATCCGGTGTTGGCCGCCATGACTCATGATCTATTGACTATTCCAATGTCTTATGCAGCATCAGAACAAGCTTTTAGTGCAGGTGGATGTGTGGGGGATGAGAGAAGAACAAATCTATCTGAAGAAACGGTTGGGTGTTGTGTTTGCATACGAGACTGGTATTTGGCAGATAAGAGGAAGCAAGAGTTGACATCAATGGAAGATTATGATCCAGCAGAATACATTAGTGGACTACGCATATGATTTTTTACTTTTTCCTTCATTGTAATTTGTAAATATATAAGTTTTTCATTCTTTTTTTATTTTTATTTTCTAAAAAGATTGTAAGGTTTTGAAGGTAATCTCCTATTTAGAAACCTTCAAGAAGTTAAGATCCAAATGGTTCTCTCTTCTCAGTGGAGTAGGTCGAGTTTGACCGAATCACTTAAATATCTTTGTCATTCTCCATGCTTGTGTTTTAATTTTTATTTTTAATACTAATAAAAAAAGGAAAAAATATGAACGAGGCCCACCCGGCCCATGGCGGGCCGTGCCAGGGTTTTTCCCTGGCGGGCCGGGCCGGGCATTTGACGTGCCTACTCCAAACTATTGATCCAATGCAACCCACTGTCAATTACAGAACCACCAAAAGTCTCTTACTAAAACAACCTAACTTTAGGATGAGTGGCCTACAAATAGGCGATTAAGAGAAAACAAAACACACATGAGAAAAAGGCCATAGATTTGCAAGATTCTTCAAAGCTAGAAGGGATTTAGAGCAAACCATCGGATAAACCGTGGACCACAAACCATGGGCTCCACTTGAAGTAGACTAGTTGCATAAGGACACTAAAGGCATCCTGATGCATTAGAAATCAACATCCTGTTTTTAACAGATGGGTTCTCAGGAATGTAGCTACATCAAATTACTGATTTTGCATTTCAATCCATTGTTGCAACTTATGAAAGGTATTTTCTGAAAAAAACTCATTTGCTAATAATTGCCGATCATGGTAAAATGAAACATCCTTAACAGTATATAAATCAAACTGCAAGTATGTTACTACCTTGGTGTAAATCGTGTTGAATGACCTTGCAGTTTCTAGAAAAGATTCAAGCTGTGCGCGCAGCTTTGACTCCGCCTCTCCATACTCCTCATCTGGGTTGTACTCATACTACACACAAGAAGCACCCAAATAAATAAATAACGGAAAAACTACATGACCAAGAAATCTAATTGATAGTTAATTCTGTTCATGAAGAAACCCCGTCTCCAAATAAAATCTATAAAAAGAGGCTCATAAACAAAAACAAATGGAACCTACTCAATTCATGTGTAATATATGATATTTGTGCATGAGCTATCTTTCCTATATCCATACCCATTTCATGTGGAAACATCAACTGCTCAATGTCAAGAACTTAAAATTTGTGAGACGTAAACAAGCACATACTCCTACATTCAACTCTGACATGGTCCCCTAGTTGGTGTCGTCTACAGGATACACACATTGTTGGCAATGCTGACAGTCAAGTATCATGCCACTGGACCACTACAAGCTGTGAAAGTGAGCATGAAACTGAATGCAGGTGTGCAAGTACAATTTTGAGATTTCCTGATACATGCACAAGCAGAATGATCAAGAGAAGCCTGGCATCTATTGCCAAATTAACAGCCAGGCCTTCGAGGACAACCTGAAGCCACCTAGGAACAACCCTGCCACTCCACTCACGATTACAACAACAATACAACCCACCCCAAAGATTTAAAAAAAAAGGCACACAACCCAATTTAACACTCAATCAACCTATATGCACTGTCATATTGATCATGCATAAAACACGAAATATGCACTTCCATAAGGCTGAAAATTGCCTAGCTTTGAGTACCCTTTAATCAAGGATGAAATGGCCCCCATTTTCACCAAAAGCCAGGCCATACAGACATCTCCAATTCCCAAACCCCAACACCCCCCACCCCCACCCAAAATAAATAAATAAATATTGCATGAATCAAGTGGGGCCCACAGGCCACTGTTGATATAAAAATTGCTTCATACAAGCCTGTCCATTGTGGATATAAATATTGAACAAAACTAGAGTATCTATTGGTTCCGATGATACTATTGGTAAGGATAAAAACAATATAAAAAACAGTGCCTGCACGTTAACAGATATCCTGGGAAATACCTTGCTGATCATTAAGGTGGAATATTCATTATAAACAGATGGAGTTATTTCACAATCAACTCCTTGTCACCATCACTTGTAAACACAAAAGTACTGCTAACTGATACTTAAAACTATAAGCAAGAAGAAAATAGCTAGTGTTCAGCACCTCTTACGCTCTAATGGAGAGGACGAGCCACTACCTAGCACAACCATGGAGTGCTGCTGAAATAACACCACAGATACTTCAACCTCCTAGAGGATGAGCAGGACAAATGCGGCCCTTCTGAGTTCTAGTCATTCAACAAACATCAGCAGAACACATGCAAGTTCTTAGTTTTGGTTGGTCAAAAGGGGCCACACAGTCGAGGCCTATGATACTGGGACACTGGTACATGTCCCACATATCTGTGTTGGACCAGCATGGCACTCAAATTGATACTTGATACTGCACTGGTACTCCTGTGTACAGGCTTAGCATACCATACTATACTAAGTCCATTTTTCATATAGTTTTATTAATTATCTTACTTTTCTACACAAAAAAAATGTTATGAAGGAATGTATACACTGATAATTTCATTAATTAAGAATGTCCTAAAGAAATTTTTTTAATACTTGGTACAAAAGCTGTTGTATGTGCTGTGTGTGTGCGTGCACGCAACACGTGTGAAGCCATATCTCATTTATTTGCTTTTTCCCCCTTGTACTTTTCTTTATTTTATTTTTACTCTCTCCTTTAACTCTTTTGATGTGAGCCATTGGATTGAATCAATCCAATGGTTGTAGAGCTTCTTTCTTTTAAGAAAACCCTAAGAGAAAAGTGAGGGTGCATTCTATTGCATTCCTTAGCATAGAAAGAGGGTAGAGATTGGAAGAAGAGGGCGAGAGAAGAGTTTCTCCAAAAAGACCAAGAGAAAGGGGAGGAAAAAAAGCTTTGAAACCTTGTAACTTGTAAGTGGGTTCTTATAGCTTCACTTTAATATCCATTAAAGGTATAGAGAAAGCTTTGGATTGTTCTCCCGTGGATGTAGGTCACACATTATGACCGAACCACGTAAATCTTGTGTCTTGTGTGAAGCTTGTCTTGTTTTATTTCTCTACATGATGGTGGTTTGATATATGTTTGCTTTAGTTGCATTGCCATAGCATAGTTGCATTGCCATAACATTTGGTTGGTGTTGGAGAATCACATTGCCTACCAAGTGTGTAGAAATTCCCCAACAACAATTGCATAATCAGCATCCACAAAACCAACAACTTCCAATGGCAAACCTCCAAAGCATTAGCATACATCCCGTGTCCCTTTTAAATATGGAAGAATCCACTTTATTTCTTGCCAATATTCCCATGATCTATTAATCAAGTAGACAATTGTATTTGCAGCTTCAGCCCAAAATGGCTTGCTAAGGTCTAATTGTGACAACATGCTTCTCACACATTCCAAAATGGTTTTATTCATTCTTTCAATGACACCATTTTGTTGTGGCATTTTAGGAACAAGTTTTTATCCTACGAATTTCATTTTCTTTGCAAAAAGAAACAAAATCCATGGAACAATATTCATCACCATTGTCGGTTTGCAAGCATTTAATATATCTTTCAGTCTCTTTCTCCACTCTACTTTTGAAGATTTTAAAAGTATTGAAGACTTGGTCCTTAGATGCCACAGGATACAACCAGCACTTCGTACAATAATCATCCAAAAAGGTAACAAAATATTCAGCTCCTCTAAGAGATTTAACATCTATAGGGCCCAAAACACCAGAATAAACCAATTCTAATGTTTTACTTTTTTTATGGGATTCATTTCTTTTGAAATTAACTCTTCGTTGTTTACCCATAATGCAATGATCGCAAAACTCAAGAAAAAAATGATCAAAAGTAGGAATGAGGTTTTTGTTTTGCAATACCTGCGTGCCATGCTCACTAAGGTGGCCAAGCCGACTGTGCCAAACTTGAATATCCTCGCGTTTGCTAGTCGTTGCAACCATCTCCTTCGCACCATCATTCTTTTGAGTTGTGCCATGAAGAACATAAAGACTTCCATCTTTTTGCCCGTTCAAGATTGTCATGCAACCTCTTGAAATCTTCCATGACCCTTTCCCAAAGGCCACTATGAATCCGGAGTCATCCAATTGCCCTGCTAAAATGAGGTTCTTGGTTATCTCAGGAACATTCCTTACATTTTTCAATGTGTGATTCTTCCCATCTACTTGTTTTATCACGATATCACCAATGCCATGAATTTTACAAGCACAATCATTACCAAGATAAACAAATTTATTTTCCACATCTCTATATGAAGAGAAACACAACTTATCCAGGCAAATGTGAAATGATGCACCCGAGTCCAAAATCCAAGTGTCTTCATTTGAAGAAACCAAACATGCAACACTTGAAGTCGCTCATCCTTCTCCATCAGAAATAGAGTTTCCATTGTCAATCTTGCCTTTGTTCTTTTGCTTGTTTTTTAAAGTCCAACAATCTTTTCTTGTATGCCCATCCTTCTTGCAATACCAAGAAGTCACTTTTCTTCCTTGTGACTTTGACCTTCCTTTGCTTTGAGATCTACCCCTATTAAATCCAGAAGATTGGTCTCTATGTTGTGACCACTGACCAATCTATGTTGTGGCCTTCCTCTATCCCCAATTACCAAAGCCTGGCTAGACTCATCAGACAATTGTGTTTATGCCTTTCTTGTTTCTTCATTCGCCAATGGAACAATAACATCTTGCAATTTAGACTTGTTTCCAATAGTATTTGACACCGTAATGACAAGAGTATCCCAACTAGGAGGTAGAGAACCCAACAAAAGAAAACACAACACTTCCTCATCAAAGATTGATCTTTAAAGATCTCAATTGTGTCGAAATAGAATTGAACTCATTCACATGCTTTCAAATTGTAGTGCCTTCTTTCATCTTCAAGAGAAATAATCACTTCATAGCATGCATTTTGTTAGCACCGGCTCATAAGATTGTTGCAAACTTTGCCATAATTCAAAAGAGGTCTTGCTTTCGAAAACATCAAATAAAATTGAAGGAGAAATGCAAGGCCTAATGGCAGCCAAGCATGTTCTATCAAGGGCATCCCACACCTTGTCATCCATTTCTTTGGTTTGGGATTCCTTCCCTTCAAGTGGTTGATCCAACTCTTTCCTAACAAGGAAATCCTCCGTCACAATCTTCCATATGGGCCAACTACTATCATTTAATTTATCAAACTCCATTGCCTAAAATGTAGTAAATCAACAAATTTCCATTTTCTCACTCACTTGTGAAGCAATAACCTAAGCTCTGATACTAATTGTTGTTGGAGAGTTTCTACAAACACTTAGTTGGCAATGTGATTCTCCAATACTAATCACCAACCAAATGCTGTAGCAATGCAACTAAGGAAAACATACATCAAACCACCGTCATGTAGAGAAATAAAACAAGACAAGAAAGACACAAGATTTACGTGGTTCAGTCACAATGTGTGACCTACGGGAGAGCAATGAAAAGCTTTCTCTATACCATTAATGGAGATTACAAGCCAACTATCAAGTGAAGGTATAAGAACTCACTTGCAAGTTACAAGCTTTCAAAGCTTTCTTTTCTCCCATTTCTCTTAATCTTGGAGGAACTCTTATCTTGCCTCTTATTCCAATCTCTACACTTTCTCTACCAAAGAATGCACCCTCACTTCTCTCTTAAGTTTTCTTAAAAGAAAGAAGCTCTACAACCATTGGATTGACTCAATCCAATGGCTCACATCAAAATAGCTAAAAGAGAGTAAAAATAAAATAAAGAAAAGTACAAGGGGACAAAGCAAATAAAGGGGATTTGGCTTCACACGTGTTGCACTTGCACACACACAACACATATACAACGAAAAACCTTAATATAAAATATGAAATCTCATGGTATAGACAGAATAGTTGTATCCAAATCAGTGTCTTGGATTTCCAAAACTGGAAAGCTGAATCTCCACATCTGTACCCATATCCATACACGGGCTTCATACTCAAGGCCCCTAGAATGGATGCCAACGGCCATGGTCCTAAATGCCGATGAGTTCGTAAAAATGAACTGTTGAAAAAATTATGGATGTGACCGAAGGATTTACCCTTTATACAATTAATTCCAACCCAATAAATAGATACGTACGGCATGCCACCTCCAAAAAGTCCAAAAAGTGAAAGCTAAGGAAAAATAGTTTTCAGTAACATAGTTATCAAAATCCTACGATTCATATCTCAAATCCCGATTTGTATCCCAAATCCTAAGAAAAACGATTCATATCAATGCAACGAATCCCATTTACATAATAATTTTAGGATTCATGTGTGAATCTTACGATTCAATACTCATTTCATCGAATCTTATGATTCAAGTGATTTGGCTGAGGGAGAATAGCTACAATTGATAAGTTAATATTAACAATCTATTCATTTCTTTCTTTCTTTATTCTCTCTTTCTTTTAGTATTTTTACTTTTAAAAGGTCATTTAGTAGTTAATGAAATCTCTTAAGGGTTTTTGCGGCTTTGGAGAGGTTTCAGAGATGAATAAAGAACATGCATTTAATTAAAGCGTTCGATTATACGTATGGTGCTGGTCTATATCTTCTTTTTTTTTAATCTTTTTCTGTTTTTTTTTTTTATGATATGAACACTTTCTTAAGTTCAAGAAATATACTACTGTGTAAGATTGATGATTAATAAATGTCATGAATCATGATGTTTTGATATAATCGTATGATAGACTTATTTTTCATTGTATTTATACTGCTATAAATGGGAAAATGGATGGTTGTGAATAACTACTTTTTATTTTTTTTTAATATTTTTTATTTTTATTAGAATTTTTTTTAAAATCCTAAGATTCGCTATACGATTCACGATTCGATTCGATTCATGGGCATGAAAGATTTGTGATACAATTCCGATTTTCAAAACTATGTCCATCAATGCTTTATGCGTTGTCAACATTAACAGTATTGGAATATGAAAACCAACTAGTTGCAACTTTTCAGCTTTGAGTAAACAACAAAAGCAAGAAAAATAACTTTTGAACATTATATTAGAGCACGAGGAGCCTCTCTATCAAGATGTAGATCAGTAGATGTACTTACTAATCCATCCAAGACTCTCAGGTGCTAAGAAGACCATCGACTTGGAACAAACCTTTGATGACAAGTCCTGAACCATCTGTTGTAAACTTGAGAGCTTCTTTGAATGCTCTGATAGCTTCAACTCCAGTTCAGATACATCTGGCCTGAAATTAAAGGAAAAGGGAGTTATTACCACAATAATATTCTCAAAAAATTAACTTAGAAAATAAATTAGTTGTATAATGACTTTGTCATGCAACTCAGGATCTAAATCACATGATTTCAACACCCAGACATGCAAACAGTCCCTAACAACACAAGATTACAAAAAAGGGATAACAAAAGGAGTGGTAAATTCACAATGTTGACCTACACTTCTCTATACCTTTAAAGACGCATACATCATTGACTTTCCTTCAAATAATAAACTCCCCAAAACCTATCACCATTTTCGTCCATATTTTATTGCTAATGTAACTCTTCAAGGGTCAACTACTATAACTGAAAAGCTTCTACTATAAAAAAAAAAAAAAAAAAAAAAGAAGATTTAGACATACTAGGGTTTGAGAAACCAACATTAGAATGGTATTTAAAAAAAAAAGATAACAAATTTTATAAACATAAACTATAATATTTACAAAAAAGCAAGGGCAACCCATCAAGAGAATAATCCACTACATGATAAAATTCAAAGACCCACACAATACTGAATTTAAACCAAATTCTACCAATATACTCTCCCCTTTTCAAGACCTGCTTTTGACAATGCATCGGCAAGTGAATTAAGTTCCTTTCTCACACGATAAAACTTAGCATTTGTTTGAGTGGCTAATGCTTTAATTTGACTAATGATATAGAATCAACGTTAAGGACCATTTTCTTTACCAATCACCCAAGCCATTACATTGACTGAATCACCTTCAACTAGCACTGGCCCACAAAAGTGGCAGAAACTACGCTAACTGATACTGCTAATTTAAACAGAATGCCAGGTAAACTTTATAAAGAATGTAGGGGAAGATAAATAGTATCTGCAATAGACTATTTTTCTCTGAACAAAAAAGGAGCCAAATTAGAAAAGACACCCTCCTACATAAGGCCTAAAGAGTAACGATTACAACAAAGAAGTTCCTGCAGTAGCCTCAATAAAAGAAATGGAACACTCTCATTAATTGCATCAACGAGCTATGATTCAGAAAGAATGGTCCCCAAGTTTCTTGATGGTGATAACGCATCCCCTTTCCACCCTAATTAAAGATGTGATTATCGTGGTAATCATCTTTAAGACACTCTCACATTAGATCATTCACTCTGCACTCTGAAGGTGGGAAGTATCCACCATTGATCATGGCTTCTTTTGAATCTCAACTTGGTATTTAGATTGCGCCGTCAATTGAACCTTTAAATTCAGTTGAATATTCCATCAAACTGTTAGATCAATTGCAGTCTTCTTCCCCATCTGAAAAGACCATGAATCAACTGTTTCAACCATAAGACTGCCTTCAAAAGTTCTTTCCAGGAACACTGATGATGTAATCAACCAATTTGATCCTTATCTTGATTATCTTTTACCAGCGGGTGATACCATGGTTTAAAATCTCGGTCTTGGTCGCGATATTGGCCGAGCCAAAAAACCGATATGATATCGGTATCGGTCGTGGATATCGGTCCGTCGCGGTCGTCGCGGTGTGAATTTTTTTTTTAATCCAAAAAAATTCGCAAAAATATTCAAAAAATCCAGAATATTAGAAAATGCTGGAAAACAATATTTTTTTCATTAGTAACAATAATAAATTAAAATCTCGGTCACCTTAAGTTATGAGCCCTGTCTGTGTCGCAGTTCGATGTCTTCTCCAGTATTTCATATAATGCAACCATTATTGATGCTCATGATCAATTTATTAGTGTAAAATATAAGAAAATAAAGATAACATAATAATTATCTATACATTATTAATAATCTATTAGTATTTATTATTTAGTATCATAAATACTCAACCAATTTTTTTTTACAAGTAGAAGACTTAAAAAAAAAAAACCATTTTTTACAACCCAAAATCATGTTTATAAGTAGATCTAGCATGAAAGTGTGTAGATCTAAGTGAATCACACAAAACAAACCCAAAAATGACATGCCAATGATCGTTTCATTCATTTCTATGCTTTATCTAAAAATAAAAAATAAAAACACATAATAGTAAAAATAAGGAAGTTAATTTGATTTTCTCTTACTAAATAAAATGATTTCTTCAAAAAATAGTATTGGAAGTTGGAAATATATAAGAGAACGAGCTATGGAGACATGGTTGCTCTAAGGAGATGAGGGAAGAGGAGAAAAAAATGGAAAAATAGGAAAAAAAATTACAAAAAATCAAGGTTTTTGAACATTACTTCATCTCTACCGATATTTTCAAAATATCGGCCGAGATATCAGTAAAACCGATATTTTGACCATATCGGCCGATATTTTGCCTGACTCGTATCGCGGCAAAATATTGTTGTGGTATCGGTCGATACCGGTTCATATCGGCCGATTTTAAACCATGGGTGATACTGTCCCAACTTTCAACACAAAGATGTAGCATCCTGCTGTGGAATAGGATTGAAAATTCTGTCAAGACTGGTTCAACGTGAACGATCTAACTTTAATGACTGGGGTCCTCCTCAATCTTCTTACTTTCCACCAAAATCAATTTGGTGTCGTGATTGCCTTAGGTATCATATTCATCACAGATAAAGGGAACCCTAATAACATCTCCTGCCCCATATTCTTGGATGGGATCAAGGCCATCCACTTTGTTAGAAAGGGCTTGAATAACTTTTAAGAGAATCATAAATGATCTCCTCTCCCACCACCCCCACTCTTTCCCCATCTTTTCTCTTCCTCCTCATTGCTTCCAATTTGGTTCTCTGCCCATTATGTGCACTGATCCACTATGTCAAAAAGGGCCTGAATAACTTTTAAGAGATGAGTGACCTCTGAACTTTGGAAATCCAAATGGAATTACAGAAGTAACTGGGGCCTACAGAGGTGTCTTGCCAATGTGTGGCGACAATTTGTATCCTTGTGTGGTCAAATGCCTCAGTAGGAAGGTGCTTGATGCTCATTGTCGCAACCAAAAGGTTGTGGCTTCAAGTCAGCATACCTTTCAGGAGAAAATAACCATGAAAATTTACAAGTATCCCAACAAATCATTTGAAATCAAAGCAATACACATAAGTAATCAAGGAACACAAAGCAGAACTGGAAAATATTAGCAAATAGTACAGAAGTAGCATAGCAAACTCGAAACTCACAAAGCTGTGCATACTGCAAAACAAATAAAAATAGAGAGCCTGTACTATGAGAACTATGAGAAAGAAAAATGCTTGTTGCATGTGAATCTCAAACAGCATTTTTATTCCATAGTTCAAGAGAGAGATGAAAAGGTGCTTACAGTGGATATATGGACTGAATCTGGACATCTGCAGGAAACAACTTGCATTCTTCAGAAAAAATTTGAGCTTGCTTCTCAGCAATAGAATCTAGCAATTGTATGTCCTTTGCTACCTGCTCATCAACACTAAGCACAACAAAATGCAGGGGTGCCAAAAATAAATAAGAAAATAAATTTTGTTTAATGGTAACAAATAAGCAAATAATTTATTTTCAGAATCCAAAACAATGAGACAGTACACCTGAAATACAACAGCAAGTGTAATTATGAACTCCAGGCAACATTAAAGTCATTTGAAATATTAAAGAAGAATGACATATCACGGAAAATGTAAGCTAAGAAATCTGGCCCAACCTCCACTCTGGATTATCAGCATAGCAGCTAGCCTCCACAAGATCTACAATTAGACGAAGCATTTCCGAGCGATCTTCATAGCTACCTCGCCCCTGCATTTAGATGGCATTAGAGTTTGAAATTATCATTAGGAAAATAAACGAACTTGTCAATTAATTCCTTTATCGCTGCTAGATCCATGAAATCAAATAAACGTCCATTACCCAGTTTAAATCATTTACAGGTTATCTTTAAAGATATGCACTGAAGCTGCGGATGAGTTCCACTTCCACATATGCCCTACAACCCAACTTTCAAAGCCCATGGCATTTGAATATTCAACAAGTTTTTTTCTTTTTTCCCTAAGCTAGTGACTCTCAAGAGATCAACCATCACCAAGTTAACCAGCCTCCAATAGGTGTAAGGTGATACTAAATGAAACATCCTAATGAAAAATCTAAGCTTTGTTAGTCATTGATCTTTCATCAATCATCAAATTTGTCCCCAGTGCCAAATGCCTAATTAAATGCAGTTAAACTTAAATTCAGAAAATGGAAAAAGTATCCACGACAGTTGAATTTCAAAGGCCTCAAAGAACAAATAATATAGAATAAACAACTCACTTGTATGGCTTCCGTATCAATTGTAGATGTAATACCCAAAAACTTCGCTATCTCAGCCAAATCTGAAAAGAACAGGAATTGTCATTTGCCAATGGAGGCCTTACAGTTTTGTGAACAACTGTACAAAACAATCAGTTAACTTATTTTAAATAACAGAAAATCTATAGACAGTGACAAAACCTAAAAATATAGGTGCCAGTCTGGTGGACCTGAACATCAAAGAAACAAAATGGATAAGCATGTCTTTGGAGAAAAAAAAGAGCCAAAAACATCACTTTGTCTCTGTTTAACAAGATGAGAGAGAACTTTCTTGGTTCCTAAAATTTCAAGGATATTCCCCAAGAGACGCAGCACTTGGGAGTCTTGCAAATCAGAAACTTTTGAAACCCTCCTACCATTAAAACTATGCTTAAGAAGTCTATTAGATGCATTAAGAAAAACTTGGATACAAAAAGTAGGAGAAAGAAAAACATCCAGAACACTTGATCAACATCATCATCATCCCTTCATATATATACATCTACGATAACCAGTCTGTTCCTAGCTTGGGAACATTCCAGCCTATGGAGCCCACATTTCCCCTCCTATGACCAACCTAAGCCCCTCACACCCACTACCCTCAAGTGAATTAGCACCAACCCAAATTTGACAATTGCCGGAGTTGTGGAGGCCCTCCAATTGACCATGCAATTTTTTGCACCCATCCCACTTTATCCAATGGATATGATTTGGACAATTTTGAACCATAGGAGGCTAGGACCAATACCAACATAATGGTCCAAGTTTAAAAGGGATTGCATTTTTAGATCCAATGGATCTATCATGATCGAGATATGGGCTATGGAAGATCAAAGATAAAAAAAAACCCTAAATCTCATATCCAATGATGAGGCCAGTCTACATGGTAATGGTGTTCAGTTGCCTGGCCATACAAAGGGGATCTTTCATTTGATGGGGTGGACACACCACAAGGGAGGCCCAGAAGTGGGACCCCACAGAGGTGTTGCTCCAAGGGCAACACTGACCAGGAGATTGCCAACGGTATATATACTTGATCAGTTTACAAGTCTGTTTGTGCGTTTTGTGGAAAAGATCCGCTGCAAGAAGGAAAAAAAAAAAAAACAAACAAACACCGCACCTTGTGTAAGATTTGTATGAGCAGTTGATTCCATCCAACGGATAATTCTTAATATAGTGATACAGCCTAATCCCACAAGTACTTGATAGTAGCTTTCATTTTCATGCACATCATGTTTTGCACATATGATGACCATTATGATTCATCTGCACTTGAAAATTGAAAGTGTTATATTCACATATTCATGTGTTTCATGTACGAGAATGCCAGGCACATCTACCGTAATGAAATAGGTATTTCCGGCAATCTGACCCCAGTTTGCTTTCACACATTTTAGATGATCTAAGGGCTGCTCCTTTTCGATGGCATCGGAGAGAGTTTTAGTTGCCAATCTTCCTCTTAGTTGCTTCTGGTATCAGATTCGTCAATATTCTTTTTTGGCTTCTTCACTAAATGGGCTTGATGACAACAAATGAATAATGCTCGGGTTGGTAATCAAGTTGTGCATTTGTTGAGCTCTGTTGAATCCATCTGGAATCTTTGAAAAGATTTTCTATTTGATTAGAAGGGTTTTCATTAGTTCATTCGGCAGTGGCTTTTTCCAACTTATGATTTGGAGATTGAGAAGATGGGATTTGCAAATAGTTCTACCAAAGCCTTCTCCAAGTACTGTGTGATGCAAACCCTAGTATGGGTTTGGATCTGAAAGTGCCTAGGCACATAAACTAGTCTCAACGATACACAAGGGGAAAAGTCCTCTTAAGAAAAAAAAAATTATTAAATCTTCTGAACTGTCTTCCAATCTTCTACAATGCTAATCAAACTAGGAAGGCAAATACTAACCAAGCTAGGAAACTAAATAAAAGAATGCTACTGCAATTAGAAAGTTGGTCCTAATTACAACTCGTTAATAAAATAAGAAACAAAATCCTTGGACTTTCGTGGTTCCCACAAGTGGCCATGGGCCATGGGCCTGGTTGCAATGGTTCGCTAGCTTTGCATCACTGTAGCCTTCTCCACCCTACACTTGGTCTCTTTCGAGCAAGCAATTTAATCATTGTTCCCACCATAGTAGTTGCCAACACTTTTCCTTGTCAAAGCACCTACATTCCAAGAGATCCTTATTCCCTTCATAATATCTAGTAAGCACCTTTTTTCCTCTAAAAATACTGATATTTAAAGAGTCCAAGTGTTTTTGGTTACCTTCTAAGTTCTAATACACATCCATCCTTGGATGGGTGGAAACTTTTGCCTATTTTTAGCAGCAAACAGGTGTCTATGTTGCTTGCCACTTCCAAAAGATGCCCTAGCCAACTCTTGCTCACTTATCACTACAATCAGTCTCCATTGCAACATATTGCTTGTAGGAGATGTGAATAACATTTAGATAATTTCTTAAAGTAAAAGTCGTTATAAAGGTGAAAAGGTTCTACGGTAGATTGATCATCTAAGAAAGTCAAACAACCCACCTCATAAAGCCCGAGTTGAGTTCAAAGGCTTTGGATTATGTCCTTAAACCAGATAGCTACTATAATATTGTACTGAAAACATAATAGATAAGCAACTATGCAATTGTTCAACAAATAAACTATGACTATCAAAATGACTTAGAATGATTAGTTTCAACATACTTGAAGAAAAAAATCATATGAAATAGATGGAATTATGTAAGAACAAAATTACATTGTATCCTGGCTGTCTCTTCATCACGATCCATGCCATCACCTTGTAAATTTTGTTGGGTGAATGGGGACTTGTCACCTAAAAGCCTGTAAATCACACAGATTTACATTGAGAAATAAGAGTTTGATAAATCCTGTTTGCATTAAGCATGAAAGTGGCATGAATGATGAACACATGTCATTCTTTTGTTGGGAAAATATTCAGTGTTAGTGTCACCATGGGATTGAATTAACTTAAACTTTTCACCTTTACATCTTTTGGGCACAAGAACCAGTGGTTGTCATAATCCAACCAGGGTGGATTTTAGACCAACAGCAATCCAATTTCCACAAAGTACAACAGTTCCCTAACCAACCACCCCCCAATCCCAAGCCAAAGAAAGGAAAAAGAAAAAATGAAAAAAAAAAAAAGAAGAAGAAGAAGAAGAAGAAAGAAATTCAACCAAACTCTGTGATTTAGCAGTAACAAGATGGTCCCCACAGATGGGAGCACACTAAAACTTATGTCCACAAACATAAGTGAATATTCACTGTTGGATTAAACCACCCTAACTTAAAGTTGTTAATTGAACCTTTATATCAACGGCTGTTCATCGAACAAGGAAAGGTGACACACAAGGTTGGCCATGTTTGAGTAAGGATGGATCATCTTTGCTTCAAGCTAACAGTAAAATTGCTCCAATCCAAGTGCAGAACAATCACATTTCAAAATGGGAACTCATGAGCCAATGGTTTGTCAATAGCAATTCTGGATATTGTCTCCCTACCATACATCTGCCAGCCAAAACCAACATTTTTAATAAAAATTCCATCTGAGGCATTTCAAGTATCAACTTGGAAACCTCCTATGCCATCTACACTGCAGAATGAGCAGCAACTGAATGTTGAATATTCACAGTGGGGGGAGACCTGATTTCTGGTTTCTATTTTTGCACTTCTCCAATCTTTTTGTTTTTATTCTAGAAATACTTGAAAGGACAGATCTCTTGGGGTCATATCCGCTATGGTCAACCTGCGCACAGATGGCAAGCAGGGGGTCAGTAGCAACTGCCATCTTGACCACTGTTAAGTGGTATCAAAGAGGAGTTTGGATCTTGTGCCAGCATTCCCCTTCTGGTTGTTAATAAAATCTCATTAATTTAACTTGCAATTGGAAATGTCCCCTCAACACCTCCCAAAAATATATATATATAAAAGGTCGTTACTCTCCGACCAAACCTTCTCCTCGATAGCTCCCTAGTTCCTCGTCTCATGATCAATAACTGCCTCACACAACTTATTCAAAAATCTCATCTACTTCCACCATATGAAATAAAAAAAAAAAAATCCATAGGCTTTTTTTCTTTTTTGCTTCTTACAGTGATACAAGTAAAATAAATGTTCCCCCAAAACTGTCTACTTTTAGTAAATCCACTGCAAGTACATTCCCAAAAATCAAGAAATTTTTTTTTTCTCTGCTTAAAACACTGCAAGGTGACAACCCAAAAGCCAGTGTCCTAATATCAATATTGGGGGGAAACAGTGCCGGCCCTTAAGAGGGGCTGTAAGTGCGCTCGCCCCGGGCCCATTTTTCAGGGGGGCCCAAAAAGTCATAAAATCGCGACTGCATTTATTTCAATCCCAAAAATTTAGACTCCAATTAAACCAACTAGCATCTTTCAAATTCCAAAAAGAAAAATGCAAACGGCCGTCCTTTTGTCTCCAAAATAGTAAGGCCCCAACTGCATCTTTTCACATTCCAAAAGAGAAGTAATTGCTATTTTTTCACGTCTAAAAAAATATCAAAGCCACTTTCCTCGTAGTTGCCATTAAAAAAAAAAAAAAAAAAAAGGAAACCCAATAGCAAGTTCTGAAAATCTTCACGTTTGCACCTTTTTTTCCTCTACATCTTCTCCTTTGTATTCTTCTTTGATCCCTTCAATCTAAGAGGATTTGTTCAGACCCCAGTCTCGCACTCCAGAAGTCTCTTCCTAGTTACCCATCTACAAATGCCGCCGCTGCAATATGGAGGCGTCGAGAAGAGGAACTGCTGAATGCTCTACTGCTTCAACTAGAAGGCAGGTATGCATTTTTTATGTTTTTTTCTTCCCTTTACACAACTCTCAGGGTTCCTGGGAGACTGGGACATGAGCTTATTGAGCTCCCAAATTCTCATCCCATCAGTTGTCTCCATCACTGACTCATCCTCCCCCCTAACCACATACTATTTTCTTTTCTTTTTTAATTTTTGTAACAGAATGGACAATTTAAAGGGCCTTCTACACGTCTCAGTCTCTCTCTCCATATTTTTTTTTATTGTTCTAGACTTACAATAGATGATTGCGCTTGCACAACATACTGCCATGACTTTAGTTGCAATCCTTATCCAAAAGACATGAAAAATCACACTTAATAAAATGTTCCACTTCCTAGACTTTGACTGTAAAAGCCCAGTGAACGAAAAAACAATGGGACTTTAAGTGGAGAATCTATTTCAAAGTTGGATTTTTATACTTGAATTCAGGTGGATACTTGAATTCAGGTGGAGCCTGAATTCAGCCCATTGAAGTCAGACAAATGTTAGAGAACACTTTCTAGCCTTATAGCCTTTTATAGTCTTGTTTATACATTATAGCCTTTTATTTTGAATGTTTATATATTGAAGTTTGAATTTATATGCTTTGAATGTTAAATTTTTAGTTAATTTTGACAGGTCAGATATTGGTTGAAAAATGAATGAGGCCATCACTAAGTTTATATATATATAGAAAGAGAGAGAGGGGGGGGGGATATTCAAAAGAGAATCTTCTCAAAAAGTACAAAAGTGCTTTTATACTTGAAACTTTTCAAAAATGGGAGTGTCCCTCACCCTATGGTGAGAGAATCCCTCACTTGAATATTACCAATATATATATATATATATATATATGCCTAATTTTTACTCTTGCCCTGGGCCCTGAAAAATTCAGAACCGGCCCTGGGGGGAAATAATATCAGGGAAATTTCACTTTTCTGGAGAATTACGCATAAATTTCGACTAACAAGTTTTCTTGTATCAGATAAAAGCTTAAATGAAACAACCAAACGCATTTCAAATTCAAATATCATCTTCTCTTTAATCCCCATAAAATTACATGGTGAGAAGCCAAAAGAAATTGAATTTTTTCAATTCAAGAGACAAAAAACAAAAACCCAAAACAACAATTTTTATTAGAAAGTTGATCGACCATCTAAGCAAGCAAAGCAGCAACACACGCATCACATGAATTTAAGTCCAGTACTAGAATCTCCAAGTGGAAATCCCACAATGACTGCTTCGATTCACTCTATTTTCAACTCAATTCTATACTTGTGTAAGATGTGTGCATACAACACACAAAGTCTATAAACAACAAGCATAACGAAGTGCATAAGAAAGACAAAAAAAGAAGAGAAGGGATTCAAAGCCCTAGAGAAAGTAATGGTTTTGTGAAAGAATAGATCCGATCTGATGTGTTGGAAAGGAGTGGAAATAGATAGAGTACCTGAAGAAGAGCCATTCGAGAAGAGCGTATCTCTCCATGCCGGCGAAAAGGAGGGATTGAGAAGGGGCATTTGCGCGAGGGTAATTCAGTAATGCTAATTTCCTTTGGATCTCTTCCATTTGCTTCGCAGCCATTCCTTCCCTTCCTTCCTTCTGCCAAACCACAAACAACACAGGATCAAACGAAGGCTCTGGTCTTTTGAGACTTGAGAGAGGGAGTTTGTAGTTGAGCCTGCCGAATGCCTTTTTTACAGTTCAAAGCTACAGTTTTTAGTTTTCTTACTTTGAGGGGGCCCGTTTTGTACTTTTATGGTAAAATAAAAATAAAGTAAAGTATCAAATCAAAATATGGGTTACGATGGTACTTTAATTTTAGTTATTTGGTATGAAATTTTTTAACTTTCTATATAAAAAGTGGAGCTTTTTGTCTTTTAGTAGAAAAATGTGGTTGTCTTTTTATTTTTTATTTTTATTTTTTTTAGGAAGAAGGAATTTTGAAATAATATACTTTTAATGTAACCCCTTGTCTTAGAAATGGAGGCTTTACTTAACCTTTACCGAAACAGTAAAGTGTCAAACTGGCAGGGAAAGTCTAGAGTCCATTACCATCTTCCAAATCCTAACCACTCGTTATTAATGTCCCACCATGAGAGAATGGGCCCACCTGGTGATCTATTAAGTGGGCCATAAAATAGGTAACCCAAATCCCCCAAACCCACACCCAATAGTCATCCATCCCCATTTTCGCACCAAACCAAATGGATTGAACTATTTGATTCACTGTGTACTCTTTTTGGACAGCGAAAATTTGTTGGTTGTTGAAAAAGTGGTTGGAATGACGAATCAAGCTTCCCTCACCATAAAGAATTAGGTATCATTATATAAGAAATGGTTATCACGTTATTGTGAGCACCAGTAGGGTTCCAAACGAAACGGTTCCGAATCAGAACCATAGTGGACCTGAATCCGTTTCTAAATAATGGTTCCGGATTCGGTTTTGACACGGAACCTATTTTGTTGGTTTCAGACCCATTTCCAATAGCAAACCCCAGATCCGCTTCCGGAATGGGGTCCACCTAAAGGACTAGAATATAGTTCCAAAATCGATTCTAATTTCTCTTTATTCTTTATTATTCTTAAAATAAGCATATCATTAAGCTTATAACAGTGCATCAAGTCTATTGCCTCTAATATTATCCATAAAAATATCTTTAAAAAAGTTGATTTTAATGTACAATTTACAATATCAAAGGCTCATATACCGGGTCACGGGTCCATGGGTCGGAACCTAAATGGACCCAAAACCGGACCCGTTTATCAATCGAAACCTAAAATAAATTCCAAACCCGACTTTTTACATGTTGAAACTTTCAAAAAATCGGATATCCATTTGCAGCCGTAAGCACCGGTGCTTAAGTGAGGAGAGGGGAGGGAGTTTGAAAAATATTTCTATAATATTTTATTATTAAATTTCTTGTATTACGTTCTGCTCTTGCGGAAAGACTTTTATGTGGCCAGACAATCATGGGAGAGATTGGAAAGTTGGTAGGTTTGAATGTGATTGATGTAGGTGCAAAATTGCAAGTTCATTAGATTATTTATCCTAACCCTTTAATCTATAGTCTTTTAAGTTTAACAATTTCAGAAGGTATCATTTTTTTTTTCCACGACTGAATGATCAATCTTATTTGGATAGGTGTCAAAAAATGATGGTCCACATGGTCATCGCTGTGCGGACCGTCCGCAGGAGAGTGGGGTCCTTCTTCACTTGATGCCAACATATCATGTTGATAGCAAAGCTCGACAAAAAAAATGAATTACCACCCACCTGACCAACTTCATCATAATCATATATTTCATTGATTGAATTGTAGGTTTTCCTCCTAGAAACATTGACATGATTAACTTTTGGCCCCAATAGTTCAGGGTTGTGGAAATTTATCTTAATCAAAGTTGTGACTGTTCTCTTTGTATGTTCAAAGAATATTAAAGGAGGTTCAGATCCTCAATTTGAAAAAGGAGCTTCATAATTCAAAACAAGCTCTTCATTATGCTTTTCCTTGGATTTGAAGTCAGATTAAATTAATGGAAGATTTTCAAAAATATCCTTAAGTTTTAGTTGATTTTCAAAAAGGGTTCTTATATTTCAGATGTTTTTAAAAGGTTTTTCCAATCATTTTTTTAATGGGTTTTTACCAAAAGCAACCTCAAATATTCATATACCTTCAAAAGCATCCTCAAATACATGTAAAGCCCAAAAACATCTTATATAACCAACTTCATTTTTTTTCTAAGACCAAATTGCCCTTCACTTTATCTCTTACGAGTTCGAGTCATGACACTCGCGAACTCAAGATATGACTTGCAAGTTCAACATAACACTTACAAGCTCAAGATTTTGTGTCTATATATGTGTCTGACATCATTCACAAGCTCTAATATAAATTGAACATTAACATGATTAAGGCGTGATGTCGAGAAAGAATTTGCGATGTCGATAATAGACTTAACAGTTCAATAGTTAAAGTCAACAAAAAAAAAAGAAAAAAAGATATATAGTGGTACATTTAGACTGACTCACTATTTTGAATATGAAAGAATGATTTTTGTAGATATATGAGTTCAGTAATTCTTTTACGCGTTTTTTCAATAATGAATGTAGTCACCGCGAGCATTATCCTACTACAATTTGTGGAGATTTTGCTCAAGAAAATCTAACTTTTTCATTTTTACAAGCTCCATTCCCTATTCATAACCCTATTATTACTACAGTCATGAAGATGAATACCATCAAAGTTGAGGATGTTTTTCCTCGAAGTTTATTGTTTTAGAATAGGAGTTTAAAATAAATGTTAACTACTTTATGGTGTCCTAAATAAACTAGTGAGTTTGAGAATTGAAATAAGAGTAAAAATTCTCGAAATACTTCATTGCGCGAATGCAGTTGAATCTCGATAACGCGAGAAAGGGGTTGAAAGGCAATTTAGTCAGGAAAAAAAATCAAAGTATACTGTATAAGATGATTTTGCGTATTACATGCTTTTAATGATGCATTTATAGGTATAGGGATCTTTGAGGATGCTTTAGTCAAAACCCTTTTTTAAAATAGGTCCTCTTCGCTACATGCCTCCACTAGTCCACCACCATATGCCCTTCTTATATCTTCAAGGTAAGAAGGGGTTTCTCATTTTCTTGCTCATTCCTAGTTCTCTCACTCCTCTCGCTTATTCCCCTTCACATAGACCAGGGACCAACCTGCTAAGTTCATCATTATACCCATCTCGCAAGCGCTACTAACTTGTTGTTTGCGAAGAGGAAGGAGGGGGAGGAAAATGTGGGTTGGGAAGGGGAAATAACCCTACTTTCTAAAAGGTACTTGGATATTTTCATCGTTGTTTAAAAAAGTTAAAAAATGATTGGTGGCGGGTCATTTCATCATAAAGGACTTGTTTGAAAGAATTTTGGAGAACTTTTTCAACTATTTTTTAAATAATCAAAACATATGACTCTTTATTTAAAACTAACAAAGATTTTAGAATGTTATTGAGTTTTTTCCTAAATTAAAAATTAATGCCCCAAATTTTATTCCTTGAAAGTGACCTGGGAGTAGAATCGGAGATGTTGCCACGATGCTAGGGATCACCGAGAAAGTTAGTTTATCAAATCGAGCTCTTTTTTTATTTTTTATTCTTTCCTTCTATATATCAAGCCCAAGAATCAAAGGGGTCATTTTTATCACTAATAATCCAATGATCGAATGCCGTTTTTTCGAGGAAACGAGCCTCCGGATTCATAGCAATGTTGATGAGAAAAAAGAGTGGAAGTGAATACATTTTCAGCAGACTAAATCAACGAGTCTTTAAGGCTCTTTTGCGGCCATCAAGTATGGGGCACAAGCCCACAAGCCAACATTTGTAACATGCTACTAACATATTTTATATTACGAGAAAGAAAATAATGCAAAATGAGAATAATATAATGATGTCTTGACATCCATGTGGTTTCCACCTGAGGTCCCTGCGATCCATCCAACTCCTCTTACACTTACTTCCACCCCACTCAAGTGTCATAAGATAAGAGTTTGAAGCACCAACCCTAATGGGACAGAAAAGCTGGATTGAAATTATATAAAATTGATGTATTATAAAATTGTTAAATTTAAAGGTCACGGATGAAGGGATAAAAGCTAACGAGCTTTAGGCCAAATCCAATTCTTCGGATTCCCCACCTCTCCCACAATGCCATTCACATGATGGTCTTTGGAAATCATCTGTCGGAGAAAATCTAAAAACAAGTGAAATTTGTAAGCAGTGGTGTTTTTTTGTTTACTTTTGAGTAAGAATTGGTTCCAACTTACATGCAAGGGTCCTTTATAGTGTGTGATTACTTTTTATATTTTTTGGTGTGCTATTTGATTTAGTTGTTATATATATATATATTATTTCTTTTAAATGACTTAAACAAACAATCCCCAGTACTTTTACATTAAAAATGCAAATATAAAAGTAACACTTAACCAAAAAACATTTTATCTACTAAAAGCAATATCAGAAAAACAGCTTTTAAAAGCTAACATCAGGAACATACGAAAAACTGACATTGACATAGGCTAAAGTCCCAATAACAATATATCTATTAGATTTTCAAACAAGTGATTAACCCTAAATCCAATTAAAAACAACCACTGCAAAGAGAAGGAGCTTCATGGTTTATACGTGGAAAATTCTATTCGAAAAAAACACTATGAGCCTTATTGTCTAGGCCAATAGACGAAACCAAGCATTATAAACCAAAAGTTACAAAAAGTACTTACAACACTTTCTCAGTTGACCTAGGATTGCTTTGATCTTGTCAACTACTCGTCATAGACCTTCACTATGCTTGAACTAACCACCTTAAATGTCTTTTCAAGATGAATCTATTATGAAAGACTATAAAAAAAGAACTCCAAAAACTCTGTACTTCAGGACAACAACTTGATGAAGCTTTGGAGAATAAATAATCTCTCAATTGATCTCTAGTTTTGGATGGGAGAGAAGTACCCTAGAATTGAGGGAGAAATGCTATATATAAGATTTAATTCGTGCATCAAGACTTGTAGAGCAAGTATAAATCAAATAAGTAATCTGATAGAAATCAGGAAGTATTTCTGGATCAAAATTCTAATTTCGCACATGGTCTGCTTAAGCGCATGATGGGGTTCGCTCGAGCAGATGAGGTTCCATCTCCCAAAAAGTTGCTCCTCGTGTATCCTGGTTGAGTGCATGTTGGATGTGCTTGAGCGCTTGACATTCTTTGTGGGTTCACTCGAGCGGGGATGGAGCATCCGTTCGAGCGCCTATAGCAACTTCTGTTTTCTTGATTCTTCTTCTTTAATCTTTAATCTGGACAATCCATCTATAAAACACATTATAAATTCAATTCCTGATTTTGTCTATTTCCTAATAAATTAGTCAACCCTCAAATAAACCTTAAAACATACCTTCGACTTTTAAAAAGCTCAACCAAATACACGCTTGTCTTGTGCTTGGCTTACCTAAATACGTAACAATTATTGGGTTAGGAAGTCATAAATGGTGGTTATTATTGTTGTTGTTGTTTCCTAAGCCCTACGTTAATTGGCATAAGTGACGTTTAACAGGTTGAGCAGTACTCTGTCCAAATGTGGGCATGGCTTGCTACCACCCAAAATAGTTTGGAAAATTAGAGTTGTCTTTAAGGTCAATGAGTCAACTCAGCAAGCAAATGGGGCGAGAACGAGTTATCCAGCCATGTTCATAAGTTACATCGAGGAACCTGCCATCTTATTCCAAATATGGGGTCTGGACAAAGAATGCACGTTTCCCTTTCCGCGTAATTTTTAAAATACTTCACCGTAGCATTTGCGCTGCATTGTGCCGTGGCGTTTTCGTACCTGCTACGAGCGATCTGGCTCAGCTCTGAATTGAATGTTCCTTACATTGTATTGGTTTGGACTTGTAGATTTTTTTCCCTTTGTCCATTGAGCAGGCCAAGCCTGTCCCATACCTCTCTCTTGATGCACGCAGGTAGGTCACGAGAGAGTTTCAAACCTCTTCAAAGTCAATATAGAATATAAATGCTTTGTCACGCTGGGCTCCATGGATTGGAATGTTCTTAAGCTAGAAATGGTCTTACACTCTTTGAAAATATCACTGTAAATATAAAATTAGAGTGCATATTTTGCAGCATTCAAAGATGGATGATTTTCAAGAACCCCCAATGCTAAGGAAGGGCGGCTCCAGGAATTCAAGTTACTGGGGTAAAAAAATACTTAACTTTTGCAACCCTGCCACTAGGGCTATCAAAGGGTTGGACCTAGGCCGGGCTGAGATTAAGCTCTTATCCTACCCTCTCATTTGCGGATTAGGCTAAACCGAACAAAAACATTCGACTTTCACATGAGAGGCCTGTAATTTTTAGGCCTTTAATCTACTTTCAAATATTTAGTATTAGAAAATGAGAGAAAAATGAGAAAAATAAAAGGACTTGAGATAAAAATACTATTTGAGCTTCCTATGAGTTAAGGCATATCCATTTAAATTTATAAGCCAATCAAAATTATTGGGCTGCCCATGACACAAAAGTACATGGTTTATCTTAATTGGATATTACAAAAGGGTCAAAAATTTATAATCCATTTTCTCTCCTTCATGTCAAACTCTTAAATTAAGTTGGTTCAAAATCTTCCTATAAGATTGTTTTATATTTCAGTGGGGTCAAAACTTCCCATAGATGTTTTTTTTTTTTAGATCTCAGTGGGTCAAATGCTTCCCACTTTGATATTCACAAAATTTTTATGAATATATTTTCACATCTCAGTGTGGTCAATTGACCCTACTGTGAAAAACATAGCGCTGCCCATGTTGGTAAGGGGTGTTAGTTCTTATTTAGCTGTCCACGATTTAAACATGGGGAGTCACCTTCCCTCACCGAAGGGTTATTCTACCTCACTCGTGGTTTACTTATTTCACGAAAGGGCCGGGTTTTCAGCCCCTACGCTGGGCATGCAAACTTGCACACTCATTTGTCACACAGGATCTAGTGAAAATTCAGGGGACCCATCTTTGTTGATGGTTTGGATGCATGCTCCCAAATGATCACTCGAGAGAAAATCATATTCAAGGATAACATCAATAGGGATGAGTACACTCAAAGAGGATTTTGAAATGCCAAGTACAAGCCCATAAACGTGTGAAAATGTCTCTATCTCCGCATCAATATCAATAGTTAAGCAAGAAAATATGGTAGGTCAAAAGTAGGAAAAATAGTTTTAAAGGCATATAGCTTACTTAGGATTTGACTTATCATGGATTGAAATGTCAAAATTAACATAGTCGGAAAAAGACTTTGAGGAGAACAAACTCAAACGTCCAAAGTCCTTCAAGCCCCATGACCCGGCAGCCTAGGTTTCTTTGGTCCAGTCCAAACTGACCCGCCGAAAACCCAAATCCGATAATTCCACACCCGAAAACGGTCGTTCCCACCAACGCAATCAAAACAGACAGATTTATTATTAGATTTCCCCTCGCCTCCTCTTCAATTTCAAGAAAGCGCTCTCCCTCTCTTTTCTCTTCCCATTCTACCCTCCACTTCAGGCCATAAATACCACACTCGTCCCCACATTTCCCTCCGTAAAACCCAACACCAAGGACGAAGAAGAGGAACAACCGAAGAAGCAGCAGCTTCTCTCGTACGATCTTCTTCTTCTTCATCAATCTCCAAATCCCAAATCAAACCCCTAGCTAGGGTTTTTTCTGCTTTCATACAAGAGAAAGAGAGTGAAGAGATGGGGCAGCAATCGCTGATCTACAGCTTCGTCGCTCGCGGGACCGTGATCCTCGCCGAATACACCGAGTTTACTGGAAATTTCACCAGTATCGCCGCTCAATGCCTCCAAAAGCTTCCTGCTAGCAACAACAAGTTCACCTACACCTGCGATTCTCACACCTTCAACTACCTCGTTGAAGACGGCTTCAGTAATCCTCTTTCTCTCATTCTCCTTTGACTTCTGCGTTTTTCTCTTATTCTTTTGGATCTGTGGTGCTAGGTTTGGTTGATTCGCGGTTTTCTTGTGTTTGATGTCTGTTTTGCTTCATCTGTTGGTGAATCTAGGTTCTGATTGGATTAGCGATTGTTTAGATGTTTACTTCTTCTTTTTAGCGCCACAGGGCGCTACTTCCTTCTGACTTTTGATTTTATTGTGGTAGATTCCTCTCTTGTTTGATTTGCGGATGAATCTAGGTTTTTATCGGTTTAACTGTTGTTCTGTTTCTTTGCATCTTCGTTTTTGGTGATCTTTGGGTCTAGATTCATCTGATCTGTATTTTCCTTCAGCAGATCTGTGCCTTCTTGATCAATGAGTCAATCTATGCATCTCGGTGTTTGTTTCTGTTTCAGGTCTTGGAGAATGCTGGATGTTTAGTTATCCGCTGTATTGCTTGATCTGTTCGGGCCATTTGTTGATTCCCTTGGTATCTTCTTCATAAAAAAAATCTATGATAACTAATCCCATCATGAAATAGTTAGAAAATAGTATGGTAGAAGCCTTGGATTAGGCGATGATCTTTTATCGGATCGGCTTAGTTGTTATCAGGATATGTTGATTGAGTTTTCCTTCTGTGATTTTGAATCTAGAAGTATCAAATTCTCAGCTTCCATAAAATAGTATCTTTATATATCAGGCTGCTGTTTACCTGACTTTCGAACATATCTTTAATTGCCTGGATATAGAAGATATTTCTATATTGTCATTGGATTTATGAATAAGTTGATGATTAAACTGCTGATTACATGAAGATATTAATTACTGGATTTTTTTTTTTTAATATGGTATCATTGCTTCATGCTTTGAAGTTGTTTCCTGGTTTTCAAATCCTAGATGGCTTTACCACTCTCTGGTAGCAAAACTACAGATCAAACAACTCATTGATGTTCCATTTGGCATATTAATTTGGTGGGAAATTTGCTTATGATGGCTTTCAAGAGTTAGGGATGGTGCATAATTATCCATGTAGATTGAAAATGCCAGAGTTCAGATTACCCTTTGTTACTTATATGAGATGTTGGAGATGGAACTCCATGCATTCATCTTTTAGCTTAATTTGTAGGCGGTATAACCTTTTTTCGAAAAAATATTTTTGTTCTTTATTCTGAACCCAAGATCAATGGAAATGTGATTCTTGAATTTCTGAGGCCATCAATCACTGAATTTGGTTGTGGCTTGTGGATGCCTATATGGTCTCATATAGTAAGTTACATTGCTCCGGAGGAGGGTTTTTTTTTTTTTTAATTAGGATATAGATTGATAATGTGGATTTGAAAATGAATAATGCTCCACTTTCGTATAGTTGTTGACATTCGGACCACAGTTGCTATTAGCATTGTGCCACGGGCATCTATGCTAATATGATATAGGACAGAATATCCCAAATAGTCAACCTAAGTTCATTTGTGAGGTCTCCACTATCTGAATTTATCAGTCTTAAATCAATTGTGGCCGTTCCTCACTGGTTGTCCATTGTCTGTGGATAAGGAAGCAAAAATCCAGAATTTGCACACTACGCTACAGTGTGAATGTACCTTGAGACTAGTGTTTGTTGTCATGAGTTTTGGGCTTTTGCTCGCTTCGTAGATTCTTAGCGGTTGAGTTACATTCTAGAGGATTTGATTGTAATATAATTCCCCAGTGCATGAGCTCAATTTAGCTTCACAATTTTTCCATGAGATATAGACACATAGTGTTTTCTTTTTTCTTTTTTTTTTTTTTTTTTTTTTTTCTAATGTAGCTCAAAAGATTATAGGATCTGTGGTATTTCATTCTGAGAAATCAAATATTCAATTTATGAGCTTGTTTCTTATCACATTCTAAGCCAGGGAATGTCAACTGTTTTGTTCATCATTTTCGTAAATCCTAATTATCAAATGTGTATGAAGGGGGTAGAAAAGAAACATCATGCACTTTTGTATTTGCTTTTGTAGTTTTGTAGCAGTTGAGGATTCCTCTTATATGTTTTTTCTTGATTTTGAGTTTTGTGTTTTGGTATTTATTGGTTTATTACCTTGAATGGGTTATCAGGGATGTTTTCCTTTTATGTGATCATTGAAAGTTGTTATGGTTGGATGTTGCAGCCTATTGTGTAGTTGCAGTTGAGTCAGTTGGCAGACAAGTTCCGATTGCCTACTTGGAGCGGGTCAAGGATGATTTTAACGAGAGATATGGGGGAGGGAAAGCTGCAACTGCTGTTGCTAACAGCCTCAACAAAGAGTTCGGGTAATTGTTCTTTCAACTCTCCCAAAAAAATGGAAGATAGCAAAAAGAAAATATATATTCATATTATTGCTTACGCATCAAATTATTATAAACATTTCAGCTCAAAACTCAAGGAACACATGCAATACTGTGTGGACCATCCAGAGGAGATCAGCAAACTTGCAAAGGTGAAGGCTCAAGTTTCAGAAGTCAAAGGAGTGATGATGGAAAATATTGAGAAGGTAAGACTTTTCTCCTACTATTTTTGAGGATTGGCTACCTTTAAATACATTTGAATATTCCACCTCTCCTTGTGTAAATTGCTGAAATTAAAAATGTGTATCATGGAAGTATATGCATTTATTAATTTTTTTAATTTATTCAAACTGCACTGAACTCTCTTCGTCTGTGCAGGTCCTTGACCGTGGTGAGAAAATTGAACTTCTTGTAGACAAAACAGAGAATCTTCATTCACAGGTTGGTGGAACTTCTTTACTATGAAGGGTTTAAAGACTTAATAGGATTTGATGGGTTAAAGTCTGAGTGGACTTGGTAGCTGGCAGACCCAGACACAGCAATGAGCCTGGTGGATATTACATGAATATATCTTTTCTGCTCAAGTGTGGTTTCCCTGGTGGATATGACATACAAATGCATAACCTGTTTTAAAATATCGGGATCTCCTAGTTTGGTATTTGTCAAGTACCAACTTAAGTCATTTTGAGCTTTTGCTCAGGTTTGTTATAAAACTAGTAACATATTATTAAGTGTAAAAAAAGAGCAGTTTCAGATTAATAATGTGAAGCAAGTAGCTCTAAATGGGATGAATTATACTGAAGTGGATGTGGACCCCATGTGGAAGGTCCTTTTTCTTTTTGAGAAAAAAAACTGATAAAAGAAAAGAATGTGGGGACCAGTGGACTGAGATTCTAAAGGGAGAAAGATCTGGAGTTAAGAGTTAGAATGATGACTACCGAGTTTATTCCTACCTTCAAAATTGTAAGAAAATGATTAAAACTTTGTCATCCAGTTGATCCATGTGGTTCCTCATTCTTGTAGGCACAAAATTTCCGGACAGGAGGGCAACAGCTGAGGAGGAAGATGTGGCTGCAGAATATGAAGATAAAGCTGATTGTTTTGGGCATCATCATTGCTTTGATTCTCATTATAATCCTCTCTGTTTGCCGTGGCTTCAAATGTTGATGAAACCCCTCATCTGGTGACTCTTATTGCTTTTGATTATATCTATGGCCAGAACTAGTCTGGTGTTTTACCACTCTTCATTCGTGAATTGAATCTTCTTTTGTTCTTTGTATCTTTTTCAATTGTTTTGGGGGTGGGAGTGAAATTTGTATTTGTATGGCATATTGTGTGTGTATAGATTTTGTATGCGTGAATTCTTTCTACATGAGTAAGTCTCCTTAGATGTTTGGAGCTTTTATCAAGTGGTATTCATCAGCTTCATAAATGTAGTGTTCTATTTTACATACACTCCCATAAAAAAAAAAAAAAAACCACCAATTGAATGAATGTAACTGCCAAATTAACCATACGATTCCCACCTATGGGAGGGTTACCAGATCATTGTCGTGCATCTGGTTGTGTCAGTGTGAAGATGGTAGCTCGTCTACAACAGGTGAAAATGCTAAACCGAACCAATGGGGTGTGTTGCAGCAGGAACATGTGTTGACCACCGGTGTCTGTTAGGACATCAACCATCCATCCATGAGAGAAACGTAAGGTTATTGAACTCTGGGGTGGGTGGGTCCCAGCACAAGAACTCCAACCATTTATTGACATCGACATTGTAGTGTTGTGTTGTCAAATGTCAAAGCCTATTGGGATTTCCAATGCGGATGCGTGGAGTTTCAGGCAGCCAAGCTATAGCACATTGGAGCAGCAGCTGTTTGAATGTGACATGCCACGGCGCCAGCGATGATCCAACGTTTAATTCAAGGGAAATAGGAGTCCTTCGATTCGAAGATTACTTCGAGGATGGGTGGGTGGGGTACTACAGACAGATGTGGTTTTTAACTTTTTGTCAATCACTCCAACTGATAATATCCAATCCTGAGTGTGACTTGAACAATATAATATAATATACTGTGATAAAAACTAAAAAGAGTCCCCATCGTTGCACTTGCACAGGTGACAGGAGTAGCTCATGATCGGTATTTGGTTGTTACTTGCTAGGTAAAAGGCATGGGAAAGGATTGCTCTTATTAAATCTTTAAGCGCAAGTTATAAATAAATCAAAAGGCGTTGCATGCCGCATGCGTTAGATCAACCACCAAGTAGAATATTGTAGCCTGAAATGTTAATTTTATAAGATATTACCAGAAAAAGTTTTGCAGAAGATACATTAATTTTAAAATCAAGTGAAACGGTAACAATGATTTTTGATATTCCAAGTTCTCGTTTTATCTGATATCATTGTGATTTTTTTGCATAATAATTTTAATTGTATTAGAATAAAATAGGGCATTTATTGGAAATGTGAAATTTCTCACTAATATTGCTATATTTCCGAAAACTATCTTGAAGAATTCATGCGAGGTCTACTTATCTCACCCGAGGGCTTCTCCGATGGGATGGGTGGGTGGGTTCGGTCTAGGGTGCCAAAAATGTAAAAAAAAAAAAACATTGAAGAATTCAACATGGTCAATTAAACCTATCAATAGGAGATTGTGTATATATACAAATACCAATTTTCTGAGCGGCTGTATTTACTATTTCATTAGGCACCTTAATATTTTTTTTTTTCAAGTTCGGATCGAAAAAAATAAAATCTTGAAGCACTGTAAACTGCATTTATTTTCAACCATGATGATGATTAGTGGTGGACCCAAGATTTTCATTTCCCAACATAGGTTAAAGGACATGATTTTCAACATTTTTTTTCTTTTTGTAAGGAATCATACTGTACTAACACCTAATTCATAAATAAGCTTCTAAACCAAACACCAAAATCCCAACTCCTCAACAAATTAGGACATCAATTAGCAGCCATTCTACAACAATAATAAAGAATCTCTAAAAAACTCTAGAGAAGTAATAATTATTATCATATGAAAATTAGTACCAGTTTATTGTTTCCTTAAGCTCCTAATGGTTTTTCTATCATATAAATCCAAATGAGAGCACTTTTATTTATAAATGAATATTGTCACCATAATCATAAACATCATATTATACTCCAAGAAAAAAAATTTCAAAAGAAGAAGAAATATGTAGTTTAGCTCAATCTTATAATTTTGTTGCTATCCACTTTTGTTTACAAGAAAAAAAAAAAAACACTCCCATAATTCATTGTAGTAGGATTACCAATTCCATGGAGGCATTATACGGTCACACGGTCAAGAAATGCAAAGGGATGTGGTCAAATGGAAACATCACTGTATACATGTGGCCCTTTGTGGTGATGATGATGAATGATGACAATACTTGGTCCATGTCTTGGTGTTCCACTTCAAACACCGATGGTCTTGCCTTAGGTATGAGGAATATGGCCCATTTCAAATGAGAATATCCAGAAACATGCACTAATAAATATTTGGCAAACTAATGGATGTTTATTAAAAAAAATGGCAGCAGTCCAAACACAATGGATGAATTTGGCCAATAAGGCTCACCGGAGAAAGAGTGTTTTTCGACGTGGGGCAATACTTTTGAGATAAGTAGGGTATGAGCTAGTGTATTCACTATATTTAATCCTCCTCTAATTGAAGTACAGCTTCAAGTAGGTGGAGACTGATCCACCTTCCATGATCAAAGCTGCTCAAGACCATGTTCCCTTTTGCACATGGCAGTAGCCTGGCTTTCAATCCAGTTGAAGTAGGCTCGCAATTGGATAGATCACATGTTTCGCTCGCAATTAGTTTGAAATTAACCATGCATGAAAACGTTTGATCAAATTCAAAATCAGAAACTTCCAACTGGAGTAAAAAAGTCAATCTAGTGTTTTCAGAAGTTCAGATCTAGGAATGTGGGCTCATCAACATAATTTATTGGAGAGCTGTACTTTAATAATGATCAGTACAGAGCAATCACTATCACCATCATCAACATAAAGAGTTGTTGCCTCAACAACGACAATAATTATTATCATGATAAGAAGAAGAAATAGTAGTAATAATAGTAAATATTTATGCAGACTATGGTTAGAATTTAGGTGTCTAATGTATGCTGTTGCAACAAATGATTGCAGTGCAAGACTCATATAGAATAAGTAAATCCTAATGACAACCGGAAGCCTTCTGTTTCAAGCACTGACACAACTCACAGATCATTGAAATCTGGGGATTATTCTTATGATATTATCATGGAAATGTCACAGAAAATAACTTATTTTAGAGAAGAATCAATAATAATATATAAATACAATATAATTATTTTTAGATTTTTCTATTTTCCTTTTTTTTTATTACGATAGTATCATTATTTTCTTGCAATATTTTGGTGAAAATATTAAAGAGGTGAGGATGTAGATGAGAATCTTACTTTTCTAATATTTGATTTACTGAGCGATGACCGTGTTCCTACCAAAGAAGAGACTATTTGATGACTATTTGTGAATCCCCGCGACCAGCAAACAAACAAGCCTCTAAGGCCCATTTGTTTCATTAATTGAATATATAGTAATTCTCAAGACTTCTATTTCTAAAGTGGTTAAAATTGTGAAAAATGAACCAAGGGAACATGGAAAATGAATGCCCAGCCATCACCATAGTCATTCAAATCCTAGTTAAAGTTACCTTGAATATATACTACACCTGTCATCTATTAAATCATCCTTTGTCGGAGCCTATTGGACCATAAATTTCTATGTATTCAATTTTATGCAAACAAACAAGCCCTTAAAAAACAAATGGATATACCTTTCTAGAATTAAAGGTCACATTTGTACATCCAATATTTGCAGAAAATTTCCCAGAATATGTCACGAAGAAGCATCAGCCAAAATTCACTTCTTTGAGTATTGTCCTGAGTGGAAGTGATCAGATAGAGAAAAAAAAATTGTCCTTTCCTTCATCTCTTTCTCCATTACTGTACTGAACAAAAATTATGGATTCCAGGGCTTGTAAAAGTTACCCGATATGTCCACGGAAAAAAAAATTATATATATATATATATATATATATGTCGAAGGTTCAGCTGTTTTCAAATGTGCCCAAAGGTATATACTTATCAGAATATAAGAGAGTGCCTCATCCACCCCGAACCATGCAGTGAATAGTCAGCTCCCACAAATTTTTGGTACTCGTCTTTGTAGGTATAGTTACTTCTATAGTCAATTTTTGAGATTTTCATGGCAAATGGTTCCCCCTGAGAGCAGCACACCAAATCCTACCAAAAATGATTTTTCCTCCAATGGTTGGTACAGCCAGGCAGTTCTTGTAAAGTGAATTTTTCACGACTCTCCTGCATGGAGACTCCGTATGTTAATTCGGAGGGGGGGTGTGGTTCTTAGTGAAGGAATCACACATTTAGAAAATCAGGGCTTTTTTCTCAAGCTAAATGCATTCTAAAGCAAAATTCACCAGATCATTTCATAACAAGACGCCATATGAGTGTTTTCTTTTCCCCCTGAAACAGATGCCATATGCATGTTGCCGACAATCTTATGCAATTTAAACCAATAAATATGAATGTCATATTAATAAGGGCATGAATATATATATATATATATATATAGTAAACAAGAAATTGAGAGCTTACAAAGTATTTGTGAATGAGAAATCTCAAGATTTGGATTTAAAATGCTTATTCTGGCCTTTCCTTCAACCATGAATGAATTTTGTTGTATATGTAAATTCTCTCTTCTTTGTCCTCTCAAGAACATGCTGCGCACAAGATTTAGGGACTTTATTGTATATTGATTTCAATATTGTCGATAAGCCTAACCTTTCCAAACCAAGCAGCCACACAAAACACCACAGGACTTCTTATCTCTTCCACTGTGTCCAGACTTTCTTGGTCCACAATCTGCAAGAAAGATGACCATATGAAATTGCCCTATTTAGCTTATATTCATTTTTTGTTTTTTTACAGAAGAAAAGTGCTAGGTTGCAGAGCTGCGTGTTGCAGGGAAAAGGATATAGACATGCAGAATCAGAGGGAACTAAAAAGCCAATATGCCTACCTACCCATGTAGATAGATGGATACATTTATTTATAGGGAGGCCTCTCCTCAGCTCCTCTCCTCAGCTCATGCTGAGGAGAGCATCCGCTCACCCGTGTGGGCGTTAGGATAGAAAAAGAAAGCATGCCGCTCAACTCTTTCAGGTCCCATTTCCTCTTGTTTTAAATTGAAAAAAAACTTTGGATGAAGAGACGAATAGGAAGGAAAGGGCTTTTGGTTTCCCTCCATCGCCCGCCCTTTGGGTTTTCATTTGGAAAAGAGAGAGACCGAGAGAAAAAAAGGCGGGATGAGGAAGGAGGATGATTTGGCCCGGCCCTACTGGTGCGCTCTCTCACAAAACTTTTTTTTTTTTCTGGTTGTTTTTAAGACTCTGGGGATTTTAGGGTTTGGGTTGAAATGGAGGATTTGGGATGGGGATTTTGAAGGTTTGGATTGAAATAGAGGGCAGGTGAGTTGGGGTTATTTGAGGGTTTCATCCTCTCTCCCTATCTTTCTCAATCTCCATCTCTATCTCTCCCCCAACTTTTTTTTTTCAGAATGCCTGCTCTCTATCTCTCTCGGTTGTTTGCAAAAATGTCATGTTCTCTCTTCTTGTTTTCAATGGGTTTTTTTTTTTTTTTAATTTATTTTTATCATAATGACCATGTGATAGATAGAGGGTGATAAAGGGTTGAGGACTTTTTTGCAGGTGGGAAAACACAGTTAGCTTTGTTTTATTTATTTTCAAAACATGATTCATTTTTTATTTTTATTTTTTTTCCTAATGGAATTATTATGTTAGATCTCTACATCAGCAAGCAAAGCAGAACATGGGTTCTTCTCCACAACTGAATAGAGTTTCAACATCTCTCATTTCGCCCTCTTAGTAGAAATCAGAAGAATCATTGATGAAAGTGATGTTCTTGAGCTGCCCAACTGTCTACTGTACAAACTACAAAGAGATGGAATCCTTTCTCCAAGAGTCTTTCTCGATTTGATACTTTCAATTTGTCTGATTGTAATTATTTTATCAGATGTTTTTAAGAAAATTTATGATATAAAATTTGTCAGACTTCTGTTTGAAGAAAGAAGTATATTTCATGACTCGGGTACATATGAGATGTATGAATCAATGATCAGATGTCTGTCATAAAGGGGCCTCTTTGGTATCTGATTTACTACTAGGGAAATCTATTGTTTAATCTTTGATTTAGCAAAAATGGATTTCAAAATATTTTAGAATTATTCCTCATCTATTAGTTCTTAAGAGTAAAAAATTAGGATATTCAGATTTTCCGAACTTCAATAGATGTTTAAAATTAAATTTCAGTACGCATCTAAGAGAGAACTTCCACTCTTGATGGTTCAGTTGGTATAGGTAGCCAGTACCTAAAACCGGTCGTTTTGAAAAATTCAAATCATAACATATATAGGTGATGTTTCAGAACACTTATTGGGTGTATGGGAGAGCATGAATGTGTCTGTAGGGAGAATGGATCGAATCTAGCTGTAGCATTCACTTGAGATGAATCTAGGACCTTTATATGGGCTTTTGGCTTTGATGTTGTGCATCCAAACATTAACAGTGCAAATTGAAGTTCATCTAGAAATGTAAGTTGCTTCTATTTAACATGGTTTTTGTTTGCAAGCAGGTGGACTGTAGATGTGTGAATTGATTTAGATTTTCTCAGATTTTGTTTAACCTGGCGAGATCACAAATGTCACAATATCTTGTCAGTGCACCAAGGTTTCATGTCAAATTTTGGGACTGGGACATGTTCCATGGGTGCTTGTAACAAACAGTTCCTAAAGCAATTGTTCTCATAATCCCTTAATACGGATAAGATGATCAAATACATATGAATATGTTTGTGGTCTAATCAAAAGTGGCATTACATGTGGCACAATTTCTCGTTTTAAATTTTTTATCTTTAAAAGGAAAAAATGGTTAAGAGTTGAATCCTGTCGATATCATGGCAAAAAATGATTTTAGGATCAATATTGGTGGTGGTCATGAAACTGATACATAAGGACCTTACAATTCAATTGTTTGATGAAAGACACTGTGGGTTTTGTATCTTAGATGAAAGATACTTTTGGTTGGTTGGATTGGATCTTGATGCTATGCTAGCATGAGGAATATGCCATCAATCCACCCAAAATAAAAATAAAAATAAAAATGAGATAAAGTGAAGACGATACCATCGGTCCAAACCAAAAACATAATGTTGTGCACAAAGCAGAAAATATTGTTTACAACAGAAAATTAGCCACTGCAATGATCCAGGTAAGAAAAGATACAGGAAAAAAAAAAAAACCCATCTCTTAAATCATTTAATTCCTATTCCACACCCTCTTCCATCTCTTAAACTCTATCGAATCAAAGACAATCTCACTGTTAGAACACAATACTCCATCTGAATCAAGCACTCATTTGCATCTAAATCGTCCTCTCTCAATGTTCTCTAAAGCTCATTATATTTCTTACCTCCATAATTTTAAAAACACAGTTTCAGAAAACACAAATTCTTATAAGATGAAAACCACATCACAGATCTAAAGATTGCGAATCCAAAAATACTTGGTTCCAAATCCATCATTATAAAACCCTAAAACGCCCAATTTGAAAGCCCTAAGCTTAAAACCCAGAACCATCTCTGAAACTTCAATAGAAAAAATCATAAACACAAAAACACATTTCAGATTCTCCAAGCTCGGTCTGGCTGAGGGATCAGAAGCAAAATTAAAAAAAAAGAGGTCTGGATCACTCCCTCTCAGCGTGGTAGAGAGAGAGAGAGAGAGAGAGAGAGAGAGAGAGAGAGAGACCAAGCTTTCCAAGCCGTGCCACAGAGACCGAGAGAGGTAACCAGAGATGCGCAGGGGGCAGGTTGCTGGGCGTTTGATCTTCTTCTCTCTCTTTCTCTTGGCCTTTCTATTTTTTGAAAACAAAGAAGGCTGAAATCGAAAGGGAGGGCAATGGAGGGAAATGAAAAGCCCCCTTTCCTTGCTTCTTTTCATCTCCTCGTCAAAAGGGCGAGAGAGGTGCGGGAGGGATCTTGGCCTGGGGGACGGTCGCAGGAGAGAGATGATCGTGGCCTGGGGTTGGGGCTGGTGCCTAGCTGACGGACGAGAGAGAGAGGCAGGTGGAGAGAGAGCTTGGGAAGGAAACGGGTTTCGAAACACTTTTCTTTTGATTTGGGCCTTCAGATGGAGGGGGGGTTGAAATGTTTTCATCAGAGCGGGCGCTTTTTTTTTTCAAAATTTTCACCAAAGCACACACGTGTTTGGTCTGAGTTTGAGCGGATCTTCTCCTCAGCATGAGCTGAGGAGAGGCCTCCCCTTTATATATATATATAAAATATGAGAAATTCTCAAAATTATGGATACATATATACATGATATATACATACATAATGAATAATTGTACAAATCTTAGATGCATCATTTACACATAAAATTTATCTGCACAACTAGCAATACAGCAGAAAGTATTAAAAAAAAGAACAATATATCTGAACTAAAAAAGTAGTGAATGAATCTACTAGAAAACAAGAAAATTAGATAATCAATTATTTTTCCTAACAGTAATGTCAATTAGTGTACACTTCTCTGACATGGGGTTTCCATCCAACACAGTTGTTTTAAAAGTAAACTCTGTTACATGTTAAAAAAGATAGCAAAAATGAATGAATGAATAAATGAAAGGATGGGGGAGCTTACTAATATATCATGGTAAAGAGTGTTGGTAGACTAATCCCTCGGCTTCATAAGCAGATTTATGTTAGTATCATCAATTTTGGTCATTCTATTGCATCATCTATAATCCACCCAGGCTTCTTCTCATGTCATGAATATGCACTGTCTTGATTGAGGGTGCCAAAGACTATGCTTCTCTAAATATTTGCAGCAGGGTCTTAAGAGCATATACACCGCATTGATTTAAGAGCATACATAAAATACATGGATGTATTTAATTTTTCTAAAAATGATTAAATAGAAGTATACACACTAGAATCGACTTTTTTATTTTAGTTGTCAACAAATAAACGCTGAAGAACAAAATGAGATTAGAAACCTTACCTCAGCATAATCAATTCTACCACCAGCTTCAACTATTGCTTGGATTACTAAATTTCTCAATTCTCTGCAAGAAACTTGACCATTTTGTGCAGCAAATTTAGCTTTTGACAGTGACTTATTTATTGATAATGCCTAGACAACAAGAAATTGCAGCCGTTAGGAACCAATAATTCTAATAAAATGATGAGAACTGCATACATATAGGATTTAAGAAAATACTCCAAACCAGAACAGTGAAGTGGCTTTTATGTGTAGAAATAAGGAAAATGAATCCAGCAATGAAGACAAAGTGCTGAATACACATATAAGAAGATGATAATTGATAAAGCTTGGAAGTATTGAACAAACCTTTTCTCGCTCCTCAGGTGAGAGATGTACGTTCCGTGAGCTCAATGCTAGGCCATCAGCATCACGAACTATTTCTGAACCAATCACATTTATGCCAAAGTCGAGGTCACGGACCTGAAAACAGTATCAATCAATGAGTAGCCTTATGCATAAACCAAAAGTTACACACACTTGAAACACCCTACCATCAACAGTAAAATTATAGTTGCTAAAAGCTTAAAAAATGTATGAAGACGTAAAGAAAGTGCTGAGACCAAGTAAAAGGAAATGGAATTAGTATCAAACTAGAAAAATCTTAAAAACCATAGAGAATGTCCTACATGAGCAGATAGTACTATTTTCAGTTAGTATCAGAGGCTGGCCGAGCAATTAACAGATCACTATCCATAGCTTGTTGGGGAGAGAAAACAATAGAATTTCACAGTTAGTTTTTTCATAGTGATGAAATTTATTGTTAGTTTTCCATTAACATCAATCTGTGTATGCAATAGAAAGAAATCATCAAATATTTTTGATGAGGCATTAGATGACTTCTTGACATTGCTAAATCAGATGGGTTCAAATTGACAATTGCTTTTAGAAAAGCACTACAAATCACTTAACCATACATAATATTAACGATTAATCATTTAAATAACTTCGCAAAAAGCTACTCCATGCTATATCAGAGAGTTTTATAGCAGTGTTAGTCTTGGTTATACATGATATATTAAGAAGGTCAATACGAGCACATGATACAAAGAAGTTGAAGATTCGTATAAACAGTATGTTAGTATAATGGTTGGTAAGTTTTAAGAATGTTTGCTCTGTTTGTACCAACCAAGTTATCATTGTTTAGATTGAATATAAACTAGGACAGAACACAGAGAAGAATAAAATTGAAAAAACAAAAGGGTAAATAACCATTTCCAAAGATATTTGGCTCAACCCACAGTTATACAACCCAGTGGGTTGACCAGTCTCGGCCAGTCAGAGGGGATTCAGCAGGTCAATCAGGTAGGTGAATTAATTAATTAATTTTTAAAATTAATATCAACTAAAATAAAGAAAAACATATTGAAAACTCATAATTATATAAACATATATTCTCATAGAACAATCTATATCATCATCATCATCATCAGAGCCAGGGGCAGACCCAGGTGTTGGGATTTGGGTGCAGTGAACTGGAAAAAAAGCTCAAAAGGGGCTATGGGCCAGACAGCCCATGTCAAATGACAAAATAATGATGAAAGTAACATTATGACCATCATCCGTTTCCCTTCAAATGAAAATTCTGGGTCCGCCGCTGATCACAGCTAAACTATGTGGGGTCAAATGTTAAAGCCAAGAGATAAAACTTTAAAATTAAAGGGGACAAATTTATCACATTCTTGGGTCTGGCTAAAATGGAGTCTAATTAGGTGGAGGTCATAGCAAATCATGCGGCATGAAAGATTTTCAAAGACAGGCTCAAATGTAATTTAGTAATAGAAGGCAATTCAAAGAATGCTGTGGAGTAAAGAAGGCAGGCGGTGGACTGTGGAGATTGGTTTTCCAGTAAAGAGAGACATGGGAGTTGTGTTCAGATGATGACCCTGGTTTTTAACCATGTTTATAGAACTGTAATGAGATAACAGATGCTTTAGTAGAATAAGGAATTGCAATGAAATCCTCCCAAGGAGAAAATAATATATTTTTTTATAAGAAAGGAATTGGTAAGAGCAGTTAAAGAGTTATGTCCCTATGAAAGTTAACGCATGTCAACTTAATTACATGAACTCTCATAATTAATCATCATCATCTCACTATGCCATTACATGAATCAACAATGTCTATACTCAGATTGGTCCAATTCTCATTCAATATCAATCCAATTTCATTCCACAAACAAATAGAAAGGAAACAATGGACAGCTTAGAAAGTGTTTACCATTCTCCGAATGATGCGCCATTGCTGATAATCTTTCTTCCCAAAGAGGGCAACATCAGGCTCCACAATATTGAACAGCTTGGACACAACAGTAGCCACCCCTCTAAAGAACACGGGCCTACTTTTCCCACACAATCCCCTCTCTAACTTCTCAACTCTAATCCAAGTCTCATGCCCTAATCCCCCACCCTCCTTCTCAATACAAGACACCACCTTTCTCTCATTCCCACCATTAAAACCCGAATTTCCAATAGACCCACCTGTGCTTTCCCCTTCTCTTTCCAAAACCACATTCCCATCCAAATTCCCAAAAGACCCACTTCGGTATTCTTCATCTTTACTGGAAGAACCCAGTCTCTGATCTTTTCCATCATCAAAACCCAAATTTCCAACAGACCCACTAGTCATTTTAGTGTCAGTTTCATACTGGTACAGATTCTGGGGGTGGAAAACAGCATCAACACCAGCTTCCTTCACCTTCTGAAGGTCTCCTTGGAAGTCAGATGGGTATGTAGCAAGGTCTTCAGATGGAGAGAACTGTCCAGGGTTTACATAGATGGAGACTACAGTTACATGGGCATGGTTCTTGGCTTCTTGGATGAGGGAGAGGTGGCCTTGGTGGAGGTAACCCATGGTTGGGACAAGGGCTATGGTTTTGCCTTGGGATCTCATGGACCTTGACCATGATCTCATTAGGTTCTTGTCTCTGATAATTGCCGGTTCTTTTGCCATTGATCAATCAATCAAAAAAAGGGGGTTTTTGCTTTCAAACTTGTTGAATGCTGGTGGCTGCTTTCATGGGATTTGTACCTGCCAAAAAACAAAAAGAAGAATGACTCTGAATCGCTTGCATCATCTAAGAAAACTAGAAAACGCCTCTCTTGTGGGGTCCACTTGGATGATGATCAAGATAGGGATGTCAAGATAAACTGTAAATTACCCTCCTTATACAGAAAGAGAAGGACTTGTGAAGGAGAGCATAGATATCCATGTTGAAGAAAGTAAAACAAAATAAAAAACAGAGAGAAAGGTATTGAAAAATGGAATCACAGATAGAGCCAGTGAAGAGGTATTCAAATTGAATTGGTCTTTTTTTTCATTATTTTTACATCCCAGAGCCAGAGAAGAGGTATTCAAATTGAATTGGTCTTTTTTTTCATTATTTTTATATCCCAGCTTAGGGGCCTGGCCCCCTAGCCCTATGGAGAGGGCCCCTCAGGTGAGGGGGAGTAAACCTTGGGCGAGGTGCGGGGCCTTCTGGTGAAGGAAGTGAGGTATCACAACGTCGGATGAGGAAAGGTATTTGGGCTTCGTAAATTTAATTTGTCTTGAAGAGTTCTCCTGCTGCTCCTTGGCTCACTTGCTGCCGATGCTTCTTCACCTCCCCATTCTCCTCCTCTTTTAGTTTTCCTTCCCCTGCACTCTCCTACTATATTGAAATTCAGCTACACCCTATGCATGAAGGTTGGACTTATTTTGGGTGATACAGATCTTTTATATGTGGGCCAGGGCCATTGTAGGGCCAACAAGATTTTTGAAACTCATACTTGCAGTTTCTGTTTTTTTTTTTTTTTTTTTTTTTTTTTGTACTGCCTAATATGGCCTACTCATGAAGAATCTAACCAATTAAAATTAATCTCTCTCCCTTGAATCAACCTGCCACCAATTTTACTCTAATATATAGCAGGCCAACTTTATATAAATTAAAAAATATATATATTAAGGATGATCAATTGGTTATAAATAAAATCTTAAGATTGATCAGCTGAAATTGCTAAGAGTGAAAGCATTAAAAGATAAAGGTCTGTGATTCCTGATTAGGCCAAAACTTGGATAGGATATCAGATTTTTCTAAGATGAAGTTAGTCCTTGGCCTGCAGTCTGATCATTAAGTCCCACATTGCCCAGGACTACCACATATACTGCCTTTATATATTGCAGAACCTCTATTACTTGAACATGAGCTGTGAGGAGTCTAGCGCAATTGTGAAAGGGTTCCCTTCACATTATCAAACCATATTAAATGGTCGATTCCCTGCGTTTCTGAGCTCATTTTTTTTTTTTTTAAATCTTTCTTGGGCCCATCTAGAGATGTCAAACGGGCCGGGCCAGGCCGGCACGGCCCGCCAGGGAAATACCCTGGCACAGCCCGGCCCACTGGCATGGCCCGCCATGGGGTAGGCTGGAGCTGGCCGGGCCAGCCGGGCCAGCGGACCTTTTTTTTTCATTTTTTTAGAAATAACATTAATACCCAACACGAGCGGGTTCAATTAATAATAGGCAGCTTTCACGTGGTGCTAAAATTGTTATCTCCCTTTCTTTGTCATGTACACATAATTTTATTGTTGTTACTCTTGCTCTTTCCCACTCTCTTAGTCAATAGGTCTCTCCTCCTATTTTAATTTAAGAAAAAAAAAAGCTCATATTGGCCAATTTCATGTGTGATCTTGTTCTAAAGTTTAGTGGAAATTTCTCCAACGGAAATGTTTGCATGGGTGGTGTCCCCATCAAACCGATGGAAGCTTTTATTTTAAGAAGATGTCTACCTTTTCATGGGTGCACCCACCTCTTTTAATGGTTAGATGAGAATGTATGTATGAGAATATAAAACTTCACTGCACACACATTGTTGTCATCACACTGATACAGCCATCACCATGGAGGTTGGTGGACAACAACAATAAAGAAGGCAAATAATACATCACCCATTAAAAAAGTGCCTTTTTCACACCCATGCATGAAAAACTTGCTTGCCAAGGAAGCCCAACCAACTAATGGGCCAACCCTATGAAGATACAAAGCCTAAATAAGGTGATTTTTGGGCTCCAACTCATGAGGAGTAAAAAAAGACCCAATAAAGCCCACATAAACGCATGATAATCAAGTAAGGAATGACAATGAAAAATCTACTTGAATGTGAATGAGTGGAATGGACAATATCAAGCCAATCAAATAATCTCAGTCTTTAATTACCAATCCTAACTGTTTAATGATATTTGAACATCATGCAAATTTATTACAATAAAATCATAAGTCAACTAAAGTAAAAAAAGAAAAAGAAAAAAGAAAAGAGAACAAGGATCAATTTCAATTCAAGGCCCAGCTGGTAGATGGTAAGGAACTGAATTAAGCAAAGATAGCCCCATTATGATAGTAAAGATATAGAATTTGCAATATGTACACTAAATTCAAAGGTCATCAAATTAAACTAATTAATAAAAGTATCATCCTAGCCACAAGGGGATGCAAATGGGGTCCAACCCAACCTCGGGAAATGCAAGTGCCAGTCCAAAAATGGTCATATCATTGCTGGGGATAGGGCATGTCAATGTAGTAAGGAAGTCACACCCACATGTTTCTTTGCCAATAGGCCTTTCCTACTATTTTCATTAAAAAAAAAATCTCATGTTGGCCAATTGCAAGTATTTGGTGTATGTGGTTTAGTAAAATTTTATCCTATGGGAATGTTTGCATGGGAGGGGGGTTAAAATGGATAATTTTTTTTTTTAGAAAGTCACTTTTGGCCTGGCCAGGCTGGCTGTGCAGCACACGTGCCAGGCGGGCCTGGCGGGCCCAGGCCAAACGGGCCAACGGGCCCAGCACGGCCCGTTGACTGGCGGGCCGGGCCGCCCATTTGACATCTCTAGGCCCATCTAATTATATTTGTACAATGATTTAGTAGTGCATGTAGTCCTGCAAATGACTCTTTTTTAGAAAGAGGTAAAAGAATCCCATGGTCATAAATAATAGAACATGATGGTTTTGGCATTATGGGTTTTAGTAGCTGCTTTTAAATGTCATTTCACCACAATGATTTCTACAAAATTCTCATTTTTATTTATTCTACAAACAGCTTAAAAGTTGATAACATAAAAGATTTAGATGGAAAAATTATGTTGCTGCCACATCCCTTTTTTTAATGTTTCTTTTTTATTTTTTATTTTTATATAGTTCAAGAAAGTTGACATTTGCTATGGTAATAGTCACACATTTAATTATTCCGGCTCTTGCTCGGTTGATTAGGGATGTGTAATATGGGTCGTTGTGTTGTTCAGGTGGTTAGGGACACGGGTAGTATGTATGGTTGTGATTTGAAGTTAAAAAAAATACATTTAATTCTAATTGCCAATACGATGTCTTTTTTTTTTTTTTTAAACATTGTCTTATAATTAATTTATATTATCATTTAACAAATTACAATCCTTAATATTTACATTGGTGGCAGGACTTATTCTTAAAAACAAAAGAGGCTAAACTTGAGGCCATTATCTAAAGGACATAAGTTATTTTAATAGAAAAAAGGCGCCTTTTTTAGAAGGACTTGCACCTCTACTATTTTAATAGTTCAAAAGCTGCCATGTCAACATTACATTGCCTTACAATGGATAAAGGAAAATGTCTAATGGACATGATTGTTTTTGCAAATCTTAGATCCAAAAGCTCTTCTGCATTTGATGAGGCTAATGGGCGTCACTTACTTTATTGTATGTCCTGATTCAAAAGCAATAGGGGACCTCATGCGCCAATACGCTTATGGTGGAGTGGTGTTGGCACTGTAATATCACACGCTTACATAAGGATTAATTCTAGGGTTTTCAAGTTTAATAAAGCATAACTCTAAAACAGTAGCCCAACTTTGAAAAAGGTTAAAAAAAAGAAGAAAAGAATCTCATGCTAAAGATGCAGTAGGATATTTGAATATGAAAAAAGTTCCTTTCTTATACATTATCAGGAGAATTTTTAAATTTTTTTTTTTTTGGATAACCTAGGGTATCTCCCCCCCCCCCCCCCCCCCCGCCCCAGCCTAGGACCCGTTTGGCCTGAGCCCGAGGGACACTCAATTCTAGACAGAGCCCTAGAATTAATCTGTAGAAGCACATGCAAACCCTCCTATTTACATGCACAGACAATGAGTAGATTAGCTACTAAAGATCCAGGAGGTGGCCAGGTGTTCACGGGCATTTCATCTCACCCAAAGTGCCAAGGATCGACCGGGCACCGGCAGACGACGGTCGGAGGTCAGATGAAGCATCAGGCAGAGCACAAAAACAAAAAGATTAATTATTGAGCAGAGGGCAAGCAGCGCATGGAGCACCCTTGGGGGCTGAAGATTAGGATAGTTTACCATTCCCTCCCATGGGGAAAAGGCACTACTTAGGATTGACCTCATTGATCATTGCTGACCTTTCAAATAAGATAATTGAATGTGCTACCATTGACATATAAGTGGTGTTCTAAATTCTTATGTAGAGGAGAGCCAGCAGGGTTAGCTACCTATAAAGAATTAGACCTGAACATTGCCTACGTTTCAATTATTGGTTGGAGTTGTGAAGGAAGTTTTACCTACCTGAAGCAACTCTCCTCCTTTATTCGAGCCAAGGGCTTGCGGATTTTCCTATAGCTTTCATGTTTACTATCATTAATTCATCACATTCATCACTCATTCCTCTAACCAAATGACTAATAAAGTCCAACAAGGCAAATTACTTTCAGGTAGCTACTGTATAAACTCACTTTCTTTGTAATCTATCACAGGATCAGAAGGCTAAGCTAACTTGTTTCTTCAATATCGTTTGCAGATGCGCTAGCCATGAGATAAAAATTTACAGTTTTTATGTCATATTCTTGTAATACTATGACCATTTACACAGCCTAAAATCTGGATTCATAGTCTTTTATGAACTGTTTATGTTATTTTTTTTATTTTCATCCCCCATTTCTATTGCTCAAGTGTTGGTGGTATTTTAAATATAATAACATATCATCAGGTCAATTGAAGAACACTAAATTCCTAATCTCCCAGGAGACCCTCCTAACACATATTTTAATAAGCCATTAGAGGATAAACAATGAACAAAACTCCATGATGAGAAAAGCAGTAGGGCTGTCAATGGACCTGGGCATGACCCCATCTACATAATCCTGAATCTGGACCATCCACTAGGCCCATTAGCCATAACCACTTGGCCCATCTAGGGCCCAACCTGCTTGTCACTGACCGTCCATCAGAACACATGGCATGCCAGAGTTCAATGAATTGCAGTCTTTCTTTATAGAGGTGAGGATTCATCAGAGAGAAGAAAATCATCCAATGACTCACCCACCCTCCATTTTGGAAGCACACAACACTTGGTTTATCAAGTTTTAGAAAACTTGTGATCAGTCCTCTCCTGTTTTAGGAGATATAATTCAGTAGTCCCATGATATATTCTGATGTCTCCACTTTAATGGAGGGATGATGAGACCAACACCACAAAATAAAAGGGAAGAAGATCCAGAGTTTGAAGGTATAATAACACTATGAAGAATGGATATAGATACATGGAGGGAAATTGCAAGGGGATGACAGCTGGGTGTGAAAAAAAAAACATATGGAATGAATTACAGAAACGCCTAACATCTGCTACTTTTGGGCGTAAGTAACAAACCAACAAAGCTCGCCCACATCCACAAATATAACAGAGAAAGAAGAAACAACTGTGATTCAACTCTAGAGAATAAGCCACAGTTGATGCTCAAAAGTCCATGAACATTTTTTTTTCCCATATTAAAAACCAAAGCGCGCCCCAGCCAGCACCCCAATTTCTCAACCTAGACTTGGTTGCCTCTCCCACGCCCTCCCATCCTTCCACGACCTCGACCATAGCCCCTCCCACCTCCACCTCCTCCCCCTCTGCCTCTTTCATATCCACCAGTGCCTGTTTATGTACATAACAATCAAATAGATGATCAGTACATTCTCACAAATAATGTAAGTGTGTGCGCATCTGATGATAATTACATGTATACACATTAAAAGATCTACTGATCAGAAAAAAAAACTATATTAAAAGATCCAAGTAGGTCAATTGGAACTCGAACTAATTGATCTATCCATAAGATACATTAATATTCAGTAGCTATGTATGTATAGATATATGCTTACTCATTAAAACCTGTTAACTGGTTGTGGTAAAGAAAACTGTCAAATTAAAAGTAAGTCAGATTATCCAAACATATGATAATAAGAGCCCTTATTTAGGAATAAATCTGATAAAATTCAACTAGTCCATAAAGGTATAGAAGAATATACATTGGAGAAAAATTGAGTTCAGTAGGGCCCAACTCAATGTGCACCGATCATATTGGTACAGTAGAGTCGGAAGGCTCTAGCAAAGATTAGTGAATTGAAGTGGTCCAAATATCAGTAATTATAACCATCAATTTAAGGCCCCAAAATTTAACAGTTATTATAAGTGCATGCATAACCATTAAACTTTGAAGCCCTTGAATAAATAATGCAATCATTAGATCGTACTGAATTCAGCCCACCCCAAGTACAAGTCAAAACATTCTATCCCACCCAATTCCTTGACATGCATCAAAGTACGCTGGTACAGTAGAGTTGAAAGGCTTTAGCAAAGATTAGAGAATTGAAGTGGTCCGAATATCAGTAATCATAACAATCCATTTAAGGCCTCAAAATTGAACAGTTATTATCAATGCATGCATAACCATTAAACTCTGAATCCCTTGAAGAAATAATACGATCATTAACTCTAAGCATCATATAACCGGTGCTTGTTTGTGTTTTTATAGAAAAGACATGGATACCAGGCTTCCGAGCTCCATACATCTATACGTCCAAGTGCATATGAAATTATGAAGTTTGCATAAGATGGCATGTCCTGGAACTTACCACGGTAACCCCAGCCTCTGCCTCGTCCGCCGCCCCCACCACCACCTCGATTCCAGTTCCACCCGCCATTCTCTACAGAATGCAGAGAATTAGTATCTGAAAGTAAGACGAGGAAAGTGTGAACATCTCATACCTTGATCGTTGCCATATCCTTGATTGTTGCCATATCTTTGCTTGTAGCCATATCCTTGATTGTTGTCAAATCTTTGATTGTTTCCATACCCTTGATTGTTTCCATATCCTTGATTGCTACCATAACCTTGATTGTTGACATATCTTTGGTTGTTACCATATCCTCCTCTGCCCCAACCTCTTCCTCTTCCTCGCCCTCGGCCGCGCCCTCGGACGTATGAATCTTTAGAATACAGCTGAGTCATTCTATAAAACAACACTATTTCAATGAGCAGAAATAGTTTACGGATCATCACGACATACCTTCATTGGCAACAGCTAATGGACCAGGCGCTTGCTTGGGTTGCTGCTGCTGCTGCTGGGCCTGGGGCTGTTGCTGATACTGAGGCTGTTGCCGGGGCTGCTGCTGATACTGATATGGTGGCCTTGCCTGATCTATATGGATTGGAGCCTGGTACCTGATAATACAATCAGAATTCCATTTCAACCATACTTTTAATAAACATGCCAAAACATGTCAACTTTAGGGGTCAAACAGAAAAGAATCAATGGCGAGTCCATCCAAGGAAGCCCATGTGATTTTGTTCACAACCATGACAATCATAATAAATAGTGATTATAGACTTCAAAATATCTATAAATTACCCAGGAGAGTTCTTGTTTAGCTCTCTAAATGACAGAGAGATTGAAATCATCGAAACATGGCGAGTCATCTCCAAACTGCATGAATCACAATGATTCAATTTGTAAGAGATGGAAATCATGCTTACTAATGTGAAGTACTTCAAAGTGAAAATGAAAAGAGGAACAGCTAAAGACTTACGGAACAAGACCCTCTTCAATGGGTTCCCATACGTCTGTTATGCTTATTGAACTGATGGCAGTATCTTGGTGCAACCCAGGGATCCTCTTCTGTTTTTTTGAAGTTAATAGGAAAATCATTTCACATAAGCAATGATATAACATTAGAAAAAAAAGGTAACAAGAACATATGCTGAAACCAACCTTTATAATCTCAGCAATAGCCACAGTCTTGCTAATCGCCTGTCCCATTGCCTTTAAGACAACCTCTCGCGCTTGTTTTTCCTGAAAGAAAGGTTCGTCAAATCAATAGAGTTGCAAACAATCCCACTCAAGAACAGACACAAAAAGATCTCACTGACGCAAGTCATAAATCAAAATAATTCTATAAGAAAAGTGCAAATACACCATATGCTTAGTATCATAAGTTAGGGAAAAAACATAATGGTAAAATTCACTCTTTTACAAAATCAGCACAAAGTGAAGATATGGCAAGCTAATATTAGTGCAGTGGATGAATTTCCAGGGATAAGTTTCAGGGATAAGCAAAACGATCGAAGCCTTATCCTATCATCCATTTGGGATTGGCTTTGACTTGAGTTCTACTTTTCCACTCAACCAAATTTATAGCCATGTTCTTCATTACTTTATGATATAGAATTTTATCTGCTCACCACTTCATTGTAGGTTTTTACAGGTATGCCTCTTCCCTCAGTTCCTTTAACTCACAATGCTTCAATACGATATATGAAGGCCAATCCTGAACCTCCTTATACATACCAAAATCATCAAACGATGTTTCTTAATATCCTCTTCTCTATTGGGGCAACACATAAATTTCCTCTCATGTAGTTATTCTTATTTCCATCTTGTAAATCCAGACCCATTCAAGCATATGCATCTAACCTACATGCTCTTTAGCTCCTTGTCATTTCTTCTTTGCCCAAAATTCAACTCTAAACAAAACAAAAATGTCTACTTGCAGTCTAATAAAAATGCCCTTGATATAATCAATGGCGCTCTACCATCACACTACAGTCCATTTTGCCCGCCATAAGCTTTGTGATAGCCACTCATCATTCGCAATAGATTCTCACATCCAAAATCTGATGACATACAAATATCTGGGGAATTGAAGCATAAACAGAAAAATATAATGGAAAATTTTAGAGAGAGAGAGGGATGGGAAAAAACCTATAAACAATGAGAAAAATTTGATCTGTACACACCCAACCGGGTGTTGGTTCGGTGGTTAGGACATTGGGTTTGCTCCCCAGAGGTCCTGGAATCGATTCCCCCAGACGTTAACCGTCCCCCGTCTGTGTGGGGCCCAGGGATTAGTCCTACCAAAGGTGGGGATACCCTGAGATATATATATAAAAAAAAAAAAAATGATCTGTACACTATTGAGAAGACCAGTGCAACCATGCAGAGTCTTTTATTGAGTAGATGCTACGAGGGCACTCATAGGTAATTAGTTTGGCCGGCTGTGTGCCGTATTTGATTGCATTGATGACTAGCTGACTGCCAGTCTCAATTTCCATGAGCATCAGTGCATCAGCTTTGTCAGTCTTTGAATTGAATTTCCTCTTTAGCTTTTCTTGTTTCCCCATTATGCATCTTCATTTCTGTTTCATAGCAAACCATGCACATATTCTTATCACTCGCTTTAACAATCATGTTACCAAGGTTCTGAAAATTATAAATCATGTGCAAATCATTCTAGGGGTCAAAATGAACCATAAGATTTTAATAAAAAATTTAAAAAACTATTGCAGATAAGAAGAATATATGTATATTCACCAATCCATCCATTCCTATCCATGCCATCTGTGAAATGGCAAATAACTTGATGATGGATTGGGCATGCATAAAACTTACAAGTGTAAAGCATATGCAGTTAACTTACAAGGATTGTAGAGTCATCCAAACAGTCTAATACCACAACATAGGCTATTGATTTTGTCAATGGAAGGGGGTATGCAAAACACTTCTGTTTTGAATGATTGGTATGCATTAACACTTCCTTCTGTTTTGAATGATTGGTATGCATAACACTTAAAGTGTACAACATATACAATTAATCTGCAAGTGCAGTAGTCTGTAGAGTAGTCCCAACAGATAGTGACGGAGCCGTAAGACTTCTTCCAGAGGGGGCAAAAAAGAATTAAAAATTTCAATAAAGAAAAGACGTATTAAAAAAGTAACAAGTTGTATTGACATAAATATTTGCAAATCAATCAGCCCTTTCAATTACAAGTAGCCAACCCCAACATAGTTGGGAGAAGGCTTTGATGATGATAATGATGAATTAGCCCTTTCAATTACATCAACGTTTGTCAATCATGAATGACAATTAGTGACCCTTTTTTTTTTTACCATTTTTGCTTTTTATTTTTAATTTGCGTAAAACTACATTTTTTGTACGATATTTTACTAACACAATCAATCATGTGCTCAATCGGATGGTAGGCCCCACTCCTATTGATATGAGATTTAGAATATATCATTAGAAGGGATGGTATTCATTTGGAACGGTTTGTATTATAATTGTGTTAGCCCTATGATGCATTCTAGGAGACCTATAGTCCACATATAATAGTGATTTTTGGTTATGCAAAAGAATCAATAGGTAGGTAGTCCATTCATCGCACTCTTTTGTTGACAATGTAACCTATAATATGAGGGAGGGCCACAAGTGGTAAATAATGGAATTTATAAGTAATAAAATTGGATGTATCATAAAGATTACCTTCATTTGATCTAGTGGGTCATCATTACTGTCAATCTAACTATTCGTTCACATAGCCCTAGATTTTCAATCCAATCTAATCCAAATCAATAATCTCGGTAGATTTAAATAGCATGGCATAAAAAATAAAAAAAAGAATAACAAGAAGTAATTGTATTTGACAAAAATACACAAGATATGAAGAAAAAAAAATAATCTATGCATTTAAATATACTCATCGGAGAGGAAAAAATTAATATATACATTTAAATATACTCATCAAGAGGAACATTCAATAAATATATATACACTCATCAAAGAGGCATTAATTTAACTCAAGCAACAAAAACGAAAAAAGAAACAAAAGGCGAATGGGTTGAAGAATTCCCTATATTTCTATATTTGAGGACTAACTCAAATGAGTTCAAAGAAGAGAAGAAAGAGGAGATAAACTTGCCCTGTAAGGAGAGCCAACGTCTTTTCTAAAGATGAAACTTTTGAAGCAATAAAAAGACAGTTCTACCCGAGGTTCTCTAGTAATTTTATTACTTGAATGTAGAAAAAAGACAAAACTAACCATAGAATTTTTTTTTTAAAAAGAACTCATCCCATGTGAGATTTTCAAAAAATTGAGTGGCAATTGCCCCTCCACGCCCCTACATAGATCTGTCCCAGCCAGGAGAGTCTAATAGTGCAAAATAAGTAATTGATTTTATCATGAGAAAAAAAGGCTTATTGGTTTTGGATATTGTTGATGAGAAATTGATCAAGAAAAAGGTGGCGGGCTTTTAAAGGGAAAACATTGCCAATATCCAAAGGGTACTGAAGCAAGGCAAATGGATTTGGACTATAAATTTTATCATGTGTCGAGCAGTGGGAAAATCGTTAATATTCAAAGAAAGAATATTAAAGCAAGGATATCAGGATTGGCTATGAAGTTCAATGAAGTGTGTGGAGCCAAAAAGGTAATTGAAGAGCTGAAGAGATACAAAGAGTCATACGAATAAGAAAACTTGGTAGTGGAATTTAGATGTCCAGAGGTTATTTCTATAGAAACAGCAGAAACCAAGAAGAATAGAAAGTTACCAAAAAATTTGTTGTTAAGGAAACCAAAAAATATAAGCAAGTACTAAGCCTATAACAATGCAACTAGAGGATTACGCCCCATAGAGGAAAGCTCCCTGATTTTCTGAGCAGTCTCCTTTTCCATAGTTAGGTGCGACACTTTTTCCACATAGAGAAAGAAATAAATGAGCTGATTCTCCTGAATGGAGACGATTTCGATTTATGCAGGATTACTCCCTAAAGAGGAAATGAAAATCAGCAGGGAGTAGGGACGCATAAACGCGTCCTAAAGGCATTTGATCATGAAAGGTGCACCAAACATGGAAAAAAAGGCAACCCATGTAGCATTTTCCATATTTGAAGTTAAAAATCATTCACAGTGCTAATGAACACCTACCTCTAAAATTGCATAAAGTATTTTGCACAAAGCTGAAACCAGTTCAGATGAAAAAATCATTCTACACCTAAAAAAAACCCACATCTCATACCATTCATCAACACCCATATCAGTAACTACTCCAACATACAAACAAAAAGAAAAGGCAAAAAGAGAAAGATAAAACACATTCACAGACATAAAACAGATAACCATATCATTAATCCCTACAAGAACCACATACAAATTGAAAACACCAATAGCATGAAAAGGGGGGATAGATATCAAGTCAAATCAAATAACCAAAAGCATGAAAACCCAAAGAGAGAGGGAGAGACAGAAAGAGAGAGACCTGAAGGAGAGTTGAAGCATAGGTGATGTAGTTCCTGATGAGTCCTTGGGTGGTGATACGGATCTCATTCTCGTTGATAGCCGTTTCGGGGCGGGGCTTCTCGACTCTCTGATACCTGTCCATGGATTCGATTCGGTTCGATTCTTCTTCTTCTGCAGCGGATGGATGCTTTGGTGGGGGAGGGAGGGGGAAACCCTAAAACCCTAGCGAGGAGGCTATGTAGAAACGTAAAACCTTCCTTTTCGCCGTTTAAAGAGGGTTGGGGAGATTAGCATTTTGCATACCATAGATCGAGAGTGGGGCCCTTAGAGCTGTCAAATGAATGGGTTGGGCCTGTGGTTGTCCAAGCCCTACCCACAAAATACGTGGGACGCAGATGGGTACAACTAGCGTAATTAAATTCATTAAGGGCCTACACTACCTAGGGCCTTAGCCAAATGGGTGGCAAGTGGGGTTGAGTTGATGATGGGTGTGTACCATATTTTGCCCATATATAAAAGTAGGTTAAGTAGCTTCAATCCACACTCGATGCCGGTCAATCTAGCATAATCTATATAATATGCATTTAATGTGAGTCGGTTGGCCTAGGACCACAGATGACACTTGGAGTTTATAGGTTCGAAACTACACTACCACATTGGGCTTACAAGGGAGTTTACCTGGCTTCCCTTTAGGTTCAGAGGAATTAGTCCAACCCAAAGGGTTAAAACCCTCTTATAGCAAAATAAAAGAAAAAAAAGTGAGTCAACCCATTTAACCCGATCCAAGTTATAGAACTTTGGCCCAATCCCCATTCCGTTTTTCAAATTTAAAAGGTATATTCTAGTTGAGCTGAAACAAGCCTGACACATGCTCCTTAGCTTATTTTATATAAATCACCAAATCGTTTAAATGAGTTTAGATATGCAGGTCAACCTTTACCCTACGCAGAGAAATAGTTTATGCAAGTTATGTGGGTTGAACAGTTTGACCCTAATCCGACCCATTTAACTGTGGATAGGTTTTTTTAATCCATGACTGACCCATATATAATGCAGGTTATGCGGGTTGGGTTCAGGTTTGATTAGCGGGTCAAGATAGAATTTATTGGCCCTACTTACCTAGCCTCGCGGGTTGGGCAGGTGTTAGGGTGGGACCTAGGGCTTGAAGAGAAGAAAATCATTTTTTTTTAATTTTCTCAACATTGCCACCAACAGGGTTTATAAACCTAACTTTAATTGTCCTTATCTAAAAGATCTTTACAATGCATTGAATTTAATTCCCATCAATTAAATATGGAACAAACAACTGGATCTTATAGAAAAAAATTGCCTCATTATTTCCTCTATATCATGGGATTGGGAGTTTGTTGCATTTTGTTTTTAAATTTGTTGCCCACCCAAGAGGTGGTCCATTGTAATTCAATCTAAATACGAGAATAAACATTAGGCCGGATAACTAAAGATAAGTAATCTTCCCCACCCCCCAAAAAAAAAAAAAAACCCCTAAAGATAAGTAATCTCATGTTACTAATGACCCACGTAAGAATCACATAAGAATCATGCTCAAGGAAACTCACAAATATGTTGAAACTAAATCAACATATAGAACAACTATCACTACAAGAAAAGAGGGCTTTTTCGGTGATTTTGTAAGTGCCGGGAAAGCAATCATTGCTTAAATGAATTTTTTGCGGCAAAATATACACCGCTGCAAAATAATAAGATGGAGGTAACCATCGGATTTTTTGCAGCGATTTTAGTTACAATTGCGGCGATTTAACTCGCCGCAAAATCTGTTTCATTTTTGCGGCGAAAATGTGTGCCGGGAAAAGTCATTTTTGTTGTAGTGTATATGTAGATAAGCCATTGAAAAGGAAAAAAAAAAACATAAGAATCATATGAAAATCACATAACAATTATATAATTTTTTTAAATAAGAATCACATGTAAACCCACGTGAGAATCCTGCTCAAGTAAACCGGCATATATGCTCAAATAAATTCATATATAGAGCAACTAGATACAGATAAGCCATTAGACCAAAAAACAAAACAAAACAAAAAACATAAGAATCATGCATGGCTTATTTACATGAAAATCAATAACAATCCTATAAAAAAAATTATATAAGAATCACACAAGAACCCACGTCAGAATTATGTTCTAATAAATCCATATATATGTAGGGAAATATTTAAGTGAGAACTAGTTCTCACCTATTATATAAGAACATTTTTGCGGGGGGGGGGGGGGGGGGGGCGGGCAACTAGCAACCCATCCAACCTAACAACCAATAGAGAACCCCCCTGATAGTCACTAATCCTAAGGATTGGCACACATCAGAATGGACTGAACCGTTGGATCGAGGGTTGAATGTTTTTTTGAAGATGAAGCCATTAAATTTGTGGGCCACGGATGAAGGGGTTAGGGGCATGGGTTTGGGGTCAAACTTGATACTTGGGGTGGTCTTACATAGATCTTTCCATCTCCCCTGGTCCCATCCCCAAATGGGGCCTACAATTGGGCTCCACAAAAAATGTTCTCATATAATATGAAAAGTTCTCATATATATATATATATAGATGAGGGCTCTCCTCAACTGCAGTTGATGAGAGCCCTGGAAGTGTGCGACAGCCTCATGTGGAATTAAAACGGAATGGGTCAAACTGGTTTGATGCCCACCCGAAAATTCATTTCCCCCCTTCCATTCTGTCTTTCATCTCCAGACCTAATCACTGGAAACCCATTCCCTCCCATCGCCTCTCCTCCCTGCTCTCTCCCTACCATCGCTTCTCTCTCCCATCTCTAAAGCGTGCGATCTCTCTCTCCCTCTCGCCTGCGATCAGACATCGCTTTTCATCCCTCCCATCAACAACGTCGCCTCTCTAGCTCCGCTCTGCACTGCAATCTCTCCAGCTGTTCCGCTGCTACTGCGATATCTGCTTCTCTGCTTCGCGATCTCTCTCTCCCACTGTTGCGCTGCAATCCTTGTTTCCCTATTTCTCTAACAACTGCTGCCTTGCTACCGCTGTGTCGTCTATGCTGCGATCTCTCCCTTTCTGTGCTGCGGTCTGCGCTTCTCCCACTCTCTATCTCTCCCACGCTCTGCTTCGATTGCTCCCTCATCCTGCTTCTCCTCTCCCCCTCTCTGTTGCGATTCTCCTCATCTCTCCCTATCTTGTCGCTGAGCAAGGTAAAAAAAAAAAAAAAAGTTACCCTGTGTTCTAAGCAATGCAAGTCTTTCTTGTAACACTAGGACAGCACATAAAAAAAATCGAATAGACACTTCCATTTGTATATTCAGTTGCGAGCTCATCCATCCACTCTCTGTATCTCCTTGTGAAAAGCAAACCCCCATATTATCATCACATTCTAACATTACAAACATGATCATCAAGATTCCCACATTCTAACATTAAAAACATAGATGGTTGGAGATTGAGTGTTCTTTCCATGATTGTGTTCTCATAATTGTGCATCGTTATTTCATTTTTGTTCTTCTAAAGTTGTATAAATTATAAATATTAGAGTTGCATGAACTGAACAATTGACAGCCCCACTCTTAAGATAAGTAAAAATAGTAAGCAATAATCTACACTTGACTGATAAATGCTAGCTTGATCAGATGGATAGGATTAACAAGCCTCCATATAAATATTGGGCACCCACATGGTTTTTAAATATGTTTACAAAATTGAAGGAAACCCAAATTCCATTTACCAACCCATCTATGTTTGTAATGTTAGAATGTGAGAATCTTGATGATCATGTTTGTAATGTTAGAATGTGATGATAATATGGGGCGTTTGCTTTTCACAAGGAGATACTTGCAACCCATCGATCTACCAACAAGCCACACTCCTTACCTATTTCTTTATACTAAGGCCTAAATATAAGGTCTAAATATAATAGGTTGGAATGGAGAATCCATATTTTTTTTATGTATTATCACAATAGAATTATTCAATTTTTTTTAAACAAATATATTGAAATGTTGCTCAGCACATTACACATGTTGTATCTTGCCCTGTCTCCATATCAGTCTCCAAATTCTGCTCACCATGCTAACTACGATTCATTTCAATCAAAGTGAACTAGTATATTTTTGCAGGGCCATTGCAACTCACAACACCTTGACATTTGGTTGTTTAAATGAAAAAAACCATTGAACCAAAAATTAATCACATGGATGGATGGTCAGTTGTATTGTAAGCTTCAATTTTTTTTAATTTATCTCAAACTGTACAAATTGTAGGATAGATTTTAGTAAAATAATCAGCATGTTTGAAATCATATAGAGAACTCTTGTTTTCTCATTTGTGGCTAAATCCAAGTTTCTCCTTTGCATGTCATGGAGTAGTCATGGTTTTAGAACTTATTCTTTGGGTTTGTTATTCATGAATATGTTTTAATTATTTGTGATCCATATTGCATATGGATATGACATCCTCCTCATCACCAGTTGTCCATTACCCGGTTGTGGATGAAGTCATGACACCAAGATTGAGCATGCATTTTGATGATTTAGATGAGGCATATAACTTTTACAATGCATATGGAAAACTCGCTGGATTTAGTATAAAAAAAGAATCTAGTAATAGAGGCAAAGATGGGAAAGTTGTATGGAAGCGATTTGTCTGTTCAAAGGAGGGTAAAACAGATGAGAAACACTAGATTGATAAGGAACTTGTTCAAAGACGTCGAATGGAAACAAGATTCGATTGTAAGGCTAAGTTGCAAGTGAAAATAGATAAGTCAGGTGGTTATGTGGTATCCAAGTTTGTACCTCAACACTCTCATGCCCCCGTTACTCCGAGTAAGAGATTTATGCTGAGGTCGTATCGTGAAGTGCTAGATACAAAGCGACAACTTATAAACACATATGATTCAGCAAACGTGCGAAGTAAACAACAAATGTAAGTGTTTGCACCTCAATCTGGGGGACTAGACAAAATTGGATTTACAGATAAGGATGCCAAGAATCACCATAGGGGTGAAAAGGAAAAGAAAAGGGGCTAGATGGACAGTTGTTATTTCAACTTTTTGAAAACTGTAAAGAAATAGGAAATGGTTTCACATATACCATTGAGCGAGATGCAGAAAAGAAGATAACACATGTGTTTTGGGCAAATGGAGCATTTCGTTCGGCTTACAAAGTTTTTGGCAATGTGGTGACATTTGATACAACCTACAAGACAAACTGTTACGAACTTATTTTTGCCACTTTTTTAGGTTGCAATCATCATGGGCAAACTACTTTATTCGGATGTGGGTTTCTACCAAATGGAAAAACGGAGTCTTTTGAGTGGTTGTTTAACACAAGGCTCGAAGCCATGTCATTTGGTCTGCCAAAGCGTATTATAATATATCAAGATTTGGCAATGACAAAAGCTATAAAGAATGTCATGCCAAATACTGTTCATCAGTATTGCCTATGGCACATTTTGGATAAGTTGCCTACGAATTTAGGAGGGGTTCATATTCACAATGAGGGTTTAATAGAGCAGATAAAAAAATGTGTTCAGAACTCTAATACTACTGATCAATTCGTGAGTTTTTGGAATCAGATCATAACAGATAATAAGCTTATGGAGAATGATTGGTTGGCGGATATATTTAAGATTCGTCATATGTGAGTTCCGGCATATTTAAAGGAAAGTTTTTTTGGTGGCATGTCGACCACTCAAAGAAGTGAAAGCATGAATGCATTTGTGAAGCAGTATGTAGAGTATAAGAATTCCCTCATTGATTTCATACTGCGTTTTGATGCCGGGGTTGAACGTCTAAAGTATCTTGAAAAGAAAGAGGATTTTGAGAATAGCAATGGAAGGCCTAAAATGAAGACATGTTCACCAATGGAAAAGCAAATGGTCGAAGTATATACAAGAAACTTATTTTATAAGTTTCAAGATGAGTTATTCACCACCATGTCGGTTGCAGAAGTTATTGTTTATGAGGATGATGTCACCTGTAAGTTCGTTGTGAAAAATTATTCCGATGAGAAGCAAATTGATAGAGAGGTTTTATGGAAAAAAGACGAAAGCATGCATATTGTTCTTCCAAGAAGTTTGAATTTGAAGGCATCCCTTGTTGCCACATTTTGTGTGTCTTGAAGAGATGTTCTATACTATTTTTACCCGAGCGTTACATTTTGAAGCGATGGACGAAGGGTGCTACAAAAGATGCATTTGTAGACGTTGAATTGGGTGGATCTGTCGGTGTTAACCAATGCTTGGCTCGACATAGTAACTTGTCATGTATGTTTGCAGGCCTATTGACATAACTAGTTAATCTAGAGAATATTTTGATTTTTTAATCAGTGGTCATAAGGAATTGGAAATGAAATTAAGGCAGCTGACATTAAACAACCCATCAAATACAAGCATTGATAAAGGGAATGGACTTGTGGATAGTAATGTGGTTGAATACCATGATCGAGCCGACGCATGTTGTAACGAAAGGACGCGCGGAGAGACTTAAATCATCGAAGGAAAATGCAACAAAAGGGCGTCTTTGTAAGGGTTGCAACAAGCGTGGTGTATCACATGACAAGCGAAATTGTCCAGTGTTGTTGAACAGGTAAACGATTTAATGTGAGTTTTCTTATTATCTCCCATGTTTCATATAAAACTATTACTTATAAAAAAATATTTCAGGTTAGTTGAGGATGATCTAGGGAAGTCACTAGACTCTAACTTTGGAAGTAGAGAAAGCTCTGATGATGATACAGGTAAATAATTTATTTCTTACTTTTAAGAATTTTATGATGACGAATGTTGATGTTTATTTTTTCATAAGCCCTTTCCCTCCATAACTTATCACAATTTGCATGTCTATTGCAACTCAATTACTATAATGCAAATAAGGTGCGATTCTGTATTTATGCAGAGAAGAAGCCATCAAGACTTTATGCAGAGAATGAGACATCAAGACTCCCATCATCTTCTTTGTTATGCCCACCTTTTGTTCCTGTAGTTTTGATGAAGAATCACATTGAAGCAGGAATTTTGTTTATGTAGTTTTATATGTCTGAGATTGATACGTTGATGAACATCAATAGGTTGATGAACAATATTGTTTAATGAATGAATGGATTTCTTTCTTTCTTAATCTAGTGCCTTCATGCAGATTTTGGAAATGTGTGCAGAATGTTGGAAATAGTGTGCAGAATGTTGGGTTTAGGTGTGTGCAGGAATTGTGTTTGTAGACTTTAAGAACGGAGACAACAATCCACTGGGGAGTGTGGTCAACCAAGTGTATGATATATATTAGGTAAAAAAAATCCATAGCAATGGTATACACCTCCTAACATCTTAGTAGTCGTTATCGGCAGAGATAGTCTAGAAAAGCGACTGCAGAAGAGATTATATACGGAGCAGACGAACTACTGTTGATGCAAATGGCTCTGGTGGACGGGTTCGTTCCACCTAAACTGAAAATCGAAGTCGAACAGAGAGGAGGTGAACACTCGGGGGTCATTTGTTTGCACTCAATTCCATTTATCAATCAAGATATTTGTTTGCACTCATTTACAAGTAGAATTTGATGTGAAAATAGTGAGGAAATGGAGCCATTTCTCACCGATCCAAAACCCTATTTCTTTGCACTAAAACACAGACAAGAAGTCATGGTGAGATGAACTTTACCAAATAGGCACAAAGGATATAAGATGAGGGGTGACGGATATAGAATGGATATGTAGATAGGACCTTCACTTTCCCATGTACCGAATTATTTAGACATGGTTAGGTATTCTTTTCCCCTCTTCTGATGATTTTATTCCCCTAAAAAGAAAGGTTATTAGATGCTCATTTTTTAAAATTCACCTTACCCTCATTTTCAACCACGTAAGGTATGAATCCTATTTATTCAACTCTTATGTACTCTAAAAGAAACAGGCCCTCAACTCCTATGCAAATTTAAGGTTTTTGAAGTCTAATTTATGAACTTTAAGTCTGACATTAATCGGCATGAAATGTATGCGTTTGCCTTATTTTCTACTTGCGCAGTCGGACAAAACCTGCAGAAACCTTGCTGAGTACCTCTGTTTGGGGCAGTGGTTGACCCACTTCCCGATGGAGTTTTCAGATGAGATTTGGGATTTTCGAAGCCCATATTACGGACTTCAAATCTGCCATTTTTGGCAATGGAACGATCACGTTTGATCCGTTTTCTACTCGCGCACTTTTCCAACTCAGTCGCAAAAAACTGCAGAAACTTTGCTGAGTACCCCTGTTTGGAGCAGTGGTTGACCCACTTCCCGAGGGAGTTTTCAGATAAAATTTGGGGCTTTCGAAGGCCATATTACGGACTTCAGATCTGCCATTTTTGGCCATGGAACGATCACGTTTGATCCATTTTCTACTCGCTCACTTTTCCAACTCAGTCGCAAAAAACTGCAGAAACCTTGCTGAGTACCCCTATTTGGGGCAGTGGTTGACCCACTTCCCGAGGGATTTTTCGAATGAAATTTGGGGTTTTTGAAGCCCATATTATAAACTTTAAATCTGCCATTTTTTGCTATGGAACGATCGCGTTTGACCCTTTTTCTACTCGCGTACTTTTCCAACTTAGTCGCAAAAAACTGCTGAAACTAACAACAGGGATTCTCCAATATGAAAGACATTGAAAGCCCTCTACTGCAACCGAGGTCTCTAAACTTCATGATCACTAGAATGAAGCCATTCTTACAAAATGATTTGGCTGTCTCTTAATCTCTCTATACAAAATGAAGTCATTCTTACAAAATGTTTTCTCAACTATTCACTTCTTTTGTCATTTCCATTGTTTTAATCTCTCTCTCTCTCTCTCTTTTTTTTGTGCAGAGAATCTCTAAAACAAGATCCAGAAAAACAAACATAGTCAAGTAGTCGACTCCATTAACTACTACTCATTTCACATTTTATCTTACAAAGATGACAAAAATAGTCATGATTCGTGAACACACTTGAAAATGGTTATATTAGAGATAATACATGTGCGTCTGGACATCTCCATTTAAGAAAAAAAAACTAATAGGGATAGCTATCATCATGTTGCAACGTTTGATCCCCATACATTTGCAACAAATACTAGAAACATCATCAATATATAATCCTGCTAAAATTTGAGTGTTGTTTCTGAGCTTCTACACTTTCTCTCAAAAGTTTGATTTCATTCTTAATCTCCTGCTTCATCTCTTGAATTGACTTTCTCATTTCATCTTCTCTACTTTTGTTTTGCACACGTCCGAAACTTCGTCTCTGTGTATATTCATTTGCGAGCTCATCCATCCAAATCAGCAACCCGCAACCTCTTTCTCCCTACACACAGATTCATAGCAAATGCAAAATTAATATTTGAGTGAAAATAAATACTAATTTAAGGAGCTGGAATCAATAGACACTTACTTGTAAATCTGGACATTTCCAAAATCTTCGTCCCGAATTATGAGCTGTACGAGATGTCTTTAAAATCATATACCCATACCCACATGGGCACTTTGGAGCCCATTCTAAGTTTCGTATTGAAGACGATGCTCACGACATTTTGTTGTGGTTTTGTGGTCTTGCACTAATCGATTTAGAATTGCAACGTTAAAACCCCGTCTCAAGATGGAACCAACTTCGCTATAAAATAAATACTAATTAAAGGAGCTCGAATCAACATACAATGGCATAAAGTTGTTTCATTCATCAAATTAAGTACATGAAATGTTTAATAACAATAAACAACATACAATGGCATCCACAACCACATGTATATACAAGAAGAAATTTATCCATTCGTATAGTTTATTCATGATCTATCCATGCTTCTCCACAACCACATGTCTATATATACTAAATCCATCCATATAAAACATTGTTCATCCACAGCCATATCCTACAACAGAATACAAATCTTGATCAAACAATTACAGATTTTCGTCATTGAAACTATTACATTGACGCCCATCACTTTGAACAAAACACAATTTTTTAATCTGCATCAATCTCATGTCATTTCCATTAATACCTAGAGATATCACTATCATTAAAAAGGCTCATAAAAAAGTAAAGAGTGGCTGCTATAATGCAGGATCAACGGATGGCATTTGGAGCACCTTTATCTTGAAGTATAAATTCTCTTATGCAAAAGCATGAATGAAAATTTAATACAGATGGCCTACTTATAGTATTTCCATTTGAGAAATTCCACAAGGATGCTCCTCTCCTTTAGTTGGTGGGCTACGGTTTACAATTATGCCAATGATCTCTGTTTTTATGGAAAAAATCAGAACAGTTACCTTACTGATTTGCAGCGATGAGAGAGGGAGAGATAGGGAGAATCGCAGCAGAGAGGGGGAGAGGAGCAGCGAGATGAGGGAGATATTGCAGCAGAGAGGGCGAGAGAGCAAGAGAGATGGGTCGCGCAGCCAGAGAACCAAGGATCGGAACAGCAACTGGAGAAATAGAGATCGGACCAGGAGCTGGAGAAACAGAGAGCGAGGCGCAATAGCGAAGTTGGAGAGATCTTAGCGAGGCGCAACAACGGAGCTAGAGAGAGGCGACGTAGCAGAATAGCGACAGAGAGATCGTAGGCGAAAGGGACACAACATCGCAGCGAGAGAGATCGCATGTGAGAAAGAGAGATCGCAGATGAGAGAGAGAGATCGCAGGAGAGATGAGAGAGAGACATCACAGCGAGATGGATTTCCAGCGATTAGGTCTGGAGATGAACAACTAGAGAGATCGCAGCACAGAGCGGAGCTGGAGAGGCGACGCCGTTGATGAGAGGGATGGGAAGTGATGTCTGATCGTAGGCGAGAGGGAGAGAGAGATCGCACACTTCAGAGATGGGAGAGAGAAGCGATGGTAGGGAGAGAGCAGGGAGGAGAGGCAATGGGAGGGAATGGGTTTCCAGCGATTAGGTCTGGAGATGAAAGACGGAATGGAAGGGGGGAAATGAATTTTCGCGCAGGCATCAAAACAGTTTGACCCATTCCGTTTTAATTCCACACGAGGCCGTCACACGCTTCCGGCTGAGGCTCTCCTCAACTCCTATATATATATATCTTGAGCAAGGCTCTCCTAAACTCAAGCTTAGGATAAGGTAAGCTGAAGTAAGCTCAATTGTGTGGTGAGCCTACCTGGGGACCCACATGGGGATAAGGGTGGGGGGATTTCAAGGACTCCCTGGGACCCTCCTTCCCACAAAAAAATCAGCCTCAACCATGGTTTCTATCATCTCCATCTGGGTACCAAAAGTTTAATGGTCAACGGTCCATTCGGATCTGTACACAGTCGATCTAACGGTCCAACAAATTGGAATCTAACCAAAAGTTGGACATGTGCTCTTTAGGGAGGTCGTGTGTTTGATCCATTTGGATGGACCAAGGGTGGGCCCCAGAAGCGTTAGCTTACGGAATCTTATCCTAAGCTCAAGCTTAGGATAAAATCTCGTAAGCTCATGTTAATGGGGCCCACCTTTGGTCCATCTAATACATGACCACTCTAAATTGCACATGTCCACCAACTTGCGGTCAAATCCGAATTTACTGGACCGTTGGATCAACTGTGTATCGATCCAAATAAACTATTGACCATTAAACTTTTGGGCCCATATGGAGATGATAGAAATCACGGTTGGAACTGTTTTTGTATAGAGAGGAAAATCTCAAGGAGTCCTTGAAATCCCCTCCACCCCCATCCCCACATGAGTCCCCAGGTGGGCCCCACTGCACACTTGAGCTTACCTTATCTTAAACTTGAGCTTAGGAAAATAAGAGGGTCGAGCCAACTAAATGGAGCCCTCAAATTCGTAGGTATGCAAAAGTCTTGACCAAGCCGGGCCTTCGGGCATTTTAAATAAAACAAAAGCCCTCATTTTTTGCGAGCTTTTTGAGGGTCTAGCAGGGTCTAGTAGGGCTTTTGAGGATCAATTGATAGCCGTATGTAGGGATGTTCATGGTCCAAGTTGGGCCAAGCTGAAGCATATATAGGCTCAACTTGATTTTAGAAACACAAGCTTGTACCGAACGAAGCACAATATGAGTTAAAAGTTCCTAGTCTGAGCCTTGCCCACCTAATGGCTCATGTTGGCTTGAGCCCCTCATGTAGTCAATCAAGACATGCCGAACCAGCGGCGGCTCCAAGAATTCGAGTCAGTGGGGTTAACAAAAGACTTATCTTCTGCAAATCGAATAAATTTGTTTTTCCATTTATCAACATTTGTCATCTACTTTCGGTAATTCGACAAATATAGTATAAAATTCTCAAATAATCTATTTCCGATAATCTGACAAAGATAATATTTAATTCTAAAAAAAAGAAATTTTAATACATTGTTACTAATAGTTCTTAATCCAAAAGCAAAATCCAAATTAATAAACTCCTACAGCTGCCTTCAACAGGTTTTCATGTGTTGAATATAGATTCATTATCAATACTAGCAACCACATATTTTTCAATATATGTAACCAAACAGTCATTCATTCATTGATCTCCTATTTGATTACACAACCTGTTATTTACGTACTTCATTGCTGAAAAAGCTCTTTCCACCATGGCAATCACTGTTGGTAAAATCAATGCCAATTTTAAAAGCAAATAAACTGATTGGTATATGATATCCTTCTTTGTCTCCACTAATTTTCTAGCACTATCATAAATTCCTTTAAGTTCTAAAAACTTTTTGCTAGAGCGCATATCAGTAATATGGGCCCATTAATTTTATTTAATTTTTGGTAGACAATCGGCCCATTAACTTAGACGATGGGTATTTTATGGTGACTTTTATTCTCTACCACAACAATAAAGAAAAAGTGTACAATTAGCTAATGTGGGATGAAGCTCTTAAAATGAGTGGGGTCAAAAGCTTCCTATAAGTTCAATTCATGAAATACATTTTTTTTATTCTTAAATGCTTTTTTGGATCTCAGTGGCGTCAATTGACCTCACTATGGTATATGTGGAGCCACCCATGTGCCGAACCAAGCTTTAAGCAATATTTATTTGGGCTGGGTAAGGATTTTTACACTTAATGGAAGCCTAACCCAAATATTAAACGGGCACAAGTTTTAAATTCAGGAGGGGCTCGAGTGCTAAAACCCATGGCCTGAACTCGGCCCAAAGAGAGCTTGATACAGATCGGGGCCAAGATGGCCCGACCAAAGATCAACCCTAAGTGAGGGGAATATATAGAATTATAGAAGCCCTTTCTTTATAGAAAATAAAAATGAAGTTTGCTAGGATATTCTTTAAGGAAAGAAAGTTAGCAACTACTAATTTTCTCCTTTTAAAAGAAATGAGTAATTAATTTAACTTTTTCTCCCTTTTTTAAAATGAATGAACTTCACAACGTGAAGGTAATTTTAGGTTGGTTTGGAGGAGATCTCACTGTATGATCTACTACTTAAGAAAATAATGTGCTCATATAAAAAGTATGTGTTTGGCTAACTTAAGAAGTATTATATAATATTCTAATTTTTTTTTTAAAAAATCTTATATTAAATTATGGGGTTTTGACATATAAGTCCTCCTTAAATCTTATTTTTCTCAATTTCATGACTCAAATTCAGATAATGCCATCAGAGTCGCTTGACTCTGGTAACCTTTTGTTTTTAAAAAAAACTTTTTGGCCCAAGATCCCCTGATTTCATAGGAATAGAGTCAAGCGACTCTGGTGACATTATCTAAATTTCATTCATGAAGTTGGGAAAACTGGATTTAAGAAGGACTAATATGTTAAAACCCCTTATATTATTTAAAGCCAACCCCAACATAGTTGGAATAATGCTTTGATAATGGGGCCAGTCCATGCCTCTATCTCCTTGATCCATGGCCTACAAGTTTAACGATTTTTTATTTTAAAAATTAACCTTGATCTAACAGTCCAGCCCATTCAGTAGGTGTACGTACAGTACCCCAAGGCTTTTTGATTGTAGGTGGGTCATGTGTGTGAAAATTTTGGAAGGACCATAAGGTGGGCCCGCTAAAAGTCCTCAATGTAATGTGGTGAGAGGAGTTATCACATGAATATTAGCCATTCAAAGAAACAGGCATTCTTGAATTAACCTAGGCCGGATGTCACTTGAGTCAAAGTTGAGCTACTGTTAATTGACTTTTATAAATATGAATTTGAAAACAAAAGCTTAAGGTCACGTTTGACAACCAAATCTATGGGGAAAAGATTTTCGGTTTCCCTAAAGTCGTGGTAAATCCATGTTTGTCAATTGTAAATCCTTGAGGATTTGGATGAATGAAAATCTTTATTTGTTAGGATTTTCATATCCGACCACCCTCTATAAGATTTGAGAATCCTCACTTAAGTGGATTTGCACACTAAACCTATTTTTCTCAATTATATGCATCGAGAAAATGAAAATGAAGTTCTCTATTATATGCATTTGAGAATCCTCACTTAAGTGGCCTGCAACTATAGTTCTCTACAATTATCTTTTTAATAGAGAAAATGAAGTACATTAATAGGCCTCACTGCTTAGTAAGTTAAGAAAGGGAGAAATTATTCACCTGCGCTCTAAACATCCATATCCATAGATGTTGAATTCCAAAGGTGGGTCCCACCTTGGGATGATTCAGAAGTACAGTGCACATGTACATTGTGCACAGGTAAATATTTTTACAAGGGTTTTTAAAACAGCCACCTACCAAAAGCCAGTGGATTGAAAGTTGTTAGGCATTAAAATTGAAAGCATTAAATGGATAATGAAAAAAAAAATTGAAACTCGTCTTAGTACCTCAATTGTTCATGCAATAACTTTTGGCTCATGTGATAAAGTATGGATATATAAATGCGTAATCCAGATATGATCTAGCCCCAGCTGGACCAGAAGGCTCCACATGAACATGCAGACCTCTCCCTCTCCCTCTCCCTCTCCCTCTCCCTCCCTTTTAATGACAGATACGGCTGAAATTGAATACCTCTGTAGCAACTATTAAAGAACCTGTGCTCAAAAACATTTATGCCTTGTTGGTATTTTGTAATAAACAAGGCCAAAGGGACAGGTGGCCCACTTATATCATTAAGTGCAGTTTTAAAGACCAAAAGTAGTACAAAGACGGGGTAAAAAATAGTCAACTACGTTCACAAACTGGTTCGGCCAGGCCAACACCTTCTCCAAATACTCCCAAGATCTTAATGATGTGTTACTTTTTGAGTTTTGGAGCATAAGGAAATGACTAATTTAGCTGTAAGTTCAACTGAAACATGCATGCTGAATTTCTAGCTCGGGGCATTTTTATTAAGTATCTTTAATGAGTGGCGGTTCCAGAAATTTGAGTCAATGGGTTTAACAAAAGACTAATTTTTGACAAATTAAATAAATTTGTTTTCCCCTTTATCAACATCTGTCATATACTTTTGATAAGATTAGGGTACTTTTTTCCTTCTAATACGGGGAGAATACCGTATTTAGAGGGTAAATGAAGACTAACCGATAAAATGTCTAAAAAATGAAATTTTCTTTAAAAAATAAAAATAGAACCCATTAGTTTTTTTTTTTTGGTAGACAAATGACCCATTAACTTATGCATTGAGTGGGGTCAAAAGCTTCCCATAACTTCAATTCATTGAAGAATTTTTTTTAAAATATTTTTCTAGATGACCCCACTGGGATCCATGTAGCGCCGCCCATGTATTTGATGTAGATTAAGCACTTTGGATATACCACCTATGCCAAGTTGTGAAGTACTAGGGCCCTTTTGGATATGAAGAGAAAAAGATGAAAAATGAGAAATCCTAGTAAGTGAAAAAATGAGAGTAAAAAAAAGTTGTTGTATAGGGCATCTTCTTGTGCATGAACAATTTCCCAATGGGGAGAGATCGGCTATGATGCACGGATACTTCAAAATGGGCAACGTATCGTGTTCTATCGTATCAAATACTTCACTTTTTATATGTAAAATCCGTATTCCTGCCATGTCCATGGCGTGTTCCTACCGTATCCATCCCGTATCTGGGCATCATAGGAGGTCGGACTTCAAAATTCTTGTTTGAATGGAAAGAATATCGCTTTTCCCCAATTCTATATGATGAAATAGTGTACACCAAACACATAAAATTTGTACGGAAGAGAAAAGGGGGTGTACAAATACACCGCTACACGTATGTATTTGTGCAACTTCCGCAGAAAAGGAAATCATGCTTTCTCTTTCACGACAATGCTTTTCCTATCTCCCCTATGGAAAACGTATATTCTTGCTAGCAAGGGAAAAAAGCATCTTTTAACCCCATTTCATGGTGGAAGAGTCACATTGAACGTGAGAAAGAAGAGTACGTGTGGAAAACCAATGCATTTTTCACTCCTGTTCCATGGAAGCGCAACTGCACAAACGATATGTAGCTAGTTTTAGGGTTTTCTGTCTGATAATAATCCCCATTTTGTTTATATCTGAATGGAGAAAGCTATACACATCGAAAAACTTCTCTTGAAACAAGAAAAAAAAGCATTAATTTGTTAAGTGTCACTTTTATGAACAAGATATTTATTTTAACGTGGGAAAATGGTGTTTTCTTCTTTTTCTTTTTCTACCATTTGGACCAAACTAATCCGGGCCCAGGAAGATCGGACAATCACCAAAAATGGTGCTTTCTAGATGTACATCGGAAGAACAAACTACTTGATGAATTTCAAGCAAGTTAACCCAAGGACTTCTGACCAACTTGAATAACTATGCAATTTTATTTTTTTTGTAATTGAATATCTTAGTGATTAGACTATAATGTAGATTGGGATATCAGTATGGCCCACTTCATGAATAGACTGTGACAATGTTTGTGCCAGTCCAACAAAAGAGAGGGAAAAAAAAAAAAAACCTACAAGAACTCTTAATGATCGGTCATTTATATTCATCTGTGTGAGAGTGGCTTGAAAAGATTCACTTGTGGAATGAGTAATGCATAACTGATTCATGAAATCTTAGAACATGACAACTCCTCAAAACATTGTTGAGTACGTAACTAATGCAACATTAGCAAATCATGAAATATTAGAACATAACAACTATTCTTAAAACATTACTAATCTTAAAAACTAGCACCATTAACACATTATTGATTAGGACTATTACATAACCACCAAACAAGTGAACTAAAACTAACCCAACTTCTCATACTACCAACTCAACCAAAATCAAGGAAGAATTCCACCAGCACCTCCGGCACCACCGCCAAACCCACCACCACCACCGACTCCGCCGACTCCGCCAGCTCCTCCTCCAACTCCGCCGACTCCACCACCAAGCCCACCAACTCCTCCAACTCCGCCGACTCCGCCGGCCCCACCAACTCCTCCAACTCCGCCACCAAGCCCACCAACTCCACCACCAAGCCCACCGACTCCACCAGCTACACCGCCAACTCCACCGCCTACACCGCCAACTCCAACAAGAGGAAGACCTACAACACCACCAACACCAGCAAAGCCACCGACGCCGCCGAAGACGAAGTTCTTCCCGTCCTTGAGACCGGCGTTACTTGGGGTTTTCTTGGCGCTTGTGTCGACCACCTCACTGCTAGGTACATTCCTAGCTGCAGTGGTATGAACAAGCACTAGTGCAAGCACCAACGTTACACAATAAAACCTAGCCATCTCTCTCTCTCTCTCTCTCTCTCTCTCTCTCTCTCTACGTTGGGATTCAGATGAGAATGTGTGATCTGCATGGAGTCCTTACTTATAGAAGAGAGCTGGTCGGTGACAGTTGAGGCTATTAAAACGAAGTTGAATGTAAGGTCACAAATCACTTGTGAAAAGCTTATATTATATTGGAAAAAAAATTATATATGTCCAGGGTCCAACGAACCACATATGACCCTATTCTTGGACGTTTAGTTTAGGGGCCTATCCTGCAGTTGCATTTTCATGAAAAAAACATACGAATTTTGGCCGCTTTTATGAAGCGAGATATTTTTATGAATCAGGATTTTCTGAGTGGGTATACGTGTGAATGGATCAATCACGGTCCGCCACATTAACGTAAGGTCTTACCTAATGATATGCTGACTCGAATTTTATGTTTGGTGTGACCGATTTTCGTGGGAGAAAAGTGAAAAAAATAAAAGATCGTCACGTACAATTCCATGAAAACACTTTTGCATGGGGGATTGAGAAATTATTATTTCCATTGAAGATGAAATTGTCTGCTTAAACTGTTTTCTACACATTAAACGTTCCCTAAAATGGAACTTGAAGGATTGTGGCGTTTTCTTCCCTGAGATTAAAAGAAAAGAAAAAAAAAAAAAAAAAAAAAAACTACGTAGAGGTGTTGGTGGGCCATGGCATTAGTGTAAATGATCAGAGCCGTTAATATGGTGGGGACAGATGTGGATAGTTAGCTGTAAAGATCTGCAGCAACTGGAAACAAGGGGCATGTGATCACTGACACTATACCATGTGGATCTGATTCTGCCTGTGGTCTTGCCTTCTTGATCAGTCTTGAGAGTGGACTGAATTCACGGTACTGAGGACCCGGGTCCTTGGATGCCTTCTCATTGGAGCAGAATAAATCATTCATTAATGATCCATTATTGCTAGCTCTACTGAGTACTACATTTGGATCCTCACGATCGAGCCAGGCGCCAGTGCTTGCTACTTGCCACTGAAATCTAAACCATGCCACTGTTCCCTTTTGCAATGCCAATGGTTAATTGGAGGTTTTTTATTTGGTAAAATTAGGCGGAGGTCCCTCAACATTTGATTTTATGGTCTCTAGATCCACACTTTTTTTTATTTTATAGTATTGTAAGTCTTTCTTCCAAATTTGAAGATCTAAAATGTCTAAATTGCCCTTTCTTTAAAAGCTCTTATCTTTTTAAAGATAGGATATACCATTAATAATGGTCAGCTACTATTTAATTGGCAACGATTAATGAAAATACTATTAACGAGATTTTAAAATAAATTAAAAAAAAAACAAATAAAATTCAAAAGATGCAAATAAATTTTAAAATAATGCAACTAAATTTCAAAAAACGCACATAAATCTCAAAAGAACGCAAATAAATTTAAAAAGACAAAAATAAATTTCAAAAGATTCAAATAAATTTAAAAAAATGTAAATAAATTTCAAAAGACATAAATAAAATTCATATAACTTTTTTTTAATGGTACATAACTTTTTTTTTGAATTGGTTATGATCTCGAACACAGATAAATTCATATAAACTCACATCAAAGTTAAAAAAAAGTGCAGATCAAATTAATATAAATGCACAACAAGCTTAGATAAATTACTTTCAAATTCAGATAAATTGAAGTCACACTCAAATTAATTGACAGCAAAAAGAGATTAATTAACATAAATGACAGATAAATTCATATAAATACAGAGATAAAGTTAATTTAAAGTCAGCTAACTTCATGACAAAATTAGATAATATATACAAAAACTCAGATAAATTAACAGTAAACTTAGAAAAACAGTAAATTTATCTAAGTTTTCTGAAAACTTATCTTAACTTTTGGCAAGACTCAGACAAATTTATGTGAGTTTTGAACAACTTTTTTGAATTTCAAACAAATTTATCTAAGCCTGGACCAACACAAATTTATCCGAGCAAATAAATTAACAGCAAACTTAGAAAAAAGTAAATTTATTTGAGTTTTCTAAAAACTTATCTTAACTTCTGGCAAAACTCAGATAAATTTATCTGAGTTTTGAACAACTTTTCTGAGTTGCGAACAAATTTATCCGAGTCTGGACCAACACAAATTTATTCGAGCAGATAAATTAACAGCAAACTCAGAAAAACAGTAAATTTATCTGAGTTTTCTGAAAACTTATCTTAACTTCTGGCAAAACTCAGATAAATTTATCTGAGTTTTGAACAACTTTTCTGAGTTGCGAACAAATTTATCTGAGTCTGAACCAACACAAATTTATTTGAGTCTAGACCAACACAAATTTGCTGGCATACGGACTGAGGGGATGCTGGGCTTCACAACCGATCAGGTGCAAAAGCTTAGCCATCCTCTTCCCCTTTTCTATCTTCTTCTTGTAGCTTGGCTTGAATTAAGCCAACTTCTCTCCTATCTTTTTCCCTATCTGCCACTTGTCAAGATCATGGGAGAAAAGGCCATGTGCTTTTGATCATGCAAACCGAGACAAGAAAGATGTAATGGAACTCTACAATCCTTGAGATCAATACTTGGAACTTTACAAAACAAAGAACCTAGACTACTTCTCTTATATGACTCCAACGAGTCTATGTGGCCCATCAGAGATCTCCTTTACAACTCTTCTCATCTTCTCCGGAGAGTAATTGCACAGATAAAAAACCGAGAAGCACCGAGTTGAACCAGTTTCTCTCCAATCGATCGAAGAAGACTTTAGGGTTTTACATAGCCCTAGACAAAGGGGGGAATGAAAGGTTTCAAATTTTGAAATTCAAATTTTTATGCCTAAAAAGCTATAAGGGCAAATCAGTTATGAAAATGTCTGATCTGGCATATATAGGGACCTCTCGCCAAACTATGTATAGCTGTATGGACCATAGGCCTTAGAGGAAAAGTCGTTGGATTGGATGCCTTACAAGACCAATATGAGAGACCTCTCGCTAATTTACCCTTTTTATTTTACCCAACCAATGGGCAGGGACCCATTTCTTTTCCTTTTTGTTTTTTTTTTTTTTAACCCAATCGAGGGAGTTGGGATCCAAATGAAAGCAAAAGAAAAAAAGCGTACATAAGTGAAAGGGGAAACCCGCACACGTGGAAAAAGATAGGGCAGGGATCCTAGGTGGAGCTCATCTGACCCTGAATTTCCATGTATTTTGTGGGAACAAACAAGCCCTTTGTGTATTCAGTATCTATGGTGTAAAACTACTCTTTAAAGTTTAAAAACTCATTCTCTCTCTAATATACAGGCCTAAAGTATTTATATGTGAAAGTTACTAGAATGGGATGAGTAAGCTAGTCCAATATGACCAATGCATAGCGGATGTAACCAACCAAATAAGATAGAATTAGCAAAATTATCTAACAAGCAATCACCACAAGAAGGCAGACATAAATCTAACATGGAAACCATTACCGGGAGAAAAATCACGATCATAAAAATCAATCACTATATATTAAACAGTTATAAGATATACTCACAGCTCTTTTATCTAAGTTAGTACGTCGACCTAAGGGCTGTATGTATTCTTGCACAACTTCTCCTGTTACTACGACTTCCCCACCGCTCCTAGTGCTTGATCCTCCTTCAACACCTTGAAGCCAAGATGCACAAATCTTCTATAAGGAAGTAGGAGCTTCAAACCTTCTAGAGCAAATCTTCAAACCAATATCTCAATAATAGCTCTAGAGAACAAATAATCTTTCTTAGGGTTTTCTCACCTTAGAACAAGAGAGATGAACTTCTTGTGTGCCTTTAGGTTGAGAGAATCACCCAATATATAGTCCTAAATTCGTGCAAGAGACTTCTAAACACAAACCACTAAGAATTGAAATCATACTCAAACTCTAAAAAAGAGTTTGGATCGGACTGGGCATAGCAAGCCCTGTCTTTGGCCCCTGGCCTAGTTGCACCTTCGCTATAGCGAATACATGTTTTGGATTTTGGCTTGCACGCTCTAGAATTGGCAGATTTCTCTTCAGTCTTCGCTTCAATCTTTCGATGGCTCAACTATAGTCAATTTTAAAATAAATAGAAAATTACAACTCAAATTGATCCAGAGTTTTGTCCAACCTATGAATTAGCCGACACAAAAAACCCTAACAATATGTTTCATCTCTTTTTGGAAAATAAATTTAAAATATTCCAATAATGTAGAAAATTAAATATCTTCCACATTATTATTATTATTTGTGTTCTAAACTAGGGATGATAGAAAAACTTTCATGTCTTTATTTTAGTAGAGCCCACCTTAATGCATAACAATTGACGCACGGTATAATGAAGTGGTTTGAATGTGGTTCACAAGAATACAAGATATGAGGGCCATTAAATAGTTCTAATCCCTTTTACTTACGAACAATTCTCTCTCCCTCCCTCACTGTTTCTTTCCCTTTTTTTGGAATTCAAACTTACACAATCTTAACTAAGGGATTGAATCTTAAAAAAAATAAAAATGATACCACTGTATATCAAACGCCACAGAAAGGTCGATACGACGATATCCCAAGAATTCCTCGATTTAAATAGAACAGAGATTCTATGATACGATACATACACATAACATAGCTTTGGCACGTAGCAGCGTAGGTCAAAAACAGGTGACCTAATTCCAAAACTATTATATGGTCTTGATTCAATTGAGCACAAGGACTCATAACCAAAACAGGGGCCCACCATTTGAACGGCCTGGATGGATCATGTCTATAGCAAGTAAATGATGGCGAGTTGCCCGAGAAGCTTGGACACACTGAGTGGTCCTGACGGACCTGACCATGATATTAATGCTAAAGTTGGCATTCAAGGTTAACAGCTAGCAAAAATAACTACCACTAAGTAAGTGTGGTAAGAGGAATCCATACTGTCTACATGATCAGATGATATAAATTTTAAATCTTCCAAAAGGGTATATTCAATTGCTATCATGATTCTAAGGCCCCTGAGATATGACTTCTCTGCCCCTTGATCAGCTTATCCAGGCCTTTGATTCAATAGTTTCAAGAATAAGCATATACCTTGCTGTGAGTAATCTAAATCAGGAGATCTCATTGTGCCACACTTTTTTATTTGGTCTAGCTGAAACTTGGAAAGGGATATTTGCAATTTTTCTTCTCTTTATCAACAGTCTATTTTCAGGCTGTTCACTGAAAAGTTAAAAATTGTTCCACAAGATCAGTTAAAAAATAAAAAATAAAATAAAAATCTGAGATGATCTGCAACCTTTTTTCCATTAAAACTTTTGTAGGGTACAGATTGGCAGGGGAGATAATGAACAGGTGGGTGGAGTCCATTACTCATCTGCCCAAGTGCTATGATAGAAACAGAGGTGAAACAATGAAGTCTGTAGAACCTACAAACCTAGGTAAGACTGATAGGTTTTTGACCCTTATAGAGGCTTCTTCACAGGTTAATACATTGGAAAATCATGAGGAAAAGATATTTTGAGATTCTTCAAATCTCATAAAGTGGGCCCCACATCTATCTATAACTTAGCAGTTGCATGTTTTCAAAGTTTCCTAAATATGTTCTAATACGAATCTATCTCCTTTAAGTGCCTCTTATCAAGTTTTCTAATTGTGTATAAGTACTATTTTGGATACTATAAATGCTTTGATCAATGGATATCTTCCATCTCACCTTTTGAGAGGGAAGTTTCTTCCAAATATTTTCAATGTTTCTACAGAAAGTGGACCCCTTGAGTAATCAGTGAATTTAATTGAGTTAGACAGGATTTCAATCTTCTGTTCTGACCTCATTCACCCATCATCATCATATCATCTCATCACTGGCATAACCTAAAGCTTATCCTATATGATTCATGATGTTTTTTTTTTAATGTAAATAAATAGCTAAAATTACTTAACTTAGATTCTCTTTGTTTGCATGGGATTTAACTCCTTCAAATTCAAGGTAAAATGGGTTATGATTATAAGGGTAAATTAGCGATAGATCCCTGATTATTGCACTATAAAGTCTCTAGTACAGATCATAATTGTTTAAGGCCTAAGGTCCCTTGCGCATGGGATTAATTTGGGCTGTGGTCCCTTGAGTGACATATCATAATCTTTTATTCCTGATTTGCCCTTCTAACTGTTTGTATAGTTGTCATGGAATCTATTCCTGATTTATAGCTCGAGTTCATCGTCTTTCCATGACTACTGACGTATTTAAATGTCGTAAGATGAGTTTTGGATCAAATTTTAAAATTTGAATTGAAGGGATTGACGATTGAAGAGAAGGTTGTTTGTTGTGCTTGATGATCCTTTCGTTTCTTCGTCTTCTTGTTCTTGTTCTTGTTCTTCTGACGTTGCTGCAAAGCAAAGTTCTTAATATGATTTTATAGATCTGATTCACAACAAACTCAGAATTCATTATTTCAATGAAAATTTTGAGGTAATGATTAATGTTTTGATCCGAATTTTAGTTTAAATACTTCTTTTAATCTTGCCTTCTGAAAGTATTTCTTCTTTTGTTCTCAGTACTTCTGTTCTGATCTAGAAACTGAGCAAACTCGGATTCTATCATTTCAATCAAATTCTTGAGGTAAGGATGAATGTTTTGATCTATTTTAGTTTAAGAAGATCTTTAAATCTTTTTTTCTGAAGTGATTTCTTCTTATATTATCAGTAGTTCGTTCTAGATGTGATTGAAATCAAACTTAGATAAATTCAACTGTTAATATTGGATAAATTTATTTCAGAAAAAACTCATATAAATGCATTTTGAAAGTCAAATAAATTCACTTTAAACTCTGATGAATTCATACCAATTGCAATTAAAGTAACACCAAATTCAGATAAATTGACGCAAAAGTGAGATAAAATTACTTCAAATGCAGTTTAATCGATTCTGTAAACATATAAAATCATATCAAAATTAGCTAAATTCATCTGTGTTAGATAAATTCGTATCAGATAATAACTTGATATCAAACACAGATAAATTGACGTGAAATTGAGATAAATTCACTTGAAATGTAGTTTAATTGATTCTGTAAACAGATAAAATCCTGTCAAAATTAGCTAAATTCATTTGTGTTAGATAAATTCATATCAGATAACTTCATATCAAACATAGATAAAATGACACAAAAGTGAGAAAAATTCACTTCAAATGCAGTTTAATCGATTCCGTAAACAAATAAAATCATGTCACAATTATCTAATTTGATCCGTGTTGGATAAATTCGTATTAGATAACTTCATATCAAACACAGATAAAATGACACGAAAGTGACACAGAGTCATGCGAAAGTAAGAGAGTATTTTAGCTACAAATGTTGATGTGTTTTGATTTTATCTTTACTTTTTTGTATGCAGTGTTTAAAATGGCAAAACCAATTATGGTTCTTTGCAAGTTTGGTATGTTTACCAATGTTGTTATTTTGACTGATAGTATGAGAATGGATGATTTAGTTAACCAAGTTTGTTGCAAATGGAAGACTTTGTTGCCCAACAATGTCTGTTTCACATATGCATTGCCTGGGCACTCAAAGTGTATGCTAGACAATGACAGAGACTTGTTGAGCTTGTCTATGTTGGCAGTTTCGTTGGGATTGGATCGAGTTGATGTCTTTGTATCAAAATTATCTGAATATGGTAATGAGGACAATGAGGATAATTTAGATGAATTTTGTGAAGACAGAATGACAGTAGTGGAGTATGAGGCTACAGATGTAGAGACGGATTTGCTTCCACAGTTTTGTTCACACAGGGAGAAGTTTCTTCTTCCTTCGGATTGGGTGAATGGTATCAGTCATGTTAGACAGAGGTTTGCGGGTGGGGCTTCTAAATTTAGGAATGTGCCGTGCAAATATTCGATTGAGGTTGGGTTTGAGTTTGTATATGTCAAGAATGACAAACAAAGGATCACAGCTGTATGCTCTTGTCGTAAAACCCAGGATTGCATGTGGCGTGTTCATGTATCGCTTGAAAAGTCTAGTGGTTTTTTTTTTTTTTTTTTTTTTGTGTAAGGTCATTTGATAATGAGCATACTTGTGGAGCAGCAATTCGTACATCTAAGAGTAGTCGGATTACCTCTGAAATTGTTGCTGATTTAATGATTGAAAATGTTCGAGAGAAGCCAATGACCAGGCCCATTGATGTTGTGCGTTATTTCCATGCAAATTATGGGCTGACCATTACATACCATCATGCATGGTGGGGGGTTGAAAGGGTCAGGAATAAGTTGTATGGTGATAAATCACTTTCTTTTGACCATCTTCGTTGGTACATTAATGTTGCTACGGAGACAAATCCAGGCAGTCTATTTATATTAGATTACGATGAATCCACCATGTGCTTCAAGCTTTTGTTTGTTTCATTCAATGCTTCGATTCGTGGATTTAATTATGTTCGTCTGCTGTTGTTTCTAGATGTGACATTTTTGAAAGGCAGGTACAAGGGAAATTTGTTGGCAGCAACAGGGAAGGACGGTAATCAAGGTAAAGTGTATTGTTGCAGTTATTTATTTATTATTTTTTAATAATGTTGATACTATCTATTTCTATTTCAGTGTTTACTTAACCTTGCTGCTTAATTGATAATAATTGATTTCATGAATGTGGCAGGTTTGTTTCCTCTTGCTTTTGCAGTGGTAGATTAAGAGACAGAGGATAATTGGAAATGGTTCCTGCTAAATTTGAGGAAAGTAGTTGCATATGACCGCTCTATCACTTTTGTTTCTGATAGGAATCCTGGTCTTGTGGATGGTGTTGCACATGTTTTTCCACTTGCTTATCATGCTTTCTGCCTACAACATTTGAAAGCAAATTTGAGAGATAATTCTCAGGAGGGTACACAAATGAATTTAGAGAAAGGATGGTTTTGTTGCTACGTGAATGTGCCTATGCACCCACTGTACCTTTATTCCTTGCAAAGCTACAGGCATTTAGACATGAAGGTGGTTCGAACGTGGACATATTTCTCTCTGGACTGTCTCATGATAGGTGGAGCAATGCTTATTTTAAGGGCCATCGGTATGGTGAGATGTGTTTGAATGCTTCAGAGTTTTTCAACTCCTGGATTAGAGAAGCACGGCACCTACCAATTACAAAGATGGTTGACATGATAAGGGTTCAGATAATGGAGTAGATGGCCAATAGGAGGGAAATGTTTAGCTAATGGAAGGGAGTCATTTGTCCGGACATGGATAAGAGGTTGGAGCCTTCTATCAAGCTTGGTAGGCCGTGGAGTGTTCGGCGGTCAAGTGGCACTGTTTTTATGTTCATTCGTACCCGTCGGTCACTATTGATATTTGCAATCGCATATGTTCCTGTTATCAGTGGCAGATTAATGGTTTCCCATGTGCCCATGCATGTGCTGCTATTCAAAAGAGTGGAAATGCTCTAAACCTTTATGTGGATCAGTATTTTCACATAGAGACATACAGTCTTGCATACACTGAATCTATAATTCCCATCCTAACTGTAGGAAAACAAGAGACAACAACTGTAGAAGCTGTGATTCAGCCCCCTGTGATGAGGCGTCAACCCGGAAGGCCAAAAAAGAAGTGGATCTTGTAAGAGGTGAGAAGACGAGGCAGATAAAATGCGGAATATGTGGGCAGATTGGGAGTCATAACAAAAAGTCCTGCAAGGAGCCTATTGAGTTGCCATTGACATTGGGTTGAATTTGTCATCTTTTGTAATTTGGTGATGATAATGTGACTGTCAACACATATGGAGATCAATTTGGATTTTTTCTGTTGAATAAAATTACAAAGTATCAGTGTTGCTTCAAAATATTGATGTAATCTTTCCTTTCTGTAATGAATTACATGGATTTTAGTCTACATCCAATACAATAATAGATAAATTTATCAAAACTTTCATTCAAAACTCGGATATATTTCATTGATTTTTATTTGAACTCAGATACATTTATCTGAGTTTTTTCAAAAAGGAAGATAAATTTACATGAGTTTCTTTGAAAAGAGAGATAAATTTAGCTATATGGAAATTGCAGATACACGTATGTAATCTAAATCCGTAACAAACATAAAGCAATGACAACATGTAAGAAAATGATTTGAATTTTGTAATTGATACGCGTATTTACATTTACAAACGTCTTTCAAACATCTTATATTTGTATCCAAAAAACAAAAAAGATCCCCTGCTGTTTGTTTGTCAGTCTTCCTTTAAAGCTGCTTCCAACATCTTAAATTTTTCCATGTGAACCAGAAAACAAATAAAAAAAAAAACAAAGAAAATCAACTGTTGTTTGTCAGTTTTCCTTTAATGCTGCTTCCAACATCTTACAGTTATCAATGTGAACCAAAAAACGAAAACACAAAAAAATCCATGATGTTCGTCAGTCTTCCTTTAGGATGCAAACTTTTTGGCTTCAAAGTCTGCATTTGTCCAAGTACGGGGCTCGTCGTGCAAGAACTTGACTGCTAATTCTGCTCTAAAACTGTCGATGACGCTTTGTGCCAAGCGGTTGTGAACTGGTTTGCAATGAGAGATTTGAGTCATGAGGTGGCACACGATGATGCCACAATCAAGCCTGCAAGGTGACATGGTGTTGTCAGTTATTTATATTGTTTGGTTGTTTATGATTTTATTTGTATAATCTGGGTTCCTGTTACATTACTTACGATCCCTGTTTTTGCTGTGGTGCTCCTTCCATGCTGATCAATGGCTTGTTATATAGCTGTGTTTCCTCAATGTTGACAAAGTTGTAATTTTCTACATACTGTTTCTGTCATCACACCATTTTCGTTAGCCACACATATATTAACTTGTGTCAACCATGATTTAAAGGAAGTTAAAGTGAATGACATGTACCAGCAATTGAGCATCGTTGAAGTAGTGATCAATTGCATTTTTCTCCCTTGGCCTCATGGAGTTGTAGTGCATCCACTGGCCTTCTTTTCGATCAAGTAGTAACAGAGTTCAATGAAATGGTGTTGCACTTTTGTTATTTCCATTAGAGTTCATTGGAAAGTGGATGAATCTATGATTCTGCATTTTATATGGTGAGATCTGATGATTGAGGATGGTCTCTTTCATATTTTTGTTTTCAACAGTGAGCATTATCTGTACAAATATAGAATTAGAGAGAATTAATTTCATTTAATGAAATCCATTGCAAACATAGCAAAATAGTTATTTATGTTACCCAGCAAAGGCTACTGATGAAATATGATTTTTTGTCCTCCTCCAGGCCCTCCTTTCCCAATTTCTTGAGATCATTCTCAAGGCCTGTTTGCTCCTTGTACATCATCTGTGTATAACTATCAATAACCTGATGGATTGCATATACATAATGTTACACACATTTTGAAACAGACATTATCTAAGCATTCAATAAATATATGATATTGTTGTAGTAGGTTACTTACACTGCTTGATATATTAGCGCCAAATAGAATTGCAATTATGTCCTCATACAACACATTGTTTTCACTTTCTTCCCCCCCCCCCCCCCCCCCCCCCCCAACAAACCGTTGTGCTGCAATTGTACATGTGAAATGTTATTGACGACTTTCCAGAGTTATACACGATGTCAACTTACTTGTATCCTTCTGTGTCATATATGAGCTTTAACTTCTTCTTGTCAGATTCATTCAACAGTTTGGTGATTGAGTTTTTGGGGAGCTTAAATGGTTTCTTCTTCTCTGATTTACTGGTAACTTTGTGCTGCATTTGCTCACTTATGTCAACAAAGTCATCAGACTGAGCAACCATTTTATCTTTTGGTACATTCTTTTGCTTCTTAGCCTTCTTCTGTTCGGGCTCTGGAATATTGCATGATGCTGCTTCTCGTCGCTTCTTTACTCTTTTCACCATTGATGACTGTTCTGGCACCTTTTTAAGCTGTAATATGCATTAATATGAAATGCTCTATTTAAATATAAGATTGAAGTGCAATGATACAATAGTCAGATAAATTTTTATCAAACACACCCAAAAGTTCATAGAAAATTCAGATAAATTCACTACAAAACTCAGATAAATTTAAATATAAGCCACAAATTCATATCAATCTTAGATAAATTCATGTCAAAATTAAAAAATAAATCCTATGAGACATATATAAAATCATTTAAGACTCAGATAAATTCATTTGAAAAGTCGGAAATACCTTTTCAATTTTAGTTTTCTTTGTTGGTTGAGGCTGCTGCTCCCCTATCACTTGTTTTTATTGTTGGATGATAAATTTTTTCCAAACTCTTTTCAACCAAATTTATCTCTGTGACTGCATGAAGAAGTGTAGCTTCTTTTAACTTGTTTTCTAACTCAAAATTTGATGCCTTAATTATTGCAACCTTATATTTCAGTGCTTTTAATTCCTCTTCTGCGTGTGCAGCTCTTGAAGAATCTCACTCCGATAGTTGCTATAGTTGTTTTAGCTGTTTATTAAGGGAGTTGACCACAAGAGATAAATTTTCGATCTTGCTTTTCAGTTCGTTGTTCTCTTTTTCTAGCTGAGCATTTTCACTCATGACCTTCTCATTTAATGAAACCACATCATCTCTTTGTTTGGTCAAGATGCTTAGCCTTCTTCCCAATTCCATGCTTTCATTTTGTAGATTACAATTTTCTTCTTTTGATCTTTCGAATTCAAATATGATTTTGTCAAGCTGAGCTTGGGAGTCTTGTTTCTCTCTGTTTAGCTGATGGACGAGTGAAATTGCCCTTTCTTTTTATTCAATGATTTCTCTGAGCTCTGTGTTTTCGATTGTTGGGGATGGTTGACTTTGCTCAGACATTTTCTTAATGTTGTCTTCTTCAAATTCAGCTAACTTTGTTGGTTGTATTCCAATCAATGATTCACTTATGCTTCCAATTACATCACTTATGACATTCTCTATAAGTGAATCTGTTTGTTCCTTTGTTTGTTCATATTGTTCCCACTCTGAAGGAAATGTGAGAAATTCAATTCTTTCTTCTGTCCCTGCTGTTTCCTCTTGCCCTTCATTTCCTCTTTGTTCTTCTAATTTAGAAATTAACAACGTTTCCGTTGTTTGGGCCAGTTTAAATTGGCTGGGGTCATGTTCCTTTGACTTTGATTGTTCAATGGCTTCATTATTCTCAACATCATCATTAAGGTCAACATTATACTGCACATGTCTTTCTTCTAATCCTTCAACAATTTCTTTGTTGTTTGTTTCAGCTTCCTCCTTAGTTGTTTAATTATTATCAGCACTGCTTCTATTCACATATGTCAGGAAGCATTTCTCTTCATGCAATGTCCTCTCTAGTTGACCAACGATTACCTGAAGTGTGAGACACTGTTTATTAATAACAACAACGCATATAAAATTCAGATAAATGTATCTATACTATCTGTTATATAGTATTACCTGTTTAGAAAAATTCAGGCAACTTACCAATATATTAATGAACATCAAGAATGTTCAATTCAGATAATATTACCTGTTTACTATGTAATGTATTTAGTGGATTTTTCTACAGTTCGTTGTTTAAGCGCTTAAGATCCCACTTCATCAATCTAGGGAATTCACTAGGGTTGATTGGCTCCAACAACGACGTGTGTTCGCATAACAATACTGTTCAAATTAAGACACAATAACATAGTCAAGTTTAATTTACAAATTTATTGGTAAGTTGTAAAATTATAAATGTAAAAGGGCTGCTTGTATATCTTACCGGTAGTGCAAATAGACAACCAATTACTTTATCTGAACCATCATTTCTGGTGTGAACTGATTGCTTGAGAAACTTTGTTATCTCCTCTGTCCATGCATAATCTTTCATTTTAGCATAATTCTCAACATAATTGACGTATGGCCATCGTATTGAGTTGCCATGTGTTGAAAAAAACAACGTTACAAGGATGTAAGGGCATATTAGCTTGAAAACATCGGCCACATCAACTTCGATTGCTCCATTGAGTGCAAAACCCAACTGTTCCTTTATTTTTGGAGCTGATACTCTTGCAATGTTTGAGAATCTTCTTGTTATGAATTCTGATTGTTTCTTCTTTACATATTTTAAATCTAAGGTCCTTGATCCATGGGGTATTCCAAATATTAGAGAGATGTCTTCTGATGTGAATGACACATACTGGCTTCCAATTTTGAATTTTCTTTCCCTGATGTTGTATGTGTCTAGAATTTGCATGATGTCTTTATCATATTTTCTGCATCTATTCTGTGTAACTTTTTGGTTCAATATGGAATTTATTAGAAACCAGAAAGGTGTCTTCTTCAGCTCAACTTTGTGTGCAGTGTTATCCTTCTGCTATCAAACAATTTGACTATTGATACCAAATTTGATCTAAATTGCCAGTGTGGCTTTGCCTGATTCCTCTTTTTTGTGTCCTTCCTTGTAACACTACAAGAAATTTAGGCTGTTGTGACGAAATTTGATGACGAATTTTTTTTTTGTCTTAAAAGAACACCCGAAGAGGACGAAATATAAATTTTGTCGTTTGTTTTCATTTTTTTCAAAAGTATAGGAGACGAAAACAAAATTTCGTCTACAAAAATATGGCACCAACTTGTTTTGTATTGGCGCTAATTTTTATAGCTCATTAGAGACGAAAATTGTTGTCACAATTTTTTTTTTTTTGCGACGAACGTAATTCCTCACCAATAAGGATAAGTTATGGAAGACGAACATATTTCGTCACCAAAATAAGGCGCTAATTTCATTTGCTTTGGCTCGAATTATTTTAGCTCATTGGAGACGAACATTTTTGTCACAAAATATAATTTGTTTTTGTGACTAACTTAATTCGTCACTAATAAGGATAAGTTATGGAAGACGAAGATATTTCGTCACCAAAATAAGGCGCAAATTTCATTTGCGGGCGCGAATTATTTTAGCTCATTGGAGACGAAAATTTTTGTCACAAAATATAATTTGTTTTTGCGACGAACGTAATTCGTCACTAATAAGGATAAGTTATGGAAGATGAAAATATTTCGGCCAACAAAATAAGGCGCCAATTTCATTCGCACTTGAGCCTATTCCTCTCTTACAAGTATTGCTTTGGAAAAGCCTTTAAAATGACTAAAATGCCCCCCCCCCCCCACGGCCCTAACGTCCATCCCCCCCCTCCCAATCCAACGCTCCTTTTCCAAAACCCATTTCCCCCTTTGTCCCTCCATCTATCCCGGTCTCTCATTTCCAAAACTCTTTTCCCCCTTTTCCAAAACCCTTTTCCAGAAGAGAAGAGAAGAACCCTTTTCTCCATTTTCCAAAACCCTTTTCCAACATCTCCCACCCATCGTCTCAGGCAGCAGCCCCATGGCCCACATCAATCATCATCACCCTCCATCAACACACGCAGTGCACACCCATCCCTGATCAGTGATCCCTCTCATCTCTACTTCTCTCAGTCTCTCTCGCCTATAACTCCTAGATGCAGCCACCATCACCAATCACCATCATCTGTGCCCGTCATCCTCCATCTAGGAGTCCGCCACCGCCAGGTACACCTACCTCTCTCAGTCTCTGCTACTGTGAGAACTTGGTCCGGGCGGTACCCTTAACCACAGGGCGTAGCGTGTCAACCACGGGCTTCAAACGGTGAGTCTCCGTGAGCCCGCATCAGAAATATCCAAGTCCTGACCTTGGGCTTATAAGTCAAACCCCGTATTAACTTAGCATGAGGCTTTTTAAAAACGCGCGTCCCCGAAAATCGTAAGAACTCCGAAGTTAAGCGTGCTCTGGCGGGAACAGTACTAGGATGTGTGACCTCTCGGGAAGTCCTCGCGCGTGCACGTGGGCCAAAGTGGACAATTTCATGCTGAGTTGGGCGGGGCTGTGACAGTTGGTATTAGAGCCGATGAAGGCTCTATTTCTAGTGGGGGAGAATGTGAGATCTTGGTCCCGGCAGTACCCTTAACCATGGGGCGTAAGCGTGTCAACCACGGGCTTCAAACAACGAGTCTTCGTTAGCCCGCATCGGAAATATCCAAGTCCTCACCATGGGCTTATAAGTTAAACCCCGTATTAACTTAGCATGAGGCTTTTTAAAACCGTATGGCCCCGGAAATCGTAAGAACTCCGAAGTTAAGCGTGCTCGGGCGAGAGCAGTACTAGGATGGGTGACCTCCTAGGAAGTCCTCGCGCGTGCACGTGGGCTAAAGCGGACAATTTCATGTTGAGTTGGGTGAGGCTGTGACAGTTGGTATCAGAGCCGAGGACGACTCTATTTCTAGTGGGAGAGAATGTGAGATCTTGGTCTGGGCGGTACCCTTAACCACGGGGCGTAGCGTGTCAACCACGGGCTTCAAACGATGAGTCTCCGTTAGCCCGCATCGAAAATATCCAAGTCTTGACCATGGGCTTATAAGTCAAATCCCGTATTAACTTAGCATAAGGACTTCTAAAACCGTGTGACTTTGAAAATTATAAGAACTCTGAAGTTAAGCGTGCTTGGGTGGGAGCAGTACTAGGATGGGTGAGCTCTTGGGAAGTTCTTGAGTTGGGCGGACGCAACAAAATTTTTTCGTCTCTATTTCTTATATTTATGACAAAATATTTTTGTCTCTAATTTCTTCCTTTAATGACAAAATATTTTGTCACTAATTACTTACAAGTATGTTTCCAACAGAGTGTATTGGAGACGAAAAAAAATTACTTACAAGTATGTTTTCAACATAGTGTATTGGAGAAAAAAAAATCGTCACAAATTTATCTTTTTCAATGACGAATTTTTTTCCGTCTCCAATACCTTTTAGCGACAAGGCTTTGGCAATGAAACGGGTGACGAAATTTTTTCGTCTCAATTAGTTTTTGTGACGAAATATGTACATTTTGGGACAAATTTGTGTCATCCTTAAACCCCAAATTTCTTGTAGTGTAATTTACTTGCTTTCAGCTGTCGGGATACATGTACAACTCAGATAAAATTATATGTAACTCATCCCAGTCCAGAAGTAAAGTTAGATAAAAGCATAACAAAGTCAGATAAATTCTCACCATACACGGATAATTTCATACCATATTCATATAAACCAAGCCAAATCTATTCAAATCAACCCTAATGTAGTCATATAATTTTACATCAAACGCAGATGGTACATAACTTTTTTTTTCTTGATCTGGTTATAATATTGAACACAGATAGATAAATTCATATAAACTCACATCAAATTTAAAAAAAAGTGTAGATCAAATTAATATAAATGCACAGCAAGCTTAGATAAATTACTTTCAAATTCAGATAAATTGAAGTCACACTCAGATTAATTGACAGCAAACAGAGATTAGTTAACAAAAAAGACAGATAAATTGATATACATATATATATATATAACTTTAATTTAAAGTCAGATAATTTCATCACAAAATTAGATAACATACACAAAAACTCAGATAAATTGTCAGAAAACTCTGGATAATAGTAAATTTATCTGAGTTTTTTGGAAACTTACCTTGACCTCAGGCAAAACTCAGACAAATTTATTTGATTTTTGAACAACTTCTTGGAGTTAGTAGAAAATTTATCTGGGTCTGGACCAACACAAAGTTATCTGAGCAGATAAATTGTCAGAAAACTCCGGATAACAGTAAATTTATCTAAGTTTTCTGGAAACTTACCTTGACCTATGGCAAAACTCAGACAAATTTATCTGATTTTTGAACAACTTCTCTGAGTTTAGGAGAAAATTTATCTGGGTCTGGACCAACATAAAGTTATCCGAGCAGATAAATTGTCAGAAAACTCTGGATAATAGTAAATTTATCTTAGTTTTCTGAAAACTTACCTTGACCTCTGGAAAAACTCAGACAAATTTATCTGATTTTTGAACAACTTCTCTGAGTTTAAGAGAAAATTTATCTAGGTCTGGACCAACACAAAGTTATCCGAGTAGATAAATTGTTAGAAAACTCTGGTTAACAGTAAATTTATCTTAGTTTTCTGAAAACTTACCTTGACCTCTGGCAAAACTCAGACAAATTTATCTTATTTTTGAACAACTTCCCTGAGTTAAGGAGAAAATTTATCTGGGTCTGGACCAACACAAAGTTATCTGAGCAGATAAATTGTCAGAAAACTCTGGATAAAAATAAATTTATATGAGTTTTCTGGAAACTTACCTTAACCTCTGGCAAAACTCAGACATATTTATATGATTTTTGAACAACTTCTCTGAGTTTAGGAGAAAATTTATCTGATTTTGAAAGAAATAAACTGATTTAAAGTGCTCTTTATTTGATAGATTTGAAAGTCAGATAAGATGATTTAAAACTGAGAAAACCCTATCTGTTTGTTGATTGACCTTGCTCTTGCTTTGGTTGCAGCTTCGCTTGCTTTTTCTCTTGACTTCCGGTAAGCGAGGACTTTGTGCTAACCATTGTCTACATAGATTTGAATATAAAGAATAGATAAAATCAGATAAGAAAGAAACGAAATTAGGTTTTTAGTTTTGTTCAAAAGAAATTGCATTCTACATATTCTTTTTAGGAATGGAAGAAGTAGTTTTTCTAACATTAAAGTGAAGATGATTCGGATGATGGATGTAGTCGTTCAGTTGAGTTTTCTTCTAGGTTTTGTAGTTTGATTCGCTCTCGCCTTCTGGTTCTGCGATTCAGATGAATGTGGGTTTGCTTTTCGGAAGTGGTTTCAGACGGTTTTAAGCGGATGCTTTTTGGCGACGTGTACATGGGCATATTGGTCTTTTTAAAAGCGTCATTGTCATGCGAGGACTGCCGCCGTTTCGAAAAGATTTTGTGAACCTTAGCCTTTAAATTCAAATGTTGAGGGACCTCCACCCAAAATCCCCTAATTATAAAAGAGGTGACAGTGAAGCATATCGGGTGGAAATGTTGATGGGATGTAATTTTTCTTAGATTTGATTTAGTAGGGTGATGACTAGGTATTCATTTATGTTTTCTTCTAATTTACTTGCCATTAAAAAAGAGATCATTTGATTACCATTTATTGTTCTTCTCCTTTTGTTTCTTCAATTTGATTCCTTTTAATATACATTTCTTTGGATTTTGAAGGGCCCTTGAAGTAGGTTAATGCCCTCTTCTTTTTTGAAGTAGACTTGCATTTAATTTAACAAATTATACAATAAGTCAGTGTGCATTGATGTTTACTTTTGTGATAAATAAATCATTCTAAAGCATAACAACAAAATTAAACAAGAGAATAAAAGTAGGAAATATAAGGTACCAACATATAATCCTAAATCATAAAGGGATGATAGAAAGAAAAACTATCCTTAAAATATCGGATGAATAGGTTACTAATAATCCATGGGAGACCACTGAAGTATGATTTGAGACTTCTCCATTGATATATCTATAATTCATGTGTTTTTTTATCATTTTATTGATGATCTAATGTTGCTCCACACTTCCACCATTATATCCGGGTTCACATATTTCCTCTCAAGAACTAGTTATCTCAAACATTCCCATTAATGGATAGATTATCCAAGTTTCATCTATCTTTCAATCTGTGATCTTATGTTTATCTACGATTAGATAGATTATTGTTGTAATGATTAGCAAGTTTTCTGTGGTTGGATTGATATTCTACCCTCACGCCCCTCTTACTTCCCTCCCTTTGTTTTATATCGATTGTCCAAGGTTTCTTAGTATTTTTTAACCTAATGTAGGGGGTTGGGACCCAAGAAAGCCCACACACAAGTAGGAAAAAGAAGCCCATGTCTTTAAAAGAGAGCCCACACAAGTGGGAAGATGAATTCACAAAGTGAGAAGGATATATAGTCCGCACACATGGAAGAGAATTCCACACAAGGGAGGAGTGGGATACCATGGATCCCTGGGCCACCTTGGTGACATGCGGGGTTGTCCAAGGTTTATACACTGTTAAATTGATGTTCTGCATGATTTTCCATTATGCTGGTGATTTGATACTTTTCTACCATCTGATCAATGAAGGTTGTGCCATTAGCAAAGTGACCTTACTCTTTCCCCCATTTGCTTTCTTCGAACTTTCAACCGTTAGACCGATGATTATAACATGTATATCTTTATGATATAATATTTTGTCTTTATGATATAATATTTTGTTTGCGTGTTTCACGAGCAGTCAATACGATGATAGCTCCAACTCATACCTAGAAACTTAGGATATGAAGATCTCAAAGAAAAACTAGATGTATGTTACCCGAATATACCTACAACTAGAACTTTGCCATTGATATCTGCTGTGAGAGCAGTAGAGACGAGGTGGGAATCGGGTCGGGTTGTGCTAACTAAGTCGGACCCATTTACCCATTTAATCTCCTAATCCGCACCCACCATAGGTCAATCCGACCCGACCTGACCCACTTAAACCCAGATAACCATGACGGATTATACAGGTCAGGTCGACCCGCATAACCCACATTCATCTAGTGAATCAATCGACTCAACCATGGTTCCTTGCCTGATCAAAACTGACTTTTAAGCTTAAATTTGGTCTAATCTCATTTCAACATTCATTTGATGCGCATTACTTTGCTTTCCATTAATAAAAAGGGTGGGGTTGAATTGGTTAAAGTCCATTCATTCTTTTAAGCATATGCATTAAAACAATCAAATTCAATTTTAGCTTAAATAAGAAGGTTCTGTAGGTCAAGCAGGTCAACCCTAACCCGACCTACTGAATTGCGGGTCATGAATACTCGACCTGTGACCGACCCGCCTATCAAACGGGTCGGGTTAAGCGGTAATACGCAGGTTGGGTCGGGTCGGTTTGGCAGATCGGGCCATGTTTTGCCACCTCTAAGTATACATAAATGAAAATCAAATTTGTCGTCGTGCTTCATTCTTTTAGACGAATTAAGCACAATAATGCCACCACACCATGATATTACATGCAAAACAAAATAAAAAAAAAGTAATAAGAAAGTACTAATAATTAAATGCATGAATTACAATAATTATAAAAGCTTGAAACAAAATGCAGATGAAAATTTTTATTGAGTATTATCTGCCTTCATGGTCAGATGAGTGGGCTTTATTTGTTTTCAGCTGCTATTATCATTAATTTTGCCCCCCATTGTTTCCACCTTTTTATTTGATACCGTCTGGCTTTTTTCCCTTAAACTCAATTTGATGTGGATTTGGTATTGGATGGTCAAGCTTCAGTGACTTTCCATGATCTTGAATGACTGGTTTTTGGGAGATTTTTGTTCTCTTTTGTCTTTTGTTTCAATTTTTGTCAAAATTTGCCAAATCTCCATCTTTCAAATGGTAGGTTTGTTATGGTTTGATTTATCTTAAAGTGGTTTTAGCAGCACTTTTCACATTATCCTGAGTTATTTTCTAATGGGTATATCTTTTTCAACAGCTTAGCTTGAGATAACATGGTGCTTTTTAAATTTTTATTTTTATTTTTATTGAGGATTGAAACAATAACATGCCCAGACCACTCATATATTTGCAGAGATGCGAAGGGAACAAAATGCTAGACAGCAACTTTCAGATATGGATCGATGCAAATGAAGAGAAAAGGTGAAAATCTTAATACACAGAATGGACACACACCGTATGTAAGATCATCCCAATAACACATCAAGCAGATTACACTTTTAATTTTCAAGAGCAAATTGTAGTGTGCTACGGTCGCAACGGTTTGGTTAACCGTGGTTTTTGGGAAAACTATTAACCGAACCATGTTTCATGATTTTTTGTTTTTAAAAACTGTAACTATAATCAAACAGTGAAAAACCAAACTGCGGTTAATGTTTTGGAATTATGGTTAATTGTCACTTAAAAAAATTTGTGAAAATCTTGCCATTTACCAATCAAAATTACTGTGAAAATAAAAAATCATAGTTGGAGAATGGCATAATATGTTACTGTAAAAATAAAAATAAAAAGAAGTAATTTTCATTCAGGCCCTTAGATTTTTTTTCTCATTAGTGAAACGGTTCGATTAACCGTGTGGTTTGGGAACACGGTTAACCGAACCGCTGTTAATGGTTCGGTTCGGTTAATAACCGTGAGTTGAGACAAAAATGGTAATCAAACCATGAAGCACGGCTTTCCGATTTTAATAACCGTAACCGAATCATGAAACACGGTTATTAACCATGGTTCGGTTTGGTTCAGTTAAACAGTTTTTCGGTATTTTTTTACACTCTTATAGTGTGCACTTGAAAAGCTAGATGTATGCTAATTCTCCAAAGATAATTCTCCAGCTGCAACTTGAGAGATGGGTCTTCGCCATCCATTGGGTAGAGGATCGCATGACGGGGACAATCGTCTGAGATGAGGCGGGAGAGAGATGGAGAAAGCTGCACTGGATAAGAAAACCAATATCTTGCTAGACAATTGTCAATGAGTAGCTCTAATTCAAAATGATGTAAAATGCCAATGTGGATGTCCTCTGGCAAAATTTTTTGCCCTGTATCACAGCATGTGAGCTTCAAAACATGTCCAAATTTAAATCCAATACTGGTCTTGCATCTTGCTCAGAAGCCAGAACAATCGCTTTTGACAGAAACGATTAAAGCTCAATGGTTCTCACTCTCAAACGCACTTGAAGTTCTCAATGTATTCCATGGTGGCGAGGATATGTCTTTACATTGGCTGATTTTGTCTTTAGACTTCCTCCTCTTTTTGTTTGGATTTCATTACATTTATATTGATTATGTCCTGTGAAGATTGAATCTCATTAGATTTTCCTTTTAACAGGTAAGTTCAAATAATTTATCCGGATGTCCCAAAATAACTTAGTGTGGCGCATTGGCGGTGGAGAATGGAGATTTAATTAGACTGTTAAGTCGGAACAAATTATCATATTCAATTCAACAGCGTGTATCACATAGATTTTATAGCATAACTTCGATGGGCCAAGTACTTCACATCAAAGCGTTAGTTTAGATGTTTGAAAAGTGGGGCCATTCTAATAAAAGTTGATCTCAAACCTATTGAGGTATAAAGGGTAGAGGTTTTATTTTATTTACCCCACATGTGCAAATCTAATTTGAGCCACTTAACCTTGTAGTTAAGGGATTTTTCTTCCTATGGCTTTGGATATCTCTGCAGTCTCGGAGGGCTTCAATAAGATTTACTTCAACCAGATGTAGTCTTTATGGCTTGTTTCTCTTTTGGATTTTGTGCTATTTTGTTTCTGGTTGTTTCAAGCAGATAATTAATGGGGATCATCATAAACTGTTTTTTGCCTCAATTCGCTTGAACAGGTTCAAGGACAGGGTAATCAGGGCCCAGCTTAATGTCTAGGTTTGCCAATAACTTAAGATTTTGTCTAAATGGCCCGACTGGGGGACCGACTCATGGCCCGGTCCCCCAGGAGGGCTGTGCCATGAGTCGGTCCCCCAATCGGGCCGACTAGCAGGACTGATAACTTAAACTACCCATCATAAATAGGTATGCCTGCAAGGCTTTCTTTATGGTGCTGCTCACTCCAGTCCACTTATTAATTGGGCCTAAACAATTGGGCCCAACCAGCTATTATGTCCACATAGCATACCACTATTGTCACATTGGACTCTTCGGCGTTTGTATGGTGTGGACCAGGCACAATTTTTTTTTTCTTTTAACAAAAAATGGAAGATCCATTACCAGACAAATCCAACAAACAAGCTACAACAGCTAAACCAACAACTCAAGCACCAACAACACACCATCAGTATCTACCAAAACAACAAAGGCCTAGACACATTCAGCCCACAGGGGAATTTTACCTGGCTTTCTCTCCTGGGCCCGTAGGGATTATTCCAGCCCAAAGGGCTGGGAACCCTACGTTATCAAAAAAACAAAAAAAAACAACAAAGGCCTAGACACATTCAGCCCATAGCAAGTTTAATCCAGATTGCCCACATTTAGCAAGGCAGTGGGCGACCATGTTTAATTCTCTAGAAATGAAAATTATCTCAAAAGATTCTGAATGCTTTAAACACTTCAGAAAATTGCCTATGAGAGGCTGAATAGGCAAATCCTTGTTGCCCTTGGTGCTTTTCACGACTTCTAGAGCATCCACATGAACTCAAACTCTTGCGAATTTGGACTTCTTGATAGCATCCAGTGCAAATAGGAGTGTTCTCTCTTTGGCCTCATTAGATATGACTCTCAGTCATTTGGAAGACCCTGTAGCCACAAGCTGTTAAAAAATAAGGTGAAACAAAAAGCAAATATCACCATCAAAGCCTGCACTGCTAAAGAGAAACGCGATTTGTTCAAGATCCCTTTCTTAATTATAGGAGAATTATATATGAAATTTGAGTTGCATTGGGGGGGGGGGGGGGGGGGGGGGTGGATTTTGAGTTCTCCAAATTGCCCATAAGAAAGCCATGAGAGATTGGATATGATTGTTGCGGACAGATTGGATTCCTTTGATTTGTCAAAGAGTTCCACCAATCTAAAACATTAGTGCAATTGAAATTATGAGTTAATGCACCCAAGTGGGAGCTGAACCAACCTGCCATAGAAAAATCACATTGGAAGATGATATGGTCAGCAGTGAGATGGGAAGTCACGTAAACCAAACATTGATTTGAGAATATATATATATATATATATATATTCATATAGTATATATATGTTACTGGAATAGAACTTCTTAAACATTTCCACCCAAAGAGCAAAATTCTCCATGGAAGAGGAAGCTTCCAAAAGTCCTTCCAATAGGTAGTAGCCACAAGAGGGTCAATCTTTGTTCTATTAATAATATAAAAGTGGGATTTAGTGGTAATACTCTTAGAATGAGGCCAAATTCTTTTGTCCTCACCAAAGAAATAAAAGATATAGATTCTAGAAATATCCTCAATATCTCTAGGGTGTATGAATATTTCTTTACTTTCTTGCATAGTCCAACCTCTATTATTATCCAAATAGTCCTTAACAACATTATTGGGGCAAATGTTGGGGAGAGCGGTTTCCTAATACCCCCTGTTTAGAGATCCAGTTGCAGTTCCAAACCGAAATCTTCTTTCTATTTCCTATTATCCAACCTATATTCTTATTGATAAAATTTAAGGTCCCCACAAATCTCTTCTAAAATGGTGACCCTCCTTTTTTCTTAACGACTTACCAAAGAGATTTGATGATGCCAAAAAGTGTTTCGGGCACCACCGGTCAAGTAATAAGCAATTAATGTGAAAATTAATGGAGAGAGAGAGAGAGTTTATAGTGGTTCGGTTAGTGTGACCTACATCCACTTCAAATTGGTGATTTTACTATTCTCCGATGTAGAGATTACAAGTCAGAGGAATACAACGATAGTGTAAAAATGGAGAAGAATTGCTTGCCCCCCAGTGCTGGTGAGGCTCAGTGATTTATAGTCTTCTCCTAACAGAAGGGGACGACTCTTCAGCAACGGACGCTTCATTCTGGCGGAGTCTTCGAACCGCCCTCAACAGACGATGCAGGTAGGATCCTCTCCGCAAGACTTGGTAAAAGCGGGTTAAGAGAACGACGCGCTGACTCCGTCATTTTGTGGATCTGGACCCGACCCTTAATGGGTGGATTTAGACCTGGGCTCATCACAGACTCAGGTCACTTAGACCGGACCCACCATCGTGGACCGAGTCACTTGGGCCTAACCCGTCATCGTGGGCCGAGTCATTTGGGCCTGACCCATCATTTGCCCCCCAATGCCTCTTGTCTAAGAAAACTGAGAGAATGGGCATTAGCTTGAATTTTTGAGCTCTGGGTGGCGGAGACTCCTTCTGCTAGATGACTATTTCCCTTCATGATATATTTTTGCCTCGCTAAACACCTCAAGTCTTTTCCATTTTTTGAATGATGGCCCGTTGTTGGGCGTGCAGCTGGAAGCGGGCGCGGGCTGCTAGGAGCCCTGGGCGAGGGCGCGGGCTCCGGGCGCCGCGAGCGCGGGCGAGGAGTGCTGGCGCGGGTGCGGGGTGCGAGCGCGGGCAAGGAACGCGGGCGCTGGGGCGCTGGGAGCTGCTGCGGGCGCCGCCCTTACTATTGATGAGTAAAATAGTGGATAACCCAATCCAACTATAAAAGGGTTGGCAAGCCAGGTGTCCTATTATAAAGGCTTTGGCTTTGAGACGTTTTGCCAAAGCAGGGTCTGCAAATTTACGTGTCAAGCACCAGCTGCCCACAATCAGTACTACCTTGAGCCTGTCTTTCAAAATTCCTTTTTTCCTCAGATGTTCTAGAAGTAATAAATGCTATTAATGGCGGTGATGAGGAGTGGACTTGCAAGTCTGTTTATTTTGGACATTCTGCTTTTGAAGCGTGGGCTGCTTGAACTCCTTGGGATGCCAATTTTGCAAGCAAGACATGAGGCTGAAGCACTCTGCGCATGGTTAAATAATGAAGGTTATGTGGATGCGTGTATCACAACAGGCAGTGATGCTTTTCTCTATGGTGCCAAATGTGTGGTAAAATGCCTCCGGCCCAACTCCAAAGTAAGATTTAGCATGTGTTTGGATGTAAAGATTTAATATTCTGGCAGATTGGATAAGTTGTCTGTTGTGGCATTGGGCATGCCACGTAATTGGAAATGGCATTATATGGGGTATTGTCTTTCTGTTTTTCCCACTCAAAATATTAAATGTAAGTGACAGAAATTATCTCGCCGCCCGTGCTGTTGCGGCGACCGAGTGACGGGGCGCCTTCATTTTTTTTTTATATTATATATATATATTTATTGGTGGGCGACGAAAAGGTGGGCGCCCCTGCTGCTGCTGGGCGTGCTGCTCGCGATGGAATGGGTGGCGCCCCTGGTGCAGGCACGGCTGCTGCGGACGGAGCGACGACGGACGCCGGATGGGGCGCCCCCACCTGCCGCTGCAGGTGGAGGGCTGCAAGCGTCAGGCGATGGACAGGCGGGACGCCCCTGCTGCTGTGGGCGTCGTTGCGCGTGACGGGCAGCCTGCTGTGGCGGGCGGCGCCCCTGGCGCTGGCGCTGCCGCGCTTGGCCAACCTGCTGCGGCGGGCTGCTCTGCTGCGGGCGGAGCTGCTTTGGGCGATGGGAGGAGACGGGGCGCCCAGCTAGGTGCTGCGCACGACGGAGGCCGGGACGCCAACCCGGGCGCCCCAGGCACTGCTGCGGATGGACGAGGAGTTGGCGCCGCCCCGGGCGCTCTGTTCCAGCTGGCTCGGGCGAGCAGATCAGGCCAGGTGAACATATTTTTTTTTTTGGAAAACTTCTAGAGGCCAAACAGCTGTTCGTCGAGAGCTTCGATTTGATATATTATACGCCTTGGAGAACCTTGGGCGAGCCCGGGCTACTTGGGTGAGCCGGGGTTGCATTGGGAGCTTTGGGCACTATGGAGGAGGCTGACCTTGGCGTGCAGGCATCAAGAGGCGCCACTTTGGGCGAGCTAAGGGGGTCAGGCGCCCCTCCAGGCGCTGATTTGGCTCATTTGGGCGAGCAAGGGGGGTCTGGTGCCCCTATGGATGCTGGGTTGGCTCATTTGGGCGACCAGACAGTTGGGTTAGCTAATTTAATGTAGTCCCTCGGGTTGCAGAGGACCTGAGTTTCAAGATCATGCCTTTTGAGACCGAGCTTTTGGCGCCTCCCTGAGAGAGTCGCTAAGCTGGAGATAGGCTGCTTGTTTGAGAACAGTGCAGAGGTAAGACAAGCTTTTTGGCGACCCGCGAGAGAGCCGCTAAGCTGGAGATAGGCTGCCTGTTTGAGAACAGTGTAGAGGCCAAGTTTTTTCGGCGACCCGCGAGAGAGCCGCTAAGCTGGATATATAGGCTGCCTGTTTGAGAACAGTGCAGAGGCCAAGCTTTTTTGGCGACCCGCTAGAGAGCCGCTAAGCTGGAGATAGACTGCCTGTTTAAGAACATTGTAGAGGCGGGTCAAGCTTTTGGCAATCCACGAGATGATTCACCTTGCCTGGACCTATTAATTTCCTCAGCATTCATATATTTTTGAGCTTTTGCCAACAGTTCTGGCATGCTCTTTGGTGGTCGTTTCATTACTGAAAAGAGGAAACTAGATGAACGGAGGCCTCCCAGAAAGGCGGTCATGGTGACTTTGTCATTGGGCTCCTCGACTTGGAGGACCTCCTCGTTAAAACGAGTGAGGTAACTCCTTAGACTCTCATCTCGGTCCTGTTTTATGCTGAGCAGGTGTGTGGCAGGCTTCTGGTGGCGGCGCCTACCGATAAAGTGTGAGACAAAAGATTTGCTCAACTCTCCAAAGGTGGCTATGGATGCTTGGGGGAGATTGGTAAACCACTGCCTGGCGGAACCCTTCAATGTAGTTGGGAACGCCCTGCACATTATCTCGTCAGGGATATTATGCAGCTGCATTTTGGTTTTGTACGTCTCCAGATGGTCCAGTGGATCTTTCGTTCCATCAAAGGTCTCCACGGATGGCATCTTGAACTTCCGAGGGAGTGGGTAGATCACCACGTCAGGCTTGAAAGGTGTATCCGTTCGCCCGACCAGATAAACTATCGTCTCCGGTGACTGCGCCCTTATGGCGTTGAAGACATCGCCCAGTTGATCTTGCATTTCTTTGATCTTCTCCTCCCAGCGATTGCTGGGTTCCCTAGACGAATCAGGGAAATAACTTTGATCTTCCATGCTGTGATTTTCATTCCCCCCTCCTGGAAATAAGGATCCTCCTCGTTCGAAGCAGGGGGAGGAGGTGGAAGTCCACCGCGATCTACCCTTCCTGGAGGTCCTCCGAATGGGGCTCCACCTGGGGGTGGAGGCGCCTCGTGATGGGCGCGGCCTTGAGGGTCGACCAGGAGTACTCCACGTGGGGCTGTATGGGGAACTCTAGCAGAGACTCCTTGGGCGCCATGGGGATGGGCGCCCAGGTGAGGATGAGGACGGGTGGCGCCTCGGCCCCGGGCGCCATGAGGATGGGCGCCCAGGTGAGGTGCTCTTCTATGTAGAGCAGTCGGATGCTCCGGGCTCGATACATCTTGCAGTGTTGTACCAAATTGTGTTCCTCCTGCGAGCATGAGTTGCAGTATCTGCTAGTTTTTGGTCACTAGCTGCTGCATGGTTTCCAGCATTTGCTGAGGAGAGGGAGCAGGAGTGTTTGGTGCAGGGTTAGTCGGTACAGTATTACCTTCGCCCTCCCGCGAGGGATTACCATCTTTATGTCTTGTTGATCTTGTGGTGATCACCATAATTTCGAAAAAAGGAGATTTTTTCGGTTCCCACAGATGGTGCCAAACTGATGATGCCAAAAAGTGTTTCGGGCACCACCGGTCAAGTAATAAGCAATTAATGTGAAAATTAATGGAGAGAGAGAGAGAGAGAGAGTTTATAGTGGTTCGGTCAGTGTGACCTACGTCCACTTCAAATTGGTGATTTTACTATTCTCCGATGTAGAGATTACAAGTCAGAGGAATACAATGATAGTGTAAAAATGGAGAAGAATTGCTGGTGAGGCTCAGTGATTTATAGTCTTCTCCTAACAGAAGGGGATGACTCTTCAGCAACGGACGCTTCATTCTGGCGGAGTCTTCGAACCGCCCTCAACAGACGAGGCAGGTAGGATCCTCTCCGCAGGACTTGGTAAAAGCGGGTTAAGAGAACGACGCACTGACTCCGTCATTTTCTGGACCCGGCCCCGGCCCTTAATGGGTGGATTTAGACCTGTGCTCATCACAGACTCGGGTCACTTAGACCGGACCCACCACCGTGGACCGAGTCACTTGGGCCTAACCCGTCATCGTCGGCCGAGTCATTTGGGCCTAACCCATCAAGATTTATTAGGACAATGTTTAACTTTTAGGATTTGAGTACAAAGCAAATTCAGGTTAGAGAGATACTTCAAACATGTTTGGGCTAACAAGACCTTGTTATTACCATCTGACTCACTAATCCCCAACCACCATGCTTAGTTGGCTTACATATTTCCTTTCAATTAAATGTGTGAACATTCTTTTCATGCTCTTGACCGCTCACCAAATTTTTTGATAAGTCCTATCTAACTCCTCGGTGGTTAATTTGGGAAGCCTTAAAACCGACATATTATACATCGGAATAGATGAAGCTACTGACTCAATGGAGGGTATGTCTCCTTGCTTGGAAGAGAAGAGGGGCTTGCCAACTCTTGATCTTAATACTGACTTAATCTAAAATGAGTTCAAATATCCTGTTTTTCTTACCTTTGAAGTTAATGGGAATGCCAAAATATTTCTCATTTTTTATCATCATCCAAACCTCTAAAATTGTTGTGATAGCTTTACATCTTTTGCCACATGCTCCTTTACTAAACACAATTGCAGACTTAGAAAAGTTAATCGACCGACCCGAGACGTCACAATAATGATCAATGATTTCCTTCACCTCTTTTGTCTCAGGGAGGGTAGCTCCGGAGAAAATAAAAATATCATCAACAAATAATAAATAAGATACTAGGGGCCCTTTTGGCTACTATAACTCCTTGAGTAGTTTTCTCATTCTTAGCTCTAACCAACATTTTCGACAAGACCTCCATGCCTATAATAAAAAAATGTGGGGGAGAGAGGGTCCCCTTATCTTAGCCCTCTAGTTAGAGTAATATTGCCAAAATGAGATCCATTTAGGAGGATTGAGTAAGACATCGATTCAATGCACCCTCTGATAGTACGGATGAACTCTAGATGAAAACCAAGGACATTTAAGACTTCTACCTAAGAAGTCCCATTCTATATGGTCATAGGCCGTAGACATTTCTAGTTTAAGGCCCATGAACTTTTCCTTTTTCTTCTTTCCTAGGGGCGTGTTTAGTAGCACGCATTCCTGACAGGAATTCCGGTTGTTGGGGATTTATGGAATTCCTGTAAAAAATGTAGCATTTTGGGATGAGGTGTCACGCCCCCGAACCGAAACCTCGGGGGCGGGAAATGGGATTAAGCATAAAATATATTTCACTTCTCCCAAGATCCGGGTGTGTGAAGACAACACATTCTGAATATTTTGCGGAAGCATTTGTGGCGTTGCGACCCGAAGTCCGTGGCCATCGGATTCCGCGTCGCACTCAACCTTTAGCACATAGCTATTATATCAAGAATCATATCAGACTGGAGTAACCATCACAATAAATTACAGAGCTGACAGTAACAGGATATTACATTCCCAAATATGTTCAAGTTACAGTTATCAATGTGCATTAATTAAGAATCCCCAAGAAAAAGGCTAATAAAAGCCATACAACAAAAAGTTATAAACTACTACCCAAATGTGACGTAGCTCCGATGTCAGGCTCAATGTCTACCTGACATAGCCGACAAAACAACCTGCAAGGCATGGCTCCAAAGCCAACAAAACACTCAACTCGGGGCGAAGAAATCTGAACCTGAGTACCAAAAGTAGTGGGTCAGACACGACGGTCTGGCAGGTGGATGAAAAGATAACAAATATACTGAAGAATAAAACATAAGATAAATCATGCTATTCGATCAAATGCTGCATATAATTAAACGGGTGTAAAGTCGGGAATCTCGGGAAAACCCGTATTCATTTCAAGCATGGGTAAAACATGAATATCTAATAAAACATGTGTTCATTTACATCATCTATAATCATAGATATTTGACAATCGGGTGTTCGTCTAAAACATGTATAAATATAGCGGTATGGCCAAAACAACGTTCATTTAAAACATATCTCAAAGCAAGGATATTTAACAAATCGGATATTCATTTGAAACCGGTATAAACATAGTGATCTGGCAAAACGAGTGTCATTTGAAACATATTTCAAAGCATGGGTATTTAACAATTCGGGTATTCATTTAAAAACAGGTATAAACATAGATATCTGACAAACCAAATGTCCTTTAAAACAAGGCACGGATATTTAACAATTCGGGTATTCCCTTAAAACATGTGTAATCATATAAATCTAGCAAAATCATTGGTCGTATGGAACATATGTAAAAGCATGGTTATTCACCCAACCGGCATTCATTTAAAACATGTGCGGGTACAAAGGACAGAAAACAATATAATAATAACTGAATTTATATTGGAGAATATTAACACTTGTTTAAATAACAACTTTTATAAAGGAAACGAATCATTTATCGAAAAGCAAGTAAACAATATAAAACATGTCGGGTATCCAAGGAATCGGGAACTGGCAAGATGACAATCACAAAAAGCTAAGTCCTCTATCACCGAAGTGACAAGAGTATAACGGGACGTTGGCCTCAGTCACACAAGGTGAGGGGACTCAACGTAATCATATATACAATATAAATATACGGGAACGGGACCACGGTAGCGAACCGGGTATCGGGACGGGACCACGGCAATAACCGGGTATCGGGATCCAAACTGCAGCTGGCGGGACGGGAGAGGGATTTCCAAGTCGGTGGATCAAACCGACAAGGTATCCAAGCTTAGTGATGCCGACTCATAGGTCAAATAACAAATCGGGACATATGCAAGTAAATCAAGTACAGTAATTAAACGGGTAAAACGGGGGTGCTCAAGGGCACACTGTCACTTCATATCGGGCAATACATTTCGGGACAAATAACTGTTACTAGTGTAACTTCAATGCTTTCGAGGAAACAGTAAATCAAGTACAATAATTAAACGGGTAAAACGGGGTGCTCAAGGGCACACTGTCATATCATGTGATGCAATGCACTTCGGGACAAATGACTGTTACTAGAGTAACTCCAATGCTTTCGGGAAAACCAGTAATGTAATGCAAATCTCGGGAAAAGAGGTGAAACAATGAACTATAACAATTTCGGGTAAAAATATCGGTTTCAAGATCTATTTAAGTGAATAGGGGTCCCGTACGTTGATTATAACAATTACTTGGTACTCCTTGAGTTTAAAGACATTCCGGGCTCCTTATGCACTTTTACTACTTTAAAATCTTAACATGAGCTTATGGGTAGTACTAGATGTTACAATAGCAAGAATCAAGATTATAAACGGTCCATCATACGCATGACATTAATCCGGAAACATCGAGCAACCGATTCAGTCATCGAAAGGAATAGAATTAGCGATAACCAAGGAAATAGACTTGTGTTTAGATATAAAGAAGATATCGCGTCGTTCCATCCCATTCAAGATTGAAATGGATTGAACTTCGATGCCACCGAACCAACCGTGAGGCGTGTCGGCTCAAGACATTCTCACACTTGGTCCAAACAGTCCAAAAAGGGTAGTCAGGGTCCCACCTAAAACCAAGAATTAGTGTCTAATCAACACCATTCTTTTCTTTCAGTTCCCTAGTCTTAGAGACCTTAGATTAGGGTATAATTGGTCTTAACACTAAGGTATATACCCCTAGGACTCATAGAAAGCCCAAAGGTTTCCAAAAAAACACAATACCAGAAATGCACAGGGTCCGATCGATCGGCTCAAAAAGCCTTACTGTTAAAAGACAGGCCGATCGATCGGACCTGGGCGTGCAGCAGGTCCAGGACACTGATTTCTCTTCCCTTTTTCCTTTCCTTTCCAACACTTACACAATCACATAGAACTATAGACAAGATGATTTAAACACATGATTCCAAGACATTAAAATGAGCTAAAGAGCTCCTCATTTCAAGTTTCTCCTTTTCCATTCTTTCCATTCACAATAAATCTCAAGGTGGAGAAAACTCATTCATGTGAAACCATTTGAAACCTTGACAATATGATGCATACATTTTCCAAGCATGAACAAGAGGGAAATAACTCATCAATAAGCACATTTCGAAATCAATATCAATCATAGTAAAGACAACTACTAAAATCACCAAAACCCTTAATGAAACAAGATTTTTCTCATAAAACATGTTAATAATCAAAACAATCCATTCATCCACTTGCCTTTGACTCTAATCAAGAAAATCAAGCTCCTAATTACCTCTCAAGCTCAAGATCCACAATCTCTACAAAAACCCCCAAAACAAACCCTAAAATGGGTTAAACAATGAAATGACCATGAAACCTTTCAATAATCCAGGTGGAGCTTCTCTAAGGCTAGAAGATTACAAATTTAGAAGATGGGAAGAACCACTTACTTGGAAGGTCCTCTAATGGACAAGGTAAGCTCAAAGGAAGTCTTGTGATGGAGGGTTCTCTTCACAAATAGTATCAATGGAAAGCTTGCAAGATGAGGAAGAAGAAGGTGGTCTCCATTTCTTGATTGATGAACTATTGGTGTGGCTTGGAGATGAAGAAGCAAGAAGAAGAAGAGAAGCACAAGGGAAAAACCCTAGGTTCAGCTGGAACAATGGTGAATGAAATGAATGAAGGAGATGGGTTCCTCTTATAAACAAGTGAGGTTTGGGTCCCACAACTTAAAGAACTTGGGTGGCTGAAATCATCTAATTCGGGACCTCGGATGGATTCGACGAAGAAGGAAGAAATGATCGTCAAAATATCTAGTTTTCAAAAAGTATATGTTTCACGGATTTCGAGAATATCGAGTTTTGGATACAGATTTGGTGTGAAATGACTGTTTTGCCCTCAAGGCCAAGAAATCGGGTTTCGGGTTCTCAAATGCATACGAGATCAACATGAAAGTTGTAGGATTCCTCAAGATGAATGCAACGGGCCAAAAACACAATACGAAACAAATCGGGAAAATCTCGCAAGTAAATGCAAAGCCGAAAAGGGAACCCCCAAAGGGCCCCACAAGCTACCAAAGCACTCAAAAGCCCAAAACTAGAAGAAAAACCATTCTAGCTCACAAACTCAACCCAACAACTACTAATCCCACTAAAAGAACTAATCCACAAATAAAACAACACTAATCTAAGAGATTAGGGGTCGGATTCTCACATGAGGTTCTTTGGGAGATTTGAAATCCTTGGATTCAAGGAAGCAACAAGAAGTGGGTTTTTCCGAATGGTAGGAGGGGTCTCAGCATTTGGGGATTTCCGATCTCAGTGGATTTCTAAAGTATTCCGACGATGTGGGACAGCTCTCCAAATGTCAATTATGATTCAAATCTAGCCTCTTTCTTGGGCAATGATGTAATCTTAAGTATATGTCTCCCTTCAATAAATGCACTATGGAAGGGGCCTATAATCTTGTGAAGAACAAGTTTCAATTTATAGGCCATCACTTTAGATATTATTGTATATATAGCATCACAAAGGCTTATAGATCTGAGGTTACCAACCAACATTATAAGGAAAATTCTTCTTTGAAATTAACAAAATAAATGTTTTGTTAATTCTATTGAAGGGAAGTTTACAATTGAAAAAAACCTCCTTATTAACTAACAAAACTACATCTTGTCCAACTGTCCTCCACATATGTTGAAAATTTATTGCAGGGTATTCATCTGGTACTGGGTCCTTGGCTCCTATTTGGAAGAGAGCATACTTGATTTAATCAATTGATGGAATGGAGATTAAAATATTATTATCCTTATTAGTAGGAGTTGGTTTGATAACTTCTCTTATTGAGTGGGGGCTTCTAGGACCAGTAAAGGATAAAGTAATAGTAAGCTATCTACAAATTACAGACCCAATGCTGCCTCTATCTTCCAACCAGGAACCTGAATCATTTTTAATTCTATCGATTTTATTAATTTTTCTTTTATTGATAGTACTAGTGTGAAAAAAAAATGTGTTTCTATTCCCTTTCTTAAGCCAAACCTCCCTTGATTTTTTTCTCAACATGTCCTCTTTTTTGCCAAGGCACAATTGTTTGAATTTAGCTGTTGATGTAATATTGAACATAAGACTAAAATCTTAGACTATATAAACTGGTTAGGCCAGGGGTCTTTGTATTTAATTAGTGAGACCCAAATGCCACGGCCTACCCTAAATTCAAGACAAAGGGGCCGGCAAATTAATATGTTACGATTTGCATGAGCCAGGTATTATGCTTTATTAGTATTTTTTCTTGCTGGGTGGGTGGGTGAGTGGTACCGCCATTCCTACAAGACAACCTACCTATTTGGAATAGTGTGTGAGATCAGACACCTTTACACTCACATTACTAGGGTTGTAAACGGATCGGTTCTGGTTCGGATCCATAGTGAACCTAGAATCGTTAAGGAGAAGGTGAAATTGGATCCGGACCCCGGAATTGTTTCGGAACCGGTTTTTTTGCTCTGGAACTGAAACCGAAACTAGAGCCAAAACCATATATGAGACGGGTCTGGATCCAGGTTCGGGTCTAGATAGATAATGATATTAAAAACATATAATTTTTAGGCGAGATTTTAAAAAATTGATGTAATTAATATGTCAGGTCTCAGGTCCACGGGTCCGAACTAAGGTGAAATCGAACCCGAACCCATTTATTTATCAGGGCCTAAATAAGGACACAAACTCGATTTTTAATTGGCAAAACTTTCTTGTAATCGGAGAGTCAATGACCCATTTACATCCATGCAAATTACGTGAGTAGCAGTGGTAAACGCATTTTGTCCTATTTCATAAGAAATAGTTGGATTTGAGCCGTTTCTAATTTGAGACGGTCTCAATCCGTTTCAATAATGAAAACCAACCGTTTCTAATCTAAAATAAATTAGGGCAAGTACCATATACACCGTTAGCTTTAACTCGTTCCCTCCACAAAACGTAGCGTTCCCGCTCCATTCTCGTATTCTACCAACGCCGCCTTCAAGCCTGTCTCACAAGAAATCCACAACGATCAAAAAGAGAAGAGTTCTCATTACATATCGTTTCCGGTTGCTCTCCATTGCCCACATCTGGCAGCAGAAAATGACGCCTGAATCAAAAGGTTTGATTTTGAGCTTGAGTTTGGATGTAGCATAAATATCTACATTAGCTTGGACACTGGCATTTGTCTTATTTTTTTTAACAAAAAGTTCATTAGCAGAATCCCACCTAATGTCATTTCCAATCTCTGTCCGGATTCTAATTTATTTGGAAAGATTGATTAGCATAAGATTTGTGGGTTATCTAGACATCTAATGTTGGCACAAGTGATGGGTACTTGTCTGGATTTCACTGTAGGGTAGATACTTTTTTTTCCCCTTTTTTTGTGGGTACTGAGTCGACTTGAATGGTTCATCTGCTACCAACTGGGATTTAAGATTTTAAAGGTTTTTCTGCTGCTGCAGTGGCATACTTTCCATTGAGAGAATTGCATAGCTTTTCTTCTTCTTCTTCTTCTTATAATTATTAGATTGGTGATTTCAGAAAATGGGTATGTTGATTTGAGGTGCTTTAATCTTTATGATGTAAAAGATTGATATTTAGTAATGCTGTACAATTTGGGTAGCCTGAATTTGGTGGATTGTTCTTTTTTTTATTTTTTTTCTTATTTTAGGGGCAAGATGGTTAGGTTGGGGACTTTTGTGAAATGGGTGTCTGGAATTGAGGTGCTTTATGATTTGAAACTTGAGAGCTGACAATGTTTTTGACTGGTTTCGGTGAATCTACTGGGTCTTTTTTTTTTATTATGAAAAAAAAAGAAAATTTTCTACTTCTCTGATCCGGGACAATGTGGCGAGATTGGTGAATGTTATCAAACAGGTATTTGAAACCCAATTGCTTTACTACAATTGAAATTGCCAAGGTTACAAGATTATTTGTACATAAACAGGCTTACCGGCTATAAATTTACATCTTTTGAACAAAAATAGGAGACTTTACAACCTACAAATCTATTTTTGTGGGAGAGCAAACATTGACAATAACTCTTTGAAGTCTTCTTCAGCATAGTCCTTGCACATGCTCAAGGAGTACGTAGGTGAACTAAAATTAAACCCAGCTCTTATATGTCTCCATCTTCTTATTATATCCAGTTCATTTCTTAGCAATATCTTCTAAGCAACTAAAATTGAATACAGATGTTGGGTCTTCCCTTAATAACGTCACCAAAGCCATCTTATGCCAAAACAAAAATATTATTTATAAAAAGCTGAATCTACCAAATGATTCTAATACATTTTTTGTGTTAGATCAGACCATCTACTCCTAAGAACCCCTGTCTAGTATAAGATCTCTAATACCAAATACCAACATCAACTTGTGACAGTAAATACAATATGTTCTAGCAAAGAAATCAATTATACTCATAATAGACACTAAACTCATTTGAGATTCACACATTCTGAACTTTGTAATAAAAGAAGTTAGATCAAACAGGTTAAAAGATCAAATTCTGAACTTTGTAATTTGAGGTCCCATCAATATGGGGTATAAATTTCACCCTACAAACAACACAAACTGGAAAATACTGCAAGATACTGAACAAGTCTATAAGGAAAACATAATACAGCCTAGTAATGAAATGACATGGAAGGGAAATTGCCTTTTGTGTCGTCTTTTTAGCTAGGTTTTGTCTTAGAGTTTAAGAGCATTTTATAGAAACATATTAGTTAAAATCCAAAAACAAAACTCAAAATAACAGAATTTTAATCAAAACAAAGGTAGATAATTTCTAAAATTTCATTTTCTCAAAATTAATGGATGCATTAGACCAATAAAAAATTTATTACAAGAGAGATCCAAACATCTCTCATCCTTGGAGTTGGCATTCTGTAAAGAGAGAAGGCTAATTGACTGAAGGGATTAGGAAAAGTACAAGCGTGGAGGGTCAAGTCTTCCAGACTTTAAAGGTAAGACTGTTTGTTTTTATTTTTTATTTTTAATTTGGACGTTCATCTTAGTTTTCGAAAGAGTGTTGTTCCCAATGATTGTTGAAGTTCAGGGATGATGGAACCAGATCCCTCTACCTATACTTGTGTAGAGAGCTTTGGTGTCCCAAATTCTGCGTCATACCAGGGCATATTTAGTAGCTTGTAAGGCTAATGCCCGTCGAAGAAAAGCGACCTCTACACATACCTTGTGTGAATGGTTATTTCTTAATACTATAACTTAGCACTAGTGAAATGTCTACCTGTCAACCTTTGAGGAAAAAATTACAATTTGCATCCTTTTTATGTCTCGGGGGCAAACTTGTCCTACTAACAGTTTCACTTTGTATTAGGTGCAGTAAGCACTCGACTAATTTAATTTACTTTGGGAATGGGACGAATTAAATATTCAAAAATATTTTATTTGTTGTCGTGTTATTTTATTTGTTTATATACTATTGACATATTTTGTACATGAACCGCTTTGTATGTGAAGAATGAAATGATAATCTTACTAGTCCTTTTAAATTTCCACTTTGACCCTTCACTTGATTCATTTGATAATTATCTTTTCCTAAATTTCATATGCAATCATTATTAAATTGAATAGTCTTCCTGATCTCCACTTGTGTTTATGACCATGCTTCATAGATAATAATATGTTGCCTCATTATTGTAGAATGTCATCACTGTGTAACAAAGCATGGACGTCCAAACATAGATTAAGTACAAAGTTTTTGGATGGACTTGTGCATTTCATTGAGTTTATATAGAAAAATGGTGGTGGATTTAATAATTTTCCATGTCCATGTGCTAAATGTCGAAATTTCATGAGCATTTGCTCATTAACGGTATTGATAAGTCATACACACATTGGATTTTTCATGGAGAAAGTTTATCAACTACTAATGAGAAACCATCAATATCGAAATCTGGTGATCAGCTCGTTGATGTGTATCCTAGAATGGAGGAACTTGTAAATGATGTGTTTGGGAGAATTGGTGAACATAGCAATTCTCTCATGGACGATCTCATAAGGAATGGAGATTTTCATGATAACTCTCCAAAGTTTCAAAGCCATGAAGACCATGAAGCAAGAAGATATTGGTCTTTATTCGATGATGCAAGACAGTCTTTGTATCCTTCTTGTCCTAGGGAACTCACAAAATTGTCATCAATTGTTGAGTTGTACAATTTAAAGGTCCAAGATGGTTGGTTAGACAATTGCTTTAAAGATCTCTTTCAATTGGTGAAGAAGTTGCTACCGATAGGAAATATGCTACAAGAAAGCACATATCAAGCTAAGAAGATGATCACCTCACTGGGTCTATGAATCCATACATGCATGCCCAAATGATTGTATTATTTATTGGAAAGAGTATAAAGATAGAAAAAATTGTCCAATCTGTCATATATCTAGATGGAGGTTAGATTACTTGGAAAAAAAAAGAGTTTTAAAGTTCCATTAAAGGTTTTGAGATATTTTCCTTTGACACCAAGGCTGCAGAGGCTATACAAGTTAGATTTCAAGGTTAAATATAGTTTTCAGGTCATCATATTTGCCATTGGGTACAACAATTAATAACTAATTATTTTTCTACTTTGTTTTGCAGTGTACCATGGATAGCAGAGCAAATAACTTGCCATTCTCGACCGAAAGAATATAGTGGTATCATGCGGCATCCATCTGATTCATCAAGTTGGATGGTAGTAAATACCAAGTGGCCAAGTTTTTTTGAGAAATGTCATAATGTTCATTTAGGACTTGTAACTGATGGGTTTAACCATTGTGGACGTCTAAGTAGCGTTTATAGTTATTGTCTTGTCATTATAGCGCCTTACAATAATGCGCCCCACACCCCCCCCTCGATGTGCATGAAAAGAGAATTTTCAATGCTAACAATATTGATACCTGGTCCAAAAGGAGCGAGTTGGTTGATTGATGAGTTGAAGGAGTTATGGCTTAATGGAGTGCCAACATATGATTCTCATTCAATGACAATTTTTAATATGAAAGCTATGTTGATGTGGGAAATTCATGGTTTTCCTGTATATGGGAGTTTATCAAGTTGTGTAACACATGTACAATACGCTTGCCATGTTTTTGCCGAGGGAACCGTTGCTGAACGTCTTAAGAGTGGAAAGAAGTACTCCTATCAGGGTCATAAAAAATTCCTTCCTATTGATCACGTTTTAAGGACCCAAAAGGTGACTTTCAACAATAAATCAGAAGAAGGAAGACCTCCTCATCCATCGAGTAGTTCAATTGTTCAATGGTTGAAACCAAGGTAGCGGGTATTCAGGTGGATATCAGTAAATCAAAAGGGAAGAAACGAAAAAGTTATGATGATGAATCCGCTGATAATATAACTGCTTGGTACAAGAGATCGATTCTATTCGACTTGCCATACTGGAAGGTGATTTGCTTAATTTGGCATTTTATTTTATATAAATCCCATTTTAATGGATAGACAATTAACAATTCATCACTAATATGCTTCAACAGGATTTGCTAGTTCGTCATAACATAGATGTAATGCATGTTGTGAATAATGCTGGTGACCATCTTTGGTCGACGATCTTAGATGTCAAAGATAAAACGAAGGATGGCATAAGTGCAAGTGGGGACTTGAAAAGAATGAACATTACGAAAGAACTTTGGTTGCAAGAGTCAGCTGGCAGAACTGTTAAACGTAAGGCAATTTACTTTAAGTCGTAAGGAGAAATAATTGTTCTGTCGTACTTTACACGACTTGAAGGTTCCAACAGTGTATTGTTCGAGATTTAAACATCTTGTGAACCTACAAACCTTGAAGTAAAGGGGCTCAAGTCATACGATTATCATGTCATAATGCAACAATTATTACCTGTTTTACTACAACATGCTTTCTCAAAGCATAAGGCGCTGAAGGGTGCAATTCAACAAATTTGTAACTTCTTTAACGTCTTGTGCTCAAAGACAATTTGATAATATCATTGCTATCAAAGAACAGTTTATTGTGGCAATGCGTGTTTTAGAGAAGTTCTTTCCACCTTCGTTCTTTGTAATTAGCATTCACCTCATGGTGCATCTAGTTGATGAAGCATTAGCCTACGATCCAATTAGGTTTCGTTGGATGTATCCTTTTGTACGGTAAGTAGCTAACTTCGAATATGTTTTCTAAATAGTATAATATAATGTAAATTTGACATCCCTCAACAGGTTAAGAAAGATATATAAAAGATATGTAAAAAATACAGCTCATTTTGAAGGATGCTTAGAGGAATCTATTTTGTATTGTTTGGAGCACATGCCGGATGGTGATAGAGGTGGTCACAAGAGGACGCGTCAAAGGTTCCTAGACGATGACGGTGAGTGCGATGAAGAGCCCTTGGAAAAACGCAAAATCATATGCCTAACTAACATACAACAACAAGTAAGTAGATGGGTTCTAGATAACTATGGTGGAATTGCGGACCGGAAAGAGTGAGTGGATAAAGTTTCAAAAATAACATGTAAGGTGTAGTAATTAGTTGTGACGTACATATATATATAGTAATGTGTCTGTCATTAATATAGGAAATATAAAATGTATTTAAGAACAAGCACTTCAAAGGGACAAAAAAAGAAGGGCAATGTGTACTGTGTCTAGCAACAATGAGCCTGATTTCATCAGTTGGTTGCGGAAGGAGGTATTATTTTAATTATTTATTCAATTCTAGGTATTGGATGATATGCCTATTTATATATTCCGAGGATTGTGAAAGCCCATTTTTTATATGCAGATGGAATCTGTCGAGTGTGAGAAGACTCTTAAATGACTTATAGATGGCCCAATGTTTAAGGCTAAATGTTATAACAAATATCGTGTCAAAGGATTTGTATTCTCCCAAAGCAATTAGGAGACTAATAAGTCACCACAAAATAGCGGGGTCTCAATGAATGCCATCACTAAGTACAAGGCAAGTGCTAAAGATAAGAATTACAAGGAAGATGAGACCACCTATTATGGAGTTGCGAAGCAGATAATCGAATTGGATTACATTGATTTTCGTCAAACAGTTTTTAATTGTGATTGGTTTAAAGTAGAGGACATGACCAATGAGTGCATAGTTGATCCCGAGACAAATTTGGCAATGTTGAACATGGAGAAACGTAAAGGAACTGATAAGGAAGGAGATGAGCCATTCATATTAGCATGTCAAGCAAGTCAAGTGTTCTATTCCAAAGATCAAACAAGGCCTGGTTGGTTTATTGTTCTAATGGCCCCAAAGTGATTAACAACAGATGTTGAGGTACTTGAAGATCCTAGTCTGTTTTCTTCCTTTGATGGTGAAAATGCATATTTAGAAAATGTACTTACAGAAACTGACTATGAATTGTAGAGCTGGACATGCAACAAATTGAATTTCCAAAATTTTTTGATCGATGGTTTTGTCCACTTATTTATAATGTGAAATATACTTATGCTTATGCTTATGGTGCCTTGATTATGATCATGCTTATGGTCACTTGATGATGCTCATGCTTATGGTGCCCTGATTATACTCATGTTCAAATATCACCCGCTTCATTTAAAACATTTTTTTTTTGTTAATTCTATTGTTTGTTGATGACTATGAATTGCTTATGCCAAGTGTTATCATGTCATTTGAGAAATAGTTGTTTTAATGGCGGAGGAACACATTGCAAGTTCATTGAATGCAGGTTAGGAAAAAGTTACTTCACTCTTTAAATAATTTCATGCTTTAATTTGAAACATGCATTTTCTATGTGATAGAAACTTCTGCGTTATTGATCATTTTATATGACATGCATTTTCTATTTGTTAGAAACTTCCTCTTTGTCAAAACAATAGCCAATGATTTCCTTAAATGCATTTGGCGTACCTGTGGGTGATCACTCGACCAAGCTGGCATCTAGATGTGGAGAGCTTGTTCGCAGCATTGTCCCTATTTCCATCAAGGACTGGCAAGCCGTGCCTAAAGAAAAGAAGGATGAACTCTGGAAGCACCTCCAGGTATGAAATTTTAGCAATATCTCCACTTGAAATGGCTGCAATTCTTATATTATCATCTATTTAGTCCTTGAGCCTAAAAAGATATATTTTTTTTCAGGACGAATTTATTGTTGCTCGGTCCTATAAAGATAAATGCCTTAAGAGCATGTCTGAGATGATGCGGAAGTATAGGGCAAAATTGACTAATTGAGGACAAAGTACCTTGATCCTCATACAAATCATGAGGATAGATTGAACAATCGTCCTCCAGGAGTTCAGTCTGAAGATTGGGAGGCTTTTGTTGAACATAATTCAAATCTTAAAACAATAGAACGACAGAGAAAAAATACGGATGTGAGGAAGAAATTGAACATTTACCATGCGAGTGGTAGGTATGGCCACACGAGACTGGAGGAGAGAATGGTATGTATTGGCATTTGTATGTAACCTAAATGACATATTGCTTTGTCTCTTAAATACTGATAAGGTCAAATGTGTGCAAATATAGAAACGCCAAAAGAAGGAGGATGAACCCCCGCTTACTAGGGCTAAAGTGCCGATAGAAGCCCATAAACGGAAAGGCGATTCTATCCCTAGTAGCGTGTCTTCACATATGGTAAGTTGATTGTCCTCTACTTAAGTCAATATAGTAGAAAATAACTTTAAAAGTTTATTTATATGATGTTTATAATTTGACAGGAAGGACTAAATGAGCTACTTTCCAGCCAAGATGAAGTAGATTCCCATGACATCCTCAAGGATCCATTGACCCAGGTATTTGGTGTTGATACGAGGGGTCGTGTTCGAGGTGTTGGGAACGTCATATCAGGAACTCAAATTGTAGTGTCCTCTACAACTCTTGAAAAACTAGCTACCAAAGAAAAGAAAGTTACTAAGGAGTCGACCTCAATTAAGAATTTGGAGGACCAAGTAAACTACGTAACCTCAGTACAAAAAAAACTTTTCGAAGAACTTGGTGCTTTAAAACAAATGATTGAGGTAAAGATCTATTGAAATTATTGGATTTTTTTAAAGAATTTCATAATATTAGATTTTTTTCTACATATCTGAAAGAATAACTGATGCTTTAAAACATTATTACAGCAGCACTAGCCCATGCCTTCAGGATCCGAAGCAAGCGTTTCATTCCCACCGAAGATGACACAGTTGGTTGCAGTTTCCAACACATTAGGGAGCGATGGACATTCAATGAGACTGCGGCCGTGCAAATTGATGTCTTGGCATCAAGAGGTCGTCGCTCACGGAAGGGCTCATATCGGGAATGGGACCCAATTTATTCATGATAAAGCTCTTCCGGAAAATGTATACAAGGTTACAGTTGACGTCATTGACAAAGGAGATGTTGACCTGCCTTATCCTGATGATTATCATTCCACTTTGGGCCAAGTTGGGAATGGATCCTTTGTAGCATGGCCAAATGCTTTTACCACATTCACTGATTAGACTTATAAAGGGCATTTTGTTAAACTTTGATCTTTTATAGTATGATGGGCAATATTATTTGTTAAACTCATCTCTGCAGTTTTTAGTTCTTTTGATTTCTTTCAGTTTCTGAATTGATTAAACAGATTACCGAGTTGATTATCTTTTTTATTGAATTTGTCTTCATTTATTGAAATTTGAAGGATTAATAGTGATGCACACTATTGAAATGGGGCTAACATGATGTATAGTTTCTTTTGCTTTCTTTATATTTTCTTCAGATCTGTTTTTTTTTTTCTTTTTGTGTACAAAATATTTTTATCTCTTTCAGTGATGGCCAGTGCACAGAGTCTACACACTATCAGACATCTCAAGTATGGGCTGGGATTTCCACACCCTTGAAGTTTTCAATTGCAACATATCTTTCTTGGGTACTTACAGCTTGCTCTCTTTCTTCATCCTTTTTTCCTATTCTTTTTTCGTACGTGTTATTTTCTATAATATCTTATTTCTATAGTCCATTTCATCTTTTTGGGGCTTGTTTTTAGTCATAGCCATCTTCATTGGTGACTCACAAAAACCACTCCAAGTGGATTATTCCAGCACATGGATTCCAAATGTTGGCACTCTTAACCAGGCTTGCTTTGAGATCTGATTAGGTGCTCAATCACAAAGGAGAGATCAGATTTGGTGAGGTTTTCTAATTAGTTGCTGAATTGTGCCTGCGACTTTGCAAGTTTGGCTACTGGAGTTCTGAACCTTACAATTTTTAGAAAGATTTGGTTATATGATATAGTAATTTTGGAGTGATGATATTCTTGCCACGAGCAACACTTCCTTTCTGTTGATATCTTGAAACATAGCTTTGTCTTTTGAAGCTCTCAAAGATATCCAGCGGAAGCTCTATAGAGAAGACAAATGAAAAAGAACACTTTGGTGGCTTTTGGGGATACTATTTGCTGGAAATCATGGAGATTTCATGGATATCTTTGGTTTCTGGTTATGGGTCTTGATCATGTTAGAGAGAATCTCTAGTTATCTCAGGCAAGTTCTTATAGTTCTGCATTTTAGTGTGTATATGTGTATTTAACTAAGATTTATTTGCCTTCAATGACCTTTCCTTAGATTTGTATGTTCTTCGTATGCGATGTTTGTTTTATGTGTGTTTACAGAATACTTCCTTCACCTAATTTTGTGTTTGGTTCATGAATTTTTTATTTAGTTTTGGTTTACTATTTACCTCTTTTAGATATTCTTCCTTTTATGCCTTTGGTTTGCTTTTCACTAGTTCTTCTTTTACAAATACCTCATGTTTTTCATCTTCTCCCCCTCTTTTTTTCTTATTATTCGGGTTCTTTTTCTAGCGCTTTCTTAAGACATTTTGATTTGGTGGAGAACAAGAAATGTTTGATTTGGGCTTCCTGTTATTCTAGTTTGAATCAAGAAATTGCCCAAATGCTATATGATAAGGGAGCTGTATCTATGTGTTTATGTTTGTGCATGTATTGAATATGATTTTATATAGATATTGATGTCAGAAGGCTTGCAGTTTCTTATTGAGCTTCCAAATATATTCAATTTAACAGTACCTAACCTACCACACTGTCTCAAAATGGTAAAGAGAACTTCAACCACAGTTTTGTGCTCAGGTTTAAACAATTGGGGCATCCCAGCTAGATCCAAATTACAATTCATGGTCAAGACGGGCTTTTTAACATTGCAAGAAACGGTAGGGGGGCGTATGTAATAAAAAACCTAGAAAAAAAATCAAAACAAATAATGACCTGATAGTGGAGATGTGAATGGGTATCTGATTATCGAAATTTAAAGAGTATACAATATAAGAAAAGATAGCATTAAATTTGTTCCTGGATGACCTTGGGACCTACCTGGGCTCGCATACGATCAATATTCAAACTTGGCCGCTGGACTACTATAATGAACAATTCAAATCTTACATTTTATCATATGCTTTTTCTTTTTCTTTTTATCATGATAATATAAGATGCCTTTAACAATCAATCACCTCTTCTTCTCAATTTCTCTCATATATCATTCGTTGTTTCATTTTTTTCTGAAATATTTTAAGACTTTTTTTTCAGAAAACTTTAGATTTTTTTTTTAAGAGAGTTCAAAAAAATAAAATTTAAAATGTTAATTTTACCTAAAAACTATTTTGTAGAGAAAGCTAAAGCCAAGTATTTTTTTGCAGTGGGGGCACACAGAGAATGACATATCTATGATTTACTGCTGGGTGATTTGATATACCTACCTAGCACCTAAATATTATGTGAGTTTTTTTTTTTTTTTTTTTTTTTTTTTTTTTTTTTTTTTTTTTTTTTTTTTTTTATAAAACAATTATATGGTTTATTTCAGATTTCATGTTTGGGTTGTGATAAATTTTTACGCTCGCTGTCAACCTACCTAACGCAACCCTCCTTTATCCGGGTTTGGGATCGGCAATAAAAAAAATTGGCTAAAATAATTTATTTCAGCCGGCCCCAACATAGTTGAGACAAGATTTTGATGATGATGATAATTATATAATTTATTTGATAATTTTATGTTAAAAGTTGCTTTCTATATATCTAACCAAACAACGTATGATACTTTCGCTGTTAAAAAATTGGCATAAAAGCTGAGCTAACCAAACAATCATTTTCTCTTAAAAAGTTTCTACAAAGAAGTAGCTTCAATAAAAAAAGCACGTTTGACTCTACACAAGCCGAACCAAATGCACCCTTAACGCATGTTTGGTAAATAGAGAGGAATCGTTTATTTAGTAGATTTTCTACATCTCCTCGAACCAAGATATCCTCACAGAGGATTTCTCTAGGAGAATTTCAAGTTTAGTAAAAAGAGAGGATTCCAACCATACATATGATGTGTGATCCAATGGTTATGAATTTTTTTTATTTCTGAAAAATCAAGACCCAACCTGGCACCGTATAGACTTTCGGCTGTCTATAGAACTTAAACGGTTCGGATCATATAAATGGGGCCCACAGGAATATGAAATTTCAATTTTAGGGTCTGGACTTTTTCACCAAAGGGCCATTTTGGGGCATTGTATTGATGGTTATCGATATCGTGATTGAGGAATGCAAAAGGTAGGCTTCCAAAGGAAAAAAACAATAACCTCTAAGTTACCGGCCTGTAGCAATGACGTTGTCGTCTTATTCGTTTCGTCATTAGGGAAAGAAATGCAATAGTTAAAATTTCTTTCGCTATTTTCTCATGATCTATGATGAAGCACCATGCAAAATTTGACCCCATAGTTGTTATAGGCTTTCCAAAGAGAATGGATGGTATAGGTTTTGCAAATGGGCCCACAGAATCTCGAAAACCGTGATCCGACATTCTAGATTGTTTTTCAAATTTCTCAAAAACATGACGAATAAACAGTTGATTTTTGGTCTACTAGCCGTTTTGAACTTTCCAAACTTGATTAATGGCTTGGATCGTGATTATGGGACCCATAAAAAGGGGTTCTATAGCAAAAATCGCTAACCATATTGCTACTGTCTGAGCACAATAGCTTTGTCTTTCCTCCAACACGCGGATTTTCATAATCAGATAGGAAGAGGTCTGACTGGCATTTTATTCCGAAGCGAGGACGTGAAGACTCTTTAGTGTAATTTTCCACGCTCATCTAAGCGTGGATTTTCCACGAAAGCATGAAAACCCGGAGAAATTCTCTCACCAAACATGCCCTTACTTTATGCCTTGTTTATGGCTTGGGTGTAGTGTTCCTTCTTTTCTTCTGGGTGTTCTTCATCTTGGTTTTATACACTTTCCTTTTCACCAAATAAATAAATAAATAATGTTATATTATCAGTCCCTAGGGCGAATTAAAACGGAAACATGATTCAAGCTTTGTTGACTCTTAAAGATCACTATGAACCAAGCTCCATTAGGATCTTGGACCCTCTGGATTTGGATGCATGGGTTAGAACATTTTGGATTTGGATGATTTGAATTTGAGAACTTAAAGATCCTTAACACATGGATTAAACTCTTAGTATAAATTTCTCTTTGAGTCCAAGAACAAATTTAATGCTGACTTTTCTCATATAGTAGACTTTTAAATCTCAATAATCAGATATCCATTGACATCCCCACTATTATATCAATGTTTGCTTAGCACAATCAATAGATCCCTACCAAAAAATATTATTTAGTTTCTATAATAAAAATAAAAAGTTAATTTGACGTCATATGTGTAGACTATCCGAATCCGAAAATACAGTATTATTTCTTTAAAAAAGACTCTATAGGCTTAAATATAAGAGGAATTTACGGGACATATCCCCATAGGACCCCATACGTCCTACTAAGACCCAATTCAATCAAAGCAAAGGAAGCCACCTTCTAGCGCCAACCACAATTGGATGACACTAGATTTTTGGAATGAAAGTATTCCTAATAAGAGTGATGGTATAGATAAAAGAAGGAGAGGCGTTATGCCAAATAGGCCATTAATTGAATTCCTAGGAATCGAATACATATGAATTAACATTAAAATGGGTTCCAACAAAAGCACTGATAAAGTAATGCTTGACCCATACACATGAGTAAGGACAGGGTAATCAGGGCCCTGCCTAATCTCTATGCCCATATCCACTCTAACGGCCACAGTTGTGGACCAGGCACAATTGTTTGAATTTAGCTGTTGATGTAATGTCGAACATAAGAATAGAGTTTAGACCATTGATATCTAAACTGGCTGGGCCAGGGTCTTTGTTGGTTCTGAGACCCAACTAGATACCATTGCCTACCATAAATTCAAGACAAAGGGCAAAATATATATATATATATATAGAGAGAGCAGATCCCACACACTGCAGCTCCCACTACCACAAGCTGCACACGCGTGTATGGCCCAACGAGGAGGCCCAGCTGCTGAATACGGTTTCCCGCTCTGCTTTCACCCATTTCCCCCTTCTCTTTTCAAAACGTCATATCCTCTGTTTTCCAAAACACTGCAGCTCGTCTCCATCTCTCGTCTCTCCTATGAAGCTCGACGATCTCCATCACTCGGACGACGACCGCCGGCCCCTCGGACGACGACGATCCCACATCCTCGCACGTCTCTCTCGCATCTCTCTCGCTGCTCATCGCCCCTGCGCAGAGCTCTCTCTCGGACGACGACCGCCGGCCCCTCAGACGACGACGATCCCACATCCTCGCACGTCTCTCTCGCATCTCTCTCGCTGCTCATCGCCCCTGCGCAGAGCTCTCTCTCGGACGATCACTGCCTCTCGACTCTCCCTGCGCAGATCTCCTCCATCACGGTCTTCCTCGCGGGCGCCTCGACCACCAGCCTGCCATCGACTGCTCTCTGTCTCTCACGACGACGATCGGACCCCATCGACTGGAAGCTCTCTGTCTCAGGTCTGCGCCCATCTCCTCCCATTCCCTCTCTCGCCCCCATCCTCTCCATCACCACCCAGTGCAGTCTCTCGATCCGTCCGTCTCCCTGCGCAGAGCACCGCCCGCCGAGCACTACCATCGCAGAACGGCTGCACATCCCTCACCTCTGCGCCTCTCTCGTCTCCCTCGGCATCTCTCTCTCACGCTCACGGTCTCCCTCGCGGGCAACCTCTCCGTCCCTCTCTCGCAGCCGGACTCACACTTTCAGGTAATACAAGTTTTGTATGAATCAAATTTGATGGAGTTGTAAGAATTTGGGTTTTTTTGAAAGGAGTCAAGCATTTAGGGCTGTTTGATTGTAGGGAAAGTGAAAATGGGGTTGGCTTATGCATAGATAGCATTCTGTAGTTATAACTGGGATAAATGTTCTTTTTCTTTTTCTTTTTTTTAGTGACGTAATGAAGCAAACATATGAATTTTTGAATTTAAAAACAACCATACTGTTCAGTTCTCATCAACTAGTCCATGCATAATTTGACATTTCAATGTAAATATTTGAGCGTCTGTTCCAACACTATTGAGTGACGATAACATGAAATGCAATCCATGCTGCCAGATTTTGATGTATGAGCAGAGCAGATTCTGAATGTGACATGAGCAGATTCAAGTACTCAAGCACCATTGTAGTAACCTCAAAATATTATATGAGATCTTCTTTGTGGAATTCATACTGTTACAGCAGAGAGTCTCTGGTTCAGTGGTGTGGCATGCTGCACCACTTGTTTCTCTGCAGACATTGAATTTGCAAAGATTAGAAACACAACCAATCAGCATAAATAATTGAAACATTGCATATGAACTAAAAATATCCCCTGGGTCATGTCTAGCCTCTATCCTCATGGCTCATGTCCTCCACTCAAGAATGTGTAGCATAGGCCTTACTAAAACATGAAATTGAGAATTGGAAGCCAAACTAAATACTCAAATATTTTTCACATATTAAGCATGACCCATAAATGGTCTTTCAAAATAGATGCTGTTATCAGCTAAAAATAGGCAAAATCATCTTATCAAATATGAGTTTTGTTTTCTTTTTCCAGCAATCTGAACAAGACACAATGCTGATGAGTAATGCCGTGTGTTTGAAACAAAGAAATAGTTAGAACTAATATATCCAAAATTCCTTGTTGAATTAATAAATAGGCAAATGCTTTTTAATCTTTTCTTTCCCATTGCATTTCATATGGTTGATTGATAGGTTTTCTTAAATATTTGATACTATTGTCATTTTAGAAACATGATAATTGTTAGAGGTAGCAAAATTGTTCAAAAAAAAAAAAAAAAAAACATGCCCATTTCTTTTTTTGGGTCCATTATTAATGGGTAATTTTAATTATTTGTCATCCAGATTGCAAATGGATATGACCTCATGCTCCTCATCACCAATTTGCCACTGTCCGGTTGTAGATGAAAACATGACACCAAGATTGGGCATGCATTTTGATGATTTAGAGGAGGCATATAACTTTTACAATGCTTATGGTAAACTTGCTGGATTTAGTGTGAGAAAAGAATCTAGTAATAGAGGTAAAGATGGGGAGGTTGTATGGAAAAGATTTGTATGTTCAAAGCAGGGTAAAACAGATGAGAGACACTGGATTGGTAAGGAAGTGGTTCAAAGACGTCGAATGGAAACAAGATTCGATTGTATGGCTAAGTTGCAAGTGAAATTAGATAAATCAGGTGGTTATGTGGTGTCCCAGTTTGTTCCTCAACACTCTCATGCCCCCGCTACTCCAAGTAAGAGATTTATGTTGAGGTCGCATCGTGAAGTGCCAGAATCAAAGAGAAGACTTATAAATGCATATGATGCTGCAAATGTGCAGAGCAAACAGCAAATGCAAGTGTTTGCATCGCAGTCTGGGGGATTGGACAAAATTGGATTTATAGATACGGATGCCAAGAATCACCGTAGGAATGAAAAGGAAAAGAAAAAGGGGCTAGATGGACAGTTGCTATTTCAACTTTTTGAAAACCGGAAAGAAATGGGAAATGGTTTCACATATACCATTGAGCGGGATGCAGATAAAAAGATAACGCATGTGTTTTGGGCAAACGGATCATTTCGTTCCGCTTACAAAGTCTTTGGTGATGTGGTGACATTTGATACAACCTATAAGACCAACTGTTATGAACTTATTTTTGCCGCATTTGTAGGTTGCAATCATCATGGGCAAACTACTCTATTTGGATGTGGCTTTCTACCAAATGAAAAAACCGAGTCATTTGAGTGGTTGTTTAACACTTGGCTTCAAGCCATGTCATATAGTCCACCAAAGGGTATTATAACAGATCAAGACTTGGCTATGACAAAAGCCATTAAAAAGGTCATGCCAAATACTGTTCATCGGTATTGTCTATGGCACATTTTGGATAAGCTGCCGACGAATTTGGGAGGGCTTCATATTCACAATGAGGGTTTAATAGAAAAGATAAAACAATGTGTTCATAACTCAGCCACTACTGATCAATTTGACAGTTTCTGGAATCAGATCATAACAGAGAATGAGCTTATGGAGAATGGTTGGTTGGCGGATATATTTAGCATTCGTCATATGTGGGTTCCGACATATTTAAAGAACTATTTCTTTGGTGGCATGTCGACGACTCAACGAAGTGAAAGCATGAATGCATTTGTGAAGCAATACGTAGAGTACAAGAATTCCCTTCTTGATTTCATCTTGCGTTTTGATGCCGGGGTGGAACGTTTAAGGTATCTTGAAAAGAAGGAGGATTTTGAAAATAGTAATGGGAGGCCTAAAACCAAGACATTTTCACCAATGGAAAAGCAAATGGCCGAAGTATACACAAGGAACATATTTTATAAGTTTCAAGATGAGTTATTAACCACCATGTCAGTTGCAGAAAAAATGGTTTACGAGGATGATGTCAGTTGTAAGTTCGTTGTGAAAACTTATTCCGACGAAAAGGAAATTGAGACAGAGGTTTTATGGAAAAAAGACGAGAAGCACGCATATTGTTCTTGCCACAAGTTTGAATTTGAAGGCATCCCCTGTTGTCATGTTTTGTGTGTCTTGAAGAGATATGCTATATTCTTTTTACCTGAGCGTTACATATTGAGAAGATGGACGAAGGGTGTTAGAAGAGATGCTTTTGTAGACATGGTGGAGTCGGGTGGATCAGAAGGTGTTGACCCATGCTTGGCTAGACATAGTCACTTGTCTTGTATGTTTGCAGGGCTTATTGACACAGCTAGTCAATCTAAAGAAGGTTTTGAATGTTTAATCAGTGCTCATGATGAATTGGAAATGAAATTTAAGCAGTTGATGTTAAACAATCCATCCAATTCAACCATTGATAATGGGAAGGCAGTTGTGGATAGCAATGTGGTTGAGTATAATGAGCCAGGTCATGTTGTGACGAAAGGACGCGCGAAGAGACTCAAGTCGTCCAAGGAAAAGGCAACAAAAGGCCGTCTATGTAAGGGATGCAACAAGCGCGGTGTATCACATGACAAACGTAATTGTCCAGTGTTGTTGAACAGGTAGACAATTTAATTTGATTTATGTTGTTATCCCCCGTATAAGTCTAATATTTATACACAATTTCATATGAGTCTAATATTTATAGCCAAAATTTTCAGGTTAGTTGATGCTAATCCAAGCCAGTCATTGGCCTCTATCGATGAAAGTAGAGAAAGCTCTGATGAAGATATCCAAGCCACTAATCATGGTAATTTATTTGTTGCTTTAAGATTGTTTATGATAAAAAAAATCCTTTCATAAGACTTTTCCATGCATAACTCACCTCATTAAATTGTTTCATTTCGTTGTAATAAGCTTCATAAGATTATTACTCTTCCTCATGGGATCACTGATCTTCAAGTTGCTAACATCATCACCAAAGCTCTTCCGTGTGTCAAACATCTATTCTTTATTAGCAAATTGGCTGGTTAATTAACCATCATCAATTGGAGAGTGGGTATTAACTATGATTGGGTCCATGTGTGAGTATTTCTCTATTTAAATATCTTGTATTTTAGATCCTTGAAATCAAGGGAAACTCAAAAGTGATAAGAAAGAGGATTGAAGAGCTTGATTGATATTTGCTTTGTGTAGAAAAATATTTTTCTGAGATGCACTTCTATTTTTGAAAGTGTGGAATTTTCTTGATAAAAATGGATGTGACATTGTAGGTTCATGTAATGACTTCGGAAGAAGCATGAGTTTTGTAGGTGCATCCTTTCTTTTTTTTTCATTTGGACAAGTTACAGGTGCAGACATTAAAAGCTTGATGTTGGAAGATAAAATCCAGAATGTTGTTGGTACAGGTTGATGTAATGACATTGTTAGATGATGAAACTTGGGGCTTTTTGGGTGTTTGAGGACGTGCTAGTGGCAGAATGGTTCCATGTTATTGAAAAAATTGAAACTCTTGGCTGAATGCGTTCCATGTAATCCAATTTTATGAAACTGCTATACAAATGGCTTCAGATTTGTAACTGTCTACAAATCGGGTTGATCTGAAACTGTCCACAAATAAATAATCAACCATTTGCCCCTTGTTGAAATTCTTTTTGCTCGAAATTACAGATTTAGTTATCATTAGTCTTGCTCGAAATTACAGATTTAAAGAAGAGGTCTAATTATCAATCTATAACATCCATCCTGTGAGCTGTAGCTTGGAGTTCTCAAGTCTTACATGATTCACTTCGATTGAACAATCTTAAGCATTTGTTTGAATAACCCTGCCATGCTTCAATTTCTGATTTATTTGTTGAATTTTTGCAGAGAATGTGCAGTGAAGGTTCCATCAAGAAGGTGTCTGTAGAGAAGTTTTCATCGAGACTCAATGCTTCAATTTATACTTAAGTTGCTGAAGTCAGATGTTCGTTGTATTTTCAAGAATCTGAATCTGGCTACTTTCATTTATCATGTCACATGTTATTTGTAAATCGTATGAAGCTTTGAGTTACTGATCTTGTAGTATATTGAAGATGACTGCATGGACCCTTTGTTCTATATTATGAATGAATGGAAACCTTACCATTTTGTTATGGGGTTATTTGTTTTGAATGGATGTTTTTTTGAATGGATGTTATTTGTTTTGAATGGATGTTATAGGTGAGTGGTTGGTTTGTTGTTGATTAAGAATGGTGAATGTTTGATGTTGAATAAGAATGAAAAAGGTTGATGTTTTAAGTGATGGGGAACAAGAGGTTGAGTTTGAATGTGGATGTTATAGGTGAGTGGTTGGTTTGATGTTGATTAAGAATGGTTAATGCTAATGTTTTAAGTTATTGGTAAGAACATATTTTTTTTTTTTAGTGATGCTGAGTGCCCCTGTTTGGGGCACTGGTTACCCCACTTCCCGAAGGAATTTTTGGAAGATATTTGGGGGTTTGAAAGTCTATATACTGAACTTGAAATCTGCATTTTTTGGTTTAAAAAAAATAGGGTTTGCCTAGCGTTCCAATCGCGCAATTTGGGAACTCAGTCAGTGAATTCTGCCGAAAATCAATCTGAGTAGCCCTGTTTAGGTCACCGTTTGACCCACTTCCGGAGGGTATTTTTTCATGAAAATTGGGGAACTCGAAGTCCGTATGATGAACTTAAAATCTGCAATTTTTGGTTAAAAAAGAATAGCGTTTGCCTAGCGTCCCAGTCGCGCACATTTGGAACCCAGTCAGTGAATTCTGCCGAAAACGAATCTGAGTGGCCCTGTTTAAGTCACCGTTTGACCCACTTCCGGAGGGTATTTTTTCATGAAAATTGGGGAACTCGAAGTCCGTATGATGAACTTAAAATCTGCAATTTTTTGTTTAAAAAAAATATTATCTGCCTAGCGGTCCAGTCGCGCAATTTTCCAACCCAGTCAGTCAAATCTGCCAGATTCGTTTTCGGCAGAATTCACTGACTGGGTTCCAAATGTGCGCGACTGGGACGCTAGGCAAACGCTATTTTTTTTTAACCAAAAATTGCAGATTTTAAGTTCATCATACGGACTTCGAGTTCCCCAATTTTCATGAAAAAATACCCTCCGGAAGTGGGTCAAACGGTGACCTAAACAGGGCCACTCAGATTGGTTTTTGGCAGAATTCACTGACTGAGTTCCAAATGTGCGCGACTGGGACGCTAGGCAAACGCAATTTTTTTTTAACCAAAAATTGCAGATTTTAAGTTCATCATACGGACTTCGAGTTCCCCAATTTTCATGAAAAAATACCCTCCGGAAGTGGGTCAAACGGTGACTTAAACAGGGCCACTCAGATTGGTTTTTGGCAGAATTCACTGACTGAGTTCCAAATGTGCGCGACTGGGACGCTAGGCAAACGCAATTTTTTTTTAACCAAAAATTGCAGATTTTAAGTTCATCATACGGACTTCGAGTTCCCCAATTTTCATGAAAAAATACCCTCCGGAAGTGGGTCAAACGGTGACTTAAACAGGGCCACTCAGATTGGTTTTTGGCAGAATTCACTGACTGAGTTCCAAATGTGCGCGACTGGGACGCTAGGCAAACGCTATTCTTTTTTAACCAAAAATTGCAGATTTTAAGTTCATCATATGGACTTCGAGTTCCCCAATTTTCATGAAAAATATCCCTCCGGAAGTGGGTCAAACGGTGACCTAAACAGGGCTACTCAGATTGATTTTCGGCAGAATTCACTGACTGAGTTCCCAAATTGCGCGATTGGAACGCTAGGCAAACCCTATTTTTTTTAAACCAAAAAATGCAGATTTCAAGTTCAGTATATAGACTTTCAAACCCCCAAATATCTTCCAAAAATTCCTTCGGGAAGTGGGGTAACCAGTGCCCCAAACAGGGGTACTCAGCATCACTAAAAAAAATATATATGTTCTTGCCAATAACTTAAAACATTAGCATTAACCATTCTTAATCAACATCAAACCAACCACTCACCTATAACATCCACATTCAAACTCAACCTGTTGTTCCCCATCACTTAAAACATCAACCTTTTTCATTCTTATTCAACATCAAACATTCACCATTCTTAATCAACATCAAACCAACCACTCACCTATAACATCCACATTCAAAACAAATAACATCCATTCAAAACAACATCCATTCAAAACAAATAACCCCATAACAAAATGGTAAGGTTTCCATTCAAAACAACATCCATTCAAAACAACATCCATTCAAAACAAATAACTCAACCTGTTGTTCCCCATCACTTAAAACATCAACCTTTTTCATTCTTATTCAACATCAAACCAACCATTCATTCACCTATAATCAACACATTTAACATGGGACAAAAAGAAATCCAACATGATCATTCCACATTCACATTTAACATTCGCTTCAACATCAACTATTTTAAACTCAACATTGAAAAAGAGTGCATCTGGACATTCCATAAATCAACATTCAACAGTCAACATTGAAAAAAAATAAAAAAGTAACAGAGATGGCTAAGCTCGGGTTGCCAAGTTTGATCCCCATACATATGCAACAAATAGTATAAACATCATCAAAATATAGCTAGTATAATTTGGGTGTTGCCGCTGAACATTATGAGCTTCAACACTTTCTTTCAAAGATTTTATCTCCTGCTTTATCTCTTTAAGTAACATTATGATTTCATCATCTCTTCGTTCGCTTTGCACGCGTCCCATACTACGGACCGGTGAATTTTCACACGCAGCCTCATCCATCCAAACAAAATACCCACAACCTCCTTCTCCCTACACAGAAATTCATAGCAAAAGAAATATTAATTTTAGAGTGAGAATACATAGTAATTTAAGAAGTTGAAATCTATTAATACTTACGTGTAAATCCGGGCATTTCCAAAATCTTCGCCCTGGATTCTGGGCCGTACGAGAGGTCTTTAAAATCATCAACCCATGGCCACATGGGCACTTTGGAGCCCAATCTAATTTCCTAACGGAGGACGATGTTGATGACATTTCTAAGCCTATTCCCATTGTGGGAAGAAAAATTAAACAAAATGATAACATCAGATAAATGAGTTCAGACATAACTCTCAAAAGCTAGCAACTCAAATGGGAAAAGTTGAGATATTTCTGCCAAAAAAGATATCTATTCAACGAAAAAACAACATTCCATGTGAAATTTTAGAATCATATGAAATGAATGAAATAAATAGAAATCTTCATAAACATGTCCATCACTTTTCCACAAGTAGACTTGAATAATTTGAATCTATACACTGCAATTGTAGTTTTACCTAATGAAATTTGTATTTAGTTTTGTCTCATGGATCTTGTTTATGTGAAATAATTAATGGGTGTTTTGAGTCTTATTTTTTTGCTTTTGAAAGGCAAATCTAGAAGAAGAATGCAAAATCCCCAAAACACAGCACCGAACCACATTACAATAGGACACTAACTAGTAAGACAACATTGCTTTTATCCTGCATTTAAGAATTAGAATTATAAGTTGAGTCTAAGAAGTGAAGAAAATTTAAAGCTCTTGCCTGATAGCACCTCACAACTTTTTCAAGGGTATAAACTAGTTTGATAATACATAGAAAAGGAAAAGGAAACAGCAACAACAACTAGTTTATACATAAATAACATTGAACAGTTGTGATTGTAATGCCCCATAACATGATCTCATTCTGAAAACATTGAACAATTGTGATTCTAATGCCCCATAACTTTGTCACTTTCCCTGCAGCTGCTATTCGTACTCTGCTCAACTAAAAACCCTTGCACTCTTTCAAGCTGGGAAGTGAGCCTCACCCACCTTTCCTGCTCCCCACAAAACCTACAAGTACACTCCCATCCCACACATCTTCTGAATATCCTAACAGTAAATTCCACTCCATCAGATTTGGCAATCACATTGATTAGGTTTCACAGATAAAGCAAGCAAGCATATGGGATAGAAGCTGGTCTTATGCTGCGAGCATTGGGGTTTGCTTTGTCTTTCTTTTGTTTAAGTAAAATAGAAGTAAAAAAACATAAAGAGAGATGCATCCTTCAAAACAATCAACACCACTGCTGATTGATGAACAATCAGAAGCTCTACATTCCTCATGAACAAAATCTTCCAAAAAAGCCACACATGTAAATTACCCAAGTGCTGCCAAGCACCTCTATTTTCTTTCCATACATCCATGATGTTAGCACAGGCCAAAGAATGCAATGAAAGATCAGGCTGCCATTTCCTCTTAAACTATTGATATATGAACAAAAAACGGCAATGTCTCATGAAGAATTGGAGAAGAAGAAGGTGGACCCTAATCAGCAAGGTCCACTCCCACTGCTTCAATAGTATCGATGCCCTAAACTCCTTCTGAAAGGGGTTTTAAAATATTGAAAGAGATTTGTCCGGCGTCGCCGTGAGAGAGAGATCAGACCTGAGACAGAGACGGATCGAGAGACTGCACTGGGTGGTGATGGAGAGGATGGGGGCGAGAGAGGGAATGGGAGGAGATGGGCGCAGACCTGAGACAGAGAGCTTCCAGTCGATGGGGTCCGATCGTCGTCGTGAGAGACAGAGAGCAGTCGATGGCAGGCTGGTGGTCGAGGCGCCCGCGAGGAAGACCGTGATGGAGGAGATCTGCGCAGGGAGAGTCGAGAGGCAGTGATCGTCCGAGAGAGAGCTCTGCGCAGGGGCGATGAGCAGCGAGAGAGATGCGAGAGAGACGTGCGAGGATGTGGGATCGTCGTCGTCTGAGGGGCCGGCGGTCGTCGTCCGAGAGAGAGCTCTGCGCAGGGGCGATGAGCAGCGAGAGAGATGCGAGAGAGACGTGCGAGGATGTGGGATCGTCGTCGTCCGAGGGGCCGGCGGTCGTCGTCCGAGTGATGGAGATCGTCGAGCTTCAGAGGAGAGACGAGAGATGGAGACGAGCTGCAGTGTTTTGGAAAACAGAGGATATGACGTTTTGAAAAGAGAAGGGGGAAATGGGTGAAAGCAGAGCGGGAAACCGTATTCAGCAGCTGGGCCTCCTCGTTGGGCCATACACGCGTGTGCAGCTTGTGGTAGTGGGAGCTGCAGTGTGTGGGATCTGCTCTCTATATATATATATATATATATATTTTGCCCTTTGTCTTGAATTTATGGTAGGCAATGGTATCTAGTTGGGTCTCAGAACCAACAAAGACCCTGGCCCAGCCAGTTTAGATATCAATGGTCTAAACTCTATTCTTATGTTCGACATTACATCAACAGCTAAATTCAAACAATTGTGCCTGGTCCACAACTGTGGCCGTTAGAGTGGATATGGGCATAGAGATTAGGCAGGGCCCTGATTACCCTGTCCTTGATGGATCTGTTCAAGCGAATTGATGCATAAACAACTGTATGATGAATTAATGATCCAGCCCATTAATAGTCTGGTTAGGGTCCAGGTCGAGTTTGGACCACAACCCAACAACATTTACTCAAATATAAGTATTCAATAAGGGGGCTAGCTCTCCTGAATCTTAGCTTATTCTATGCTAAAACAATGTAGTTCCACAAATCAAAGTCGATTATCGTTATTTCATCATTTCCAAAATCATGATAAATCCAATCAGAATTGGACTTGATTTGTGTGACCCAGCACTATTCCAGCTTAAGATAAACTAAGCTTCAACTTAGGAGAGTCATGCTCTTTAATAAGTTCATAACTATTTATGCCTATAAACCCATATTTACCTATTTCTTTATCTCATATCCAAGAAGAATATGTTCTTACAAGTTGATTGCATATAAGCTCATTGGGCCCATTTAGATGCATTTCTATTATCAGGAGGAGAGTACGAAAGGTCTCTATGAAAAGGGGGAGCAAAAATAATCAGCCCCACCAAATTATCCCCATGCTTATTAATGGCCTTAAAGGTTTAATGGCATCTTAATCACATAGATTTTTTTAGTGTAGTGGCCCAAGTAAACCCCATAGAACTGAACTACAAATGCGGTCTACTCGTAGGAGAACATCTTCTCATATCTAACCCCAATTTGATCATTTATTTTCTTCTTTTTATTATTCTAAATCCAATTGAAACAGTGGGATCCATATCCAGAGGTTGATCATCTAAACAAAAAGACACAAATCCAAAGACAGTGAGGATCAACTTACCGAGACAAGCTGAAATATGATCTAGAAAAGAATAGAATCTAACAATCCATAACCTTTCCTTATTTTATTATCGATACTTGTTATTCAGGTGAACAACACCAACAATGCTTTTTGACAGAGTCATGGATCAACAGGGGCTGGGGCAGCAGCATTGGAATATACCCTGGTACTCTTTGCAAAATCCACCAGGGTAGCCATTCTTTTCGCACCCAACTAGGCACATATAATTTATTGTAGAATTATCACAGTACTTAGGTCCCAAGCAGCATTCTTTTGCATGTGTGTTTTCAGCTGCACAATCAATAAAAAAATCCACATGTTAGTAATGAATGGTTAATCGATTGTGTATGGTTATGCAAATGTACTGTAAATCGCACTTTGATGCAAGAAAATCTAACTTGGCAATGATGATATCCTTAAGGGTTAACTATTAATGAGACAAGAAAAACTATTAAGTCGTTAAAAATGTGGGCTACGAATGAATGGTTAGAAGCATGTGATTGACTCTAAACTTGATATCTGGGCCCATTCAAAATGTCTCTTTCCATACCCCCGGCCCATTCCATGATCAGTAGGGCCTCAGGTGGGCCCCATCAAGTTGTCCCTCACCATAATACGGTGAGGGATGGATGCACATAAATATTTCATTTCATATTATATATATATATGTGTGTATTTATTTTTATATAGTTATATACATACATACACACACACACACACACATATATATATATATATATATATATGTGGACTAGTCCCTCGCGCACCATAGGCACCAGTTGGTGAGGCCCTTGGAACATGGGGGATCGAAAGATCTGGATCGGCTTTATGTTTATATAAAATCTCAGGCCCATCAAATCATCCTAAATCCTTCATGAATTTGGATTCCTCCTTTCTCAAACAACCACCTAACAACCATTTTCACTTGAATTTCTCCTCTACACTTGGGTCATGGTCCAATGGGTTAGTATGATCTGATGGGCCTAAAATTTTGTACACAGTTAGGGCCCATTAAGATCTTTCCAGCCCCCCTTCCCATTCCCAAGTGGGTCCAACGGGGCACACACATAAGGGTACACACTTGAACACAATTAGGGGGCCCATCCCCTACGTGCCATGTGCACTAGGTGGTGGGGCCCACATTAAGGCCCTAGCAATCAACGGGACTATGGGGATTGAAAGATCTAGATGGGCCCTATCTTTGTATAAAACCCCATTCCCCATTAGATCATCCTAACCCCTTTATCTTGGCCTACAAATTTAATGGTTTTAAATAAGAAAGTGCCGTCGATCCAACCGTCCAATCTTTTTGGATCGTTGTAGTAAAAGGGACCGCTAACTATCTTGGCATGGGGGAATGTGTGGGTGTGTGTGGCCAATTTGGAATGGTGATCGGGTGGGATCCACTTGGAGGTTTACACCATATGATCCAAGGAAAACATGTGGGCAATAATTTCTATATATACGTGTGCGCGCAATATTCAGGTGAGAACCGCGAGAGTTGTGGTGGGGCCCCCCTAGTAACCAATCCAAATCATGCCCGAGGTTTGGCACCCATCCGATTGGACTTGACTGGGATGAAGGGGTTGGGCATAGGATTGGGTCAAACTTTATAGTTGGGGTGATCCCACGTGGATTTTTCCATCCTCCCCAGTCCCATCCCCATCCCCATCCCCAGGTGGGCCCAACAGTGGGCCTCATAGAAGGTTCTCACGGAAAGTTGAGAGAGAGAGAGAGAGAGAGAGAGAGAGAGAGAGAGAGACCACCGGAGGAGGAAAGCAGCAAGATGGAGGCCACAAACAAGATAGCAAAGAAACTTAGACGCCCCATCATCTCTCTAACAGCCATTTCCGCTTGAATTTCTACTACTCTACGTTGAGTTGCGTCCCGTTTTAAAGTCCTACCATGACTATTTTCACTAGAGAACATCTCTTAAGATTTCAATAGATTTTTTCTTCACTATTTTTTATCTACCTTCCAAATAAAGAGAAGCTTTAAATGATGGAGCCAGATTTTGTGCTATAAATTTCGTTCCAAAATAATTAACTAGTTTCAATCAAGGAGGTCATGCATCTAACAGAGGATAGTCTTACTATAGTTAAAACTGAAAAAAAAGAATTCACTACTATTATTTTTAAGAAATCCTAGAAAGAGAATAATAAGATGAAAAAGAGATTAGAAATTTGTGGTAACAAAAAGATATTCTTTTGAAAAATAAGAATGATGTTGTTATGAATAAGAAATTAAAATAATAATAAGCATTGCAATTGATAAAAAAAATATAAAAATCAGAAAAAAGCACAAATACTGCATAATATATTATGGTTTCTTGGGTACAATCATAAAAATAGATTCACTGTAATACAAAATCAGTTATACATTCTCACACCACACTGGACAAGATATGTGAATTAGGATATAAGATAACGGAATTAAACTTACTCTTGATTTGGGCTCTTTTAATTCATGTTTGAACTAGCAAAACCCGCCCGCGCTTATCGTGGGGAATATAATTTATAACGTTAAAAAATAATTAATAATTTTAAATAATTAATTAAAAATTAATTATTTAACTATAGATCTATAATCATATATTTATAATTTATGACCATAAATCTATTCAACGTGTATCCTTATAGGTCATAAAGAAATTTTTTTAGACCATATGAGAAACCATCTTTATCTAAAAGTCCAATGTGTAGATAAATGCTTGAATATGTTGGACTCTATATTTAGATGACTAAAATCGAGAATTTCTCCCAAATCCCTAAAATCTCTCTCCAAATTAAAATTGAAATCGAAATTGAGCTCCAATTTTGCAATCAATTGCGAAATTAGAGCTCAATTTGAAAATCGAATCCTACGTCTATAATATAATATTAAAATTTATAAAAAAAAAACTCAATGATCAATTTCTTTAAAATAAAATGCAAAAGGTTATAAATGTTGTCATTTTTTCAATAATGTTGTCATTTTCTTATGAATTATGAAACTTATTATTATTTTTATCAATCCCATATATTATATATTTATTTGGGTTTAGTTTTATTGTAAAACGGTTATTATAGAAAATTAATGACTATATAGGAAATCATATAAAATAATTATTTCAAAAGTTTGATCACCTATGCTTAAATTACAATGCATGACTATGAAAATAACAACAACAATATTTATAGGATTCAATATTCTAAAAATATAGTTACTTTTATAAATACCTCATAGATAAAATCCAACTCTCAGTCAACATTCCAAAGTGGGACTAGGGTCCCTTTCTCATTAACTAATTTTAACCTTTTGTTTATAATTAATTAACAAAAAAAATGCTATGTGGTGTCGTGGTAGGGTTGCCCATTTAAAACCTAAGTGTCTTGAGTTCGAGTCTTGGCACATACCATGATTAATTTTTACCGTGTCATTAAAAAATACACGAGTCAAGTCTAACGCGGGCCAGAAGGGTTTGCCCGACCCGAGAATTAATGGGTGCGGGTTGTAGGTTTGCAACCCATTTTAGTTGCGGGTCGGTCACGGGTTAAAGGTCCAAGAAGTGTGCTCAACCTCTAGCCCGACCCATTTACCAGCCCCGGTAAGAAGAGAGGATGTGGGGATAAAGAGAGGGGATTGAGAGGGGTCAAACTAAATTAAACTGGATGGGCCATTAATTAGCTAGAGTTGGTCAAAATCAAATTGAAATTGATCCTGATTTCTCAATTGAACTCTTTTCACTTCATATATATAATAATAGTTTTATGCAGAACCAATAAAATATAATTAAAACATATTATTATATAATAAAAGACAGGAGGTGAGTTCGTGGGGGAGCAACATGTAGCTCATCCTCAATTTTTTTTTATTTTTTCAAGGGCGCCATGTGGGTCTCCAAAAAAAAAAAGATGACACTGAAATCTTTGTAATTTAGAGTCAACCAACAAATTGATTTAAATTCCTAAATCTTCTCCGTCAACAAAAAAAATGAATACACCATCGATTATGCATTTAGTTTTTGATGGTGATGATGATGTTTATGTGTGATTTGTGGCCACGTCACAAACATGGGAGTAAAAAAAATATATTAATTGTGCCACCTAATAAACTGTTGTTGGAGGTCATATTCACTGAAATAGGGAGGGTGGCCCATTTGATGAATGGAATAGATGTTGTAAACGGTTGCAATCGAGATTTGATTCGATCATGAATCATGATGATAACATCTGGTAATAGTAAAAGAAATAATTTGAATTTCTATCTCTTTAATATATAATTAATTAAATTTTAAATCCTGTTATATTCTCTCTAATTAGCTATCTTAATGGAGAGTGCATTGATTGGAAATTTCCATTTTTGGGCTCCGAATCTACAATATCTATAATTATATACATAAGATCCTTTAATATTATAACTCTTCTTAATTATATACATAAGATCCTCTAATATTGATAAAAGACTAAAAGAGGCTATGCCAGTGCAATGTACCTACCAAATAACAACAATTTTTTTTTTTTTATAAAAGGGTAATTGTATTGAAAAGGAAAAGAAAGAATACAAAGAATAGACCTCTAGAACAAGAGGTGAACAAAAAGAAAAAAACAAAAACAGAAGCGACACTACTGAAAAGAGCCACAACAAGCTACCAAGGGAGATTCTAAGATCAGTTACCTGAGATGTTCATAGATCTGAGAAGGGAGCTTAATTGCTGGCTACTAAAAGGTTTGAAAATCTTCTTGAGAGAGATACGTAGATCATCTTGCAGGTTGCCTAGGATCAGGTTAAGAGGAGAATGTTGATTGTTGAAGATAGCTGCATTCCTGGTCTTCCAGAGGTTGTAGAGGACGGACAGGAAGATCGCTGCCATGATAGATTTCCCAGCTGAGTCGTTGCCTCTGAAAGGGAGATCCAGATAGAAGAAGCAGAGCAGGAAGATGGGTGTTGAGCACGGGCTGAGTGGAGCAACCAGCTCCAAAGGGTCTGGGCTACAGAGCAGGAGAAGAATATGTGGCAGACTGAGTCAATACCATTGAAGTAAAGGCTGCATCTTGAGGCTAAGGAGAAGCCAATGTGCTGAAGATATGATTCTGTAGGAGTTTGGTTGAGCATAAGACGTCGGCCAAAGCAGCTGATTCTGGGGAGGGAGATGCCATTCCATATCAGGGAAGGCCACTGGAGAGTGATGCCTCTGGATCTGATTGCATTCCAAGCACTACTTTGGGTGAGTTGTCCATTAGTGGTTGCCTTCCAGGTAAGGAGATCTCTAACAGAAGGGCTGGGAGAGAGGAGGGACGTGGCAAAGGAGAGCAAATTAAGGACTGCAGGAGGCATATTCGATGTGAAGTGCCAAGAACCTGAGTGGAAAAAGGAAGCAAGGCATTGGTCCTACGGGAAAAGCTAGTTAGGGAAGACTACTGAGAGAGGCTTGTCTCCATACCAGATGTCATGCATATGTTGATATCTTTTCCATTGCCAAAGACCCATGCACTACCTTGGTGAATGTAGTGAGCAAGGCGGCGAATTCTTTTCCATATGCAGGAACCGTAGGAAGTGTTGGCTGTATCCCAGATATTCTTGAACTTGAAGTAGCGATTCTTAAACCAAGAGGACCATAGGGAATTCGTAGTGGAGGCTTGCCAACCCAGCTTAATGAGAGATGCATTGTTAACTTCAGAGATGCGTCTAATGCCAAGACCTCCTTCCAGCTTGGGGAGAGTGACCTGAGACCAGTTAACATAATTGATTTTGGAGGAAGTAGCATTGCCTGACCAGAGAAAGTGCCTCATAAGGCGCTCAATATATTTACAGATGGAAGATGGGAGGGGAATGATAGAGGCATTGTGTAAAGGAATACTGGAGAGAACATGTTTGATGAGGATAAGCCGACCTGCAAAAGAAAGTGTTTTGGCTTTCCAAGCTGAAAGTTTAGCATTGATGGAGTCCAGCAGGGGAAGGAAGTGGAGACGCTTCGGAGTGCCAAACACAATGGGGAAGCCCAGATATTTGAGCTGAGCTTGACTCTCTTGAAGACCAAGGATGGAGCATATCCTAGCTTTCCTTCTGTTGCCACATTTGCCAATAAGAAGCTAACTCTTGAGGAGGTTGATGTGCTGGCCAGAAGAGGATTGGTAAATTTCTAGGAGATCTTGAAGGGCTAGTACACCAGAGGTAGTTCCTTTAATAAAGATGATAATATCATCAGCATAAAGAAGGTGGCAAGGGGTGAGGGGGATAGGGGAGGGGGAGGATGGTGCCTTGGGAGTGGAGGTTGTGGAGATGAAGGCTGAGAATTTCTTCTGCAATAATGAATATGTATGGTGATAAGGGATCACCCTGTCTCAGCCCACATGAAGAGCCAAAAAAACCATGAGGATATCGATTGATCAAGACTGAGCATTTGGATGTACAGACACATTCCTTCAAGAGGGAAATCCAGTCTTCAGAGAAATTGAAAAATCCAAGAGTAGAGAAGAGGAAAGACCAATTGAGTTTGTCAAAGGCAATGGAGATATATAGTTTAAGGCAAAGAGATCCTTTACTAATCTTGGATTTGAGTCTTTGAAAGAGCTCAAAGGTAAGGGCTGAGTGATGGTGGATTGATCTGCCATGGATGAAGGCTGCTTGGTGGGAGGAAATCAGGTTGGGAAGAAAGTTAAAGAGCCTAGAAGCAAGGATTTTAGATATGATTTTGTAAGAAAAGTCTAATAGACTGATTGGCCTAAAATCCGCAAAGGTGTTAGGGGAGTTGGGTTTTGGGATAAGAGAAAGAAAGAAAGCATTGGATGCTCTAAGAATTTTTTTAGATTGGAAGAAATGTTGCACTGCTGAGGTAACAGTATTACCTATGACGTTCCAGGTATTAGTGTAAAAAAATCCATTGAAACCATCTGGGCCGGGGGAGCTGTTTTTCTTGAGGGAAAAGACTGTTGTTTTGATTTCAGAATCAGAGGGAACAGAGACTAGAGAGGAGTTCTCAGAGTCTGAAACCTTAGGACTGTCTGACTAGAAGAGGATGGGATGGGGCTGACTAGTATGGGGTTTGAAGAGAGAGGAGTAGAATTGGACAACTTGGTCTTGAATGATGGAGGGGTCATCAGTGAGACTACCATTGATTGAGATGTGTTTGATGCTATTGAAGGAGCCTCTAGCTTTGGCAGAGTGGTGGAAGAATTTTGTGTTCATATCACCCTCTTTTAACCAAGAGATTATGGATCTCTATTTCCAATGGATTTCTTGGGCTTTGAGAGTATCATGAAGATGAAGTTTAGCTTCTAGAAGGTCTTTCCTAAAGGAGTCGGATGGGGAGGAATCCATATTTGTTTGGCATCTCAGGATGGAGGCTTCTGCAGCAATAATGTTCTGGTGAACAAGGCCGTAGGTGTTCTTGCTCCAGGATTTAAGAGCCAGCTTAAGAGCTTTGAGCTTTTGGGCTAGAATAAACTGAGGGTTCCCATCAATGGAAACTTCCCAGCTGGATTTGACCACTTCAAAGAAGGAAGGGTGAAGGAACCATTTGTTTTCAAACTTGAAGGGGGTAGGGGAGAGGTTAGACTTGGTTAGTAAGAGGGGACTGTGATCAGAGGAAAGCCTAGGCAAGTGGTGGACGATTGGGTCTGGAAAGTTAGCTAGTCAATGAGTGTTAACTAGAGCTCTGTCTAATTTGGCAGCTACATAGGATAGGCCTTGCCTATTGTTAGACCAAGTAAATTGACTACCAATTGAGAGGGTGTTAGAAAGGCCAGCTAGCAAGACTGTTGATTGGGATTCTTTGAGAGAGGAGGGGGTTACCTGAAGGCTAAGCTTCTCATTATGGGCAAGAATGGCATTAAAGTCGCCAAGGACGCACCAAGGCAAGGTGGTTGAGGAGGTATGAATAAGGGTTTGCCAGAGGTCTTTTCTATGGGAAGGGTTGGTGGAACCATAAACATCAGTAATGAGGTAGGAGAGGCCTGATGTTTGGTTAAAAAGGAGCATGGTAAGATGTTGAGAGGAAGCATTGGAAAAAGAGGCTGAGAGAAGGTAGGAGGACTTGGAGAAACACTAGAGGTTAAGGGATAAAGGAGAAGGGAAGTTAGAATGGAAGGTGTCAAAACCAAATATAGACAGGCCAAGAGAGTGGGTGGAGGAGAAGGTAGACATTGGTTCAGAGATGAAAATCAGGTCAGGGTGATGGTTACGGACAAGGTTAGCCAAAGCTCTAATGGTAGGGGGGTTAGCAATTCCCCTACAGTTCCAGTAAAGGACCTTTAACATGGATGGGATGGGGGGGGGGGGGGGGGGAGGTGCATTTGCATCTAGACCTCCTAGTGATCGGGCCAGTACCAGGGATAGAGCTGGATTGCTTCCCTTTGCCTATGGGGGGTAGTCTGTGATTGTGTGCCATTGAATTCTTAAGAGACTCGGTCTGAAAGGAATCAGCTAGAGGAGCAGAGGTTGGGGGGGGGGGGTGGAGGTGATAGGGATAACCAGGAGGGGAGGAGCAGGGCTGGAGGTATCTATGGATGGAGATTTGGATTTCTCAAGGATAACAGAGACAACGTCATAAGGTAGATCATTGAGGGAGGGATTGGGGAGAGGAGACTTGGAAGAGGCTTGAGGAATTTTGGCCTTAGAAAGGGATAGCTTGGGAGAGGCCTGAGAGAGATTAGATTGAAAGAGGGGATTAAGCTAGGCAGGAGGAGGAGAGCAAGATGGATTGGGAGCAAAGGTGGTTGAGGAAGCTGGGGTGGCTTGAGGCAAAGTGGCAGAGGCTGAAGGAGGTGGATTGGTGGTTTGAGAGATTGAGCCAAATTGGGCCAGAGGGGATTGAGAGTTGGGCTCGCTAGAAGGAGATTTGTTAGGGTGTGAAGCCATTTGGCAAGAAAGATGAGAGTGCCCGGGTTGGAAACAAAGGGAGCAGGGACAATGCTCATAGGTTAAGGAAATGACCTGCTCACTATCTCCTTGCAGGTCAACTAGAATGGAATGAGGTTTAGGTTTGGAGAGGTCAAGATTAACCAGGACTTTGGCAAAGGTTAGAATCCTTTGGGATGAGGTAATGTCATCAAGCTTAATGGGTTGACCAATGGAGTTGGCAAGGGAGAAAATAATGTGTTGGCTCCAGCAGTGGTAGGGGAGCCCTGAAAGTCTCACCCAGACAGGAGCAAAGGAAGGCCAGATTGATTCATCTTGACCAGGGGACCAGGAGAGGAAGAAAATTTTCCTCCTATCTATGGGCATTGGAGAGAGACCAAGGAGGAAGGATTTATCTGCTGGGGAATTGAGACGAAAAATGAAATTACCTTTGATGGTGAGGGAGACCAGGCAGGGCCTGGAAAGGGCCCAGAGCTTTGCCTTTGCTTCAACCCATTCAAAGGAAGGGTGTTTACCTGCAAATTTTCCAATAACAATAAAAGAGAAAGATTCTTTGCTAGAGGAGAGCATGGATTGGGGGATGGTCAGGGATGGTTGCCCATTAGTCCAGGTGGTAGGGGAATAAAAGGGAAGGTTGTGGGAGGGACTAGGGACGGAGAAGAGGTTGGCGAAGGAGCTAGCGAGCTGGATGGTGGGTTGGTGGAGGGGAGCTGAACTAAACAGGGGAGGGAAGGACGAAGGACCTAGAAACTGTTCTGAAGTGTGGTTAGGAAGAGGTGGGAAACCTATTAAGGGGACTGGGTTAGATAGAGGGAGGGGGAGAGCAAGAACAACTGGGGTATGAGTCACTGAAGAGGGGGGAAAAGGATCTGGGATTCGGCCTAAAGGCTGGGAGATCCAAGGGAGGGTACCTTAAGGAGGAAGAGTGGGCGGGAATAAGGGGGGTTTGAAAGTTTGAGGAAAGAGAGAGACTGTGGGTTTGGGTCTGATTCGAGAGATGGGTAGGAGGAGGGAGAAAAGTGCCAGGGTGAAAAGGAAAAGGGTGCTGACCTGCTAGGGGAGCTGGGAGAGGATGGGCGGGAACTGGTGGGGTTTGAAAAGCTGGCTGGGTTGACTGTCTGAGAAGATGACTGGGAGATGGAGGAGGAAAGATAGGAGGTGGGAGGGGTTGGGGAAGAAGAGGAGGAGGCCGTTGGTGAAAGGGTTGAAAGGGAGGAGTAGGAGGAGAAGAGGCAAGCTCCGGAGACATTGCCCTAGCTCCGGGGAACCGGAAGCAGATGCCCTAGTTCCAGGAAACCAGGCAAAGAGTTTTCCTTGATTTTCCTCCAAAAAAATCAAATAACAACATTTGCTATACAAAGGTCGGATCTATAATAACTACCAACTCCTAGAAGGTTATGGTATGACATTATTGACATATTGATTTATCTTCTCTCATTTAATTAGTTATTTATTTATCTTATAAGTTATAACTTTTTATTTTTATCATTGGTTTGAACATTTTATTAATTTTTTTTGACAAAAATTGTAATTCACAAAGCAATTGTTTGTTTTTATTTTTATTTTTGCCCAGGCTTACCTTTCGAAAAAAATACCCAAAAAAATAGAGGGTTTTCACTATGACGCGAGTGGGCCACTCCACATCTCCAAATCTCAGCCCAAACACATCTCCTTCCTTGCTCCCATCCTATCCTAAATTTTATTATTAGTTTTAATCCTTTCTTAATGACCAACGAATTATCTCAATGCCGTTCCATTTTAGCATACTAATCAAATCCTCATCTAAGATCTAGTCTCTCCTCCCTAAATCTCTCCATTATGGTTTCCATTAAACCTACATTTCAAATCTAATTTTAATCTTTTCATTCCTTATCTCCAAAAGTTAGTTGGCTGGAAAAATCCTCCATAAAATCTACCACTCTCTCTTTTTCAGATTCGAATTCCAAAAATTTACTATCAAGAGTCTCTCCATAACTACAATAGCATAAAGATCGATCCATCTAAGTATGATTTAATTTGGCTGATGTGGAAATGGATGCATGCAAAAGGGCCTGGAATTACTCACTTAAGGATGTTCCCATCATGTAATGGTATGGGTAGCCCACGCATTTTTTAGATCTTAATCGATTGTGCATCCATCTAATACAAAAAAGAAATTTTAGGAGACACTCTCCCCAGTTTGCATCCATATGTGGGCTAGATTTAGAATTAAAACATTACTCCATTTATAATTTATAGTCACTCCCACCCTCAATTTGATCACATGAAAATATGTTTTTCTTTTTCATTTTTCATTTTTCTATTTTCCTTTTTTTTAATCTTCTCCAACTCCCCTAAAATTCCTCCCATTCAATTTTAAACTTTCCTTTAATCAATCAATCTGTATCCCTTGCCCATCAAATCATTGTAATTTAGAGTCAACCAATTAATTGATTTAAATTCCTAAATCTTCTCCGTCAATCAATCTTTGAGATCAATAACATAATTTAAGCCGATCCACTTTCAATGCACAACCAGAGATCAAGACATGCTCTTTCGTGTTGACCAAAATCTTCTTCGATCCGATCCTAAAGGTGATCTTAGGGGTCGTTTGTCTTTTACACGTGGGATATGTAAATACAAATTACACATGTAAATGATGAATATTCAAATTTAAGCATGTAACGTTTACACATGTGTTTCTTTTTACCACATTTCTCTAATAACACTATTTTCGCATCATTTACATATGTGATTCATTTTTCTATGTTCGTTTCAATGATATGTGTATACGTATTAAACGATTTTGTAAATGATACTTATTAATCATTAAATTATAATCTACTATAATGATATGAAAATGAGATAAAAAAAAAGTCTGATTTATATCAAAGTTTTCATTTGCATTTTAAATCCTTAAAAAAGAACATGTTTTTCAACATGAAATATACTTTTCAAAAATAGATATTTCTATCAAAGATCACCTTTAAAAAAATGCATTCCAACATGTTTGGTTAATGAAATAAGAGTTTATAGTCTGATGGTTAAGAAAAATAGGATTATTATTAATATTTCTATTAATTAATATTTAGTTTAATATTATCTTAATTCATTATTCAATTTGCATAAAACTTAACCCATGCATGCATCTCACCGGCTTTATGTAAATAGATTTTTTTTTTGTATAGCAAGGCAATAGAGAAAAATAGAGATGTTACTTTCATAAAAGGGAATGAGATGTACGAAGGATTTTCATTCATATATTTCATCTTTTATTATTATTTTTCAAATACGTTAAAGGGGGGTTTCGAACCCAGAACCTCTTTGATGGAAACTGCCCGAAAGTCAAACCGTCCGCCTCCAACGGATATTCTTTGAAATCACATTTGTTTTGGTATTCTCTTTTCCCACCTGAACAGGTGTTCGAATCTTGGTGTGAAAATGGTCTCATTTCTACACCATTTACACACAAGATCTGTAAATACTTGCAGACAAACATTACTAATTCGTAAATATTACGCATATTCACCATTTACATATGTAAATGAGTGTAGACAAACGACCCCTTAGGGAGCACAGTGACCATGAAGTGGCATATGCGCAGCGCTGCCACCTCACTACTAGAAAAAAAGGTTTTTATATCGGTTGCAAAAACTGCCCTATATCGGTTTTTCATATAACTGATATAATATCTTCAGTCAAGGTTTTCTATATCGATCAATTTTTTTTTATATCGGTTACACAGGAACCGACATAATAATCTTTATATATAATATCGGTTACAAAAATATGTGATATTAATTGCAATCTTTTATATCGGTTATTATAAAACCGATATTATATACACATATTTTATATCGGTTGTATACATATATTTTATATCGGTTATTATAAAACCGATATGATATACACATATTTTATATCGGTTGTATACACATATTTTATATCGGTTATTATGGAACCGATATTATATATACATATTTTATATCGGTTATTATGGAACCGATATTATATATACATATTTTATATCGGTTATTATGAAATCGATATTATATACCCAATGATTTTACATCGGTCTTCAAATCCCTTAATCCCTCCCTTTTCAACACGTCCTGCGGCTAACCGCCAGTTCACATGCAGCTAACCGCTAGTGCACCTGCGGCTAACCGTCAGTTATATATACATATTTTATATCGGTTATTATGAAACCGATATTATATACCCAATGATTTTACATCGGTCTTCAAATCCATTAATCCTCCGCGCGGGCTCACTCCTTTTTTCCCTCTTTTTTTTTTCCTTCCCTCCCTTCTTTTTCTTTCTCCATCATTCCTTCTTTCCTCTCACTCTCGCTCTCTTCTCTCCTCACTCTTGCCTCTCTTCCCAGCGCCTGTCTCCCTCCAAAAACCCCTTTCCTCTCACTCTCGCTCTCTCTGCTCTTCTCTCACTCTCGCTTTCTCTACTTGATCTCTCTCTGCTCTCCCTGTCTCTCTCGCTCACTCTCGTTCTCCGGAGAAGAAAGAAGACGACGACGACGACGACGAAGAGGAAGAAGCTGCTCTTCCAGCGCTGCGCAGGTGCCAGGTACATCACGTTCTTTCCTTTCTTTTTGTTTCGTTTCTTTCTTTCCCTTTTCTTCTGCGGCTACTGTTTTCTGTTCTCTCTCTCTCCATTTTTTTTTCTCACGATCTCTGCTGCTGTTTTTCTTGCTGCTGTTTTGTATTTTTTTTCCCTGCTGTTTTTCTTTCCCTGCTGTGTTTCTGCTATTTTTTTTCCTTGCTGTGTTTCTTCACAATGTTGTTTTTTCCCTGCTGTTTCGTGCTACTGTTTTTTTTCCCTGCTGTGCTGCTGTTTTCTTTCTATTGCTGCTGTTCTTTTTGTTTTTTTGCTCTGCTGCTACATTTTTTCTTTTCTGATGTTTCTTGTGCTGCTGCTGTTTCTTTTTTTTTGTTATGCTGCTACATTCTTTTTTTTTTTGTGATCTCTGCGTCTGGTCTTGACAGTGTTCTTGCTGCTGGTTTTTTTTCGTGCATTGTGTTCTTTCTATTGTTGCTGCTACATTCTGTTTTTTTTTTCGTGCATCCTTCAGTTTCTGCTGCTGCGTCTGGTCTTGACAGTTTCGTGCATCCTTCAGTTTCTACTGCTGCTCCCTATATTTGTAACTTCATTATAGGCTCTTTATTTTTTTGGTTCATGAGGATGGATTGGACATGGATTGGTTTAGGTAGGATGAAGATATTCATATCATGAATCTGTTTGAGGGATTGCCTATCTCATGCATTTCTATCTTAATAAGTAAATATTTTCTTTTAACTGCGATATTGTTAGTTAGGTTTATGCTCAATCTGAATGATCATGTAGTTTCAAAAATAAAGGCTGAGACACAGAAAGCTCATGCTGAGATGGTAGAAGCAAAGGATATGGTTCCTAAGAGTATGTTCTAGCTTCTTTGTCTTGAGATGCTTGGCTTATTTACTATAAGTGTGACGTTTCATATCATAACCAATGGGTTTACACAATATATTCCACCCTTGTGCAGTTGAAGCCAGAGACATAATCCAATGTCCTGACTACATCATATTTGCAATGAAAGAAGTCCTTTTTATGTAGTATGAATATTGTTTTGTGCTGACTATTTGGTCGGACGTAGATTTTCTTGTTCAATATCTTTGTTGAGATTTTCTTTAAGCTTCTATAATGACGTAAAGCAACAGCAAAGAAATTGAGGTTAAAAGGTAACTTATAAGGAACTCAGGAACTAGATTTTAGTTTAACACATAACCTTTGTCTCCACATCTTTTGTGAAATTGCATTAGGGTGATCATATATGACATGAGCTTGATTAATGTGGTGTGGATTGTTTTTAAGTAATGAATTCCATGAAATTAATGATTTTTAAGATGATGCAGAGCACTGCTTTCACATACTTTTGATCTCAAACTAAAGGACATTTTCTACATATATGGGTATATACAAATGGTGTTAGGATTCTATCTTTTCTAAGGCTTGAAGCCTTGTTTTATTAAATCAGAAACTAAAGGTTCCTAGTTTGGCTGCATATGAAAGTAAATAAAAAAAGGGTGAAGGGTGTTTCGAAAATCCCTCTCATGGTGAGCTCATTCATCTGTATCAAAACTGCAATATGACATACTTAATGTTGATAAGACTATTATTGTCACCAACTTCTGAAACATCTAGATTATTATACGGGAAATGGGGTATTATTAAATTGTAAAGTCAATGCACAATTCTGATATGAGGCACTCTAGCCCAAAAGAAAATCAAGGGTTTTTAATTAATGGTAAAAATGTAGTGAAAGGAAAGCTTAACATGCTTCTCTTTCTATCCAATTTCTCATAACATAATTGATGTACCTGTGTATATAATTCTGTACTGTTAGTGTCTTTTATAACTAATAATTGTTTGTTTTCTATTTTTTTTTTTTGGCAACTCCATTGCCTGATTGTGAACTATTGTTGTGGAGAAACAAAGATTAGATGATGTCAGGACAGAGCCTCTTCTTTTGGATCAAAATGGTCGAGCATATTGGTAACTGAGGAGCCATTCTGATGGATCACATATTTTGCTTCAAGGTTCTTAATTTCTGAATTATCTTCTCTTTTAATAAATGAGATTGAAATTCTGGAGCCCCGATATTGCTTCACTTACTATTATTATTTTCACCATTGTTATGCTTCTTTACAGATATTGGGAACCAGGATTTGGTAACACCTCAAGACAAGTGGTTTATCTATGATGATGAACAAGAAAAAGTTGTTCAGAATTATATTTCTACTACAAGGTGGGTGGAAAGTTGATCCAATACTAATTTATGGTTCAGACTACGTGCCTGAAACTCTTTTTTTTTTTTTTTTTTTGGGATTTTGTGGGATTTCGTTTGGACAAGTTGGTTGAGATTTTTTTTTTAGACAAGTTGGTTTCAAGGTTTGATTTTTGTTCTTGATCAGTAGAGATGAAGATTAATTTGATTTTACTTGGTGAGCCTAGCCGCTTCCAAGTTAAAGGCTAGCCTCCAACTTGGTTCGGCTAGCCGCCTCCAAGTTGAAGGCTAGCCTCTAGAAGTTGGAGGCTAGCCTCCAAAAGTTGAAGGCTAGCCTCCAGCATTTACAACTGCCAGAAATGTTAAAATATAACCATTAAGTTTAATTATATTTTTTAATAAATATGATTTTTAATTTCTTAATGGTATTAGTTCCATGGTTCTGAAAATGCATCCCTGCTTACTTTTATCCCATGATTATTTCACATCTTTGATTGTCGCAAAACTGTTGTTTAGCAACACATCCCTATACTTCATAACATTCTTTCCATCTAATGCCTGATGGTGATCACAATTCACATCCAACATCACTCTCACATGCTTCTCTCCTGAATCCTGTGATCTGGTTATAATCTTACTGATGGATATGGTGCATGTAAGTGAGTACTGAATCATAAATTGGATTATTCAAGTCATGTCAATTAAGCATGTTGTTATGCTTATATCTTCTTATCTAACATCTAAATCAAAAAGTGGTCAAAATGACTTTTGTGCATCAGTGAGAGAGATTGATTTTTGGTTTTGGAATCAGCTCGATCTGACTTCAGGTTTTGAAGTTATGAATTTTCTACTGGAGACAACTCTGCTTCACTCAGGTTGTTGTTTTTCTGTGACCAGTCTACTTCAAGGTGATTTTACACTACTTTACATTCAATCTGGGTTAAATCTCAAAACATTAAAGTTGTATCCCTCTGATAAATCTTTCGTTTGGATCAAGAATCATGTTGTTTCGAGTTTAGAAGAGGAAGTTATGAATTTTCTACTGGAGACAACTCTGCTTCACTCAGGTTGCTGTTTTTCTGTGACCAGTCAGCTTCAAGGTGATTTTACACTACTTTCCATTCAATATGGGTTAAATCTCAAAACATGAAAGTTGTAACCCTCTGATAAATCTTTCATTTGGATCAAGAATCATGTTGTTTCGAGTTCATAAAACGAAGTTATGAATTTTCTACTGGAGACAAATTCTGCCATTGTAAGTAGACTACAGACAAATTCTGCCATTCTACTGAAGTTATGAATTTTCATTTGGAAGTTATGTTTTTATACTGAAATCCATTTCCATGTTGATGCCATTGTAGTAGTCTACTTATATGTGGGATTGGAACCCATCATATTTGTGAGCTATAATTCAAAGAAAGACCATTGCTAGGAGGAGACAGACAAGTCCCTCGAATTCTCAGGAGATATTTGTTTCATAATGTTTTGATTCGTGGATGGAACCCATCATGTTAGTGAACTGTAATTCTATTTAAACACAAGATTTAGATAAATCTTGCAATGTTGGCTCTGTATATGTTGCTAGAATTTTTCTAAGATTCCTTCTACTTCTAAGATGTTTATTTTCACTCTATAAATTTGCAGCTGCTTATAAACTTGTACGTTGATAATTGATGTTTTCATGACGCTCTTATTCCAAATTAATCTGGTAAGATGTTATTGTGCAAGTGGTGAAGCCACTGCTGATTAATGCAGAGGAGATGAGAATGTCAGCATGATGTTGATTATTTGGAAGGTTGATGGATGAGGCCAAGGCTGTAGGATGATAACAACTTAAATTTATTTTGTTTTGGTATTCAGCTCTCTCCCATTCTCTAAGCATACATTGCATGGATTTTTTTGCAGGGAGTTAAACTTCTTGTTTCCTCAGTCTGCAACTAAAGTTTTTCCATACTTTGTCTTAAAATTCTTATAGGACTTGTAAGTGCTTTTAAATTATCTATTTAATGGACTACATCTTTACTTTTTCCACTCCTATGAAATGAGGCTGACTTTTTCCTTTTTTTCTATATTACTGATATTGGTTGCAGGAGCGCTTCCATGGTCTTGATTGTTTCCTTGCAGGTGAGTTCGATAAATGAATTTTAACTCTTTTTCCTTGCATGTATTTTAATATCATATAATTGGTTTTTTTTTGGGATATGTTGTAGTGTCTTGCTTTTGCCCTTCTAGTAGAAGTTTATATTGTGAGTCCTAAATGCTTAGATTTTTATTTTTTTTTGTCAATGTAGTTTTTGATTGGTCTGCAAGTTGAATGCTTCCATCGTAGATAATTTTTGTGAGTGTTTTACTTTTTGAAGAAATGAGTTACTAAAAGGGGCTTTTGGCAATCCATGTTGTAATATTAATTTCTCTTGTTCCTTAGTGTGCTTTTTAAGTGGTTAGAGGTCTGGTCCTCTAGGGTAACATGGATATGGCATTCATGCACAGTAAGGGGTCCTAGAGACACTCTTCTCACACAACACACTCATCTTGGAGCTAATGAAGCTCTGGGATTTTCCTAAATCTACTACATGAGTGTTTGGAAGAAGAATTGAGAGCTTAGATATGTTGGGAAGAAAATAGCATGCAAAAGCTCTCTCAAAAGAGTCCACTGGAAAAGAGAAAGAAGCTCCAGATTTATAGAAAACATCCAACGGCTATATTGGCGGCTAGCCCTTTTAGACCAGCGGCTAGCCGCTTTCAAATAACGGTCAGAAGATTCAAATCAGGATGGCTCACGGCTAGCCGCAGGAAAAGTTGGGGGCTAGCCATGAGGCAACCGCAGGGGTGACCGCAAGATGGTTTTGAAAAAACTGGTCTCTGAAAATCAAACCGTAATCCCACGGTTAGCACTGCGGCTAGCCGTAGGTGCACTGGCGGTTAGCCACAAGAAGCACAGAAAATCATCCTGAAAAAAAAATGCTTACTGGAAAGCTGACTGTGGGTCTGGCGGCTAGCCCCCTTGCAAAGGGCGGCTAGCCCCTTACGGTCACCTGACCCTTTCTAGAAGGACTATTTATAAAAAAAATGCATATATAATATTATATCGGTTACAGAACAAACGATATAATACAATCCCAAAAAACCGATATTATAAATAAGTTTTATATCGGTTTCACTCTTTTTTATATCGATTTTATAGTAATGTATGCTATAATTTTAGTTTCAAAACACATCAGTTCTCAAAAAACCGATATTATAAATATTTTTTATATCGGTTTCACTTTTTTTATATCGGTTTTACAGTAATATGTGTTATAATTTCAGGTTTAAAAGACATCAGTTGTCCAAAAACAGATATAAGATAATACACATATTATATCGGTTACAGTTATTTATTATATCGGGGGTACGTATATCGGTTTGAAGTTTACTGAAAAACCGATATAATAGGTCTTTTATATCGGTTTTTAGCCGATATAAAAACCCTTTTTTCTAGTAGTGCCTACACTGAAATCTGGATATCATGAGGGGCTTAGTGCGACAACAGGCAAAAAATTAGTTGAGGAAGCAAAGGAGTGCGCATGATATCGGCCCCAAGAACCACATGCTAAACGTCTACACAGGGAGGCTTGGGTTGTCCAAGTTTGTAGCTGTGAGTTAACACTGTGAACAACATAACTCCCCCATGAGAATACTTACTTGGATACCCAATCATACCCATAAAATCTAAAAGTTTTCACGTAATTTTAAGTTTCAAATAAAACCAATTTCTTTTTCTAAATTTCCTCTCATGATCCCATCAGTGTGAGCTTAGTAATTTTATTTTCTACTTCTGATATCAAACTTTGTGACAATTATTAAACAAGTGTAAATTTGAAACTTGGTGCAATTTTTTTTACATTGAAACAAATGTGTGTTTATCTTTTCATTGATACAGTATAATTGATGCATGGATATATGTTTTAAATAGTCAATGAAATGAATACTACTATTTAAAATATTAATAATTCTTTAAACAAGGCGTTGGGCGTAGGCCTTCAAGCGCTAGTATTAAAGAAAAAATAGAAGGGTTGAAACACATAAAGAAAAAACAATATCAAACACAAAAGCTGAGAGAGAGAAACCCAAAAGCTGAGAGAGAGAGAGAGAATCTGTTAAATGTATACATGGGTTATACTCTCTTTTTTTTTATCTTTTCCTTTTAGTATGAAAATGGAGATATTTTAGGGGATTTCAAAGAGAAATTTTAGTGATTTGAGATTTTTGTGGATTAAGAGAGAGTAGCATGTTTGGGAGGTCTAATTTTTTCCTTTATTTCACTATTTCTCTAAAATAGATAGAGGTTTGGAAAAAGAAAGTGTTTGGCACCACCTTTCAGCCTCCACCCATTTTATTGCCTCTACTTTCCACAGCCTCCTTGATGAGGTAGTTGAGAAATAAGGGGAAAAAATTAAGAGGTGGCGCTAAGTCTTTTGTGCATAATCACGCCTAGTCCATTTTTTTTCTCCCCAAGTTTGAGAAGGCCAATCAAGATCCAAACCGTTGAAAATGTCCACTAGGTCATACACGGCTATGTATCCAAATTTCGGCTGTTGAATCATCACCAATCTCGAGATATGTGCAAAAGACCGTAAGCCATTAGATATAATTTGTTATGATCTGTGAGCCCCAAACACAAGATCAAAATCGTTGGATATGTTTGGAAGGCTAAAATTGGCTGTGGTCAAATTATTAACACATAATACCTTGTGAATCTCAAGATATGTGTAAAACAAAAATAACCATTGATGTATTATTCTCAATATTGCATTTGTCAATGAGCAGTAACCTATTTCAATTTTTTTTAATTATTTAGAGGCATATAAAATAAGATCTAAACAGTTAGTAATGTTCACAATATCAAACATGACCGTGAGACCAAAGTTCACCCGTTTGATCATCAACAATCTCTAGTGTTTAAAAACCAATGTGACCAGAATCAGAATCTTAGTCAATTTTCTTACCAAAACTAGGGCACTAGCAACATAAACAGATGAAAGTTAATCCAATCCGGTATAAATGGGTCAAAATATGTAGTTGTACTAGTTGCCCACCATTTAGTGCAGTGGCGGCTCTAGGAATTCGAGTCAATGGGGTTAACAAAAGACTTATCTTCCGAAAATCGAATAAATTTGTTTTCCCATTCACCAACATCTGTCATCTACTTTCGATAATCCGACAAATATAATATAAAATTCTCAAATAATCTATTTCTGATAATCCAACAAAGATAATGTTGAATTTAAAAAAAAAAAAAGGAGAAATTTTAATACATTGTCACTAATAGTTCTTAATGCAAATGCATAAACCCCTACAGCTGCCCACAACAGGTTTTCATGTGTTGAAATCGCTGCATAATAGCTTCATTATTAACACTAGCAACCACATCATTTTCAATATATGTGACCAAACAGTCTTTCATCCATTGAGCTCTCATTCGGTTATGCAACATGTTATTTATGTACTTCATTCCTGAAAAAGCTCTTTCTACTATTGCAGTTGCTACTGGTAAAATCAACGTCAATTTTAGAAGTAAATAAACCAATTGGTATACATATCATTCTTTGCCTCCACTAATTTTCTAGCAATGTCAACAATTCCTTTAAGTTCTAAAAACTCATTGCTAGAGCGCATGTCAGCAATGTGGGCCCATTAATCTTTTATTTATTTTGGTAGGTAGTTGGCCAATTAACTTAGGCGGTGAGTATTTTATGACGACTTTCGTTCACTACTACATCAACAAAGAAAAGGTGTAAAGTTAGCTAATGTGGGGTGAAACTCTTAAATTGAGTAGGGTCAAAAGCTTCCTATAAATTCAATTCATGACATAAAAAAATTTATTTTTTAAAATATTTTTTGGGATCTCAGTGGGGTCAATTGATCCCACTAAGATAAATGTGGAGCCGCCCATAATGTGGGATGAAACTCTTAAATTGAGTAGGGTCAAAAACTTCCTATAAGTTCAAATCATGACATAAAAAAAATTATTTTTTAAAATATTTTTTCGGATCTCAGTGGGGTTAATTGACCCCACTGAGATCAATGTGGAGCCGACCATGATTTAGTGATTGTAAAACGCTATGTCTAATTTAACTTCTTTTTATGGGTAAAAGGATGTTTAATTAAAATTAAGATATTTGGAAGCTATACTTAAACTGCCACACCCCAGGGTCCAGGCGCCTTGAATCCCGAGATGTGAATGGAAAGTATCTAAATGACATTATAAATCAAATAGCTAGCATAGTCAATTATAAATCTCATATAATCAATACACCAAGAGCAAAAGTCCTATTTTCAATTTCAATAGTAATTATTATAACATGTTTTACAAAAAAAAAAAAGCTAATACAATTTTAAGTCAGCCAAGACCGATCTATAAAAAGTAAATGAGCAAAACTATTAGATTGGCTCTCATGTGAAACAGTGAACCGTCTCTAGGGACATCATCTGCACATCCTCTACTGAGCCCCCGCGATGGAAGGATGATTGCCTGACCCTTTACGCTAGGGGATCAGCGGCTTGTCACTTACGAGCACCAAAAATAATATTAGGCTTATGAAACCAAGCAAATAAACAAGTATAGATAACATAACATGTAAGAGTACTTTTAAAAGTGTTATTAAAGACATAATTGTACATGCAAGTTAGTAACATCTCAATAATACAAAAGCATAGAGCTGACATGCAACACAAAATGGCAATATGTGCAAATTAAATAATAAAACATAACATAAGCATATATATATATATGTATGAATTGTTAGGAAAATTGTATGGCCCAACTGTCATTGGGCCCACGCCAGATCGAGCTCGGCGGTGTGCCGTGGATGAACTCCCAGCAAGTCTTAATCTGGTTGAGTCAGATAAGGATCAAACTCTTGGTTGTAGAGTTTGGATTAGGATCAAACTCTTGGTTGGCAAATTCCCACACTGGTCGGGAGATGTAGGATTCCAGGAAGAGTAGAGTCCGTAGTAGAGTTTGTAGTGGTCGTGACTCCTAAGAATTGCTCTATATAAGGGAGATAAGACACATTGCTTGATTATCCAGTACATCTTAGAGCATTCACAGCGAGTTTGCAAATCTACTCCACACCGTAATGCACAAGAGTCTCAGCAAGTTCGGTTCCAGCACCCATCTGGGACTATCTTTCGTAAATAGTATGATATTTGTAACAGAAGATGATAAAGAAACCTCTCATGCATGACATATGTAATCTCTCCATCAAAATAGTAAAGGATGAGCATCTACCAAGCAATGGGTCACCATTTCCCCAACATTGTACAAGAATCACCACTAGACTGCCAACGTAGAAACCATGATATACTCTTCAAATATAAACAAGATCGATGTTCGTTTACAGATGCTGCATACACGAATAATTTAACACATAGGGTACAGCTCGATGTAGCGGACAACAATATTACAATCAAAAAGTCTACTTGGACAAACTTTTTTGGCCAGAATTTGGCCAACCCATATGGTTTGCATTGAATATCATAGTGATATTCAATGCAAACCATATGGGTTGGCCAAATTCTGGCCAAAAAAGTTTGTCCAAGTAGCATTACTCACAATACTCTTTACAATACTTAAAGTGAGTGAAATGGAATAAGAAAGTACCTAGCAATCCATCAAGAACTACATGTTATCAATACTATAGCTATCCAATCCATCTAAACCATAACAAATCCATTATATATTAATATTAAAAGCCATCCATCATGTACATAAACGTATCCAGGTCTTGTCTAAGCCCACAACCCTCCATCAATACCATTAATGTCCTCAGTAGTATTAAAACCATCCCAACCATCAACGTACACCTTCAAAACCAGCAATTAAAGCCACCAATGCCATCAATCTCAATTCCAATGCACCTATTGCACCCAGCGTCTGCATATCTAGATATCTCAGTATCCGAAGATACCTACCATGCTCGATATAAAATAAGCTATAATCGTCCCATTAACAATCGATATAAAATAATGTCACGACCCGGGCCTGAATTACGATAACCCCGAGCCGTGAGCCCATACTTACTCCCGTAAACTCCGATTTAACCGAAGTTAAAACGGAATCCACAAGGGATAACATCCTCAATAAACCTGTCAAATACACAATATTGCGGAAACATATATATTTGACAATATCAATTCAATTTACATGTATACAAAAAGAATCGAGTCCTTATACATGTATCATTCCCATCATTTTCTTGTCAATCGGTATGTACCCAAAACACCATGTAGTAACAATTAAATTACATCTCAAATGATTAAACAAATAACTTCTCAAAACGTTTATCAAAATGTGATAATTCTTTTTCGCACTCGAATACCCATATCAAATGGTACTCCGTCTGTTCCATTCGTTCAATCCTCCTGGAGGAACCGGAGTAGTCTCCTCCACTGGCGCCGGGGGCGCTGCTGCATCGGCAGGGGCAAACGAGCCTGTGATGTCATCAATAACACTAATGAACACGACGGTTCAACAATGTATAAACAGATCTTGTAATAGCACACGATAATACATATACTGAATTCATTAAATTTATCTGGTAACAATTACCATTCTAGACAAATCTAGATAATTCCTACAATGACAATAGGTAAACATAAGAGTTGATCAATAGACATTTACAAGATAGTCACTATCATAGCTTTCATTCATTCATTTTGTTTCATTTACCGTCTTTCCTCAAAGGAAGGATTCATCTTCCGAATGGAAGGCGTCAATCAATATCCATAGATATGATCGGAATATGTGGGACTTACTAGTGTCCGGGCCAGGGACAACTAGCATCACCACGGAGCTCCGGAACGGCCCCAAATCCATCTACTGCAGTAGGATTATTCATTTCATTGTTACCTTTAGTAACTGTTCATTTATTAATTCATTCATTTATTGTATTGTTCAATTCAGCTCAGTAACGAGCTTAAGGAATTACTAAGTAGTGTCAGACTCGGAAATCGCACCATAGCTATTAACTCTATCCAAGTTCATGATCAAATTTCTAAACCAAACAAATGGGTGAAACGCTTGTTATTTAATGTACGTGTTATTCTTGATGAATATCACTTTGATAGTAGTTTCTACATTCAAATAACCCTAGCTAACACCTATGCAGGTTTAGATAACACATTTGAAGAATTAATACTTAATTCGTTACCATTCTTTTCTTTTAATTTCCTTAATCTTGATAATCTTAGATTAGAGCATAATTAGTTCTAACACTAATTTATAGATCACTAAGACTCATAGAAAGCATAATTGGCTCCAAAAAGGACCAATTTCAACGGTCCGATCGATTGGCCCGAAAAACCTCTCAGTTAAATGACTGTCCGATCGATCAGTCTATATGTCCGATCAATCGGACCTGGGACGAGTTGCAGATCCGAAAACCTGATTTTTCTCCCCTTTCCTTTATTTTCTTTCATACATTCAAATCATTCCCTACCTACAAGAAAATGGAACTTCATGTTCCCTTTTTATACATCATCACTATCCATTTCAATCAATCCATAAATAAATTTCCAAAACTTAATGGAAAATACATGAACTCCAAATCGATGGAAAACTTAATGAACTTTTACAATGATTAACACTAATCACAAGCAAATGTTTATACTTGCCTTTCTTGAAGTTTAGTTAACTCAAAGCCCTTTGTTTAGCTTGCTTTTGAGATGAAAAACCCTCAAATGAAATCCTAATTCCAAGAAAACATGAAATACACAAATCTATAAGTTATTTGTGCTACACACTACCTCCATCTACTCAATAGAACTTGGAAATCATAGGATAAGACCAACTACTCACTTGTGGTCCCAAGCAAAGAGATTTTGAGTTCTCTTTCAAGCTCTATCACTTCAAAAATGGAGGGATGACTTGAGGAGGAAGATGAAGATGGAGCTTTTTCTCTCATGGTCACTCAAACCACTCCTAATCTCACTCTTGATGAAGAGGAATGGAAGAGAAGGGAGGAGATGAAGATGAGTCTAGGGTTGTTGGAATGAAATGAATGAACGACTCATTTCATTCTAATATAAGAACACTTCACACTAAAACCCCCTCCTATTAATCTTTATTACATTTTGAGTCAAATGAAGCCTCACTTGGTCCATTTGAGGTCAAATGGGATCGCGTCTATTATGAAAGTTAATGTACTATTCAAGTTACACACGTTGGTATCAAAAATTCCGGTATTCGATGAAATACGCGAAAACCCGTATTTACGAAAAAGTCCTTGACCTAACATGTTTAAGTCTAAACTTATCTTAATCAATTCAATTCCATCTCAACCCATTCCGTTATGCTTAATGCATCATTTGAGACTATCTTGTCTCTTTGGTCATTAACCTTCATTAATCCAATCATTCATGCTTAATTAGCATTAATCCCGATTAATTAGCCTTAATTGTGATTAGTTTGGGTTGGGGCGTAACAAATAAGGTATAACTATCTCATTAACAAAGGAGATAAAGACATATTAGGGGTATGCAAGTGTATATCCGCACCAGTCCACTTACCCAATGGCGTCTTGAGTTGCCGTCCATGTGTACGGTAGTATAATCTTGAGCTCTACATAATTATACCCTTGACTTGTATTGCTTAATTATGCTTACTTCTAGTTGACCAGGATCCCACCAAGCAAGGCATATCAATAAATAGAGAGGATTTCTTACACTTATTTAGCAGGGGTCAATTACAAGGTCCAAATCCTACCAAACCCTAAACCAAAAGATTAAACAAGGTGCAGGTCCAATTACAGTCTTAGATCCAAGGCTCGGTAGGTAATAGGGCATGTCGTACTCATACTATACAAGGTTATAGTAATTGTTACCATGCTCACTCGTCAATAAGAACTATAGTAATCCTTTCTCAAGTAATTGATTCTCCCTTTGGGAGTGAATACAACCAACCATGAACCAACCCAAAGGTTTTAAATTAATTTTGGGTGTTGTCTGCATAATCATGGTACCCTGATAGTCGAGGGCACCTGAAGGTCACACGAACATCATCCCCATTACTTGGCTTGCCTTTCGCATCTTACTACAAGATTATTGTAAGCAAGGTCTGACCACACACTTTCATTTGTGCAAAGTCCAATATTTATAGGGTAGGAATTAGATTTGAGGGTCTCAAGCATGGCTCAAAGATCAAAAGGTGCAAATTGTAAAAAAATAGAAGACACATGCTTACAATTAGTTGTGAGGCTCTAACATCTAGCCGTGAGTGTACTACGGTTAACATCACTGCTCACCGTGGATAGCTCTACGGCTAGCCGTGAGGTGGTCAAAGAATAAAACAATAAATTTGCACAATTCTGGAAAAGCGACCATAATACATTCACGGTTAGCTTAATTACTAGGAGCCTATGGTTAGCCGTAAAAGAGCCACGTGTCGTTGTAGAATCCCAAAAGCTATAGGTGGATATTGATGTCGATACAAAGCAATGGAATTGATCTCCCCTTCCATCTAAATATCAAAGATAGAGCATTCCAAGCCACCATTCATCATCAAGATACCTAAATCTAAGCCTTCAGTTACAAAGGCTTGGATATTGGGGTCTTAGGGCAATTACACCAAGTCCAAGGGGAAATCCTTGCAAAAGTCAAGGGAACTGCTACAAAGGTTATGAAATCCATAAGATAGCACTTGCATACGCCTAAAATCTGAGAATTCATTCACTATAAAACCCTCAAAATCACACAAGAATTTCCATCATCAAAGCCATATAGTATCATATCCATGCACGATAATCATTACTAAAGCTATCAACATCAAGACTCATATGTAATAGCCTACATGACGCAATGTAATCTACATACGTCAAATTGCCTTGATATGGAAATTGGGGGAAAATATTTTAAAAGCTGTAAGTGCAAAAAATCTCGCGGACTTACTCAGATGAATGTATGAGGTTTGTGGAGCTGTTGGAAGCTTTTGGGAGAAGGATCAGACGCCTGAAACTTGGAAAGGAGAGGAGAAGCAACGGTCAGGGACCCTGGCTACTGTCAACACAAGGCCCTCTGACGCCTGAGTTAGTGCAGTCACTGAACAAAGGGTGAAGTGACGTAGAGAAGAAGAGAGAGAGATTGAGTAAGGGGGGTCCTTGTGTATCTCAACCTCCATGTATTGTGTATGAGCATCAAAACATACATCTGGGTTTTACCTCTTGTCTGTATATATGTAGGGAAAAGTCCAATCGGAAGCTTCCTTAGTGGAGGTAGGTGAAAAGGGGATGCCCCATCTGCCCATACCTCGATCTCTGGTGGATGTGATCGTTCGGCGCCCATCCTATCTGTCAGTTTGTACTGCAGTGTGGTTGTCTTGTCATCTGACACTGCTACCTAGATGGAGCACTTGGCCGAGGTGAGCTGTCTGACCGAGGTGAGCTATCTGGCCGAGGTGATCTGTCTGACCGAGGTGAGCTATCTAGCCGATTCTGACTCCGGGATCCTAATTTCGCCTAGTATCGTTAGGGCGAGATAGGTTGAGCCGAGGTGCCGAGCTGGTACTCTTACCGGAGCTGAGCACGGTTTTGGTATTGTGAAATTATTCCCACACAATAGCCCCCCAACTTTTGACTTCTTAGAGTTCTAACTCTTTGAAGTCGGGAGCTATTAAGATGAGAGGGCTTTCTGAATATTGAGTTTGGAGCTCAGATTATATCTTGGTGTCGGTTGCTGACGTGCGATCTTTCTGGTTGAAATTGCTGGTGATGCCACCGAGCTGAAACTGTTTAACGAGATGGTGCTGCTAGCGAGGCTGATGGTAGAGGACCGTGCCGCCGAGGATGATCGTAGAGGATCGTGCCGCCGAGGATGACGGTAGATGACCGTGCCACCGAGGCCGACGGTAGAGGATCGTGCCGCCGAGCTGAAACTGTAACCGAGCTGGAGCTGTCCGACCTGGTGCTGCTAGCCAGGCTGGTGGTAGAGGACCGTGCCGCCGAGGATGATGGTAGAGGATCGTGCCGCCGAGGATGACGGTAGAGGACCGTGCCACCAAGGCCGACGGTAGAGGATCGTGCCGCCGAGCTGAAGCTGTAACCGAGCTGGAGCTGTCCGACCTGGTGCTGACCGAGTTGGAGTTGTCTGAGGCCTCGAAGCTGTTGAGGTACTCACCGAGTTCTCTAACTTGGTGTTTCGTCTATGCCTTCAGGAGGCAACCAAAATCAAGCTGCTCTCAGCCTGATTTTTGAAGGTCGAGGATCCGTCGATAAAGACCTTGCAAGATGAACCAAAGAATTGTCTTTATGGCTGCTCTTCAGTCTCGGTGACTTCATTTTTATCTCCTGCCCCACAATTCGGTTGCGCCTAGGGGGCGAAACTGGAGTTGTCGCCCTTTCTCGTAGCTGCTGCTGGAGGTGACGAATCAATTCGTCTTGCTCTTAGATAACAAGGTTTCGGGCCCTGATGGCCGTGAGGAGAGAGTCGGCATCGTTATCTTCGCTATCAGTCTAGTGATAGGACTGACAAGATTTGGATAACACTGGAGTTTTATTTTGCCCAGGAGGCTCCAGTTGAAGATCGTCTTGCCGGGGCTGCCTCAGTTGAAGGTTATTTTGCCAAGGAGGAGCTGTCACCCCCTTTGAAGGCGAACCTAACTGAGACACAAGCCCCTCGACGCCTGCTGGACCAGATCTTGCCCGGGATCTCCTCTGGCAAGGGACCGACGGTTGCTCTGGCAACACAAGTGGTGGTGGTGGTAAGGCCTTTGATGATTCTCTGCCCTTCTTAACTCTCGGAGGCATGGCGTTTTTGTATCGTTTTCCCACAGACGGCGCCAATTGTAAGTGCAAAAAATCTCGCGGACTTACTCAGATGAATGTATGAGGTTTGTGGAGCTGTTGGAAGCTTTTGGGAGAAGGATCAGACGCTTGAAACCTGGAAAGGAGAGGTGAAGCAACGGTCAAGGACCCTGGCTGCTGTCAGCGCAAGGCCCTCCGATGCCTGAGTTAGTGCAGTCACTGAACAAAGGGTGAAGTGAGGTGGAGAAGAAGAGAAAGAGAGCTTGAGTAAGGGGGGTCCTTGTGTATCTCAACCTCCTTGTATTGTGTATGAGCGTCAAAACATACCTCTGGGTTTTACCTCTTGCCTGTATATATGTAGGGAAAAGTCCAATCGGAAGCTTCCTTAGTGGAGGTAGGTGAAAAGGGGATGTCCCATCTGCTCATACCTCGATCTCTGGTGGATGTGACCGTTCGGCGCCCATCCTATCTGTCAGTTCGTACTGTAGCGTGGCTGTCTTGTCATCTGACACTACTGCCTAGATGGAGCACTTGGCCGAGGTGAAGTACTTGGCCAAGGTGAGCTGTCTGACCGAGGTGAGCTATCTGGCCGAGGTGATCTGTCTGACCGAGGTGAGCTATCTGGCCGATTCTGACTCCGGAACCCTAATTTCACCTACTATCGTTAGGGCGAGATGGGTTGAGCCGAGGTGTCGAGCTGGTACTCTTACCGGAGCTGAGCACGATTCTGGTATTGTGAAATTATCCCCACACAAAAGCCAAGTTCTCTAGCCAAAACCCAAAAAAATTAATAGACTCAACTCCCTCAATTCTCTTAGATGTAGAGATCCTACACAATCTCAATAAAGGAGGAGTTAGGACTGGATTTCACAAGAATTCATCAAAAGGTATTGACACGACCCGAGCCCGAGATTATGATTAATCCAAGTAAGCCCCGAGTCGCGTCGCATACTTACTCCCGTGAACTTCAATTAAATAAAATTCACAAGGGATATCAAATACACATTATGCTGAATATCAACAAATATACATTGCTCCAAAAATCTCATTTACAATATAAACAAAATTTATTTACACCAGTTATAAAACCAATCACTTGCATATTTAAATACAATGCAAGGATTTAAAGTATGAAACGTTTTCAACCAATTTCCATAACAAAAGTTTTCCTTTTTAAAATTTCGTTTCAATATCATAATCATATAATATTGCTTCACTTACTCTCACCTAGTCCTTCTAGAGGAACCAGATCGGGCGTCTCCGCTAGCACTGTGGTCTTAGAAGGACCGGCATGGGCAGCTGTGCTTGTAATGCCATCAATAACACTATGAATTTGACAATTCAGCAATGTATAAACAATCCCATGATTGTATATGCTAAACAAACATTTAATTCATCTAACTCATTGTTAGACCAGTTCAAATTCAATTCATAATCAATAAGAGTCTTTTTATTTGGCAAACTACAATAGCATTTCACATTTCAATTCATATTCCATCTTCCATAGAAGAAAAAAAAAAGGAAGGATTCCATCTTCCATAAGGAAGAATTCATATATTGTGGGACTTATCAGAGCCTGGGCCAGGGGCAACTGATATCGCCACGGAGCTCCGGAACACCCCAAATAATCTGCTGCAGCAGAAACAGCTCTAATGAGTTTATAAAAATCACCATGTAGTGACAGACTCAAAAGTAACAATACAATTAACATATTAATTCCGTTCAATTACAATTAACGGATTCAATTCAATTTCAGTTTACAATCCAACTTGGACACAATTCAATGTGCCAATTCCCATCATCTAATACCAACCATTAAGGTGTAATCCTCAGTTGTTTAATGTATGTGTTATTCTCAATGACATCACAGTTTATGTGAATTTTGTACATTAAAATCCCCTTAATTAACACCCATGGTGGTAAAACAATATTGCTAGCGTTGATATGATCAATAAGCTTTATCTTTAAGACTCAGAAATAAATTTTGAAATTATACTAATTCCGTACAATTCATCAATGTATTATCAATTAGCTTTAGAAGCTAATATTATCATTGAATTACAAGTATTAGCTTTGGTTAACCTTTTGGTTAACATATATTTCATTTTGGATCAAAATCCAAAGACAACACTTTGTGGAAATAATAATGAATTCATTATTCATTAATTGTACTATAAGTAGTCTTTAAACTAATTTTATAGACCATTTATGATCCTAAAGCCAAAACTTGATTAAAAAAGAATTAATTTCCACCGGACTCAAACTGAGTCCTCCGATCGATCCGGCCTGAATTTCGTCCCAGTTAAGGGCCTGTCCGATCGATCGGATGACAGTCCGATCGATCGGACCTGCAACGAGTTCAATTGCAGATTCTGAAACTACTTTTCTTCTTCCCTTCTCCTCTACATTCAATCCATAACCTGCATATTAAAAATGGAACCTCCTGTTCCCCCATCAATAACCATCTTCATACACATCAAAATCACACTTCTATTCATTATACAATCCATTTAAACAATCTACAACTCAAATAAAATTCCAAACATAAGGTTAAAACCAAGTTTACAACAAAACTCAAGAAACACCATACTTATTAGCATATAAAAACAAATCATTGTTTATACTTGCCGTAATTTCGAATTCAAGAAAAAAAAAACTCCTTTGTTTCAATCTCTATTTGACTCAAAATCACCAACCTTCAAACCCTAATTCCATGAAAACACCAAAAATGAATTCCTTATAACTATTTATTCTACAAATCATTCTAAATCACTTAATAGAACTCAAAAGTTCTATAAAAACAACTAAACACTTACTTGACAATTTGTTCAATGGAAACTTAAGATCTTCTCCAAACTTTAACTCCAAGAATTCAACCAACTTGATGAAGAAGATGATGTACACAATCCTTTTCTTTGAAAATCACTTGAAAACTCCCCTTTTAAGCACCCAACAGAGAAGAAACGAAGAAAGAAGATGGACAGAGCCTAGGGTTCTATTATCCCTCTTGTTGCTGCTAGAACCATCGAATGACTGAGGTTTGGGTTTCATTGAAAACCTTTATAACAGTATTTTGCACATAAACCCCATATCTTTTACGTATTCTCTATTTGAGTCAAATCAAGGCCCACTTGGCTCATTTCAAGTCAAACGAAAATGTATGTATTATGAAAATTGTTGTACTCGTCAAAATACACACATTGGTATAAATCTCCACCATATCCGACGAAATACGCATAAACCCGTATTTATGGAAAAGTCCTCAATTCCACTAATTTGGGTTTAAATTCAACCCCATTAAACCAATCCCTTCCAAACTTGTTCATTATGCTTTCATTTATTTGAGACTAATTTAGTCCATATTAGTCTTTGATCACCATTAAATTGATTGGTCATGCTTAATTTGCTTTAATCTCAATTAATTAGAGTTAATCTTGATTAACTAGGGTTGGAATGTAACAGGTATATAGCTAGAGATGGAAGAGGAGAAAGAAGCTTCGAATCATGTCTTCGATGATGAATTATAGTGGATTCTTCAAAGAGATGGGTGCACTTATCCTAGAAGATTGGAGAGACGAGGAGAGAAACAAAGATAGATGGAGGGAAATGAGAGAATTGAAAATTGAGGCTGTGTAGGTGAAGTTGTACTTGGTTTTATTGTTATAAATGGAATGTCCAATGACCAAAATACTCTCCACTCAAGTTATATACAAGGAAGCAAGTACAAGGGCGGTTTGGGAAACTCAAGGGAAATCTCATTTTCTCCAAGGACCCTACAACTAAAATAACTACAACAAAGGGCATTGCACCTTCCTAAAATTACAAATACCCCCTCTAGTATCTATAAAACTTGAAATGACTCCTTTAAACTATCCAACTAGGTCCAAAAGCTACCAAAACATCCAAATCTAGTGGACTAACCCCGGAACTGCCCTATACTTTATGCAAAACTAATATCGTACTCAAGTCCTCCAAATTTTAGACTAACCAGCAACCAATTTAACCAACATCTAACAACCTCTTGATAGCTGTTAAATGCACACTAATTTTTTCTCTCCACACATTGTTTCTCTCTACACCCACCACTTAAATTAAAGATTTAACAAAACTACTCTCTACACAATCCATTTTTCCTAAACTACCTTCTCTCAACTTCTCTCTACACTCCCTCACCCTCCCTCTCTACTTGTTGCCGCACACCCTTCCTCTCTCCCTCTCCCTGTCTCTCCCTCTTTCTCTCTCCCCTCTCCCTCTTGCTCGTCGCCGCCCGCCCTTTCTCCTTGTCCCGGTTTCTCTCCCCTCCCTCTTTCTCTCTCCATCTCTTTTCGCGCCCACCACCTGTTTTCTCCCTCTTCCTCTTTCTCTCCCCCTCCCTGCTTTCTCCCTCCCCCTTTGGTGGTTACCAAAGGGGGCGGTGGTGGCTGGGGTGGAGGTTGGGATAAGGATGGTTGGGTGTAGAAAGAAGTTGGAAAGGAAGAGATGTCCTTTTAGGAAATTTAACACAAGGGTATATTGGTAATAAAAAAAATGCAGTGTGTGGAGAGAAAAAACTAGCGTGAATTTAACATCTCTCCAACCTCGTTGGCTTATTTTTGAAAATACCCAAAACACTGTTCTCCATGTCCGAATGACTAAACCACCCTCTCTAAACCCAAACTTAGTCCAAACATGACTAATCCACAAATCAAAATGCTAAAACATACTCTATTACAACAAAAATAAGAATAATCAACCTTCATCCTACTTACCCGTGGTCGGGACTAGGGATGAAAGTGGGCCAGGCCGAGCCGGGCTTTGACAGGCCCTAGGCTCGGCCCTAGTATTTTTCAGTATGCCCTAGCTCGGCCCGAGCTCGAGAGGGCCTCAAAAACCCTGGTTCGGGCTCGGCTCTTATTAAGTTATGAGGCCCTAGGGCCAGCCCTTTGAGCCCGGCTAATGATATAGCACTAGCTGAAAGAAAAAAATTTCAGGAAAAAAAAATCTTGTAGGAATTCAAAGAAATCTACATATGCAAACCAGAAACAAAAAATGGTCAAATGCATGCATTCATCCCATATTCTCATTCCCATAATTTGGATTGTAGCAATAAAATTAACTAAAATAAGAAAGACTCCATAAAAGCAAAGGGAGCCCAGTTCCAACACTCCATAATAGTTCAATGTTAATATAGATGAACATTATCAAACTCCAACAATAATACAAATCAAATTAAACTCCAATAGCATCATAGAATAAAATAAAGTATTCAGCGAGCATCATAAAATAAAGTCTCCAGCATCACAGAATAAAATAAAGTATTCGGCGAGCATCAACAACAATAGAGCCTTGTTAATAAATAATAATAACAACAAAGGAAAGGTTGTTTCAGAGTTAACAAGACTTAAAAAAATGTCTTCCATACCATTAATATACATGCATCCTCAAGGTTGTTTAGGGATTATTTATATTGGATTAAAAATAGGGTTTAAGGTTTAGTGCTCAGGTTTAGGGTTTATGGATTATTTAGTGCTTAGGGTTTAGTGTTTAGGGTTTAGGGATTATTTATATTAGATTAAAACTAAGGTTTATGATTTATGGATTATTTAATATCATAGATTCATATAAGTATTATATACTAGTGTACACATATATATATATATATAATATATATGGATTAATATATGTAGGCCCTATGGCTTACTGTTTAGGTTTAAGATTTATGGATTATTTAGTGTTTAGGGTTTAGGGATTAGTTATATTGATTAAAACTAAGGTTTAAGATTTATGGATTATGTTATATTATCTATGTATTATATATTGTATAGTGTACATATATATAATATATGTATTAATATATATAGGCCCTAGGGCTTACGAGCCGGGCTTCATCAAGCCCGAGCTCGGCCCGTTTAAGAAAACGAGTCTCCTACTAGGCCCTGGCTCGGCTCTTTTGTCTTTTGAGCCGAGCTCGGGCCGAGCCTATAACGGGCCATCCGCGGGCGGCCCTAGGACGGCTTTCACCCCTAGTTGGGACCTTACATAACCGTTAATGAATATACTTAAAACTGTGAATGACTATTCTCACGGACAATTGTTATTTCATTCTCACCGACATGAATACCTTCTTTTTCTTTATCTTTTTGATGACCTCAAATCTCCATGAGGTATTCTTTGATGTTGGATGAATGCAGTAAAGTCCCCATCACAAGGCACACCATGTTACAGTTTTTTTTTTTTTTTTTTGTTGGAAATTCTATATTGTTGACATCTTAGAAATTGATGCAGGTTTGTTATACAGAGAACGAGAGTCACATACAGGTGATTTTACTATGTTATTATACTATGTTATTAATACAAACACAACATTCGTACCAAAAAAAAAAACTCACACACAAGATAGTAACACATTTATTTGGCACTAACGCGAGCCTGCAAAATCATTCACTGCATGTAATTAAGAGCAATCCACATTCGTTTGACGGAGGCCTGAGAAGGTGGCCATGCAACGTGGAGCCTCAGTGATGTCCTCCAATCCCTCCACCACCTCCACCACCGAACCCACCACCTCCTCCAAACCCCCCACCGCCGCCGCCTCCGCCGCCGCCGCCAAATCCACCACCAAACCCGCCTCCAGAACCACCACCCATTCCTCCTCCTTCACCTCCCCCTATTCCTCCACCAAATCCTCCACCCTCTCCAAATCCTCCACCACCACCAAAGCCGCCACCTTTACCAAATCCACCTCCACCGCCAAAGCCACCACCTTTTCCAAAGCCTCCACCTCCACCAACTCCACCACCTTTGCCAAACCCGCCGCCACCGCCAAACCCACCACCCTTTCCAATGCCACCACCAATTCCACCACCCTTTCCGAACCCCCCGCCACCACCAAACCCACCACCCTTGCCAATGCCACCACCAATTCCACCACCCTTGCCAAACCCACCGCCACCTCCAAGGCCACCACCCTTGCCAATGCCACCACCAATTCCACCGCCTTTCCCGAACCCGCCGCCGCCTCCAAGACCACCACCCTTGCCTATGCCACCACCAATTCCACCGCCTTTCCCGAACCCTCCGCCGCCTCCAAGACCACCACCCTTGCCTATGCCACCACCAATTCCACCGCCTTTCCCGAACCCTCCGCCCCCTCCAAGACCACCACCCTTGCCTATGCCGCCACCAATTCCACCACCCTTGCCTAAACCGCCACCACCCCCAAGTCCACCACCCTTGCCTATGCCACCACCAATTCCACCACCCTTGCCGAAACCGCCACCACCTCCAAGTCCACCGCCCTTACCAAACCCGCCACCGACACCATGACCACCGCCAAGACCATGACCGCCACCCTTACCAAATCCACCGCCACCACCGAGCCCACCACCCTTTCCAAAGCCGCCACCACCACCAAGTCCGCCACCCTTACCAAAGCCACCTCCTATACCACCACCCTTTCCAAATCCCCCACCCCCACCAATGCCACCACCTCCTCCTTTACCGAATCCACCACCACCTCCAATTCCACCACCCTTACCAAACCCACCGCCTGCTCCCCCTCCACCGCCAAACCCACCACCGGCGCCGCCGCCGCCACCACCACCTCCACCTCCACCGAACCCACCCCCAAAACCATGCCCCCCTCCAATTCCTAAACCAAAGGCACCACCTTTAGAAAGGCCAAGGAACTTCTTCTCATCAACACCGTCCTTATTCACCCTAGCAACATCTCTTGCAAGAACACTAATGAGAAGAAGATTGAAGCAAAGAAATGATAAAAGAAATATCCCCCTCATCTTGTAGGATGGGTGAGTTAGCTTCTGCTTTGAAGAATTTGAGCGGGAGAGGACTTCTTGTAGAGCTTTTGCAACATTTTGCATTGAATGCTTTCAACCGTTTGTAGTACTCCACTTAAATACCCATTTATCACTAGTAGTTGGGATCTAGATCAGGCATATGCATATCACGTTCAGTTCATGGCTCCATGTTCTTTTAACAGTAATCCACCCTTGTACAAGTCCATAAATAATACAGTCTCATCTCAGAAAACAAACCATGAGAAATTAACCCACCCGTTAGAAAGAGTTGGAGAATTAATGCCCATCTTGCATTGGGGCTTTAATCTGAAAGGAGAATGGCCTCTCATCAGATTGATATTGTCTAAAACATATGAATAATAGGCTCATATCTTAGGTTATGGACCATTAGAATGGTACGATCAATTGTGGGGCATAACATAATCTCACTGGCCAGGGACTGCATGGACATAGGAGAGATGATCGCTGGGATCTCTTACTGTGTGAGGAGACATTCCTTCTTGCGCAACCAGGCATGCATTCTTCTTAGAGAAGCATGCAGGTTTCTCTCCCCAGTGTCTCTGATGGTCCCAGTCTCCCTTGGCTGGGTTGAAAACAAAAACACAATGAGATATAGTTCTTTCAATGTGTTGGCAATGTACCTAGACAACCACTTCAAAATCTCCCTTGGCAGCTGGGTTGAAAACAAAAACACTGAGATATAGTTCTTTCAATGTGTTGGCAATGTACCTAGACAACCACTTCAAAATCTACGGTGGAAGCAGAAAAGATGCATGTGGCTGATGGGCACCCATCGTCAATGTTCATTCACCATCCGTGGCATCCCAATAAAGAAGACCATGTGCAGTGCTGTTTATAGGAGAAGTACTAAACTCATAGGCAGGGCCCATGTCACCAAAAACAAGTGTAATAGCTACGATGCTTTTGGATCTCTGTAAATGATTTAGCAGATAAACTTACTTTCTATGTACATTTTACTAGGCTCTAGCCATTAAAAGAGGAAAAACAGGGCAAAAGGAGTTTCATGGAGGAACTGGATACCCAATAGCTTCGGTGGAAATATGGTGCTAGAGCTTGAGGGGCCTATCGACTTAGCAAATAAAAATATGTTTAGTGGTTAGTGAATGGTAATCACAAAATATTTGTTCGATTGAGTGTTGCCAATGGTTTGATAGAGGCTTACAGCAAAGTTTGTTGACCCTCTATTTCATGTGCTTAAATTGGAGAGCTGATAAAATCTAATGAATTCAATTTTTTCTTCAGATGGCTAGTCCTCAAAGCTATTTTCTTCTATTTGACTTTCCTCTGTTACGACCATCCATCTCCCGTATGGAATTCAGAATCTGTGAGACCAGCCATATGAATTCATCAATGGGGCTCACCTCTTAAATTCAAATAGCTCAAAATTACGGTCCCATGTGTATACACTATACTTGACACCGTACTCGAGTTGAAACATACTTGAAATCGATCTTGTCATTAATTTAATCACATGTTGTGCAAGTATGGACTCCCATGGTTCTCATCAGTTTGAGACATGGCTTATAGGATCCAATGACCACTGCAGGCTCAAAATGGGAGAACTTTATAAAAAATTTCCCCTTCTAGGCTCTTCAGGGTAGGTAATGCCGAGTCAATTCATATTTCACAATCACGAGTAAGGAACACCTTAAATAATTGATGTAATACATCCAAGGTAGATATACACACCAAAACATCTCTAGTAAGAAAGATTCGGAAGGAAGAAGAAAAATATTTCACTTCAAAAAAATCTAGGAATTTTGACAGTGTGGCTGCACCAACGCTTGATATTTGACCCGTCAACTGTTGAAGTTTAAAAAATTCTCACAAAAATGTTCGTACAGAAAAATGAACGCTTTGTAGGTTACAATTCCGCCCTTAAAGTGTGTGATATTCTATATGTACATGAGATAGCGCACTATGTGAGATTCTACATGCGTAGGATATCGCACAATTTCCCTATTTTCGCCCAAAACCGAAATGCACATATTCACTTTTTTTAATCTGAAAGTCTATTTTCTCTGCATCATATTTACTTGCTCACTTGCAGCTCTTACAATACTATTTCCTATTATTCAGATCATCCATCTTAGTCATCACAAGAGGTATATGGGCCCTAACTCATCTTTGAAGACATAAATTTGAGTTTGATGTGGTATAGAAAAAACCTTCTTTTATACTTTTTTGATGGATGAAAAATTTGAAATCACTTAACAAAAATCATTTTGACAGCACCAACAACCAACCCAACGTTTCTTGATCTACAGTAGAAAGCAATAGGTTAAAAAAAAAAAAAAAAGGATTTTGTGCAATACCTACAACCATAGGATATTAAGGCTAAAATCGTATTTTTTATAGCTTGAGAGCTTCTAAATGCAACACCCACCTTTTTATTTGCACACCCTCTTGCTCTCAACACCCACCATAATTTAAGATTTTCAAAAAAAAAAAAAAAAATTTTCACACCCCCCATAATACCTAAAATAACCCCACCTCAAACCCCACCCCAGGCACCACCGCCCCCTCCGACCGCACCACCGGAGGGGGAGAGGGAGGGAGAGAAAAGAGACATGGAGAGGGAGAGGGAGAGGGAGAGAGACAAGGAAAAGGAAGTGAGAGAGGGAGAGGCATAGAGAGAGAGAGAGAGAGAGAGAGAGAGAGGGATAGAGGGAGGGAGAGGGGCAATGGAGATAGAGAAGGGGAGGTGGTGGAGGGCACGTCGATGCTGCTGCTGGGCAATGGAGATGAGATGGATAAGAAGGTGAAGAAGGGGAGAGGGGAGAATGGGTGGTTTGAGGATTTACCGCAAGGGTATATTCGTAATAGAAATAATTTAAAATGGTGGGTGTGCTAAGAAAAATGGGGGTGCATTTAGAAGCTCTCATGAATAGGTCTGCGGGCATTTTTTAAATTTCAAATGTTATGGGCCAAATGTCAAGTCCTAGGACAGCTTTATGCGTCTAAGAAGACTAATTTTGAAAAAAAAAAAAAAAGGTTTTAAGTAGGAGTATTGAGAAAACTAGGGGTTCCCAATTGGTTGGGTACCCTATTTCTAGCCCCTATTGCTCACATATTAATCCTTGGGATCCCTTTTGGTTTGACAAGGGTGGACCTACATGTATAGTTTTAGGGGCAGTTGCCCACGTCAAACTCGGTCCACTTCCAAAACACACATGTAGATCTTGTGTCCACTTTTAAAATCAATAAGAAAACCCTGGGTCTGCCTTCGAAACTCACATGAGAATATTGAGTTTGCGCTCAAAACCTAATTACTTGTTTAAATTAGCATATTGAGTTTGAGCTCAAAACCTAATTACTTATTTAAATTAGTCCATTTCAAACGAAAATCCTAGGTCCACCACTGCTACTGAGCTTGTGTTATTCAAGCAAGCTTTTCTCGCCATAGCTATGGCCTTTCATGGTCCCCACCCCTTTTGCTTGGTACTGAAAAGTAAAAATGAGTGTTGAATTTAATATTCCCTTTCCCTAGTAAGTTCATTCACTGTACCAATGTGCTTGCCCAAAATGTTAATAAAAAATTGAAAAAATATCTGAAGAAATAAGAGAAATGGAAGACTTAATTTAAAGTTTCACTTCCTTTGAAACGCGAATCGCTCTTTATATCACTATGGTTCAATCATACATACATTAAAGGGTCAACCCAGCTGCATGACAAGAAAAGAAGAGAAGGACTGGATAAGTCAGCAAATATACTATGAATGTTCTTGGTTTATATTAATGCAATTAAAATGATCTTACACCTTAGTTTTAACTCTTTGACTTTATACTTAAGACTTATTATAATGACATCTACTAGGTACATCAACCCCGCATGTTACCCCAATACTCAAGGATCAATATCTAGATATACAATGTGTGGGCTTTTCTTTTTATTTTGTGTACTCCTCTCTTCATGATGTGGGCTTTCTCTTCTACTTAGGTCCTTGAGCTATGGTTAAAAATAAAAAAAATAATAATAAGAAAAAAAAATAATGTAACATTGACTGATTTTTAGACAAGTGCCAAATTGGATGGAGGTGCTTGTGAAGGGATTATTTGGTATAGGCCCCATGTTTTTTCACAATGGAGAACACCTATGAAAGGAGTTAATTTTTTTTTGAAGAATGTGCCTTCCCTGTAACCTTTCTTTTGCATAAGTAATTATTACCTGTTCCTACAGATGTCATTAAATATTACACGGATTCGTGGTCATCCACCTCATATGGCTCAGAAACCCTTTGTTTTTCAAATTTGTGGGTTAGAAATTCCTCATATGGCTTCATTGTCAACCACCTTATATCAAATTCACACTCATCACTAATGCTGCCAATATGAGATATTTACAATCAGCTGGTTGGGACATGGGTGCGTGAACAGGACAGTCACGGCAGAGTGGGCTTAGCCATATTGAGGTCTGGCCTACCTTAACTCCCAAGCCCGACGAGGGCTATAATGTCAGCACCAAGCCACTTAATTAATCTGGCCAAGTTGAATCGGGCTTTTTATTAGTAACATGGGCTTTCTAGTAATTGTTTAGACAAATTACACTCCTTATATAGGTCGCACTTGGCCATGCTGTGGCTTTCTGTCACTTAATCCAAGTCCAGACTAAATATTAAACGGGCCCAATTTATAAACCTAGGCCAAGCTCTAAGCAGGGATCAAATCAGGTCTGGCTATGCATGAGTGGAAGTGCTTGTGTATGTGTTTGTAAACCAATACGAGATTCACCTGATAGTTTAGTGCTGGCCCAGCCCATTTAATATTGGCTGGAAAATAGGCTCACATATAATCCACAGGCTTAAAACTAGAGCACAGACCAGCCCATGCATATTGGGCTTGGGCTAGCCTGGTTTAAGAGCAACTCTACCAATATGGACTCTTACATTTTTGTGGATTCGCCCAAGCATTCACCACCTACATACATTTGATACAATGATCTATCAAATTCAATGAATTATAGTACATATCTACCTTTTATGACTCAGTTTTTTTATCATTGGAGTCATAATGGCTGTTGGATTGACAAACACTTGACAGAGAATAGATAAACTGAAGCAAACTGGAATTTACTTTACCATTCATCAAACAGGACAAGAGAGATTGATGAATGCAACTTCAGTCTGGCAATCACATAAAGGAGGAGAATTGAAGTTCTCTGGATTCTTCTTACTTCTGTCATGTATCAATTTGGTCAGTTTCCGTAGAGCCCAGAGTAGAGTTTCTACTGTTCAAAAGCTGGTAGACATTAATTTTGTCGGCAATGTTGAAGGCCTGCCATTTCATGCATGCAATGCATCCCATACAGGTGGGTCATCTCTTCTTTTTTTTTTTTTTATCAGTCGCCTTATTGAATCCAAACCACCCATTAAATACTTCCCATTTGGCATTGGCTCAAGTTCTCCCTCTAACTTGGTGGGATCCAGTTTCCCTAATCTTTCCTCAGTGTAACCCTTTTTACAATAACTACTATTATACAGTTAATGATATGTACTTTACAGTGATCTCTAACTTTTACTCACCATTTGTAAAACTTAAAAGGTACTCACTTATGGTGCGTTTGGTTACAGCAACTTCTTAGCGATTGGCCAAACGTAAATACAAGACAACAATAAGCTACAGCGGCAACTTCTAGAGCCTCAAATTGCTGATTTTCCATAATCTCGATCCCCACAGTTTCAGCAACAGCTTCTAAGCATCAGCAACATCAACAGCTTCTACACAACCTCTGTTGCTATCAGTAGTTGTTATGACCAAACGCAGGATTAAAATAAGTTGAAGGGAGAATCTTCTCCTATGAGGTCGGCTCTATGGGGCTCACTTAGAGCTGGCAAAAGCTAATCCAATCCATATATGACCCGTACAATTGGAACCAACCGTGTACAACCGATATGGAACGATTGCAGGTCAAGCTTTCATGACCATCATTTAAACGGATTAGATACAAGTTAACTTAGGTCGGATGCTATGACTTTAATTTATTTAAAGAAATGGTACAGTAGTTGGGGGACGTTAACCCATGTCGGATGCTATTGCTGCGACTTTATTTAAAGAAGTGGGTTGGATACAAGTTGCACTACCCCAACCTTTAAAAAGCGGCCTGTTTGGAAGCGCAGCGGTAAGATCCGGCCCCGCCATTAATTATATTTATTATTAATATATTATTATTATATTAATTTAATGTATTTTAGTTATTTAAGTGGGTAGGATTAAGTGGGGCACACGTTAGATTAGATGCGTGAGTTAGTGAGTTGGGTTAGTGGGTAGATGACCTGACCCGTAGTTTTGACCCAATAACTTAAGCCCAGAGGCTATCTTCTTAACCTAATCCCTAATTTTAATATTCACAACTTATCTCTCTGCAACTCCTCCCGTAACCTCTTCGTCTTCTTCCTCTTTCAACTTCCCAAGCCATTCCAGCTTTAGGATCCAGCCGTCAGAATCAAGATCAGAAGATACCAACATTTTTTGCTCAACTTTCTCATCTCAGGTGACCATTTCCTCAAATCATTAGGAGTAGATCTGTATTCTTGGATTATCCCATTTTTCTTTCCAATACTAGGTTTTGGGTAGGAATATCATAGATCTGATCACTTGTGTATTTCTTTCTCATCTCTTATATCAGATCGGTGTTAGGATTGTGATTGAGCGCTGTGGGAATCTCGGTTTGGGTTTTGGTTAGGATCTGTTGCTTTTTCTTCAACCCCGGTAAAAAGGCAAGTACCTAATTATAAATTGTAAATTTAATGCCTCTGTTACTCTTTTGATTCATGTGTGGATGCATGTAGAAATCTCTTTTATGCCCTGAGGTTTGATTCTCTTTTTATGATGATGCCTTGTACATATATGGCCACCGTTTGTGATTTTCTCTTGTTGTGAGACCAGCCACAGATACAGTCCGGGCAATCATCCGTTCCAGATGTTGCTTGTGTTGGTGATATGGGGTTGTGCTATGTGGTACCCACTGAATGTATTGATCATGGATCAGGTCGGATCACGCGGCCGTATAGGCATGAACGACCTTGAAGATGAGGCTGATCTGGGTCTTAATCCGTGGGGCCCACTATTCCAAGTGACCTTGATGGGCAGGCGTGGAACCACATTGTTCTGGAAGATGGGTTCTGAACGATGGTTCTTTTCATGTATTTAATCATGTGGTGGGGCCAAGAGATGTAACCCGATGATTGATCCGAACCAAAGATATATTAGTTTGGCCCTGGGCCACATTGGAGGTCATCTCCATCAACGGTGTTGATGGGTGGGGGCCCACAATCCGAGTAGCCCAGCTTTGCTGGTGTCGAGAACTGTTACAGAACACGGTTCTATGTTGAGTGAGGAGAGGATGAGTTTGACCTGACTTGTATAGGAATAAAGGGAAAAGATGTTGATGACCTGATGACCTTATGACCTTATGACCTGATGATGACTTGATGACCTCATGTGTATGGGGATAAAGAAGTGATGGGATTGTTGACCTGGGCACAGTTTTGAATGAGGGAGCCCATGTGACAGAACATTGAATTCTGTTAGAAAGTTGTTAGCATTCTGGGATTTGAGATTGGGCCCTGATTAGGTTATAAACCCACTTAGGCTCTTGAGCCTATTTTATAAGAGTTGAATTTGAAAAATATTATAGATGGGATCTTTAGGTTGTCTAAAATTATACATTAAGGGTCCGTTTGGTAATTTTATTAATATAGTCAAGTCAAGTCAAGTCAAGTTAAATATCCCATCAAAAGCACTTTTTACCAAAACTCCCTCCATCTTTTAAAAAAAAAAAGTCAAAAATCAACTATATTTACTCACTAAAAGACAAAAAAACTTCATTTCCCCATACAAAAAGTCAAAAATATTCTATCCTAAACAACTAAAAATAAAATACCATCATAACTCACTTATATTTTATTCATTATTTTCATTTCACTTCACTCCACTTTATTTTAAAAGTAAATTACCAAACGGGCCCTAAGGGTTTTATTTGCAAATTGATTTTAAATGATATTTTTGGTTTTAATATGTTAAAATTATATTTTTCGAATTCTATTAATTGGATCATTGGACTAAGTCAATACCGTACGGGTATACGGTATATTACTAATATGGGGTTTAGTGCTTCGTATGACCTCGGGAAAATCCTAATGGATTCGAGTTCAACCCATCCCTATTGGGAAACTCTTAAGTGGGTCTATGCACCATTAATGGAAAAGGGATGCGTTGATCTTATATTTATTAGAGATTTCTATGGTTGTTGGGTATGAGACCCTGTGTTTGACCTTAGGATCGATTCGTATCTATGTCTTAACCTTCGCATGCATATATATGTTGGTTTATGATATGTATTCTTTTAGATGCATACCCTATCGTGTATTATGGACTATAAAGTAGCTTGGCAAATTTTGTAATGATTATTTGATTATGATATGGGATGTGGAATGGCCAGCACTTTACTTTGACTTAGGACTCTTGTGTCGGAGCTTTATTATGCAGGTCTATTATGCTTATATATTTATGTTTATGTGGGTCATTTATGGACGACTGCAGATCGATATATGGACGGTTGATCACCGATGTGACCGGATCACTTATAATCCGCTTTGAATGTGAACAGGTTATCCTGATTTGTTTTTAATTCGATCGGTTTATGTCGCGCCCCCGAACCGAAACCTCGGGGGCGGGAGATGGGATTAAACATAAATGTATTTTACTTCTCCCAGGATCCGCGTGTGTGAAGACAACACATTCTGAATATTTTGCGAAAGCTTTTGTGGCGTTGCGACCCGAAGTCCGTGGCCATCGGATTCCGCGTCGCACTCAACCTTTAGCACATAGCTATTATATCAAGGATCATATCAGACTGGGGTAACCATCACAATAAATTACAGAGCTGACAGTAACAGGATATTACATTCCCAAATATATTCAAGTTACAATTATCAATGTACATTAATTAAGAATCCCAAGAAAAGGCTAACAAAAGTCATACAACAATAAGCTATAAACTACTACCCAAAGGTGACGTAGCTCCGATGTCAAGCTCAATGTCTACATGACATAGCCGACAAAACAACCTGCAAGGCATGGCTCCGTAGCCAACAAAAACACTCAACTCGGGACGAAGAAATCTGAACCTGAGTACCAAAAGTAGTGGGTCAGACACGACGGTCTGGCAGGTGGATGAAAAGATAACAAATATACTGAAGAATAAAACATAAGATACATCATGCTATTCGATCAAATGCTACATATAATTAAACGGGTGCAAAGTCGGGAATCTCGGGGAAAAACCTGTATTCATTTCAAGCACGGGTAAAACATGAATATCTAATAAAGCATATGTTCATTTACATCATCTATAAAAGCATAGATTTTTGACAATCGGGTATTCGTGGAAAACGTGTATGAATATGGAAGTTTGGCAAAACCACGTTCATTTAAACATATTTCAAAGCATGGATCTTTAATAGCTCGGGTAATCATTTGAAACAGTTATAAACATAGAAACCTGACAAAACACGTGTCATTTAAAACATATTTCAAAACAGGGATATTTAACAAATCGAGTATTCATTTGAAACCGGTATAAACATAGTGATCTGGCAGAACAAGTGTCATTTAAAACAAAGCACGAATGTTTAGCAATTCGGGTATTCACTTAAAACATGTATAAACATCGGGATCTAACAAAACGAGTGTCATTTAAAACACATTCCAAAGCATGGACATTTAATAACTCGGGTATTCATTTTAAAACATGTGTAATCATATAACTCTAGCAAAACCATCGATCGTTAGAACCATATGTAAAAGCATGGGTATTTAACGAATCGGGTAATCATTTAAAACATGTGCGGGTACAAAGAACAGAAAACAATATAATAATAACTGAATTTACATTGGAGAATATTAGCACTTGTTTAAATAACAACTTTCATAAAGGAAACGAATCATTTATCGGAAAGCAAGTAAGCAATATAAAACATGTCGGGTATCCAAGGAATCGGGAACTGGCAAGATGGCAACCACACGAAGCTAAGTCCTCTATCACTAAAGCGATAGAGCAATAACTAGGCCCTGATCTCAGTCACTCGAGGTGAGGAGAAACAGGGGATCTCATATCAATACATATACATATACTAGGCCCTGATCTCAGTCACTCGAGGTGAGGAGAAACAGGGGATCTCATGAATGCATATACATATACTATACATGACCACGGTAGCGAGCCGGGCATCGGGGACCACAGTAGCAATCTGCGGTATCGGGACAAGACCACGGTAATAACCGGGTATCGGGACGGGACCACGGTAATAACCGGGTAGCGGGATCCAAGCTGCAGCTGGCGATACGGGAGGGGGATCTCCAAGTCGGTTGATTAGACCAACAGGGTTATCCAAGCTTAGTGGTGCCGACTCATAGGTCAAATACAATCGAGACATATGCAATTAAATCAAGTACAATAGATATACGGGCAAGACGGGGGTGCTCAAGGGCACACTAACATTTCATATCGGGCAATACATGTCGGGACAAATAACTGTTACTAGTGTAACTTCAATGCTTTCGGGAAAACAAGTCATGTAATGCAAATCTCGGGAAAAGAGGTGAAACAATGAACTATAACAATTTCGGGTAAACATATCGGTTTCAAGATCTATTTAAGTGAATAGGGGTCCCGTATGTCGATTATAACAATTACTTGGTACTCCTTGAGTTAGAAGACATTCCGGACTCCTTATGCACTTTTACTACTTTCAAAACTTAAATGAGCTTATGGGTAGTACTAGATGTTACAATAGCAAAAATCAAGATTATAAACAGTCCATCCTAGGCATGACATTAATCCGGAAACATCGAGCAACCTATTCAGTCACCGAAAAGAATAGAATTTGCGATAACCAAGGGCAAGACTTATGTTTAGATATAAAGAAGATATCGCGTCGTCCTATCCCGTTCAAGATTGAAATGGATTGAACTTCGATGCATCCGAACCAACCGTGACGAGCATCGGCTCCAGACGCTCTCACATATGGTCGAGTGAGTCCGAGGAGGTTAGCCAAGGTCCACAAAGAAAAATAAACCTCAAAACCCACTGGACTCAAACTGAGTCCTCCGATCGGTCGGACCGAAGGTCCGATCGATCGGCTGAAATTTCTGTACCAGCGCCTTAAAACAGTTCAGACAGGCCGCATCGCTCGAGCGAATCGAAGGGTTCGCTCGAGCGAACTCATCAGTCGAGCGGTTATTTAAATGCGTTCGAGCGACCAAGCTGCTGGAAAACCCGTATCCCTTTCTGGACAGGTCGCTCGAGCGAACTGTCATGGTCGCTCGAGCGAACTGTCCAGAAACTGAATTCTGGCAGTTCAGTTCCCTTCTTTCTCTTCCTTTTTCCTTTCCAACACTTATACAAATGAGTTTTTCCTTACTTCAACAACATTCTAATTACAATAAAACTCCCATCAAGACTTTAATGAATCATTAAATCCAACCTCTTTCTTCACATTCAATCCCCAAACAAGGAGAGGAGTTCCCATCATAGACAAGGGTTCATTTGAGTCAACATTTATAGATAACAAGGTCTATTGATCACATTTCCATAACCAAAGATGTTTTAGCACAACTCTATAAATGAGTATCAATTTCAAATCAATGTAACTCATAAACATAACCATGAATAGCCAAACCAATCCTATTCCTTATAAAAACCATATGAGTAAACTTGATCAAATGAAATGCATACCTCTCCAAGAGATTAACAAGATAGAAACCACCATTAATATGCAAATTTCGAAATCCATATATATGTGACAAGGAGCATATGTGCAAGCATGTATTCAATGATCAAAAACAAGAAATAAACTTGGGATTTTCTCATAAAGCTTTGATAACATTAAAACCATCCATTCATCCACTTGCCTTGGGTTCCAATCTAGCAAAACAAGCTCCTAATCACCTCTCAAGCTCAAGATCCACAAACTCTACAAAAACCCCCAAAAAAGCCCTAAAATGGGTTAAACCATGAAATGACAAGGAAACTTCTCAATAATCAATGTGGAGCTTCTCTAAGGCTAGAAGAACACATATCTAGAAGATGAAGAAGAACACTTACTTGGAAGGCCCTCTAATGGACAAGGTAAGCTCAAGGAAAGTCTTGTGATGGAGGGTTCTCTTCACAAATGGTATCAATGGGAAGCTTGCAAGATGAGGAAGAAGATGATGAGTTCCATTTCTTGGTTGATGCCAATCTTGGTGTGGATTAGAGGAGGAGAAGCAAGAAGAAGAAGAAGTTGCACAAGGGAAAACCCTAGGTTCAGCTGGAACAATGGTGAAGAATGAGCAATGAAGGAGATGGGTTCCTTTTATAGACAAGTGAGAATGGGTCCCACAACTTAAAGAACTTGGGTGGCTGAAATCATCTAATTCGGGACCTCGGATGGATTCGACGAAGAAGGAAGAAATGATCGTCGAAATATCTAGTTTCCAAAAAGTGTATGTTTCACGGATTTCGAGAATATCGAGTTTTGGTTACAGATTTGGTGTGAAAAGACTGTTTTGCCCTCAAGGCCAAGAAATCGGTTTTCGGGTTCTCAAATGGATACGAGATCAACATGAAGGTTGTAGGATTCCTCAAGATGAATGCAACGGGCCAAAAACACAATACGAAACAAATCGGGAAAATCTCACAAGAAAAAGCAAAGCCGAAAAGGGAACCCCCAAAGGGCCCCACAAGCTACCAAAGCACTCAAAAGCCCAAAACTAGAAGAAAAACCATTCTAGCTCACAAACTCAACCCAACAAATACTAATCCCACTAAAAGAACTAATCCGCAAATAAAACAATACTAATCCAAGAGATCAGGGGTCGGATTCTCACAGTTTATGACCACCGACGTTATGGACGGGCTCTCCCGATTTATTTAGGGCTGACCACCCAAAACGGGGACACTTGTCTTCGTGTGAATCATATTGCTCCTTTTGCTTTATTTGGATTATGCCATACGTTCTTTCTTATCATTATTATTGTCATTAGTTCTATATGATCACTCTCGTCTATATTCTTCTCGTTGTTGTATTAAATTTCGAATTATGATTATGTACTTACTGTTTACGTTGTAATATTTGGTGCATAGGTACCGAGCCCTACTTTACCCAGGAGACGGAGGAGGATCAAGCGTTTCAAACGTTTGAGCCAACTGATGAACCCGAGTGGGATGCCGGCGACGGTTTCGGAGCCGTCTGAGCCTGCATGAGAGTGAACGTCATCTTAGCAATTCTTTAGATGAACTTTCTTTAATGATAAACCTTTCTTTAGTAATTGTTTTATTCATTCTGCAACTTTAACAATTAATGTTTATTTGATTTTCGTGTTGGATCTTATTTATGATCATTGAATACCAATTGAATAAGCTTCCGCTGCATTTAGTGAAATATATTTGACTCGCCACAGGTTGAAATTTTTTGTGGGTCCACTTTTTGGAAGCTTGTGTTGTATTAAACACAGGAAAATTTGAACTTAATTTATTTTTCACGTTTTTCCCCAATTTTTATTTTGGGGGACGTGACAGCAACAAAATACAAGATTTTTCTATTTTTAAGATAATCTTCTTATCCTCTTGCTTTGAGGTGTTTCGATAATGCAAGAAGCTAAGAAAGTATTCTTTTCTTTTCTACTAAAAACTAAAAAGATTTCTTCCTTCACCCCATCCTCGTAGGAGAAAATCTTGGAGAATAAAATCTCTCATTTTACGGGCTCATCAAGCAACGATAAGTCCTTCACTACTTTCTTGCGATTTATCTTTTTCTGTCTCTTTTCTTCTCTCATGGGTAACTGCCTTCACTCATTGACCTTTCGGTCCTTCTCTTCTTCTCTTCCTCTTGTAGACCCTCATCTATTCTCCTCTTTATGCCCATGGTCTCTTTTGTCATATCTGCCTTCTCCCTCCATCCATCCCTTGCTTGCCCTTTCCTGTTCTCTTTATCTCCCTCTCTCAAACCCTTTCTTTCCCTCTCCATGTTTCCATCATCCTCTAGGGTTCGTTTGGTATTGCTGAGAGGTAAAAAAAAAAAAACAAAGAAAGAGAGAGAGAGAAGAAAAGGAAAGAAGAAGAAGGTAATGAAGTGGCTCTTCTTCTTTGTCTCTGTCATAATTTCACTCTATCTTCCCATCTCATCTTTTCCATGTTGAAGATTGGGAACCCTCTTTAGAGGGATTCTGCCCTCCAGCCACCACATCACCTCCATACTCACTTCATTTTCGTCTTACCCACCACTTCATTTCCATTAAAATGGAGATTCAGATCCTTGTTCAAAGGTTTTTGCCCTCCATCAAATGAAAATCCAAATCCTTACGTTACAAAAGGATTTATTCTTTAAAACTTTCCCTTCTTTTTTTTTTTTATGGAGATTCAGATTTCTCTAAAAAAAGTCTGCCCTCCCACAAACAGCCTAAAAAAAAAAAAAGTTGGAGATTTAAGGAAATCTGCCCTCTAAAATTTCTGAAATTAAAACCTTATCATTTAAATTTACAAATTGTTATCATTGCGCGCAGGGCCGGCCCTGGGCAAGGGCTGTAAGTGCCCTTGCCCTGGGCCCATTTTTTGAGGGGGCCCAAAATCCCCTCTACTTTTTTTTTTTTTTTTTCAATCATTTGGTGAGTGCAGGGCTCATCCAATGGATTCCATCGTCCTGGGCATCAATAGACCCATCATCAAATCATCTGAGAGTGCTTATTGCATCACTTATTTGAGCATCCATCAGAGGGACCCACCAATGATATTTTATATTTGATGGCTGAAATTCTAGGAGAATCTGTTCTAGTGTTGGGATGATTTAGGACTTTTTTTTTTTTGACAAATAGATCATCAAGCCTTCAGCCCTACACCCGTTCTTCTCATTTGTTAGTGGGGCCCACCAATGATTTTTAATTCCCCATATATGATGCTTAAATTCTGATCTGAGTTTTCTTTCTTCTCTTTTTTTAAAAATAGTTATACTTGGGCATCATCAACCCATTGTCAATTTTTTACATCAGAGGGACCCACCAATGATATTTTATATTTGATGGCTGAAATTCTGGGAGAATCTGTTCTAGTGTTGGGATGATTTAGGGCTTTTTTTTTTTGACAAATAGATCATCAAGCCTTCAGCCCTACACCCGTTCTTCTCATTTGTTAGTGGGGCCCACCAATGATTTTTAATTCCTCATATATGATGCTTAAATTCTGATATGAGTTTTCTTTCTTCTCTTTTTTTAAAAATAGTTATACTTGGGCATCATCAACCCATTGTCAATTTTTTACATCAGTGGGACCCACCAATGATATTATCATATATGATGGCTGAAGAGGCCTAACTATTACTCTTGCCCTGGGCCCTGAAAAATTCAGGACCGGCCCTGATTGGCGTAGCAGGAATTAATGGAGCCCAATTAGCATTTCAAATCATCTTTATTAAAATGATATACTCATTCTTTTGACAAATCGAAGTTTATCAAATTCTGTTTCAAAAAGTTCAGAAAAATTGAAGTTCCTCATGTCAGAGCAGCAAATGGATTTAGCTTCTGATTCTACCATTTCATGGCCTGTGGAAATCAGTTCCCCACTTCCAAATGCAACAGAACCAGAGGAAAATGGTGCTGTGCCATTAAAGACACAATCAACTGGAAACTCCACCCCACTTGTATCAGACATGAGATCTCTAAGTGTTGGTGAAAGTTTGAGCATTCAAATCATAGATTCCCAGGCTGGTAACAATCCAGACAAAGTGGACGACTTTCATGTGATTGATGTTAGCCCCAAGTTAATGACCACCCGAGCCTTTTTCAAAATCGTTGCTGCAACCCTTGAGGTCTTCACTGAAGTCTGAAATTCCCAGCATAAATGTTGCTGAACCAAAGAAGATTGATCCTCATATGGAACTTTTAGAACCACATCAGCAGAGATTTGCCAGCCCAACAGTAACTAAAAAATTTGCATACAATCAACAAAACTCCATAAACAAACGGGCTAAAAATTCTCACATCCAACCAATTTGGATAATAAGTATGAATGAGCTCAAAGTCAGCCCAAACAAATGACTAAAATTGGGCTAAATTTTGGCCCAAACGCTGTTGAAACTGGACTGAGTTACAGCCAAATATTGGTTGAACTGGGCCGGATTTTAGCCCAAACACTCGTTGAAATTGGGTTGGGTTACAGCCAGATTTTGTCTGCAAATAGGTTGAGAAATTGGTTTAGACTAGAGTTCTAATTGGGTCAAAAGCCACCCCAAATAAATGGAAATGGTGGGCTGAAACACAGTCTAAAAGAGGGACCCAAATAGACTGAAAACTAGTTCAACACACTCCTTAAACAGGCTGAAAATCAGTTCTGTGAAGAGGCCTAAAAATCAGTTATTTGGCTATAATGGATGTGGCTAAAGAGTTTGGGATTCGGCCAGAAAATTGCAGCTCCCACATGGTCTTAAAACAAGTCTAAACAACAGTGGGGTCACTAGCTTAAATGTGCTAACATATGGTCTGTAAACATGATAGCAAATGGGCTCTTAGTTTCCACAGAGTCACATAGTTATGCATGTGTGATACCAGAACCTACGACATTGCTAAACTCCACATCCAAACAGCTCAAGGATTGGTTCAAAAGAGATTGAAATATGCCAAAGTCTCTCAGTTCATAATTCTGGGTCTGACCCAGGTCAGATTTTGAGCCTAATTCAAGCCTGATTTTTGGGTCTAAAATAAAACCAGATATTTGGGCCTAAATAGGACCAGATTTTAGGCCTAAATAAGATCAGATTTTGGGTCTAATCTAAGACAGAATTTGGGCCTTGAAATTGGCTAGGTTTTGGGTCCAAATCAGGTCAGAATATGGGGTCTAATCTAAGACAGATTTTAGGCCTAATTCAAGCCATAATTATAACTTCAAGTCAGGCCAGCACTATTCCAGACCTATAATTTTAAACTAGACCAGATTTATGGTTAGAAAATTGAATCAGAATTATAGACCAAAACCAATCCAAGAAAAGACTGATTGCCTACATTGGTCTATAGATTACCAATGGGTTTATAGACCTGAACCCTTGACCCAAACTGTTTTCTCTAAATGGGTTGAACCTTGACCCAAACTGTTTTCTATAAATGGGTTAAAAATCAAGTCATATTTGCTTTTAAATGAGTTGAAAATCAGCCCGAACAATAGTAAAAATAAAACTGATTATGAACCAGAAATTGTCTATAATTGGCCTAAAATATTGTTCAAACAGTGGCTGGATTTGGATTCTAAATTGCTCAAATGACTTATGTAAATGGGCCCAAAATAGTACAAATAGGGAACCCATTTCATCAGATTTTCCTATGTATGAATTTATTTCTTAAAATTAACCCTATATATGAACTCATCCATGAAATTATCTAGAGGTGAGCCCGCTTTAAGATATGAACCCATTTCAAGAACCCGGTTCATAAAAGAGTCCAAGTTTCAACCCAATGTAAAAAATGAACCCAGCCTGAATCACAGGTAAGATGATTTGAATTGGCATGAGGCATGGACTGAAAATGTCCCAAACAAGAGTTGTCATGAGCCTGACAAGGTCTACTATGAACCTGAAATTTGTCCTAAGCGTTGCTTTAAAACATGGATTCCCAGAAATCAAATGAGTTGAATTCCTACAAATGATCAGCCCAAATCCACTCAAACAAAAAGCCTACAAACACTTTGTATCCTCCCAAACAAATTGATAGAATTTTCTGGAACAAACAGTTGTGGCAATAGATTCTGAATATGTCAGGAGACACCCCAAAAATGAGGGGAATTGGGTTGGGTATAACCCAGAAACTTGATGAATTGAATTGAGTTTCAGCCCAAATTATTAACTGAAATTGGGCTGAGTTATAGCCCAAATGTTGGCTAAAATTGGGCTGAACTATGGCTCTAAACAATGATCAGAGCCAGACCACTTTATTAGAGTATAAATGACTGTAAAATGGGTCTCAACAAGCCATTACAATGTCCATATCCAATCAGAAAATAGGTCCATAACTCAGCCTATTTTCGGATTGGAAATATGTTTGGGTTGGAAACAACTTTGTAAAGGAGCTGAAAAATATAATTACAAATGGGCCTAATCAGAATTATAAATTCAACTCAGGCAGAATAAATCTAAAATCATGAGCCTAAATAAGGCCAGATTTTGAGTCTAATTCAGACCAGATTTTGGGCCTAAATAAGACCAGATATTGGGTCCAATTTTAAGACAGATTTCTGGGCCTAAATAAGGCCACATTTTGAGTCTAATTCAGACCTGATTTTGGGCCTAAATAAGACCAGATTTTGGGTCCAATTTAAGCCAGATTTTTTAGCCTAAATAAGGCCAGATTTTGGGTCTAATTTAAGATAGTATATCAGGTCTAAATCAGGCCAAATTTTTTTGTATAAATCAGGCCAGAATATTGGATCTAATCCAATACAGATTTTGGACGATAATTCTGGGTCTGACCCAAGACAGAATTCTTGGCCAAAATTACATATTCAAATCAATCCAGATTTTTTTTTTAGGTCTAAATCAGGCCAGAATTACATGCTTAAATTAGGCTCAGAATTATAAGCATAAATCAAGATAGAATTACAGGTCTAAGATCCAAATCATGCCATACTTATAAATCATGTAATCTGACCAAAAAATTTGGGTTGCTATACTGGCTAAAAAAAATGATAATTTTTTTTTTTGAAATGTGATCTTATAAATATATATATATATATATATATATATAGATTGACATGTTATTTTAATCAATACAAATGGGAATACTAAATGACAAAAAAAAAAAGAAGGGAAGCAAACATACCCCACTTTTGATCTCTACAAGGTGTTCTTATTCCTAATGCAAACTTCCTCAATCTCCCAGCAATTCAAACTTCCTACGTATGAATTGGATACAAGAAGTTTAAAGAGATAAAAGGGAGGAAGTTAAGAACTTCTCCTTCATACAAGGGAGCCCAAACCATCACTTTTCAAATTTCAAAAAGAATCTCTCTAAGAGAAAAGGTCAAACATCTAACCAAAGGTTTTGGATCAACCTACCCAATTCAACTTGTTTAGCAAAGAGGTCTGGTCATTCCAAATCCATTATGATGGGCCAATAAAATACAAAGGATGACCCACTAATAAAGAAAAAGCATCATCATCAAATTCATCAATTCATGAATCCAATCGAGAAATAATCATGAAAATCCAGGTGAATTTAAAGAACTACTTCTGACAGCAAAAGCGAAGAGCAGGAACTTGTCAATTTTTATTTGTTTATTTATTTCATTCCTGTATTTTCTTAGTAAATTTATTTGAGTCAATGTCTTGATAATCGGAGGTTGTCCATTGAGGATGTAATTAACGATCGATGAGTTCTCACGATCGGGAGTAGATTGAATATAAAACCTCCCATTAAATGGAGGGAAATTTATATCCAATGAATTTTGGTGCATTTCTTTATTTATGCATGAATTTATTGTGTACACCTCTCTCTCTCTCTCTAGGCCCCGCCCTCTCCCCTCTCCCTGCTCGCTGCTCCCCTCTGCCCACGCCACCCTCTCCCTCTTCCTCTCTGTCTCTTCCTCTCCTTCTCTCTACCTCTCTCCCTCTCCTTGCTCGCTGCGCCCGCCTCCGCATGCGCCTCCCTCTCCCTCCCTACTCGCCTCCCACCTTCGTCGGGGAGGTTGGGCAGCGAGCAGCAAGGGAGAGAGACAGGGAGAATGAGAGGGAGAGGGGGGGGAAGGGAAAGAGGGAGAGGAAGAGGGAAGCGCGGGCAGACAAGGGTGGAGAGCAGGGAGTGGGAGAGAGAGAGAGAGGGAAGGAGAGGGAGGTGGGTGGTCAGCAGGGAGAGGGAGAGGGCAGCGACCAGCAGGGTCGGGTGGAGGGTGCCGGCGAGCAACAGGGAGAGGGAGAGAAAGGGAAGGAGAGGGAGGGATAGTTTAGGGATTAAAAAAAGTGGGTGTGTGCAAAGTAAAAGGCAGTGTGCATATAGCAGCTCTCATAGTCTAAAGTACCCCAAACGTGTGTTTGAATTAATTTAAAGTCAAATGACCCCAAAAAGTAGACTTGCCAACCAGCCACCACGTAAGTCAATTTGTATGTTATAAATCCTTGTCAAAATTTAAAAGAGGACCACGTGATCAAAGACCACTAAACTAGATTGAGACAATGACATAATTGGGTTTGAAGGTAGTCAAAATGAAAGGGTAGTACACTAATTGTGTTTGGTTGGGGTTTTTGAAAGCTTAAAGTGTTTGAAAAAAAAAACACCTTTCTCATGGGCTACTCCCTTGCCGTCTTGTAATTTTCTTAGAAAATAAAGATAAAAGAAAGCATCAAATCAAAAGAATAAAATATAAGAGGGTCATAATTATATTTTGTCTTTAGTTGCTTAATAGAAAATCTTTTTTACTTTTGTGTAAATAAGTGGATTTTTTTTTTTTTTGTCATTTAGTGGAGGAGGATATTGTTTTTTTTACTTTTTATTTGAAAATGGAAGATGAAATTTTAAAGATATGTACTTTTGATATGACCTTTTGCCCGAAAAATAGAGGTTTTACATTACTTTTTCTTTAATAGTAAATTCCCAAACTAGCCCAATATTAATGGATAAGAAAAGAGGAAAACTAACTCTGAAATTATATCGCAAAAGAAAAAATGGCTTTTGAAATAAAGTTGGCCGAGATTTGTTTTGCCAAAAAATTATTTCCAATTTTCTTTATTTCTTATTTTAAAGAAAAATCTAGGGAACTATTAGGTGAAGAGATTTAATACGGTATCAGAGCCAATCGGTCGTGAGTTCGAATCTTAGAGTGAATAACTTGGCACTAAAAATTACGTGTTGCCAAAAGTGCGCCAACAAATTTCCACCCAAGTGAGGCTCCACCAAGAGGGAGTATTGAAAAGTATTTATTCTACTTCAACTAACACCTCGATCGTTTGATAGGAACGATTAACCGAAAAGATTTAATATTAGCATTCTAGAAACAATCAGATGCCCTTTTTTTCTCAGGTCGAGTGGGTTTTGTAAACATAACCTAGCCACTGCCTTTTTCTTGTTCGGTGATCAAGATTAGGCTTACCTCTTTGATCTGAATGATGGGCCATCGGAGATTAGTTTGCAACCTAAGACACTTGCTCGAAACGGAAAAAACCCAATCTAGAACAGGAAACCCCTATTTACAGCAAAACAAATCAGAACCCTCAATAATCCGGCCGCCAAAGTCCGAATCATCCTTTGCTCTCCCTCCCACTGTCTCTGTAACCCTTACACAAGATTTGCATCAATTCAATCACAGATCCGAACCAAACCAGATCTGATACGATCGCTCTTCGACGTCTCCACCGATCTGCACACAATCCGTCCCTGGGTTTATGTATGATGTCTAGGATTCACCGAACGTGAGGAATAAAAATTCATGATCATTGCCCTTAGCTCACCTAATCTTCTTGGAATCGATGATCCGATCTAATAGCACTTGTTGGGGGAGAAGGGAATAAAGAAGTTAATAATACACTTAAACTGAGTTTCTTGCATTCTACTAAACTCATTACATCCACCAATGTATATAGAAAACCAAAACCAGCCTTGCTAAATAAAGTCCAAACCAAAATGGAAAACACATCTCTATCCAAAATAAGAAAAGAGTATTATTAATAATATCCTAACCTACAATAGCATCACCGGCCCAAGCCCACATGTGTTGAGTCACCAATGATTTTGAAACGGTTGTCAACCACTTGAAGATATCGTCAATTGTGGTTATTTTGTCAAAAAAAAATGCATGAAGAGCTCCCCCATCATTTTATATTTTTTTCTTCACAGAATCATTTAATTAAGACTTAAATTTTATTTCTTTTGTAAAAATCCCAAAAATCTTACAACCAAAAAACCAAAAATTTCTAGACTTTTATAACCCAAAAGTCCAATAAAAAGAACCTCGAGAAAGTCCGACAAACACAAGCGGCTATAATTGCTATTTCATTAATGGTATATCTTTTTTCCTTTTTAACCTTTTTGTTTGTTTAATTTGATACCAACTCACGCTGAGATGTTTGTGCAGCCACAGCCCTTATCTTCTCATCTTTTCAGTTCCTGGCTCCGGTGTGAGGATCAACTTAGGCTACGATTGTATCACAAATGAGAATGATTTCTTACCTCAGTGATAAGTGATGGTAGATCTCATGTACCTGGTTGCCGGATTCAAACACTATACATACCACCTTTCCTCGTCAGAGGCTTTTGTCACCTCACCTAAAGTCTAATTTCCTCACTCATCTTACCCAAGGTCTACTACCCTCAGCCGAAGGCCCGCGCCCCAATAGATGAGTAACAAAAAAATAAAATTTGTGTCACAAATGAAAATAACAGGAGCAAAAGGGGAAGTGGTTTGCAAAATTGTCAAGCCAAACATCCAACTTGCCCCAAATTTCCCACCCAGATGTGACAGGTCCAGTCTGGATGGATCATATATCTATGGTCGTATCCCAATTTAAGGGCGTTATAGTGCCTGTCCCCATCAATATATTAAACACACTTTAAAAGGGTCCATTTTATGATTATGTATTTTGTCGTTGCTCATCCATGACATGAGACCCACTTGGACAGTTGGACACTTTATCTTATCATCTGACGGTTCACACACTTGATGGCCATGGTCCAAATTCAGGATTTTAATAGACATTTTGGCCTTATCGACCTGTTTGTTTATGTTATAATATATAGGTGAATTTCCAAAAATACGTATTTCCCTTAAAATATGTTATTTGAAGTTTATTTTTGAAATTTTTATTTTAACCTTTATTTTTAACCATCTTATGTATTTAATTTCTATAAGTTTTAATGCAAATAAACGTGGCATTAATGGATATGGTTCTCATTTTTCTAACACCTATTTATATTTTAGGACTAATTTTCAAGATCAATGGTTGAGATCTTTTTGTTACGGTCCAACCAACTTGATAGGGAGTCTCATCAGATATTTTAGTCATATTCCTTTGCACGTCATTGAATATATAAAATTTATAGCCAAATGGACTCCAAACAAGGATTATTGAAGAGATTGAATAGGCACCGAACAATGGATATAAATACTTACATATAGGTAAAACTTTGACTTTTGAATTATTCTGGTAATGGTTAGGCATTCATTTTAAATCTCTAAAAGTAATACTATTAGTTTGTCAATTTTAATATTCACCTTTATTTTTATATTTCTAACCACTTTTAGAAATAGAAGTCTCACAAAACTCTTAAAAATTCAATGATACGAAACAAACGAGCGTTGTGTTGTTTCCTTGAATTTTCCTCGTGACAGCCAGCACCAAATCCTCTTGACGCAAGGCGAAGGATTCCCCCGTTTTTCACATACTTTCCTCTCAATCCTTTTTTTCCCACCTTGCTAGGGGCATGTTGGTATCAATCTTGAGTTGGAATTCTCTCTATGAGTTTTGGGAGCACTCTATTTTGAAGATGAATAATGAAAATCTTGCTTGTCAACATTTGTGAAGACTAAAAAGGGTGTTACGCCAGCGGTAAGAATGTGGCGGTAATCGGAAATGTCAAAGGTTCGACCTTGGCCTGCCCCCCTCTCCTTGCATGTGTGATTTCATTTCTCCTTGCATGTGCTAGTCATCACTTCTTGCACATACGAGTTCACTCTCCGTATTTGTAGATTCTCTCATCATATGTGTGAGTCTCTCGAGGACCCAACCTCCCATAGCTGAGATGTTAAAAAATTAGTTTTTAAAATTGTTCCTGAGATGGAAAGTAATTTTCTATTTCTACTAGTTATATACTTGGTGAAATGTTTTTTGAATATTTTTCTTTTGGAATGGCAAACTAAGCGCCTATTTGGATGCAAAAGATAATACAAAAAATATATATATTTTATAAAAATGTAATCTTTCATTTTTTATTAAAAAAAAGATATTGTGTTTTTGGTAACCTAAGAAAAATATGAAAAAGATTTATTTTCTTCTAAAATGTTTAATATTTTTTTTACAACTCTCCCTTTTAAAGAACTTTCTACAATACAAAAAAACTTTTAAAATGAGATTTATAAAGTGGTAAAGTAAAGTAAAGAACTTCACCAAGTTTATCATGATGTACTTATTTAGATGTATGGTAAAGTAAAGTAAAGACAAATATCACATCATGGTAAATGTGAGATAAAGTAAACAAGAGGTAAACTAAAGTATGAGAGAGTGGTAAAGTAGTTTATTTTTGCTTGACTTTACTTTATCATACTTTACCATAGTTTATATAGTAAAGAAAAGGTGACTTGTAATAAAGTTTATGGTAAAAAAGTGCTGCTAGACTATGGTAAAGAAAAAGTGACTTGTCATGAAGTTTATGGTAAAAAAGTGTCAGCTAGACTTTATTTAACATGCTATTTTTTTCATCTAAACATGGTGAAGGAATTATATATATGTCACATCTAGGTTAGTCAACGTATGTTTGTTTATATGTGTAATAAAGTATAATAAATGTTGATGTCATATCATTGTAAAAGATGAGGTTAAGTAAGATAAGATGAAGTATGTGGTTAAGTAAAGTAGGAGAGAGAGAAAAATGTAAAGTAGTTGCATTTTGTATTAACTTTACTTTACTACACTTTACATAATTTAATGTGATAAAGAAAAGTGGCTTATAGTAAAAAAAAAAAAAAAAAAAAAAAAAAAAAAAAAAAAAAAAATTGGCAGCTGAACTTTACTTTACAAAACTACTTTTTCATCTAGACATGGTAAATTATATATAAATTAAGTATTTAATAAAAAATATTATGATAATAAACTTTACTATGAAAAAAAAAACTGCATGTTACTTTGGATGTTTTTAATATGTATTAAAATCATAGTACCTTCCAAACAATCCAATTTAGAATCTTCATCATTCTTCAAAAATTGCCAAGTAACAAAGATATTATAATATGTTAATGTTAGACTACGATCTAATTTATTCTTATAATATTTAAATATGTAAATATTGTATTCTGTAAACATTCAAATGGGCCCTAAGGCATACAAATGTATTTTTCTATTTCTCATTTCCTAGAAATACATAAACATTTTAAAAAAATGATATTAAACATACCCCATGGTTCCCCAAAAGAAGATTTTCATTGATTTTGCCATAGCCTTGAGGTCAACCCAACCCCATAAATTCAATTATGTGCCAACCCCTATCCCGAATATGAATTCCATTTGGAGTTGTGCCATCCTTCATATTATTAATGTTGAAAACGCCTAGCTAATTGGCTCTCTTTTACCTTCTTATATTTTAAGGACATGCTTTGCATATGCTTAATTTAATAACTAGCAAAATAGGCCCGTGCCTAATAATTAAAATATATTCAATTTGGAGCTATTTTTTTATATATTAATTAATAAGAAGAAAATATACCAAAAAAAATAGAAATATATCATTCTAAAAATTATATTTAACCAAGTTTATTTAAAAGGAAAATGTGCAATAAAATTACAGAATTTGCAAATCAAATTTGAAATTATAAAAGTTCACATATTTAAAATCTTCACGTGAAAATGCATAAAAAGTTTTATAATGTAGAACAAATTGTAACATTCAAATCCACCCTCAACCCGAGGGACCAAATGAGACGCCATATCCAATGCAGTGCACACATGTAAGCTAGGCTAGTCGAGATGAAGATAACACTAAACCGATACGAATGTTGTGATGACCTACAAACAGAGGAGGTATATGATTAGAGGATAAACTTCAGCTACAAAATTGAATAAAAATGGCTATCAAGGAATTCCATGACTCATTTTTTAGTAGTTAAACTTGAATTGAAGCATTGAATTGCCTCGACAAACTTACTACTGAGTATATAGTATTGTTATACCTTGGTCGGCGTCAGAATCGGTTTGCATGCAGGAAGTTCTTGTTGTGTAAACCTGGATTGTACAGAATAAAAGAGAGCAGAATAAGTAACAAATATGAGCAGAGCTCTAGATTGGATGTGTTTGTTTTGTAGGTTTTGGGTGTTATTTGGTTAGGGGGGTATTTAGTTAGCTGACATTGTGTGGTGAGAATTGAGTTGGTGCAGGTGTTGCATTGGGAGAGGAAACCTAATGGTGTGTGTACGTATTTGTAGGCACTGTGCAGGTGTTGGTGATTATCTAGAGTACTGGGCTGAGTGGCTAAGACGTGTTTGGTTGGCTGGATAGAGATATCATGAGGGTGCTGGTGTCGTGAATGAGTGGAATTTTGAGAGAGATGTTGATGATGATGATGGGGCGGTGCGACGATGATGGTGGATGTTTGGCAGTAAGTTGGATTGTCGGTGTCGGCGGTGAAGTCGTTTGGTTTTGAGAAAAGGGTAAAGGAGATGGTGTGGCCATTTGTAGAAGGTGGGTCACAAATTGAGCTTGGTTTGAGGCTCTATTTTTCTTTCTAAAAGTTGCAACTGCAGACTGCAGTGATTGAGCATTAAGAGGAACCCTTTTTCCTTAATTTATTAGAGAAATGGACGCAATTCAGTGCAGATGTTTAATGTCTAAAAACGGTTCATTTGAGAATGCTTTGGTGCTTTAATTTATTAAAGAAATGGACAGAATTCATTGTTGCTCTTTAAGGTACAGAAACAGTTCATTTGAGAATACTTTGATAATTGCTCTACAGGCTACTTAATACCCTTTCAGTTTAGGGCCTTAGGGGGGGCTGCTCTAAGGAACTGTTTCATTAATTATATGAGATTTTGATAAATGAGAGAGTTACATTAGACATGAAACGTTTGAGGAAAAAGAAAAGTTGGGCTGCAATCGGTCTAGGAAAAATGAAGTGGGAGCCAATGTCTATTTGTAGTGGTCAAAATCAATTTGGATACAATGTGCTTGATTTCTTAATTAGATCATTGGATTCAATTGATTTTGATTTAATTTTATTGACCTTCCTCACAATAGCCCTCCCACGTTTGTAACTCCTAATAAACAAAAACGTCTCCCTCTTCAATTGCAATTGATTGTTTTGATTGTCCCTCAACTTTCACAAACCCTTCCACCTTCAAAACTCTCACACGACCATAAATCCTCCCACGTTGTATCCGTGGGTTTACCAATGATCTCCCAAAGGGGGGTCGGCGGGTTCCCATGTTATCAAAAAAAAAAAAAAACTCTCACACGACCATAACTCTTCGTATCAAGTCCTCTTTGGTGAAAAATATTCTCCTCATTCTTCTCAGAAATGGCTTTTTTTTATCTTCTTTTCATCTAGGGTGATATAAAGAAAGTAACAATCACGTTTCATCTACTCATGATCATTTCATATTTGCCTCCTATAATGGCCATTGATTCGAATACACCACTCGCATTGTTGTGGTAACCAAAATTAGTATTTCTCTGATTTCTTTTTGGTCTTTTATAGTTCCCCAATTTCCTTTTCTTACTCTCTATTTTGTATCCACTTAACAATCCATTTTTTTACAAATATATTTATATTGATATTCTTCATTTAACCAAAGTGCTTTCTCTCTCTCAAATAAAAATAAGAAAAAAAAAACCTTTAATCCCATATTTAAGGCTCAAAAGTGTTGTTTTTCATGAAACTTACAAGAGAAATGCAAGATTATGAAAACAATTTTCAAATAAATCAGAATCCAAATATTAAATTTAAAATTTTTTAAAACTCCCAACACTAACAATGGTAAATCAGTTCAAAACTTGATCCCGACTATACAATAGAAACAAATGTGAAGGTGAGGATTCACAGTTCAAAATTCCTCTTGTAGGCATGCAATTGTTTTAAGATCCCGCTTTTTCTTATCGATGATGACTCAATCTTTTGTGAGATCTAAATTATCCATGAGATGCACAATGATAGTCTTAGATCTATGTGAGGTTCTACTTTGATTGAAGTGTATCACCAAATGATTAGATGATTAGAGTTCAATTGCATCTTCTAAATTTGTTCAAGTTTTTTTCTTTTTTCTACAAATATCCCTTTTAATCAAAATCGAGATTTTCCAGTGGCGATTACTGATCCATTACGATTTCGTACACACTCTTTGGGTATCCTTTACTTTTCTGTGAGTTGAATTATGCATCTTTGAGTCACCGAAATTGGATCTTAAATTGTCATCTAATATTTTCCTTTCATATATTATATATATTTCTTTATTTATTCGTAATCCAAGCAACATGATTTACAGTGTTTCCTATATTGCTTTTCATTTATCTACTTTAAATTAATTTTCTTGCATTAGAGAAAATGCCACAAGCTATGGTTGGTGTGGAGTTCTAGGATGTCTGATATGTTTATGACTTGTGGTTTTTTTTTTTTTTTTAAGACATGTTTATAACTTGTGTTGATTTATTTTTACTACTTTTGGGCTGATAGGGATGTCATTCCATGCTTATGTAATTCTATCGACATTTTTCTTTGACCTTATTTCTTTGACTATTATTATTTTATATTTTAGTCCTCTTCAATTTTGACCATTGTATTATATTATAGCTTATTGTTCTGAAATCAATTTTGATCACCAAATCCAATTTCATCCTTTTTTTTATTACCTTCAACAATTTCATTTTTTAATCTTTTTAATTGATTTTATAATTAATTTTCTTAATTTTCTTGTTTAATTCTCTTTTATTTCCTTTTTTAATATCATTTCTTAAATGTATTCCAATAGAAAATGGTCACGTCAATGTCATTTAATTCAGAATAATTCTCTTCTTAATTCTCCTCTTGATTTCATTTCTTAATAGCAGTGTCATGAAACAAAGAATTGTAACGTCATTATATTTTATTTATTTTAAATTATTTTTATAATTTCTTTTTTTTTTTTTTTTAGTTTATTTTCTTAAAGGCTAATGGGAGAATAGTAATAGTCATGTACTCTTGTGAAACACCTATCATAAAATATTTGAATATTTAACAAATTAGAAGGCAACAATCCACCCCAAACAATAATAAAAGTGTCATTTAATTTGGGGCTCCAAACCACATCCTTGTAACCCTCAAATATCCAAATAATAATAACAATTATAGTAGTAGTGCCGCGGCGATGGTAGTATAATAGTAATGATAATGCTCCAAAATTAACACCAAGAAAAAAAAACATACATAAGAACTGAAAACTATTAATATTATAAAAAGAAGAAGAAGTAAATAGAATGATAGTATGTGTTAGATTATTCCTAGCTAAAGTGACAGCTATGCAATATAGGCACTCCATAGATTGAATTGAAAACTATTTTTTTGTATGACTTAAGTGGTCCATAATCTTTGCTAAAATGAATGGAAAAAAAATAGTGGCAATAAACATCATTCCATATATCTGTCTCATAGCACATGCTTGGTGAGAGTCTTAGGCTTATCATTCATCTGTAACTTGGTCTCATTCAAGGTTTCAAGTATCATGTTAGACGTTGTATCCATTTTAAAAAAATAAATATATATGCATATTGACTCTAATAGTGCATTAACTTTCTCTATCCGACTTAAACAAGAGTTGAAGCCTGAAAAATGGAAAATAAAAAAAAATTGTGTTTCTAAGGAATATATGAATAATGAAACTAACGTCTATAGTGTTGATCATAAATTTCAAATCTTACATATACTTATATATTAATTAGTTTTTATTACAATTTTTGAACATCTCAATGAAGATAACATTATTTTTTCTTTTTATGAGTTTATCAATATTTTTTTATAAATATTTAATATTATGACTTTTATTGTCCGTACGTACTAAGCACGGGAGCATTTTGCTAGTGTCAATTTGTAGTGGTCAAAATCAATTGGATACAATGTGCTTGATTTCTCAATTAGATTCTCATTTTGAGTTATGAAACTAACATCAATCCATTTTGCCTCTATTAACTTACCATTAATATCAATTAACTTAATTTGGGGGGGGGGGGGGGGGGGGGGGGGGGGGGGGCTTGAAGAGACATGTCACGAGTCAAAGTTTTAGATTCTAATTAATGTGGGGAGGTTGATGATGTGATGAGACATTTTGGGAGTCAATTATTTAGAAAGCGTTAAAATCAATTGATGTCAATTGAAATTGAATTGATGTTGATTTCTCAATTAGAATTAGTCTCTTGGGGGGAGGGAACGGCTTGAAGACACATGCCACGAGTCAAAATTTTAAATTGTAATTAATATGGAGAGGTTGAGGATGTGAGGAGACATTTTGGGAGTCAATTATTTAAGGAGTGTCAAAATCAATTGATGTCAATTAGAATTGAATTAACGTTGATTTCTCAATTAAGAACAACACAAATGTCTAGATAACCATGAGTCCATGACCCTAGTAAAAGGTAAGAAAAATAAAGTATCAATTGAAAAAAATATGAAATAAATAAATAAACAAAAGAGAGACACAGTGAGAACCTCTAAAAAAATAATAAAAATACTTTACTACTTGAAGGATGGGGGCATAACTACCAGAGAGAGATTGTTTGAGTTGAGGGGGCGACACTCGATCAGTCTTTTAACACTTGGAGGATATGTTTGTCTTTTAACACTTGTAGGATCTGGTGGATTTTGCACCAATGTGAGAGATTAAATGGGCTTTTCATGTTTCCCATCAATGCTGCGAGGCGTTAAGTGAGATATTTAGGGGTTTTATTTTATTGCCTTGAAGAAGATTAAATAGATCATTGCTGAAGAGAGCCATTAAGTGGAGGAAACGAAAGAAAATTGTTGGTCAAAATCATATATTAAAGTTGGTCAAAATCAATTGAATAAATTGAGGCTGATTTCTCAATTGGAATCAGCCTCTTTCATATATATATATATATATATATATATATGAAGCCAATTTCTCAATCAATTGAGAAATTAAATGCCAACTTCGCAATCAATTATGAAATCGGACTCCAATTTCGAAATCGAACCCTACCTCTATAATATATAATAATTCAACAACGAGCTCAAGTATAAATGAACTGAAATATGGTCTTCAGTCAATCAATAGAAGATAATTGTTTAGATGAAGATCTCACCCTTTGGATCACGAATAATTAGGAGAATTAAAAAAAAAACTGCTCCAGTGAGCGAGCATGGATCCCCTGAGTGGTCTCCCACATGCTTTCCATGAATGGGCATGTGGAACTCCAATGTGGGGCCCATCTATTGATAATACGAACCAATCAAAATGAATATTATCTCTCCCCAAGATATACCTTCCAATTTTACTTCAACGGGAGTTGGCTCCAATAGATAGACTGGACACTTAACTGTTAACGTTAATAGCGCAATCTCAGCCATTATTACTATGAAACATTCTTCTCCTGAAGTACACACTCCTATAGGAGTTTGCATGTGGACCATCACCAAAGGTGGAAACTCCCCCTAAATTTCACTAAGTCCCACACGAAAACAACACTAATGAAGAGTGCCCGATGTGCAAGAGAAAATCGTCTCATCAATTATATTTACTAATTATATTTTATTCATCCGTACAATCTTACGGTGGCACCAACTTCTTTTCAAATAACATTAAATTTTAATGGTCCAAATTATGAATCGGTGGGCTTCAACCCACTCATGGAAAGCATGTGGCAGACCACTATGGGAATGTGGACATATCAAGTGAGCAGGTCAATTCAGACCTTTTACTATTTTGGGGTACTCCAGACATATGAGAGAATCCAGTGGGCATTCCTAAAACCATATCCCCTATAAATAACCACTCTTTCCTTCTATCCTACCTTCTCTCCTCCAGTCCTCTTCAAATATCTCTCCCTCTCTCTCTCTCTCTCTGGTGTATCAATCCTGCATCTCTGTTCTCTACCCTCTTTTCAAACCCCTCTCTCTCTCGTAATCTCATAAGATCATTTCCCAACCCCAGATTTTTCGGATTCCAACAATCCGCTTCCGATCCGTTTTCGCCCACCGACTCTCTCTCTCTATCTCTCTCTGTATTTTCTCCATATCCAGCTAGGGGCTGGGGGCTAGGGCTCCTCCTTTTACCATTCTACCCTCGATCCTTTTTATATTTTACATCTTTCCCAAACGGTCTGCTTTTTCTCCCCTACCTGCCCGCCCGCAGAGATCGGATCCTCTGAGGCTCGAACACTTTCATGCTGACGTGGCACATCTCAAAAGAAGCCAGGTGTCGATAGCGATGTCCAACGGCCCACACCACGCGTCGAAAAAGCGGAAGGACCGAGATGGCCCTGGCGCAGCCGAGGCCGAGCCGACTCCTAATCGGCTTCTAGCCGGCTACCTCGCACACGAGTTCCTCGCCAGGGGAACCCTCCTAGGGCAGAGGTGGGACCCAGCTAGATCCGAAGCCGAAGCCGAAGCCGAAGCCGAGCCGAGAAGGGCGAGCCAGGATCCAGTTGCAGCCGATCTGAAGCCCGAGCCGATCGAGCCGCGAGCGTACGCCGAGGTAGCTTGCCTTATGAAGGACGGGGGGGCCCACGTTCAAGGTGTCGTCAATCCTTCTCAGCTTGTTCAATGGCTGCAGCGGATGTGAAGAATGGTCCACTGGACATGTGGCGAGAAGAGATTGGGTGAGGTAGCACTGATGGGCCCACTTAAGCTTTTTCCTCCTCCAACAGGAGTTTGTTCAAGTATAAGATAAGATTAAGCATATGATTAGTAATGTATTTTTCAGTTTTTATCTTACGGTAACTTTTTATTGTAGTAGAATTTGGAGATAACTCCGTAATGGAGATTGCTTTCATTTTAAATGGTTTGGATTTTTAATAGGTGGGCCCAAATATGGATTTTTATTTTTTAATGATGTGGATATATATCATCGAGATATTTGATCCAACGCAATTAATTCCTGAATTTTGTCCTCTCAACCACACGACACCCAACAAATCTAGATTGGATTTTGAGCACGAGACTGTGGGGAGCAAATTCATGACTCATGCCAATCCACCAACTCCCAAGGTTAAGTCTCTTTATAGAAAGTATGAATGAGAAACTCAAGGGATCTGAACTCCTTAGCGCTGCATTATTGTATCATTTACTCCATGTTCACCTTATCATGACTATGACTTCCAAATGTGTCCTCTCATCCATTCATGCCGTATCAAAATATTACAACTAAATAATTGTTGAGATTTAATTAATTAATTAATTATGGATGAATTGGTTTCATATGATCAAATTTAATATGGATTCTACTTTAATTGGAGTGAAATACAACTATCATTGTTAAAACGAGGAAAAAAAAAAGAATTATTTTTAATGGTTTAGATTCATTATGGTGAGAGCCCTATTATTTTTGTGGCCATAGGTACCTGCATGCAGTATACATAGATGTATATGGTACAAGTGAATGATGAGTTAGCAATTTACCATTTACCAGTACATATGACACTTTTATTCATGTCTAAGTCTCAGGCTCTCAGCTATTATCTACCTACATGTATTTTCTTCAACTGATCAAAATAAAACGATAGTGCCAAGAATTGAAGAGCCCACTTGTTGATTAGATTGATTTTGGGGAGGAGTGGAATCCCACAGTAGGGCCCACTTGTTGAAAATTGGACCCACTAAGAATGACTACCCTCATCGTGTAAGAGACGTTTCTAAATTTACTTCAATAAGAGTTTGATCTACTACAAGATTGACCATAAGATTAGGGGTGAGCGTCTGTCTAACGAACCGAAGTTTCGAACCGAATCGAACCGAAATTTTTTATTTGGTTCGGTTATACGGTTAAATTGGTTAGGTTCGGTTAAGATTTACAGCAAATTTGGATAATATAGTTCGGTTCAGTTTTGGATTTTTTTTCACCAAATTAACTAAATTAACCGGATTTATTAATATATATATATATATAAAAGTTTGTATTTTAGATATATAAAATATATAAACTCCTAAGGCTAATAAATTGTTGAGTACTTGGTTTTAATATCTTTTTTATTTTGGATATTTAGAATTTGCTAGTTGTCTATACTTTGGGTTTTTTTATTATAGAAATATTCCTAACAAATTTGTACCCCATAACAAAGCCCAACATATGGCCTTTCGAACGAATTGACCAAAATTTAACCGAAATATTTTTGGTTCAGTCGAATTCGATTACAACTCATAATTCGGTCAGTTCGGTTAAGAATTTCTTTGACCGAAATATTTCAGTTCGGTCAAAATTTCGACCAAACCGACTGATTAATACTCACCCCTACATAAGATGAATAAAACGATTAATAATGCATAAGATTATATATTCATCTTATGACCAATCTTACGGTGGATCCAACATTCCAACTCTTCTTAGAGTAAGACTTGGGAACATATCACTCTTCTTAGGGTGAACATTTTGAGAGTCTTGGATTTTCAATAGGATAGGCCACATTGTTGGATTCCACCATTGGCGGAATGGCTAGGGGCCAGTATCCATCCCCCACCCACACCCCGAAAATTATATAAAATCCATTGACTTGTTTGGATAGGCAAAAAATAGAGTAGAGTGAAGTTAAATGGGCTATAACAGTCTAAAATTTTAACTCTACTCTATTTAAATGAGTCTGGCTCGATAGATGAAGTAATGTTGTGAGCCACATATACTCCATTTCACTTCAACTCTAAATACTTTAATTTCCTTGAGTAAAAGTGAATTTTACTCTAAACCTTAACTTCAAAACAAGCATCAAAATGGAGTGAAGTGAAGTTCTCTACATTAACTTCAACATACTTCTCTTCACTCCACTCCATATGTGAAATCCACTTCATTTTACTCTATTCTTCATTTATTCAAACACGTCCTAGAAATTGTTTGTTTGTAGGGATGAGTAGAATGAAATAAAATTGAGTAAGTGAAGAGAGTTGGAAGAAAACCACGTTGTCATCCGTCATCTTGCTATTACTAGTGCAACAGGCATGCATTGGATAAAAATATAATTAAAATTTTAATTATAAATATTTAAATAAATAATATATAAATATTAACATGTAATTCGAAATACAAACACAATTAAAACTGAACTTCAAAAATCAAACTTTAAAAAAGAAAAAAAGAAAAATGATCCAATCGAATTATCTAATGCATGATATTGGAAGAATGACTCAATTACATAGAATAATGGGTCAAAGAAAATGAAAGAATTAAAGAGTAATTATGAATAATATAATATATGATGAAGAATAAAACATATAAAGAATAATTAGTTTGAATTGTTGATGGTATAAAGAGTGGATTAATTTATAAAAAAAAACATGTTCATGCTTGGATGACTCTATCTATTACTTGGTCCAATATCTTGATTTTCCGGATTTTATATTTTATTTGATTCTGCATGCATATAATTTAGTTAAATTAGTAAATATAAATGATAACAAAAAAAAAAATGTGATAGAGATGGAAACTTGTGAGAAATTTTAGGGAGTTGGGAGGTTTTAGAGGAACATCAAGTAAATAGTTGATGTTTTAGGACCTTTATTTGATTATATCTGTGTTTAGGCATAAATTGAATAGCAATTTCAAAATTAAATGTCGATTTTAAAATCAATTGGCTTCTACAATGGCCTCAGAAATTAATCCTATCGAATATTTAAAAGAAAATAAGGAGCAAAATCTAGCCCAGTGGCCTCGTAAATTGTGAGTTCGAAAAGGAAAAAAAAAACCGACTTTCACAATGGGACCCACAATTTATGTAGTTAAATTAGTAAATATAAATGATAATTAAAAAAATCATGATAAAGATGAAAATTCGTGAGAGAAATTCTAGAGAGCTGAAAGATTTTAGGAGAAGATCATGTAAATAGTAGAGCTTTTATGACCTTAATTTGATTATATGTGTGCTTAGGCTTAAATTCAGTGTCACTTTCGAAATTAAATGTGGATTTTGAAATCAATTGGCTTCCACGATGAGCCCAACAGATTAATCCTAAAGAATATTGAAAAGAGAATAATAAAAAGAAGTAGAAAAATAAATCCTATCAAAGAGGCCCTTGTAAGTTGTGAGTTTGAAAAGAAAGGAAAATATTGCTTTTACAATGGGACCCATAGATTGTTCGAACTTGGAAAAAAAGAAAGAAAAAAAAATTGCCTTTCAGTGGGCACCACAGATTGATTAAAAACAACAAAAATAAATCCAATTATGATCTATAAGTGGGCTCCAAATCTTTGCAACTTGGATCTGACATAAGGGTCCCACAAATTTATCTGCAATAAGATTTAGCACATACATGCACACCTATCATAAAAATCATTGCCAACTTGATCTTTATATTTTTCATCAGTCCATAGGGCCCACATCTAAGCCAAAGGGCCTTTGTTCTTTTTTTTCCTCTCTCATTAGTTTAATAATATTTGGGGCCCATTGCATGTAATGGTTAATGTGATTTAGAAAAGTGATTATGGGAGGGTACAAAGAGAAGTTAAATATACTATGTTTTAGTAAAGAATGCGAGGAAAGGAATAAATCTCTTAAAATTTGAAAATTTAAGAAGAACTTTGGTTATTTCAGCCCCATATCATGCCACGTGCCGCTCTCCCATAAAGCGAGCTGCTGGGGTAGCTTCTTTTTTGTGTTTTTATGCTTTTGAGTGGTATTTTTTTGTCATTTGTGCTTTTAAATAGTACCCACTTTGTCACATTGTGATACTAAAATTATCATTTTTGTCATTTTGTTATTTTACTTTCTACTTATTCCACTTTTTTGTTATCTTGATTTGACACTTGATTTTATTTCATTTTTACATATTGTTTCTCCAAAATTTTTCTTTTTACATAGTGGTCCCTCCAAGAAAAATTCCCTTGGCTCCCCCTAGCTTCCACTCCTTCAACTTAGAGATTCTCTATTCCATATGAACAGGGTCCAGGGAGGCACTTTAAGAAAGCACGCTTGTTCTACCCCAGAGAGAGAGAGCACGCTTGAGGGTTTTTTACCCCTTTTTTGCTTCTGCTGTAGTATCTGTGATCATTCACTTTCACCATGTTACAACCTAATTGAGTAAAATTACAAACTAGTAGATGACTATTGGTTTTCTATGTCAACTGCAAACCCAAAAACACCCTTGGCAGTAATAATTTATATTTTGAAGTAGCAAGCCTAGTGTATGATATATTATCTTCAAGTAGGACTAGATATAGGGTGGGGAAGGATGACTTCAGCTGGTATCATTTAGTAATCTCCACTACCTTATAATATGTTTGTCACTATGCTACTTTCCATTAGATTCTTAGACAGTGTTTTTCTTTTGGGGGTCTTTTCATGCATCTCTCATAATCATATTCACATTCACTTTCCAATTACAGGCAATGACTTCTTGAAATGTTGGCAAATTATTGCATGAACTGTGCCACATTAAAAAATATGATTCTGGGGCCTAAATATATATTATTTACTGAGAGCAAGTTGGGTTTTTTCCCCTTTGTGTTCTTTGTTTTTTGTAACTCCTTGTTGCAATAACACTGGTTTAGAGTGTGGTTGGATTGTTCTTCAAATGTTGGAGCCAATTTGGGTCAGACTAAATGATAAATATGGCTTCAATTTGTAAGCATGCTCTCTCCTGTGGAGCAACTAAGGAGGATGTGTATTGGCTAAACTCAAGTCTGGCTTGAGCCGTATTTTTCTAAACTTAAAAATGACTTGATCCAAACATGTTTGGGTTGTGACAAGATTTTACTCTGGCTGTGAAACTACCTAATGTAACCTCCTTTGCCCAGACTTGAAACCAGCAGTAAAAAAACTCGCGAAGTTACTTGACCCAGACAAAACCCGAAAATACCCAACTTGCCGACTCGATTTGTGAATTCCCGACTCAAGTGCAACTCAGGTTGAGCCAGGTTGACTTTGGTTGGATCAAGTACTCAAACAATCTCTACTTTGAGAAAAATGAATTAAGGGGAGATGGAAAATGAATGCTTAAATCACCCTAGTAAAACGAATGTTAAGAAAGCCAAAGTCTCAACTATATATCCATCTCATAACAATTCACGCCTTAAATAATTCTTTGTTGAAACCCATTTTATCATGAAATGGATTCAATTCCATGCAGATAAACGGGCCCATTGTGTATAATACAGTGTATGTACTAGATACATTATATAGACATCTGTTCATAGGTAAGTTGAGTTCCTAGGTCAGATTCGGGCATCCAAACCCCAACTCAAACTCCATGCAGGTTTTAAAATCCATGGCCCAGGCCAACCTGAACCTGAACATGAACAAAGCCCAACCCAAATTTTACTTTTGTTTGAGTCTGTGCATGTGGTTCATGTTTGGCGAAACCCAAGTTCTACTCCTAGTTCTCTGCATCCTTTTTCTCTTCTTTTTTGTTAATGCATTTTCCAATCGAACCACCGTCTTTGTTAATCCTTTTTCTCTTCTCTGCATCCTTTTAGTTTCATACAGGGCCCGCCTAAGATAGATCCAGTCCCTTAACACACACCAACTCCCCTTGAGTAAGCAATGGGACAAGTTTGATACTAGTTCAAACTTTAGTGGTGTTTTTTTTTTTTTTTTTTCATTGCTATTAGAGGGTTCTCAACCCTTTGTGCTGGACTAATCCCTTTGGGCCCAGAGAGAAGCCGGGTAAACTCCCATGTAGCCCAAGTGTAGTTGTGCAGTTTCAAATCTACAACCTTCGGATGCAAACCATGGTCCTAGGCCAACTGAGCTACCCCTTGGGTTTAGTTTAGTTCAAAGTTTAGTCACTGTTAGATTTTATCACATCAAATATACAATATATATGGCCATTGAATTTTGGTATTCTAAAATTTAGGGCTAAGATGATCACATTGGTACTGCATCCACCCCAAATTCACTTCAGAGAGAGAGAGAGAAGAGCCCTAGTGACTATTTCTAATTATCACTACCAAGTACACAGACTCAAACATGTTATTGGCTCCATTACTAGTACTGCAGTGCCAACTGGAATCAGCAGAGTACATACTATATCTTATACAGCATATAACAATAATAATAGATTTTAGTAATAATACTCAGATCCCAATTCATAAGTCAGAAAAGAGGAAACAGATTTTACTCTGAAAATTCTGAAATGCAAATGTAGATGAACTGAGTAATTTGGTTGATAAAGATATGGAATACACCGATTTCTCCAAATCAAAACAGAGTCTACCTCGAATTCGACTCAACAAATAACTAGGCCCACGATAATTAGCAATTTAGACTCAATTGCATTAGTAACTTCAACAATCCAATATAATTAATACAACAACATACTTTGCTTCAAAAGATAACAAACCTTCAATTTTGACAATCCATTACAAAAATACTTGACCAGTTCTCACAGTCCACTTCACTTGGTTTAACTCTACTGGGAAGAACCATACTAAAGCCAAGATGAGTAGGAGTAGCCATTCATTTCAAAACTGTGCTATCGGAGAGGAAGGAGGCAGGGGATTGGTGAGACAAGGGTATAGCAAATAAGGGTATTCTCATCATTTCAATGAACACAATGTTTTATAAGGAGAAATGGAAAACATAAACATCATTGACAAGAGAAACTCTACCCACATGAACTTTCCCTACTAATAGAGGAGACGTAACAAAGCTTTTCAGGACACCATGCATACAAAATTTAAGGAAATAACAACCAGACTGGAGTGGTTTTACTCTTTCTTTAGGCCTTCTTAATAGCACCAGAACGTGCTTTTAGATTCAGAAATATTGCCCTAAAACACCCAATAAAAAAAATTGTAAGAAGAAAAAAAAAAGTGCATGCATCAGTAATATTTAATACAGAAAAACAAAGCAAGGAAATGAATATAGTCACATTATATGGTTAGATATATTGGAGAAACAAGTGCAGGTAAGACAACAAGCATGTGAATATGTATCAGAAAAAAAACATCAAGTGAGATATAAGTTCATTACTGTAATATATATGTTTGTGTGTGTGTACAAATGCACAACAGGGGAATTCCTCCTACATGTGAGCATCCCAGTGGGCGCCTTTAATTTAGGGGGGGGGGGGGGGGGGGGGGGGGGGGGTTCCCCCAATTTTTTACAGGCACCCTCTCCTCTTTGACGGTCAGATCAGGATGTCATTTCAGCAGGAGAAAGATTCGCAACATAAGCAAATACATATAACTAGGAATCGATTCTCATTTGGCCATCACGCTAATCATCATCTTAGGGTTACCCTATCAGTCTGTGGTTGGCTTAATGTGTTTTATTTAAAGAGAAGAAAATGTAGCAAAGCCCTATCTTCTAACAAAAGTGTCAAAAAGCTCACCCTCCCTCTCTCCCTACACAAGCTTGGCACACTATGATAATCACCATAAACTGATCCCAACTATCTATGGTTGTCTTTATGAGTTTTATTTCTTCACTTGATCCTATTCAAGACCATGTTCACAGTGACTCTGCAGTCTAAATGTTTTTTTCTCACTACTCACCAAAGGTCTTTATTGATCTGCCCCTTCAACTACCTTTAACTACAAATCCTTGAACACATCATAAAGGAGCTGATTAATGTATTTTGTGCACATTTTTATGCCTCGAAAGGAAAATATTACACCATAGCATCGACATTGGTGACCGAGGTATGATATGCAAATGCAAGCGTGTGAAAAAGAAAAAAATCATGCACATGTAGGAATGATGCAACTCAACCATACATGCAAACATTTGTAGTTCCACAAATGTGAGAACATATGCCATCAATATGAATATGGAAGCATGTATACGTCAGTACCATATACTCCTATTTATGCCTATTTTTATGTCACCTTAGACAATTTAAGATGGCTTGCTAACTCAAATATCCAATTATAAGCAAAGACTTCCATGAGATAGAAGTAACCATACCATTCTGTAGTGACTAACATTTCCTGGTTATCAGTACAATCAAGCACTCATTTGCATGCAAATATATTGACATATAGATGTCATACACAAATCATGCTCATACAGAAAATGCATAAGAAAGCAACTATAAGTAAGGGTTCAAGCAAACTTCATCTGGATGAATTGTCATCCAGAAACAGAGAAAAGAAATGAATGGACTCCTAGGGATCTTAGTAAACTGAAGGAAACTAGGTTTCACATGTAAACCGGGCTCATGAGTTGGGTACCCTTGGTTATCGTTAGTGACAGCTGTCTGTTCTTTCTCATAAATAATTGCAGCAGCAGGTAAAAAGAGTTGTACGTATAGGTAATTAGTTTTATAGGTAAACTGAGTGAGGGAAAGCAAGTTTCAAGGATCCGAAATCAGGATTGTAAAGTTGTAATATCAGGTGCCAAGAAATAGAACCTAAGCTAAAAGACTCAGAAGTGAATACCAGCATGAAGCAGCAAAGCTGTGGAACAGGACGCGGAACTGTAGAGGCATATATTGGTAGTTCACCCAGCCAATTATAGGCCAAAACTGCAAATTCACAACTCCATAGATTTAATTGAGGAATATCATTCAGTAACTTCTTCAATGCATAAAAGAAGATAGGTTGTAGGTTCATACCTTCCATGCTGTCAACTGAATGGAAGGATAGTCCTTTCTAACTTTATTCTTGACTAAAACCCATGGTCTTCCTACATGACCATTGAATATCAATAACAAGCTATAGAATAACACTGATTGTGGATTATATGGATAATGTCTCAAATTAACTAGTAGTTCCATTTATTTTTTTTGTTTTTTTTTTTTAAATTCAAACCACTTAGTTTAAGGTAGAAGTATGACTTTTTAATTGATAATCATCAAATGGTTTCTTAGATTGCAGGTTTATTGTGAAATTGGAGATTTCACAATGTGTGTTGGGAGAAGCACAGATATCTCAAAACATATTAGATGGGATAGTGTTGTCAATTTCACCTCTTCTGCTACAGTAGGCATCAATATGATCACTCACATTAGTGAGGGGCTACAACCATAGTCCTTAGATACTTCAAGATGGACAACATATTGTGTAATATCGTATCCAATACTCACTTTTTATGGGTAAAATCCAAGTCCATGGTGTGTCCCTATCCTATTCATGCCGTATCTAGGCATCATAGGTGAGGGGTTGAAGAAATAAGAACAGGTAACCACGTACTATGCTAGTTTCCCCATCATCCCAGTTGCAGGTTTAGATCACTCACAATTTGGTATGTCTCCAAACATGCTCTAATATCAAGCATTTATTTGGTTAGTCCACATATCCAGTTGCTGTTGAAAACAGCTAGCATGATAAAGTGATGGAGAATATTTTTTATTATGAAGGTTGAATTTATTATGATAATGATAATTTGTTACATCTTGGACAAGAATTATACTAGATTTTCTTTATAAGGTGACTAGGTTTTCTTGTTTAGGCTGATGATCTTCATTGTCCTCTATAAATAACCTTTTTTTTTTTCTAAATGGGCAGCACAGCCAATTTACAGAAATGCAGTCTCATTAGTTTTATCATGTTATCAGATCTATGGCCTCCTTCAATTTTCCGATCATGCTGATTATGATCTTGGCTTTTTCTATTTTCACAATAACCATCAGTCTCTGAAGTTTTATCATCATGGTCTCTAGCCAACTTAAAGAGATACTAGTACAAAAGCGACATAGTTACAACTGACTGATCAATTTTCCTTCCCTTTCCATCTTTTAACCCAGTAGAGATAAGGGTGGAAGGAGGCTTTTAAATAAGAATAAGAATCGCAAAAGCTAAACAAGAGGAGAAACAGGGTCAAAAGCCAATGGAAATCAAGCTTTAGAAAGTGATTTCAGCATGTATCTTAAAGAGAAAAGGAGATGGCCAAAAAGTAATTCCTCTTTCAGAGCAAAACAGTGCCTATGAAAGTAAATAAAGTCAGGTGTTTCCTCATATTCAAATGAAAGCCAACTTCAGTATGTAAGATACAGACATCATTAAAAGGAACTAGGAATAATCAATATAAAAAAATTTAACAGCTATTGATATTAGCACTTACCCTCAACTACCAAGCCATAGTATATCATAAACAACATGTTGTTCCATGGGGAAGTGGTTAATTGTTCCAACAGTACCTGAAAGAATGTATATTTTTTTTTAATCGGCTTTCAAAATAACCCAATTACCATACACATCCGGTTTACCAAAATAATGGACGCACTAACTCATGAAATAATACAAGGTTTGTGCATGAGCTTAATATCTAATGAAGTATTCAGTATGAGACTACATAGAGAGACATACCTTCTTAGCAACAACCGTGTTGCCCTTCTTACCCTTGAAAATGATGTCCATCAGCTTATGCAGAAAGTGCCCAAAAGGGCCTGAATATGCAAGGCCAAAGAGCTGGAAAGGAGGTTTGGATCAGCCAAGGCCCAAAACACAAAATAAGACTAATATGGATTCATAATCAGATATATGTGTTCAACAACATACATTAACAGGATATTTAAAGAAACACATTCTTGTAAAATTAAAGAGAAAAGGCATAAGTGTTCTAACTTCATATCACTTTGTCTATTAAGCTCAAAATGATTGATCAAGCCATGTTCGGTTGTTATGGCCAATTAGCTGGAATTGTCAGTCCATTGAGTCGTGGAGGGGATGTCTGTTGTCTACTAACTTAACTACAATATTTGCATATACAATTAAAATAGACAACAAGGTTTAAAGGATATTTTTTGGGATTTCCATGTCAAAACCAAACTCCTTTTTCTCTAATATACTTGTCCAAATGTGTGACCATGCATGTAAATGGTAATTAAATCAATGGGAATCAACCAAAGGACTTAAAATTTGGGTAGCATCAGCAATGAAAACAGAACAGGAACAGATCAAAAGAGACATTTATCAAAATAAGATTATAGCACGAAAAATGAAAATAATGATCAACATGCGTTATTTTGAACTCATTTAGGTTTGATAATACAACAGCGAAGCGACAGGAGGAATTACTCAGATACCCATTAGTAAAGCTTATTTGTCATGTTATAAATGCTCTAGCTAAACCTATTGACGGGTTTCTGAATCTCAGTTAATCGAATCTCCTGCTCCAGGTATTATTTTGAGACATTTTGCATATGAGCCTCTTCAAACTTGATTTATGGCTATTGATTCAATGATCTTTATAGGATGCGGTCGGTGAGAATTAATTTTGGGGACAGACCAACCGAGGAAACAGCGATAGCTACATATATTCTCAATCAAACAATGAAACAGGGCATTATGTTAATCTGTTTCCTTGCATCGAAAAGACAATTTTATTAAGCAAATAATGCATACAGTGGTGAGAGTTATACACTTATTTTCTTTTTTTATTTGACAGAGTTACACACATATCATCATCATCATCATAACATGATCACAACTCTTGAAATATATGGCCTAGACCACTAGAAATGTGTAGTTTGATGTGGCACTGGCTGCCAATCCATATGGCACTGGCAACGGGCCGGCCCGAGCGCCTTCGAACCCTGATTTAGAACTATTCAGGCTAGGCCTTACAGGCCAGACCTATTCAAATTGTCGGTTCTCCTAAGCCAGGGCACGGCCCGTCAACAAGCCTACATACTTGTGACCGACGCTGGGTGATGATAAGTTAGGCCCAATTGTGGACGGGGCATGCACTTTAAATCTTCCAGGTTGGAGGATCCTAACAAACTTTGCCTTTTTCAAGAAAATCTAGAGAACATAGATAGTTAGCAAAAGCACAGAAAAATTTCATTTCATATTCAGTAATGAAATAGACATCAAGAGTAGGAGTCTTCCCATCTGTGGTGTTTTGTGAGCATTGAATTGAAAGTTTGGGACAGAAGAAAAATTCAAATAAAACTCAGCATAACAAGTTGGAGCTTGCTTCTATTTTGGAAAGAAAGAGATGGAGGTATTACCAAAACAAGAAGCAGCCTTCTCAGTTGAAGTTTCTTTATCCCTGAAATCTTCTGAGCTATTGCATCACTGCACCCAACTAGTACTCCGGCTGTCAATGCCTATAAACAACACAGAGAGAGTGACCAATAGATGAAAATCTCTCAACAAAAAACCACAAGATTAACATTTACCAAATAACCCAACAAAATAAAATGCCATGAAGTCCAAAACCAAACACCCATCTGTGTAATAAGAACAAATCTATCAACCTTAGTTCTAAGAGGATGTTGTTGCAGTTGCAGAAGGTATCTTCTCCATGATTCTCTAACAATATCCGACATGGTTCAGGAACAAGACCTCTCTCTCTCTCTCACTCTCTCTCTCTCTCTCTCTCTCTCTCTCACACACACACACACACACACACAAAGAATTTAAAGTCATAGGAAAGCTGAGGGAAAGAGAGACTGATGGTCGACTCTGACCGATGACTTTGATGGGAAAGAAAATGGCATGTGAATAGGAAAGATATCGTGAAGAACGCTGGAGGTAGTTGGTGATGTCTGTTCTGACATTTAAAGGTGGGACCATTTCTGTTGGGTAGGTGGTGATGACTGTATATAGAATATCTATAGATGGGTGGGTCCATTGCATAGATCTTGAAAAGTAAATCTAATCTATGATGGGCTCTGATTCCCTTCTGGATGAGAGTGGCCTGGGGGGTGATGGGGGCTTGAAGATCAATCAAAGTGCAAGGGTGGCATAGATCATAAGAGGATAATACAAAAATCTGCTTTGATTAGAGATCAGGTGGGATATCAAAAGCCCAAAGATCAAGAGTGGAAATGGGCTAAAAACATTTGTAGGCCCAAATCCAACATGCAAGTTTTTTATTTTTTGTTGTTGTTTGGGGCATGGGGCTAGTTGAGACTCGAACTCATGCACCCTCACCCAATATATGATGTCCCAAACTAGCTGAGCTATATAGCTTAGGACTATGAGTTAAAAGGTTTCTGCATATAATAATATGTTTTGAACTTTGAGGCCCAAAACTGAATCTAAATGGAGAGAGATTTATCTTGGATTCATTATCTTGGATTCATTAGGGATGGTAATAGGCAGGGTTCAGCCTGGCCAAGCCAACTCTTGGCCAAACCCAGACATTTAGTTATTGGGCCAAGTATTCATGCCTGATTCGAACTGACAGGCCAGAAAGTCAGGGCCAGACACCATTTGCAAAATGTGTTAATTATGCCTGGGCCAATTTGGGCCTTTAATTATACGTAGGCCAATTGTGTACGCGCTCCTGTTAGATGACGATGACAACTACTACTACTATACATGGAATGGCCCAAAAAAGGGGGCACTATGTATTTCAAATGTGGACTCCCAATAGGTAAGATCAGGTGGTTACTCCTGGACCATAGCTCAGATGGTTAGGACACCAAGACTTCGTGAGTTTGTCTTGAGCAAAGGGTATAAAAAATCATGTGGTTAGCAAGGTAGGTACAATTCAGTCTTTAAGACAGGATTTATCCTATTGACGCAATTTAATAATAATAGTTTGAACATGGAAAGGTTAGGAATCAAAATTGCATCAATAGAATCTATTATATTAAAACATTGAAACAATATGGATTGATTATCAGAGGGCAACATGTCTCTCTTTCTGGAAATTTAAAAACATATCTTTAAAAAAGAAACTTTCGAATCTTGTAACTAAAAAAATGGCTCACTTTTGTAAAATTTGAATATTTCTTAGTATGCCAAAACATAACTCCAAAAATCTAAATCAAGATTCAAGAGCCATGATTAAGAAAACCAGTAGTGGTGGTGGTAGTCGTCAGAAGAAGAAGAAGAAGAATAGTAATAATAATAATAGCTTTAGTAGCAGGAGCAGAAGAATAGTAATAACAATCACCACATAACATGACAACAATTGACAGTGAAAATAACAATACCAACAACAGCAATAGCAAGCTGTCAATTTGAGAATATTTGGTCTGTTCATAACATTACAGTATCACATAAAGCAAACCACTTACATTTAGTAATACATTTGTATGTAGCTTCTCTGGTAGATAGAAAAGAGACCTTTCTTTAATGTATAGACTTATAGTAAGCAAATGATAAATTATGTGCATTAACAGAATATTCAACCACCATTTCTGTCCATAAGGTTGAAATCATGTAAAACTGAAACTATTCTTTTCAGCTGTGTGGGGCGGTAGCCTTCAGCATTCCATTCCTTTCCATCACTCTCCTTGTGGCAAGTGTAGCAGCCTCGCTTGCACATAGTGTTCTAGTAGCCATAATTTCAGCAAACTCCTTGCCAATCTCCTGTTGTACCTTTTTCCGAGCTTCACCAAGAGGATCTTTTGCGACTACATTGGAATTCTTTTCTTGCATTTCAGCAGGTGATACAGGGCTCTCTGTATTCTGCAGCTTCACTGGCATGTTTCCAGTATAAAAGGGGCAGCTATCAGATTTTGTAGGGCCATCCACCCTGCCGCTTATGGATGCATCTCTGGAAGAAAAGTTGGAGTTAACGGATTCATGTGATGTTGAAATAGATGTCCTGGATTGTGTGGGCTGGGGCATGGAAAATTGAGGAGCCTGAGGAACACCACCTGATTTCATTGTCATTTCTAGCTGATGGATCAAAGGCACTGCACCAGTTTATATAAGTAGACGGATTACTAATTTACCGCATAATTAATGTTAATGGCACTGGGCTTTCTATAATGTTTGCTGCTGGAAAATCAACATTTAACAAGAAGAATAAAGTACCATGAAACAACAATAGTTTCAATATTTCATGGAATGTAGCAAAAGGAATTAAAGACCCAAGAGCAGTTTGATGTTGCAAGAGATGAGTGACTCACACATCATAGCACCCATTGGGCTATTCATGACTTCATTAGGGAGCTGCAGGATGTAGTCTGGAATTGTAGTCCCTACCAAGAACTGTGCTACCTCATTGCTGAAGCTGTTGCAGTTGTGGTGGAGAACATTGTAGGCCTCAGCTGTATAACGCGGAGTAATTTCCTGCAAATACTCCTCAAATAGGTCCTTTGGCACGTGCGTGATTCCCAAGTCCACCACTCGCACTGGAGTTCCATATGCTGTGATGCCAGTAGGTGAATGTTGGATGCCTGCTCCAAAGTAATATTCATTTCCATACACTACTATCCCTGTGTGCCTGTGATTTGCATTGAAGGACAAGGCAACATTGGAGCCTTATACTATAATTCAAAATCTCCAACACAGTGATATAGCTAAGTCATTTTAAAACTTGAATCAGTAACATATAAATATTATAAAAAAAATGTGAGCGATAGAGAAAAATTCAGTTGAAGGAATGAGCAAATGACAATAGTCACATATTTAGAATACCGGGATGTTAGTGGAAAGCAGAAACAACCATTCTAAAGCCTTCACAGTTTGGCACATGTTATAATAAAGAAAGGATTCAGCACTGGACATCAGAGCCCAACTATATGCTCTTAGCCCTCAAACCAGAATACATGTGAAGGTTTTCCACCAGATTGTTCCTCTCTGATGTTCTTACTGTTAACAGTTCATGCTGCAATATTTTGTCATCTTATAAACAAATCAAACGTAGCCAATTATGAGGACCTTTGATATACATTGTTTTGTCGTTTGCTACCAGCTCGAGCTTTTGGTGTTTTTTTGTTATTAACATAATATCAGAGTTGGGGGTCTTGTGTTTGAATCCCTCTGGAAGTGTTTCCATCCATGTATGGCCGTTTGGCTTGTTTCTATCCACGTGCGGATCCCCACACTCGAGGGGGCTATCAGGACCCTTTGGTATACATTGCTCTATTTCTAGATGTCCTCCTCCCACTACCCTATGGACAACATTACACATCATGGACAACATTACACATCTTCCTTTCAAGACATAGTTTCCCAAAGAAGAAGAAAGGTATTCAAGTAACATTTGTATCTAGAATAAATTTTATAGACTACAGAAATGTTTTAATATGCTAGCTGTTGAAAATTATCACAAAACAAAGGCAATTATAATTGTGGGAAAAAATCATTCATAAAATAGTAAATCAGCACCTCATTGTCAAGGTGATTTTTGCTTGAATATGCTTCAATTTAAGAAGACCACAAGTAGTAACCTTGGTCCAATATTCGGCATCAATTAAAGGACACACACATGCTTTAATTTAATAGACAGACTAATACATCTGAATAATTGCTTACCAAACTGCTTCAATAGCCTTCCCAAGAAATGTTGGAGAAAGCTGGCGTGCTAGTCCTTGGCTGAGATCATACACATTCAAGGAAACCTTATAACCATCCTGCACAGCTCAACTTTTAGTATGATATTAAAAATAAAAAAAAAGATTTTTCATTTTTCTTAGAATTAAGCTTAATGAAATAGCATCATCTGTTTACCTAAGGGCCCGTCTGGCATTTACCTATCTAAAGCAATATGGTTCCTCAAGGGAAGGGGATGTAATGAAAAAAAAGGAAAACTTATCTCAAAACTATTCAATTTTCCTTCATATGCTTGGATCATTTTGAGGGAGAAAAGGTAGAGAACCATACCAAATAAAGTTACCATCCATAAAGATTGTTCTCTATTGTCAAATATTTTATTTGCCCTCCTTCCAAGGAAATCATTCCCTTCCTCCAAAGAAAGTGGCAAACATGCTTAAGTTCTCTCCACACTACAGTATTAGCTTAGGTTATACTTATATCCCAAAGAAATTTTGTCTTGCCAAAATCCAATGTGGATATAGGAATTTCTTACTACTAACAAAACATAAGATCTGAGATATTTAGGGTACTTTTATTTTATGGGTATGAACTATGAGCAATGCCCTTCTATAAACAAATGAAAATAGTGAAATATTAAAGGTGAAGATCCACAAAGGGACATCAAAATATCTCCCATTCTTATAAAACGTGATTTTCCAAAGAAAATGGCAAACATGTCTTCAGTTCTCTCCATGGTATTAGCTTAGGTTGCGATGTCATCGTTGTCGTCGTCATCATCATTAAAGCCATGTCCAACTATGTTGGGGTTGGTTATGTGAATTATGTTTCTTTATTTCGATCTATCCTGAGCTAAATCCTCACATAGGTTGCACTTCTTCAAATGTATTTTAACTACTTCTATCTATATTCTTTTCCGTCTACCCTTTCCCCTTGGTGGGCCACCAACCTACAAAGAAAAACTTTTGCTCATTGGCCCCATTGTTGTCCTTTGTAGACATGTCCAAACCATCTCAACTTTTAGTTTATAACATATTAATGCTACCGTAAATGCTCCCCAAAACACTCATTTTTTGTTTTATCCTTCCTAGTCTTACACATATCCAACTCAACATTCTCATCTCTACTATTGTCATTTTCTACATATGTTGCTTCTTAATTGGCCAACATTTTGCATCATAAGTCATAGCTGGTCAAACTGATGTCTTATAAATTTTTTTTCTTTAATCTTGTTGCTATGTGCTGATTACAAAGCATTCCAGAAGCAAGTCTCCACTTCAACCATCTCACTTTTATCGTATGTTCGACATCTTCCTTAATCTCTCTATCCTTACTAATTATCTAGCCACGGTATCAAAATTAATCTCTTTGTAGAATCTCTCGAGCTTCAGTTCTCACGGTAGTTTCAGCTATTAGTAAATGCTCACTAAAGTTACAATCCATATATTATATTTTTATATGACTTATATTTAAAGCCTTTGGAGTCTAAGGCATTAGCTTAGGTTGTATCTCAAAAACAAATTATGTCTAAACAAAATTCAATGTGGATATAAAAACTTCTAACTACTATCAAAACATAATAAGCAAGGCTCTCCTAAGCTCAAGCTTAGGATAAAATCTCGTAAGCTCATGCTCGTGGGGCCCACCTTTGGTCCTTCCAAATGGACCAAACACATGATCTCCCTAAATTACACATGTCCACCAACTTTCGGTCAGATCTGAATTTACTGGACCGTTGAATCTACTATGCATCAATCCAACACGGTTGAGGCTGATTTTTTTGCAGAGAGGAAGATCCCAGGGAGTCCATGAAATCCCCCCCCCCCCCCCCCCCCCTCCCCCCCCCCAATGTGGGCCCCAACGCCCAAACATAATAAATAAAATATTTAGAGCGCTTTTTCTTATGGGCTTGAATTGTGAGCAATTCCCTTGTATAAACAAATGATAGTAGTGAAAAATTAAAAGTGAAGATCCACAAGGGGCCATCAAAACATGAACACGATCACCCTTTCTTATAAAAAATTGACCCATTACCCAACCGTTATACTGGTAAATTAAATCCTAGGACGGTGATGGCCCATTCTACATCTCCACATTAAATCATTCGCTTCTCACCTCTTTAATACTCATTCCATATTAATACCTCTTCCTCTTACCTTAAACTCCTAGAAACTCAATATGCAATTACAACAAGGGCCTTTATTGGATTATACTGAAACCATAGAGAGACATCTCTGAATAAATTTCAATGCAGGAACAATAAGATCAATTTCATACCTCTGCCATTCTTGTGATAATTCCCAAGTTTGAAAAAGAAAAAATTCCTTTGTAAGCGTGGCAAGGGTCAATTTACAGAACCTATTAAAACCACATTCCAATCAACTTCAGTTCCAGTTACAAAACATATCCAACACAGGAAGAGTAAACAGCCAACACAGGATAATGCTGACCCAATCAAATAATATTTTAGACCCAAACTAAGAAACATACATCAAGGACAAAAAGATCAATAACTCTTCCATCCCCTGCAGATTTCACCTATGATGTCCAGATACAGCGTGGATAGGGCAAGGATGCCACATAGACACGGCAAGGACACGTATTTTACACATAAAAAGTGAACTATTAGATACGATACGACACGATACATTGTCCATTTCAAAGTATCCGTGCATCATAGGATTTCACACTAACTTAAATAACCCAAATGGCAATGCAATTAACACAAACATACAAAGATCAACAAGTAATTTCTCTTTATGGGTTGTTGAACTTGAATTTCAATTCAGAAGTTCTTACAAACACCAACCATTCAAAGATTCGAGAGCAAAAAAAAAATCCATGAAAGTGTTTTCAATTGTTCATCTCAAGAGAGAGAGGGGGAGAGATTACCAGAAGAGATGATGCAGCTGGGAGTTCTCAGCAGGGCCTAGAGGAGAGAAATTAAGGTCTTTTATATATACCTTCTCTTTTCTCGGTTTGATCGACGGTCAAAATCGCGTCCTTGCACATGTATAGAATTTAAAATCAAATGAATTGAATCACGTTTGATCACGTGTTATGCACGTGATCGGGATTTTATTTGATTCTGACGTAGGGTCCCCCTGTCCTGATGGATCCAAAAATTGTGGTTGACTTTGAGCGGTCTGGATTTGAAAAAGTGGGGCTTGGTGATTTTATCTAATGTGGGCCCACATATAGCATATGATGCATTTGAGAAGATTCTAGAATGGACTCGCGTGTCGCATGGTCTCACATAGGGAATGAGTCGGGTTTAAATGGAGACTCGTCCTGACCCACTCCACTTCGGGGTGGGTTTGGTAGTAATTTTCTTGGTGCGGGGCGGGATTTGGGTTTTCATGTCCCAATCGACCCTGCCCTTATAAATGCATACCTATTACTAAAGTGACAGACAAAATTCATGTAGTGTAGGTGGTTTTGGGCTTTAACTTGAGGCATGCTCAATCTCTACCACACTCATTCTCATGTATTTTGAAAGTATTAAGCTTTAAATTTGACCTAATCCAACCAAATGAGGCGGGTTTGGAGGAGATATATTTGAGACCTGTACCAAACCCGCCCTATTGCCATCCTTAGTTTCACAATTCCTACCACACTGCGAAAGGTAATGATAATTGTTTGGAGTGTGATCATGATCAAGTAAAAACATTGGAGATCGATCTAAGTAGTCGTCTGAATCAAGTCTTGCTTTGGTCCAACATCTCATGATTCCTTGGATTATCAGTGATTGGCACCATCATATTAACTAACATGTGGATTGCTAGCAGGGCCCACTAACTGAAAAGCCTATTAAAAATAAAAGCCCTTTCAATGTACAACCTTTCCTCAAACTTTACCTCAATAAGACTTGCCTTCATTATTTAATAAATCTTATTGTGTGACCAACTCTTACGCAAGTAAAATTTGAGAAAACCCCATAATCGAAAATGCATTCATTTTGAAAGGACATTCAAGAGATGGGCCCTATTGTGTTCTCTGCATGAAAGCCTTAGATCCAGACTATGTCTGAACAATGCAACTGCTATGAATGGTTCTCACCAACAATAGTATGCATTCCCATCATTGGGGGTGGGCTGGAGGGAGAGGTTTATAAGGGTCCAACAAAAAATCTTCTCCATAAGATCATTATAGCACTTGAATAGACAGCCTAAAAACTCAATCACCTTTTAACCATGACATAGTAACTTTTTGATTTTTTTTTTTTTTTTTTTTTTTTTTTTTTTTTTTTTGATAACGTAGGGTTCCTAGCCCTTTGGACCAGAATAATCCCTACGGGCCCAGGAGAGAAAGCCGGGTAAAATTCCCCTGTGGCCCCAGTGTGGTAGAGCAGTTTCGAACCCACAACCTCCTGGTGCAAACCGTAGTCCTAGGCCAACTGAGCTACAATAGGGCCCATCTCCAAAAAAAAAAAAAAAAAAAAAAAAAAAAAAAAATAGTAACTTTTTGATAACCCCAAGGAGTTGGCTGAGTCGTGGTCCTGACCACGATTTCTCTCTTTTTCGGACCTAGAGGTCTTGGTCTCAACTCCTTTCTTCAGTAATCGAAGGTTGAGCCCTCTAATAGCCAAAAATAAAAAAAAGAGTAATTTTTTTATGAAAATTAGGTCTAATTGCAGATCATGGAGACAGTGTGTGTGTGTGTGATTTCACTGATTAAAGGTGGCCCAATAGAGCAGGGCTGAACATGCTGTCCGCCGGCCCTAGAAAATTTTGCAATTAGTCAAATAATGATCACCTGTCACGTATGAACTAATCTACTAATCTTCTAATCCTTGTTGTTTGGCCTTGTCACACACTCTGCTGACATTTGGCGACCTTCCAATACTCCAACAAGTTGGTATGACTGTAAATTTGGTGTGAAAGGACATGATAGAATCACAATATTATAATTTTTTAAAATCACACAATATTATTTAAATCAATCTTTTAAAAAAGAATAGTTACATAGCAGGTCTAATTTTAATTGTAAATATCCATTTTATGCTCAAGAATCACAATATTGTTTAAATCAATCATTTAAAAGAATAGTTATATAAAAGTGTAATTTAATGGTAAATATTTATACTTATGCTCGTATATTTTTTTTGTCATTTAACAGCAATTGTGCTATACATTCATATTTAATGTATACTTTGAGTCTGTTTGTTTGCATAGAACACATGGAAATTGAATACATGGAGTTCATGTCCTGTGTTGTCAAAAATGAAGAACCAAAGTAAATGAACAAGAAAAAGACCATCAAATAAGCACCCCTCTAATGAAAAAAAATCAACGAAAGATAGAAAATAATAAGCTAGCACCTTAATAATTCAAATCATGGGAAGTCAATGTTTCATCTACATTACCGATATAGACTTTCACCCATGACATCATTCAACACTACACCTCTTTAATATCCTTTTACTTATTTCTTTATTAGAATTTAGGGAATTCATATGTGGAGAATTTGTTATCCAAAAGCCATATTATGGAGTGGAGCTCTTAAATCATCCTTTTTGGTAGAGGATCTACGAATGTCAAGGAGGTGGAAATTCTAATAATTTTAAAGGCATGTTTTTTAATTAGAATTTCTACCGAGAATTTTTGTGTGTCTAGATCATTTTTTGAAATGATGTGATCAATAGCTTGTTTTCTCTAGAATTCCAAATTCCAGCCATCAGCATTTACAAATCCCATGTTGCAAATGATCTTTGAGAATTCTTAGGACCAGTTTCTTTATTAGAATTTCTAACGGGAATTCTATATGTCGAGAATTTTGGGACCAGCATTTACAAATCCCATGTTTCTTACATGGCTGTCCAGGAATTTCAGTCACATTAAAAGTCCAAAATGATCTTTGGGAATTTAGAAATTCCACCCACTTTGCATTTTAGTGGAATTTCTAGATACTCAAGTCAAAGAGAGCGTACATGAATTCCACCAGGTCAAGGAATTATGAAATTTCCAAGACATGAATTCCTTGAATTCTAGAAAATAAACCGGCCTTTAAAACAGGCTTTTAAAATTCTATTCTCTCTACAACTTTGCAAGAATTTCAAATACTTCACCTGAAAGGATATGTAACAAATTTCATCTCAAAGGATAGTATTTGAAAATTTGACATTACATATATTAAAGCAAAGGGAGAGGTGGGCTGTGAGGGATCCTACCTCATCCCTAAAAAGTCTCTATGGGCTGTGAGGGGTGCTACATCATCCCTAAAAAGTCTCGCGACTTTTTCTCTCCTAAAACCTCTCTCATAAGAGATTTTTATGAACGTTTAAATTTGACTCATATTTCTTGCAATTATCCAAATTATAAGCAAATCTTTACAGTCGGTTTGTTTGCTTTTCCTTAGATCTTTAATCATCAATGGTTTGTTTTCTTTTCCTTAGATCTTCAATCATCAATGGGCCCCATGTTAAATATGTTTTGTGGGCCCTACCGATGAATGAAATCCAAATTGTTGCTCATTTACTCTCCTTTCAGTTTTTTCCCTAAATAGATGGATTCAGTAGTGAGCACCAGTTCGTATTAAATATATTTCAAGATTGGACTTCAGTATTGGATGAAATCCCAATGTCCTTCTCTTAACCTCTTATTTCTAAGAGTGGTCCCCACTGATGGAGGGAGGCAAGCCTGTTGGCCATTGTCTGGTTTCTTAATGGATGCTAATCAATTAGCGGGCCCCGCACATTTAACTTGTTTCTGTAGTGGGACCCACTCATGGATTATACATAGATATTAGTTTTCTAGGTCAATATGTATCCGTAATGGGCAATCAGACTAGGTTGGTATCATACACAAGCTTAATTTCTTTGACAACTGTTAGGATGTGATTTGTGTGCATATGAGTTAGAACTATTAGAAACATACTATGATGACTCATATCTATATCCACGTACACTCATCCCATGCAATGTACATCTTTTATGCTTTTTTCTTCTCTTACACTTGTTTGCCCCCATCTCTTTCATTTTTTTTTTCTTATACTACCAGTCATCTGGCTGGCGGGCGGGCCGGGGGGGGGCGGGGTTGCAACTGTTCTATCACCATAAATCCAAAAGTGGGGGGCGGGGTCGCAACTGTTCCATCAACATAAATCCAAAAGTGGGGGGCGGGGGTGGGGTCGCAACTGTTCCATCACCATAAATCCAAAAGTGGGGGCGGGGGCGGGGGCGGGGGAGGGGTCGCAACTGTTCCATCACCATAAATTCGAAAGTGGTCGCAACTGTTTTTTTTTTTTTTTGCTAACGGAGGGTTCCCAACCCTTTGGGCTGGACTATTCCCTCCGGGCCCAGAAAGAAGCCGGATAAAACCCCTATGGCCCCTAGGTGGTAGCACAAGTAAACTCAACATTCGGCTCATGAAGAGGGGGAACCGGGGGTCGATACCAAGACCTCTAGCTCCGAAAGAAGAAGGAACCGTGGTCCTGACCACTCGGCCAACCCTTGGGGTTATCGCAACTATTCCCTCACCATAAATCCAAAAGAATCAATTAGAATCTTTTGGATCTTTTTGCTTTATCCAAAATCTCCTCATGCAAAATCTTTCCCCTGCTGGAGGAGCTCATTACGACCCTTCCACGTATAAAAGAGGGGAAAAAAAAAATCTCTCAATTCCTACCTTCTTCTTCTTTCATTCAATCACCAGACGCTTGGGTTTTGATCCCAGCCATGGACAAGGAAGAAAAATCAGTTTTCAATCCTTCCATATCCATATCTTTCATGGAAGATCTACAGCAAACCTTGGATCTCTGCAAGGACGATGAGCAGTTCCCTGATTACTTTAAGTGCTCCATCTGCCTGTAAGTCCTCTCCATCTCATCTTTTACCCCTTTCTTTTTCGCAATTGAATTTGGAATTCATCGATGGAATGATGCTCTGGGGCGTTTGATTTGGATCATTCTGAGTTTTTTCTCCATCTTTCATTTCGTGGATTGGGGTTCGATATGCCCAATTTAGCATGCAAACCCTATAAAGAACAAAAAGATAAGATGTGGGGTTTCATCTTTTGCTGAGTTTAATCCATTGAATCAATAAAGTTACAGTCTTTGTTGCCTTAGCACATTATCTAGGTTCATCTTCATGAGTTTTGTATTTTTCCATTTGAAGTTATTTGTAGGCAATGATCTCTCATTTGCGTTCTTGGGGTACATCTAATGTTGTCATTCCTATTTCTATCCGTTCTGGGAACTCTATGCATTCATCTCAATCAACATGGGCATCTCACCCACATCATGTGATTTAGCTTCCAACATTCGTGTCTATTATATAAGATTGTAGCCTAACTGTTGTATTGTAAAAATGGCCATTTAATCAAAGCCAGGCATGATGGTCGCATGGCACTTCACTTGGTTGTCTCCATTGTGCTACTCGGTGCCGATCCTATTCGCTATATCAAACTCGAACCCTTTGTTTTGTTCTACGATTGACCATAGATGCTGGACATCTATTACATTTTGGTACCAAGTTATTTTCAATTTTGACCAAAATATCATTTTATTCTCAGATCAATTAGAATCTCACTCCACATGTTCCGACTTCCATCGGCTAATTTTAACCCCATTGATGCAAATGCCTTCTTCAATGCTTAAGCATATGATTTATTTGTTTTCTTGTTCAAGTAATGAGTGTCGCATATCTGCAAACAACACACCATGCAGGTTGTCTTGGATATCTGCCATTATTTTATCCATAGCCATTGCAAATAAACAGGGGCCAAAGCTAACCCTAGCTGTAATACCACCACAACTGTTAGCTCAAATTTCACCATGCACGCAATTTTACACTCGTTACTGCCCCTCCATACATGTTAGCTGAAGTTACCACCAAATTCGTTGAAATATAACACAACAGCTATACTTTATTCGTCACTCATAAGAAGAAATCTATCTCAAATTAACTGACTAAAAGAAATGAAGGGATAAAAGAAGATTGTGTTCAAATGGGCTCTTCTATAATCCACATAGAAGAACATTAATGGAAAGATGTAAGCAGACAGCCATGTCAAGTGATGCTTTTTCATAATCTTAACCTCCAGCCTGCAGGCTTCCAAGGGCTTTCGGCTTAGTTCTGAACCATTTTGTGCTCAATTCATTCATGCTTGTGGGAATGTGTAGTTTGTACAAGCTTTTGTGCAAAATAGTACAGGGTTCAGCTGAAATCTCTATTTTGCTCCATACAACGTCCAGATGTGCAAGAGAAGTAAACTATTTTATTTTAATCAAGCCCCTCTTCCTCATGAGCCGTAAGATGTTTATAAATGTTTTAAACCCAAAATTTGAGAACAGGTATCTTATCACCAAGGCAATATAATCAAAACTCATGTAAATCTGTATGGAGTTGGTGACTATCTTGTGCGTGTCTTTTGAAAATTTTAATGTTTTATGTATGAAAACTTGTTCTTATCATATTTGTATTTTTGTTGCAGGGATTTACTCTATAAGCCAGTAGTACTTGGTAAGGATTTGCTAACACCGTAATTATACATTATGGGAATAATTGTGCTAATATTTAATTTTCTTTGTTGCAGCTTGTGGCCACGTTTGTTGTTTCTGGTGTGTTCATAAATCCATGAATAATTTCCGACGTTCCCGTTGCCCTAAATGTAGGAACGAATATTATCATTTCCCATGTATTTGCCGATTGCTTCATTCTGTTTTTGTTAAGCTATATCCGGTGGCATACAAGAGAAGAGAAATGGAGGTGCTAGGTAAGCTTTTTCTATGTAGAAAATTATTTGATATTATCTTTACATTTCACCAGTTGTGATATTATCTTTATGTGTGCACACATCTCATTGGCTGTTCGCATATAGGCTATTTGAGCATATGCTCACTTGAAAATTTCTCTCTCTCCCTATATATATATATGTATAGGGAGGTGCTCCTGTGAGACACTCTCACCATACTATAAGAGATAAAGGTGGGGGCCCTCACATTTAAGTTGTTGGCATTGGATATGGATGTGAGGACCCCCACCTTATCTCTCATAGTAAGGTGAGAGTGTTTCTCACAGGAGCACCTCCCATATATATATATAAGAATATTCATGTGCATCCATCCCTCACCATAGGGTGAGGGACACTTCCATAATTGGAAATTTTCATGTGCGAAAAGAGGAAAAGTCATATTTTGTCATATGCATAAAAGGAATATGCTTGTGCAAAAAGGAGGGATGGATGCACATGAATGTCCCCCATATATATATATATACCATCTTCTTGTCCAAGGTGACTTGCTGGGGCCCACCTAGGGCTCCATAGATCGTGGGTCCATGGGGATGGGAAGATCCATGTGTTTAGAGCCCACATATTAAAACTGAGGACAATCCCATGCCCCTAACCCCTTGATCCATGGCCTACAAGTTTTACAATTTTATATAAAAAAAATTGACCCTCGATCCAAAAGTCCAGTTCATTTGGATTGGTGCAAACCCAAGGGCCCGATGAGTTGATGACATATAGGGGGTGGGGGTTTGGATGGTCCATTTGAATCAGTGATCATGTGGGCTCCACATGACACCTCACGTGATAAGATATGTGCAAGTTGAATGCACAAGAAAATTGGCCATATATATATCATCATCATCAAAGCCCTGTCCCAACTATGTTGGGGTCGGCTACACGGATTTTGTTTCTCCATTCCAATCTATCTTAAGCCAAATCCTTAGATACTACTTCTTCAGATCTATTTTTATTGTCTCCATCCACGCCTTCTTTGGCCTACCCCTTTCCCTTGGTGGGCCATCAACCTTCTTAATCAAACTTTTCCTTACTGGTATTGTTGCCGGCTTACATTGGACATGCCCAAACCATCTCAAACATGTTTCTCTAATTTTATCGCCTATTGTTGCTACCCAAATGCTCTCGAAGGCACTCATTTCTAATTTCATCATTCTTAGTTTTACCGCGCATCCACCTCAACAATCTTATATTTGCTACCAAGGATGAAAATATCGGTAGCGGCGGGCGTAGCGGCCCGCCGCCAAACCGATACGAAGCGGGCGATACGTAGCGTATCGGGGATACGTATCGGCGTAGCGGTGCGATTTTAAAAAATCGCCAAAAAAATCTGAAAAAATTCCAGAAAATCCAGAAAATTGTAAAATGAAAGAAAATGTGGTTCTTTTGCAAAAGTAAGTAAGAAAAGGGGGCGTAGCGGTGCCCTCAATATATGATGTCCTGTATCGCTGTATAAATAGAAAATAATAGTAATGATTAGTTTTTTCACATGTATTCATGTTTCTTAGTCGTGTTAACTTAAAAAGTAATGGAAAGCTAAATAGAAAAAAATTAGAACATGAAATAAAGGCATAAGAATTAAGAAGACTTAAGAGTTAGGTCATTAGTGAACATTGAACAATCAAATATCAATACTTCAGCATTCAAGGTTCAAATTCAATCAAGTGAATGAACTATTAAGTGATCAACAATCAACATTCAACACCAATTTAGAAATGACAAAGGGAGTAGAGAGTTAGTGAGAGAAATAGGAAATTAGGAATACCTTGATCACCACCAAAAGGGATTTGGGAGACACTTATATTCATACATTTGAACAATATGTAATGTAAACATCATGATAGTACTATTAGAGCCAAATATCAGTGTTTAATTGTTACTTTGTTAGGGTCACTGTGGTGAGACCTAACCCTAAGTATAAAACTTTGGTGATCAAAATTAGCTTAATATGAACATAAACATTATATGTTGCATGCATTCATGATAGATCATTCAATATATGAAAAGTACTGATAAAGAGGCCGAGCCCCGGAGGGCTGTCCCCAGCTTCCCCTAAGCGTCTCCAAGCTTCAATCAGAATATCATCTAGACCCATGGCCTTTCCTGTCTTCATTTGTTTTAATGCCTTCCTCACTTCGACCACCCTAATTCTACGAAAAAAATGTATGCTTTGCTAATGAAGTATCCTCTTTTGTTCTTATGTCTCCTATATAGTCTTCATTTATAAGTATGCTAAAATATTCTCTCCACCTTTCTTTGATATTGTTGTCCTTCACCAAAAACTTTTGGTCATTGCTCTTAATACATTTGACATGATCTAAGTCCCTACTTTTCATTTCTCTTATTTTAAAAATATTACTCTCATTCTCTTGTTCCCAACTTATTATATAGGTCATCATATGCTTTGCACTTTGCATCACTTACTACTTTCTTTACCTTCTTATACATCTTATATTTTTCCATATTTCTAGTCCTTTGCCATACTTTGTAACGTCTCCTCTCGAATAACTTCCTGAACCTCTACACTGCACTACCGGGTTTATTTATTATAGTGTCTTTTCCCTTTCGACTCTCCAAGCACCTTTTTTGCGGCCTTCCTAATACAGTTATCCATTTGTTTCCACATGGCTGTTGTTTCTCCCTTAAAATTCCAATCTCCATCATAAATCACTTTACCTATAAATATTGTTGCTCCTTTTCATTTCAAATTCCTCCACCTTGTTTTAGGGTACATTTTATTTACTACTCATCTTTTTCTACTTCTAATGTAAGTATCTAAAATTTCTAACCTATGTTGTATGCTCAAACTCTTCTACAATAACCTTACAATCTTTACAAGCCAATCGGTCATGTTTTTCTAACTAGAAAAAAGTCTATCCGGCTCCTGCTAGTTCCACTTTTATAAGTAATTAAATGCTCCTCTCTCTTTTTAAAGCAAGTGTTTGCTATTACAAGTTCAAATGCTAATGCAAAGTCCAAGATCTCCTAACTCATTCTTTTCTCCAAGTCCTTGTCCTCCACGCACTCTCTCATATTCTCTATTATCCTTTCCTAGTCCATTTAAGTCCCCTCCCCTCTTAGGAAAATCTTTAAACTAGTTGGAATTTTTCGTAGTAAACCATTTATCTCCTCCCAAAATTGGCTCTTGACACTTTCATCTAATCCTGCTTGGGGAGCATATGCACTAATGATATGAATTATGTCTTCCTCTAACACTAGTTTAATTGCTACAATTCTATCACCTAATCTCTTTATCCCCACAAATTTCTCTTTCAAATCCTTATCTATAACTATACTCACTACATTTCTTGTATTGTTCTTTCCTGCAACTATATATATATATATATATATGGGGCCAGCTCTCCTAAGTTCAAGCTTAGGATAAGGTAAGCTAAAGTGTGTGGTGGGGTCCACCTGGGGACCCACATGGGGATGGGGATAGGGGGATTTCAAGGACTCCTTGGGATCCTCCTCTCTGCAAAAAATCAGCTCCAACCGTGATTTCTATTATCTCCATATGGGCCCAAAAGTTTGATGGTCAATAGTCATTCGGATCGATACATAGTCGATCCGACGGTTCAGTAAATTCGGATTTGACCGAAAGTTGGTGGACATGTGCAATTTAGGGGGGTTATGTGTATGGTCCATTTGGATGGACCAAAGGTGGGCCACACAAGCATGAGCTTACGAAATTTTATCCTAAGCTCAAGCTTAGGAGAGCCTTGCTCTCTCTCTCTCTCTCTCTATATATATATATATATATATATATATGGGGACATTCATTTGGATCCATCACTCACCATGGGACAAACTTAATATATATGATGCGAACATTGTATTTCCTCTTCACAAATTCTGTAAGAGGAGGAAGAAAAGGCCCAAAAGACACGCACACATGCCTCCTCATGGTTGGATTATCACCATCTGGTGTTAGATCGTGATTCTAGCCAAGATCCACCGCCGGATCGTGATTCCGACAAGAATCCACCGTTAGATTTGAATTCCGATAAAGATCAACGGTCGGATCTAGTCTGATCTAACATCTGAAAAAGATGATTAAGATACTGTGTCGCAAAATCCGGAAGACCCCACATTGGGATGTGCCACATGGGAGGGACCAACGAAGAAGAGAATTGAAGATCTAGTGGGGCCCATCTGAGGGGCCATCCAAGTGATCGTACACTCACATGGGCCGTATGGCCCCACCCAAGTTTACTTATCTCATTCGTTTGCTTTTATTTAATTATGGATTTATTGCTTTAATGTTTTTAATATTTTAATTCGATACTATTATCTTGATCGTAGGATGAATTAGATGGTTGAGATTTATTTTAGGGTTAAGTTTTCTTTATAAAAGCATTATAAAGACCTCTCTCAGTTAATGGTTAATGACAATGAATGGATGCTTTTGGCTACTTCTCCTGCGAAAGGATCTGGTGTGAGACCAAGGATTAAAAACCCGGACTCGAGAGTCGGGACTCAACTTGGCCGAGTTGGGTCGAGTCCCAAAAAAATAAAAAAAAAACGTAAAAAAAGAGGAAAAGAAAGAGGAAAAAATAAAATGTATCAGCCCAGGAGGCCCTCCATTCATAGTTTTCAAAATCGGAATGGTATCGTAAATCGTTCATACCCATGAATCGAATCGAATCGCGAATATCGTAGGATTTTTTTATTTTTCTAATAAAAATAAAAAGATCATTAAAAATTAAAAGAAAAATAAAAAAGTAATCCTTCATAACAATCCATTTTCCCATTTATAGCAGCATAAATAAAATAACAAGTAAGTCTATCATACAATCATATCAAGAACATCATGACAATTGTTTTATCAATAACATCATGACCAGTGTTGAGAAATTCGTTTTGGTCACCGTTTCGGTTTGGCCCCCAAATCGATATATTTTGACTGATTCGGGATTTCGGCGAAACAAATCGGATTTATATTTCGGAAAAATATAAAAATTCAAAAATATATATACATATAAAAACATTTTATGAATAATATTAAAAATAAAAAATATGGCTAGATCCAGCTTTGCTAAGAAATGGCTAGACCCAGTTTATATATTATATTTTCTAAGAAAAGGATATGTAATATATATTTGTTAGGTCCATTTATTTATTTTTCCCCGACACTGGGCTAGGAGTAGGAGTGATTAAACTTGAGGACCCAAGTACTCAGCTATAGCTCTGTAGCCCATTTTATATTTCAATGAGGTGTGCCCCTCGTGGGCTTCTCGAAGCATGGCCCAATTCACCAAATGGAAAAGGCGAAAGTGCCTTTCTCTAAGCATCCCCCCTAAATAGATTCTAGGGCATGGCAAACGAACGGAGGAAAGAATAAAAAAAAAAGGAGGAAAAGAAGAAGAATGAGGGGGAGGAGGAGAGAGAGAGAGAAAGAGAGAGATAGGGGAGAAGAAACCGATGATGGTGATCGTGACGGTGATGGCATGCGGCAGCGGCTTCGACTAGCGAGCGGCAGCAGCCTGGGCTAGCAAGCAGCGGCTACAGGTAGGTACTCTCTCTCTCTCTCTCTCCCCCTTCCCTTTTTTTCTCTTTCTCGTCTTTTTATTTATTTTTCCTATAACGAGAGGCAAACCCTTTTTTTCCTGCAACCGGCGGCTACAGCCTTTAAAAAAATTTTCAATTTTTTTTTCTCGCCGAACCTCTAGATTTTGGACAGTTCGGCCGAAATCTTGGGTTTTTTCCCGAATTTCCAGATTTCGGCCATACTGGTCTGAAATATTGGTGTAATTTTTCTGAAGGGGTGATTCGGTTCGGTTTCATTGCCGAACTGAAATTGTTCGAAGAATTCGGCCGAACAGAAATGAATCTCATAACTCTGAATTCATGACATATATTAATATATATTTGAAATAAATGATGTGTAAATAGTTAAATAAGTTTAAAGTATCAATATATTTTTTTATTATCTTTAAATCAAAATATAAAAATAAAAATAAAATCCAACCCATCAATCTTACACAGTATGATTTCACTTGAAGTTAAGAAAGTGTTCATGAAGATAAAAAAAACCAAAATAGATTAAAAAAAGAAGAAGTTATAAACAAGCACCATACATACAATCGAATTTTAGCTAAATGCGTGTTGTTTATTCATTTTTAAGACCTTATCAAAGCTGAAAGAAATTCTTAGGAGGTTTCGTTAACTACTAAATAACCTTTTAAAAATAAAAGCGCTAAAAGAAAGAAAGAAAAACGGTAAAAGATTATTGATATTACCTTATTGGTTGTAGCTATTCTCACTTAGCCGAATTGCTTAAATCATAAGATTTCATGACTTGAGTATCGAATCGTAGGGTTCACACCTGAATTCTAAAATTCATTTGTAAATGGGATTCGTTGCATAGATACGAATCGTTTTCCTGAAGATTCGGGATACGAATCGGGATTTGGGATATGAATTGTAGGATTTTGATAACTATGCCTCCATCCATGTAGATTTATCGAGTCTTTTTATTCTTTTATGTAACGATAGATTTTGATGAGATTATAGAGTATACTATAGACTACTATAGAATCCTTTATCTGCCCTATTACTTAGCTGTTTTTAACAACAAATTCTACTATTCTAAAGCATGATATTGGCCTATTGCTACTATTACCATATACTAGTAAATAGTTACCTGTTAATATATATGCCACACCTTAAGATTATGAGACAGAAACCATTTAATTGCAATTAAATGACAAATCCATATTCCAATTTCCATATCAACTATCAAGTCTCAATTAGCAAACAACAACCATACCTTAGCCCCGATTCTTTCTAATACCATGTTGAATGCCTTGCCGGTTGGATGCCCTCTTCGTCGTCGTTGTCGTTTTGATTTTGACGATAGTATTGTGCTATATTAAAATCAAAGAGGCCTTTCCCCACTCCTTGAGGATCTTGTCCATAATTTGATGGATCCAGATGACCATAGCCAAATTGACCCATGGGCATGAGATGTACTTGTCCTCCAAAATTCCAAATTGACCCCGAGGAAAAGGATATGCATTTGGTGGTGGTTGTTGCGGGGGTACCATAATGATTCCATACTGCTGCTACCCATACCCATGCCAAGGACCACCGTACCCACCAAATTGCTGCCCATACTTATATGGAGTTATAAAAAAAATACTCATACAAAGGATCATGGTCTGAGCATATTGTTGCCCATACCTGTTTGAACTATAGGAATCTGTGGGCCAAGGACTCCAGGTCATTTGCATGCTCACTTTGACCACCATGTAAGGGGTCATAGACAGTAATATTGTTCTTGTTCTCTCCATATCTTTCACTATATATATATATATATATATATATATATATATGAAAATCTTCTCTCACGCTCGTGCGCAAAAACTAGTTAGGTGCGATGAGAAATCCTCACTGTTTGAGGAAGCTCAACCATCCAGATGAAAAGTCCTCAATATGGCAATAAATATCCCGATTTTAACGTTTGTTCGGTTTCCAAAACACACGTTCATCTCTCAACCAACCTCTCCTTTTCTTTCTCCTATGTGATCATCTTCTCCTCTCAACTATCTCTGATCTCTCTCTCTCTCTCTCTCTCTCTCTCTCTCCCCTTGTCCTATGTCGACTTGTTTTCATAACAAAGAAAGGAAACCTGGTTTCGATGTTGAATGAAAGATAGTAACCTCAACATTTTTTTTTGGAACCTCAGGAGTTATTAAAACATTCTTGGTTGCAGTTTTACAAGTTCATTGGCATTGACATGATCCGAGACAAACTATGGCAGTGTTGAACACCTGATTATCAATTGTTGGCATTGAAATCCTTTTCTGATTCTCATTGGAGGCAGACATAAATCAAAAGAGGGTTGAGGCAGAATATGACCCAATATAGATTCTCTGGAAAATTGCTGTAGAATATGTAGCCACTGCCTTTACACAAGAAGTCAATTCCTATACGCAATGGCAATGGGATGTTAAAGATATTTAAAACACAAATAGTTATTTAAACGCCAATATAAAAAGCCAAATTGTCCCATGGGCATGAGATGTACTAGTCCTCCAAATTGACCCCCAGGAAAAGGATATGCATCTGGTGGTGGTTGTTGCGGGGGTACCATAATGATTCCCTACTGCTGCTGCCCATACCCATGCGAAGGTCCACCGTACCCACCAAATTGCTGCCCATACTTATATGGAGTTATAAAAAAAAATACTCATACAAAGGATCATGGTGTGAGCATAGTGTTGGACTTGGAATTAAATTCATCATGTCTTTGTGCTTCGTCTTTGTTAATGGAGTGAACAGTTCTCTTGACTTCCTCCTCAGGCAGGGGGTCTGATAAGATTAACATTTTCTTCCTCACTAATCACTCTAGGAAGATGGGTTGGGATGTTGAAGTTCAGGGATTCTGAACCTGTCACGACCCGGACCCGCGATCAGAGTCATTAGGGTTAACCCCCGGGTCGCGATGTAATCATACTTACTCCCGTAAATCCCGAATTAACCGAAGTTAAACGAAGTCTACAAGGGATCTTGCATATGTACCTGTCAATGTACAATGCGGAATATACAATAATATACATTGACAACCATTTAACAAAAATGAATCAGATACTTTATTTTGAACAGTAAAGTTACTTTACATCATATCAGTTCTCCTACTGTCAACCACTGCATATTCAAAATACAATGCAGGGAACACCATGTCTAATACTTACAATACCAAAATGCATATATAAAACACTTTCTAAAATGTTTCCAAGATATCTCCATGTATACGCTCTCGGATCACGTCCATTCGGCTAAACCTCCTGGAGGTAGCGAATGGGCCTCCTCCGCTGGCGGGACGGTCTCAGATGGACCGGCACGGGCAATTGAGCCTGTAACATCATCAGTAATACCGTGAACACGACGGTTCAACAAGGTATACATATATCTATGACATTTCATAATTCCTAACAATTCATTGCTTAACCACTCGAAGCAATCCATAATAAACACCATTAATAATTACAAGAATACTGGCAACTACACTAGCATGGGTTTCAACTCCATTCAATTCTTCCCAAAAGAAAGCAATTCATGTTCATATTCATTCATTCATTATGTTCAATATTTATTAATGACTTTTCAATGTATGACTTTTCAGTCAATGACCTTTCGGTCCAATAAGGTGGGATCTCCCAGTGTCTTGATCAGAGATCACTGGTGTCACCACGGGCTCCGGAACACCCCAATCTCATCTACTGCAGTAGGAATAGTCATTTCAGTTACTTTTCGTAACCGTTCATTTATCACTTTATTCAATTCAATTTCAATACTGAGTTTGGAAACCACTAGGTAGTGCCAGATCCGTTCACACTTCCTATTACTCTCATTCTAATCCTAAACCAATCATCTAACCAACCAATAAGTGAACGGTGGTTATTAATGCACGTATTACTGTCGATGATATTACTTTTAATGAAATTTATGCATTAAAATAACCCTCGTAGCACTTAGGAAGGTCTAATCACAATTAACACTAACCTCTAAGCTTAAACTTTCAATTCCGGAGATTCGGACATTAAAATGCATTTTCCAAAGAATCTCCAGTGGTCCGGGTCGACCTGGAGTTGTATTGAACAAAAGGGTGAACAGTATTTTGGTCAGGCTCGTGTGCCCGGTCGACCGGCCACACTGCGAAAATAGAACTCTGTGTTCTGTAGTGCAGTGGCTTGATGGGATTTTCCATCCTTTCTTTCCCTTATTTCTTACACCACTGATGCACCTAATAAGCAATTAACTTATGGAGATAACACTAATCTTAATCATTCTTCTAATTCAATCATAATTAACATAATCTAATTAGGGTTTTAAAAGCCATAAATCACCTTAACAATCATTTCTTTCTATCAAAATCCATAAAAACATCTCAACAAGCATAAGCACATGTATCACTTGCCTTAAATGAAGCTTGAGAGAAACAAATCCCTTCCTTAGATTGAATTTGAGATGAAATTCTCCCTTTGAAGCTTTCAATTCCACAAAAACTCTAAGAAGATGATGGAGTCTAAGAAGAAGATCAAGCCCTCTTCACTTGAATCACTTTAATCCACTCTTGATAAGGAAGAAAGAAGAAGAAATTGAAGAAGGAAGAAAGAAACGGCTGTAGCTTAGGTTACAGGAGATGAAATGAACTCAAATGAGTTCATTTAGCTTATATAAGCTTTCTTTTTGCAAGAAGCCCCCCTTTCATTCATTCATTTACATTTTGAGTCAATTCAATGTCCATTTAATCCGATATTCGTCGAATCAATTCAAGCCTTTTATGAAAATCATCGTACTCGTCGAGATACACATGTGGGTATCAAGAGTTTCCGCATTCGACAAAATACGTACAAATCCGTATTTATACACAATTCCTTCATTTGCTTAATTAAGCTTCATTTCCATTCAATTCCCTTCCTAATCATAGTTATTAGTTCATTAAGCCTCGACTCCTCATTTTAGGCTAATTCAATTCTATTTGGTGATAAATCACCATTAGTTCATTTAAATCGGCTTAATTAGTCTTATGCTCAATTAATTAGAGTTAATTGTGATTAACTCGGGACGGAGCCTAACAGAACCTTCAACCATGGAGCACAATTTATTATAGAAACTCCAACAAACTTTCTATCTTTTCTCTGCTTCCAAAGAAGCAACACATTCCGACCCATCTTTCATGTAGTGAACAGTGTTGGACCTCAAGTGCCAATTGAGCTGCAGCATGAAAATATTTAGTATTTTTGTTACCTTGCTGCAGTCAAAGAACTTGAGACCTTTGAGCCCAGCATTCCTCCTCTTGATTCAGTTTAGAGGCATATTCGGCTAACATAGACTTCTCAAGGTTTTGGAGGAAAGCCAATTTATAATAGGATCTATGCCTTTGAATACCTTCAATATGGTTCTTCAGGGATCTAGTGTCCCTGCTAGATCCCTGATAATATTGCTAATTGTCGTTTTGTTCCACCACTCAAGATCCTTGGCTAGTGTATAAACTTTGATCCTAATTCCCAGGTCTGGGGTCCCTAAATCTTCCCTTGGCATTTTGCCAGGAGTGCAGAAGACAAGCCCTAAACCCTTGGTGATAGTGCCATATTTTTTTGTAGATTTATCTCAGTCAACAGAATTGGGTTATGGGTGTTTAACAAAATCGTTATTGAAAGTGCCTAGCCACTTAGCGTTTGCCAGCCCCATATCTGGTCTCTGCAGAATTCTGAAGGACCCGTTCTATTGTTTGACCAAGTATAAGGTAGACCAATAAATTGGATGTTACTCAGCTTGGCCATGTCCAGGAACTAGGAAGTTGGCAAAGTCCCTATTGTTCCACTTCATCAGGTCTACTCTACCCCCTACCTTGTCCTTGTTCAAAACCCAATTAAAATCTCCTAAAAGGAGCCATGGGTCCTGGTCTGAGATGTGGGAATCCCTGAAATTAATAAGGTGCTCCCAGAGATTGACTCTGATTCTGTCAACATGGGAAGTATAAACAGCAGAGAAAAAAAGGAAGTATTGCTGTTGTTGCCTAGGTCCACTGAAAAGGAGATCACCTGTTCATTAAAGTCCAAGGCAGTCAGGTTGACATTCGCATTATTCCAGACCCAAATGCCCTCAATGTGACCACTACCATGGACAGTAGCATGCATGGGGTATTTACATGAAAGCTTTTTTTGTTTTTGTGAAAGCTCTTGCTAGTTTTCTTCATTGCATTCGATCATTTGTAAAGGGTTTTTGAACTCAGAGTGGGGGGAAATGCTTAGAAAACTCTAAAGGAAGATGGAAGCAAGAGCTTCTGAACTTAATTGCTTGATAAATTATAATAGGCTCATCAAGTTTGAGGAGAAGGGAGTTATTGTAGTTGTGTAATGCACTGGTAAAGTTTGTCCATTCCCCCTAGATGCTTGGTATCTAGGGAGAGTGTTTGGGTGTTGGTTGGTCCTTGGTGTCTCTCTTTTTGATTGCTAGTTTCTAATTAGGTTGAATTTTTGTTCTTCTATTAGATATTTTGTGTTTTGGGGGTTTTGTCTGTTCTTTGTACGTTTTTTTTTTTTGTGTGTGCGCTCTCCTTTTCTCTTCTTTAGCTTCTCTCTCTCTCTCTCTATATATATATATATATATATATATCTCTTTCTTACTTTTTTCATAAAATAATATGATTTTCAAGCTGCCACTTGGTATCAAAGCAACACTAATCAGTAAAGGGACTTAAGAGGAGCAGTCTCAGAGGCTTTTTCGCAAAGTTGCAAGAGTTTAGGCTTAACCTAGGGCTGCCATCATAGTGGGAAATCCCATCAATCTATGCCCAAAACTTGGTAAAAGCTCTAGTCCAAGGTGCTAATCCAAAAATCCCGAATTTTTCCATCCAAGAAATGCTAAAAAATTACTGCCATACTTAAAAACTACTGAACTCCAGGACATATATCCAGGTTCAACCAAAACCTAGTTTCAACTTTAACTGAGCTGCACCCAAGAACCCCATATAAACCCTGTGGAGATTGTACAACAGTAATTGCAGCTGCGCAGGCACAGTATACAGCCTTGATTCAGTCCCCAACAGCAGATCAAAACCTTAATATTCATCCCAAATCCAATGCCTTATGATAAACACTTTAAAACTGTTTCATCCTTGCAGCAACATTTAATTGTTTCAAACCTCAATTCCAAGGATGAAAATAGCGGCTACGCCCGCCGCCAAACCGCTACGAAGCGGGCGATACGTAGCGTAGTGGGGATACGTAGTGGCGTACCGGTGCGATTTTAAAAAATCGCCAAAAAAATCTGATAAATTCCAGAAAATCTAGAAAATTGTAAAATGAAAAAAAATGTGGTTCTTTTGCAAAAGTAAGTAAGAAAATGGGGCGTAGCGGTGCCCTCAATATATGAGGTCCTGTATCGCTGTATAAATAGAAAATAATAGTAATAATTAGTTTTTTCACATGTATTCATGTTTCTTAGTCATGTTAACTTAAAAAGTAATGGAAAGCTCATTAAAAAAAAATTAGAACATGAAATAAAGGCATAAGAATTAAGAAGACTTAAGAGTTAGGTCATTAGTGAACATTGAACAATCAAATATCAATACTTCAGCATTCAAGGTTCAAATTCAATCAAGTGAATGAACTATAAAGTGATCAACAATCAACATTCAACACCAATTTAGAAATGACAAAGAGAGTAGAGAGTTAGTGAAAGAAATAGGAAATTAGGAATACCCTGATCACCACCAAAAGGAATGTCTACCAAGATTCAAGGGGCTATGGTTATCCTCATCCCCATCAGTGTTATCATTTCTATTGGCACCATATTGAATTTGATATTGATGAGTATTGGGATCCACAAATCCAAAGAAGGCAGCTGCACCCTCATCAGAGGTGGTCCAGGTGGATATCTACCATATTGTGTTTCACCATAGTCACCATCTGAGTAGGACCCTGAAGTTGAAGACTGTTCTTCTCCTTGTTGTACTTGACCATATGGAAAAAAGTCGAAATACTGTGGTGAGGGTCCTTGTCCACTGTAACTAGGGTTCCACGAATCAGTCCATGATGCCGCTTGTTGTCCTCCAAAATCTCCACCCATATTTCCTTGCTCAGTACTACCTCCAGCCCCAGGTGGTGAATCTCTTCGGCGCCGTTAATAACCATGGCTTAGATCAAATCTTCCAGATGGAGGTAACTCCTGTACTTCCTCTACAGGAATGACATCGTCTTCATCATGTTGATAGTATTCACTAGTACCACCTGTCCCACTGTCTCCTCCTCCATCTCCTCCACCATGGCTATTTGAAGAGACTGTGGTGGAACTAGCTTTCTCAGAAGCAGGTTCTTTCCCACTCCTCCTAGTCCTACTACTGGTACCTTCTCCCTGAGGTGGCTGACCTTCTGCAGGTGCCTCACCCATGTCCTCACCTATCAACTCTTGAACCGTTTCCTGAAACCCCGGATCTGAATCTAGCAGTGGATCCTCTATCTCGGCTAGCCATGGGAGTAAGGGATCGTCCTCTCTAAATATGTGATCCAAATTAATGGGACAATAATCAGGACTATCCCTTACCCTTCTCTCCCTAATTCTGTTTCTCAACTTAAGATTGTAATGACAATATACAAGCTTGTTGAGTTTCTGCATGGTAAGCCGATTCCTGACCTTCGTGTGGATCAAAGAGAAAGTGCTCCAATTTCTTTCACAGTTGGAAGATGTTGTAGTTTGACTAAGGATGCGAACAGCCGCACTCCTTAGATGTGGAGCACTCTCTCCAAAATTCATCCACCAATCAGCTGAAATGCAAAAAATAAATAAAGAAAATTAGATCGTATCACAAGATATCTACAATGTGGATGTCTTTTGTTCATAGTCATACCAGGTGGCATCCTTCCAATCGATCGTATCACAAGAGGGTCAGCAAAGGTTCCTCCCCTTTGTGTATATATAGATATCTACAATGTGAAAATTAGATATAAGTAAGTAAACCCCTACAATATAATTAAATTCTCTTAAGTAACCACCCACTCACCTCTTGTATGGCATTAATTTGATCATCTGGACTTAACAGTTTCTTCAACACCTCCCATAATCCTACCCGCAAGTCTGTATTTATTGCTTCGGTATGTAGTTCGACATTGCGGTAATAGAATTCGGGATTCAAAAAATAACCTACATTATAAATATGTAGAATGTACTGTGAGCAAACAAGATAATAAATACATTAGTTAGGAAAACAAAAAAGTTTCAACAAACAAAGATATATATTAATTACCTGCAGCATGCAATGGATGGTGCAACTGATCGTTCCAACGGGCATCAATAATCTTTATATATTTCTCGTGATATCTAACATTTTCCACAATGGATTGCTTTGCCCGATCCATTGCTTCATATATAAAGCCCATTGTCGGCTTGTCATCACTATCTACAAGCCACAACACTTTAACTAAAGGCTCAAAAACCTTTAATATCTTCCTCACTTTCTTCCAAAATTTATTGTCCCTCATCAGGTTTGGGACTTCAAACTCCGGACCACTAGTTGCATTGCCCCATTTCGAACGAAGCCATTCTTCTCATGCAAACATCTGAATGAGCTCCGTTCTAAACTTTACAAGGCTTTCCATAGCCAGAAAATGGGTTGCAAACCTAGTTAATCCTGGACGCAGCAAGGCATGGTTATTTGTGTATCTTTTCATCAAGCTTAACACCCATGAATGATCATATATAAATCTTGCAATTCCTCTACATGCCTTGATCAATGAAGCCACTTTTGTCTTCCTTCCAATCTCTTCCAAGATGAGATCTATGCAGTGTGCTGCACATGGGGTCCAGAATAAATGGGTCCTCTTCGCCATTAATTTCAAACCTGCTGCCTTGAAATTGGCGTCATTATCTGTAACAATCTGTACAATATACTCCTCTCCCACACTCTCTACAACTTTATCCATAAGAGTATATATATATATATGTGGCTGTCCGTCTATGTTCAGATGCATTAATGGACTTCACAAAGACGGTCCCAGCGACTGAATACACCAAAAAGTTTATTAATTGTGTTTGGGTGCCGTTGGTCCACCCGCCACACATGATGGTAACACCATTCTGTTGCCACATGGGCCTAAACTTTTCCACCCAAACCTTTATTTCTTTATATTCTTCTTCAAGATATTTAGTGCCCACATCATATACGGAGGGCGCCTGTATACCCCGCCCAGCTTCTGCGGCAACATCAAGAATAGTCTGGAAATATGGGGAATCTACTGCTGTAGGTGGTATGTTCTTGTGAATTAGCAATTTTGTTGTAACTTTGGCCAATCTATCTCTTGCAGCCTTCATTACCCCTTTCATAACACTAGATATTTTTTGTTGTTTAGCTCCCTCTTTTCTATATGCTAGAGGATCAATAGGGGGAGGAACTGCTCTTCTTGTAGAGATAATTTCTACATCAGCATCCCGTTCCCGGGTGCTAAATGCCCTACGTATGGACCCCGCAAAGCCCTTACCCCTGCTTGGCACAGAAGCAGATGAGCCCCCTGCATCATAATATTTGCTTCCAGCAAATGCACGACGTTCATATTCTTCTTGTTGACTCATCAAAGACTCTCGGCGTGCAACCTCCATCTGTGCATCTTCCTCCTCATCAAAGTATTCATCCCCAAATACATCATAACGGGCAGTATCAACATCGTGCCGCCTCTTTTCTTTTATCTCTACTTTTCTAGCTTTGTTTTGGCCAACCAAAGCTTTCATTTGTTCTCTTATTTCCCTTAGTACTTCGGTACAGCCAGCAACATTGCCAGATATGTGGCCCAAGTGGTGCTTGAATCTTGTAATGCCCCCCATGGGTCACTTTTCCACAGAACTTGCATTTGATTTTCAACCTATTATTCTCAACTGCCTCACCAAAGCTCCATGCGGGATCAATAGCACGAGGCATTTTAACTTATCAATTGGCAAAGACAGATGGACTGAAATTGAATACCTGGCAGCCTATAAATATAAACAAGTAGTATACTAGTATGTTAAAAATTAAAAAAAACAAAGAAACATGTTAGAGGAAACTTATATCACAAATATATGAACCATTTTCAAGACATTTGATTGGTATTCAAATATGAAAAATTATTTTTATTTTAAAAAATAAATAAATCCGAAAATAAAAAAATAGAGAAAAATCAATAAACATTCAAAATGTGATGGATTGATCTATGGGAAACATAGATCTATCATTTACAAGCAATTTCCAAGTGGTTCATGGGTTGTCCATGAATATTCACATTTTTTATTTTAAAAAATAAATAAATTCGAAAATAAAAAATAGAGAAAAATCAATAAAAATTCAAAATGTGATGGATTGATCTATGGGAAACTTAGATCTATCATTTACAAGCAATTTCCAAGTGGTTTCATGGGTTGTCCATGAGTATTCACATTTTTTTTTCAAAAAATAAATAAATTCGTAAATAAAAAATAGAGAAAAATCAATAAACATTCAAAATGTGTTGATTTGATCCATGGGAAACATAGATCTATCATTTACAAGCAATTTCCAAGTGGTTTCATGGGTTGTCCATGAGTATTCACATTTTTTTTTTCAAAAAATAAATAAATTCGAAAATAAAAAATAGAGAAAAATCAATAAACATTCAAAATGTGATGGATTGATCTATGGGAAACATAGATCTATCATTTACAAACAATTTCCAAGTGGTTTCATGGGTTGTCCATGAGTATTCACATTTTTTTTTTTCAAAAAATAAATAAATCCGAAAATAAAAAATAGAGAAAAATCAATAAACATTCAAGTATTGTTGGAATGATCTATGGGAAACATAGATCTAACAATATGAAGCTATTTTCAAGTTGTTTCATGAGTTTTCCATAAGTGATAATGTTTTTTTTTTTTTAAATAATATAAATCCGAAAATAAAAATAACAATATATAAAAAAAAACAAAAGATATGCATGCAAGATCAAAAGGAAGCATGGATGATGGATCTACAATAAAACAAGACAATGATGCCATTATGTTGTGATTCATAGTAGTTAGAGACTGATAAATGATAATCTCAAAAGTTGAAAAAAAAAATCACATACCTTAATGAAGAATCTTGTTTAGAATCTTTAGATTTCTTTCAATAATGGATTGTTGGTGATTTGGTGGCAAGATATCTTGAAGAGAGGGATTTGGGAGACACTTGGGACCACAAAGAGGGGAAAACAACAAGCATAGAGGGGAAGAGATGAAAGAGAAGGGTAAAAAACCCTAAAAAGTCCAAAAGGGGGGGTTTTATAACCCCCCATGTCGTACGTGGTGGCATGCGTATTGGCCGATACGGGCCGCCACGGGTGCGATATCCTGTGGCGGCCGATAAGTAGGCCGTAGCTACGGCCGATATATCACCCGCTACGGCCGATATATCGGCGTGGCGGCCGATATTTACATCTATGCTCAATTCTGACAGAAACCATCTCTGAACCCAAACCAGTCACTTACCCCTTCCAAACAGAATCCATAAATTACTGCTTCAGTGCTTGGTCCATTCTGCCTTAAGCCCAAGTTGTCATGAAACCTTCCATTGACCAAATACAGAGCTCACCCAACAGTCAGCCACACTTTTGTCCCCATAAGCATCTCAGCATGTCTACTTGAAGTAGGAAACAATATTTGACATTATTCCCCAACCACCACCCACACAAAATGGGGGAAAAAAGGAAAGAAAAACAATATCTGTGGTTAATGTGGATTTTCACCCATCGTTATTTTGTTTTAAGGTTTTATATTAGCGATTAATTTGTAGGTCCGATCTTTCAGTTGTACCACAGTTCTATAGACCTAATAATTATATTTATGATTATTACAATAATGGTAATAATTGTATGTTAATTATCTGTTGGTTCTTTTAATTGAAAGGGCTGTGGGGTTTACCTTGAACTTGGCAAACCCTTAGACAATCCATCTTCTTCTTGATGTTATTGTTGAAGATAGGGATCACTTTTTGTTTATATCATTTGTATAATTATCACACATAGAAGGAACTTATCTTCACAACACTTGTCTACTATGGTTGCACTTTAGGCATTTTCCCATCAGGGTACCGATACTACAGGTTCCAGTCCACAACTGCAAAGAGCAAACCAAGAGAAAGGGACTTGGATTTTCTATATAGGGCCTTGAGGTTGTGTATATTTGCAGAAGATTTCTTATTTTGTTCCTGGAGAATTTGTTCCATGGGTCATTGAGAACATGTATTTTCTGAAAAATAACTTCAAGTTGATTGACCATTAGTTATAGCTCTCCTTGCTGTTCATTTCACAACTTTAGTGAGATGTCAATTAGTTTTCACTATAATTAAATTTGGCAATTCATCTTATTTCTCTTCTGGTACTTATCTGCTGTTGTGTGTTGCAGAAGAAGAAAATGCTGCTCATTACTTCTCTCCCCAATTCGAGGATCATTCAGATACGACTGTGAATTCATATGCTTATCATGCTTCCTCTGAGAGAAGTAACTTGGGTGGGTTTGTAGATCAATTAGATTGTGACACTTGTCATGATGAAGCAACCAATGTTCCTAGAAATTCTAACTCAAGAGACTTTGAAGGCGATAGCAACATATCTTTAGAAGAAAAGAAATTGCCAGAAAATGGTCAGGTAAATGGAATTCACAAACAGCTTTCCACTGACGATGTTCTTTGTGTTGCGTGCAAACAACTTCTACTCCGCCCTTCAGTTCTTAATTGTGGACATGGTGAGTTCTTGCACTTTTGTATAGTTGTGATGGATATTTTAGTGACTTTGTTCCACTTAAATCAATCAAATCTCTTGATATGTTCTCTTGGTTATCATTATGATTATTATTTCTGTACAGTTTATTGTGAAGCTTGTGTGCCAACCCCAGAGGATGAAAGTATTAGGTGTCAAGTATGCCAAAGTTTGCACCCTGGAGAGTTCCCAAAAGTATGTTTGGACTTTGATAATTTTTTGGTTGAACAATTTCCAGAAGAGCATGCTCATCAAAGAAAAGTAATTCATGGTAGTGGAGTATCTTGTCAGCAAAATGGTCCATCAGCCTGTAAGTGTTTTGGCTATATGTGCTAACTTTGATTTCTTGACTTTTAGTTCTAAATTTTCAGCTTATCATATTTTTAAGAGTTAAATATTAGTTTTTGTTTTAACTCAAGGGAAATAATATTTTATCATCGAAATAAAAGTCTTCAATCCTAAGTATTTAGAGTAAAGCCAAGAAAGTTGCAAAAAAGGTTTAAAGCCAGCTACTTTACATGGGCATTCGCCTCTTCAAAATGTCAGTTTTTAGCTCTAATGTTTCTTAATGCGTACCAATAGGTATATTGGCACCTAATGCTATGTCTTACTCATATTGGCTCAACTCTTCCACATGTAGATTTCCGACTTGAACTAGGTATGAGGCGTCTTGCTTCATAAATCAAAGTGAAGAGACCTAATTTTCCAACTTTATATGTAGTCCACATACCCTAAATTTCAATGAGCTAAATTTTGTTTAATGTTTGTCATTATCCATGCCAAGTTCCGTTAGAAATGAGGTTTAAAAGCAATTGTGTGGCTTATGAAATTTTTGTATCACATCTGTGTTACTCTCATTTATAGGAAGCATCATGTTTCCACACTAGGATCATTGAACAAAGATTTTTTTTTACAATTAGTGCTAGATTATTTTGATGTTTAGGAGATATTATTGACAAAACTGATGGTTTGAGTTGGATATACCAGTTAGGATCACTGTTTGGTGGGCAAAGTGGAGACTAGCTAGGGAATTGTCATGTGATTGTGAGTGCCACTTCAATTCAAGGGGAATTTTTACAAGATGGAAATTACGTCTATAATGTTGTATGGAGTCGAATGTTGGGCAATGAAGAAGTGAAAGTACATGATGCGAAGATACTTATGGGTAGCTCTAACAGGAGAAAGTAATTGAATATAATTTGAAATGGATTGGACATGCATGGGGAAAGACCAGGAGCGTACTCCTCTACAACCTAATGAAGGGTTAGTTGTCAAAGGAACTAGGGGAAGGGGGAGTCACGGTGAAGACCTTAAATGAAGTAGCAAGAAAAGACAATGAATCTAGTGTGTAAGTCTCATAGCTTCGAGGAAAGACATGATGGATTGTGAAGTCACTGAGGACACGTGGGGTAGTACTCACAAAACCTACCCCTTAGATGGTTAACCATTTCAAGAGAAAAAGAAGCTGACCCCAGATAGATGGGTAAGGCTTCAATGACGCTGATGAACTATGTTTATTGGAGACAATGAGAGGGTTGTTCCATTAGATAGGTTTCTCTGGCCTAGTCCAGTGGTTTGTCCCCAACACGAGAGGGCCCTTGTGGAAGAAGTTTAGCTGATCTCGCCTCATCTTTCTTTTGAAAACATTTTAGGGACTGTGACCATCCCAAAATGGTTAGATTCATAACATGGTCGTGATCAATTATTCTGAATGAGATTCGAGCTAGCAGATATTCCCTCCTTACCTTGACGCATTATTTTGCTCTTCTATCTAAAATAGTTTAACATCAGAAAGGGTTATAACTTAAAAGGAAAACAACAAAGTCTTGATAAATATCATATTTGTCATGTATATGTATTACGTCTATGTTTTGTTGTGTGGGAATAAATAAATGCATAGCTATACTCTTTCATAGGCACTATGGATGTTCATATTTCCATTTTCAAGTTTATTGGTCGCCACTTATGACATGGGGCTTTGTTTTCAGGTGCCACACAAGTTGGGAAAGTGGCTTCCAAGTCATCAATATGGATAGATGACTTTACATGGTGGCATGAACATGGACCCAATTTGCATGTTGGAGTTGGTTGTGATTCATGTGGGGTAATTCTATCATGTCCTTAAAAGTTTCATTTTACAGTATGGCATATTGTTTAACCTGACTAGCCTGACATTCTGACTGACCGTGATGCCTTGTTGAAGAACATATGTGGAATATTTACCACAGCTTACATATATCTTTGAGAAAAAAAAGATCGTGGTTGGACACTTGGAATATTATTTGCATTTCAAAACTTGATTACTAAACATCAATGCCTAGTGTTGACATGTGGAGTTGTGGACTTTGTGATGCAAAAGTGATTGATTGGAAAAATCCATGAGGGACCCACAATCGAAAGATGGTCCCACATGACACAAACCCTTTGGGTTACATTGTTCAAACTCCACAAAACCCAGTCCGGTTTTTTCAATTTTGCTTCAGTTGTAGGTCCGTTTACCTCAATCCAAACTGTAGGATCTCTTTAAAAGCCAAAACACGGCCATGCTGTCAAATTTGAACCATTGATCCTTCATGAATCTCAAGTTATTTGTGAAAAAATGTGTACCCTTGGATCAATTTTTTTTAGAATTTGTGGGTCCTAAGATCTATATTTTAACCGTTGATCCTCTTCACAAGCCCAACAACAGCTATGGTGTCAAATTTCAGGTCCTAATTCATTGTGGATCTTGAGAAGTCTATGAAAAACGTTGGACCATTTATGAATTTATGCATAAACTGATTGGGTTTTCCCATTAGAAAACCCAATCGGGGTTTTTCCCCTTTTCTTCAATTGTGGGTCCCTCAGTCAGAATCTGAACAGTAGAATCTCTTTAAAAGCCCAAACATGACGATGGTATTAAATTTGAACCGTTGATTCTTCACCAATCTCGAGATATTTTTGAAAAATATGGACCCTTAGATCCAGTTTTCTGGAATTTGTGGGCCCTTAGATCAAGATCCAAATCGTTGATCCTCTTTCTAAGCTCAAGAATGGCTGTGGCCAAATTTGAGTCTTTAATTCCTTGTGGATTTCAAGAGATTTATGAAAACATAGGACTGTAGGATTCAAAAACATCTATTTCAAGCTTTGAATGGGTCTTAACATTTACCAAACGGTCTCAAAGTAAAATGTCTATTCTACACAGATCTATTATCTACAGATCTGTTTCATACAGATAAGATTGATGGAGCAGTAATATCTCACATGAGACTGCTCGCAAAAAAAAAGAAAAAAGTTAAGCTGTACTCAATGGTTTGGATGTCCTTGCAGATGTATCCAATAATTGGAAAGAGGTACAAATGCGTGGACTGTAAGGAGGCAGTTGGATTTGATCTATGTGAAGATTGCTACAGCACGTCCTCCAAGCTTCCTGGTCGATTCAATCAGCAGCACACGCCTGAACACAGGTTTGAGGTTGTTCGGTCAAGCATGTTCCATAATATAGTGATGAGGATAATGGGTGGGCAGTCTGAAGATAATTCTGATGCTTCCACTCTCTCAAATCATGCATCAGAGGAATCGGAAAACAGAGATTCCACTGCCTGAAAGTGTAAGTAAACTTGGAAATTGCTTGGTTGTCATGTTTTTATTTTGTAACCATGAATAATGACATCACTTTATGGTTTCATTTCCTTTTAACAATGCACTCCCATCTCCTTTATGATCGCCATCTTTGAAGCCTCTGTACGTGTTTTAAGACACATTGATACACATTATAAGAGAGGCTTAGTTTCTCTTCAGTTTTTTGTATTTTGTCAGTAACCATGTTTATACATATGTTGGATTTGGATATAAACATATACAAGGGAATTTTTTTTAATGGTGAGAATGGTGTGGAAAGATCTAGTCTTCCTGTTTATTATTCTTTTTTTTTTTATAGCTTTTTTAAATTATGTTTTGTGCCTTTGTGAGAAATGATTGTGTAGCTGTCCTATAGTTGTGATACAGGCGAGCAAAATCTTTATGGTGAGGTTCTCTTTCCAAGGTGTAGACCTGGATCAAATCCTCTGATACAACCACGATTCTATTAAGTTGATTTAAGGGAATATTGAAAGTAAAGGAGAGGAAATGGGTTGTTTGGAGGAGATCCCAACATCCACAAGTGTATGTCACTCATTTCAATTCTCAAGATGACATTTAGGGCCCATTTCTTTTGCATGTCCGATGGTTGTCTTGGAATTCAAAATTATGGAATTTTGAAATGCTGCTGAATTGTGTCATTCTTGAATTCCTTGTTTCATTCATGCTAGAATTCTTGCCTGAGAATTTTATGCATCCTAAATTTCACAAATTTCCTATTCTGTAGTTACAAGAATTCCTGATTAGAATTACTCTTGTGCATGTATTGTTTATGTTCAGGTTCAAGTGTAATGTACTCAACAATGTATAGATACCATACTGTACGCATATGGGTCCCACCTAGTCACTATTGCAACACTCAAAGCATGTAAGAAATATTGTCATTCTTTGACAAGTATAGAGGAATCCTTACCTTCATCATCATACTATTGTCTACTTACAAACAAGGCCCCTTTGCCAACTTTCATCGCAATGCCAACTATGTCCACCTTTATCTTTCTTCGATTTCTTTTTGCCAGTGGCTTAATTAGTAGATTTAAGGGTTGTGGTACTTTGACTAAGGTGATTTAAGTATAAGATGACGTTTGGACCTACTTTGTTGTGAAGATTTGAATGCCATCCAACAAAGAAATAAGTTTTTAAGTAAATGTGGTTGATGTGCACATCCTAAAATGGTGGATTGGAGTTCGAGAAAGAGATTGAACTATGAATGAGATGAGAAAAACTTGAGGACAGCTTGATCAGAACAGATTTAGAGAGTCAATCGGTTGATTATTTAAGGCGATTTGATATGTAATCAGAAGAGGATAAAACCCCTTGCTTGAATGGAAGAGAAAATCGAAGAATATTGGTTGTGTAGGATACTAGTTCTCACTTGTACCATGAGTTGCATGTGAATGCATGGGTGTTTGAAAAATTCTGCATTGTGCTCTGATACCAATTGATAGTCCAGATAGGTTTGTTGCGGATGTTAAGCAGTGACAATATGTGATCCAGACAACTATGGTCGAAGTTCTCTTCAAAATAGTGTTTAATAGTTAATGTAGGCTCTTCCCTCTTTAAATAGAGGTATGTTTGTCTAATCTGATACCAACAGATCCTCTGCATTCTGTCCAGGGGTAGCAAATGGGTTGGGTCACATTAAAACGGGTTGGGTTGATAAGGTTCAGGTGTGTATCGACTTGTTTCCCAACGGGCCGAGTAACTTCGACCTACACCCAATGTAAGGTCAAACTGACCCAAAATGGGGGTCAAGTTGTTTGATCCGACCCGACCTGTAGAATCTTGGCCTAAACCCAATCCATTTCAAATAGTAATGCTGTATTTTGAGCAAAGTTGGAGGCTGCAAAAAGGCCCAACCCAAGTGGGGCTCATTAAAATAGAATAATACAAGTGTCAAAATATTAGAACACCAAATTGTTTAAATAGATTTAGATATGCTGATTGACCCTAACCTAATCCATTTAAATAAGTTAGGCGTATTACTCGGGTTAAGTTGATAGGTGTGCTTTTTTGGGTTAAGCAGGTTGAATCTAGCTTGACCTTTACATATTGCAGGTCATTTAGCGGAAATTTTTTCTACTTTTTAGTCTTGAAATGCATGATCAGTTTGTGCGAGTCGAGTTAGCGGGTTGGAACAGATTCTGCCATCCCTAATTCTATCAATTAGGATTCCTAAATTATGACAAACTCATGAGTCGCATCGCATCTTAACCTGTGACCCCCCCCACCCCCCCCCCCCCCCCCCCCCCCCCCCCCATGATTTTGATTCTAGTCATTGGCTCCACTAAACACCCCCCAAACCCATGATTTTGATTCTAGTCATTGGCTCCACTAAACACCGTGTCTTATCTTGTTTTTGCAACATAAAGCATCATTAAGTTGCTTGTAATTCATATTTCATTTCCATTAGTGTTGAAAATTGAGATCTTACCTCTCCAAAACCCAACCCAGGTTATGATCTGGGGGTCAACTAAATCCCCTTGTAAATGGGCACTCCATTGTCCTTTTCAGAAAGGAGAAGAGACAAAAGATAAAGAACCTTTCACTGCTGGAGGCCAACCTCTGCCCAAATTTGAAAGTGGCCCTTTAAAACTCCCAAAAGCAACTATAGTAGGGGACCCTTAAGAACAATCATAGGACAATGCAATGTGGTTTTCATGCAATGTTAACTATTCTCCCTCTGTCCCACCAAAATTCCTTGTCTCCATCTTTAATAAAACTTGGCTTGATAATGACTTAGTATGCTTCAATGTTCCACAAACATAGAACAAGGTGGTATCATTTGTTGCTTTCTGGAAGAGTAACACCCCCAAAATGGCCATGTTCAAATTTGGCTTTTATTGGAAAATGTTTATAGAGCCCTTTTTAATACTATTTTACACATTTTGTTCTGATATTACAACTTTCTTCTCTTGACTTTTTATGGGATTTTCAGTTTTTCTTCTTTTTCCATATATATATTTTTTTTTTGAAATGTGTAATGGATAGTCAACATTTTCAAATAATATCAGATATTTCTATAATTTCATGAAATTTGTGCTGCTGCTTAAACATGGAATGAATAAGATTAACTAGAGCATTTTCAATTCAGATTCCCTCCAGAGTCCACTTTTTCCCACATTTCCACTTGAGTTGCCAATTCTCCCTACCTTAGTGTCATGGTTTTAAAATTTGGCCGAGTTTGAGTCGAGATGCCTTGGCCTAGTCTTGTGGGGGTAAAGGGCAACTTTGATACTAGTCCCTTTTTTGGAGGCATTTTTGCCCTTTTATACTAATTTAGAATTACTGAAATTACATTTTCTAAAAGATTTATGCATTCAAAGATCGAAGATAATTTTTTTTTCCAAGAAATAAATTTCGACCATGTTTTATTACTTAATTTCATTTTCAATAATTAAATCTTAGATTTGTAGGACATTATTTATCACTTTAAGACTTTTTAGATCTTGTAGGGCTCTAGGGCGAGCCCTGGTCCAACTCATCCCAGCTCCTTGTGACTAGGGCTAGTCAACTTAAAGGCAATTGAGTAACTCTCCTAGTCGAGTTTTAAAACCTTGATTCTCATACAAGTGACATGCATTAATATAAATTTTGATTTTATTTTTATCCTTATATACTCCCTATATGAGAATCCATGTTAGGTGTAGTCTTTTCATAAACCCCCTTAATTTTTTGTGGATCATCATGTGAAATGACATACTTTTCTCTTATGAACTAAATTTAGTTCCTAAAACCCTAAAGTTTTAGCATTTTGCCATGCTGGCCTAATTCCAAAATGTATGAAAGCCTAAATCAAGACAATAAAAGACAAAGGTGTATTCAAAAGGCAACAACAGCAAAAGCCAACCTCGAGCATCCGAGGCACTTTACTTCCCATTCACCAGTCTATTTCATACAAAAACAGCCGACAAGGCCAATGACATGATATGTTTCCATCTAACAATCACATGTTCACTTAAAATAAAAAAATTGACATTACCACTAGGAAAGAGCATGCCAATTTAAAATAGCATGAATGGGAGAGATAAGGATTGGATTGCCCTTCACTTTAATAAGGTTGGGTTAAAGTTTACATTTAATTTTCAATTTGACTAATAGACAGCTTAGATTAACTTGACATTCCCAACTGGGCTCCAACCCAATTCTATCATGCTTAACCCTCCTGGACGCACCCTTGATCAACACAACTCATTTCACAATCTTATCCTCCTATTATTTGCAATCATGCCCAATTAAATGTTCATCAAATCTTTACTCACCATTGAATTGAATTTATAGTTAAAAGATCATTAAACTTTTAGTCTGTTAAATCAGTAGCTAAGATGATATGATGAGGCTGATTTTTTTGCATGAGCCTCATTCATAAAGAGACATTCTATCCATCCCACCGCCGATAATAGGAATGCATGCAAGTGGGCCCCATGAGTTGAACAACATATACGAATGTATGCTTGTGAGTGAAAATCTTCCAATAATGAGATGGCTAATGTTCGTTGTTGTAGCCACAAAATGATTGAGTCTAAACCATTTAAATTCCGACCTCCATCTGTATCCAACCCCAAACTTTCATTTCAGATTGATTCTTTTCACTTCTGGATTAGGTTCAGATTGTCCTTTCCAACCTGAATAACAACAACCTGGATCCCCTGAGTGATCTTCCACATGCTTTCCATGAGCAGAAGGAGTGGAGCCATTGGAGTCTACCTAATGAAATCTTGGGCCGCTCAAAATGAAAGCCCACCTTCTTTCTTAAGATGTCCTCAAAATCCAAAATTTAATGGGTGCACCGCGGGGGGGGGGGGGGGATGTTATTGTGACGGTACATGGGCTGGGGGTGCATTGGGATGGGCAAGAGATGCACCCATGCATAGGTTAACCGGATTAGTTATTATAGATCCGGATATAAATGTAACCTTACCCTAAGCACAACAGTGAGGGATAAAGGTAATCTATGAGAGATTTTGTGGATTGATTGATTGATTATTGGATTATTGTGCGGATCATGTGCATCCTGTCCCAGTTCATTTCACTGCATACACAACACTCACGTGTGCGTTTTCAGCTGAAAACAAAGATTGTAGCAACTTAAGATGCCCTTACTATAGCATTTGCACTCACGTGTGTGCGTTTTTAGCTAAAAACATGTAAGAGAGTACAGCAACAAGACACCCTTACTGTAAAAGCTGCCAAAAAGGCTACAATAATTCTATTTGGTGTTGTGGCTCGAGAAACTATCAGAAACTATCACCCTGGAAGTTTTTTCCTCTCCAATGTCGTTCCTCTCACGCTTCAAACCTATTCTTTGTGCCAACTCATTCACATTACCCACAAAAGAAAAAAAAATAAATCATTCACATTACCATATCTTTTTTTTTTTCCTAGAATTAATCTTGGTGTTGGGTGCACACCAAACAAGACTCAAGCACACACAACACAACCCACACAAATAACAAGTAATCGATTTACAAAGAATACATATGAATTACGTGGTTAGATTATGTGCCTACATTCATGAAAAGAACTCTTATTAATTTCTCCATATTCCTCTTTGTTTTAGTTCAAATTAGAGTTACATTCTTATCAATATAAATAGCCTCATTCAAAGACTACAATACTCTCAAACTCAATCATACCTAGATTAACTCATATTCACTAATCCGGTTAACTCGGAATACATGACATACCCAACACTTGAAAACTTACCGCGCGTAGGTTTCTTGCATTAAGAGAATGCTTGCTCCTATATAACCAGAATGAAAGTACTTGAATTTGAAATTTTGAACAGCCAAAGTCACGTACGTCAAAGAAGTGGAATTTTAAAATCCCATCCACTAACCAAATAAGGAACTACATAAATTTCACGGAGAGCAATTGCTGTGGAAAAAAAAAAAAACACCCCCCCCCCCTACATTCATGAAAAGAACTCTTATTAATTTCTCCATATTCCTCTTTGTTTTAGTTCAAATTAGAGTTACATTCTTATCAATATAAATAGCCTCATTCAAAGACTACAATACTCTCAAACTCAATCATACCTAGATTAACTCATATTCACTAATCCGCCTAACTCGGAATACATGACATACCCAACACTTGAAAACTTACCGCGCGTAGGTTTCTTGCATTAAGAGAATGCTTGCTCCTATATAACCAGAATGAAAGTACTTGAATTTGAAATTTTGAACAGCCAAAGTCACGTACGTCAAAGAAGTGGAATTTTAAAATCCCATCCACTAACCAAATAAGGAACTACATAAATTTCACGGAGAGCAATTGCTGTGGAAAAAAAAAAAAAAAAAACACCCCCCCCCCCCCAAGTTTTACACTCATCAAGCTTTTATTCATTGTGGGATTGAATCTCAGGAAAAAAAAAAAATTTAGAGTACGTAAAACATTAAACTTTTAAGGCCAATAAATCAATAGTTATGATGACCTAATGGGGCTGATTTTAAATTTTGGCAACACTCTTGTGCATGCATAACGATCTTCCATCCATCCATCCTATTCCCAATGTTAAAAAGGCATCTACTTGGGCACAATTCCCCATGAGCCAACCTACATATGGTACATATACAGTTTGCCGGTAGGTGAAAATCTTTCTCCATTCTTTCTCTAGCCTTTGATGGATGGTAGTTTAAAAATTAAAAAATAAACTCCAAATTGAACTTAAGCAACCACCCATTCATTCCCATTTTTTTTTTCTTTTGTGTTTTTTGATTGGTAACAAGAAACTTTCCATAAAGGGAGATTAAAATACAAAGAAAAGAAGAGCACTACATAAAGAGGTACAAGAGGATTGAACCCACACCCCACCCAACACACCATTATAAGACAACACTCAACCTCTAAACCCCTTCCTTGGCTATTGCATTCCATGCTTTGGACAATCCAAAACTCAAAAATATAAACTACACTGCTAGAAACATAACTAATAATTGTTTAACCAAACAAAATTGGAAAGTGATCAGATTGCTGTTCCTATGGAAAGAAAGGACGGACAGACGTACCCGAGACACTCAGGTTTCTGGGGATCCTAGGAGGGCCAAGTGCATTGGGAAAACATAGGTCCTTCGGAGTGGGGCCCATATATATAACATTAAAATTGGTAATTTCTAAAAATATTTCTCATCAATTTAGATGCAATGGATAAAATTGTCCAATTCAGATAAGTTTTTGTATGCCTCTAGAGGCATATCTCATTTGACAATTAGTTTTATAAAAGGGTCATATGCCTTTGATGCACGGGATATGAAAATGGATTTTATATATATAAAGGATTCTCATACAAATTAGAGTTGTAAATGGGTCGGTTCCGGTTTGGGTCCATGGTGGACCCGGAACCGGAACCATTACGGAGAAAGTGGAATCGGATCCGGACCTGGAACTATTTTAAAACCAATTTTTTTGCTCCGAAACCGGAATTGAAACCAGAACCATATATGGGATGGGTCTGGATCCGGATCCGGGTCCAGGTCTAGGTAGATAATGATATTAAAAAACTAAAAAAACATAATTTTTATGAGAGATTTTTGAAAATTGAGGTAATATGTCGGGTCTCGAGTCCACTAGTCCGAATCAAGGTGGAACCAGACCCGAACTCATTTACTTATCGGGGCCTAAATAAGAATCCAGACTCGATTTTTAACGGATCAGAACCTTAAGGTAATCAGAGAATCGGAGACCCATTTACATCCCTAATACAAATGTTGTATATATGAAACACATTATCATGTTTGTAAATTTTAATTACTATTTTCACATTAGTAAATGAGCACATCCTAAGGCTCTAGATGTCTCTGTGTTTTTTCCATTGGATCCCAAAACCTACGAAGATTTATGTTATGGAATTAAATTTCTAGATGCTTAATTGTCATGGATATAAGAATATCGAACGGAATCATGAATTATGACCTTACAAAAACACATAAAATCAGATGTACACATTAAAACTTCTTGTTGTTTGTCATCAACTTCTAAAATCTTTAAATGTATAAGATATAAAATTAAATATCTTAAAATATTTTAGACCTATTAAAAAGCTGAATGGCTTGAATTATCATGCCAACACCTTATCACATGTGTACTAACTACTAACAACTAACAACTTTTTCCGTCTCATTTCTTTAAATCATTTTCACACCTCATTTAATCACGATATTTATGCATGTGATGCATGAATAAGTCAAACAAACATAACAAAGCAACATTAGACATTTCATTTGATTGATCCGGAATTTATAATCAATCATCTAAACCCCCAAAAACACAAAAATCAATCTAATCGGTGCGGTTCGTAAACGACCGTACATCTAGTGGGGTCCACCCAAGTGATCGATCATGAGATCGTCCCACAGGGCCAGTGGCGTGCCCCGGAGGGAATCGCCATCAACGTGGCTAATTCACGCATGGGGTTCGTACGATGCCGATGAAATCGAGGGAGGACTTGAGGACTGAAGAGCCCCTGGCACCCGGCATTTGAAAATTGAAGGCTGTTTGGCCCAGACAGGTTAATGAGGTCCTGCTCCTACGGCAACAATAGGGTCTCCAATTCCAACCCCTTCCTCTTTTCTCTCAAGGGTGGGCCCAACATGTTTATTTGGCACTGTCAGAATCTCTGTTCCCTCCAGCAATCTCACCCCTTGAAACAATAGACAACTTGTAACATGGATGGTTCACAAATTTATTTATTTTTTCCTTAGATGGCAGAGAATGGTAAACTATCTAGGTGCCACTCTTCTAAGACATTTTATAGTTAAGTGGTGTGGTGTTGGTAATTTAGCGCTATGTACATGTCCAACGATTGATATTTGATTGGGTTGCAAGCGGGTTGATTCTAGATCAGAACCATAGTAGATTCGGACTCATTTTTAAATAATGGTTCCAGATCTGGTTTTAAATCAAAACTTGTTTGGTTGGTTTTGTACCCGATTTCGATAAGAAAACTCGAATCCAGTTTCGGAACCGAATCCACTTAGAGGACTCGAATATAGTTCCAAAATCGATTCTATTTTCTCTTTTTATTTTATTTTTTTTAAATAAGTATATCATTCAATTTATAACAATATATCAAATTTACAACATTCAGTATTATACATAATAATGCAAAAAAAGAGTTGATTTTAAAGTACAAATTGTAATATTAAACACTCATATGTCGGGTCCGAGTCTACGGGTTACAAACCTATATGGACCCGGATACGGACCTGAACCCATTTATGAATCGGAACTTAAAATAGGATTTAGACTTGATTTTTTATGGGTCGAAACTTTATGATAAATTGAAAATTGGATACCTGTTTACAACGCTAATTTTTGGGACATAAAGTGAATGTCTCCCACCTAGACCGTTAGCCGAAAAAAATAAAAACCTATCCTGAACCAACTAGCATTATCTATCAGCTAAGGGTCGTAAATGGGGCCCTCCTTACATTGTTTCCTCCTACTATTTATACTTATTACTTCTTCTTCTCTATCTTAGTACAGTTGGGATAGTGCTCTGTCGGTGCCTATCAGGGGTTGGTCCTCCGCACGTAGAGTGAGAAGCAAGGCATCTCACCCTTCCTTAGAAATGGTTCACTAATTTGCTAGCATTTGCAGTGTTTTGGGTCCACTTAAATGACTTTTGATCAGTGTAAGCTCTTTTACGTTTTCACTCTCTCGCACCTTGGCTCAATTTCACTCTAGTTGAATCTTTATCTACTTTAGAAATTTACATTATAAGACCACTAAATTTTAAGACTCTTAAATCAAGAGTTTGTATGATCTTATGGTATTGATTTTTCCTTTGCATCAACTTTGCTCCCATTGGGCCGTCTTTGGCAACTTACTTGGTTAGTAAAACTAATGTAAAGTCTTTATTTTTTAGAAAAAACTTGCATTAAAAGCACACATTTAAAAATATATATTTTAAGAAAATAAAATAAATTAAAAAGAAGCATCTTTTCTCGGCTAGAAGACAAAAAAAAATACTCACTTTCATTACATAAGGTCAAAAAATTTATAATTCATTTATATTTTATTCTCTTTTGGTTTAATGCTTTATATTACTTTTATTTCCTTTTACTTTAATAGTAAATTGCCAAATGGGAGGTTAGGAATTGAATCGGTTCTTTGAGGCCCGCGCTGAGATTGATCAGGTGTATTCCACATCAACGGAGGAGATTGATTCAAACTGGAACAACAAAGGTAGGCCCCAGAAGCTGGGGTCGAATAAGAAACACGTGTTCTCGGTCATGCAACAAGTGCCCTTCCTTGACTCTGCGTAGCGTCCCGCGCACGGGAGCTGACGCGATGTACTGCCACGTGGTCCAATCACTTGTCAGATTTCTGGCGGGAATTGCTTGAAAAAGATTCCTCTCGATGCAAAAGATCTCTTTATCGGATATCTCATCCGAGAAATTGAGGTGAGTACGAGAATTTATAAATTATAAGTTTCGTTGGCCTTTTTTGTCATTACAACTAAGGTTGAGTGGGGTTTTGAAATTCTTGCAAACTTTGTTTTTACTGTTAATTATATTTCACTGTGGTTTGTGGGAAAGGCTTTGATGCAAATATTCGTTTTGTCTGCCATGAATATTCATTCACTCCCAAGCCTTTATATCTATCACTCACTCAATTTTAGTTTCTATTCCTAGTGACCATTATATGGATGTCTGGTCCCAGATCCTTAAAAAAAAAAAGGTTGTTAAGATTACTTGAACGTACAGGATTTAGCATTAAGAAAATTGGCCAAAACTTGCCCACTTTAGTCTCATCCATATTTGTTTAGTCATATAAAATTAGGGCCGGCAAGTGCCATCTAAGTAGGTTATGTTTGACAAGATCTAATTTTTTTTTTGATAACGCAGGGTTCCCAGCCCTTTGGGCCAGAATAATCCCTACGGGCCCAGGAGAGAAAGCCGGGTAAAATTCCCCTGTGGCCCCAGTGTGGTAGAGCAGTTTCGAACCCACAACCTCCGGGTGCAAACCGTAGTCCTAGGCCAACTGAGCTACCCCTCGGGGTTGACAAGATCTAATTGATACCTCTTTTTTCATTGGAAGTGTTTTTGAAACTGCTTTTAGGTTGTTTGACAGGTTGGCTCCTGAATCCTATGAAAAATGCTTACAACCAAATAAATGCCTATTTGACAAGTTTTATCTATTAGAAATAGGTCTGAATCAAATATTGTTATCTCAAACAGTCACATTTTGATTATTTTTGTAAAAAAAGGAAAAATGTTTTAAAATTGATTGAATCCAACACTCGCATGAACTTTGCGAAACAATCTAGTACCAAACATATAATTGAATCAGTTTTAAGTTAAATTGTCACAAAAAGTAGACTTGTCAAACAATACTAATTAATATCTTTAAATAAGGATAATAAACCATATCAACAGATAATGTACACTGTCAAAGTTACACCAACCAAATAATCCATGCTACCAATGGCATTAATGATTTGAACTCGAGTGGATAGCCAAGTGGTTAAGAGTATGGATCTCACTCAATTGCCCCAAGCCTTGATCCCTAGGTCCTATTTCTAGCTTGTGCACCAGTCCTCCAAAATGAGTCTCTCAAGGGTTTACCCACCTCAGCAGCTTGGCTGGTAAAGAAATGATGACACCTTCATCTAACCAGACCCATTGGTATAGAATCGTTTATAGTGGATTGACAATTGTATGTCCTTAGATTAGACATAAATTTTAATATGTAATAGTATGATATATTTATAGTTGGCTGTAATTGATAGTCCTTACGAGTAAAAATACCACAGTGACACCCATATCATAAAAATAATAATAAAATAAAAAATTGATAACCCTCTTGGATTGAAAGAGATCGTTTCCACTGCATTAAGGGCTTGTTTGGCAAATCTTATCTTCACGAAACAGATCTGTATGATATAGATCTATTTCAAATGGAGCGGTTTGAAATTGATGTTTTACAAATAGACTGTTTGGTAAGACATAGATATTTTAAAAATAGACTGTTTGGTAAGATACATGTAAAAATAGATCTAATGGTCTGGGCATTTTGCAAATATATCAAGATCTGTGATCATACAACGGTTGAAATTTTATCTCAAACACGTGTTCCACATTTTAATTACTGTAGGCGGTTTGGATCTTCATTTTGGTTTGGATCTTGCATTTAGGGGCCATGATTTAAAAAAAATTATATATAAATGTCTGTCGTTTTTTATAAATATCTCAAAATCTATGATGATCCAATGGCTAAAATTTGGACCATTAGTCGTGAATGATCTTTTGAATATATCCAATAGTTTAGATCATGATTTATGATGCCTGAATTTAAAAAAAAAATAAAAATACCACACTGCTGTGTACAACTTCAAGACTCAATCACTAAGGCATGGGACATCAATGGTCAAAAACGTTTTTGTAAATATCTCAAGATCCACTTTGAATTAGAGGCTCAATTTTGGGCCCATAGCCGTTTTTGGCCCTCCAAAGAGAACCAACGGATCGGATCTTGAATGTGGGGCCCACAATGTCCGGAATATTACATCAAATGACTCACGTTTTTTTGCAAATATCTCGAGATTCGAGAAAGATCAACGGCTGAAATTTGGACACGTGGCCGTGTTGGGCCTTCTTCACATTTCTAACGGCTTGGATCATGATTGTGGGTCCCATAAATTAAAAAAAAATGAAAAACCGGACTGTCCTAGGAGGACGTCCATAATACTGTTGCACATGTCTACCCGCTTCAGACATGTATGTCAGATTGAATTCTGCTGGTTTTTTGGGACTTCATGAAACAGACTCAATTGGTCTAAATGCTATATGAAATGGACACAGTAAACCCTCATACCAAACATGCTGAAACTGGATTCAATCCATTTTAAGACAATAAGAGGGGAAAAATAGACATGCCAAACTGAACCTAAGACTTTTCCACAGTTGACCTTGGTAGCTGAAATGACATTGAATGTCACCAAAAATAAACAAAAGAACTACGATGGGACAGTTAGGTTTTGTTTCTTTCAAAGAAAAGAACTCTGGTATGTAGATTTGTAAATTCTTGAAAAGTTGTCCCCGGATGGAATTCATGAATCCACCTCTTGGCTTGAGGCAGTTGAAATTTGAGGATTCAAAATTAAAGGATAAAAATAGCTTTTTAGGTGGTTGAAAGTTAAGATTTAAGTAAAAAAAATAAATAAATGAAATTTGAAAATGCTAAGGGTACAATAAAAGATCACTAGCAAAATATGCCCGTGCTAACATAATTCATATAATAAAAAGTATATTAACTTTTAAAATTTATAAAAAGAATTAAAAATATGATACATTCTATATAAATCATACTTAAATGAAATGGACATAACATATATAAATTAATCTAATATATAGTTATTCTAATATATAAATCCATAAGATGATAATTATATTATTACCGATTATCATTATTATTATCATACTATTAAGATACGCATCTTATTGTTTATGATAATAATAATTATTTTAAGTTATGAAGAATATCTAGAAATGTAAAATTTTAGAAAAAGAAGGCTATAGTTCAATTTTTATGTGCATTAGTGTGTACTACTTAGATATGTAGAATTAGAATAATAGTAAACTCAATGCCTACCATAATAGTTTTCCTATGCCTAAGCTCAAATAGTAAACTCATGATAGTTTTTAGAATCTTTTTCTTATCACAATAGAATTTTTATTTTTATTTTTTTACCACTTCGTGTTAAACAGTTACAGGCACACCCTCAAAAAGAGAGAGAGATGATTAAATCAATAAAATTTGACAAGACCTCCTCCTCATCCGCTATACTTTTATATATTTTTTATTATATGAAATAGATTGCACAGTTACTAAAATGTGTTACATATATATTATTTTAAAGGCCATGACTCCCATCAAACACAATATAAGTTTTCCGGGTTGATTTATCTTAAATCCAACCTCATATAACTCCATTTAAAATTAAGTAATCAATTCCGAAAAAATAAAAATATTTTTAGATTTAAGAATTTTTATGAAAATCACTAAAAAAATATAAATCTATTTTTTTTAATTTCTATGATTATTTAAAAAAATTATGTGCATAAAAAAAATATATAAAAAAAGATGTAAACTTACATTACGTGATGACCCCTTGAATTTAAAGGCGCTGACATGCAATTGGAAATTCAAGGATATAGCCTCTCAATTAAAGTATGTTAAATTATTACAAAAATTTACATCTACATATATATTTCAAGGAAAAAATTGGAAAAAATCTTAAAAAGAATTTAAATTGCGAAAAGAGAGTGGGAGAGAAAGACACTCATGCCAAGCCGAGACAAAAAAAAAAAAAAAAACAGTATTTATGAGTGGTAACGTAAAAATTCATAGTAATGAGATGATAAGAGTTAGCCTCTTATTCCTACAATTAGAAGCCAAAATTGATACACCAAAAAATATAAAGAAAGAAAAAAAGACAATTATCTATAATTGATGAAAACTCAAATGTAAGTGTGAAACTCACAAGAAAAACGGTCATGCCATATACAACAAAGAGCACTTTTCTCCATTCACAACACTTGCTTCCTAATACCCACTCAATAGTAAAAGGATTTTAAAACATAGAAAAACAAAGAAACCGACTTTAGATTGTAAATAAAAAATAAAAAAATAAAAAATAATATATCAATTGTGAAAAAAAAAGGTTGAGACCTCTTGCCGAAGATAAAAGGAGAAACAATAGTAAGAGAGATAAAGATAATCATAAAGACGACTCAACTATTCAACATAAACCAAAATTAAAAATTAAAAAATTAAAAAATAAAAAAATACCAAAAAAATTAATTGAAGATATATCACATATTGATTTGGTTCAAACTGGTATATGTCAAATTCCTTCAAAAGCTCACACTCGTTCCCTCCTTTTACCTTTTCTTCTCAGTGAGTTTGGATCCATGGGCTCCATTTAGAAATAAATAAAATAGAGATAAGGGCCAATTTTGAAGTATATATGGATCTTGGTTGAGATAATAATTGAGAATCATATCTCCCTAATTAGTAGGGAATGAGTATTAAGAGAAAGCCATTCACAGGTCTTTGTCACAGTAAATGCCTATTTGGTAAGTGAGATTATTAATTTAGAAGAGTCGATTGTGGGACTCCAACTCTTAATAGATAAGGATTTCAAATTTAAGGATTTGAGTTTGTTAAGGAATGTGAGTAGATTTTAAAATTTCTCTCTAAATTAAAATCAAATCAAAATTGAAATCTAAATTGAACTCCAATTTCTCAATCAATTGCAAAATTGGAGTTCAATTTTGAAATCGAATCCTACGACGTCTTTAATATATATTAACTAGCATAATTACCCGTGCTTAGCACAGATATGACAAATATTGATAGGGTTTAGATTGAACAAAGCCTTTGAAAAAAAAAATAGAAAAGAAAAGAAAAAAAAAGTGGAGAGCAGTTATGAGTGGTTATGATAAAGAGATAAAGAAGATACTTAATATAACTTCCGGTCAAAATTATAATTAATAGTCAAGATTGAATCCAAAACCTCCTAACTTAATATATTATAATTGTCTAGAAATCCTCAGAATCGCAAATTCATATAAGGAATTCTCTTTAAAAAATAGGCATTAGGTTGTTGTCAATATAAGTCCGGATCCCCTTGGGTGTCTCCCTCACACTCATCATGAGAGGAAGGAGTGGAATTACTATGGGGCTAAACTATTAAAGACCGAGCTACTCAAAATGAAAACACTTCATTTGTACCGCAGTACCAAAACTTTTCCATAGGAGGAGTTGGCCTACGGCCTTTCATAAGATTGATCATATGATTAAGAATGTGATTGATGCATATGATTACTAATACATGAGATTTTATATTCATCTTTTAACCACTTGACTAACCTTACATTGAGGCCAACTCCTTCTGAGGTAAAATCTGAAGGTATCTGATACACATGGGGCATCTTTTGACTGGCTCGAACTTTAAATAGAATGGCCCATTACGAAGTTAATGTTAGAATTAAAGGGCTTTAGTGTGGGCAACGACCACGCACTCATGTGGGTCCCCCACTTTAGATGACCATTCCACATTAGGACTCCTATATTGAGAAGTCTCCTTATGGAGACATTTTTGGTGTTTAGGAAAAGCTACTAACCTAATAGAGTTAACTGGCTTAATGTCGAAGCTGTGCATTGGAAGCAGAGGGCCAAAATTAGGTGGCTCCAAGACGGAGATAGGAATACAAAGTTTTTCCATCTTTCGGCCAAATTAAGAGGAAAGCGCAAGAGCATTGACCGGATAGCAGTGGGAGACACTACCTTTGAGGAAGAGTCTCAAATTAAAGGCCAGGCTTGTTCCTTCTTTTCCAATCTCTTTCACTCCTCCCCAGAGTCTCTGGATGAAGCTCTCTTCGACTTGCAAGGCCCTTATGTTTCGGAAGAGCAAAACAAGGCTCTCACAACTACTCCTTCCCCATCAGAAATAAGAGAGGCTGTCTTTAAGCTTAAAAGGAGTAGCTCCCCAGGCCCAGATGGATTCACTGGGGCTTTCTTCACTAGTTGCTGGCACATCATAGGGATAGAGGTGGTGGGGGCAGTGACCCGCTTTTTTTTTTTTTACCTCTGGTCATATATTGAGAGAAACCAATGCCTATTTCCTTTCTCTTATCCCTAAGAAAGCCTCTCCAGTGACCTTCTCAGATTTCCGTCCAATTAGCCCGCTGAACTTTGTTTACAAAATCATCTCTAAGATCTTAGCAACCATGCTAGTCTCCATCCTTCCTCTCCTCATCTCTGAACACCAATCAGCTTTCGTTAAAGGAAGGACCATCCACCACCATGCTACCTTAGCCGATGATCTTATTCAAAACCATAAAACAAAAACCCGAGGAGGGTCCGTCTGCTTGAAGTTGGACATATCTAAAGCCTTTGACAAGATGCAATGGAGCTTTCTTTTCAGGGCTCTGAAGTTCTTCAACTTCTCCCAAACATGGATTAACATGATCAAAGAGCTAGTAACCTCTTGTAAAGGATCTGTCCTTATCAATGACAGTTCTTGTGGTTTTTTTAGCTCTTCTTGTGGCCTACGTCAGGGAGATCCCCTATCTCCCTACATGTTCATTATCGCGGAGGAGATTCTCAGTTTAAATCTAGAAGCTCTTAAGCAGGTTGGTGCCATTGAGCCTATCTCCACTATCCCCAGGATCCCTTGCCATCTCCTCTACGCTGATGATATCTTTCTCTTCTTCAAAGCTTTTAAGAGAGGTCTGAAAAGAGTTCATGAGCTTCTATCTACCTACCAAGCCTCTTCAGGTCAATGCTTCAATCTCCAGAAGAGCCAGTTGTTTATGGGAAAGTGCTCTGCAAGGAGATCTCACTTGGCTACTAATCTTCTGGGCATCCCTCAGGCGAACCTCCCCTCTACTTACCTGGGAGTCCCCTTCTTTCTTGGCACTTCTAGGCACCACTTCTTCAATCGGATCTTGGACTCCATTAGATCCAGGCTGGCGGGCTGGAAAGCAAAAAACCTCTCTTTTGCGGGTAGACTAATTCTGGTTAAGCATGTGCTCTCTTCCATCCCCCTCCACACCTCCTCGGTTATTCCAATTCCGAGCAAAACTTGCCTTCAGATTGAGCGGTTGATGCGAAGCTTCCTTTGGTCAGCTGGCCCTGACAATTCCTATAGTCAGGTAAATTGGGGAACAGTCTGTTCGCCAAAATCAGAAGGAGGGCTTGGCCTGCGCAGATCAAAGGTCTTCAATGAGGCCTGTATGCTCAAGCTTGGTTGGTCGGCTACCACCTCCAACTCTCTCTGGGCTAATTGGTTTAGAGACAGATACTTTAGAGGCTCGATATGGTCTCCTGACACGCCTAAAAGAGGTTCCTGCATTTGGATGAGAATCAGGCCCATGGCTCACCTCCTTCAGAGTGGGAGCATTTGGAAGATTGGGAATGGCCTCTCAATCAACATCTGGTTGGACAATTGGATTGATAAAGGTCCTATTGCTCATAGATTTCCCCATCTCCAGCTCTCTGATTCGGACCGGCTGGCTGATTTTATCCTCAATTCTACATGGACTTTTCCTAGCCATCTCCCTGCTGACCTGAAAAACTTTCTCCAGCAGTCCACTAGCCACTTATCCTTAGGTAACTCCTCTGCCCCAGATTCCCCTTTATGGCAGGGCAACATTTCGGGGACTCTCTATCTCAAAGAGGCTTGGAATTTACTAAGGATCAACCTCCTTGCTGTTTCCTGTGATGGTCTAGTCTGGACCAAGTTTCTTAACCCTAGATTGGCATGCTTCTCCTGGTGCCTATTTCATAGGAAAATTCCAACGGACTGGCGGGCTAAACAGAGAGGAAGCTCAATGGCTTCTAGATGTTGTCTATGTCTAAACAATGAAGAAGATGATCTCCACCTCTTCTTCTCCTGCTCCTTTGCTCTTCAGGTTTGGATGTGGGTTTTACGTCTTGGTGCTAATTACCCTTCCCTCCCTCTGTCTGCATCAGCAATTTGGTCTTCCTTAGCCCAGGGCACTGACTTCCATGCGAGAAAACTTGCTGCGGCGATCTTTTTCCATACCATCTTTGTTATATGGTCTCTCCGGAATGATTGCAAGCATCGGAATTGTAAGCCTAGGCTGGAAAGAGCTAAGATAATCCTCCAGGACCAGTTGAAAGTGCTGGCCAGCTTGTTGCAAGGTTCTGCCAATTCCCCTTCCCATCCTGTTCTAAGAGGTTTGGGTCTGATCTGAATCCTGCTCTGTCTCTGGTTTTGCTGGTGGCCGTTTGGTTGATGTTGAGTGTGCTGAGTAGTTGGCGGAGTAGTAGGTTGTGGCCTGGGGAAGGCCTTCTATCTGGGGCTTTTGCTGCTGGAGTCTCCTTGATTAGTTCGGGTGCTGATAGAGGAGTTCAGTTTTGTCTTGGCCGGCTCTTTGTGGTTTGGCTGGGCTACTATTGGTCTGCTGTCAGTTGGGCTATGTTCTGGGGGTTGGGCTTTCTCTTTGCTTCTCAGCTGGTTTGTAGGGGAGTTCATCTTGTTTTGCTGCTGGCTGGCTTAGTTTTGCTAATCTGTGCTGTCTTTGGTGCTGTCCTCTCTCAGCTGCTGGCTTGTTTTGGGTTTTGCTGCTCTGGTGCTATGAGGGGCTATGGTGTTTCCCTCCTCCCATTGTCGGGTTTGCCTTAGCTTCTCCTGCTTTGGAGCTCTGTTTTTTGTTTTTGTTTCCTTCCGGTTCAGGGTTGGCCTTCTGGTTGTTTATATTTGGTTGTATTCTTTTTCCTCTTTGTCCTCGGGGCTTTGCCCTGCTTCTTTCTCTTAATACAAATTTACCAATTAGCGAAAAAAAAAAATAGAGTTTTCAATGTTAAAAGGAATCAAAATCCTAACTAAATTAGAACTCCATGATAGGAAGAGAGTTGTTTAGGAAAACACATATATACGATTTTGGGATTACAACTCTTCTATACAATAATACACTCATTGCCCCATTGAGATCACGTAGAAAGACCGTAGACGAGAAATGGAGTAAACCCCAACTATAGGTAGTAGTTTAGATAAGGCAAACGTGATGGAGTTAGGTACGCGTTTAATTTCAGATTTATATCATGTTGTTCAAATCAATCCTATGTTTATGTAGATCTGATTTAAGATAAGTCAGTCATAGACTAATAGTTAAACCTATGTGGTGAGTCCTGACTCTAGGTTCTCGAAGACTCTGACTTAGAGAAATTTTGAATTGGAGTGAAATCCCACATTATAGCACACATATTGGAGCCACTTAAAATAGATGCATTATCAATGTATGGGGTGTCCCCAATATTAACCGCAATAAGAGTTGATCCTACAGTAAAATTGACCCATTTGATAAAAGAAGAAGTGAATGAATAATACATAAGGGGGGATATTTAAGTGAGGGATACCCTCACCATAGGGTGAGGGACACTCCCCTTTTTAGGTATTTTCAAGCACAAAAGAGAAGTGTAAGATTGTGTTAATCACTACTTTTGTGAGGTGAACCATCAAATTAAGAGAAGATAAGATATAAGGGGGTTATGATTGTCTTTTGTTTTTAGTGGTTTGAGAGGTACTTTTTTTTATCGTTTTGTATAAAAAATGGTGTTCTTTTGTCATTTAATGGAGAAATGAGATTGCTTTTTGACTTTTTTTTTTATTTTTTATAAAAAGAAGGAAATAACTTTAAATTTATATACTTTTAATATGACAGATGATCTTTTCTTATTTGGATAAAAGAGGCTTTACCACAGCTCATTTCATTTTACCGCACATCCAAACATGCTCGTGCTTCATGCTTTCACTTTCGGGGTTTTCCATGGACCTCCTTTATCCATGCGCGCCGAGGACATTCACCACCGTGCTCGGCCAGCGCCCGGAGTCGATTCCTGACCCTGGTACCCAGGGAGCCACCCCAGCTTTCACCCAAAAAAAAAAAAAAAAAACTAGTTTTTCAGTCTCCTGAAACTAGTGCTGTACATCCTGATACACCCAAGGATGTCAATGGGTATCCGAATTTATTTTCAGTCTCCTATCACAAGAGTAATGTGTGGAACCTGTTTCAGGGTCCACAAAAAAGGAGGACCCAGAACCACTTTCCTTTCTGTTCTCACAAGAGGAATCCAATCTTGAACAGATTCCAGCTGGATGGTTGAAATTATTTCTATAAGAGTCTATAGAGCTTTGGATCATATCATCATCTTAAGTGTAGAATGTACAAAGCTTGAATCATTAAATATCATTTAGAGAGCTCTGCTAGCAAAATCAACAGAGAACGAAAAGTTATTGCAAATCTGCATCATGAGCTAGATGGTTTTTTGTTCTTCTTTTATGGTGTTCTGAAATGGAAGTTTTGTAGTTTCTTTCTATTCTTCATCTTGATTCTTTGTGGTTGTGCCCTCTGGATCTCAAGTACGAATTTTGGGTGTTTTTATTACATGGGTTTGTTCATTTTCTGGTTTTTTGTTCTTTTTTTATGGTTTTCTGAAATGGAGGTTTTGTAATTTCTTTCTATTCTTCATCTTGATTCTTTGTGGTTGTGGAGAAAGATTTGCTCTTTGTGTTACTAGAAGCTGTCAGCCTGCCACGTTATGGGATTGGGTTTCCCATTTACAGTACCTCTGTAACTTTGTTTGTTCATCACTTCATTGTGAGTTGAAAATGAAAAGAAAAAAAAAACTTAGGAAAAAAAAATTAAAACCGGTCTTATGTATTGTATATTGATGATTATTTACTATCTTAGGTTATAATGTCGCATTATCAAGCGCCCATTGTTGCTATCTTTGGTGGAACATTGTTGCTATTTTTTATAGTTTTTGGTGAGACATTATTGCTATTTTTTTAGTGTAACTTAAGTGCAGCCCCCCCCCCCCCAGATTAGAAGTCCTGGATCCGCCCCTGCTGGTACCAGTTATAGGACGAGAGTACTTGGGCTGTCCCATACTTCTCTCCTGGCGTTATACACATTACTTTCCATAAATTTGATGGTAATGCAAGAGGTGGCCCCATCTACTTTCTATCTCTTGTCCATCTATACCACATTTACATTTCTCCATGTTTATAAAGAATTGAACAGTCAGATACATCACGAGCTGCGTCATTTTTTATTTACTATCTAAGGTTAAAAAAATTGGTAGATTGGGATTTTCCCTCAACGCTATTTTATTTTGTAGAATCTAAAGTTTTTAGTTGTGGCCTTGTAGACATGAGCGGCGCTACATGGATATTAGTGGTGTCAATTTGTAGGAAGATTATTAAATTTATAGGAAGATTTTAACCCCACTTAATGCCTAAGTTAATAAGCAATTTGTCTACCAAAATAAAAAAAAAAATTAATGGGCCCAACTTTTGTTCTTTTAAAGAAAATTCTCTTTTGTAGACATTCTGTCATCAACTCTTTATTTACCATTTGTTCAAAAGATGGCATTGTTGATTTTTCTACAATAGACCTCGTGGCACTTGACAAACTTCAAAACCATATTGCTGATATGCACTCTAGCAATGAGTTTTTAGAACTTAAAAGAATTGGTGGCCTTGCTAAAAAAATAGTGGAAACAAAGAAGAATATCGTATACCCATTAATTTATTTGCTTCTAAACTTGATCACATATATTGAAAGTGACGTGTTTTCTAGTGTTGATAATGAAGCTATTATGCAACAATTTCAACACATGAAAACCCGTCGAGGGCAGCTGTAGGAGTTTATGTATTTGGATTTTCTTTTTAGATTAAGAACTATTAGCAACAATGTATTAAAATTTGTATTTTTTTTTTGAGAATTCAATATTAGCTATACCGAATTGTCGAAAATAGATTATATGAGAATTTTATATTATATTTTTCGAATTATTAAAAGTAGATGACAAATGTTGATACAGGGGAAAACAAATTTATTTGATTTGTGAAAAATAAGTCTTTGTTGACCCTAATGACTCAAATTAGTCTGTTCTAGCAACTTACATACATAACTATAATGGATTGTTCGATAGAAATGTATTTATATAAATTAATTTTGGAAAAAAGTTCGAATTTAATTTGATGTTGAATCAAGGCCATCCAAAATGCACAATCAGTACATGTCCTAGCAATCTATATCTTTGAGGCCCTTCATCAGATAGTTGTGATTATTGGATCGGGATGGTACTTGAAACCATGCATATGTGATCAATGCAATGATGCTTCCATCCAACCAACCATCCATCTTGTCAAAGTGGCTGAAGTAAGACCTGTAATGGGGCTTTTATGACCATGTATTGAATCCACTGAATGCATGCAATCTGACCCAGAGGAAAGATAATGTCAACAAATATAAACTTCAAATTTTCAGTTCATTCAATTGATGAGTTGATGAGTACAGTGAAGCTATTTCACACAGTCAAAGCACATCCATTTATTTGTTATTTCACACAGTCAAAGCACATCCATTTACTTGTTCAATCAAAAGACATTAACAGATGTGTTGTATGATTGGATCTCTCTCTCTCTCTCTCTCAACTCTGATGAATATATTATGCTTTCAATTGTAGCCGTCTGTCTGATTCATGTTAGAATTAAACATCCTGGAACACGAAATGTTTTTTTTTTAATCTTTACTCATAAAGTTACTTTAAATATTTATATGAGTATACAATGGGTCTAAGTCTTATGGAACGGTTTGGATTTTCCAAAGGTGGGCCCACTCATGTTTTTACGCTGCATGATAGTATGGTGTAACATCCATGTTAAATAAATGTGTGGGGGCACGTCTTTGGAAAATCCAAACCTCTTATTAGCCCCAGTACCATTGTAGTGATCAAATGATAAATTATTATTTAAATTAATGAGATGGTCATGGAACGGGTTGGATTTTCCAAAGGTGGGCCTCACCCATGTCTTTAAGTGGGCATTGCACCATGCTACCATGCAGTGACAGTACATGATAGTTCTGCCTTATATTGGCTCTATAATTAGTAAGGATGGGGAGATTGATGAAGATGTCGAACATATGATTAGTGCGGGATGGTTGAAATGGAGACTCACTTCTAGAGTGCTCTGCATGTGGTCGAGGAATGCCAACAAGATTGAAGGAAAAAATTTATAAGACATCGATTAGATCAGTTATGGCCTATGAAGTAGAATGTTGGTCAATCAAAAAACAACATACGCCCAAAATGGATGTAGCAAAGATGAGAATATTGAGGTGGATGTGTGGTAAAACGAGGAAGAATAAAATTAGAAACGAGCGTTTTCTAGAGCATTGAGGGGTAACAAAAATAAAAGGTAAAATTAGAGAAACCTATTCGAGATGATTTGGGCATATCCAACGTAGACTGACAATGATGTTAGTAAGGAAAAGTTCGGCTATGAAGGTTGATGACCCACCAAGGGGAATAGGTAGGTTAAAGAGGATGTAGATGGATGTAGTAAAAATAGATATGAAGAAGTGCAACTTACCTAAAGATTTAGCTTAAAATAGATCGGAATGAAGAAATAGAATTCGTGTAGCCGACCCCAACATGGTTGGAACAAGGCTTTGATGATGATGATGAATTGATCATGCAAATTCAAGCATGCATCCACTTCATTCAATGGCAGGGAATTGAAAGTCTTATAAGCCCTCAGTAAGGGCCTATTTGTTTGTTGGAACTCCAAGAATTTTTATTGGGTGTCTAAGGGCCTTATTTGGGTTGGAGATATCTTGTTTGGAGCATCTGGAAAATTCTAAATTCCGTCCTCTATGATAGAGTTCTAAAATACTTAATGCAGAAGTAGCACTTTGAAATTCAGAATCTAAGAATTATGCTAGCCAAAAGTTGACTTTTCACAGGGCTAGTTCAACTAATTCTCACCAATTAAACCCAATAAAAAAGAGAAATATTTAGAATTTCCAAGAAAAACCATTGCATTAATTTTGTTAGGAATTTGGTGACTTCTCTTTAGAAATGTTTTCAATCAAATAGGCCCTAAATATTGTCCCCTACCTGATTTCACAAATGCTCAAGTAAATGTAGCATTTTGGAAATTTAAGTTTGGAGAATTCGACAGGCCAAACATGACATTTTACAGAATTGATCTTTTGGTATCCCACCATTCAATTTAGGGAATTACAAATGCCTGGAGACATTGCTGTCAACAATTCCCAGCATATAAAAATTCTGTCAAAAAAACCTCTAAACAACTGGTACTTGGTAAGTCATAGGCAAGGCTTTCAAAATCAAAACCCCACCCACATGGTTGACATGCCTCAGGTGGGCCTTACAACCAGGACTATCCTTTGTAAAGAACAACCATCCCAAAAGAGGCCTAATGTTTGTGTGTGATATGTAATGCATACCAGGCCGAGTTGAGCCCAGCAAGGCCTAGCTTGAGCTTAGCTAATGAAACAATCGAGTCAAGGTGACTCAAGGAGCTCAAGCAACTTGTTGGTCAGCTCGGCTTGTTTACATCCTCATATGGGTCCATCTCACAAAGAAATTCTAAAATAAGAGAGAAGAGAAAAAGATTGACAGTTAAATTTCTATTAGGAATCATGAAAAATTCTATTATGCTTCTCAATAGGGCCTACTTATGAAAATCTAAACCGCTCAAATGAATATTTCTCTCTTGCATTGGCTTTGGTCAGATTTCACTGCAATAGGAGTTGAGCCCAAAACTCACCGAGAGTGATTGTTTCTTATAGAGATGGCACTGAGACCTTATATGATGCACATGGATTGGATCTTTTCTACCCCCATGTATCAAAGCCTCCCCTTACCATTTATAACTACTTCAGAACTTTCACAATAAGTTTTTCTACAAAATTTCATGTGCTGCAAATTTTTTTTTTTTGGTAAAAGGGAATCTTCATTAAAGATAAAAGAAGACAATAGGAAAAAGAAAAAAGGATAAAAGAAGACCACCCAACAAATTAGCCCCCAGCCATAAGATTATGTGGCCCCACTCCCAATCAATATCCTGCCTATTAGAGTAGCAAAATTTAGCAAGCATATGTGCTTGAACATTTAGGGACCTTAGAATGAAAACAAAGTCTACATAATAAAATAGAGAAGCCACAACATTAATGTCCACAATAATGTGATTTATAGACCAATCAAAGTCTCCCTTCAAAAATTGCACTACTTCTTTGGCATCCATCATGACATGAATGAGGAACCCTTGCGGAATGATACTTCCTAGCCTTTTCCAATGCGGCTAAGACCGCCCTTGGCTTTGCCTCTTTTGAAGATGTGACTTTGGGTCCTTGGATTGAACCTGCATCCACAATAACCCCATTTAAAATCTTAACATAATCAAAGGATGCCAACCCTTAAGCCTTAAAGGCAGCATCCAAGAAGATCATAAGATCTTCTGTAAATTAAATCATACAAGGGGCGATAACATGCATTCCCTCTTGAGGTAACTGAAAGTCACCACAAATAGAAATGGGATTTTCAAACATCTTATTGATTAGATCAATGATTTTGGAGGGGGTCTAGGGCATGACCTCTATGAATGAAGTCATTCATGGCTTTTCAAATCGTTCACCACATGGACAGAGCCCCTATTTTTGAGCGAACATTTCCAAGGGGAGGAGACGGATGGCCACGCTCACAAGTATTCTTCCACCATTCAATAACTTCTTCATGTCAAAAGGAGTAAGATATAAGACCCCACTTCGAACCGAACCAACACGCTCTAGCATAGTCATATCACATAAGAGTATGCCCAACTGAATCATCCTCTTTCTTACAAAGAGGGCATATTTTGGTCTTAGAGTTAATTTTAGTGTTAATAATGGTTTTTATCAAGATAGCATATAGAAGACATTTCTAGCCAAACATTAAAACCCTTTGAGAGAGGAAGTTTCCAAAAATCTATCCAATCAAGTTGCAAAATGAGGATAGCTTGATTAGTACCACAAATAACTCTATAAACTGATTTGGTATAGTAAGCTGACCATTTCTCGAAAAAGGCCAAACTTCTTTATCCTTACCAGAGAATTTAGGGAATATAATTCATAAGTTTCAAGAAGTGGGACATGTCATTTAAACCTTTAGAATGTATATAATTTAACTTTTTATCCTTTGGGGTTACCCAAATCTAACCCACTTTACTGTAAAATCCTAGTAATGCAGCATGAAGTAGGCAAATGGGCCCAAAGGCCTGTTTGTACGGGAAGAAAGGACGGAGAAAACTTTCCTTGAAATTCATTTTAAGAATAAGGTTTCTTTATTTGTTTTTACTACCTTATTTTCAGCTCATCTATCCAATTGTCAAAAAGTCATTGCTTCTAGTTTCTCCTTGTCATGCTGGTTTAATAAAAGAAATTTTTTTAGTCAAATATTATAAGAGCTACACAGGCCATGTGTTTTCCTTGATTGACAAATCACTGATGGGCATGTTTCAAGTGGGGTATTCTATTGCCAGGAGACATACATAAGCACTGTTGTCAACTTATTAGGCATAGTAACTATAGGTGTCAACTTATTAGGCATAGTAACTATAGGCCTAATACTTGTTGACTAAAATAAAAGTGTGTTAGAAACATTTCCAAATTCTCAAGTAAATCAATTGGACTATCAATGAAACTTTTCACTATAAAACTTTTACTTATTATGTAATATGTGAATAAGGTCATTGCTCTGTGTAGGTCCTGCCAAAGCAAAGTCTTGAGAGGGCCTAAATTGGAGACGGGCCTAATCTTCAGTAATTTTGCACAAAGTGGCGGCTTGCAAATCTCAAATCTGCGTTATCACGCAGTGCACCCAAGACTTTTACGATTGCATCAAAGCAAATACCCATTATGTAATATGTGAATATGTTCCCTTAATCAGCAAACATGAGCAAATTGAATGGTCTCTTTTGCGAACAACTCATAACATATTTCCCACATATCGTAAGGTTGGCGGTTTTCCCTTTGAATTCCTGAGTAGGGCATGCTATTATAAAAAAAAAATGGATGAAGGATGGTTGTCAACCGATTTAGATGTACGGTGAATTAAAGTATGGTGAGGTGAAGCAACAAATCAAGAGAGAATAAAATATAAGGTGTTATGATGATGTTTTATTTTTAGTTGTTTAGTATGGAATCTTTTTGACTTTTTGTATAGAAAATTAAAGTTTTTTTTATCTTTTAATGGAGAAAGGAGGTTGTTTTTTTTACTTTTTTTTTTAAAATTCGGAGGGAATTTTGAAATTGTGTACTTTTAATATAACCCTTTGCCATTTCTTGTCTCGATTCACTTTACTTTACTTTAACTAGTTAATTGCCAAACACTTTAGGGATCTACAATAGACTATCAAATTCACAATATCTCCAACCCTAATAAGCAAATGCTACAACAAATGAATCCAAAGCATAAGAAGATTTTTAATGAATCCAAGCTTCTATAGAGGTTCACATACTATGATGCACAGATAATTCAAAATGGGCAACGTATTGTGTCATATCGTATCCGATACTTCATTTTTTATGTGTAAAATTCGTGTCCCTACCGTGTCTATGGCGTGTCCTTGCCGTATTTATGCCATATCCGTGCATCATAGTTCACATAGAACTCTCTACATTTACTGTACGATCAAAATTCAAAGTCGATTCCCTGACCAAATATTGGAAAATGCAAAATGTAGTTGAACAGCACGCACAATTTAAGCATAATAATTTACATTCCTATTTATTGTGTTTTAGGTTTAGGGTTTGTTTGCCAAGTTTGTGATAAATACTAAAGTCTTCTAAAAGTGAGCTATCAATGAGGAATTATTATAGGGGTGATGATTAAAATGGCAGGAGTGAAAACTTGAAAAGGCAAAGGAATTCCTAGAATTTGATTTCATTTGAATCAAGGTAGGGAATGATCTCCCTAGGAGTTCGGATCCCCGGAATAACACGGAGCGTCACATGGATAAAATGTGATGTCACTAATTGCAATCTCTTAATTACACCCTTTTAATTGCGAATCAGGATCCCCAGTTTCTTAGAAACAAGGAGATACCATTTCATCCAATCCACATTCGCCTCCTACATAAAATATCTTCCTTGATTTTTTTTCATTCCAAGGCGGCAATTGAAAGGGTATATTAGCTGGCTTAAGATTTGTTACGGATGGCGAATGTGGATCAATATCTTCCTGTTTCTATGAAACAAATGATCCGGACTCTTTAATTACAACCTCTTGAAATAGGTGGCACTTTGTGATTGGATGAATTTTTTTTTCCTTATTTCAACGAAATAGGAGATCGGAACTGTTTCCGAGGAAGTTTTCACCTTTCAACTTTCTGTTTTAGCCCCTTTAATGGAAGTCATCAGTTTGTTTTCATTATAAAGTTCCCTAATTATAACAAAAAATCATTACGATCTAAGAGGTAATAGGGGTTGCTTGAATAAAGAAACAAGGTAAAGAAAGCCAATGGTAGACAAAACCAGCTTTCTACAATTCATTTTTAGGGCTTTTTATGAAAATATCATATTAAAATTTGACATTCATGGGAGCTGCTATATGGACATCCTAGGTTGCTCGGTGCACATCCATCCATGGAAACCCCTCTAAAAAAAGACCAAAATACCCCTTCTCTCTCTCTCTCTTTGCTCGGCCTCCCACCTTCGCCCGGTGGCCACCTCCCTCCTCTCTCCCTCTCCTTCTCTCTCCGTCCTTTTCCCTCCTCTGTCGCTGTCCAAATCCGCCCAGTCTCCCTCTCCCTCTCCTTCTCCCCATCCCTCCCTCTCCCAGTGCCCACCTTCGGCCTCCTTCTCTCTCCCTCTCCTTCTCCCCGATCGCTGTCCCTCTCCCGTTCGGCCACTTAGGGTCGAACAAATGAGTAGATTGTTCAGCCTTAAGTGGCCGAACGAGAGAGGGAAGGACAGGGAGAAGGAGAGGCCGGAGGTGGGCGCTGGGAGAGGGAGGGATGAGGAGAAGGAGAGGGAGAGTGGGCGGATTTGGGCGGCAACATAGGAGGGAGAGGGAGAGGGAGAGAGGGGGGTGGTGGTCACGCTGGCGGAGGTGGGTGGCCTAGCATGGAGAGAAGAGGAAAGGTGGGGGGAGTATTTTGGTCTTTTTTTAGAGGGGTCCCATGGATGGATGTGCACCGAGCAACCAGAGAGATTCATTTGTAGGGGGATTTTTTTTTTTTTTTTTGGTCCAAACTATCCCTAACTTACCATATGCTAGTTTGTGACTCACTATATTGTGAGATTGTGTGGGAGAAGGAGAGATGCAAAGAGGAAGCTGGAAGAAGATCTTGAGTCAAGTTTTGCCAGTCCTTTTATTACGTTTAGGGTTGTCAGTAGTCTCCTCCTGTGAGGGTACCTGGTCCGGCCTGGCCCTTAAAAGGCCCAAAAAGTGTGGGCTTCTATTTTTCTTTATGAGCTTGGACAAAATTTTTGTAGGCCCATCCAATTTGGTGGTCAGGCTTGAACAATACTAGGCTTGGCTTTGCCCGACCCTCTTCTTAATTTTCTTCTTTTCATATCTTTGTGGATTTATTTGTGCATATATGTGGGTTTATATAGCATATATGATTCTTATATTATTTCTTATATGATTCTTATGTGTTTTTTTTGTGATTCTTGTGTGATTTTTATATATGCAAATAACCATGCATTATTCTTATGTGGGTTTTTAATGGCATGAGACCACTTTTCGTTAGTTATCAAGTCTAATGCTTAGCATCATATTTAGATTCAACTCCAGCAGCCCACTTCTTGTATTTGCCACATCTTGGTAAGCAAAGCGCCACACTATCCCAATGGTAATGTTGTAAAGGAAATCATGTGACACTTTTTTCTTTTATATATAAGACCCATGTACTTGTTTAGCATTTAATTCACAAGAATTCAATGCAATGCTTATCTTGAGTATTTGTAAAATCGATTAGTTAAAAGATAAGATTCACCAATACCATCAAATATTCTTATCTTGAGTAGTAAATGATTATCTAGCCATCACCCTACTTAATCAGATTTTGTAGTTCAGTGGGATTTTCATCTCTCACCATGTTGATTGTTAAATTGCATTAACAGTCCAAGATTATAAAAGGAAGAAAGGGATTAATGTCATGTTTATACTCAGTGCCCAATGGTAGTGTAAAAAATAAAAAACTGACGTTTTTCTCTTTAGGCCCCGGGCCTGCCTGGCCCACAAGAGTCGGAAAGGGCCTAGGTAATATAGACCCTTTGAGGGATTTGGTGGGCCTTGAATCCAGCTTACATATGTTGAGGACAGGGTATATAGCAAACCCTAGCCCAATCCAACCCCCTAACATCCCTAACTATGTTTAGCTCTCTCTCTCTCTCTCTCTCTCTATATATATATATATATATAGGAGATGCCGCCTTCTTCATTTCTACTAGGTTTTTTCCCATATGGTCACCATTAGACATCGATTTTCGTGCATGGTAACCAAAATCTCGTTATTTCCCTAGACATACTCTGCACCGCTCCATTTTTGCAAGATTGGAAAACCTATAGGATTATCGAAAGCAGGCATTGAAATACAAAGGGAAATGGTACGACTTTATGCGTTACCACATACTTCAATAAAAGTTTTGTGATATCACAAAAATGTAGTATGGAGAACTTTGTTGGGAAATATATGGCTTTAATCACCAAACATGAAAATCGATGGCTAAAGGTGACCATACAAGAAAAACCCCTGAAAAGAGATATGAGAGGGAATAAAATGAAAGAGGTATTGCCTTGCCCTACCTACTTGCAAGTGAAATTCCCTCCCAAAACCCCTTTGTCTTTTCTAAAAGGGATAAGAGAGAGGAGATTTTGCATAAATAGATGTGAGAGAAGATAATGTCTCAAAAATTGAATTCTCCCCCCAACTTTGCAATGGTTAGCTTGACAATTGGGTCAACTTGATCAAGTCGGATATGAGTCCCATCTATCCTTAAAAGGCCGTTTGTTTATAGCCGGTAGAGGTAATAATGGCTCGTTTCTTTGTTAAAAGTTAAGGAATTTCAGAATTTCCAAACAGTTGAATTCCTGAATGCTCCCTTGTACTTGAGTATCCATAAATTCCACCAAAATGTAAAGGAACGTGAATTTTTGAATTCTCAAAAGTCATTTGAAATATTTCATGTGGCTGAAATTTTAAAATCGTTGTGAAGAAACAAAACATTTGCAAATTCCAAGAGATAAGGGGACAAGATGTTACATCATGTCCAAAAATCATCAACATGGTGAATTCCTCTCAGGAGTTTTAGTAAAGAGATAGGCACTAAAGAATGAAAGAGAATATAAAGTTGGGATCTTCAAAGTGTTTCAAAAATTGAACTCTCCCCCTAACTCTCCAGTGGTCGATTTGGGCCAACTCGATCAAGTCAGAGTTAAGTGCATCAGCCATTAAGAGGTTGTTTGTTTATAGCCGATAGAGATAATGAGATTAAAAGACTGTATAGTCCTATTCTTTTGTCGGTTGTTAGGAAAGGCCAAAGTGTCATTAAAAATATTTAGATAGATCATAAACTACACTGTTTGGGGTCAGCTCTTCAAAGTAATTGTGCAGGTCAACTAACACATTTTAAGAAATAAAATAAAATAAAAGACTATCAAATAGGCAAGTACAACATTACAAAAGCAGCACGGGTTTTTCCTATACGGTCACCATTAGCAATCAATTTCTATGCCTCCTGTTTATCAAAGTTGAGATATTTCCCTAGAAGTTCATGTATTGCTCTATTTTTACGATATTATAAAACTTTAATTAAATTATGTGATATCGCATAAAACTGCACATTTTTCTTTGTATTTCAATACCTGTTTTCAATAATCCACTATAAAGCTTTACCATATCACAAAAATAGAGCAATTAGGAGAGAAATATCTCAACTTTGGTAACTAAGCGTGGAAATCGATAACTAAAGGTGACTGTATAGGAAAAATTCATTTCTAATATAACCCATCTCCTTCCTACTTTCAAACACATGAAGATTGCAATGTGACATTTGCAACAAAGAAGAGGCCTCAATCTTCTATAGTGTAGATGAAGTTGTTGTATGCAATGGTTGCAAAAGCCCACCGCGCCAATAGGCTCCCTCGTCTCTCTCCCCTCCACCCTTCCTACGAACAAGCCCCTCGTTGTGATATCTGTCACATAAAACCAGCCACACCCACAAAACATATTTCATGGGAAAGAAGAAGATGAAAGTTTGTTCTCTTCTTATTCGTCAAAAGCTTTCTTATTTTATCTTTTCTATAGGAATGGTTTGAACTGGGGTTATGGTATTTTTTTTATAGTAAAGAGTGTTGTTTGACGAGAAAGGATAGAGTTGTGGAGTAAAAATAAAAAAAACAGTGAGCTTTTTTCTTTCAATTGAGAAATGGAGGTTTTGAGGGGTCTAAACTTCTTAGGTCTTCTTGAGTCTGCATTTCTCATTCTCTCCTTCATGAATTCACAATTTCATGCATTTACCGTTTGAATTTTTTTTTTTTTTTTGTAAAATGAAGCAGATAGCGTAAAATATCAAATAAAGAGAGAATAAAATATAAGAGGGTTATAATGGTATTTTGTATTTAATCAATTGGTAGGAAATCTTTTTAACTTTTTTGTAAAAAGTGGGTATTTTTTTGTCATTTAGTAGAGAAAGGAGGTTGCATATTTTTTTTAAAAAGGAAAGAGAAAATTCTGAAAATGTGTACTTTTAATGTAACACTTGCCTGAGGGTAAAGTGTTTTGGACATAAAAATCATTCCCTCTGTGATCATTTTTTTATTCTTTTTTCTTCATCCCAAAAATCAGTTTTAAGTTATCTGTCACAAAATGCCACTATTTATACCTTTTAATTTTGGATGATTTATATTCTCTACAATATTTTTCACTTTTTTTTTTTTTTTTTATTTCTATCCAAATGATTGTCTATAGATTGAGGATTATACATACACACATATAGATTCATCTAAAATATGCATATTCCAATTTCTTTACACACACAACTCTCTTTATGTGAATTAGTAACGTTCCAATTTAATACTAATAATGACATTAGTCACTATTGAATTTTAGTAACTTGTATAAAACTTTAAGGACCTAGAAATGCAAGATCTTAGACTTAGACTGATCAACCTAATATTTCCTATACCCCTAACTCGCTCACAAATATTTTAACAGTCAAATCTCCCTTATTATTGCCGCGGTTCTTTTATGCACAGATTGCACTTTTAATTTTTCAAGGGTTTAACTAAATCGCTTGATCACTCATATTTGTTTACGAGGTCAATGTCACATCATATCAAAGACAGAATGAATTATGTAGTAAATTAACGTGAGACAAAGACGTAAAAAATGACTAAAAAAAAAAGGAACTTACAATAAAATTTGTGGTAAAATATGTCACATTTGAATTTTACTTTACCACAATGAGTTTTCACCCAAAAATTATAAAAGAAAGAATATATCACATTTGGGCCTCCCAATACTTTCCTGGTGGCTAAGCTAAGCAAGCCCTTTTAGTTGCAGTAGTTGTGTAACCCTAACCTCAACCCTCTCACATACAAACACAAAGTCCACAAGAAGACACACATAATATCATATGGGCTCATCCCTTATCATCATGAGATCATCATTTATCTTAATTAAAATGGAAAACACCCAAGATCTTATTTTTTTTAATCACTCCACATATTTCTATTTTAATCCTTTGAACTTGAGATTATCATGAGAAATTGAAATTACAGCCTCCTGTTGCCTGACTTCTTCCCCAAGGTTCACCCCACAAATAAAAACCTCACTGCCCACACTATTTCCCTCCTGTTTTCAACTCTCTCTCATTTTCTCCTTCACATCTGTTTCCATTATCAGTTCTACTACTTGGATTCTTTGGTTTTCTTTTTCTTCCTCCTCCATTTCTAGCCATCTGCATGCCCATATATTCATCTGGGTTTTGTTGGTTCCTCTCCCATGAGACTTGTATAGCAGAAGAAGCAGAGAAGAGTGATGGGTAAATACATGAGGAAGTCTAAGATGGCAGGAGAGGTTGCAGTCATGGAAGTTGTCTCTCAGTCGTCTCTAGGAGTCAGAACCAGAGCCAAGACTCTGGCTTTGCAGAAGAGCAACACCTCCTCTGCTTCTTACCTCCAGCTCCGCAGTCGCAGGCTCCAGAAACCTCTCTCTTTCTCTGTAACTGACTCCAAGAAGAGAAGAGAGGTCTCTGCAGAGAACCCAAATCATAAAACTAACAAACGTCTAGTTTCCGTTTTGGAGAATCCCGTGTCGGTCTCGAAGAAAGATGAAGCTGTTGATGCTGCTGTAGAAGCTGATTGTAACTCCGTCAATGCTGAGGGATTGCCAGAGGCGTCTTGTGGAGAGAATATTCCGGATATTGATGAAAGAGAAAGGTGGGCTTTTTTGTTCTCATTTTTCTTTTTGGGGGGTGTTTTGAAAAAAATTTGGAAGATGGGGTAGTTTGGATTTTGGAAGTGGTGTTTTAGGTTGTTTGGATGAATGGAAGGGAGTTTTGTGATTTTTCGGTTGTTTGTGAGAATGGGTGATTTTAGAAATGCTGTTTTTTTTTTTTTTTTCATGGATTTGATAGGGCTTGTTTTGCATGTTGTTTTTGTTGAGTTCTTGGGGAAATGGGAATAGGGTTTTTGTAAGGTTTTTTTTTTAGAAGTTTTCTTTGAAGTATGTGGAACCTTTTATTTTGACATGTTATTTTGTTGTTGCCTTTGATTAGTTCTCTTGAAACTTGAGTGTTGCGTAGCCCTTTCTCTGCTTTGTGGTTTCCTCATGTTTGGCACAGGCTTTTATTTACATGTCTTGGGTAGTGCTGAAACTGTCTTATACAGTTTTCCCCACTTTGCTTAGTAAACTTTGGTTTCTTTATTGTATCATAATAGTGTGATGGCACTTCAGTTGAGGAGGTTTTCCTTTCTTTTTGTGGTTTGATTTGGGTTTTGAGATGATTTTCAGGGTTTCATTTTTCATATATGTAAATACACAGTTTATATGAATGTGTTTATGAGCATCCTTTTGCTTGTTTTTTTTTAGCTAGAGACCCTTTGCTTGTTTTGGTTACCTGGGTACATGTGACAAGTAGTATATATTTTTTATTTTTGGTTTGAGGATTCCATGTTTGTAACTCTCTCCGCTTTTGTGGTTTAGGTTGCTTAAAACCTTCATATGGCTTTTGGATTTTTTTTTTTTGGGTTGTTTTCAAGGATGAAAAAAAAAAAAAAAACAGAAAAAAAGCTGCATCTTCATGTGTTGAAGTAACTGTTTTTTTTTTTTTTTTTTTTTGAAGTTCTTTTTCCTTTGTTGTTATTCTCATCATCAAAAGGAGGGAGAGAGGGAGAGAGAGAGAGAGAGAGAGAGAGAGAGAGAGAGAGAGAGAGAGAGAGTCGTATTTGTTGCAGATAATTTATGTGTCAAAAGTACTCTTTATCTAACTCCCCCTTCATCTTTGAAATGGTTCTAAATAACTTTTACATGAAATTTAGTGGGGTCTGAATGATTGTGGTTGTGGTAAGTGTCTTTCCAGAACTTGGCACTGTAAAAGCTTTTTCTGTGTTTGTGATGTCTGGAAGTGTTTTATCTTACTGCCTTTGATGTATCTGCGTCAGCCGTCATTTCTGCAACTTGAGGTGCTGTTTAAGTTGCTGGCACTGGGGTTTCACTTGTCTGAAACAGTGATATTTTAAGTGGAGATATGGTCCTGTTTCTGAAACATGAGTTCTGCAACAACCTGTTTCTCTTTGAGGGTTATTTTATTGTACCCATGTGGCTTGCTGCATTTTACATTACTTTAAATTTACTGCCCTCATTTTTACTTCTTGTATTTTGTTCTTTCATTGGAAGCTCTTTGGATTATATTCTCTTCTTGAAGCTTATGTGGTTTGATTTTTTTTTTTTTTTCAATTCTTTTGAATACGAAATACTTTAGGGAGCTTCCCTTTCTTTTTCTTTTTTACTTTTGGTTTAAGAATTGTTGGAGCTTGTTTGTTGCTAGAAATTTGTGTTCACCAGTTCAGCTCTGTGAGTAGTCCTCTGTGTCTATCTAGGTCTTAGGATGGAAATTAATCCATAAACACTTTGCTGGTCTGCAATTTACTAAAGATCAACTGTTTTACAGATCATTATGCTGAACTGATGCTGTGCACAACACTTTTGGAAGTGCTTAAGACATTTATGACTAATTTTTGCCTACATTTTGATAGTAATAGCTGTTGAGCTTCTCAAGCTTTCTAAGTTACACCAATGCTTAACTTGTTTTTCGTTTTGCTTTAAAACATTTTCTGTTATGCAATTGTCATTGATGTTCTGTTGGCCTGAATATTTTTGTGGATGGGATGTTTAGTTTATTCTTGGTGTTTTTATCACTTTGTTACAGGAACATTAGGGAGACCACACCTTGCAGTCTGATAGGGGACTCAGAGATCCTAAAAACCCCTGGCTCTACAACCAGACCAGCGAACTCTATAGCCACAAAGAGGAGAATACAAAATCCGATGTATCAAGATATCCCTACAGCGCATGAGATGGAAGAGTTCTTTGCCAGTGCAGAGCAAGAGCAACAGAGAATATTTATAGAGAAGTATATACTCCTTAAGTTTCTGCGATCAATCTGCTTATGATATTTTATTTTGTTCTGAGTCTTTTAAATAATGCGTTTTCATGTCTTCAGAATTAGTAAAACTATTAACCCCTAGAAAAATGTTTTTTGAAGAGATCAAATACCAAGTACAGGGTTCAAAAGCAAGCAAGGCATTTTGACAGATGCTTTGCAAAAGCATGAAGTGTATATTTACTTGGAATAGAAACATAACAAAATTTAACAAAAACCCCAATATCTTAATGAAACCTAAGATAAATTCTTGATTGTGATGCATGAATAGTATTTCAATGTTTTAAACCATGGTTTGGAAGCTTAAAACTAGCTGAGGGACTTAGCCACTTAATGAACATCTGGGTTATTTTTGAACGGACTAGTCATGTAGAAAACCCCAGAGATTTCTCAACTATGCACTCAAATTAGCAAGAGACTTAACAAATAGCCTTTTGAAGTTTGAACCCCTGCAGCTGCAGATTGACATCAGCATCTAAGATGGGCTTCTATTTTGAACTGCAAATTATCAATTTTAGCTGTCTTTAATCACTGTTTAGCATAAACAAATTTATAATCACTGTTTTTTTTTTGTGCAGGTACAACTATGACCCTGTGAATGACTTGCCACTCTCTGGTCGTTATGAGTGGCTGAGATTGGATCAATAGGGTGGTGGTGCCTTTCATCTGAGCCACTTTTGATGCATAAAAGCATACACTCCATTGATCTCTGCCCGGGATTTTGAAGAGTGGCAGATGGGTAGGTGGTGGTGATACCTTACCACCCTTCTTCTCTGTTGTAAAATAGAAAAAGGGTAGCTAGGATTAGTGTAGTAGTAGTTGTAGTTCAAATCCAATTAATGGTCTGTAATATACAGAGCTAAGTCACAGCTTGAAAGCATAAAATGCTAAAAATCCTGTGTCTAACAACAGATCATCTAGGAGGGGGTCATTCAAATCTCATGTCTCTCAGATAATACCAGACATGTATGTGTGTGGGACTCTATAGGGGGATGTGAGGGAGGGAGATCCCTGATTTTGTATGTCAATACTTGTACTGATGGGGACTTGAAGAAAGCTCTTAGAAATGAAAATTGACACCCATTTAACCCCATTGTCTTCGGCTCTGCAGCATCTTCTTTTGGCACTGTTTTTATTTTGGTAATTTTAATTTTTTTGACTTGTCTGCTGCTTGAGTCGAGAGTAGAATCATCATCATCATCATCATCAAAGCTTTAATCTTCCAGGACCATGATCTTGCCTGTGGACTGTGGAGCTCTACAGGGCCTCTTTCACCCTCATCTGAATTTTGTAGGCCCTTCAATTGATCATGTGAATTTGACAAATGATTAATTTTTCGACCACTTTGAAGATGGTTTTCATTTTCTACCTACATTTAAATTGCAGAGACCTTTTCAAATCCTCACATAATCTTCCCCAATGATTTTAATAGATCGGGGTTGTCCTCCAGGGAAGGTCTCTTACACACAATTGTTCGAATCAAAACTGTCAGGTGCGGTTTGTCTTAGTCCTGTGGTTTGGGGGTCACTCGGAGTTATCTTACATCTGCTCTAACCCAAATTTGACACACGACATTTATCACTTAGACCTGCTAATAAAAGCTAAAGATTCCAGCAAGCATTTAGAAAACGTCTTTAAAAAATGGGTGCCTCACATGTGACAAGAGGATAAAGATTCTTGATAAAAGAACAAATGAAGATTCCCTCCTCACATCTGGCGCTTGTAGGGGGACTATAGTGGTTTGGGTTTTGTTTGAGCTTCCTTTCACTCACTGTGTGTAAATGAGAATTTGTGTTTGGTAGAATTTTTTACTTCCCCGGAAAGTGGTAAATGATTACATATGTAAATGAGGGAAAGGTGTCAATACAAATGTAATACGGTGTTCACATTGTACCCAATGTGGGATCCAATCCCATTGCGATTGTAAAAAAAAAGGGTCCATAAAAAATAAACATATCTACATTTACTCCTGTGAAAATGGTTCTTCCAAACAAATATGTAATGTGCTACATATGTATAGAACAAGAAAGTTTTTTTTTTTTTTTGAACCGGAGTGGGTAAGACATACGGTTCTTAATGGCCTCCCCCTCCAATTCACTCTCGATTGTGCGAATTTCCTATCTCCTCGTACTCTCAAGGGCCCAACCCCTTAATTGGGCTACCAAAAAAAGTACAGAACAATGAAGTTATATAAAGCGAAACCTGTTTTCAAGTCCTCGAGGGGAAGAATTCTTGATCTTTTGTACTCTTGCAAACACCCTCTTTTCTTCACACTTGCTTCACCATTGATGGTGAATGGCAACTTGATATTAGTTTGGATTATCAATTGTGGGCCCACAGATAGAGAGAGCATGCAGAGCTGATGGCTGACTTGGGGCTTGCTGCAGCAAAAGTCAGTTTGAGGGAGAAATAGAAAGAAGACATTTCGTTATAAAAAATTGTAGCTCAGCTGGTTAGGACATGGATGTATGATTGAAAGTGAGTGTCATCGAGTCCCCTCTATAACAAGAAAAAAAAAAATATCATTAGGGCAGGCAACTTTGTCGTCTTGCAACTGTACTAGCACCCGACTGTGGAGCACCGGTGCTCACCTCATGTTCATTACCGATCCTTATGGGGCTCGTCTAGGGATGAGACCTACCTGTCTATGGTGACCATGCATGAATCATCATTCTAACCACTTGATCAATGGTCCATAAATTCTTATCATCCAAAATGAGTGCAAGTCAATCTAATGGTCCACTCCATTTGTTTGGATTCCAAGCTCCGGAACGAAGACTACCAAGAGGTCCCTATTTTAAGGCAAACTTGAATGGATCATATAGTGCGCCCTACTAGGTGTTTACAGACGTAGCACTCACAAGAACATGACCACGGCCGAGGTTTCTACAAATTTAAAACTTGATAGTAGAGTGGGGGAGATTGGAAATTAGGGCTTGGTACGGTTCAATCCTCTACAATCTGCGGCTCTGCCCTGTGAAATGGTGGGTCCCACAGTGCAGATATTGCTTATCTTTCTATGGTGTGATTCCAAAGTAAAAAATAAGTTCCCCAGTACCATTCTACTACTTCAAACAACTGAAACTTACATGGATAGCTGTGAATATGTGGTGATGTGCATACAGTATAGTACAGCAATTTAATAGATCTTGTATTGCAACAGTTCCTCACGTGTATTTTAGCAGGACCAGTACAGTACTGTTGCCATGTTAGATTCATATTCCTGAAGAAACTGGACCTGGACCACTTGGGATGAGGTAACCAACAATCCACCTTATCTTTTTTTTTTTTCCTCTTAACGGGTTCCAACCTTTTATGCTGGACTAATCTTTCCGGCTCATAAAAAAGCTGGGTAAAACTCCTGTGACCCTCAATTGGTAGCACAAGTGGACTCAATCTTCGGTTCCTAAAGAGGGGGAACTGATGGTTGATATGAAGACCTCTAGCTTTAAAAGAGGGAAGAACTGTGGTCTTGACCATTTGGCCAATCCCTTGGGATTAGAGAGACACTCTCACCTTACTATGAGTGATAAGGTGTGGACCCTCACATCCATATCTAATGTCAACAATTTAAATGTGAGGGCTCCCACCTTTATCTCTCATAGTCCGGTTCCACCCATATATATATATATATATATATATATATGAGAAGTTTCAAGTGCATCTATCACTCATCATAGGGTGAAGGATGTTTCCATAAATGAAAGATTTCAAATACAGAAAGGGGGATTTCAAGTACAAAGGGTGAAGTACAAAAGGGAGATTCATGTGTAAAAAAGAAAAAGTACCTTCACCCTATCGTGAGGGATGGATACACTTGAACATTTTCATATATATATATATATATATATATATGTGTGTATGTATGTATGACTTGACTCAAGATAGATCTAAATGGAAAAACAGAATTTTTGTAGCCGACCCCAATATAGTTAGGACAACGCTTTAATGATGATTATATGTATATTTTCATAGCCCACCGGCAAGCAGTGGCCCATTTAATGAATGCCCTAGATCTCAAATGCTCTGACCACTTTTTTTTTTCGTTAAATAAGAATAGTGAAAAAGGAGAGGGTGCCATGAGGCTGGTGATCAAAGAAAAACTCCCATGTATTTCAGACCATGTAAGTATAACCCTGTGTATTCTCTTTTGTATAGTCTCATGTCATAACAAGTATCAGGTCATAGCCATCCTGGTGGGCCCAACAGGGACCCACACACCAACACCAACATTTATGCATGCATACTGTCTGTCTAGGTTCAGCATTTTTTTTTTTTTTGGGTACATACATTGGCGAGTTCAGATCACCTATCATATAGTTATATTTTCACCGTGAGTGGACCAATATCACTCCGCCGTGTCATCCAGAAATTTAGGTGATTTTCTTTCATTTGATTTAAACTTTTTAAACCTCAAAATCACCTAAGTTTTTGGATGATGAGGCTTTATTGGTCCACTCACGATAAAGGTATAACATTTGCGATAGGTGATCCAGACTCATACATTGGCTTCCTCTTTCGCAATATCAAGCCGTTTCATTAGCCAAATGGCCCACGTGTGCGGCCTAATGTGGACCGTTGATCAATATTATGGGCATCATGTGGGACCCGCCCCATGAGCGAACTAGATCCCATATGGTTTAGACATGTGAAAATGAGTCCCTTTTCAGATCTCTATCTAATGTCGTTTGAAAAACAGGTGTGATTTGGGCCCCCACATTAGCACAGCAGTAACCATGAACCATTACAATCAGCATATTGGGCCCACTTCTGATCGAGGTATGCATATTGCACACCATTTGATTAAGATTGATCATCTAACTTGATGAGAGAAGTGGGCTCCACATGATAGATTGTCTCTCCTGTACAACAAAGTGGAAGGTAGTGTCACCACACCAGAAACATAAACCACCAACTGAGCTGCAGGCCTTCAACTTACATATTAAGGTCCACACCCTGCTCCCCAACTGCCATTCCCAATAGGTTTCCTTCACTTCAAATCCCACTGAAGATTTTGCATTGGAAGGTAATGAGCCATTTGACTTGAAAAGCCTGGGGATGTTCCTGTTTGGCATTGGATTCTTTATTCTTGTTGGGGAATCATTGAAAGCAAACAAGAGTCTTCCTAAAAGGACAGAAGAAATTGAAACAAATGTGATAAATGAGTGCCGGTGCCAATATTCCAAGGGCCCAGGTTCTAGTCCTCATGTTGAACAAGAAAAGGTGAAAAGGGTGTTTACTTCACTGGTAATCTGAAGTCTGAAACAATTTTGGTCTTCCTGCAATGATTTGATTGCATTGTATTCCCCTCAATCCCGGGTATGGACTGTGGACTGTGGAGTGTGGAGCAGTATTTATGGTGGTGGTTGGATGGGGGTAGATGAGTTTGGTTTTTCTTAATTTTAGTCCCATGGGGGCTTCTTGTTTGGAAATATGGTTGGGCTTTATGTTGAGTACTATAGACCACCATAAACTCCACATTGGTACGATATTGTCCACTTTGGGCCTAAGCTCTCATGGATTTTCTCTTGGACTCTACCCAAAAGACCTCATATCAATGGAGTACTTAGTCCTACTTTTATGCCCGTGATCTTTCCCATTTTTAGCCGACGTGGGACTTTGGTTGCACATCCCCAATAATCCTCCCCTCAAACAAATGACCATATCTTTTTGGATATTTTTACCGAGCCTCCCTTCAAACGATCATCCATCCGTCCACTCCATCGAGGAGAGCCAATTCGAGAGCCTCACCACGGATCCACCAATTGTGAGTACCGTGCTTTCCGTGCGCATCACCGGGGCCCACCACCTTTGTTCTGCAAGACGAGGATTCTCCTGGCTAAGTCTGGGCCTGGGCTCTGATACCACTTGTTGTGCGCGTGTATGCGGAAACGTGAATCAACGATCGAGCAATCAATCAACCACATAAGAACAAGCAATCACACACAAAGAGATTTACGTGGTTCGGCAATCTTGCCTACGTTCACGGGAAAGAAACTCGACTCTCCTTTGAGTTCACTCTCTGCATGATATGTAGTACAGTATATCCCATGGGTTACACATTACATGAATATATAATGCTCTCTTTCTTATCCCCCAAGAAACCCTATCTTAGTCAATAAGAAAGTCCCAGTACAATTACCATAATACCCATGACCCTGAACCCAATTGGTCTGGACCCACTAGGCCAACAATCTCCCCCTCCAGACCATGGGGAAGACGCCTCTGAACCCCCTTACTAGGAGTCCAGTCCTGCCAACTCTGAACATAGCTCTAGCTTTCCCTTAGACACACCTTAGTCATCATGTCCGAGGGATTCTTGCCAGTATGAATCTTCTCCAGCTTTATGAAATTCTTTTCGATGACTTCACGAATCCAATGATATCTTACATCAACATGCTTCGTGCGGGCATGATATATAGCGTTCTTGTTAAGATCCATAGCACTCTGACTATCACAGTAGACTACATACTCTCCTTGCTTCAAATCCAGTTCTCGAAAAAATTTCTTCAACCAAATCATCTCCTTCCCTGCTTCATTAGCAGTTATGTATTCTGCTTCGGTTGTAGACAATGCTGTACACTTCTGTAACTTAGACTGCCAGGAAATAGCTCCCCCTTCAAAAGTAAATAAGTACCCAGAAGTAGACAACCGACGATCAAGATCGCCTGCAAAATCAGCATCTGTAAAGCCTTTAAATACTGGTTTTGAGCCTCCGAAACACAAGCAAAAATCTGATGTACCTCTCAGGTATCTGAAGATCCAATTCAATGCTTCTCAATGCTTTTTCCTAGGGTTAGAAAGAAATCTACTCACTAAACCCACTGCATGAGCAATGTCTGGCCGTGTACATACTATGGCATATAAGACTCCCAACTGCTGAGGAGTATGGAATAGACATCATCCGTTCATTTTCTTCATTTGTAGTACGACATAGTCTCTTACTGAGCTTAAAGTGACTGGCTAAAGGCATGCTAATTGGCTTAGCATATTTCATGTTGAACTTTGCTAGCACCCATTCAATATATTTCTCATGTGACAACCACAGCTTCTTGGTATTCCTGTCACGACGTATTTGCATTCCCAAAATTTGTCGTGCGGGTCCCAAGTCTTTCATGTCAAAAGTCTTTGACATGTCCTTTTTCAGCCTGGCGATCATCTTAATATCATGTCCAACTATCAACATATCATCTACATATAAAAGAAGGATGATAAATTTGTCATTACCAAACTTACAAATATAAACATAGTGATCTGCAGCTGTCCTCCGGTAGCCATGACTCACCATGAATGAATCAAACTTCTTGTACCATTGCATCGGTGCTTGCTTCAGCCCGTAGAGACTCTTCTTCAACCTGTAAACCATCTGTTCTTTTTCTTCTACCTCAAACCCCTCCGGTCGAGTCATGTAGATCTCTTCTTTCAGATCACCGTGAAGAAATGCAGTCTTCACATCCATCTGTTGAAGCTCAAGGTCCATGCTGGCGACTAGACCCAAGACAACTCTGATAGAAGTCATCTTCACAACTGGAGAGAAGATTTCATCGAAGTCAATACCCTTCGTCTACGCAAAGCCTTTGACCACTAGTCGTGTTTTGTGCTTTATCAGTCTTCCACTGTCATCTCTCTTCAGTTTGAACACTCATTTGTTCTTCAAAACTTTCCTGCCTTTTGGAAGTTCCACCAGCTTATAAGTATTGTTCTTTTTTAAAGAACTCATCTCATCCTGTATAGCCTTCATCTATTCATCTTTATATGCATGAGTTTATGCTTCTCGATAGCTCTCTGGCTCCCCCTCATCAGTAAGCAAAATATAATCTACTACAGGATATCTTGTTGATGGTTGACGCTCTCAAGTAGACTTTATAACCTGACGTTCTGTGGTTTCTAACTGAGGAGACTGCTCCCCATGCTCAACACCCTGTTCATATGGCAACCCATACGCGTCATCATGATCCGAGTCGTTTTGTCCACCTTCTCCACCTGTAGTCTGCATCGGAGAAGGAGTCGGTGTGAGATCCACCACTCCATCAACAACTTCTTTAGACTTTTCAGTCTTCTCAATGTCTCCAAAGAAATTGTCTTCATGGAATACCACATCCCTAGTTCTGATAATTTTCCTCTTTTCTGGATCCCATAATCTGTAACCAAACTCAGCTCCACCATAGCCAAGAAAAATGCAACATACTGCCTTATCATCCAACTTTGAACGCTGGTCCTTTGGTACATGTACAAAAGCCTTGCACCTAAACACCTTCAAATGAGAATAAGAAACATCTTTACTTGTCCATTTTCTCTCCGGAATGTCAAAATCCAAAGGAACTGAGGGAGACCTGTTAATCAGGTAAACGGCAGTCCGGACAGCTTCACCCCAAAATGACTTGGGTAGCTGCGCCACTCTAATCATGCATCTTATCCTTTCAAGAATAGTGCGGTTCATTCTCTCTGACACACCATTGTGATGTGGAGTACCAGGAACTGTTCTTTCATGTCGAATACCATGCTTTGAGCAATAGCCTTTAAACTGGTTAGATGTGTACTCTCCACCATTATCTGTGCGGAGACATTTCAAGAGCTTTCTTGTTTCTATTTCAACCATGACATGAAATTGTTGAAATACCTAGAACATCTGATCCTTCGATTTCAACGCATAAACCCAGACTTTCCTGGATGCATCATCAATAAATGTGACAAAAAACTTATTGCCACCCAATGACTCCACCTCCATGCGACCACAAACATCAGAATATATCAAATCCAACACATTAGATTTTATTGTTGATGTTTTAGAGAAAAATACCCTATGTTGTTTACCAAAAAAACAATAATCACAAGGGTCAAGGGATGTACCTTTGGAGTAATGAATTCGATCTTTCTTTGCCAATAACTGCAATCCTTTCTCACTAATATGTCCCAGTCTCTTATGTCACAGATTTAGAGAGGATTTGTCTTCAACAGCATTCAACACACCTTTGCATAGCTTTACATGTGTCTTGTACAGCGTATTACACGTTTTCCCTCTCGCAACAATAAGAGACCCTTTAGTGAGTTTCCACCTGCCATTTCCGAAGTAACTTTCATAACCTGCACGGTCCAATGAAGTTCCGGAAATCAGATTCAACCGTAGATCAGGAATATGTCGCACATCTTTCAGCATCATTGTGCAACCAATATCGATTTCAATGCAGACATCACCGATCCCAACAATATCCGAATGACTTGTGTTGCCCATCTTCACAGTGCTAAAGTCCCCCCCTGCTTTGTACGTTGTGAACATCTCCTTATAAGGAGTAACATACTCTTACTCTAGACTTGCCACGACCCCCCTTTGGTCCCCTACTCTTACTCCTCCCCCTTTTCTCCGTAACAAAGGCCTGTGCATTATCTGTCCCTGCAGTTTTTCTTCTTGTTTCTTCATTTAACAAGCTGCTAATAACCTGACTCATTGATAACACACCATCTAGAGTAGAGTTGGTTACGAAAACAACCAATGTCTCCTATGTATCTGGCAAAGAACTTAGAAGCAATAAAGCTTGCATCTCATCATCAAGGACCATCTTCATTGTGGCTAATTCATTCACAACGCATTGGAATTCATCTATGTGCTCTTCAATTTTACCACCCTCCTTGAATTTCATATTCACAACTTTAAAGATCCAAAGTTGGCTGACTTCAAATTTTAGCAAGAATATGGATTTGTCTATTGTGGTGGGAGAAAAGTTGGGTTTGTCTTTTCTGTGGCCTATTTGTATTTGGGGTCTTATTAAAATTACAGTTCTACTGCTGAAGTCAATGGGTTTTTGTAAAATGGAAAAGTAAAAAAAGGAAGTGGTGGGTGTGTTTTATTTAGGGTCGTAAGTAGGTCAGTTTCGGTCCAGGTCCAGGTCCATGGTGGACCCAGAACCGGAACCGTTAAGGAGAAAGTGGACTCGAAACCGGAATCGGTTTTTTAGCTCCGGAACCTGAACCAGCCATATATGGGACGGGTTTGGATCCGGGTCTAGGTTTAGATAGAGAATGATATTAAAAAAACATGATTTCTATGGGAGATTTTTGAAAATTGAGGTAATATGTTAGGTCTCGTGTCCATGGGTTCGAACCAAGGTAGAACCGGACCCGGACCCATTTACTTATTGGACCTAAATAAGGACCCAGACCCGGTTTTTAACGGGTATGAATCTCCGGGTAATCGGAGAATCAGATACCCATTTACATCCCTAGTTTTATTGGCTTCATATATTTAGCAATAAAAAAACTAGGCTGATTTTGGGCTGATGAATTGAAACACTCCTTAGTCAGCCCATATACTCTCTTGAGGTCTTCTCATATGTGATGAGCTTTCCCATGTAATTGTTTGAGGTTCCGGAATACTCAATCAGAACCAACAAACTTTCTGTTTAAACGAGTCCAGGTGGGCCCAATTTCTTTATTGTCTTGATTGGTCAGGAAAGAGGATCATACAGGTTGGACCAAAATATCCTAACCTGCCAATTGGTGTCCTACAGTATGATCAATAGGACTGTCCCATGGAGTTCTGTTTCAGCAGTATTAATCAAGTGCCTTGATCCTGTGGGTAACTAATGGCTGGGCCCAAATGAAAATTCCCATACTTTTGGCCTTTCATTTGAAAGATCAAAACTGCTGGATTAGTAAAACAGGAACAGGCTAAGGGTCCATTTGAACGAGAAGAAAAAACTTTTTCTATGAAAATTTTTAGGAATCTCTTCTATTGGATTTCTCCTCTTTTAACACCCTTTATTTGTTTAAGGTGATTGTACTAGTAACTCTATGTTCATATTCACTACCACAGAAAAGAGAAAAGTAGTGTATCTCCATAAATCTCTGGGGGGATTTGTCCACCTTTAGATTTCTCCACTTGTAGGGATTCCCATTTCCCACACCTCCTCATACATACAAGCCCTAAGGTTCTATTTAAATAAGAAAAAGATAAGTGGAGAATCCCTACTATATGGAGAAATGAGAGAGGACATCCCCCAACACCACGCCCCCCCCCCCCCCCCCCCCCCCCCCCCCCCCAACCCAAAAAAAAAAAAAAAAGCCCTAGGTTTGTCACATTTCAATAATAAAAAAGTATTAGACTAAAGAACTGATAATTTCTCCATTCCCTTGAGAAAACCATTCTCCTACATTATGCAAAAAGTACTAGTTTTCAGGACCTGTTTTTGCTGCATCTGATCAGGACCTTTAAAACGAAGAAGAAAAAAAAAAAAAAAAAAAAAAAAAAAAACAAGAAGAAGAAGAAGTGAAAAGATGTTTAACTAGACAAATTTTTTTCTCCTTCCCACTTTTCTTCTCATCATTTCAGGCCTTAAGTGGGTCACCAACATGTGGAGATCTGATCAATTACTGGAAGGCTCTCATTTATAGGTTAACAGTTGCATCATACTCTAACAAGAAGCAACAGCATTGGGTGTAAATGCTGCAAACCAGTTTCTATTTGTTTCCTGTTTATTAGAGAGAGACGTATTTAGAAACTTAGCACAAATGCCCAATGAGACCGCCTTTGGCCATCTGTGTGAAATGATAAAATAGCAAGGAGTCCTGCTGAAATGCACAACATTTTGGGTACATAGTGAGTGTCTCAAGTGTTGTTTGATTGGCTCAAGCACTGAATGATCAATATCATCAGGGAGAGGACTAAAGTTTCAATTATATTCCAATTTTCGGTCAATAATTTATACTATCATTCATTCGATACAACTTACATTTTAAATTTATGGGTGAAAGTTGTGATGCATTGTTCTCAAACTCATTTCCTTTACAGAAGTAGAAATTGTCACCCTGCGACTCTTACAGTTGATTTGAACTGTCAAACTACAACGTATCTTTGCTAAATAAGGATGATTACCATGTAGGGTTTTTGTAAATCTCAGTTTCTCCCTCATCTGAGTAACTGCTGGGGCCATGATTTTGCAATGCCATCTGAAAAGGTGAACCATTGATGAGATAATTTGCAGAGGTTAACCAATTATGAGATAAATTTACACTAGTGTCCCTATTCGTATTCAACCAATAAGAGAAGCTTCACTTGGGAACTTATGAAGTCCATAGATAAAAATGGAATGTAATTACGTAGGGAGCCATATGTAAACATAGTCTATTTACATATGCTCGAATGACCCCTTCTCATAATGAGAATGTACATGACCCTATTCCGGTCTGGTAGAGTATGGAATGAACTTATAACATGATGATTGAGTCGATTCCATGATTATAACTTCATAACCCCAGCCTAATCCCATTTTGGGTGGAACTGATCTACTAGTTCTTTTATTCCAGTTAGTAAAAGGGATCTTGAACTAAGAAATAGACCCTAGAAGCAAAAAGAGGGTATCGTGAGCAATTGCAATATTGGATTCATTGACATTCCTGGTATAGTAGATGGTATCACACATACAATCATACTCAATTCGATAGAATTGTTTGATCTTAAGGGGGATACTTCTATAATTTCACGCATGGGGTTATATTGCTTGGTTTCATCTATGCATCAAGGAGGATTTTCAAGAAAGAATTGGTTCCTATGTTTTTTCCTCAAAATAAGTCACTTCTAATAGGGCTTGCCTGTGGTGGACCCAAACCCTTGCATACCCTAACAGAACCCCTCAGCCTGCACCTACATGTATTGGAAGCCCAATGTGACATCCCAAAAAATCTAAACCTTTGGTGGGATTTTTTTAAAATTGAATATAAATAATTGTTAAAAAAAAATAAAAAAAAATACACACACTCAATCCTAGAAAAGGGCTAGGATATATAACTGATCTACCCACGATCCACATGTAGCCCCACCTGTCTGCTCCTCCATGATCAACATGCATCTGTGGGCCTCATAAAAATTCATTATTTTAGAATGAGGAGAGTCCCATCTTGAATACTCCTCTCATCTATCTCTATATGATCCCCCGAGCACACCGTTTACACCTCTAACTTAATAGCAATTTGTTTACACCCAATCGAGAGGTATTCTAATATTCAAAGTTACATATGGATTTGCAAGATTGAAAGTAATATTCAATACTTGTAAATTGAGTCATTTCAGTAATGATTCAAAAATGGAAAACAAAGAATCAACCACAATTTTGGCCTATTTCTGTGAAAACAGAACCAGAAATTCCCTTCCCCCCCCAAACGAGGTATTCTAAGATTAAAAGTTAGATATGGATTTGAAAGATTGAACGTTATGTATTCAATACTTGTAAATTGAGTCATTTCAGTAATATTAAAAAGTGGGAAACAAAGAATCAACCACAATTTTGGCCTATTTCTGTGAAAACAGAAACAGAAACCCCCCCCCCCCCCCCCCCCCCCCCCCCCCCCCCCCCCCCCTTAAGAGAGGTATTGTAAATTGAGTCATTTCAGTAATATTAAAAAGTGGGAAACAAAGAATCAACCACAATTTTGGCCTATTTCTGTGAAAACAGAAACAGAAACCCCCCCCCCCCCCCCCCCCCCCCTTAAGAGAGGTATTGTAAGATTAAAAGTTACATATGGATTTGAAAGATTGAACGTTATGTATTCAATACTTGTAAATTGAGTCATTTCAGTAATATTCAAAAATGGAAAGCAAAGAATCAACCACAAATTTGGCCTATTTCTGCAAAAACAGCCAAAACAGGCAAACCCAACACCCCCACATCCCCCCCCCCCCCCAACATCTCCTCTTCATAGATCCTCACAATTTGATAAAGGAGTTAGTTGCAGACACATTATTTATGGGATAAATGACTCCTGCCATAATAAGTATTTATTTTTTTAAGGTTTCAGCTGATTTTTCCTACTTCAATCCTAATTTTTAAGGATTCAGGTGATTTGTCTGAACAGCAGGGGTATACCTATCCAGAAATTAACTCCACCAAAAATGCACATAGGATGGCTGTGCAAATGCAACTTTAAGCTACATTATGAAAGCTTGTGTATATATAAAAAGGGGGTCACAGGCTCAACAAGCACATTCAAATGCAAGTGCATAAACATAAACATGTTTCTAAGAAAGAAGAAAATAGGAGAAGGATTTAACTTACGTTCTATAGATAATGCTCAAGGAGATCTGAAGGAGAATGCTTCAACCTGCAACTTTGTCCAAGGTGAACATCCCCAAAAACATACCTGGATCATAGTGTAGCTTGTCACATTGGCTTAAATAAATCATAAAAAGATATAGAAAAGATTACAGGAGGAGAACCCGACCTGTATTCACAATGTTCAGGCCATGCGCACCGTGCCTTTCCATAATCCCAATAACAGTCCTGATCTCTCAAAGGTCCACGCATCGCTGTTCACGAAGATTTAAGTTACGTGAATTGCATAAAAAGAAACATTCAATCATAAGAATGGGTAGTCACCTTTTGTAGCAAATTTTGATTTTGCATTTGGATGAATGTCATGCCATATCTGAAGCCACATTTCTCTCATTAAAACGGGCAATTGGACAATGTTCCTGTGGTTTGCTACAGAAAATGATGCTGAATTAAATTAAGAAAATCCCCCTGTGCATACTATAAAACAAATTTAGGAAAAAGAAAGGTTCCAAAGAAGGATATATATAAGAAGCCACTTTTGCATGCATGCTAAGAAAGGTTCCAAAGCAAGGATATAAGAAGCCTTTTTAGAATGCATGCTTTAACTGGAAAGGGTTTGGGAGGAAACAGAACAATTTTTTTAAGTGGTGACTTTTGTTTGGTGGGTAGCACGACTGGAACCCACAACTTTGCATCTGTGACAACAAGCACGTTCCGAATACGCTATAAGCTCTTTCCATAAGAGGCAAAAATTTTATTGATGCAAACACGAAGAATCACAATCTCTGGTGCAAAATGACAGCACAATTCCAACACCATCTGACAGGTGGGTTAAACACAAGTTGATGAAAAGTGTTTCAATTTTCAAAAGTTAGATGTCTATAGGAGAGGTCAAATATAAGATTCATCAGAAAATTAGGGATGTAAATGAGCCAAGTTGATCTTGACCTAGGTCGAGAAGATACCAAATATTCAAAGTTCAAGCTTGACAAGCCTAGCTTCAGCTTTGCCCAACCCCCGTTTTCCAAGCTCAAGATCGGTCTTGATCATAAATGAAGCCCAGACAAATTGAGCTTGAACTTAGCTTGACTTTTCCAATCTTTATATGATATATGCATATATAAAACATGCATATAATATTAGAAGTACATTTACCATATGCAGGACCCACTTGAACATAATGTTACATATTGTATTTTTAAAAGTGTCAACTTATTGCGTACATTTGCGGCCTACCAGTTGGCGAGTATGATCTATATTCAGGCCAAGGCAGAAACCTACTGGAATCCATGTAACCATGCATGTAGATGGGTTGAACTTGAACCAACATGAGTGGGGTATCAAACCTTGACAAATTTAATTATTTCATTTATCCAAGGATTTTCATTAATAATATAATGAAAACTACAGGAAATATTTTTAAAAATAAAGAAAGAAACTTTTCTGAACCTTTATCAAGCTCCCAAACAGCTGTCCTCCTTCCTGGTATACTTTCAGAATCTTCATAATAGGTTATGTACTTAACACGGGATGCCCTTGTCATGTTTGGAACTATATCCGAGTCGTGACGATGCTCTACATTCAGGTCCACTTGGACATCAGATCCATCATGCTCTGACTGCATTATTTGGCAGAAGAAAGAACAGATACTATATTGTAATCAGAGGGTTTTTCAATAAGTGCTTAAAACACAAACAATGACTTCATTTCAGAAACAAACAATGGATACACACGAGTGATTCTCAGGAATAACCCAGGCAGTGCAGCCCACCTGGAAGCATGCAAATCATAGGGAAAGGTCTCCCTAAGACCTACTTGCGTGAAAAAAAAGGGGAACCATCACATCATGGGAGTTACTGTTTTGGGGTCCTCAAAATTACCAAATTCTGTGCTTCAGATAAGTTGGATGACTGTAAAATTTGCATGATCTTTTTTTTTTTTTTGTGGGGGGGGTGGGGGGGCGGCACGGGGTGGGCGGCAGGGACCACAATTCAAATGAGTGTCAAATATGAGCTGGTGGAAATTCAGGGGGGATAGTGATACGAAGGGGTTGGATTGATTATAGAGGGGGCCCAAACTGTTTCTATTTCACAAGAGCACAGGGACGGAGCCAGATATTTCTCCCAATGGTCATTCACTAAAATTTGATAAAATACGTGTATGAATGACAGTGTAGAATAATTCGACTATCAATTTTTATTTCCTCTTGAATCTCAACCTTTACTAGCTTCCTCTTTTATTTTGATTTGATTTCTATGAAATTTTTTATTTAAATAATTTTTTAATATTTATTCTATTTATTCTACTTTTAGAAAGGACATCACCTCTCTTATCCGCCGAATTGTATTAGAGGTTAATTCGACTGTGTAACAAATAGTATTAGAGTAAAATTTCTACAAGAATCCATAATCTCTTATTGTAAGTAAGCTCGCTTAGGAGCATCATGAGTTTATCATGAGTGAGTGATGTAGGATCTCAGACCCCACTAAGGGCCTGTTTGGGGCCTTTACTAATGAAGTTGAGTGGAGTAAAGGTTATTTTGAAGAAATGATAAAATATAAGTGGGTTATGATGGTATTTTGTTTTTAGTTATTTGTGATGGAATCTTTTTGACTTTTTTTTTTTATTGAAAAGTGGAGTTTTTTTGTCTTCTAGTGGAGAAATGAGGTTATTTTTTGACTTTTTTTTTTTTTTGATAAATATGGTGGGAAATTTGAATTGAAGTGTTTTTGGTGGGATTTTTTTTTTTTTTTAGAAATGGGGCTTTACCTTACTGGACTCTAATAGTAGAATTGCCAAACAAGCCCTAAGGTGATAGGAATGGTAGAATCAATGGTTTTATGGTCTTTTTGGTTGTGTTAGGAAGGCATTCGAGTTGTACCAGTCTTCACCCCAACACGGGCCCATGAGGGTTGTACCACGGACCTAACATCCCCCCCCCCCCCCAGTGGTTACACACCCGAGCGGGGACTTGAACCCTCAACCTCACCAAGCTCTGATACCACTTGTAGGATCTCAGACCCCCACTGAGCTACCACTTATCCCAAAACCTTAGGGCGTGTTTGGCACTTAACTAAGTTAAAGTGGAGTGAAGTGAATCCAGACAAGAATTGACAAGGGTCATATCAAAAGTACACAATTTCAACATTCCCTTCATCTTTTTCAAAAAAAGTAAAAAAGGCCACATCATTTTTCCACTAAAAGACAAAAAAACTCCACTTTTCTATAAAAAAAGTCAAAAAGATTTTACACCAAACAACTAAAAACAAAACATCATCATAACACCTTATATTTTATTCTCTCTTAGTTTGATTCTTCACCTCACCATACTTCAATTCACCATACATCCAAACAGGCCCTTAAGGTGATAGGAAGGGTATAATCAATGGTTTTATGGCTTTTGGTTGTGTTAGGAAGGCATTCGAGTTGTATTGGTCTTTGCCCCAACACAGGCCCACGAGGGTTGTACCAGGAACCTAACAAGTGGGACTTTTATTAGAGGATCTGAACTCATGGATCATTGTCATCTATGGATGAAGTTGCTGAAAACAGCACATGATCAATGGACTGTTGCCTCTGAGAGTTGGGTTATGTTGTCTGTGGTGTATGTTCAGATGTTCTATGTATAATAATAGTAATGTGTTTAGGCCCAACTTAAACTCGACCCGTTTACTTTTCAAATTGAAACTGTTGCCTCCAACCCAACCTAAAAGAGTCAATACAACCAACAGTGTACTCAGAAAAATGGTTTGAAAAACCTTTTAAAGAAAACAGAGAGAGAGAGCACCGCATGCGGGATACGGAATGTCAAGACTGGATTTTCAAAATGACACTTTTTCCCTCTTTTGTCATTCCATTCCCTTGTTTCGAAAATTGAGGCGCGGCAAAATAGGAAAAACACAAAACTATCGAGTAAAAAATGTAAAAGCCATCCTCATCTTTGTTTTCCAAAAATTCCAGTGGGGGCAGTTGCCCCCACTGGAACCTCCCTCCCTCCGTCCCTGCAAGAGCACTGCTCTTAAATAAATGCACAACCTTCAGTTAATTCAGACTCAAACAATGAAGCAAAAAGGTCCATTTCTTGACCAATAATCTTTAAGTACGATCTCTAAAATAGTAGCAAAACAACATCTGAACACATCCTCCTGTTACAGCTGGATTCTACAGAAATCACTGTTTGTTTTTGTTTTCTTTTGAAGTTGAAACTAACTAACAGTCAATAGGCCCAACTCAAAAAGCCATAACACGATAGCAGAGGAGTATTTGTGTCATAAAAACTGGTTAGCTGCATCTTGATGGCCCTTGAAACTGTGTATTTGTTGGTACTGTGAAACTGTAAGAAAATTGTTTTCTGGTAATTAAACCGACAAGATGACCTGAAAATGCATTGAATCCATCAAGATAGAGCTCATGTAATCAATTAAAATCAAGTCTCGGAAACCGTCATGTTCACCAACAGGAAATTTGTGCACAGTAAAAATCTACACACTCTTCCTTTCTAGGTGACTGAAACTGTTTCTGCATCACTGCAATCTAAGTACTCTTGTTAGACTATTAGTTGTCTTTGTTTTTCAGAAAATAAAATCATGGATTCACTAATTTTATCACCAGGTATTCACAGTTATCCAAAATGTGAATATGACTTCAAATTCACTTCAGTTTTACAAGTTACAACTCCATCCCTTTGCCACTACACGTTTTGACAGGACTTGCAATAGATGCAATTCATGAATTGAACTTCTTGATTGGTTTTGGGGAATTTTACAGATAACCACCTATGTTTTTTCACAATGACAAATAACTAGTAGCCGTTTTCTTTTCTAGACACAACCACCTGTAATAGGGCATGTTTTGGCTGCAACATGTCGGTGGAAAAGGTAAAGCTCTTTACAGATGTGTAAATATAATGTTGCCACAGAAAATTTCCATAGATATGCCCAAGAAAAGAGCAGATCAAAATAAAAATTCTTGAAGGATTTTGCAGAATGGGGCCAGACCTCTTCTTCTTTCGTTTTGTTGTTTCAGATCTATGTGCACTCTCTCTCCTCTCTTGGTCACTACACCAAACAAAAATTGTAAATTCTCCTGGCTTCTTGTGTGTGTGCGTGCACGCATGTAAAAAGGGGTAGGCCAAAGAGGACATGGATGGAAGTAGTAAGGACTAAGGATAGATCTGAAAAAATGCAACGTATCCGAGGATTTGGCCCAAGATAGACTAGAATTGTGAAATAGAATTCATGTAGCTTGAACCCAACATAGTTGGGACAAGGCTTGGACAAAAATGATTGGATTCAGCAAGTCATGGAACCCTCAGCTGTTTCCAAATGTACCCTTAATCTGAATCTCAATTAGTCAGTTTGACTTGCAAGAAAAGGCCTGTTTCGGACCATTGTCAAAGTCCCAACATGTTGAAATATGAGGATGAAGATTAACATGGATCATATGAAACCAAGGTGTTAACCTTGGTTAAATTGACTCTGATTTAATGGGCTTTCCACGCTAACACCCTGGGTTTAACTTGAGTGAGGGTTAACATACGAGAGTTCGTTTCATTTAAAATATAAATGAATTTTCAACTTTTACAACAAAATACATTGGATTTTGTCAACCGGTCAAAAACCAGGTTCTGACACCCAGTCAAGGTGTCTAACTGAGGCTGTCAGATTACTAGGTGGTAATGTGTACAATCCAAAACAGGTGGTTACTTGTAATAATAAAATACATGTGCTAATTAGTAAAATCCCCTTGTTTTCATTACACAACTCCCATGTTAATAGCCTTAAGAGCTTGGTTGTGTCATCACAACTTGGTATCTACAGAGAGACGAGGTGAAGACTTTGACAAAGAGAGAAGGCTCCAGGGTGGAGAACTGGAGATATACATAGGTATTATTTCATTTTCAAAGAGGAAGGACGAAGATCTATTTCCAGCAGAAATTTGATCATCAATGCCATAATCATGGCTCTACTATCTCCACCGTTAACAGCTCATGCTCCCCTGTGCAGAAACAATTTGGAAATGCACAAGCATGCCTTAAAATTTCCGATATGTGTGGTTTTAGATGGGTTGGCACTTTCCCATTAGATTTCTTTTTTCTGCATATTTAAAAAACATGAAGATATAGAAGCTAAGTATAACACCAATCATGGTTCATTGTAGATTAGGGATACCTGAGGAGCCCTTGTTATGTTCACTTTAGACCCAAGCCAAGTTTTGCACCATGAGAGGGAATTATAAGGTACCTGTCAAGGCTTTACTAATTGAAGATAAAATGACATAGAGAGCTATACAAATAGATACACTCAAGGATGCTGAAATTGAGAATCAGCTTTACATTAATAATTTCTCGATCATACCGTCTCATCCCCACTAGAAGCTCCTGGATTCCCACTAACTGAATTCCCTGACCTGTAAATTACTCATAAAAGAAAAAATATGAAAATCCAGATCAAGCTTAACAAATGTACCAAGACCTTACCTAAATTTGTTATACGATGTGAAACCATTCCATTCAGGAAACAACAAAACAAAATATAAAGTGAGGAAATCCAGAACTATTTCACTATGCATTTGGACATTATAAACAATCTAATCTTCAATTTGCAGCACCCATTTGATTCCTCCAAAGTTCCATGGTCCACCAATCAAATTACTGTATCTATTAATGGATTGAGATTGGGCTGCTTATGGTTCTCCAGACTCGGTTCAGTCAGACAAGCACCTAAACTTAACAGAATCACTTACTTGGAGCATCTAATGATGATGCACAATGCATGACGTTTGTGCATTCCCTGAAAAAACAACTTTTTCTCAAACCTTATCATGATATTCCCTACACCAACTATTTGTTCATATCCCATTCTCAAGTGTCACATGTCATGGAGAAGTCAATCCACATTAAAGACATACTTCTTCATTTAGACAACAATTGTAGAGTCAGCAATATATGGGAATCAGACTCCCAGATTCTCAAGCAGTTTCTCAAGACAATTCTGGTGTGGAATTCTCTGGTAGGCATTGTTGTCGAGGAACCTGTGCTAATGTAATATTGCGTGATTTTACCAAGCTTCTATCAATATTATACATTGGCTTAACTCCAAATGATGAGCTAATTCATGTACTTTAAGTAAACGACACAAACAATTGCAATGCAAAATAATAATTCCACAGAAAAAATAAGTTTTTTTATAAATAAAATATTCATGATGACAAATAAGCATAGCATGCAAAGGTAAATAGGTTTTAAGGTTTTAAGACAGGGCACACAATATGCGATGCACTTCCTAGAATATGAAAAACTTGTGTGAAAGAATATGTCTACTTTCACCTTGACTCTAGAAATGAAAAGGAAAAGAGCATGAATGCATGCCTATGAAGTAACTATCAGTAGACTTTACATTAGTTAAAAAAAAACTACTTCCATGTGCCCTAAAATGCCTGCAAAATATAGAGAAATATAATTATTAGCATGCTTAAAATGACACTTGCCTTGAGGTAAGTGTTCCTTCAATCTCATAAATAACATCGGTTATGATCCAGTTATCAGGATATGGCTTCCCACTTGGTGCAAAATAGTAGCCAACCTGTGTTTTGAAGATATAGTAAGTATTCTTCACTGTAGACAGAAGTTAAATAGCAAGTAAATTGCAGTATATAAAAGCATTGATTCTCTCTACAATTTTAGACACAAGGCTCTAATTGATCCATAACTTTTGAAGGTTCAGAAAAAGAAATAAATTTTGAGTGAAAAGAATATGGCTTAAAGATTAGAGAAAGACACAAAGAAATAAAAACATGCATAAAATTTGTTTCCACTCAGGTGGCCCTGATTGAGATAGGTTGACACTCATAACCACCATACAAGGTTGCACAATCCAATGATTGATACCATCCACTGAGGCAACCATAGTCCCAGAAGTTAATAAAATCAGATAATCAAGGCACCTGATATATGACCTTCATACAAGAAAAAACAGTCCACATTCAATCAGAAAAAGGTCGAGCAACCAACCCAACTTGGATTGGCATGCTTGATCAGAAATTGCCTGACATAGTCATGTACATTTGTGTGCGCGTATTTGTGCATGTTCACATCTGCCCTCATGAATAATTAAGTGCATATAGAAACATAAACATACAGGCATGGAGACTCATACAAATCCAATGAAAGTAAAAATGTACATTGTACTGAACATCCATTTTCAGTACCGGGAAGTGGAATAGGCAGAAAATTGTGAGTCCAAAAATATTAATTCTCAAATGTGAAAATTCCTGGGAATGATTCTAGGAAGAAAAGGCCAGGTAAAAGAAAGCACACCATCACAACATATATCTCCACGAGTAGGATGATCACCTATGTCCAGTCAGTAATGAGTCGATCACTCTACCACTGTGCTACTGAGGAAGAACTGTTCTTTCTTATATAACTATCAACAAATATTAAAAATGCAATAGCCTATGAATCAAACCCCTCTCACCCAACCCCAATCTCCCTATCCCCCAACACCTCAACCCCTCTCTCTCTTCCAGATAATGATATAAATAGAAACACATAAAGGGGAGCAGGTACAAGACTCAAGAGCACACTCTGTCTGAAATCCAGGACACATGTGGATATGCATATCCTATCCAAAACATGCCACTCATAATAATGATATGAATTTTATTAAAAAAATGTTCGTGCCTTTCTGACATTAATATCAGTAAACAATTTACATTCTTGTCAAACATTTTTTTTTATGATGAAACATAAGAAAATAAATAACCTACACCAGTAACACATGGTGGTGTGGTATCCTACAAGTTCCAATGAAATACCTGGTATCAATATTGCTGTCAAAGGGGTGGGCTAGGGTAAGCTCTTACCCTACGCTCATATATGCAAGCTGGGCCCAGGTTGAGCTGAAGCCCTCGACGGGCCTACAATACTAAAGCCCTTACCCTAAACCTCAAGGGCCAGGGCCAAACGGAATGACTTTTTAATAATATTATATATAACAATTTTTCTATACCATGATGCTAACCCTCCTTTATTCGAGCTACGGTTTTGTGCAATGTAAAAGTCAATCTTTTTGTGCAACTTCTAAAAGAATGTACGAAACAACTTACTTTGTCCCCGTGTAAAAATATCACTTAGGATTACATGAAATGAGCTCTAATTTGATAGTCTTGTGACATGAAATTAAAACATGGAAGATATTATTAAATACCTTAGCACACTAAGGTAGTTACATAGTTTAAGTAATGTGCCCGATTTGGTTTGTCGTCAGACTATTAGTAAGATTGTCGCAATTGAAGTTCTACTAGCTGTAGTCTTTTTTACTAATTCATGTACTACATTTTATTTTATTTTATAAAAGCAATAATATGGATCATCAAAACATGTTTGACAAGTCTCATTTATTTAGATTTATTTCAAATAGGCATTAAACCTTTTTCAAATTAATTGTTTAGTATGTGTGGTTCAAATAAACATTAGACCACTCTTGAATTATCATTAACCCAAACTTGTAATTATTTAAAATATCACCATTGGCTTTTGTAACAAAGCAACTAAACTTTGACTACCTAAGATGAATGACAAAGATGATTTGATGCATGAATTACAAACTTTACTCTAGATATGGGGCCCACTTGAATAAAACAATGGTCATGAAAGTAAGGGGATAGAAAGAAATTGGCATCGATCAATGGCTAGGGGCTGAAACTCAACCCCACCCAATGATGATGTTGATGGCCATCTATCTAATTAAACTCTCAAGCTTTAGTAGTTTACATTGTGAATATCAGTATAATATATGACAGCTTGAATTCCCTTTTTCATTGAAGATTTAAAATAAAATGAAGAATCATACATAGGTCGCAATATTGTGATCTATTGGGATATTCATAAAATAAAAATAAAAAACCTATCTATGATATAGTTATTATTATTTGACAAAATATTAAATCCCTCTCATTGATTTCTACTTAAGAGTTCTTTATAATCTTTTGGTAAAAATCCCATTATTTATTTTATATATCAATAGACAAAGGGCCGGGCCGGGCTCCCTCGGGCCGGCTAAGTCAAGCTCTAGCTCGGCCCTCAAGTTTGCGGGCTTTTCAAAATTAGGCCCTACCCTACCCTTGGGCTTTAGGACAAAAAGAAAAGCCCTCGCTTTGAGGACTTCTGCGGGCCGAGCCGGGCTAGGCCCCCTCATCAAAGGGCCAGGTTAACAGCCCTAGGTATCAACAATCAGTATCATTTGGATCCTGTTAATAACACTGTGGTCGGCATAAATTATTCAGGTGTCAAAGGCAATGGCACATTCCATCAAACCAACCATAATAGCAGTAGAAGGGTGTAAATTCTTATACCTAGGAATAAGAATAGCAATTACCTAGGAAATATCATTCACAAGGAGCAGTGTCCACTAAAACACTAAAGTTAACCCATCTCTAGAACAAAACCATTTTTCAACAATAGAGGTGCCAATGCTAGTAATGCACAGAGATAAACAGTTACAAAATGCATAAGAATGAAAACAAGGACACATGCTTACACCATTTACACTATCAAATATAAAAGTCAGTTCAGCATTTAACACATCTCAAGTTGGAGGGATAACTGAACGGTTAGATATAGAACAAGTAACAATGCTAAATGAATTAAGATAAGTAAATACCTCTGTCTTCCGATCTATCCCATAAATACAAAATATATTCTTTAATGGGGGTCTATCCCATGGTGTAAGAGGATTTAACACTGGATCACCATGATACAGCCTGAAATTTACAGCCTGAGAAAATAAGTTGTGGAAACAAATTGACCACAATTTCACATTTTTCTCAACAAAAACAGCCAAAATGTCAACCATGTAAGGATGCCAAAGGAAGTTAGCGAGACATTTTAAAAAGATAATTACTTGATAATAAAGTTCATCAATGAGAAAGAAAACAACATGATGGACTGCATTACAAACTATAACACCCCCATGACAAGTCAAGAAACTGGCAAGAAGAAAAAGAATTATAAGGGGTACTAAAGGAGAAAAAAGAAACTTAGATTTTATTTATTTATTTTAAAGACCATCCCTGTATGGTGAGGGGCCCACCTAAATGCGTGTAAATCACAGTGCTGGGTGCTGTAATCTTGATATATATTGTTACACTGTTCTCTTTCAGCTTAAGCTTTTAGAGTAAGTGGTTGTCAACACTGGGGAGTTAAGAGGAGTATGATGTATTAGTACACTACAGGACAGCCAAATATCACTCAAATCAGATCCTCCTAACACTTGATTTTAGATCCTCAAAGAAAGGCTTTAAAAAATGCTCTTTATCATGACTATTCCAACTGTGGATAATAGTCAGGTCAAATTGGAATAATGCAAGTTCACAGGGGTAGTTGCATTTTGAGGATTTGGATTGATCACAGGGGAGTCTCATTGTATACAATAATACATTTTCTTTATGTCATTATATGTCCTCGTGGACATGAAGATGTGCCAGATTTTCCAAGTTTTCCATGATTGAGATCTCATGTAAAGCAGCAACACACAATGCTCTGTCCAAGCTATATAGGTATCAGTTTTGATGTGGCCTTTATGGCCCTTCTTGCATGTGTCTATGTGGATCCTTTATCCTGTTTTACACTTCTCATTACCTTTAATTTATTACCATCATTAGAAAAGAAGAAAATACATAGATGACATGTTATCAAGATACTCGTATCAAGAAAATGAATTAAAGTTTAATGGAATATGAAATCAGTGCATGCAATAAGCTAGTAGGTATGGGCCGAAAGCAAGGAATATTGAAGAAATGAACATGTTGCATTTGAAAAAAAAAAAAAACACCTCAAAGTGCAGTTGTCATTTCAATTTTGAACCAAGCAACAGAAGTTACAGAACCAAAAAGGGTAGAGGAGCCAAACTTTGTCATTCAGATGCTGAACCTGGATGATAGATGTATACCTCATGTAGCCACCTAAATATCACTAGATTAGCTGATAATTCAAGGAAAAAAGATAATAAATATTACTCTATCCAGTTTTACCATAATCCCCATAGCAGTTACAGTCCATGCATGCGTTGACAAGTTAAAAAAAAAAAAAACTGATTCAAGCAATAAGTTAGCTACACGAGTACTGTATGTTGTATGGCATTACTTTTTCAGTTGATGCAAGAGCCTTTTGCTATCAGGATCATAATCCTCTATTGCTTTGAAAAAAGTCCCATCCGATACTTCTCTAGCAGAAAAAGATAACTGAGTAGGGAGCCCACATTCCTTGCTTGAAGGTGTTCCCTCTACTACTTCTGGAATCGATGGGTAGACATCGGCTCCTGCAAATATAAATACTGTAGTGGCGCTTACAAGTGTAAATTGATATCAGGAAACGATTTCTGTGTAAGGTTTTAAAGGTGTACCTCGAATGGAAGGAACTTCAATGTTTATTATATTTGTTGGCCATCCAGAATAATTTGTCTGAAATTCCATGTCGTCACAATGGTATGACTTGTGACCCTCTCCTCTTCCCTCAAAGAAATGTTTCCAGTAACTACTATCAGACCTACAGTACTTTGAGAATGGCATCATCCATAATGAAGAACCGAATGAATTAAACATCAATCGAGCAGTTCCCTGATAACTTGTACAAGCAAATGACAAACCTAAGTTAATACAGCACAAGAAGCAGAAAGTCATGAGTCAACATAGTTCGTTCAAAGTTCTAAGAAACTAATAAGTCAGTGAGATAATTTAGCTGAGTTCAAGGGTAAATCCAGGAAAGTTAAACATCAATCAGTAAGGAGAAAAAAAAAAACGTGCAGATTGGTCTTCAATCAGTCAATCACAAAAAAGCCTGGCTCTGACTGTTGTATGTTCTACCATCTTAATCTCTTCCTCCCCAAAACAGCAATAATGCAGGTATGAATGACCACATGCCAATTGTTCATGTCCCTCAGCAGAGAGGTAGACAAATGGGCAACTTGCACTTTGGCATGTTGAAATGAGTATTATATTATCTACTTTTCCAGATAAGCAATATTTCTTTTGGAACCAATATGGATACCTCTGAAGTTGCCAAAAGAAGTAGAAGAAAACTGCCATGAAGCATGAATCTTGCAACGGGCAAGATTCGAGAAGGATGACGAAAATTCTTCAACTTCAATTTCAACAAAAATTATGAACTCCAAAGTAGCCAAAACAGAAATTAAACTTCTCATATATATGATTTGGTAAGATGGAAACGAAAAGCTTTTGGGGAAACCTGAATCAAGCAAATGTGTAATACAGCTAACCAAATGATAATCAGTCTAAAAAGAATCCACAAGAGACAGGTTAAAATATTATTGAGTTGTGAACAAGAAAAAACCTCAGCCACTGGAAGGCCAAATGTGAATCCAGAAAGAGTCGCTTCTACTGTCTGAATCGCGCCAAGAAGAGGGGCTCCTTAAATTAATGATCACGAAATAATTAGTACAAAGGCATGCATTTCTGTCCTGGAAGCTTTATTATCAAAGTAAACTGCTGCATGAGGGAACACACCAATTGCAAAATAGGCATGTATGTGCTCATCGAGCCATTGGGCGTACATCTTTGGTGCAATTTCTAGCTTCAACCACTCCAAGAAGTAGCGGAAGACATTATTTCCCATGGAATGAGCAATAACTAATGAGGGAGCCCCCCGAAGTTTAAGGGCTGTTTCAAAAGTCAACCTGCAAGAATGATATTGATGATAATGATATGACGACAATTGTGATGATAGTGCAAAAACAATTCCAACATCCATATAGAAACCAGCAGAGAGGACATTATCAAAGTCATGACGTCTTTATCTTAATCAACAATTGTCAGTCCTTGGCATTCACTTTTGCATCAGTAAATCATTTTCTTGATAAATGGAATTTGTTGTGAAAGCAAACAATAATTTTTTCCTGAAAATTTCTTAATTTTATTAACATTCCAATTAGGGATTGACAAACCCATGACTTGAACATGCTAGTATGTTACTTACTTACTTTGATAACCTTGTCTAACAGATATCATCTCTAGTAAATAGAGACGGCAACGTCACCGCTGATTGAATTAACATTATCCAATGCTATGTGATAATATCTTAGAACTTGAAAATAGACAATGTTGGCAAAGTGAACTATCTAATCTCAACAATGAACAATCTCAATGTATAAAACTCTGTTGACCAAAATTTACTGTTACAGTTGAAGTAAATAAAACCGAAGCAGAAAGAAGGTATACAAACTTTAGCTGGTGAAAGTACAGGTCTCGCTCTTCAAGCATTGATGCTGACAGCCTCCAATCATATGGGGCAGCAAGAATTGCATTTGCCTCGATACCAAATTCGATACACCATTTAAGCCACTCTTTCCAAACTGAAGATAGAGGACCTGGACACAAAAAAAGGGTTAAAAAAATTATTTTCATCAAAAGATTCTATGACACTTTTTCCAAGTGTTCTAATCAATGATGAAAATGAATAACAAAGTAAATCCACTACAACCAAAATATTAAAAAGAAAAAAAAATACATGAAGCTCAGGCCCATTTTTTTATAAGTTTGTAAATAGGATCAGAAACATTTATGGGGGTTGGGTGTGTGTGTGTGTCCCATTCAGATTGATCACAGGAGTTCCCACCTCCGACAGCTCATAGCCCTTGTGTGCATCTAAGGCATTTGTGCACAAGCTCACCTGAAAATTCCTCCTTAAATAAATGGAATTATTTGTAATTTACATTTACATATATTTCTATATCTTGTGACAACATGCATTCATGTACTTAAAATTCATGTATAATGGGCACAGTTGGCCTTCTCCACTTCTTAGCAAGATATAATACAGAACAATCATACACTGTTAATGTGTTAATGTGTATAGTTCACACTACATTTATTGGTGTGGAATGTTCAAAATGTTGTGGAACTAATCAAACATACATTAGAAAAAGGAGGGAGACAAAGATACAAATTATTGTGTAGATATTTTTGTTTCTTGAGAGTGTGGAGTAGCTCAGAGTTGCTAGACTACAATGTGGCTATAGCTGCAAATTAGATGATACAGGGGGAGAAAAAAGAAATAACGAGTAATTGCAGAAAGACAATCAGTATTTACCTGTTATATAACCTGGATCTAGCTCTGTAATTGCAGAAAGACCACTGTCAGGTCTTGATTTGCATTCAGGATGATCTGTTTGATTGTAAGGATCTAGTATCATGCACTTGAGCCAACAATTTACAGCAGATAGAAGCTGCAAGAAACATGTAAATTGGATTCTTAGAGTAGGAGTTTTAGACTATCGGCAACTCATGTCATTCAAAAGTAAACATTATAGTACAAAAATATAATGATAGCATCTATAGAATAATAGAATAACCATAACTTATTCATGGGCACCACTTTCTTTCTCTTTCTTTTTTCTTTTTTTTCTTTTTATTTTCCAACTGGTTATTGATGAGCATTGTTAATAAGATGAAATTTATGATCCTCAATGCAGATGAGGATATGCAACTATTCTCCTGACACAGAGTCTGTAGGTGGCCCCATGTTCCAGCAATCCTGATAGTACATCTTATGTCCTGACTGAGAATACCCCAAAATTAACCCAATTTGGAATATTCTACCCAGTAGCCACCCATCAGTGGGCTGTTCTTTAACATTGAATGTACATTGTTGTTCTCTTGTTCATCTAGTTGCAGGCTGTTGATTAAGGAATTAGTTGTGTTCAATCATTTCAATTTTTTTGGCATGTGACACCTCACAGCTGGGCTCATTACATCAGAAGTCTGGATCGTCAAACCATATGATATGACCACTTGTATATAGTTAAGGCCCGTCGTCTGTAAGTATAATTGGAATATGCAAAACAGAGAGTTCACCTTGACGCACTATGGGCTGATTGCTACTGAGAGGTCATGTTAGAGCCCTGTCCTGTTCCATTCTAGAGGGTTGCCTAATTTTGCAGGATCCCTTTAGGGGCCTGTGTGCCATAGGGTTTCTTTTCTTTTCTTTTTTCTGTTTTGGTAAAAGGCTCTTTTTGGTTTGTTTGTTGGTTGTTTTGCTGGCCTTTTTTTCTTTTTTTGGGTCTTGCTTGTTTTGGGTGCCTTTTACCTGTCCCTGAGGCCTTTTTTTTTTACTTTTTGTATACTATCAATAAAAACCTTTAACCATCTGAAAATTAAAGAAGTATGATTGAAATAAATCTATTGAATGAATTCATACCAAACATTAAGCTAAGCATTTGACCAAATTGACAGCATAGATGTCACAAAATCTGAAAAAGCATTCATTTTGATGAACTTCATTCTATCATTTCCTATTAATGCAAAACTAGATACTCCCATAGAGACCAAAAACCAATGGTATAGAGAGCTCTCCACTCCTACTCTGATAACCTACACACACAACCAGCCATTCAGATCTTAGTTTTCAACATTTACCAAATAGTGATCCACACTGTCAACCACAAATAACCACACCCATTGAGACTTTCCCACCCTTCTACTTACACTCAGAATTCATGGCTTGTTAAAAAAAAAAAAAAACCCATCACAGTTACCTCCCTCAAAAAGAGACAAAACATATGATAAGTATGATATTTCGATCCCCCACTTTTCCTTTTTTCTTGGGTCGTGCTCTATTAACAGCTAGCCCCATCTGAACGGTCCAGATCTCAAAAACCCAAGACAAGAGAACACTCACCAGATTCTCATCAAGCTCCAAATCAAATCCACTATCAATAAAAGCAAAAAAAGAAACCACTTTCAAGCATTCAATTCAGAAACACATAATCTAATCAAAGCAACAGATAAAGAGGTGAATTCGAGAAGACAAAAGGGAGGGATTTTTACAAGATTTTAACAAGTGGGGTTGGGTGTTTTCAGATCCCTTACTTTGGTGGTGTCAATCCAAACGGAGTCGAGAGGATTGAAATCGAGCGGCGAGTAGGGGCAATCGAGAACGGACCAGGCTCGGAGCTGCGTGGAGGCGAAACCAGGGATTATAATCCCCGAGAACTTGGAGAAATCGCTGGAGAATTCTCGACCGTTTGCGAAGATTGTTGGCTGCAGAGGTCCGAAGAAGAAGAGTGCAAGTGGTATGAGAAGGCGAGACCAAGATGCATGAAACTCTCTCATTCCAAAAGACCAGATATATCCTTCAGATCATACAAACAACACCACAAATGAGATTGAATGAGAGAGAGATAGATAGATAGATAGATAGAGAGAGAGAGAGAGAGAGAGAGAGAGCTGAAGTTTGTGATTTTTTGCAGAGAGAGAGAGAGAGAGAGAGAGAGAGAGAGAGCTGAAGTTTGTGATTTTTTGCCGGGTGGTGGAAGATTCAAGTTCAAAAGAGTTTGTAAAAGCGAAGACTCTGATTTGAGTCCTGCACATACACGAGATGCTGCTTGTAGTTGTAGGTGTACACTTGTACAGTTGTACGTCGGTAAAAGTTGAATTTCAATTTACTCGTTTACCACAAAAAAGAGATAGGTTGAATTTCCTCACGAAAAGGGAGGTCTGATGCATGCTTTATTAGGGCCCGTTTGGTTGGAGGAATTTATAGAATTCATGTCCGGTGGAGTTTGGAGAATTTAGAATGCTGGAATTCAAAATGCTGCTAAATTCATTTTGAATTCTAATTCTCCGTTTGATTCGTTTAGGAATTCAAGCCTGAGAATTCAATATACCCTGAATTCCTGAAATTCTTTGTTTGGTAATTTACAAGGATTTATGAAAAAAAAAAGGTATGTAAGGAAATCAGAAGTGTTTTTTGAAACATTAATTCACATCCATAAAAGGAAATAAGAAGTGTTTTTTTTTTTTTTTGGTTTTTTTTTTGTTTGGTTAATGTGTTGGAAAATCAGAATTGTTTTTAATGGCATATAGCAGCATGTCTTTATGTGAACACCTAACCCCTATGTAAGCCTTGAACAAATAATACAACATGACAATTTCTTAACACTTTTGACATCTAAATTCACTTCCATAATCTGTATATGTGTTTTGATGGAGCCTTTTGGTGATGTGCTTGATACTGAAAAAGCCTACAAATAATGAATTCTTAAAAAGTCCATCCGTGTTGACCGAATGATTTATCTTCCTTTTAAATTTTGAAGACTGGAATTCAAAATAATGTATTCATAAATACCATTAAAAAAAGTAGTAAAAAGGGGCATTGAAACTTAATATTCTACCCCTTGTTTATCTATGTTATTTTGAAGAAATGAACATCTAATCAATGCACAGTACTAAAACTGATTATTGAAGTAGAAAATTTCACTTCTAAATCCACTTCCACAGTTTATGACTTAGTAACTTTCTAGGAAAATCTTGGCAGAGTCTCCTCTGTATTTTGGACCCCGGGAAATATCTCGGGTACACAAAACATGTCACTTCTAAATAAAACACTTCATATATCACCCTGGTGCCCCTCAGAACTCCAATATCAACATTTCATACCATCCACCATACATACCACTTCTATAATGAATCTAACATTTATAAATCATAGATTTAAAAAAAAATGAATCAATGGTGACACAAAGATATCATAATTTCCAAAATAAATTTAAGTGGCAATAAAGTTTAGCAGCTCCAAAAGATCTATTGGCATAGTCATCAATAGAAAGTTGTACATAAGTCATCCATTAGATCCTTTCACTATAGGGTTGGGTCCTAACAGTTAAGTTCAAAATATCAAAGGATAAAGTATTTCAATGTTACACCTTACGCCTCAAAATAGCAAGTTATAACACATATACCAAAATATTAACCATCTAACTTTCATCTCCATAGTATGTTCTTAGAAACTCAATGACCACTGCTAGATGAGCCATGAAGGAAATGTATCTCATACCATTACTGCTTCATCTGGTCATTGTAGGTGAAAAATAAGTTGGCCATAGAAATGTCCTTGGCAAGATATTCAGTTACATGCACATATGCTTGCGGAGGTATAAATGGGCACGATGTCACTGCGGTTGTAACCTTGTTCATCAATATATGAATGGGTTCAGGTGTGTTTATCCTCTCCGCAAGTGCATTAACAGTAGTTGCAACACTAGCCAATGTGTCCCTTATTTCATCACCTACCACCGTCTTACGTTTTTTAGCAGCATTCCTGTTATTCGTAGGAGTTGGTGGAGGTCTACTTGCCCCATTTGTTTCTTCATCCATTTGAGGCAAGCTACCATCATCCATATCATCCAAGCCTCTGGATGTTGACCCAAAGGTTGTATTGACAAATTCGTCATCTGTCATCATAGCCTCAACATCAATAGTGCGGCGTTCAGCGCCAGTCATTGCAATGTTCCCTTCGGCAACATCATCAGCAACAAGGTCATGTATCTCATCGAAGAAATTGACGTGAATAGTCCGATACTTACTTAATTTGTTTTTTGCCTGTAAAAAGTCTAATGGGTTAGAAATTCATTTATTAAAACACTCTAAGCAATAGTAAAGTGAATGGATGTAATATTTTGATACACCTGTATTAAATCTTGCCATACATCATTTGAAGCCGTTACCATCTTCTTTGTGTCATCCCATCCAAACCCAGACATATTTAGGAGTTGCCTAACCTCTTTATATCGAGCCCTCCAAGTCTTCAACTTATTTTTTGCATTATATATGTCTGGTTCTCGTCCGGTCTCTTCTTTGATCTTTGCAATTACTTCATCTCAACAAGCTTTTGTGAAGTTTTTTTCAACCTTCCTACCTCTTTGCTTCATAAGTAGAAGCATATCCATTAGGACCCTTTCTTCTTTTTGGTCCCAAAGATAATTTTCTCTCCTTCCCCGTCCTATTAGAATTTCAAGCATTTAAAGTAAACCACGAATATTGCAAGAAAAAATATAAATTGAATGAAAATGTAATGATTCTTCAAAACTACTGCAACTTGTGAAGTATGACTACTATATATAAATCCCCTGTCACAAAATACAACCTATTACATATACAAGAGAAATTCATGTGTTGATATCAAAAGATGAAACTTAACTATCATCCACCAGGACAGAAACATCTCTTTTCACAAAATACGACCATTTACAAACCTTGCCAAAAAGTCATTTCCCCTTTTATGGTTGTTGATCCCCTTGTACTTGCAACTCATAGTCTGCCCACATTTGCTCAGCTATATGGAGTCTCGAAATGCAGTCCATGTATCTCTAGTCCACCTTGGAACCGTCATCTCATCTCTTGCCATTCTCAACTGAGGATCAATTCCTGGTGCATTAGATGGAGCCATTTGAATTTTTTCAAGTAATTCATCTCCAACACCATACATAGCAATATGATTGTGAAGAACACAACATGCAATTACAATATCTCGTTGGGTTGTTAATGAATAATCACGTGGCAATTTTAATATTGGAAAGCGATTTTTTAACACTGCGAAGACCCTCTCAATTGTGGTATGTAATGAGGAGTGACGCAAATTATAAAGCTCTTTTGCATTTGTTGGAGGACAAGTGATGTTGAACTCTTTAAGATGATATTGAACACCTCTATATGGTGTCAAAAAACCCGGTGCATTACCGTATCCAGCATCCACTAGATAAAACTTACCTATAGTTATGAATCAAAATAATCATTATTAAATGAAGGGTATAGTTAATGAGCTGGATGAGCTCATTCTTGCCCCTATTCTTGCGAATTCCAAATGCTGGATGAGCTCCTGGCATTCCAAATGCTTGCTTTTTGACTTTTTAAATGCTAGCATTTCTACTTTTTCCAATATCAGTCCAGCCAAACATAGCATGTCTGACATAAATGACTGAAATGCCCGACCACCTGAATACTGGCCAGAAATGCTGGGTAAACAAACAGGCCCTTAGAGTTTGGCACTCTAGTGACTCTACTGAGCACTACGCACTACTAAAGTAAAAGTCGAGTAAGGCTTTATTTTTCTGATAAGATATTACATCAAATACATTTTAATTCAAAACTCCCTTTATATTTAAAAGAAAAAAGTAAAAAAAAATCAACTACCTTTATCCATTAAAATACAAAAAAAAATCCATTTTCCGTACAAAAAGTTAAAAAATTTCCAAAACAAACAACTAAAAATAAAATACCATCATAACCCACTTATATTTTATTCTTTCTTCAAAACCAACTTTACTTCACTTGACTCTAGTTGCCAAACTGAATAGTTCCCAATTTTATTATTTTTGATTTTTTCTTTTGTAAAGACCCAGTTTTGATACTTACTATAGTCTTAGGTTGGTGGGTGTGTGTGGCAGTGTGGATATGTATTTTTTTTTTCTTGTGTGATGTAGGTTTCCACCATTATCCATGGATTTTCATGTCTAATGGTTTGTTTGTTTATGTTTTCTCATATGAATCTCTTTTCCGCTTCAACTATTGGAGATCCCATTTCAATACCAATCCGAGATATACTGTTATGGAGGCTTTACTAAATGGAGGTGAGTGAAGTAAATATTATTTCGAAGAAAGAATAAAATATAAATGAGTAATGATGGTATTTTATTTTTAGTTATTTGTTATGTAATCTTTTTGACTTTTTATATATTAAAAAAATAGAGGTTTTTTTTTCTTTTAGTGGAGAAAGGAGGTTGTTTTTTTTTACTTTTTTTAAAAATATGGTGAGAAATTTAAATTAAAGTGCTTTTGATGTGACTTTTTAATTTTAGAAATGGGGGTTTTACTTTACTCGACTCTGTTAGTAGAGTTGTCTAATGATTGGGAATCATTGAGATATTTGAACAAATAAGCATAATCCATGTGATCACATAAACTATTAAAATGAAACAGTTAATGATTATAAGTATAAATTTACTACAAAAGAGAAATTTCACTTTTGTGATATCAGAAAACGTGAAATTGTTTTAAACAAGTATTGAAATATAAGAAAAAAGGTGCAGTTTTATGCGATGTTGCAAAATTCAATAAAAGTTTTGCAATATCGCAACAAATCACAGAACTGAAATAGTACGAAGAACTTATGAGGAATTATCTCTCATGGCTATTGGTGACCCCAGAGGAAAAAATCCCTTTAATTTTTTTGTATGATTTTAAAATGACATGTTTCTAAGAAATTAAAATTTTAAATGAGTCTCTTTCATTGATATTTATCAATGAGCGCACTTTGGTGTCCCAAAAAAATTCCAAATATCACTGCGAGATTTCGGTACAAACAATGATTCGTCACAGCAGGACCCACGAAATTTGAGGATAAGGGTCCTGCAAGACGGTCCCATGGAGCTTATAGTGTAGTAGAAAATTTGGTACTTTGGGCCCCCAACAAAATCCCTAGGTATTATCAAGCTTGTCACCAATATTTTTTTGGGAAATTATCATGTAACAAAAATGTTGGGTAGTTCTAAGTTTGTCTGTTTTTCTTAAAAAATACTGAGACATATAGTAAAACATACTTGATAATAGACTACAAAATATGAAAATATACCTAAATTGTTGTTATAAACTGCTTTTATATAACTTTTTGCTAATTTATTCTGGTCGTGTTACAAATTTAACATTTTTAGTTATAAATTACTGTAATATAACTTTTTTCCTAATTTATTCCAGTCACATTACAAATTTAACATTTTCTTCTCTTGACATTTTCAGTCACTATATTATGAAAATATCATGATAGTATCAGATCACAATTCATGAAATGCCACTACTTTTCCAAAAATTATAATGTGTTATTTGTGGCAATGATCCATATTCATGGAATAAAAAAGGAATGACAATCTGCATACACTCTGGGGCTTAAAAGGATCCTGATCCTACGAGGTCTTCACCTTCATATTTATAATCTTGATCTACTTTTGGTATCGAAAGCACTCAAAATAAATAGTTTCCCTTGAATTGGGAGATCCGATCAGAGTTGGGTCTAATACTAGAATAATCTCATGTATAACACATAATTTATCCAGCCAGTTATTTATTTTATATGTAATCAATCTGACGATAAGCCTAACTTTAAGCAGCAAAACATGAAGTGCAACTTATAAATGGATATGTAAGGATGATTATAATTTTAGTTCAAGCCTCCATTGATAATATACATTTGAGAAGGCAATAGGGTGGACTATCTGCGTTCTCGGGCATGTTTATTTGAAGTGAAAGAGGAGTATAATTAGCCCCATCAGTAGAAACTGCTATTTTTTTAATGTGTTTGGATGGCCTTGAGGAGACAAAAGGATTAAACCTTTTCGCCAATGTGGATTGAGGTAGATTCATCGTTTACGCCTCTTCCCTCTGCTCAAAGTTTATTACTCTCAGAATATATGATAAAGTGTCATTTCCTCCCTCATCTTCATTTTAAACCTTTTATACTTTCTTTTAGTTTGTACCAATCATCCAGACACATGTAGAGTAATCCACTGTCCATTTTATTTCAACCCAGTCATTTCTAACTTTATGCATACTGTAACAATACTTCACTGTTACTCTATCCCTCTTGCAAATAAACATGGTTCAGTTTTAGCCCATGAGTAACGTTAATGGGTGGATTTATTCCATGCAGTATTATGATGGATCAACTAAAATAACTTATAGGTTCTAGATGGGTGTCGGAACTGAACTCACCAAGAACCTTGTACATTTTGCTGTGTGTAGACTTGCGAATTCGCTACGAATGCTCTCTCAGATTTAGATAATCAAGCAAGGGTTCTCATCTCCCTTATATAGAACAATCCCGAGGAGTCACGACTACACTCCTACATCTCCTGACCAACGTAAGAATTCTGCCAACCGAGGATTTAAACTTTATCCAAACTCTACCACAAAGAGTTTAATCCTTATACCAATAAAGTCCTTGTTGGGAGTTCACCTCCGACATATCACTGGACCTGATCCGGCATAGGCCAATGGCACTCGGGGCACACGATTTTCCTGACATCAACACATATTTTGAAATTGTGGAAAACTAGTCAATAGCCATCACCACCCACCCACTCATTGGAAATGGCCCACCAGTATTGAAATGTGAAAGTCTCCGGTAGGAAATTGTGCAAGACTGTTACCAGGCACCAAGACTACAAGATGTGAAAGGTCAAGCCCGTCGCTTTCGACGCAGAAACATGAGTAAAATGTTGCGATCAAGGGTTTATAATCTGGGTACAAAGCGAGTTCTATTAGCAGATGCAAGCGCCCACTTTTCATGGAGCTAGCCTCAAACCTAAAATGAAAATCCATAGAATTTTTGTCAAACTCATACTTTTTTTTGAATTGGGCTATGATGTATAAAACAATTTTTAAAACCATAATTACAATGGTCATATTTTAAAACCACAATTGCAATGGAGGCAAACGAAAAAGACCTCTTTTTAAGTAATTTTCAAATCTTTCTTGAAGATGGTAATGGTAGGTTTTAATAAAATTTAATTAATAAACCGACTCAATGACATCTTAAGGACAATACCTTCTCCTTGAAAAGTATAAAACAAAAAGAAAGAAATTCAAATAAGGGCTTAATTTCTTACCTCATTTTAAAAAATGACACAATTTTTAAGACTTTTCAAATTAGTCCATAATTTTTCCAGTAAGTTTTCAATTAAGGACATCCGTCCACTTAAAGATATTTTTTGGAAACTTTTTCTCTAATTTTTTTAAAAAATACTCAAATTACCCTTCATCGTGGAATAAAACACTCATTCACTTTCTCTATATTCTCCTCATTTTCTTGACCGATGTTCTCAATGAGATCATGAACAACTAGCGTCCCTGCTACGATCGATTGCATGTAGCGGCTACCGGAACCATTTCATGGCCTTAAGTGAAAGATAATTTGGATATTTTGAAAAGATTGTGGAAAAGAGTCGCCAGAAAATATCTTTAAATGGTTGGATGTCGTCAGTTGAAAACTTACTATAAAAACTTAGGGAATAATTTGAAAATTTTCGAAACTTGTGTCCTTTTTTTAAAATAAGTTAGAAACTTAAAACCTTATTTGAGATTTTTCCAAAAAAATAAAATAAAACATTCTCTGGGTTAAGATGATTTTATAAGGGAAAGTTTGAATCGATGTAATTTAATTTTTGGAGATGGAAATTTCTATCCTTCAAATTTAGTTTTCCACAGTGAGATTAGATTTTTCAAATTCTAACAATTTTAGAGAGACTCTTACAAGGTCAACTCAAATTATTATATATTTCATGATTTTTATTCCTTTAGAGCTTGTTTGTTTCATGTAAATGAATTCCTATGAATTAGGGGCTTTGATTTCTAGAAAGTGCATGGTTAAAAACCGAATGAGAGATGAATACCCTAACACTACTGCCAAATAACTTTCCCTTTAATCAAGGGCGGACCCAAGGAGGGAGCATATGTAAAAGAAATATTGGGGGAAAGAGAAAATGCAAAAAAAAAAGAAGAAGCACACACACATTAATTTTCAGGACTTGAAGGGGGTTCTTAGAGATTTTTAACTTTTTTTCAAGTATGGGTGGGGGCTTCAGCCCAGTCCCTTGTACTTGGGTCTATCCCCGCCTTTAATGGAAATTGGATTAATTAAATAAAAATGAAAAATTAGGACCGAGCCATGGTCTAGTAGTTCAAATCCTAAAAAAGTCTCATCTATCTTGCTGCTTCATGTGCTTCAACCCACCCCCTCAGCAATCCTTGAGTGAGCTCATATGACCATGAATTCTGGTTTATTTGGATTCTATCCAAATTAGCATGCCCTTAATTAGTAAGATTCTCCTACCAAACAAGCTTTAGAGGGGATGAAAGACCAAGTGAAAACTAGATTGATGAGTGTAGCTCAATCCTCTATTGTTGTTTTATTTATTTATTTTACATAAAACTTGAAGTTTTTTTAAAAAAAGTATTTGCAATGGGCTCTTTGTCATTTCAATCATCAATCACATAGTACCCTTTATATATACACTTCACATTATAGAAAGATAACCCTTGCTTGACTTGGCATGTTAGAAGGCGAAGACTTGCAAGGTCATTGGTTGTCCTTACTTGCCTCACTAGGGGTTAATCACATATTAGTCATTTACCAAAAAAAACATATTCATCTAAGCATTTCTAGCATTCTCATCTAAGGTAATGATGGTAACCCACCAACAAATATTTTTCCTTCTCTTGTACCAGCATCAAAACTTTGGACATAGTGGTTAGGATTTGAAATCCAGTCATATAAGAATTTACCATTCATCTTCTGACACATAGGTAGGACTCTGCCTTCTCACTTACCACGGCAGGATAATGCATTTTATATAGAAATGGGCAGCAGAGAAGAGCAACTTAACCAGAGACCCAACTGAAAGGGCAAAGTTGACAGCCACTTGACGAATGGGTTCGTTTCCTTATTACTAATAAATTAAGAACATGATATCTACATTGCATCAATCCTCTACTTCTAGAAGCTACATTTGAAAGATGACCACTCAAGCTTCCTCTTATTTTCATTCTTCACCTTGAAGACATCATTTTCAGTGGAAAATTCAAAGAGAGAACTAAGACCCAAAAGCATAGCTCTAGAAATCACTAATTCAAAGAAAAGCTGGAAAATGAATAGATGCCAATAGAGACATTGGATCCCATTCCCACCACTTCCAATACCTAGGGTGCATTTGTGCAATAAGAGAAATCTGGAGTAGGGTTAAAGGTTATTCTGACTTCTTGTGCAATCCCTTTTTTGTTAATTTGGTTCGACGCATTTTTCTTATGGAAAAGGAAAAAATATGAATTGATTTCCTTCAATAACAAGGATTTTGATTCTTATGTGAGGGTAGGAATGCAAGATCCCTCTTTATCATAAACATGAAATTTCATATATAACGGAATCCTCTTAGTGCACAAATGTACCTTTAAACCGATACATCAAGGCTTGCCTACAATTTCATTAGATGATTCCCTGCTTCTTACTTACCTATTAAAAAAAAAAAAAACCCAGCCAAACTTGAAACATTAGTCGCGTCTATAAATATTTTAAATACCAAATGGAAAATTGCCTGTTGTGCATCAAATTCCTAACAAAATTATAGAAGAGTAAGTTTCATTGCAGTAAATATTAAACAGGTGAGGAGAAAACGACCCGAGGAGGAATGTTGATCAATGTGTATTAAAATGAAACTTTAACTTAATATTTTTTTTTAACATTCATGGATATAACTCTTTGATTGAAGTAAAATTTGAACTAGAAATGATATGCAGACACACAGAGAGAGTACAAATAGAAATCTTCTGTATAGAAAAAGGTAGCTTGTGGCCTTGAACCTTCCCTTATGAAGTACTATTGGATTTACTGGTTGAATAGTGAACATGATGTTTTGAACTGTTCAGCCTTTTGCGTAAACCGAGACAATAGAGTTCACAGAGAGTCTTTCTGGACACAGTGGTTTCTCATGATTGTGTTCATTTTGGCCCTAAACAATGTCTGGTTTCATGAGTGCTTTAGAGAATTTAGCCTTATTATTCTCATAGAATCGACCCAGTTCACACTCACATAGGTGATTCTTATTAAGAGTATCCTGCTATACCCCATCTAATTAGCTAAGATATAAGAATCATTAAAAGCTTTGCTTATCCTAATTATCGCTGCAGGTATCACTATTAATATCATAAGAATGAGCAGGAGATTTTATCTCTATAGTGATATCGTTAAGTCACACACAATTCGGTTGTCCCTTTAAACCTAGATCTTGGGATCTCTAGTCAACTAGGTAGGGTTTCCATTATGGTAACTTTTCATTCATAGGCTTTAAGCCCATTCCCCTCGATGAACGATTTACTTGCTCTCTCGCTAAACCTTCGGTAAGAGGATCAGCAATGTTATCTATGGACTTTATGTACTCAATCGTCATAATGCCATTAGAGAGCGGTTGTCTCACGGTATTATGCCTTCGACGAATATGTCGATACTTACCATTATATATTTTACTCTGTGCCCTTCCAATTGCAGATTGACTATCGCAATGAACGTAGATAGGAGGCATTGGAATATCTTCTAGGAATTGACGAAGTTACTCAGCTTCTTCGCCAGCTTTATCCAAAGCAATAAACTCATATTCCATAGTGGATCTAGTAATGCAGGTTTGTTTAGAAGATTTCCATGATGCCGCTGCACTACCAAGTGTAAATAGATATACACTTGTGGGCTTTGAATCTTTGATATCTGATATCCAGTGGGCATCACAATAGCCTTCAAGTACAACTGGATATTTAGAGTAATGCAAACCATAGTTTTGGGTGTATTTTAAATATCTTAGAACCCGAATTAAGGCCTTCTAGTGGTCTGATTCTGGGTTACTTGTGTATCTACTCAATTTGCTAACAGCATATGTAATGTCAGGACGAGTGCAATTCATTACATACATTAGGCTGCCAATTATTTGTGCATATTCTCATTGTGATATGCATTTTCCATTATTCTTGGATAAATGGATACTAATATCTATAGGTGTCCTTGCTGGATTGCTATTATCTTGATTATATTTTTTGAGTATTTTCTCAATATAGTGTGATTGAAATAATATCAGACCATCTAATTTTTTAGATATTTTTATCCCTAGTATGACATCTGCAACACCTAAATCTTTCATGTCAAACTTATTGTTTAACATTCTCTTGGTAGTTTGAATGATATCATCATTACTACCCATAATGAGCAAATCATCAACATATAAACAAATAATGACACAGCCATTGTTAGTGTTCTTGACATATACACATTTGTCACATTCATTGATCTTAAACTCATTTGACATCATCAAACTGTCAAATTTCTCATGCCACTGGTTTGGTGCTTGTTTTAATCCATATAGAGATTTGACAAGCCGACAAACTTTCTTAGTTTGACCTGGAACATTAAACCTTTCTGGTTGTTCCATATATATATATATCTCATCGTCTAATTCACCATTTAGAAATGTTGTCTTTACATCCATTTGATGTATCTCGAAATTGTGTATAGCAGCAATTGCAATTAACATTCGAATGAATGTTATTCTCGTCACTGGTGAATAAGTATCAAAATAGTCCAAGCCTTCTTTTTGTCTGTACCCTTTAACAACAAACCTGGCCTTGTACCTATCAATTGATCCATCTGCTTTCATCTTTCTCTTGAATATCCACTTGCATCCAAGAGTTTTGCAACCTTGTAGAAGATCCACTAGTTCCCATGTATGATTTTGCAAAATGGATTCAATTTCACTGTTTATAGCCTCTTTCCAATATGAAGCCTCGGGACATGACACTGCTTTTTTAAAGCTTTGAGGCTCATCTTCCAACAGAAATGTTAGAAAATCTGAACCAAACGTTGTTGATGTTCTAGCCCTCTTACTGCATCTAGGTTCATCAATCTCTTGTTGGTTTTGATTACTGCTACTAGCAGTATCATGAGTTCTTTTAGGAGAACTCGTTTCCTGCGATGGTTTATAAGGAAATACATGTTCAAAGAACGATGCATTCCTTGACTCAATAATAGTGTTAGGATGCATATTAGGAATCTCAGACTTGTGAATTAGAAACCGATACGCACTGCTATTATGAGCATACCTAATGAATACACAGTCTACTATCTTTGGTCCTATTTTAACCTTTTTAGGTGTAGGAATCACCACTTTAGCCAAACACCCCCACACCTTCAAGTATTTGTAGGTAGGCATTCTGCCTTTCCACAATTCGTATGGGGTCTTATTGGTTTTCTTTTGAGGTATTCGGTTGAGAATATAATTTGCAGAGACGATAGCATCCCCCTACAAATTCTGAGGTAATGCAGAACTTATTAACATAGCATTTATCATTTCGTTTAAAGTTCTGTTTTTCCTTTCAGCAACACCATTTTGCTGAGGTGAATAAAGAGAAGTAGTTTGGTGTATAATACCATACTGTGAACAGAATTCACCAAAAAAGTGATTCATATCCACCCCTTCTATCGCTTCTTATCACCTTGATTTTCTTATCAAGTTGATTCTCAACCTCATTCTTGTAATGTTTGAACATTTCCAATGCCTCATCTTTACTTCTCAATAAGTAAACATAACAGTATCTTGTGTAGTCATCAATAAATGTAAGAAAATATTTCTTACCACCTTTAGTTTGAACAAACTTTAGGTCACATATATCAGAATGGATTAACAGAAGGGGTTCAAAAGTTTGTTCAATTGAATGAAAAGAAGTTCTAGTAAGTTTAGCTTCTACACATGTTTCACATTTGATATTTGAATCAAAACTGCATTTAGGCAAACATTCCATATTAACCAATCTACGCAAAGCATCATAGTTAACATGACCTAATCTACCATGCCACATATTAGAAGACTCAAGCATATAAGAAGAAGACCTTTTCTTATTAGGAATTATAGTCATTACATTCATCTTAAAGAGCCCATCGCTCATGTACCCATGGGAATGAGAATGAAATAAATCTTAAATGATAGAGATGTAGGTTTAAAATCTAAAGACAACCCAAAACTCAATTAAAAGATGGGTCCCTTGGCCTTAATATTTCCTAACAAATGATTTAGATCTTTGATTCATGTGCCAATATTTGTTGCTTTCCCATCTGGTGTGGGCCTTAACCGACAAATGCTAGAGGTTATTTATTGATGAGCTCCACTTGGGTGAAATAAATTCGATTAGAAATGGGCCCCATAGACATCGAACGTGTGTGAGAATATAAGGTTGAAAAGGAGATACGAGATATTAACTTAGACACGGGAAAGGTTTATATGAGCTGCATCTATACCGGTGCTATTAGGGGCGGTAAAGTCGCATTTTCCACTTTTCCTCCTTTCTGAGCAGAGGAAAAGTGGCGTGCAGCTTTCCCGCTGTTATTAGGGGCGGTAAAGTCGCATTTGCCACTTTTCCTCCTCTCTGAGCGGAGGAAAAGTGGCGCTGCAGCTTTACCGCTGCTATAAACGGCGGTAAAGTTGCATTTGCACTTTTCCTCCTCTCTGAGAGGAGGAAATCTGGACTGAAGCGGTCTTGTTGTTAAAACCGATTATTTTCCTTTTTTTTTTTTCTTTTTACATCTTGATCTAGGCACGGGTAGGGGCATAGGTCCAAACAATATGTTATGGTTGGCCATGTATAATTAACTTTTAAATAGAATAATATTAAATCACAACAAATACATGATATATTTCTTGTTTGGTAAATTTACTTTACTTGTGAAGTGAAGTTAATGGTTAATATAAGAGAGAAAAAAAAGTAAAGGTTCGGTGAAACCAAAAGGTGAGAGATCAGTTTTTTGAGATTCCCTTTTAGAAGGAAGAGCTTTTTTATTTATAAGGGTGCTCGTGGATCGGGCCAGGCCCCTTTTGGGTGGGAATGGGGTTTAGGCTATAATAGGTGGGTCGTGCTCAATTTTTTTTTATTTGAACTAAGTCGTTGAGAGCCGGAATACCAGCCCAGCCCAAATATACATATAATTATAAGGGAGGGAGTAGTGAGGGGGGGCCTCAAACTCGTGACCTCTCACAGATGGTGATTTGATCAGACCGGTTGAGCTGGCCTTAGAAACGGTAAGAAACTCATTTTTATGTTTCTATAAGTCTAACATTGGTCGGGCTCTGGTTTCATCATTTTCGTGCGGGCTAGGCTCTGGCTTGCAATTTCGGGCCCGGCCGAAGCTTCGGCAAAGCTTAGGCTTCTAGTTTAAAAGTCGGGCCGTTTTGGGCAATCCTCAGCCTAGCCCAGCGTGGTCCGGGAAAACGCCCATTTTTTTTTTTTTTTCATTCAGATTCTTGAGAATATATCTTTATATATATATTTTTTTGTTAAATGGACGAAGTGGTTTTTGAAATTTACAATCTTTTGATTTGCCCGCTCTTTTTTTTTTCTCTCTTGAATTAAGCCTTCAGTTTACTTCACTGGTAAAGCAAGTTCACCAAATATGAATGTAGATAGCGAGTGAGAAGTGAACAAATAGGGTGGTGTCCACTCGTGATTAAATCCTACAGTAATAATCTCCGATTTTTACTTTTCCTAAAAAAATAAATTAATTCTATGATCTAACTTTACCGACGTTTTATAAAAAAACGTCGGTAAAAAGTGTGATTTTTATCGACGAATTATAAAAAAATGTTGGTAAAAGTTTGATTTTTACTGACGAAATTATATACGTCGGTGAAAGTCAATCTTTACCGACGAATTTTTTAAAGCGTCAGCAAAAAATGTCGCTAAAAGTGCAGTTTCTTGTAGTATGGGAATGAGAATGAAATAAATCTTAAATGATAGAGAGGTAGATTTAAAATCTAAAAATAGCCCAAAACTCAATTAAAAGATGGGTCCCTTGGCCTTAATATTTCCTAACAAATGATTTAGATCTTTGATTCATGTGCCAATCTTTGTTGCTTTCCCATCTGGCGTGGGCCTTAACCGACAAATGCTAGAGGTTATTTATTGATGAGCTCCACTTGGATGAAATAAATTCGATTAGAAATGGGCCCCATAGACAACTAACGTGTGTGAGAATAAGGTTGAAAAAGAGATACGAGATATTAACTTGGACACGGGAAAGGTTTATATGAGCTGCATCTATACCCGTGCTATTAGGGGGGGTAAAGTTGCATTTTCCACATTTCCTCCTCTCTGAGCGGAGGAAAAGTGGCGTGCAACTTTCCCGCTGCTATTAGGGGCGGTAAAGTCGCGTTTGCTACTTTTCCTCCTCTCTAAGCGGAGGAAAAGTGGCGCTGCAACTTTACCGCTTCTATAAACGGCGGTAAAGTTGCATTTGCCACTTTTCCTCCTCTCAAATCTGGACTGAAGCGGTCTTGTTGTTAAAACCGATTCTTTTCCTTTTTTGTTTTCTTTTTACATCTTGATCTGGTCACGGGTAGGGGCATAGGTCCAAACAATATGTTATGGTTTACCATGTATAATTAACTTTTAAATAGAATAGTATTAAATCACAACAAATACACGATATATTTCTTGTTTGGTAAATTTACTTTACTTGTGAAGTGAAGTTAATGGTTAATATAAGAGAGAAAAAAAAGTAAAGGTTCGGTGAAACCAAAAGGTGAGAGATCAGTTTTTTTGAGATTCCCTTTTAGAAGGAAGAGCTTTTTTATTTATAAGGGTGCTCGTGGATCTGGCCGGGCCCTTTTTGGTTGGGAATGGGGTTTAGGCTATAATAGGTGGGTCGTGCTCAATTTTCTTTTATTTGAACTAAGTCGTTGAGAGCCGGAATACCAGCTCGGCCCAAATATACATATAATTATAAGGGAGGGAGTAGTGAGGGGGGCCTCAAACCCGTGACCTCTCATAGATGGTGATATGATTAGACCGGTTGAGCTGGCCTTGGAAACGGTAAGAAACTCATTTTTATGTTTCTATAAGTCTAACATTGGTCGGGCTCTGGTTTCATCATTTTCGTGCGGGCTAGGCTCTGGCTTGCAATTTCGGGCCAGGCCGAAGCTTCGGCAAAGCTTAGGCTTCTAGTTTAAAAGTCGGGCCGTTTTGGGCATTCCTCAGCCTAGCCCAGCGTGGTCTGGGAAAATGCCCATTTTTTAATTTTTTTTCATTCAGATTCTTGAGAATATATCTTTATATATATATTTTTTGTTAAATGGACGAGGTGGTTTTTTAAATTTACAATCTTTTGATTTGCCTGCTCTTTTTTTTTTCTCTCTCTTGAATTAAGCCTTCACTTTAGTTCACTGGTAAAGTAAGTTCACCAAATATGAAGTAGATAGCGAGTGGGAAGTGAACAAATAGGGTGGTGTCCACTCGTGATTAAATCATACAGTAATAATCTCTGATTTTTACTATTCCTAAAAAAATAAATTAATTCTATGATCTAACTTTACCGACGTTTTATAAAAAAACGTCGGTAAAAAGTGTGATTTTTACCAACGAATTATAAAAAAACGTTGGTAAAAGTCTACTTTTATCGACGTTTTACCAAAAACGTCGGTAAAAGTCTGATTTTTACTGACGAAATTATATACCTCGGTGAAAGTCAATCTTTACCGACGAATTTTTTAAAGCGTCAGCAAAAAACGTCGCTAAAATTGTAGTTTGTTGTTGTGTGGGAATGGGAATGAAATAAATCTTAAATGATAGAGAGGTAGATTTTAAATCTAAAGAAAGCCCAAAACTTAATTAAAAGATGGGTCCCTTGGCCTTAATATTCCCTAACAAATGATTTAGATCATTAAAAAATTCCGATTTTTTTATAAAATGTCGATAAAGTTAGATCATAGAATTAATTTATTTTTTTAGGAAAAAAAAAATCGGAAATTGTTACTGTAGGATTTAATCACGAGTGGACACCACCCTATTTGTTTACTTCTCACTCGCTATCTACTTCATATTTGGTGAACTTACTTTACCGGTGAAGTAAAGTGAAGGCTTAATTCAAGAGAGAAAAAAAAGAGAGCGAGTCAAATCAAAAGATTGTAAATTTAAAAAACCACCTCGTCCATTTAACAAAAAAAATATATTTGAAAAGATATATTCTCAAGAACCTTAATGAAAAAAATAAATAAAAAATGGGCGTTTTCCTGGCCCACGCTGGGCTAGGCTGAGGAATGCCCAAAACGGCCCGACTTTTAAACTAGAAGCCTAAGCTTTCCCGAAGCTTCGGCCGGGCCCGAAGTTGCAAGCCAGAGCCTAGCCCGCATGAAAATGATGAAACCAGAGCCCGACCAACGTTAGACTTATAGAAACATAAAAATGAGTTTCTTACCATTTCCAAGGCCAGCTCAACCGGTCTGATCATATCACCATCTATGAGAGGTCACGGGTTTGAGGCCCCCCCTCACTACTCCCTCCCTTATAATTATATGTATATTTGGGCCGGGCTGGTATTCCGGCTCTCAACGACTTAGTTCAAATAAAAGAAAATTGAGCACGACCCACCTATTATAGCCTAAACCCCATTCCCAACCAAAAGGGGCCCGGCCCGATCCACGAGCACCCTTATAAATAAAAAAGCTATTCCTTCTAAATGGGAATCTCAAAAAACTGATCTCTGATCACCTATTGGTTTCACCGAACCTTTACTTTTTTTTCTCTCTTAAATTTACCATTAACTTTACGTCACAAGTACAGTAAATTTACCAAACAAGAAATATATCGTGTATTTATTGTGATTTAATATTATTCTATTTAAAAGTTAATTATAACTGGCCAACCATGACATATTGTTTGGACCTATGCCCCTACCCGTGACCAGATCAAGAAGTAAAAAGAAAAAAAAATGGAAAAAAATCAGTTTTAACAACATGACCGCTTTAGTCAAGATTTCCTCCTCTCAGAGAGGAGGAAAAGTGGCAAATGCGACTTTACCGCCCCTAATAGCAGTGGGAAAGCTGCACTCCACTTTTCCTCCTCTCAGAGAGGAGGAAAAGTGGTAAATGCGACTTTACCGCCCCTAATAGCACCGGTATAGATGCAGCTCAAACAAACCTTTCTCGTGTCTAAGTTAATATCTCGTAACTATTTTCTACCTTATTCTCACACACGTTCGTTGTCTATGGGGCCCATTTCTAATCGAATTTATTTCATCCAAGTGGTGCTCATCAATAAATAACCTCTAGCATTTGTCGTTTAAGGCCCACACCATATGGGAAAGCAACAAAGATTGGCATATGAATCAAAGATCTAAATCATTTGTTAGGAAATATTAAGGCCAAGGGACCCATCTTGTAATTGAGTTTTGGGCAATCTTTAGATTTTAAATCTACCTCTCTAACATTTAAGATTTATTTCATTCACATTCCCACACTATAACAAACTGCAATTTTAGCGACTTTTTTTGCCAACGCTTTAAAAAATTTGTCGGTAAATATTGACTTTCACCGACGTATATAATTTCGTCGGTAAAAATCAGACTTTCACCGACGTTTTCTTATAATTCGTCTGTAAAAATCACACTTTTTACCAACGTTTTTTTATAGAAAGTCGGTAAAGTTAGATCATAGAATTAATTTATTTTTTTAGGAAAAGTAAAAATCAGAGATTATTACTGTTGGATTTAATCACGAGTGGACACCATCCTATTTGTTCACTTCTCACTCGCTATCTACTTCATATTTGGTGAACTTACTTTACCAGTGAAGTAAAGTAAAGGCTTAATTCAAGAGAAAAAACAGAGAGCAGGTCAAATCAAAAGATTGTAAATTTCAAAAACCACCTCGCCCATTTAACAAAAAAAATTATATACAAAGATATATTCTGAAGAATCTAAATGCAAAACAAAATAAAAAATGGTTGTTTTCCCGGACCACGCTGGGCTAGGCTGAGGAATGCCCAAAACGGCCCGACTTTTAAACTAGAAGCCTAAGCTTTGTCGAAGCTTCGGCTGGGCCCGAAGTTGCAAGCCAGAGCCTAGCCCGCATGAAAATGATGAAACCAGACGCCAACCAATGCTAGACTTATAGAAACATGAAAACGAGTTTCTTACCGTTTCCAAGGCCAGCTCAACCGGTCTGATCATATCACCATCTGTGGGAGGTCACGGGTTTGGGGCCCCCCCTCACTACTCCCTCCCTTATAATTATAATTATATTTGGGCCGGGCTGGTATTCCGGCTCTCAACGACTTTGTTCAAATAAAAGAAAATTGAGCACGACCCACCTATTAAAGCCTAAACCCCATTCCCAACCAAAAGGGGCTCGGCCCGATCCACGAGCACCTTTATAAATAAAAAAGCTCTTCCTTCTAAATGGGAATCTCAAAAAACTGATCTCTCACCTTTTGGTTTCACCGAACCTTTACTTTTTTTCTCTCTTATATTAACCATTAACTTCACTTCACAAGTAAAGTAAATTTACCAAATAAGAAATATATCGTGTATTTGTTGTGATTTAATATTATTCTATTTAAAAGTTAATTATACATGGCCAACCATAACATATTGTTTGGACCTATGCCCCTACCGGTGACCAGATCAAGATGTAAAAAGAAAAATAATTGGTTTTAGCAACAGGACCGCTTCAATCCAGATTTCCTCCTCTCAGAGAGGTGGAAAAGTGGCAAATGCAACTTTACCACCGTTTATGGTAGCGGTAAAGCTGCTGCGCCACTATTCCTCCGCTCAGAGAGGAGGAAAAGTGGCAAATGCGCCTTTACCGCCCCTAATTGCATCGGGAAAGCTGCACGCCACTTTTCCTCCGCTCAGAGAGGAGGAAAAGTGGAAAATACGACTTTACCGCCCCTAATAGCACCGGTATAGATGCAGCTCATACAAACCATTCCCGTGTGTAAGTTAATATCTCGTATCTCCTTTTCAACCTTTTTCTCACAAACGTTCGTTGTCTATGGGGCCCATTTCTAATCGAATTTATTTCATCCAAGTGGAGCTCATCAAAAAATAACCTCTAGCATTTGTCGATTAAGGCCCACACCAGATGGGAAAGCAACAAAGATTGGCACATGAATCATAGATCTAAATCATTTGTTTGGAAATATGAAGGCCAAGGGACCCATCTTTTAATTGAGTTTTGGACTATCTTTAGATTATAAATCTACCTCTCTATCATTTAAGATTTATTTCATTCTCATTCCCACACTACAACAAACTTCACTTTTAGCGACGTTTTTTGCCGACGCTTTTAAAAATTCGTCGGTAAAGATTGACATTCACCGACGTATATAATTTCGTCTGTAAAAATCAGACTTTCACCGACGGTTTTTTATAATTCGTCAGTAAAAATCACACTTTTTACCGGTAATTTTAGATCATGGAATTAGTTTATTTTTTTTGGAAAAGTAAAAATCCGAGATTATTACGGTAGATTTAATCACGAGTGGACACCACCCTTTTTGTTCACTTCTCACTCGCTATCAACTTCATATTTGGTGAACTTACTTTACCAGTGAAGGAAAGTGAAGGCTTAATTCAAGAGAGAAAAAAAAGAGAGCGGGTCAAATCAAAAGATTGTAAATTTCAAAAACCACCACGTCCATTTAAGAAAAAAAAATATATAAAAAGATATATTCTCAAGAATCTGAATGAAAAAAAAATAAAAAATGGGCGTTTTCCCGGACCACGCTGGGCTAGGCTGGGGAATGCCCTAAACGGCCCGACTTTTAAACTTGAAGCCAAAGCTTTGTCGAAGCTTCGGCCGGGCCCGAAGTTGCAAGCCAGAGCCTAGCCCGCACGAAAATGATGAAACCAGAGGCCAACCAATGTTAGACTTATAGAAACATAAAAACGAGTTTCTTACCGTTTCCAAAGCCAGCTCAACCGGTCTGATCATATCACCATCTGTGAGAGGTCACGGGTTTGAGGCCCCCCCTCACTACTCCCTCCTTTATAATTATATGTATATTTGGGCCGGGCTGGTATTCCGACTCTCAACGACTTAGTTCAAATAAAAGAAAATTGAGCACGACCCACCTATTATAGCCTAAACCCCATTCCCAACCAAAAATAAAAAAGCTCTTCCTTTTAAAAGGGAATCTCAAAAAACTGATCACTCACCTTTTGGTTTCACCGAACCTTTACTTTTTTTTCTCTCTTCTATGAACCATTAACTTCACTTCACAAGTAATGTAAATTTTACCAGACACGAAATATATCGTGTATTTGTTGTGATTTAATATTATTCTATTTAAAAGTTAATTATACATGGCCAACCATAACATATTGTTTGGACCTATGCCCCTACCCGTGACCAGATCAAGATGTAAAAAGAAAAAAAAGGGAAAAAAAATCGGTTTTAACAACATGACCGCTTCAGTCCAGATTTCCTCCTCTCAGAGAGGAGGAAAAGTGGCAAATGCAACTTTACCGCCGTTTATAGAAGCGGTAAAGCTGCAACGCCACTTTTCCTCCGCTTAGAGAGGAGGAAAAGTAGAGTGCAGCTTTCCACTTTTCCTCCGCTTAGAGAGGCGGTAAAGTCGCATTTTCCACTTTTCCTCCTCTCTGAGAGGAGGAAAAGTGGAAAATGCTACTTTACCGCCCCTAATAGCACCGGTATAGATGCAGCTCATACAAACCTTTCCCGTGTCTAGGTTAATATCTCATATCTACTTTTCTACCTTATTCTCACACACGTTCGTTGTCTATGGGGCCCAATTCTAATCGAATTTATTTCATCCAAGTGGAGCTCATCAATAAATAACCTCTAGCATTTGTTCGTTAAGGCCCACACCAGATGGGAAAGCAACAAAGATTGGCACAAGAATGAAAGATCTAAATCATTTGTTAGGAAATATTAAGGCCAAGGGACCCATCTTTTAATTGAGTTTTGGGCAATCTTTAGATTTTAAATCTACCTCTCTATCATTTAAGATTTATTTCATTCTCATTCCCACACTACAACAAACTTCACTTTTAGCGACGTTTTTTTGCCGACGCTTTAAAAAATTCGTCGGTAAAGATTGACTTTCACCGACGTATATAATTTCGTCGGTAAAAATCAGACTTTCACCGACGTTTTGTTATAATTCGTCGGTAAAAATCAAACTTTTTTACCGACGTTTTTTTATAAAACGTCGGTAAAGTGAGATCATTGAATTAATTTATTTTTTTGGAAAAGTAAAAATCGGAGATTATTACTGTAGGATTTAATTACGAGTGGACACCACCCTATTTGTTCACTTCGCACTCGCTATCTACTTCATATTTGGTGAACTTACTTTACCAGTGAAGTAAAGTGAAGGCAAAATTCAGGAGAGAAAAAAAAAGAGAGCAGGTAAAATCAAAAGATTGTAAATTTCAAAAACCACCTCGTCCATTTAACAAAAAAAAAATATATAAAAAGATATATTCTCAAGAATCTGAATGAAAAAAAAAGAAATGGTTGTTTTCCCGGACCACGATGGGCTAGGCTGACGAATGCCCAAAACGGCCCGACGTTTAAACTAGAAGCCTAAGCTTTGCCGAAGCTTCGGCTGGGCCCGAAGTTGCAAGCCAGAGCGTAGCCCGCATGAAAATGATGAAACCAGACGCCAACCAATGCTAGACTTATAGAAACATGAAAACGAGTTTCTTACCTCAACCGATCTGATCATATCACCATCTGTGAGAGGTCACGGGTTTGAGGCCCCCCCTCACTACTCCCTCCCTTATAATTATATGTATATTTGGGCGGGGCTGGAATTCCGGCTCTCAACGACTTAGTTCAAATAAAAGAAAATTGGGCATGACTCAACTAATATAGCCTAAACACGATTCCCAACCAAAAGGGGCCCGGCCCGATCCACGAGCACCCTTATAAATAAAAAAGCTCTTCCTTCTAAAAGGGAATCTCAAAAAACTGATCTCTCACCTTTTGGTTTTACCGAACCTTTACTTTTTTTTCTCTCTTATATTAACCATTAAGTTCACTTCCCAAGTAAAGTAAATTTACCAAACAAGAAATATATTGTGTATTTGTTGTGATTTAATATTATTCTATTTAAAAGTTAATTATACATGGCCAACCATAACATATTGTTTGGACCTTTGCCCCTAACCATGACCAGATTAAGATGTAAAAAGAAAAAAAATGGAAAAAAATCGGTTGTAACAACATGACCGCTTCAGTCCAGATTTCCTCCTCTCAGAGAGGAGGAAAAGTGGCAAATGCAACTTTACCGCTGTTTATAGTAGCTGTAAGGTTGCAGCGCCACTTTTCCTCCTTTCCGAGAGGAGGAAAAGTGGCAAATGCGACTTTACCGCCGTTAATTGCAGCGGGAAACCTGCACGCCACTTTTCCTCCACTCAGAGAGGAGGAAAAGTGGAAAATGCGACTTAACCACCCCTAATCGCACCTGTGTAGATGCGGCTCGTACAAACCTTTCCCGTGTCTATGTTTATATCTCGTATCTCCTTTTCAACCTTATTCTCACACACGTTCGTTGTCTATGGGGCCCATTTCTAATCGAATTTATTTTATCCTAGTAGAGCTCATCAATAAATAACCTCTAGCATTTGTCGGTTAGGGCCCACCCCAGATGGGAAAGCAACAAAGATTGGCACATGAATGAAAGATGTAAATCATTTCTTTGGAGATATTAAGGCCAAGGGACCCATCTTTTAATTGAGTTTCGGGCTATCTTTAGATTTTAAATCTACCTCTCTATCATTTAAGATTTATTTCATTCTCATTCCCACACTACATCAAACTGCACTTTTAGCGACGTTTTTTGCCGACGCTTTAAAGAAAACGTCGGTAAAGATTGACTTTCACCGACGTATATAATTTCGTCGGTAAAAATCAGACTTTCACCGACGATTTTTTTATTTCGTCGGTAAAAATCACACTTTTTACCGACGTTTTTTGATAAAACGTCGGTAGAGTTAGATCATAGAATTAATTTATTTTTTTAGGAAAACTAAAAATTGGAGATTATTACCGTAGGATTTAATCACGAGTGGACACCACCCTATTTGTTCACTTCTCACTCGCTATCCACTTCATATTTGGTGAACTTTCTTTACCAGTGAAGTAAATTAAAGGCATAATTCAAGAGAGAAAAAAAAAGAGAGCAGGTCAAATCAAAAGATTGTAAATTTCAAAAACCACCTTGTCCATTTAACAAAAACAAATATATAAAAAGATATATTCTCTAGAATCTGAATGGAAAGAAATAAAAAATGGGCATTTTCCTAGACGACGCTGGGCTAGGCTTAGGAATGCCCAAAACGGTCTGACTTTTAAACTAGAAGCCTAACCTTTGCCGGAGCTTCGGCCTGGCCCGAAGTTGCAAGCCAGAGCCTAGCCCGCTTGAAAATGATGAAACATGATGCCGACCAATGTTAGACTTTTAGAAACATAAAATCGAGTTTCTTATCGTTTCCAAGGCCGGCTCAACCGGTCTGATCATATCACCATAAGTGAGAGGTCACGGGTTTGAGGCCCCCCCTCACTACTCCCTCCCTTATAATTATATATATATTTGGGCCAGGCTGGTATTCCGGCTCTCAACAACTTAATTCAAATAAACGAAAATTGAGCACGACCCACCTACTATAGCCTAAACCCCATTCCCAACCAAAAGGGGCCCGACCCGATCCACGAGCACCCTTATAAATAAAAAATCTCTTCCTTCTAAAAGGGAATCTCAAAAAACTGATCTCTCACCTTTTGGTTTCACAGAACCTTTACTTTTTTTTTCTCTCTTATATTAACCATTAACTTCACTTCACAAGTAAAGTAAATTTACTAAACTAGAAATATATCGTGTATTTGTTGCGATTTAATATTATTCCATTTAAAAGTTAATTATACATGGCCAACCATAACATATTGTTTGGGCCTATGCCCCTACCCGTAACCAGATCAAGATGTAAAAAGAAAAAAAAAGGAAAAAAATCGGTTTTAACAACATAACCGCTTCAGTCCAGATTTCCTCCTCTCAGAGAGGAGGAAAAGTGGCAAATGCAACTTTACCGCCGTTTATGCAACGGGAAAGCAGCACGCCACTTTTCCTCCACTCAGAGAGGAGGAAAAGTGGAAATGCGACTTTACCGCCCCTAATCGCACCGGTATAGATGCGGATCATACAAACGTTTCCCGTGTCTAAGTTAATATCTCGTATCTTCTTTTCAACCTTATTCTCACACACGTTCGTTGTCTATGGGGCCCATTTCTAATCGAATTTATTTCATCCAAGTGGAGCTCATCAATAAATAACCTCTAGCATTTGTCGGTTAAGGCCCACACCGGATGGGAAAGCGACAACGATTGGCACATGAATGAAAGATCTAAATCATTTGTTAGGAAATATTAAGGCCAAGGGACCCATCTTTTAATTGAGTTTCGGGCTATCTTTAGATTTTAATTCTACCTCTCTATCATTTAAGATTTATTTCATTCTCATTCCCACACTACATCAAACTGCACTTTTAGCGACGTTTTTTGCCGACGCTTTAAAAAAAACGTCGGTAAAGATTGACTTTCACCGACGTATATAATTTCGTCGATAAAAATCACACTTTTTAAAATCACACTTTAATAATTCGTCGGTAAAAATCACACTTTTTACCGACGTTTTTGGATAAAAAGTCGGTAAAGTTAGATCATAGAATTAATTTATTTTTTTAGGAAAAAATAAAAATCGGAGATTATTACTATAGGATTTATTCACAAGTGGACACCACCCTATTTGTTTACTTCTCACTCGCTATCTACTTCATATTTGGTGAACTTACTTTACCAGTGAAGTAATGTAAAGGCATAAATCAAGAGAGAAAAAAAAAGAGAGCAGGTCAAATCAAAAGATTGTAAATTTCAAAAACCACCTCGTCCATTTAACAAAAAAAAATATATTAAAAAATATATTCTCAAGAATATGAATGAAAAAAAAAATGGGCGTTTTCCCGGACCACGCTGGGCTAGGCTGAGCAATGCCCAAAACGGCCCGACTTTTAAACAAGAAGCCTAAGCTTTGTCGAAGCTTCGGCCGGGCCCGAAGTTGCATGCCAGAGCCTAGCCCGCACGAAAATGATGAAACCAGAGGCCGACCAATGTTAGACTTATAGAAACATAAAAACAAGTTTCTTACCATTTCAAGTCCAGCTCAATCGGTCTGATCATATCACCATCTTTGAGAGGTCACGGGTTTGAGGCCCCCCCTCACTACTCCCTCCCTTATAATTGTATGTATATTTGGGCTAGGCTGGTATTCCGGCTCTCAACGACTTAATTCAAATAAACGAAAATTGAGCACGACCCACCTATTATAGCCTAAACCCCATTCCCAACCAAAAGGGGCCCGGCCTGATCCACGAGCACCCTTATAAATAAAAAAGCTCTTCGTTCTAAAAGGGAATCTCAAAAAACTGATCTCTCACCTTTTGGTTTCACCGAACCTTTACTTTTTTTTTCTCTCTTATATTAACCATTAACTTCACTTCACAAGTAAAGTAAATTTACCAAACAGGAAATATATCGTGTATTTGTTGTGATTTAATATTATTCTACTTAAAAGTTAATTATACATGGCCAACCATAACATATTGTTTGGACCTATGTCCCTACCCGTGACCAGATCAACATGTAAAAAGAAAAAAAAGGGCAAAAAATCGGTTTTAACAACATGACCGCTTCAGTCCAGATTTCCTCCTCTCAGAGAGGAGGAAAAGTGGCAAATGCAACTTTACAGACGTTTATAGAAGCGGTAAAGCGGCAGCGCCACTTTTCCGCCGCTTAGAGAGGAGGAAAAGTGGCAAATGCGACTTTACCGCCCCTAATAGCAGCGGGAAAGCTGCACTCCACTTTTCCTCCTCTCGAGTGGAAAATGCGACTTTACCGCCCCTAGTCGCACCGATATAGATGCGGATCATACAAACGTTTCCCGTGTCTAAGTTAATATCTCGTATCTCGTTTTCAACCTTATTCTCACACACGTTCGTTGTCTATGGGACTCATTTCTAATCGAATTTATTTCATCCAAGTGGAGCTCATCAATAAATAACCTCTAGCATTTGTCGGTTAAGGCCCACACCGGATGGGAAAGCAAAAAAGATTGGCACATGAATGAAAGATCTAAATCATTTGTTAGGAAATATTAAGGCCAAGGGACCCATCTTTTAATTGAGTTTCGGGCTATCTTTAGATTTAAAATCTACCTCTCTATTAATTAAGATTTATTTCAATCTCATTCCCACACTACATCAAACGACACTTTTAGCGACGTTTTTTGCCGACGCTTTAAAAAATTCGTCGGTAAAGATTGACTTTCACCGACGTATATAATTTCGTCGTTAAAAATCAGATCTTCACCGACGTTTTGTTATAATTCGTCGGTAAAAATCAAACTTTTTTACCGATGTTTTTTTATAAAACGTCGGTAAAGTTAGATCATAGAATTAATTTATTTTTTTGGAAAAGTAAAAATCGGAGAATATTATTGTAGGATTTAATCACGAGTGGACACCACCCTATTTGTTCACTTCTCACTCGCTATCTACTTCATATTTGGTGAACTTACTTTACCAGTGAAGTAAAGTGAAGGCTTAATTCAAGAGAGAAAAAAAATGAGAGCAGGTCAAATCAAAAGATTGTAAATTTCAAAAACCACCTCGTCCATTTAACTAAAAAAATATATATAAAAAGATATATTCTCAAGAATCTGAATGGAAATAAAAATAAAAAATGGTTGTTTTCCCGAACCACGCTGCGCTAGGCTGAGGAATGCCCAAAACGGCCCGACGTTTAAACTAGAAGCCTAAGCTTTGCCGAAGCTTCGGCTGGGCCCGAAGTTGCAAGCCAGAGCGTAGCCCGCATGAAAATGATGAAACCAGACGCCAACCAATGCTAGACTTATAGAAACATGAAAACGAGTTTCTTACCTCAACCGATCTGATCATATCACCATCTGTGAGAGGTCACGGGTTTGAGGCCCCCCCTCACTACTCCCTCCCTTATAATTATAAGTATATTTGGGCGGGGCTGGAATTCCGGCTCTCAACGACTTAGTTCAAATAAAAGAAAATTGGGCATGACTCAACTAATATAGCCTAAACACGATTCCCAACCAAAAGGGGCCCGGCCCGATCCACGAGCACCCTTATAAATAAAAAAGCTCTTCCTTCTAAAAGGGAATCTCAAAAAACTGATCTCTCACCTTTTGGTTTTACCGAACCTTTACTTTTTTTTCTCTCTTATATTAACCATTAAGTTCACTTCCCAAGTAAAGTAAATTTACCAAACAAGAAATATATTGTGTATTTGTTGTGATTTAATATTATTCTATTTAAAAGTTAATTATACATGGCCAACCATAACATATTGTTTGGACCTTTGCCCCTAACCATGACCAGATTAAGATGTAAAAAGAAAAAAAATGGAAAAAAATCGGTTGTAACAACATGACCGCTTCAGTCCAGATTTCCTCCTCTCAGAGAGGAGGAAAAGTGGCAAATGCAACTTTACCGCTGTTTATAGTAGCTGTAAGGTTGCAGCGCCACTTTTCCTCCTTTCCGAGAGGAGGAAAAGTGGCAAATGCGACTTTACCGCCGTTAATTGCAGCGGGAAACCTGCACGCCACTTTTCCTCCACTCAGAGAGGAGGAAAAGTGGAAAATGCGACTTAACCACCCCTAATCGCACCTGTGTAGATGCGGCTCGTACAAACCTTTCCCGTGTCTATGTTTATATCTCGTATCTCCTTTTCAACCTTATTCTCACACACGTTCGTTGTCTATGGGGCCCATTTCTAATCGAATTTATTTCATCCAAGTGGAGCTCATCAATAAATAACCTCTAGCATTTGCCGGTTAAGGCCCACACCAGATGGGAAAGCAACAAAGATTGGCACATGAATGAAAGATCTAAATCATTTGTTAGGAAATATTAAGGCCAAGGGACCCATCTTTTAATTGAGTTTCGGGCTATCTTTAGATTTTAATTCTACCTCTCTATCATTTAAGATTTATTTCATTCTCATTCCCACACTACATCAAACTGCACTTTTAGCGACGTTTTTTGCCGACGCTTTAAAAAAAACGTCGGTAAAGATTGACTTTCACCGACGTATATAATTTTGTCGGTAATAATCAGACTTTCACCGACGATTTTTTTTAATTCGTCGGTAAAAATCACACTTTTTACCGACGTTTTTTGATAAAACGTCGGTACATTTAGATCGTAGAATTAATTTATTTTTTTAGGAAAACTAAAAATTGGAGATTATTACCGTAGGATTTAATCACGAGTGGACACCACCCTATTTGTTCACTTCTCACTCGCTATCTACTTCATATTTGGTGAACTTACTTTACCAGTGAAGTAAAGTAAAGGCATAATTCAAGTGAGAAAAAAAGAGAGCAGGTCAAATCAAAAGATTGTAAATTTCAAAAACCACCTTGCCCATTTAACAAAAAAAATATATAAAAAGATATATTCTCAAGAATCTGAATGGAAAGAAATAAAAAATGGGCATCTTCCTAGACCACGCTGGGCTAGGCTTAGGAATGCCCAAAACGGTCTGACTTTTAAAGTAGAAGCCTAACCTTTGCCGGAGCTTCGGCCTGGCCCGAAGTTGCAAGCCAGAGCCTAGCCCGCTTGAAAATGATGAAACATGATGCCGACCAGTGTTAGACTTATAGAAACATAAAATCGAGTTTCTTATCGTTTCAAAGGCCGGCTCAACCGGTCTGATCATATCACCATAAGTGAGAGGTCACGGATTTGAGGCCCCCCCTCCCTTATAATTATATGTATATTTGGGCCGGGCTGGTATTTCTGCTCTCAACAACATAATTCAAATAAACGAAAATTGAGCACGACCCACCTATTATAGCCTAAACCTCATTCCCAACCAAAAGGGGCCCGGCCCGATCCACGAGCACCCTTATAAATAAAAAAGCTCTTCCTTCTAAAAGGGAATCTCAAAAAACTGATCTCTCACCTTTTGGTTTCACCGAACCTTTACTTTTTTTTCTCTCTTATATTAACCATTAAATTCACTTCACAAGTAAAGTAAATTAACCAAACTAGAAATATATCGTGTATTTGTTGTGAATTAATATTATTCCATTTAAAAGTTAATTATATATGGCCAACCATAACATATTGTTTGGACCTATGCCTCTACCCGTGACAAGATCAAGAGGTAAAAAGAAAAAAAAAGGAAATAAATCGGTTTTAACAACATAACCGCTTCAGTCCAGATTTCCTCCTCTCAGAGAGGAGGAAAAGTGGCAAATGCAACTTTACCGCCGGTTATAGCAGCGGGAAAGCTGCACGCTACTTTTCCTCCACTCAGAGAGGAGGAAAAAGTGGAAAATGCGACTTTACCGCCCCTAATTGCACCGGTATTGATGCGGCTCATACAAACGTTTCCCGTGTCTAAGTTAATATCTCGTATCTCCTTTTCAACCTTATTCTCACACACGTTCGTTGTCTATGGGGCCCATTTCTAATCGAATTTATTTCATCCAAGTCGAGCCCATCAATAAATAACCTCTAGCATTTGTCGGTTAAGGCCCACACCGGATAGGAAAGCAACAAAGATTGGCACATCAATGAAAGATCTAAATCATATGTTAGGAAATATTAAGGCCAAGGGACCCATCTTTTAATTGAGTTTCGGGCTATCTTTAGATTTTAAATCTACCTCTCTATCATTTAAGATTTATTTCATTCCCATTCCCACACAACATAAAACCGCACTTTTTGCGACGTTTTTTGCCGACGCTTTAAGAAAAACGTCGGTAAAGATTGACTTTCACCGACGTATATAATTTCGTCGGTAAAAATCAGACTTTTACCGACGGTTTTTAATAATTCGTCGGTAAAAACCACACTTTTTACCGACGTTTTTTGATAAAACGTCGGTGAAGTTAGATCATAGAATTAATTTATTTTTTTATGAAAAAATAAAAATCGGAGATTATTACTATAGGATTTAATCACAAGTGGACACCACCCTATTTGTTTACTTCTCACTCGCTATCTACTTCATATTTGGTGAACTTACTTTACCAGTGAAGTAATTTAAAGGCATAAATCAAGAGAGAAAAAAAAGAGAGCAGGTCAAATCAAAAGATTGTAAATTTCAAAAACCACCTCGTCCATTTAACAAAAAAAATATATAACAAGATATATTCTCAAGAATATGAATGAAAAAAAAAATGGGCGTTTTCCCGGACCACGCTGGGCTAGGCTGAGCAATGCCCAAAACGGCCCGACTTTTAAACTAGAAGCCTAAGCTTTGTCGAAGCTTCGGCCGGGCCCGAAGTAGCAAGCCAGAGCCTAGCCCGCACGAAAATGATGAAACCAGAGGCCGACTAATGTTAGACTTATAGAAACATAAAAACAAGTTTTTTACCATTTCAAGGCCAGCTCAACCGAACTGATCATATCACCATCTGTGAGAGGTCACGGGTTTGAGGCCCCCCCTCACTACTCCCTCCCTTATAATTATATGTATATTTGGGCCAGGCTGGTATTGCGGCTCTCAACGACTTAATTCAAATAAACGAAAATTGAGCACGACCCACCTATTATAGCCTAAACCCCATTCCCAACCAAAAGGGGCCCGGCCCGATCCACGAGCACCCTTATAAATAAAAAAGCTCCTCCTTCTAAAAGGGAATCTCAAAAAACTGATCTCTCATCTTTTGGTTTCACCGAACCTTTACTTTTTTCTCTCAGTTATATTAACCATTAACTTCACTTCACAAGTAAAGTAAATTTACTAAACTAGAAATATATTGTGTATTTGTTGTGATTTAATATTATTCCATTTAAAAGTTAATTATACATGGCCAACCATAACATATTGTTTGGACCTATGCCCCTACCCGTGACCAGATCAAGATGTAAAAAGAAAAAAAAAAGGAAAAAAATCGGTTTTAACAACATAACCGCTTCAGTCCAAATTTCTTTCTCTCAGAGAGGAGGAAAAGTGGCAAATGCAACTTTACCGCCGTTTACGCAGCGGGAAAGCAGCACGCCACTTTTCCTCCACTCAGAGAGGAGGAAAAGTGGAAATGCGACTTTACCGCCCCTAGTCGCACCGGTATAGATGCGGATCATACAAACGTTTTCCGTGTCTAAGTTAATATCTCGTATCTCCTTTTCAACCTTATGGGGCTCATTTCTAATCGAATTTATTTCATCCAAGTGGAGCTCATCAATAAATAACCTCTAGCATTTGTCGGTTAAGGCCCACACCGGATGGGAAAGCAAAAAAGATTGGCACATGAATGAAAGATCTAAATCATTTGTTAGGAAATATTAAGGCCAAGGGACCCATCTTTTAATTGAGTTTCAGGCTATCTTTAGACTTAAAACCTACCTCTCTATCAATTAAGATTTATTTCCATCTCATTCCCACACTACATCAAACGGCACTTTTAGCGTCGTTTTTTGCCGACGCTTAAAAAAAAAACATCGGTAATGATTGACTTTCACCGACGAATATAATTTAGTCGGTAAAAATCAGACTTTCACCGACCTTTTTTTATAATTCGTAGGGCAAAATCACACTTTTTACCGACGTTTTTTTATAAACCGTCAGTAAAGTTAGATCATAGATTTAATTTATTTTTTTAGGAAAAGTAAAAATCGGAGATTATTACTGTAGGATTTAATCACGAGTGGACACCACCCTATTTGTTCACTTCTCACTCGCTATCTACTTCATATTTGGTGAACTTACATTACCAGTGAAGTAAAGTGAAGGCTTAATTCAAGAGAGAAAAAAAACAGAGCGGGTCAAATAAAAAGTTTGCAAATTTCAAAAACCACCTTGTCCGTTTAAGAAAAAAAAATATAAAAAGATATATTCTCAAGAATCTGAATGAAAAAAAATATAAAAAATGGTCGTTTTCCCGGACCACGCTGGGCTAGGATGAGGAATGCCCAAAACGGCCGGACTTTTAAACTAGAAGACTAAGCTTTGCTGAAGCTTCGGCCGGGCCCGAAGTTGCAAGCCAGAGCATAGCCCGCACGAAAATGATGAAACCAGAGGCCGACCAATGTTAGACTTATAGAAACATAAAAACGAGTTTCTTACCATACGTTTGCAAGGCCAGCTCAACCGGTCTGATCAAATCAGCATCTGTGAGAGGTCACGGGTTTGACGCCCCCCCTCACTACTCCCTCCCTTATAATAATATGTATATTTGGTATTCCGGCTCTCAACGACTTAGTTCAAATAAAAGAAAATTGAGCACGACCCACCTATTATAGCCTAAACCCCATTCCCACCCAAAAGGGGCCCGACCCGATTCACGAGCACCCTTATAAATAAAAAAGCTCTTCCTTCTAAAAGGGAATCTCAAAAAACTGATCTCACACCTTTTGGTTTCACCGAACCTTTACGTTTTGTTCTCTCTTATATTAACCATTAACTTCACTTCACAAGTAAAGTAAATTTACGGAATAAGAAATATATCGTGTATTTGTTGTAATTTAATATTATTCTATTTTAAAGTTAATTATACATGGCCAACCATAACATATTGTTTGGACCTATGCCCCTACCCGTGACCAGATCAAGATGTTAAAAGAAAAAAAAAAAGGAAAAAAATCGGTTTTAACAACATGACCGCTTTAGTCCAGATTTCCTCCTCTCATCGAGGAGGAAAAGTGGCAAATACAACTTTACCGCCGTTTATAGCACATGAATGAAAGATCTAAATCATTTGTTAGGAATATTAAGGCCAAGGGACCCATCTTTTAAATGAGTTATGGGCTATCTTTAGATTTTAAATCTACCTCTCTATCATTTAAGATTTATTTCATTCTCAATCCCACACTACAGCAAACTGCACTTTTAGCGACGTTTTTTGCCGACGCTTTAAAAAATTCGTCGGTAAAGATTGACTTTCACCGACGTATTTAATTTCGCCGGTAAAAATCAGACTTTTACCGAGGTTTTTTTATAATTCGTCTGTAAAAATCAAACTTTTTACCGACATTTTTTTATAAAACGTCGGTAAAGTTAGATCATAGAATTAATTTATTTTTTTAGGAAAACTAAAAATCGGAGATTATTACTGTTGGATTTAATCACGGGTGGACACCACCCTATTTGTTCACTTCTCACTCGCTGTCTACTTCATATTTGGTGAACTTACTTTACCAGTGAAGTAAAGTGAAGGCTTAATTCAAGAGAGAAAAAAAAGAGAGCGGGTCAAATCAAAAGATTGTAAAATTCAAAAACCACCTTGTCCATTTGACAAAAAAAAATATATAAAAAGATATATTCTCAAGAAGCTGAATGAAAAAAAAATAAAAAATGTGCGTTTTCCCGTAACACGCTGGGCTAGGCTGAGGAATGCCCAAAACGGCCCGACTTTTAAACTAGAAGCCTAAGCTTTGCCGAAGCTCCGGCCGGGCCCAAAGTTGCAAGCCAGAGCCTAGCCCCCACGAAAATGATGTAACTAGAGGCCGACCAATGTTAGACTTATGGAAACATAAAATCGAGTTTCTTACCTTACGTTTCCAAGGCCAGCTCAACCGGTCTGATCATAACACCATTTGTGAGAGGTCACGGGTTTGAGGCCCCCCTCACTACTCCCTCCCTTATAGTTATATGTATATTGGGCCGGGCTGGTCTTCCGGCTCTCAACGACTTAGTTCAAATAAAAGAAAATTGTGCACGACCCACCTATTAAAGCCTAAACCCCATTCCCACCCAAAAGGGGTCCGGCCCGATCCACGATCACCCTTATAAATAAAAAAGCTCTTCCTTCGAAAAGGGAATCTCAGAAAACTGATCTCTCACCTTTAGGTTTCACCAAACCTTTACTTTTTTTTCTCTCTTATATTAACCACTAACTTCACTTCACAAGTAAAGTAAATTTGCCAAGCAAGAAATATATCGTGTATTTGTTGTGATTTAATATTATTCTATTTAAAAGTTATTTATACATGGCCAACCAGAACATATTGTTTGGACCTATGCCCCTACCCGTGACCAGATCAAGATGTAAAAAGAAAAAAAATCGGTTTTAACAAGATGACCGCTTCAGTCCAGATTTCCTCCTCTCAGAGAGGAGGAAAACTGGCAAATGCAACTTTACCGCTGTTTATAGCAGTGCTAAAGCTGCAGCGCCACTTTTCCTCCGCTCAGAGAGGGGGAAAAGTAGCAAATGCGACTTTGCTGCCCCTAATAGCAGCGGGAAAGCTGCACGCCACTTTTCCTCCTCTCAGAGTGGAGGAAAAGTGGAAAATGCGACTTTACCGCCCCTAATAGCACCGGTATAGATGCAGCTCATACAAACATTTCGCGTGTCTAAGTTAATATCTCGTATCTCCTTTTCAACCTTATTCCCACACACGTTCGTTGTCTATGGGGCCCATTTCTAATCGAATTTATTTCATCCAAGTGGAGCTCATCAATAAATAACCTCTAGCATTTGTCGGTTAAGGCCCACACTAGAAGGGAAAGCAACAAAGATTGACATATGAATCGACGATCTAAATCATTTGTTAGGAAATATTAAGGCCACGGGACCCTTCTTTTAATTGAGTTTTGGGCTATCTGTAGATTTTAAATCTACCTCTCTGTCATTTAAAATTTATTTCATTCTCATTCCCACACTACAACAAACATTTTTTTGCCGACGCTTTAAAAAATTCAACGGTAAAGATTGACTTTCACCGCCGTTTATAGCGGCGGTAACCGCCGTTTATAGCAGCGGTAAAGCTGCAGCGCCACTTTTCCTTCGCTTAGAGAGGAGGAAAAGTGGAAAATGCGACTTTACCGCCACTAATAGCACCGGTATAGATGCTGCTCATACAAACCTTTCTCATGTAGGCGTTACTATATCGTATCTCTTTTTCAACCTTATTCTCACACACGTTCGTTGTCTATGGGGCCCATTTCTAATCGAATTTATTTCAGCCAAGTGGAGCTCATCAATAAATAACCTCTAGCATTTGTCGGTTAAGGCCCACACCAGATGGGAAAGCAACAAAGATTGGCACATGAATCAAAGATCTAAATCATTTGTCAGGAAATATTAAGGCCAAGGGACCCATCTTTTAATTGAGTTTTGGGCTATCTTTAGATTTTAAATCTACCTCTCTATCATTTAAGATTTATTTCATTCTCATTCCCTAACTACAACAAACTGCACTTTTAGCGACGCTTTAAAAAATTCGTCGGTAAAGATTGACTTTTAACGACGTATATTATTTCGTTGGTAAAAATCAGACTTTCACCGACGTTCTTTTATAATTTGTTGGTAAAAATCTCACTTTTTACCGACGTTTTTTATAAAACGTCGGTAAAGTTAGATCATAGAATTAATTTATTTTTTTAGGAAAATAAAAAATCGGAGATTGTAACTGTAGGATTTAATCACGAGTGGATACGACCCTATTTCTTCACTTCTCACTCGCTATCTACTTCATATGTGGTGAACTTACTTTACCAGTGAGGTAAAGTGAGGGCTTAATTCAAGAGAGAAAAAAAAAAGAGCAGGTCAAATCAAAAGATTGTAAAATTAAAAAACCACCTCGTCCATTTAACAAGAAAAAAATATATAAAAGGTATATTCTCAAGAATCTGAATGAAAAAAAAATAAAAAATGGGCTTTTTCCCGGACCACGCTGGGCTTGGCTGAGGAATGCCCAAAACGGCCCGACTTTTAAACTGGAAGCCTAAGCTTTGCCGAAGCTTCGGCCGGGCCCGAAGTTGCAAGCCAGAGCCTAGCCCGCACGAATATGGTGAAACCAAACATGAAAACGAGTTTCTTACCGTTTCCAAGGCCAGCTCAACCGGTATGATCATCTCACCATCTGTGAGAGGTCACGGGTTTGGCGCCGCCCCTCACTACTCCCTCCCTTATTTGGGCCGGGCTGGTATTCCGGCTCTCAACGACTTTGTTCAAATAAAAGAAAATTGGGCACGACCCACCTATTACAGCTAAAACCCGATTCCCAACCAAAAGGGGCACCGCCCGATCCACGAGAACCCTTATTAATAAAAAAAAGCTCTTCCTTCTAAAAGGGAATCTAAAAAAACTGATCCCTCACCTTTTGGTTTCACCGAACCTTTACTTTTTTTTCTCTCTTATTTTAACCATTAACTTCACTTCACAAGTAAAGAAAATTTAACAAACAAGAAATATATCGTGTATTTGTTGTGATCTAATATTATTCTATTTAAACATTAATTATAAATGGCCAGCCGTAACATATTGTTTGGACCTATGCCCCTACCCGTGACCAGATCAAGATGTAAAAAAAAAAATAAAAGGAAAAAAATCGGTTTTAACAACATCACCGCTTCAGTCCAGATTTCCTCCTCTCAGAGAGGAGGAAAAGTGGCAAATGCAACTTTACCTCCGTTTATAGCAGCTGTACAGCTGAAACGCCGCTTTTTCTCCGCTCAGAGAGGAGGAAAAGTGGCAAATGCGACTTAATTTACCGCCCCTAATAGCAGCGGGAAAGCTGCATGCCACTTTTCCTCCGCTCAGAGAGGAGTAAAAGTAGAAAATGCAACTTTACCGCCCCTAATAGCACCGATATAGATGCAGCTCATACAAACCTTTCCCGTGTCTAAGTTAATATCTCGTCTCTCCTTTTCAACCTTATTATCACGAACGTTCGTTGTCTATGGGGCCCATTTCTAATCGAATTTATTTCATCCAAGTGGAGCTCATCAATACATAACCTCTAGCATTTGTCGGTTAAGGCCCACACCGGATGGGAAAGCAACAAAGATTGGCACATGAATGAAAGATCTAAATCATTTGTTAGGGGCGGTAATCGCACCTGTGTAGATGCGGCTCGTACAAACCTTTCCCGTGTCTATGTTTATATCTCGTATCTCCTTTTCAACCTTATTCTCACACACGTTCGTTGTCTATGGGGCCCATTTCTAATCGAATTTATTTCATCCAAGTGGAGCTCATCAATAAATAACCTCTAGCATTTGTCGGTTAAGGCCCACACTAGAAGGGAAAGCAACAAAGATTGGCACATGAATCTAGGATCTAAATCGTTTGTCAGGAAATATTAAGGCCAAGGGACCGATCTTTTAATTGAGTTTTGGGCTATCTTTATATTTTAATTCTACCTCTCTATCATTTATGATTTATTTTATTCTCATTCCCACACTACAACAAACTGCACTTTAAGCGACGTTTTTTGCTGACGCATTAAAAAATTCGTCGGTAAAGATTAACTTTCAACGACGTATTTAATTTCGCCGGTTAAAATCAGACTTTTTCCGACGTCTTTTTATAATTTGTCGGTAAAAATCACACTTTTTACCGACGTTTTTTTATAAAAAGTCGGTAAAGTTGGATCATAGAATTAATTTATTTTTTTAGGAAAAGTAAAAATCGAAGATTATTACTGTAGGATTTAATCACGGGTGGACACCACGCTATTTGTTCACTTCTCACTCGCTATCTACTTCATATTTGGTGAACTTACTTTACCAGTGAAGTAAAGTGAAGGCTTAATTCAAGAGAGGAAAAAAAAGAGAGCTGGTCAAATCAAAAGATTGTAATTTTCAAAAACCACCTCGTCCATTTAACAAAAATATATATATAAAAAGATATATTCTCAAGAATCTGAATGAAAATAAAAAATAAAAAATGGGCGTTTACCCGGACCACGCTGGGTTAGGCTGAGGAAATGCCCAAAACGGCCCGACTTTTAAAGTAGAAGCCTAAGCTTTGCCGAAGCTTCGGCCGGGCCTTAACTTGCAAGCCAGAGCCAAGCTCGCACGAAAATGATGAAACCAGAGGCCGACCAATGTTAGACTTATAGAAACATAAAAACGATTTTCTTACCGTACGTTTCCAAGGCCAGCTCAACCGGTCTGATCATATCACCATCTGTGAGAGGTCACGGGTTTGAGGCCCCCCCTCACTACTCCCTCCCTTATAATTATAAGTATATTTGGGCCGGGCTGGTATTTCGGCTCTCAACGACTTAGTTCAAATAAAAGAAAATTGAGCACGACCCACCTATTAAAGCCTAAACCCCATTCCCACCGAAAAGGGGCCCGACCCGATCAACGATCACCCTTATAAATAAAAAAGCTCTTCCTTCTAAAAGGGAATCTCAAAAAACTGATCTCTCACCTTTTGCTTTCACTGAACGTTTACTTTTTTTTCACTCTTATATTAACCATTAACTTCACTTCACAAGTAAAGTAAATTTGCCAAGCAAGAAATATATCGTTTATTTGTTGTGATTTAATATCATTCTATTTAAAAATTAATTATACATGGCCAACCATAACATATTGTTTGGACCGATGCCCCTACCCGTGACCAGATCAAGATGTAAATAGAAAAAAAACAGGAAAAAAAATCAGTTTAAGAACATGACCGCTTCAGTCCAGATTTCCTCCTCTCAAAGAGGAGGAAAAGTGGAAATTGCAACTTTACCGCTGTTTATAGCAGTGGTAAAGCTGCAACGCCACTTTTCCTCCGCTCAGAAAGGAGGAAAAGTGGCAAAATGCGACTTTACCGCCCCTAATAGCAGCGGGAAAGCTGCACGCCACTTTTCCTCCGCTCAAAGAGGAGGAAAAGTGGAAAATGCGACTTTACCGCCCCTAATAGCACCGGTATTGATGCAGCTCATACAAAACCTTTCCCGTGTCTAAGTTAATATCTCGTATCTCCTTTTCAACCTTATTCTCACACACGTTCGTTGTCTATGGGGACCATTTCTAATCGAATTTATTTCATCCAAGTGGAGCTCATCAATAAATAACCTCTAGCATTTGTCGGTTAAGGTCCACACCAGATGGGAAAGCAACAAAGATATGCACATGAATCAAAGATCTAAATCCTTTAAATCCTTTGTTAGGAATATTAAGGCCAAGGGACCCATCTTTTAATTGAGTTTTGGGCTATCTTTAGATTTTAAATCTACCTCTCTATCATTTAAGACTTATGTCATTCTCATTCCCACACTACAATAAATTGCACTTTTAGCGACGTTTTTTGCCGACGCTTTAAATAATTCGTCGGTAAAGATTGACTTTCACCGACATATATAATTTTTTCGGTAAAAATCAGACTTTTGCCGATGTTTTTTTATAATTCGTTGGTAAAAATCACACTTTTTACCGACGTTTTTTTAAAAAACGTCGGTAAAGTTAGATCATTGAATTAATTTATTTTTTTAGGAAAAGTAAAAATCGGAGATTATTACTGTTGGATTTAATCACGAGTGGACACCACCCTATTTTTTCACTTCTCACTCGCTATATATCTACTTCATATTTGGTGAACTTACTTTACCAGTGAAGTAAAATGAAGGCTTAATTCAAGAGAGAAAAAAAAAGAGCGGTTCAAATTAAAAGATTGTAAATTTCAAAAACCACCTCGTCCATTTAACAAAAAAAATATATAAAACGATATATTCTCAAGAATCTGAATGAAGAAAATAAATAAAATATGGGCGTTTAAGCCGGGCTAGGCTGAGGACTGCCCAAAACGGCTCGACTTTTAAACTAGAAGCCTAAGCTTTGCCGAAGCTTCGGCCGGGCCCGAAGTTGGGAGCTAGAGCCGGGCCCGAAGTTGCAAGCCAGAGCCTAGCCCGCACGAAAATGATAAAACCAGAGGCCGACCAAAGTTAGACTTATAGAAACATAAAAATGAGTTTCTTACCGTTTCCAAGGCCAGCTCAACCGGTCTTATCATATCACCATCTGTGAGAGGTCACGGGTTTGAGGCCCCCCCCTCACAACTCCCTCCCTTATAATTATATGTATATTTGGGCCGGGCTGGTATTCCAGCTCTCAATGACTTAGTTCAAATAAAAGAAAATTGAGCACGACCCACCTATTATAGCCTAAACCCCATTCCCAACCAAAAGGGGCCCGGCCCGCTCCACGAGCACCCTTATAAATAAAAAAGCTCTTCTTCTAAAAGGGAATCTCAAAAACCTGATCTCTCACCTTTTGGTTTGATCGAACCTTTACTTTTTTTTTCTCTCTTATATTAACCATTAACTTCACTTCACAAGTAAAGTAAATTTACCAAACAAGAAATATATCATGTATCTGGTGTGATTTAATATTATTCTATTTAAAAGTTAATTATAAATGGACAACCATAACAAATTGTTTGGACCTAAGCCCCTACCCGTGACCAGATCAAGATGTAAAAAAAAAATTAAAGGAAATAATTCGGTTTTAACAACATGACCGCGTCAATCCAGATTTCCTCCTCTCAGAGAGAATGAAACTTTACTGTCGTTTCTAGCAGTGTTAAAGCTGCAGCGCCACTTTTCCTCCGCTCAGAGAGGAGGAAAAGTGGCAAATGCGACTTTACCGCCCTTAATAGCCGCGGGAAAGCTACATGCCACTTTTCCTCCGCTCAGAGAGGAGGAAAAGTGGAAAATGCCACTTTACCGCCCCTAATAGCACCGGTGTAGATGCAGCTCATACAAACCTTTCCCGTGTCTAAGTTAATATCTCGTATCTCCTTTTCAACCTAATTCTCACACATGTTCGTTGTCTATGGGGCCCATTTCTAATCGAATTTATTTCATCCAAGTGGAGCTCATCAATAAATAACCTCTAGCATGTGTCGGTTAAGGCCCACACCAGAAGGGAAAGCAACAAAGATTGGCATATGAATCAACGATCTAAATCATTTGTTAGGAAATATTAAGGCCAAGGGACCCTTCTTTTAATTGAGTTTTGGGCTATCTTTAGATTTTAAATCTACCTCTCTATCGTTTAAAATTTATTTCATTCTCATTCCCACACTACAACAAACAATTTTTTGCCGACGCTTTAAAAAATTCGTCGGTAAAGATTGACAACGCCACTTTTCCTCCTCTCAGAGAGGAGGAAAAGTGGCAAATGCGATTTTACCGCCCCTAATAGCAGTGGGAAAGCTGCACGCCACTTTTCCTCCGCCCAGAGAGGAGGAAAAGTGGAAAATGCGACTTTACCGCCCGTAATAGCACCGTTATAGAAGCAGCTCATACAAACATTTCTCGTGTCTAAGTTAATATCTCGTATCTCCTTTTCAACCTTATCCTCACACACGTTCGTTGTCTATGGGGCTCATTCCTAATTGAATTTATTTCATCCAAGTGGAGCTCATCAATAAATAACGTCTAGCATTTGTCGGCTAAGGCCCACACCAGATGGGAAAGCAACAAAGATTGGCACATGAATCAAAGATCTAAATCATTTGTTAGGAAATACTAAGGCCAAGGGACCCATCTTTTAATTGAGTTTTGGGCTATCTTTAGATTTTAAATCTACCAATCTATCATTTAAGATTTATTTCATTCTCATTCCCACACTACAACAAACTGCACTTTTAGCGACGTTTTTTGCCGACGCTTTAAAAAATTCGTCGGTAAAGACTGACTTTCACCGACGTATATAATTTCGTCGGTAAAAATCAGACTTTTACCGACGTTTTTTTATAATTCGTTGGTAAAAATCAAACTTTTTACCGACGTTTTTTTATAAAACGTTGGTAAAGTTAGATCATAGAATTAATTTATTTTTCTAGGAAAAGTAAAAATCGGAGATTATTATTGTAGGATTTAATCACTAGTGGACACCACCCAATTTGTTCACTTCTGACTCGCTATCTACTTCATATTTGGTGAACTTACTTTACCAGTGAAGTAAAGTGAAGGCTTAATTCAAGAGAGAAAAAAAAAGAGAGCGGGTCAAATCAAAAGATTGTAAATTTCAAAAACCACCTCGTCCTTTTAACAAAAAAACATATATAAATAGATATATTCTCAAGAAGCTGAATGAAAAAAATAAATAAAAATGTGCGTTTTCCGGGACCATGCTAGGCTAGGATGAGGAATGCCCAAAACGGCCCGACTTTTAAACTAGAAGCCGAATCTTTGCCGAAGCTCCGGCCGGGCCCGAAGTTGCAAGCCAGAGCCTAGCCCGCACGAAAATGATGAAACGAGAGGCCGACCAATGTCAGACTTATAGAAACATAAAAACGAGTTTCTTACTGTTTCCAAGGCCAACTCAACCGGTCTGATCATATCACCATCTGTGAGAGGTCACGGGTTTGAGGCCCCCCCTCACTACTCCCTCCCTTATAATTATATGTATATTTGGGCCGGGCTGGTATTCCGGCTCTCAACGACTTAGTTCAAATAGAAGAAAATTGGGCACGACCCACCTATTATAGCCTAAACCCCATTCCCACCCAAAAGGGGTCCGACCCGATCCACGAGCACCCTTATAAATAAAAAAAGCTCTTCCTTCTAGAAGGGAATCTCAAAAAACTGATCTCTCACCTTTTGGTTTCACCGAACCTTTACTTTTTTTTCTCTCTTATATTAACCATTAACTTCACTTCACAAGTAAAGTAAATTTACCAAATAAGTAATATATCGTGTATTTGTTGTGATTTAATATTATTCTATTTAAAAGTTAATTGAACATGGCCAACCATAGCATATTGCTTGGACCTATGCCCCTACCCGTGACCAGATCAAGATGTAAAAAGAAAAAAATTGGTTTCAACAACATGACTGCTTCAGTCCACTTTTCCTCCGCTCAGAGAGGAGGAAAAGTGGCAATTGCGACTTTACCGCCCCTAATAGAAGCGGGAAAGCTGCACGCCACTTTTCCTCCGCTCAGAGAGGAGGGAAAGTGGAAAATTCGACTTTACCGCCCCTAATAGCACCGATATAGATGCAGCTCATACAAACCTTTCCCGTGTCTAAGTTATTATCTCATATCTCCTTTTCAACCTTATTCTCACACACGTTTGTTGTCTATGGGGCCCATTTCTAATCAAATTTATTTCATCCAAGTGGAGCTCTTCAATAAATAACCTCTAGCATTTGTCGGTTAAGGCCCACACCAGATGGGAAAGCAACAAAGATTGGCACATGAATCAAAGATCTAAATCATTTGTTAGGAAATATTAAGGCCAAGGGACCCATCTTTTAATTGAGTTTTCGGCTATCTTTAGATTTTAAATCTACCTCTCTATCATTTAAGATTTATTTCATTCTCATTCCCATGTTTTAACATTTCTGGCAGTTGTAAATGCTAGAGGCTAGCCTTCAACTTGGAGGCTACTAGCCGAACCAAGTTTGAGGCTAGCCTCCAGAAGTTGGAGGCGGCTAGCCTCACCAAGTAAAATCAAGTTAATCTTCATCTCTACTGATCAAGAACAAAAATCAAACCTTGAAACCAACTTGTCTAAAAAAAAAATCTCAACCAACTTGTCCAAATAAAGTTAGATCATAGAATTAATTTATTTTTTTAGGAAAAGAAAAAATCGGAGATTATTACTGTAGGATTTAGTCACGAGTGGACACCACTCTATTTGTTCACTTCTCACTCGCTATCTACTTCATATTTGGTGAACTTACTTTACCAGTGAAGTAAAGTGAAGGCTTAATTTCAAGAGAGAAAAAAAAGAGAGCGGGTCAAATCAAAAGATTGTAAATTTGAAAAACCACCTCGTCCATTTAACAAAAAAAATATATAAAAAGATATATTCACAAGAATCTGAATGAAAAAAAAAATAAAAAATGGGCATTTTCCCGAACCACGCTGGGCTAGGCTGAGGAATGCCCAAAACGGCCCGACTTTTAAACTAGAAGCCTAAGCTTTGCCGAAGCTTCGGCCAGGCCCGAAGTTGAAAGCCAGAGCCTAGCCCGCACGAAAATGATGAAACCAGAGGCCGACCAATGTTAGACTTATAGAAACATAAAAATGAGTTTCTTACCGTTTCCAAGGCCAGCTCAACCGGTCTGATCATATCACCATCTGTGAGAGGTCACAGGTTCGAGGTCCCCCCTCACTACTCCCTCCCTTATAATTATTTGTATATTTGGGCTGGGCTGGTATTCCGGCTCTCAAGGATTTCGTTCAAATAAAAGATAATTGAGCACGACCCACCTATTATAGCCTAAACCCCATTCCCAACCAAAATGGGCCCGGCCCGATCCACGAGCACCCTTATAAATAGAAAAGCTCATCCATCTAAAAGGGAATCTCAAAAAGTTGTTCTCTCACCTTTTGGTTTCACCGAACCTTTACTTTTTTTTCTCTCTTATATTAACCATTAACTTCACTGCACAAGTAAAGTAAATTTACCAAACAAGAAATATATCGTGTATTCGTTGTAATTTAATATTATTCCATTTAAAACTTAATTATACATGGCCAACCAAAACATATTGTTTGGACCTATGCCCCACCCCGTGACCAGATCAAGATGTAAAAGAAAAAAAAAAGGGAAAAAATCAGTTTTAACAACATGACCGCTTCAGTTCAGATTTCCTCCTCTCAGAGAGGTGGAAAAGTGGAAAATGCAACTTTACCGCCGTTTATAACAGCGGTAAAGCAGTGGCGCCACTTTTCCCCCGCTCAGAGAGGAGGAAAAGTGGCAAATGCGACTTTACCGCCCCTAATAGCAGCGGGAAAGCTGCACGCCACTTTTCCTCCGCTTGGAGAGGAGGAAAAGTGGAAAATGGGACTTTACCGCCCCTAATAGCACCGGTATAGATGCAACTCATACAAATCTTTCCCGTGTCTAAGTTAATATCTCGTATCTCCCTTTCAACCTTATTCTCACACACGTTCGCTGTCTATGGGGCCCATTTCTAATCGAATTTATTTCATCCAAGTGGAGCTCATCAATAAATAACCTCTAGCATTTGTCGGTTAAGGCCCACACCAGATGGGAAAACAACAAAGATTGGCACATTAATCAAAGATCTAAATCATTTGTTAGGAAATATTAAGGCCAAGGGACCCTTCTTTTAATTGAGTTTTGGGCTATCTTTAGATTTTAAATCTACCTCTCTATCATTTAAGATTTATTTCATTCTCATTCCCACACTACAACAAACTGCACTTTTAGCGATGTTTTTTGCCGACGCTTTAAAAAATTCGTCGGTAAAGATTGACTTTCACCGACGTATATAATTTCGTTGGTAAAAACAAGACTTTTACCGAAGTTTTTTTTTTAATTTGTCGGTAAAAATCACACTTTTTACCGACGTTTTTTTATAAAACGTCGGTAAAGTTAGATCATAGAATTAATTTTATTTTTTAGGAAAAGTAAAAATCGGAGATTATTACTGTAGGATTTAATCACGAGTGGACACCACCCTATTTGTTCACTTCTCACTCGCTATCTACTTCATATTTGGTGAACTTACTTTACTAGTGAAGTAAAGTGAAGGCTTAATTCAAGAGAGAAAAAAAAGAGAGTGAGTCAAATCAAAAGATTGTAAATTTCAAAAACCACCACGTCCATTTAACAAAAAAAATTTATAAAAAGATATATTCTCAAGAATCTGAATGAAAAAAAAAATGGGCGTCTTCCCGGACCACGCTGGGCTAGGCTGAGGAATGCCCAAAACGGCCCGACTTTTAAACTAGAAGCCTAAGCTTTGCCGAAGCTTCGGCCTGGCCCGAAGTTGCAAGCCAGAGCCTAGCCCGCACGAAAATGATGAAACCAGAGGCCGACCAATGTTAGACTTATAGAAACATAAAAACAAGTTTCTTACCGTTTCCAAGGCCAGCTCAACCGGTCTGATCGTATCACCATCTGTGAGAGATCACGGGTTTGAGGCCTGTTAGGGATTTTGTATTTGCAATTTTTTGGATGCATTAACATTTTCGCATCATTTGATTTACACACATATGCATTGATTTAGAAAATCTTGAAATCTTGTTTTTATACATGCATTGGTTTTAAGACTTGTGGAAATATTGATTTATGCATGTTTTGATTTAAATATTGGATGCAATTAGATTTGAAAAGAACTTTTTATAAATCAAGCAAGCCATTGGTTTTAAAGTTTCGAATCATTTTTGGCTTTTTATGTTTCAAGATTTTAAACCACTTAGTTTGATTTAAATCATGTTTCCAAGCTTGATTTAATGACCCAAAAGTTCCCATAGAAAATACTTTGAAAATATGCAATTTTTGGGATTTTTGGTCCCAGGGGGTCGACCTGCTGTGTGGCCGGTCGACCGGGGCAAAGAGCCGTTGGCTCTTCCAACGGTCATTTTTCTGACCGTTTATGGCCAGGTCGACCAGGCACTCGTAGAAACCCACTTTTTGGGTATAAAATGAAGTTCATTCCTTTTCAAAAGTTGGAGATTTTCAAGACTCTTTTGAGGTGTTTTGAGACAAAGAAAAGGGGATGAACTAAGAGAGACCAAAGAGTCATTTGAAGAGCTAAAGCTTGGATTAATGAAGTTAAATCTCTAAGTAAGCACTACCTCTCTTAATCATAGGTTATATGCTTTGTTTAAATTATTGGTAGATGATTTTTAGCATGATAACTATGATGTGTTGAATCCATTCTTCTCTTAATCTTTGATCTAATTAAGATTGGATTCTTCACTTTGATTTCAATTCAAGTTGTTTTAAAATCTTCCTTAATCATGCTTAGCCAAAAACTTTGTTTTCTTTATAGCATGATTCTTTTACTTGATTGAATCTTCATTTGTTGTTTTCATTCATTTGAACTTTAGTTAAATTTGTTTAGTTTTGAAAACAACATTGCACATGCATCACATGTCTTAAGTTAATTAATTCCATACAACTTGTGAAACTTTGATTTTCATATCATTAACAAGTTTGTATCTATACATGTGAGTTGCATTTCACTTCAATCAAATCTTTTATGTGCCTTAAACTTTTAAATGCTTTGAGCATATAATGATTGAGCTTTCTTTTTAAACTTGATTGAAGTTATCACACACACACATCATGAGCATACACATTTGCATTCATTTAGTGTTTGTGTGAGTTGTTTTTCACTTTCATATCCGCCTATTTTAGAGGGAATTACATTGAGCTTAAATTATATATCTTTGAGTGTTTTTGTAGACACTTCTTTAAGAGAAATATTTTTCTTGTAAAGGTTATTGCTTAGCCTAAGAAAAGCATTGTGTAAAGGTTATTGCTTAGCCTTGGAAAAGCATCTTGTAAGGGTTGTTGTTGAGCTTAGAAAAACAACATTGTAAAAGGTTATTGCTTAGCCTAGTAAAAAGCAAAATTAGTGGAAATCCGGTGGGGTGGTTGGATCACAAGCCGGTAGTGGACGTAGGCATTGAGGCCGAACCACTATAAACCTTTGTGTTGTATTGTTTGCTTGTGGTGATTGTTTATATTAGCTTCCGCATCTTGTTTGATTAATCATCACTTGTGACTAGTTTATGTTAAGAAGTTAAAATTGGTCTATATTGGTCACATATTGTAGCTCACCCTATTCAGCCCCCTCCCCCTCTCTAGGGTTAGATCCCAGGACTTTCAAGGCCCCCCCTCACTACTCCCTCCCTTATAATTATATGTATATTTGGGTCGGGTTGGTATTCCGGCTCTCAACGACTTAGTTCAAATAAAAAAAATTTGAGCATGACCCACCTATTATAGCCTAAACCCCATTTCCAACCAAAAGGGGCCCGGCCCGATCCACGAGCACCCTTATAAATAAATAAGCTCTTCCTTCTAAAAGGGAATCTCAAAAAATTGATCTCTCACCTTTTGGTTTCACCGAACCTTTACTTTCTTTTCTCTCTTATATTAACCATTAACTTCACTTCACAAGTAAAGTAAATTTACCAAACAAGAAATATATCATGTATTTGTTGTGATTTAATATTATTCTATTTAAAAAGTTAATTACACATTGCCAACCATAACATACTGTTTGGACCTATGCCCCTACTCGTGACCAGATCAAGATGTAAAAAGAAAAAAAAAAGGAAAAAAATCGGTTTTAACAACATGACCGCTTCAGTCCAGATTTCCTCCTCTCAGAGAGGAGGAAAAGTGGCAAATTCAACTTTACCGCCGTTTATAGCAGCGGTAAATCTATAGGGCCACTTTTCCTCCGCTCAGAGAGGAGGACAAGTGGCAAATGCGACTTTACCGCCCCTAATAGCAGCGGGAAAGCTGCACGCTACTTTTCCTCCGATCAGAGAGGAGGAAAAGTGGAAAATGCGACTTTACCGCCCCTAATAGCACCGGTATAGATGCATCTCATACAAACCCTTCCCGTGTCTAGAAGCCTAAGCTTTGCCGAAGCTTCGACCGGGCCCGAAGTTGCAAGCCAGAGCCTAGCCCGCTCGAAAATGATGAAACCAGAGGCCGACCAATGTTAGACTTATAGAAACATAAAAACGACTTTCTTATCGTTTCCAAGGCCAGCTCAACCGGTCTGATCATATCACCATCTGTGAGAGGTCACGGGTTATAGGCCTCCCCTCACTACTCCCTCCCTTATAATTATATGTATATTTGGGCTAGGCTGGTATTCCTGCCCTCAACGACTTAGTTCAAATAAAAAAAATTTGGGGACGACCCACCTATTATAGCCTAAACCCCATTCCCACCCAAAAGGGGCCCGGCCCGCTCCACGAGCGCCCTTATAAATAAAAGAGCTCATCCTTCTAAAACGGAATCTCAAAAAACCGATCTCTCCCCTTTTGGTTTCACCGAAACTTTACTTTTTTCACTCTCTTATATTAACCATTAACTTCACTTCACAAGTATAGTAAATTTACCAAACAAGAAATATATCGTGTATTTGTTGTGATTTAATATTATTCTATTTAAAAGTTAATTATAAATGGCCAACCAAAACATATTGTTTGGACCTAAGCCCCTACCTGTGACCAGATCAAGATGTAAAAAGAAAAAAAAAAGGAAAAAAATCGGTTTTAACAACATGACCGCTTCAGTCTAGATTTCCTCCTCTCTGAGAGGAGGAAAACTGGCAAATGCAACTTTACCGCCGTTTATAGCAGCGGTAAAGTTGCAGCGCCACTTTTCCTCCGCTCAGAGAGGAGGAAAAGTGGAAAATGCGACTTTACCGCCCCTAATATCACCGGTACAGATGCAGCTCATACAAACCATTCCCGTGTCTAAGTTAATATCTCGAATCTCCTTTTCAACCTTATTCTTACACACGTTCGTTGTCTATGGGGCCCATTTCTAATTGCATTTATTTCATCCAAGTGGAGCTCATCAATAAATAACCTCTAGCATTTGTCGGTTAAGGCCCACACCAGATGGGAAAGCAACAAAGATTGGCACATGAATCAAAGATCTAAATCATTTGTTAGGAAATTTTAAGGCCAAGGGACCCATCTTTTAATTGAGTTTTGGGCTATCTTTAGATTTTAAATCTACCTCTCTATCATTTAAGATTTATTTCATTCTCATTCCCAAACTACAACAAACTGCACTTTTAGCGACGCTTTTTGCCGACGCTTTAAAAAATTAATCGGTAAAGATTGACTTTCACCGACGTATATAATTTCGTCGGTAAAAATCAGACTTTTACCGACGTTTTTTTATAATTCGTCGGTAAAAATCACACTTTTTACGGACGTTTTTTTATAAAACGTCGGTAAAGTTAGATCATAGAATTAATTTATTTTTTTAGGAAAAGTAAAAATCGGAGATTATTACTGTAGGATTTAATCACGAGTGGACACCACCCTATTTCTTCACTTCTCACTCGCTATCTACTTCATATTTGGTGAACTTACTTTACCAGTGAAGTAAAGTGAAGTCCTAATTCAACAGAGAAAAAAAAAGAGAGCGGGTCAAATCAAAAGATTGTAAATTTCAAAAACCACCTCGTCCATTTAAAATATATATGTATAAAAAGATATATTCTCAAGAATCTGAATGAAAAAAAAAATATGAAATCGGCATTTTCCCGGACCACGCTGGGCTAGGCTGAGGAAGGCCCAAAACGGCCCGACTTTTAAACTAGAAGCGTAAGCTTTACCGAAGCTTCGACCGAGCCCGAAGTTGCAAGCCAGAGCCTAGCCCGCATGAAAATGATGAAACCAGAGGCCGACCAATGTTAGACTTATAGAAACATAAAAACGACTTTCTTACAGTTTCCAAGGCCAGCTCAACCGGTCTGATCATATCACCATCTGTGAGAGGTCACGGGTTTGCGGCCCACCCTCACTACTCCCTCCCATATAATTATATGTATATTTGGGCTAGGCTGGTATTCCTGCTCTCAACGACTTAGTTCAAATAAAAGAAAATTGAGGACGACCCACCTATTATAGCCTAAACCCCATTCCCACCCAAAAGGGGCCCGGCCCGCTCCACGAGCGCCCTTATAAATAAAAAAGCTCTTCCTTCTAAAACGGAATCTCAAAAAACCAATCTCTCCCCTTTTGGTTTCACCGAAACTTTACTTTTTTCACTCTCTTATATTAACCATTAACTTCACTTCACAAGTATAGTAAATTTACCAAACAAGAAATATATCGTGTATTTGTTGTGATTTAATATTATTCTATTTAAAAGTTAATTATACATGGCCAACCAAAACATATTGTTTGGACCTAAGCCCCTACCTGTGACCAGATCAAGATGTAAAAAGAAAAAAAAAAAGGAAAAAAATCGGTTTTAATAGCAAGACCGCTTCAGTCCAGATTTCCTCCTCTCTGAGAGGAGGAAAAGTGGCAAATGCAACTTTACCGCCGTTTATAGCAGCGGTAAAGTTGCAGCGCCACTTTTCCTCCGCTCAGAGAGGAGGAAAAGTGGAAAATGCGACTTTACCGCCCCTAATATCACCGGTACAGATGCAGCTCATACAAACCATTCTCGTGTCTAAGTTAATATCTCGAATCTCCTTTTCAACCTTATTCTGACACACGTTCGTTGTCTATGGGGCCCATTTCTAATCGAATTTATTTCATCCAAGTGGAGCTCATCAATAAATAACCTCTGGCATTTGTCGGTTAAGGCCCACACCAGATGGGGAAGCATCAAAGATTGGCACATTAATCAAAGATCTAAATAATTTGTTAGGAAATATTAGGGCCAAGGGACCCATCTTTTAATTGAGTTTTGGGCTATCTTTAGATTTTAAATCTACCTCTCTATCATTTAGGATTTATTTCATTCTCATTCCCATGCCCCTCGATCTCTCTAGGCACAAGGCCCTGGAAAAAATATATATCACAATAAAAACAGATTAGGATCATATCATCTATAAAAAAAAGGGAAAAAAAGATTTCTTATGTATACAGCGTGTATCGAATTCCGGCCATTACAAGGGTTAGTTTTTATCTGTAGATTTAACAAAAAATGAGAGGCTTTCTCATCCTTTAACTTCTGACTATACCATTTCACTTATTATTTTCTCCATTTACAATCCAATCTCCCTGCAACTCAATCTATTTTAACAATGGCAAAAAAGATCTCTTCTTGAGTGGCCCCGACTAACATATACTTGAATATAAGTCAAGTGGTCTTGGGACAATTCTGGACATTTCAAGTGCTAATGTTTTGTATTTTCTTATTTTTAATGACTTAGATAGAACTGCTATAACTAGCTATGAGCCCCTTCTTCTTGAGAAATTATATATTTAAATGAAAATATTTATCAAAAATTTTAAATAAATGAAAAATATAAATTTTATATAAGAATAAAAGTATACAACTTTTACCATATCATTTCAGTTGCCTCCAATATCTTAATTATATTTTTAGTCCTGCCTTGAAACAAATTGAGGAGAAAGTTTAATTAAGAACATGATAATAAAAATTACAATTTTGATCTTAATATATTAGCTAATTAAAAATAATTTAGCTACCTAAATACATTGGAAAGTGTATTGTAACTCGCAAGATACCAAAGTTTGAAATGTACAGTGCATTTTCTTTTTTTGTTGGAACTCATAAAAACTCTAAAACATATATGAAAAGAAAAAAAAAGAATAAATGAATGAATAAATAAATAAATATCATGGAAAAGATGTGAAAGTAAGTCTAGATATTGTTATGTTATTTATCAAGTATAATTTACTTTTGGTGCATTAAAAATGCATGATAAAATAAAATTGTAATGGTCATTCATATTTATATATCCTTAATTGATTCAGATTCACGTATCATTCCCGTATCCTTCATGAATTGATATGGATACTTTTCTAATGAGTTTAGTACACAGCCTTAACTATACTGAAATACATCATATGCAGAGATCATCCAGAAAGGGAGGGGGAGGGCTGCTTGGGATTCTAGCCCACCCAAGTTGTATTTAGGGTTTTAATTAATCAAAGCGAGGGAATGCTTGAAGGGGATAGCAGACTCATTCTCCGTGAGGGGTGCATGCATTGTTCCCCCTCCATCTACTCTCTCTACTTACAATCCCCTAGAAAAAAAAGGGATCTCAATAAAAACAGATTACGATCGTATCATCAGTAAATAAAATAAAATAAAATGATTTCCATATAAACAGATCGCATCACCTGTAAAAAAAAAAATTGAGAAAGACAGGCTGAATGAAAAAAGGGCTTCAAGGCTGAATCCCTGGACACAAGAACTCCAAATGCTTAAAAAGTGAGCATTCCAAATGCCAAAATGCCCTTTGACATTTCTTGCGTTCCGAATTTGCATTATGTTCCATTAAAAATAATTATTCCAAATAATCAAATTGGGAATTTCTATAATCTGTGAATTGATTAATTCACATCTCTATTTTTCCAAATCCATGGATAGGTTTTTAAGACCCTACTATTTGCTAGGGGTCTGTGCATTTGGTGGCCCAAATCATGTTTGAAATTATAAATCTATTCAGTAAGAGTGGCCCAAATCAACAAATGTGTTCAATTTATCCAAGCAGAGAATGAATTTATATTCTAGCTTGATTGTCTACATTGGTCTATGGCGGGATTACAAATGGGTTACAACTTGACCCAAATTGGTTTCTCTAAATGGGCTAAGACTTGACCCAAATTGTATTCTCTAAATGGGTTTCAACTCAATCTGAAATTGCAAACTGTCTCATTATTGGGTTACAATTTGCCCATATTTCCCTTAGTAAACTCTCTCATTATTGGCCTGAAAGGGACTAAAATTGGCCAGATTTTCAGCTCATTAATGACAAATATATTGGGTCGAATTCAGGCCAGATTTTGGGCCTAAATAAGGCCAGATTTTGGGTTTAATTCAAGACAGAATATTGGGTCTAAACCAGGCTAGATTTTTGGGTGTAAATCAGGCCAGATTTTGGGTTTAATTCAAGACAGAATATTGAGTCTAAATCAGGCCATATTTTTTGGTCTAAATCGGACCGGATTTGGGTCTAATTCAAGACAAAATATTGGGTCTAATTCAGGCCAAATTTTGGGTCTAACTCAGGCCAGAATAGCAGTTCAAATCAGGCCAGAATTACATATTAAAGTCAGTCCAGAATTAGTCCATACTTATAATTCTAAACCAGTTCAGACTTATGGGTCAAAAAACAAGCCAAACTTAGGCCAGAATTACAAGCCTAAATCAGGCCATAATATGTTTTTTATTTATTTTTTACATGTGCCCATGCTTCATCAAACTCCATTTACATCTCACGTAAAGAATAAAACATATGGAAAAACACATAAAGATCAAATTAGCAACAGAAATGACTCAAAAGTTTACTAATTAATAAATTTAATAAAAATAATTCATTTTTGTGCATTTGGTGGTTCCGTGGTCCGTGCATCGCACGGGGTTTTACTAGTTCTCATCTAAGGTAATGAAGGTAACCCACCAACCAAATTTTTTTTTCTTCTCTTGTACCAACATCAAAACTTTGGACATAGTGGTTAGGATTTGAAATCCAGTCATATAAGATCGAATTTACCATTCATCTTCCAATAAACACAACTAAGACTCTGCCTTCTTACTTACCAAGCCAGGATAATGCATTTTATATAGAAATGGGCAGCAGAGAAACGCAACTTAACCAGAGCGCCAATTGAACAAGAAAAATTGACAGGCACTCAGTGAATGGGTTTGTTTCCTTATTACTAAAAAAATTAAGAACATGATATCTACTTTGCATCAATCCTCTAGACTTCTAGAAACCACCTTTGAAAGATGACCTCTTAAACTCCCTCTTATTTTCATTTTTTACCTTGAAGACGTCACTTTCATCGGAGATTTAAAAGAGAGCTAATACCCATAACTCTAGAAATCTATAATTCAAAGAAAGCAGGGGAAATGAATAGAAGCCAATAGAGACACTGATCCCATTCCCACCACTTTCAATACCTAGGGTGTGTTTATGCAATAAGAGGAATCCGCGGTATGATTGAAGATTGCTCCTATTTTCCATGCAACCCCTATTTTGGTTATATGCTTTGATGCATTTTCCTAGCGGAATTAGAAGAAAATTTACTGATTTTCTTCAATAACAAGGATTTTTATTTCTATGTGAGAGGTAGAAATGTAGGATTTCTCTCTATTGCAAAAATGAAAAATATATGGAGAGAGTGGAATCCTCTCACTGCATGAGTGGACCCCTAAATTAATACACCAAGGCTTGCCTGCAATTCCATTAGATGATTCTGCTTCTTACTTACCTATCAAAAATTAAAAGAAGAATAAAACGATAGCAAACCTAAATCATTAGTAATTTAAATACCAAAGGGCACAACTGCCTATTGGCTACCAAATTCCTAACTAAATTCTAGGAGATTAAGTTTCATCATAGTGAGTATTAAATAGGTGAGGAGAAAAGGACCCAAAAAAGACATGTTGATCAACTATACTATATTAAAGCCAAGGGTTTTAAAGAGAAATTTAACTGTAACTACTGATTTGGACTAGGAGTTTTATCCCTTCTCTATAACTTATCCATGTCCTCTCCCCACTTCCACATGCACAACTCAACTTTTTTCCACTTTTTACTATTTTCAACAACTTCATTTCCATTCCAAATCTCATACACTTACTCTATATTTTATCCTCTTTCCTTTCCACCTTACTTCTCTTAACACCATTCTACACCACATACCCTTCCAGAGAATTGCAAACAATCATAACAGGAAACTTGCATCATTCCGTTGGCATTTGTGATGGGGCCCCACTTGTGTTTACATGTGTGTGGACCCCACTCACAAAGAGATACCCCTCACAAGGAATCTCATGGTGATATGGATAAGAATAGTTTGAATTCTATCCAACTCTTTATCCTTATCATATCTCCATTTAAATTTAAATTGAGAGAGTTTGATCCAACATATTATTTTTATCATCTCTCCATTTGAATTTGAATGGAGATCTCACCCATTAGCCAAATGGCTATATATAGACATGAGAGATATCAGTTGGCACTACTTTCAACGATTCATCTTCCTTCCACTAGATCTCTCGTAGACCGTCACAGATCTCTACATCAACGCCTGATTCAAACTGACATTGTCCTTATCGCATTTGTAGTAGCCAGCTCTCATAGCTCTGTGCTTCCGCTGCATCTACAAATTTCACATTCTGGTACATCTGGGAGATGAGAAACCTTTACTTGTTTGCATACAACCCAATTAGGCCAATCCTTCACAAAACCAAGCAAGCAATATTCCAGTGGAACCTAACCTTCTCCATTCATCATTCAGTATCCCTTTCAGGACTCATTATATCCTGCTTGGTTCCCTCCAGTAACGAGTTTCCGCAAACTCAACTTTGGGCCTCCAAAAAAAAAAATCCTCAATTAAAGCAGGAGTAGGAGGTATAGAGGCATTATGAAGGCTGCATTTGCAGGGCTAATCAAGGTGGAAAGTCTTTTGGAGGCTGAGCTTTAGGCACTAACTCAAGGTGTTGCAGTCTGTATAACAAATGGAATAGACAAAGTTATTCTTGAAGGGGATAGTTTGGTTTTAGTGGATAACTTCAAAAAGGAGCTCAGCTTATTTAGGGACTTCACGAGTGCATGGAAGAGATTTCATAACCTTCTCAGTGAGATTCAACAATGGGAGATTCACCCTTGCAAAAGGAATGAAAACAAAGTGGCACGTACTCTCTCCAAGCCAAATTCATTCCTCTAGGCTCACCATCTTCTATGATATCCTTCCTAAATCAGCTTTTGATGTATTTATTGATGAATGTTCGGATGCAAGAGGGTAAAAAATAACTCCCTATCTGTTAATTCGTATGGCTCAATAGAAGCTAGTTAATCTTGGTTAACTGGGCCCCTGAAATGCCTATTATAGGTTAGAAGTTTGGGTGTAATAGGATTTTAGGGCTAATATTATAAATAGAGACTAAGAGTCTCTAGGATGTACACCTCAGTGAATCCTCCCGTCTTCCCCGTGCACGTAGGTCAAAAGCCGAACCACGTAAATCCATGTATTCTCTTATGGATGCTTGATCTTTTCTCGTAGGCCCTAGATCATAATTAATAACCATGTTACCCCAAGGGATCCTGTGTTCTATCATTTCCTATGAGGGGCTTGTTTGGTTTTGGTTGAATAGATGTCTCCTTTCGGTTGTTCTATGTGGTGAGTGTTTGGGGATCAATATTCTATGTGATCTGAGTTTTTTTTTTAATAAATTTTTTGTTATGTCACTGCAATTTATATTGCTAAACACGCCCGCGCTTAGCACATATTATTGTGCTAGTGTGTATTAAAATGAAATTTCAACTTAATATTTTTTTAACATTAATGAATATAACTCTACTTTGATTAAAGTAAAATCATTTAGACGAAAAATAATCATATGCAGTTGTGATGAATTAGTTTGAACCATGTGGGCCTCAATTTTTTTTTAATCCAAGTCGTTCAAACCAAAGAACCTCCCCTTAATATGTACTTAGCCAAATCTCATGATATTTGGAATCGTATAGCTGTTTGATTGATCTGTAAAAGTAGGGATCAATATCTAATCTTATCGTACTTTTTTCTTCTTTTTTTTAATTGTGATTTAAAAAAAAATAGCCCTTAAATTTAAGAAAAACGGAAAAGGGCCTAAACACCTTATAATGATGCGTGAGGGCTTCCCACCACTTTTTTCCCCTTTATTATTTTTAGGATAACGTGGGTATTCTTAAGGTCTTTGACTCAAAACAACTGATTTCCTACATGAAGCGTACTAAACTCATACAAACACACACCGAACAAATTTAGGGTTGTTTTGATGTAGGGAACAAATCCACACATTATGCCTCTCTACCAACTCTCAAGTGGGCGCATGTTGAATCATTTCATAATATCATGCTATTATACGATACCGTGGAATGGAGGTCCTCTGCCATTACGGAATTAGAAAGTCCTCCGTCATATTTTTCGAATTTAAAAAGGATTCTTTCCATAAAATCCATTTTTTCAACATATTGACCAATCTAATTAATAGTGGGATAAGTATAAACTACATCAATTGCACTGAAAATTGAGGTACTACTGATTCCTTGATGGACCCTAGACAGTGAACGGCTGTGATCAAAGTAAGGGAGGGGCCCGCACGAGCCCGGATTAAATCATGGGAAAATGACCGTACGGACATTCTTAAATTCCATAATTGCCCATGAGAAGATCAAAAATGAAGATTTACCCGAAAGCAGTTCGTACAGCAAAAGAAACCAAAAGAAGGACAAGTTTACCCTTTTCCATGCGATATCCTAACCTACTGGGATATCTCAGATTTATCCAAGGATTATATATCTCACGCCAGTGGGATATCCCAGGGTTAGATATCTCACACTTGTAGGATATTTCACCGACAGATATACTCTGCACAGGATATTTTTCAAAATTTTCACCGTTCTCCTTTCTCCTTTCTCCTTTCTCCTTTCATCCCCAGGTAAAACCCATTTTTACTTTTACTGTAATCATCTTCTTCTTCGATCTTCCAACGGTTTTTCCTCTTTCTTCTTCTCATCGTCTTGTTATGGATACTGCAGGAACACAGCCATCCACTCCATTTTCCTTCTTAAGTCGCTGCAAGCTCGTGGATTTTCAACTGTGTAGGATTTTACAAATATACCTACCCGTCAGTAGGTTAAGGTATGGTGAAGAAGTATTGTTTTTTCTTGATCTCTATTTGTTTTGGTCTTTTTCTTAGGGCTTGTCCTGGGCATTTAGGGTTTTATTGTTATTTTGGGGTTGCATCTTGTCATGTACGAATGTTATTTTTCTTCTACTAATTGTAGATCTCTTGAAAAGAATTTGGTAGTGATGTTGCTGTTTGCTTATTTTACCATTTTTCCATGAAAAACTTAGTTGCTTTCCATGTTTTACTTTCAGGCTTGAAAGGTTGAATACTCACAAAATGGTATATCAGCCGATTAAAATTTTTCAAGTAGGATATGGTAGTTTGAATGCTACTTCATTCAAAATTAGTCCAATAAATTGGTAAACAACTCTTGGTAAACTTCATAGCAAGCATTAAGAGAACTAAAGACCAGATTTAAAATCTACTTTGGATCTCTACTTTATATTTCTTATAATCTTTTTTTGCAATATGAAAATGACTGTCACAGCACTACTATTCTGATGTCTGAGTTGATTATGATAGATTGTTTTTGTTTTTTATGTTAGATTGGCTGTTAAATTGCATTCAATTTTTACTCAGTTATTATTTCCACCTAATTCAATTAATGCTTGGCAGATGGAACCATTTCAACCCGGTCCGATTGATTCATCTGTATTATTGGAACAAGAAAATCACGTATCCACGTCAATATGGAATGGCAAGGAACCCGGTGTTTACCGATGCATTCCAGCTAATCCTAAGAGTGGATTTTGGAAATTAGATGACAGGCAACGCAACATTGTGAAAAGGACTGGCCTCCACCATCTATCGCAGATTTGCCATATGCGAATCGACCATGCTTTGATAAGTGCATTAATTGAAAGGTGGAGGCCAGAGACAAATACCTTTCATTTTTTCTCCGGGGAGGCCACTATTACACTTGAAGATGTGGCATATATTTATGGGCTACCCATTGATGGTCCACCAGTTATAGGTCGTACATACACGAAGAGACCCATCATTGAGGATGTATGCAATGCACTCTTAGGAAAGGTGCCTAAACCCACGGACATCGAGGGTGGACAACTCAAATTGACATGGTTTCATAAGAACTTTGCTGAGCCCCTAGAGAATGCGACTGAAGAGGATATCAATAGGTATACTAGGGCATATCTCTTTTGCCTTGTTTCAACCCAGATTTGTGGGTTTACGTCGGGGTCAAGGGGGCCTGCCTACCTCCTTGAATTATTTGAAACCTTCCAAGTGTATGCATGGGCTCCTGCTTGTCTTGCAAATTTATACAGAACACTGTCCAAGGCCACTCGTGTGAAGGATGGGATAAGAACAATATGTGGGGCCCTCCAACTTCTGCAGGTAAGTAATAACTATATATTGCTTAATTACAACAAATATTGAATTGGCAAGTTTATGAATTGATTATATTTCAACAGATATGGGTATATTCCCGAATGAAAATTGGACGTCCAATCAAACAAAATATGGACTCTATCAAATTCGAGTTCCCACTTTTTAAAATGTGGGAAAAAAGACTGCAAAATCACTTTTCGTTGACTACTGTTGAAGAGACTCGTCAACAACTCGATCAACAAGGCATTGATCAGGTAAGTTCTTTCAATTATCTTTATGTTCTTATCCATTTTTCCTCTTAATATGGAATAATGAAAATATGGGTGCAGTTTGAGTGGCAGCCTTACCTCCAATTTGCTGAAGAATTGATTGAACACGTGTCAGAAGCAGACAGTTGTCTCTTTTCAGCATGCACGGAAATGATCTTTTACTCAATTTTTGAACCTCACAATGCGGATCGTGTAATGAAACAATTTGGCTGGAGACAAATCTTACCTCCACCACTCCATCCAACTCCCTGGAGAGATGAAAAAACATCTAGTGTTACAATTGATTATAGAGTTAAGCTTAAACAACAAGTACAAGCATGGCAAAATAAACTGTCGTTAGTTATCGGTGGCGAGTACGATGTCTTGGTCGGTAGACATTCTGATGAGTACTTTGCTTGGTACCACCGTATCACTAGAATGCGTGTCGGGCGGCCACCACAAGGGAGGAGAAATCCACAATATGAACATGCAGTCCAACAGGTAATTCTAGCTGCAACATTAAGCTAATTAGTGGCATAAGCATTAAATTCTTTTTATTGAGACATTACTTCGTTTTCTTTTTCTTTTTTTTTAATAACACGTTACTCCGTGATATTGATACATTACTTTGTTAGGAACTAATATGGACGTATTCTATCATCAGATGCAAATCTTCCTCAAACATGTTGTGGCTACTATAGATGGTGTGGATGAAAAATATGATTCATGGTTCTTATATAAAATAATGCAAACAATTCAACAACAATGTTTGAAATTCTCCGCTGCCTGCTCTGCTGGATTTGAGAATTTCAGCTTGGAGGAATGTATTAATAGCGGGTCACATGAGAATTTCAATGAGGTTAGATTTGATATATTTGATATATTAATAATTATTTCATTGTATACTACGACTTTAATGAATTCCATTGGTTATTTAACTTTGTTGAATATTATAATGAGATATCTATGCTGTGCAACAGGAAAATCAAGAGGAAGAACAAGGACAAGTGCCATCTGATGTCCACACACCCCAATCTTTCCCATTCGCAAATCCAAGTCCCGCACCCCATCGACCCTCATACGTAACCCCAGTGTCTAAACCCCAAGCTTCTCCATCTGTGGATCTAAATCCAACACCACAACCACCCCCGTTCGTTCCCTCTAGCTCCACATTCGGGTCTTCTTCATATGTGAGTCCAAGTCCAGCAAGAAAGCCACCCCCTTTCGTACCCTCAATGTGCACAACCCAACCTGATCCATCTGTTTTTCGGAGTCCAACACCCCAAGCAGTCCCTTTCATAATCCAAAGTCCCACACCCCATCCAAATCCAATCGTTATCCCAAGTCCAACACACGTCGTATCTTCAATGGTTGGCCGAGTGAAAGGTAATCCTAGGAAAAGGATTATTCCTCCAAGACTCTCTCCATATGTATTGGGTCCAAGAAGCAAACGCCCACGGCCCAACCCACAATATTCTCTTACACCGGAAGAAGATAAGATTTTAGAAAAGTTTTGGAATGGTTATTATAAAAAGTATGTATGTATAATGTTTTTTTTAGGTTTGCATTATTGGATTGGACAATACAATATATATAATGATCCTATATATGCAGGCTTCCAGAATTAGGTCAAATTTGTTCAAGGGTGTCTGCCGAGAGTCTGCGTCAGTGCCTGCGTAAATATTGGATCGATACCAATGTATGTCGCAATTATGGATAGTAATATTGTATTCAAAATTAATTTTTTCATGAAAATGAATAAATTGTCTCAGATTGGTTGATTATGGTGTATGTGTCGTAGATAATGGATTACTGGTTTGAGATTCTTGAAGCCAAGGACCCAACAACACATTTCTTTCCATCTTCACTGGCGGTATGAAAGTTTTTTTTGTCCTTGATGACTTGTAGTAACAAAGATTTTTTTGTCTTTGATGACTTATAGTATTATGATGTGGGTCATAGTAAAATTTTATTTATTTACCATGCAGTATTGGGAGCAGCATAATCTGATAGATTATTATTGTATTGCATTTGGGAATGAGCGGCTTAGAGAGTATAGTGAATATCAAAAGCTGTTTTTTCCAATCTGGCATCAATCACATTTTTTCCTCCTAGTTGGATATCCAAAAAGAGAAAAATGGGAGTTTTATAACAGTATGGATACCGATGCTGACTGGAAATATACTCGCCATTTTGTAAGTGTATCTCTACGTAAATATATATATATTTATTTATTATACATTTTAGAATATCACGTCCTTGCGTAATGATATATGTAATCTCATTGTACAGGTTTCATTCATTAGCGGTTCTTTCTCCCAACTTGGTTGGGACGACCCTGCACAATGGCCGATTATACCTTATGCATGTCCTAAACAAGATAATACGTGAGTTTAAATTGCAAATGTTGGATTCTTGCATTATTGGATGATGGGATGCATGTTCTTATATGCGAAACTTTGTGTAGGGATGATTGTGGAGTGTTTGTGATGGCATATGCCGAGCATCTATTACTTGGCCGACCCATGCAGTTCACACAAAGCGACATGTGGTTTTACAGACAAAAGATCGTATATGACATATATTACAAGCAATGGGAAAATAGCGGTTTCCTCCAATGTACGATAGATGATGATGATAGAGGGCAGCCAGATGATGATGATAGAGGGCAGCCATGATGAGAGAATAGTTAGGGGTTCTATGGAGTTTTTGTATAAAGGGTTGTATGAAGTTTTTGTATATGATAGGTTCAGTATGATATTTGATGCTAGGTCATTATTTTGTAAATAACAGTGTAGTAATGTAAATAACAGTGTATAGGTTTTTATTATATATGTTTTTACATGTTTTTTTAATGTACCTTTCATTTTGATTTTCTTTAGTTTCATTTTGTTTTGATTTAATCAACATTCTCTTATCTGGTTGGTGAGTTGAAGGTGATTTGCTATATCAACAATGGCATATATCCTTTAGCCAGGTGTGATTAATATGACTAAAGATAAGATATTTTTATAATATCATAATAATTTAATGAAAAGAATGACAAAAATTAATGACAACAAAATAATTTTATAATTTAAAATAATTTTATTTTTATGATATTATCAGTCAAATATTGCATTTGTCCTGAAGTATATTAAAACAGGGAATAAAACACCCTTCCAGTGAGCTACCTGGCTATAGCCAGACACTATAGCGAGAAACAGGGATTACCTTCCAGTGGGCTTTCTGGCTATAGCCAGGAATATCCTGGCCATAGCCATAGTCTGGCTATAGCCAGGATATCGTGGCTATAGCCAGACTATGGCTATAGCCAGGATATTCCTGGCTATAGCCAGACACTATAGCGAGAATTAGTGATTACAACACCCTTCCAGTGGGCTTCCTGGCTATAGCAAGGATTATCCTGGCTATAGCCATAGTCTGGCTATAGCCACGAAATCTTGGCCTGGCTAGCCAGGTTCGGGTATATTCGTAAAAGGCACAAGGGGTATTTTCGTCCCCTATTTGCACTGAATTTTCTCACCCACCTCACTGAATTCTCCTGCCCACTCTTGCACTGAATTTTCTCACCCACCTCACTTAATTCTCCTACCCACTCTTACCTACTAAATTTCCATACCCACTCCAGCAATCAACAACAAATTTATTTATACACACCCTTCTTATCTCGTCCCTCCTCATCACTTTACTTTCTGTTGGTTTTCTTCACTCATCACTTTCTGTTGTTTTTCTTCACTCATCTTCTCATAGGTATGATCGTCTTCTCTTATGAGTTTTTTTTTTTTCAATTACATTCACTGATATAGTTTATTTACTCCTGTAGTTTGTGTTTTCTTAGATATTGGGGGATTCATCTATAGTTCTGTTGTAATTTTTTTTTCTGAATTCAAAAATACATGCCAGACATTCTCAAAACAACCATAACTTTGAAGTGAATGGAGTTGCAAGTCTTCACGCAAAGATGTTGAAAATAACCATTTCTGAACTCCAGAGCTACGTGTATGATGGATTGAGGTTTAATTGTGATTATCAGAGTGACCTGATAGAATACCCAGTAATAGATGAAGGTGTATCATAGCATAAACCGTGCACTCCTATTTCCATAAATAGTACAAAAGGAGGAGGGAGGGAAAGACTGACTATAGACCTAGGATCCGACTGATCAATCAACACAAGAACACAACACAGAGAGTCTCACACTCAAAGTGAATTTGTTTTTTATTATTTTTTTTTTTTTGTGGAAGTGCTGATTTAATAGTTGATTTCTCTTGGTTATATCTTCTGTCATTTATTTTTTTTCATCCTTCCTGAGGTCACAACCTTATGTGTTTTCATGCTCTGTGACTTCTCTATGCATAACATTATTTGTGTGTTTATTTTTCTCTCTGACTTTCCATGTACAGCATGCCTCCTAAAACTTTTAAGGGAAAGGCACCAGTTGGGCCTTCCTCTCGATTCAATACTGAACGGTTCAAGGATGATGCGAGTGCTCAACGTTTTCAATCAAGCTTCATAAATCGCACAGTGATATTTGAGAGACTAGTTGTGCAGTCAGATCTCACCGGTTCAAGGTTTTTGCACTGGCTTTATCTTAATCGATGTATGATTCTAATGAACTTGATTGATGAATGCTTTGAGGATTGGGTTCGGGAGTTTTATTGTAATATCTTTGATGTTTCAAGTACTGATTTCAAGACCTATGTCCGGGGTAAGACACTGCATGTGGATGCAGATAAGATTGATACTTTACTCGATCTTCGGAGACCTGCTGCGAGACTCTATCCATTTCCTGATCCGGACAACATTGAGATACAAGCAAACGAGGTGGCTTCCGTTTTATGTGGTAAACCTACTGTATGGAATACTCCTGTTATGTCCATATCCGGTCTAACCACTGAGTACCGGTTGCTTAACACATTTGTCTGCCATAACATTGAACCTACAAGCCATCAATCTCATCTTCTCTATTCTCAGGCTTACCTTCTCTACTGCTTAGGCACAGGCAACTCTGTGGACATTCCACTAACGATACTTGAATCAATGCTGCGAGTTTACAATGAACCACGGAAACTCAGTCTTCCATTTGGTGCAATGATCTGCAAAATGATGATTGATGCCGGTTGTCAAGCGTACACCCATGAATTGCCTGTCGCTCGAAGACAGAAAATAAATGGTAGAACCCGAGCAATGTCTGATACACATGTGCGTCGACGTCCTCAAAGGGGGCAAGCCCCAGTCGAAGCTGACGATGTAGAAGGGGATTCCATTGAAGATAGGCTCCTTGGGGTTCAACATACAGTATCTGATCAGTCTATCCAGATAGAACAACTGGAGGAAAGGGTGGCAACTGGTTTTTCTGACATTAGTAATCAGCTGACGGAAATGTTCAAACACCTTCGTCGTCAATGAAGCGCCTTCTTCCTTCTTTTTTTTTGTTTTTTTTTTTTTGGATGCTTTTCTATTTGTTATCCATGACTATGTACAACAATATATATTATCTTTTTTCATATTTATGTTTTGGTTAAACATTATGGACACTGTTATATAATGAACTAAATCTGACTTAACCTATCAAACATTCTTTGCTTTATATTACCTACACCCTCAGGGTATCAATGTTAAATTAACTGGCACAATTAGTATTACAATAAAAATAATTTTAAAAGGTATTACAATTTCAAGCAAAAGAGACTGGATTCATTTAGTGCAGATACATCACAAATTTATCTTTTACAAAAAGATTATTACAAAAAATCCCTAATGATGCTTGTTTCCCATATATACAGCAAGTAGGGAACAAAGTTGATAATGCACTAGCATCTATTACATAGAGAAAAAAAAGTAGTTACAAAAGTAAATCAGATATTGTCTTCTTGTTACAAAAGTAGTTACTATAAATAATGATCATCACTAAATCCTAAATAATGATCATCACCAAATCCTACAAACTTTCTGTATGAATGAAATGGCATTATTCTTGAGCCGGTGGATTGCGACATGTTTGACGATTATGACCCTTTCCTCGACAGCGGGAACATGTGACTGAATTCCTTTGTCGGTCTTCCGTACGAATTCTATTCTTCTTGGGTCGGCCGGGTTGTCTTCTTGCATGTGGTGGTAACACCCGCACGTTGCTTCTTTCCTCCCATTGCCTGATATCTCGTGTTGCATGCAAAACATAACTGTATGTTTGTCGGTATGTGTCTCTACTGAACCAATGCTGACAAAAGTCGTATGGGTCGAGACCTCTGGCCTTGATTACTGCTAAGGCATGAGAACATGGGATCCCAAGTATGTCCCACTTCCGACAGGTACAAGAATGTTTGTCAAGCAAAACGATGTCTACATACTCGCCAGGTGAATGAACTTGAAATTCCCATTGACTGGCTGGATGCACTCCCAATCTACGTGAACGTTCCAACTCCCTGTTTATGACCTTCTCAGCATAATGGGTCATCCTTGTTTCCAACAATTGTGATTTCAAGCGTCGATCTTCAAAAAACTCCATCAGTTTGGAGCGTATTACTTCAACTTGTTTCGTTATAGGAAATTCCCTCACTTCCTTCAGCAAAGCATTCATACATTCAGCAATGTTCTGAGTGACCATATCATAACGTCCGCCCCTTACAAATGCATTTGCCCACTGCTCTCTTGGGATGCTGTCAATGTACTTATATGCTTCCTCTGAAACAATTCTTATATCAGCCATCTCTTTCTCATACTCGCATGCTCTGTACGTTTTTGCCGCTCTCCAGAACTTAGCCACGATAGCTTTATCCTTGAATCTTTCCCCTATATTTTGTGCAACATGTCGTACGCAATGACAATGATATGCAGTTGGGAACCTATTCGAAACAGCTTGCACAAGTCCTTTTTGCCGGTCAGAGACAATGGTCAAATTCTGTGTGGGGCAAAATGCAATAGAAAATGCAGCAAGGAACCACTCCCAAGAATCTTGTCGCTCAATTTCAGCTACGGCAAATGCGAGCGGAAAGAGTTTGCGGTCTCCATCATAAGTAACGGCTGTGAGTAAGACTCCAGGATATTTTCCGCGAAGATGGGCACCATCGATAGCAACTAATGGTCTTAGGGATGAACGAAATGATTGTATGCTTGACCCAAATGCCCAAAAAAATCTTAAGAACGAATCATCATCTTCCTTAATCAGCACCGTTACACTGCCAGGATTTGTCCTCTGCAACTCAAGGCAATAGTGGGGCAAAACACTAAAGGACTCCTCGTAAGAACCCCTAATATCAAGCATTGCAATTTCTTTCGCTTTCCATGCCTTCCTATAACTAAGTAAAACACCAAATTCCAATTGAAAATCAGTTATAATTTCCTTCGGTGTGTACGATGGATGGTGTCGAAGACGCTCCTTGATCCACTTAGCGACTAAAATCGATGTAGCTTGTCTATGTCCCATCCCCATCGCTGGCTTTGAACAACAGTGACTGCTGTTATATGTCCTCACTTGAAATTGTGGTCCAGAAGCCACAATCGAAGCGTGGATACGCCACGGACAAGTAGGATCGGCACATCTTGCAGTGACTTCTGTCTTGCTCGTTTGCAGAGGCTTAATAGCAAAATTTTTGTACATTGCAAATTTTGCCAAGGTTTCTCTGAATGAATCACGATTTGGAAATTGTCTTCCCTTCCACATGTCATGGGAATTCTCTACATGCTCATCATCAGTGTGCTCCAGATCAGGAATCAAAGTGTCAACAATATTATTGTCTTCTATTGCATTAGATTTCTCTCCATTAACTTCTGCGACACATGCTCCATATTCTTGTATAACAAAATGCTGGGATTCATATGGTGGGGGAGTAGCATATGTCAGGGGACTGTTTAAATCGAACTGAATAGGTTCAGTACCAGACAAAACAAACCTGCATAGTGGACGATCAATCATAAATAGAAAAAAAATATTTAAAAACTAAATTTAAAAAGTTTTAGTGCAAACCTATTGGATTTAGTAATTGGAAAAAGACTGACTTCATCCTCAACGACTATTGATGGGTTCATATCAGCTTCATTCATGAACAATCTTTTCTTTACACCATTACCTCTTGTTGCCTTCTCATTATCTTGATCATCCCCAAGGACTATTGATGGGTTTATATCAACTTCATTCATGAACATTCTCTTTCTTACGCAATTACTTCTCGTTACCTTCTCATCGTCAACTTCATCTTCAAAAACTGTTGCTGGCTTTATATTAGCTTCATCCAGGAGCGATCTCTTCCTTACGCGAGTACTTTTCATTGAATTCTCATCATCTTGGTCTAATTGAGATATTGTACACCTACTATGCATCCAAATTGACTTAGGTAATAAAAATGATAATAATAAATATCAAGCAGTAATGTGATTTATTCCATACCTTAAATTTGGTGGTTGATTGTTTGTGGCAACACCATCACTTCTATGGATATACAAAAAGATAGGATCAACTCCATATCGAAATAATCTGAACATTCTCATGAGATCGTCATCACCTCTTAGGCCTACTAATGTAAAGTTCCGGCCTGTATGATATATGTATTGCATGTAAGGGTACCCATTTCTCATCTCCAAATTGATTTCTGCTGCAACTTTTTCAATTAGTGAATTGTAAGTTATGTTGCTATAGACAAAGATAGGCTTTTGCTCTCCACCGTTATATATTGGATGTGAGCGATCCACATCTAGCTCTCCATCAAAGTGCAGTATAAGACATAAATCAACATCTGACATCCTAATTAAAACAATAAAAATAAAATATATTTTATTAATAAAAATTGCATGGGTTGGAAATATGTAGTAATCATAAGATGAATTTTACCATCAAATCCTTTCTTATGAGATTTATAGGAACAATATAATGCCACAATATTAGTACCTATAAAGCACTCAGAATGCTCTGTACTTTTCTAGTGAGTAACATATTCATAAATTTTATTATAACATGGAAATCCAAAAAAAAAAAAAAAAAACAAGGCTTCACCAATGGACTAATAAATAGGTTAATCGTGAAAGATACAAGATGAGGGAGTAGTATATCAATAAAAAAAAAACATATCAAATGTAAGAAGTTGAACGAAATAATGCATTTCATGGAGAGATCTAAATCTTAATGAGTGATTTACGGTTTCCATCATAAGAATCAAAGCAGAAAAAAAGATTTTTCAAAACTTGTTTTATGGGTTGTTTTTTTTAACGCATTCAATAATCATATGGTCCCACATACCTGTTGTGATGAATAAAATGTATAACGTAGTGAAGAAAGAAGATGGAATGTAATATCCTATTGGAACCCACAACTCAAAACGGAGATGGAAACGGAGCTCTGCATTGTTTTGAAAACGGAGGTCTGGAAAGGAAACCTATGCATTTTCATGAAACGGAAGTCTGGAAAGGAGGTCTGTATGATTTATAATCTATAAGGGAGTAGGTAATAGTGCGATATCCTACGAGCGTGGGATATCGAAAATTGCGATATCGTAAAACTCTGGGATATCGATCTATGGGATATCCTAGTACTATAAGATATCGAACTCCACGATATCCTACTGCCTTAAGATATCGCATGAAAAAGGGTAAATTTGTCCTACTTTCCTGTACGACCTGTTGATGGGTAAATTGTAGTTTTTGATATTGCCTTGGGTAAATGCACTGTTTAAGGACGGCCGTACGGTAAATTTCCCTTAAATCATCCTGTCCGTAGGAAAGTCCGTTAATTTTCCGGCGAACTTTGAGATGTGCTTGCCAATGTCTCGCTCGATTCAGCCCAAAGCGAAACAAAAACTCCCTTTTCCGCTCTCTTTGTTTATTCCTTTTAGGGTTAGGGTTTTCTCTTCGAACCCTAAAAAAATACAATATCAATCTGATCTCTTTTGCCGTTTTCGGAGATCCCGATGCTCTTCTTCTCGCATTCGAAAATGGCACAAAACGACGACAGTAGCTTCCAAATCCATCCGGATTTGGCAATATATCGTTCATTCTTCCCTACAAGTCTCGAAAGATTCGAACTTGAGTTTCCATGGATTCCTCCACGACGCGGTTTCGCTTCAGAGACCAAGGGATGGATGATTCGACCGAATCTGATATTAGCGAAGATGATTCATTGAGTCCAGAGCCCGAAGATGATGAGTCGGAGCTCAAATCCATGACTGGAAAGGTATTTTTTTTTTACCAAGAAACTCAATCGGTTAGGGTTCTATCATGTGAAGCTTCTTTCAATTTGATATTTTTCGCCGATTGATCCATGTGTAGTTTGGGTTGCTCCATGATTCATTCTGCAAGCAACAGCAAGAGATTTTTTAACTGAATTCAGTTCAAGTTAATCTATTTTGTATGCACAGGAGCTGTATCGTCGCATGGAGAATTGATATATAAATGTGTGCAGCATTATGGAATGAGAATTGAGAAATCTCAGTGGGAAGGAACATTGAATTGAGTATGGGAGAATTGGGGTTCTATATATATATATATTTATTTATTTTTATTTGAAGGGTTAGTTTAACTGATTTTGGGTATTTAGGTTATCAAATCTAGCACATGTTTTGATACTTAAAAGTTGCAGGGTATTGTGTGTTAACTACAGTTTGCAGATTGAGAAATGAAGGCCAAAAAATAAATGCAGGGAGTATTTTATTTTACGACAGTTCTCTAGAAATAACTCCAAGGTGTGAAAGAATTTGGGAGATAGGAACTGAGAAATGATGCTATTTCCTAAATGGAGTCCTGTTGTAATGACCTGACTGCACTGGAATAAAGCTGGGGCCCTTATTTTCCATTTTGTAGGGTCCTTTTCGGATCACTGTCAATCACTATGGGAAGGGAAGGTCCCATCATGGATTGGATTTGGCTAAAAGTTATCCTAGTTTGGGAGATTTCCTGGTTTCACGCCCCTGAATACAATTATGGTTGGCTTTTATTCTTGAAACCTTTTATTCTTATGCTCTTCTTTCTATTAATATAGTTACCATTACCATTCTTAGACTAAAGGGTTTTAGTCTCAAATCTCTGATCCCATAAGTCTTTCATCAACATTGTCTAGCTCCTATAAGATCATTTAGCTCAGATTCACAAGGCTAATAATCATTATCTTACCATAACCCATTGATCTCAGGTATGCTCGCCAGACTTTACATATTTCATAAATTTTAACCAAATGAGTATTTTGTTTCTTTAAAATCTTATGGGTTATTTGATTCTACCAGTAGAGGAAATATGGGTTAATTTTGCTGCTGCTGCTTTTAGCATTCAGGTAAACACGTGTTATCATATTGCTAAATTTGGTTAATTTCTTCTTTCTTGTTGATCATTAGGGAATAAAGCGCCTTTGTTCAGAGCTTCTTGAACTAAAGAAGGCATCAGATGATGATTTCCACGAAAATGTATATTCAAATTACTCAGCATTTGTCAGGTAATTGTTTTAATTCTATCACATTTAGGCAAATGGATGCAGTTGTATGGTTGGTAATCTTGGCCATCATCTCATATACAGTTGAATCAACATAGTTTATGGACTGATTTTGTTGTAGTTTTGGCATTAGTCGCTTCTCTAATATCTACAATTCTTGTTACGTTACATTGATACCGGAAAACTGATGTGGTGATGTCATATTATCAGCGAGTATTGAACAATGTGGATATGGAATAAAAGTACATCCTTTTATGTTTCTTTATTCTCCTTGAAGAACTTGTCTATTCAACCTTTTTGTAGTTCACACTTCACACAACTTTTTCAATGAAAGCACCTGCTAGCCTGTTTCCTTTGCAGAAATGTAGCATTAGGTTTTTTCCTCCTTAAACACAAAACGAAAGAAAAAAGCCTTACCACATGTAGTTTGGTTTGGCCTTTTGACTTCTACTTCACTCGTCTACTTCACCTGTAACGCCCCAGTTCCGGATACCGATAAAGTCGTCGAATACCCGAAGTTGGCGCGCTACTTCCCGGATAAATCCGAGAACTTCCAAGATCGTAGGCCCGCAGTGAGGTCTAATTTAAAACTTTTCGAACCATATAGTAATAACAGTTGAATTGCGGAAGCATAAGAAATAAGCGGAAGCAATAGGTATCGATATATATTAAGTAAGAGCGGAACAGTAGTCTAGTAAAAGTATCAATTGTTAATCAAAAGTTAATACATCTTTGTTAGCTACCCGGCTCACCTACAAAATTCTCTCAAAACCCAAAATAAGATAAGACTCTCAAAACCCAGGTAACTCATCTCCACCCTCCGGCTCGACATTCGGGTCGGCCGGGCCCCATCCGTAATCTCCGACAATCGGCACCTCTACTAGCACAAGCGCATCCTCTGGGATCTCTGGGTCAAGGCCTAAGCACCAAAGATGGGTCAAATCTAAAAGATCTGGCAAGTCACAGCATACTACTAACATAGGACATATATATCAAATGAATAGAGACAGGTAAATAAATTAAAGAACAACAAGGTAAATGAACTAGGCAGTTGAGCAGTATAAGCATAAGGAATCAGGATAAATGTACAACATCTAATCTACTACGAAATGGCACATTCACACGAGCTGGAATACCGCGGGATATTATGCCGCGGCCCTCCCATACTAAACACAGTTGCGGCGGGGAAATCTCACCAGTGCTGGGAATTACTAATCCCGCAAATCTCTCATCATCTCATCACACTCATCACTCGAGACCGGACACGGTATCACACCGTCCGTCTTAACAACATAGCTCATCATGATAGCTTCTCAACACTCATACTAGCTCCTACCGGGGATGATCAGTCCACAGGCTGAGCTTAAATCAACCGAGTGAATGTTTATGCCGACTCAAGAATAACTCTAAGGGTCTGTGTCTGTCTAAGCTTTGCCTTGCGTGAACAAGGTCCTATCCAAGTCTCTAAGAGGTATATGTATCAAATCAGTCTATGGATTATATTCAAGATCCAAGCCCACTCGTTGGATCCATACCAAGGCCCATCAATACATAGCCTGGTCTAAAACCATCCAAACGAGGCATCATATCCATTTACTACTGATAAACAGTTCATTCTAATCCATCATGACTTAAAAGCCCAATATAAACTACCTCCTCCAACTAAAGGTACACAGCCCACACTTAGGCCCAATAAGGGCCCGCCTAGACACAGACACGGGTCAGTGATCTCCAAATCATACTAACAGGTCTAACAGGCCACCTCTAAGATATCCTAGGTTTAGGTCCTCCAATTTACATTAATTAACAGTTAACAACTACTCTAAAGATCTAAGAATGACAGCATTAAACAAGGTGAAGTGTGAACTTCAACATGAGAATCAATAGGGAAATACAACGGTCCAATCCTAGGTAATGGGCTACTTTCAGGTTCAGGTCTATCTCCGGTAATTTGATCTCTAAACGAAGTCACAGATGCCATATAATACTATGTTTGGTGCTTATGAAGTTACGGGTATCATTGACAACTCTTAGAGGTCAAATCATCGTAGATTAACAACCAAAACCCTAATCAGTGGTCCCCACGAGTCAAGGTTGAGCCACACCGTTGACTCAGGCTTAGAACATCGATAAATGTTCATTTGGATGGTCAATGGGCCCCACAACTGATCACACTCCTAAATGTTGAAAACTGGAAAATCAGGGTTTCCCAGGTGGACCTGAGATGTAGTGTGCTCGGTTGACCTCCTGGCCTGGTGGGTCAACCGAGTGCACTGGATAACCTAGGTTAGGCCTCCTGGAAAAACTTATTTTGTTTCTAAAGGTTCCCAGCGTGTCCGGTCAATCTCCTGGCTTGGGTGATTGACCGCATACACCAAAAACTCTAGAAAGAGTGATGTCCCAGCTCCCATACATTTCCTACTGTAAATCCTACGTACTAGGTCGATCTGAACATAGAGGGTCTGAGTTTCAGGTGAAAAACCAACTTTCAGTTAAATCCTGCAAAAACAGTGTGTACCGGGTCAACCTGGGCAAGGCCAGGTCAACCTGGCTAACTGAAATGCATTTCTGCAGGAAAAATTAACTGAGGGCCAATTTTTCCCAAAAATACAGTGTGGCTAAATGGAAAACTCAGTCTGCAGAAAATTCCCAACTGGGAGTGAACTTCCCAGAAATGCAGTGTGCCCGATCGATCGGCCTGCAGGGCCCGGTCGACCGGGTACACTGCAGGTCACGCCTGCAGAAAAATAACTGAGAGCCCTGTTTTCGCATTTTTAGTGTTCCCGGTCGACCTGGACCTGCAGGCCGGTCGACCGGGTATACTACAAATCTCAGACCTGCAGAAACTAACTGGGAGCTGTTATCTCCCAGTTGCAGTGTGGCCGGTCGACCGGGCCCTGCAGGCCGGTCGACCGGGTACATGTGGAACTGGGGAACCCAGTTTCTGCAGATTTCACCTTTTCAATCCATTTTTCCTCTAAATCATTTCCAATCCTTCCCAAACTTCACCAAATCATCACAAAACATAAAACCACTCTAATGCCCATTAACCAACATCATTTGGACCCATTGATCTTCCAAATGGGGGGGTGAAAACCCCCATCCATCAATGTTCAGTCCACCAAAACAAAAACAACTAAAGCTCCAGGTGATTTCTAAGACTGATTAATAGCATACATGAACTGAAACCAGAGAAATCAAGAAAATGTAATATACATTCTAAGTTAAGAGTAGGGTGCACTTGCCTTTGTGAGAAGTAGGTTGTAGAGGTAGAGAAGAAAACCAATCTAATGCAATAAGGAAGAAGATGAAGTGGCTGCTGCTCCTAGCTATTCTCCCAACACAATAACAGTCCACACTCACAGCTCTAAGGAAGGATTGAGGGAGAGAAGGTTTGTAGAAAGAGAAATGAAGAGAGGAATCCCAGGCTAATGAAGGAGAAGAAGAAGAAGAAGTAGTAGCAGCAGCTCCTAAGAGGAAATCCCCCAGCACAGCAACAGTAACAGTAGCTTGGAAAGAGAGAAATGAGAGGAAGAAGAAGGAAATGAACAGTTGCTGGGATTTCTTGGGAAAGGGGCTGGTTTTATAGATTTTGGGAAGGGATTAAAGACTGAAATGGCCTTTAGGGTTACATAGGATTAGGGTTAGGGTTAGGGGCTTTTTAGTCTTTAGGTTAGAAGGTTCTAGAGGATGCCCTTTTTACACTAAACCCCCTCTAGTTTACTAAAAACCATACTAAGGGCCTCTTCTACACTAATAACCTTAGAATTACAAAAGACTACACAAAAAACCCTAATACTAATACAACTAACTAGTCTAACACTAACTTAGGAGATTAACACAAAACCACCTTGATTAACCCCTAATTAGCATAATTAGCTAGTAATTAGCAATAATTAGTAATAATTAGTAAATAATTAGTAAATAATTAGTATTAAATAATATTCAAAAATCATTTAGAGGGCCCACAAAGGGTGGGGCCTCACATCACCTTACTTCACCATCTCTATTTAAGGCTAACTTCTCCCTTTGTCTACAATCTAGTATTTGACTTCTCAGTACTTCATTCCAGGTCTATTTTGGTATTCCCCTTTAGTATTTGTAGCATTTTAATTCTTCATACAGGAATTTCTGGAATTTATGTGCTGGCAGTTCTTGAGTTCCTCTTTTTAAAGCCACCTATAAACTTCCTCTTTTCTATTCATTGCTTTCTTTGTTGTTATGGCAAACGTTTCTCCTGTAGCCTAAGCACCTAGACCACCTGCATGCGCTTTATATATCTATTTATTCACGGTCCAACACTCAGCTACATGCAACAATGTGTTCTTTCCTATTGTCTTAGCGGCCCTTTGATCTTAATGACATTTAATGATTACACAACACACCCAGCTTGTCTCCAACTTGCCCATCACACACTGTTGGTCTGATTTTTGTTTAATTTTCCTCTTTAGCTCCCCTCTTTTATTTTATTTTACTTTTATAGTAGATCTCAGATAACGGAATACATTGCACTGTGGATTAAGTGGTTCTCAATGTCACCCAGACCAGCCTCTCTACTCTTAGATCTACTAAAATATCACTCCTTGTATTCTATCATCGTTTGATAATTTTCAAACCATTTGATTGTTTGAGAATTTTCAAATCATTTGACTCAAAACACCTTCAAAGTTCTATCATATCATTTACTCAAGTCTGTCTAGATTTTAATTTTAGCTTTACTTAGTTATAATGCTATTGGATTAGATGTGTTGGTTATTAGTTCTATGAAGTGAAATAATTTCGATTTCTTGTCTATTAGATTTTCATCTTGTGGCACTTTTGGGGCATCACATTGTCCCATAGACTATTTGATTTCCATTACAATCATCAATATTTTGTTTAACACCGTTGACTTAATGATAAAGCTGGATGCTGGGCTTTGGACCTTGGATTTCTTTTATATGTCTCTGCAGTTCTTTTGGATCTATGATATCCAGATATGATAGGGACATGGATTTACACATAAAAAGCGAAGTATCGGATATGATATGATACAATACGTTGGATATTTTGAAGTTCTAGGTATCATAGCTTTGGATGCTGCGCTTTGGACTTTGGGTATATTTAGCTTAGCTATTTCACTCTAGCAGTGTGCTCGTGTTTATTTCTCCCTTCTAATAGGGATCCTTAGTATTCATGCATTAACTGCTATAGTTCTTTAGCGCTCTTTTTTTTATCTTCTAATTTTTCTTTATACCAGTACATAGTTAAGAACGTAAAACTGAATGTTCTCCTTTTATGCACAGAATATTTAAAGAAGTGGAATGCTTGGAAAATGAACTGATGGAACTGAAAAAACATATTTCAACTCAAAGAAAGCTTCTATATGACCTTACACATGGGATCTATCTTGAGGTTTTGTGCGAGGAGTCAATAGAATCAATTGCTGAAGGCACTCTAGATACTGAACAGCAACCTCCTCTGTGTGAATTGGAGACTCACACCAATACCATTACAGAAACGTTGGATGTTCTTATCTCAGAATGCAGGGTAAATGAAGCTCTATTAATTTTTGAGATGGAACCCACAAAGTTAGAAAGGATGCTCTCACAGGAAGATTTTCCATTAGAACTTGTGATGTCTCATAACTCTGCCATGTCAGAAAGGAGGAAAAGTCTTGCAGAGCAAATTGTCCGAGAAGCTGAACACCCAAGAGTAGCCACACCAGAATTCCAGAAAGCACTTTCTGGACTTTGTAGGCTTGGCAATTGTCATAGGGCAAATCTTTTAATGTTCCAATTTTACAGTTCACGGTTTGAAGATGGTATACTTGATTTGCAGCACTCAAAACCATTTATGCATGAAACCTACATCAGAAAGCTTGCAAAGCATGTTTTCTCTGTGATTTCTCAAGCGGGCAAGAGCTCTGTCGCCTTACATGGTGAAACATCTCCTTACACTACAGAATTTATGCAGTGGGCAAGAGAGAAAACAGAAGAGTTTGTATCCTATTTTGATAAGTATGTCAACTCCATCTCAGAAACAACTGGTGGCTTGTCTATGGTGGTAGAAGCTGCGCAGCATGCAATGTCATTTTGTTCTTTGCTAGAATCACAGAAAATATTGTTGCATCCATACTTGAAAAGTTTAATTCTCCCTTCTATGGAAAGGGTGTTTCAAATGCATATAGACCATTTTAAGAAGGTTATTGGTATCTTTACGTCAACTGATCCTTGGGTCCCGGGTAGATATCTTGTTTCTGGACTCCTCAGTGGCACAGCTTCTCATGTAGGGATTGGTGGGGAACTGGAGTATTGCCTGCTTACCAACAGTGGACGAAAATTTGTCACGGTTGTGCAGGTATGTTGGTTTCCTTTTATAAAAGCAACCACTATAGGTGTTGGGATGGGTTATACAAATGATGACAAGGTAAAGGTACTGCAATAGCTAACATTCTAAGTAGATGTATGTTGATGACCCGTTGGAAAACGTAGAGCAACAAGTCCTATTGCCTAATTTTGTGCAATTTATGAAGATGATTGTGTGAAAATGTATGTAACGACCATTTGAGTGGATCACATGTTAATGACCTGTTCTCTATTAGAGATCCACTGTAACCAACTCTGATTCTTAAATATCTTAGAACATCCTAGGATTCGAACACAGATATGAAACGTACCACCCATATGGCCTTTGTTGCCATTGTTGTTGTAGTCGTCATAGCTAGGGATGTCAATGGATATCTGATTAACTGAATACCTGAAGTCTCTGGTGAAGAAAAGTGGGTATGAAACCTGTTTTTGGATCAAGCAGAATTTTGGATCCGGATCTGGATCCATGCATATAGGGTTCATAAGTTTTCGGATCTGGATCCTTGCATGTTCCAACCTGAGGATCTGGATCTTGAACTATATCTGTGTTTCAAAACGATGCATTTCAAGAGTCTACAAATCTTGAATCATATAGCTGTCTGAGTCTTTGAGGGTCTACAAAGCTCGGATCTCATTGCCATTTTAAGAGTCCGTATTTAAGCTCAAATGATCTAATTTGGAGCCCATTGTGTCAATCCAAGCCCAGGCCCATTTTGGGCCCAGTCTTCATATATTACTTAGTCAATTACACCTGTACATTCTTAGTTTGTAAATCAGTTATTTAGGCTTGTAATCAGGGAATTCAGCCCTATAGATAAGCTTAATGGCTTGTAATCAGAGATTCATTCCCTTTATAAGAGAACAACAGACGACCCTAAATGGACACAGTGTTTTTGCATATTTCTTCATTCCACCTTCAATCTCTCCAAAATGTCATGGTATCAGAGCAAAGGTCAATCATCTGTGATCTTCTACTAAGTCATCTTCCAAGCATTGGAAGCTGTGATCATCTGTGATCACCCTCTTCAGCCGGATCATCTCCAATCATCTCTGATCATTGCAGATCCCTCATGGCCCATTGAAGATCATCATATCAGAAACTGACGGAATCAGTCTCCAAGGTCGCCTGTTATTCCTCTTTTTTATCACTATTTTTCCAGGAATTTTGTCTCATCTGAGGTAGGCCATCCAGCTTATTTTGTGATATTTCAATTTTATCAAGAAGTTTTCATCTCAGCCATCCAAGATTGTGGATTCTGATCTGTTTCAAGTGGGACTTCTTCCCATAGTTGCGGAAAATCTTTGTCTTTTCATCCCCCAACTCTGATCAGATCTCTGATCATCCACTGGGGGCCACGTGGATATTCTTCCACTAACGACAAAGGACGTGTCCTGCTGATCCTGGCTGTTTAACAGTGGGCCACTTGTGATCATCCAGACACCTCTGGAATCCTACACAGTCTTGGTCGACCACTGCAGGAGGAATTTTTTGTGATTTTTTCACAATTTTTTGCCAATCAGAAGTGGGCCATTTCCTCCATCTCGTCATTATCACATTTCTGGACATAGATTTCATCTATACCGTCCAAAACTTTGGATCCTTAGCTTCTGTACACCAGATTTCATCTCAAGGAAGACAATTAAGAATGGCATTCAGATATTACACCTGATCTGTATTCCAATCTATCTGTGGGCCCACGTGCTTCTCCAGACACAACCCAGGAGGTCGTCTGGCTTGTTTTTTTGGTTTTTTTTTTTGTCTCTGTGACCATCTGCTTCATATTGGATTGCTGGTGATGCGTACTGTTCGCTGTTCCTTTCATTCTTCTTGGTGATTGTGGCCTCTTCTATTTCATCTACTGTTTTCTGTACATTGATCTACATACCTTTGGTTGTGTTTGCTTTGTTCATCTACCTCCCATCGAAAGAACGAAACTCACAGCACAATCTCGCAGGTGTGCTTTTTTGGGTTATGCCACTAATCAAAAAGGTTTTGTTTGTTATGATCCCATTGGTCGTCGTATCAGGGTTTCTCGAAATGTTATTTTCTTTGAAAATCAATATTTCTTCCAAACTCACATGGATTGTCCTCCTCCCTCTTCCCCAGCTCTCTTACCAGGTTTTTCGGATCAAACCTCTGTTACTAGGTTTAATCCTGCTTTTGTATACCACCGACGGGAGAAACCTCCCACTGCAGATGGCCCTCCCCCTCCACCGACAAATGGTTCCACGCCTACTCCTGCCTTACGTCGCTCCTCCAGAAGTTCTAGACCGCCTGAGCGGTATGGATTTACCCATACTTCTTTGATGACCACCCTATCTTCTATCTCTATCCCAAGTTCTTATTTGCAGGTTGTCCAACAAGATTGCTGGAACCAGGCCATGAAGGAGGAATTAGATGCATTGGCTCTGAATCACACATGGGATATTGTGGAGTGCCCTTCAGCAGTTAAGCCCATTGGTTGCAAATGGATCTACTCGATCAAACTTAAATCTGATGGGTCCTTGGATAGACACAAAGCTCGACTTGTGGCACTCGGAAACAGACAGGAGTATGGCATTAACTATGAGGAGACGTTTGCACCTGTGGCAAAGATGACATCTGTTAGGTTACTTCTCGCCATTGCTGCATCTCAGTCTTGGCCATTATACCAAATGGATGTCAAAAATGCATTTCTCCATGGGGATTTGCAAGAAGAGGTCTATATGCGTATACCACAAGGCGTCCCCTCTCCCTCCAAGTGGTTTGTCTGTCGGCTGCGGAAATCGCTTTATGGTCTAAAGCAAGCACCTCGGGCATGGTTCGAAACCTTTAGGGGTCGCTTATGCGAAAGTGGCTTTACTCAAAGTCCTTATGATCCATCTCTTTTTCTTTGCCACAACTCTACTGGGGTTACGGTGCTTCTAGTGTATGTTGACGATATTATTATCACTGGCACGGATGATGGTATGATCAAATCTCTTCAAGATTCCCTCCGGACTTACTTTCATATGAAGGATTTGGGCCCCTTGCATTATTTCTTGGGCTTAGAGGTGCATCAATCTTCCAAAGGTCTATTTGTTAATCGACACAAATACACATCAGATCTTATCGAGTTGGCTGACCTCCATGATTCTTCGCCTGTTGATACACCTGTCGAGGTAAATCTCAAGCTGAGTAAGGATGATGGTGATCTTCTTCCTGATCCTCAACCATACCGGCGCCTGGTGGGAAGTATTGTCTATCTCACCATCACCAGACCTGACATATCCTATGCTGTTAATCTTGTGAGCCAGTTTATGACAGCTCCTCGCCACCTTCATTTGGCAGCTGTGAAGCGCATTATCCGCTATCTGCTAAGAACTGTCCCTCGTGGTTTATATTATCCAAAGGATAATCCTCTTCATCTGACCGCTTATGCAGATGCTGACTAGGCAAGCTGTCAGGACACACGCCGTTCTACTACTGGTTGGTGCATGTACCTTGGCAATTCTCTCATTTCTTGAAAATGCAAGAAACAAGAACGGGTGTCTCGATCTTCCACAGAAGCTGAATATAGGGCAATGTCTTCTGCTTGTTCTGAGGTCTTATGGCTACGAGGACTTCTTTCGGACTTCGGGTTCGCTCAAACCTCTCCTACTCCATTGCATGCCGACAATACTGGGGCTATCCGAATCACTGAAAATCCAGTATTCCATGAACGCACCAAGCATATTGAAGTTGACTGCCACTTTATTCGGGATGAATTTAAGCGGGATGTCATTAGCCTACCTCATGTCCCTACAGAGTTTCAGTTTGCAGATATCTTCACAAAGGGACTTCCTCGGCCTAGACATCAATTTCTTGTTTCTAAATTGCTGCTTTATGACTCCCCAACATCAATTTGAGGGGGGGTGTCAATCCAAGCCCAGGCCCATTTTGGGCCCAATCTTCATATATTACTTAGTCAATTACACCTGTACATTCTTAGTTTGTAAATCAGTTATTTAGGCTTGTAATCAGGGCATTCAGCCCTATAGATAAGCTTAATGGCTTGTAATCAGGGATTCATTCCCTTTATAAGAGAACAACAGACGACCCTAAATGGACACAATGTTTTTGCATATTTCTTCATTCCACATTCAATCTCTCCAAAATGTCACATTGATCCAAGTATACTCATATTAGCCCCTCTTCTTGTCTTTGGTCCTGATCTGAAACCTGAACCCAAATACCAGATCTCCAGTTTTTTAGTTGATGGATCCCGATCCAGCACATAGGATCCATCCTGTAGACACTGATTAGACCCAGATACACCATTGTTCTGCCTTGGATCCGGCCCCTTCAAATCCCCTCTTAGAAGGTGTTACCCTTCTTATCGTAGATTGGTAATTCATCTACCTGTTCTCTTTTATGCAAGAACTCGTTGGTTGTTGCTGTTGCTCTTTCATTCCAAGTGAAATGGAAAACTTGACTGAAATAAAAGTGTGAGTTGTAGGCGAGCAAGGATTCTTGACAAAGCATGCCTGTAGCCTTCCATTATTCACAAACTCCAAGTGTGAACTGCTGCTAAATTTCTTTTTGTTATTTATTTTCAGGCAATAGTTGCAGATGTTTTGCCATTGGTTAGCCTCCAAATGGAAAATTCGATTCTCCAAGGACTTTATGACCTCTTCAATACATATGTTGACATCCTGATAAGATCTATCCCAAATGAAGCCAATGCTATAGAAGAAGGCAGTCCAACAACCAATTTTGCGAACACTCCCTACCAACAGCTTTCTCTTTTGGCCAATGCATCTACACTTGTTCTACACTTATTCTCGAGTGTTACTGGAAGTATCTCTAAAGGCATTGAATGTGCAGTTGATGAGACACTAACAGAGCAAGCAGAGTCTCTTCAACAGAAGGGAATCGATAGTTGGATTCTCTCAATTCAAGAAGCTGCTGATAGACTTAGATCTTACTTCTGCCATCAGTTTGTATTAAAAGTCATGTCCCTTCAAGATGAACAAATTCTAAGCCCAGAAACTAAAAAAAATGGACAGAGTGAATCTCATTCGTTACATCCTCCGCTACCATCTATGGCATTTCAGGTTTGCATTGCTTTCTCCAGATACACTTTTAGATGCTTTTACTTTGCTGAAATTTTCTGTAGAATGAGAGCTCCTACTCTATTGATCTTTGGAGGAAATATGCTTTTAGTTGTTTCAGTATGATAGAAATGTCCCTTGACACTACTGGCTTTTTAAGTCTTCTTTATCTATCTTTTTTAGCTATATTTAATAATGATTTTATGAATTGGCTAAGACTTATCTCACTGATGCGAAAATTGGTAAAAATAATATCAGCTAATTTTTCAGTTTCATTGAAAGTGAAAATGGTGTAATTACTATCAGAAAGATGATGTTAGACATTTCTTTAACATTGGCAAGATTTTTTTTTCTTTTTGTGTTTTTAATTTTCGAAATTATGTACTTTTGGCCATATTTGGCTAAGAGCTTGAGAGTCAAAATGAATGCTTGGGAAAGTCTTGGGAAAGTAAGAATTTGTTCTTATTTTTCGATTGTTAGAGAAAGGAACAGGTTGGCAGTTAATATAGAAATTTACTGGTTTAGATGATTCTACCATACCAGGTTAAAAGCAACAGGATGGTTAATTTGAGAGTTTCTGTTTATTGCTGCTAGTATCTGCTGCTTCTTATATCATTACTTTGGAGAATGATAATCAGGTACTGTTTCTACAACTGAGGCACTTAGAAAAACTTGCTAGAGAAGTTTTTGTTGGGAGGGATTGGGAGGTGAAGGACCTACTGTGGGAGTTGATGGAATCAGTATTCTTTTGGCTTTCAAATAATGAGTTCTGGACAATCGATGGAGAGAGCTCAATTGCTGAACAATCTAGTGGTTTTGAGAAGGTATATATAATGCTTTTCTTCACTTAAAGGATGAAATGTAAAGTATCTACAACCAAAGCTGATGAAATTGCATTTCAATGAGAAAATTCATGCATATCTGGAATTTAGTTTGATCTTCCTTAAATCTGTATTGTATGATAGAGCCATTGAAAATCGTGATATTTATTCAATTCCCGACCCATTAGTCAGGATTTGAGTTGAATCTATGCTGGTTTCACAAATCATAGGATTTTAACAATTCTAAAGGACTGCTTGGACTCAGATGTGCTTGGATGTGTTCATTTATTCACTTGAGAATGAAGACTCCATAGCTAGATCCTGAGGAAATAGAACAACTATAATTATGTTTTGTGCCTGATTCATGCTTGCAATTATGGTGCTTTGAAGTTTTCATTTATAATTTCTTTTTCTTAATATCTTATCATTTGAAAATCTCATTTGGCGATAATTTCTTATCCACTGGTTGCAATTCCATCTTGGTCCCCTCTTCTCGTTTGTTGTTATTATGTTGCCCATTTCACTTGCTGACATCTTCATTTTCTCTATCATCTCAACTCATATAACAGTTCCTTCTAGACGTGCAATTTATAGTGGAAATCGCAAGGTTTGGAGGGTTCTTTTCGGAGAATCTGATGGATGCCTCATTGGGCCTCATAGAACGCATGGAAATGGAATTCCTTGCTGCTGGTTTGAATCCCAACAGTGACATACTTTATGATGGATGGGCTGCAAAATCAGCTAAAGCAGCAATTGACAAGCTACTGCAGATTGAGAAAACAATGCTTCCGCCCGTGAAAGGACCTGTGGGTGCTCTTGGAGAGTATGTTGATGAACAGCAACATGAAGATGCAGAGGACTTTGTCGAGGAGGATGGTTTAGGCTTTGATGAAAAATCTGCAAGTGGCGATGAAGCAACTATCAGCAAGCTACAGGAGACAGAGAAAGCAGAAATAACAACCATGGAACAATCTCCAGGTGTCATTGAAGAGGCTGACTGTGACGACACTGCTGAAAGTTTATCTAACAGTTCTGTATGCTTTGATGATCCTCGAGCAACAAATTCTGCTAATGCATTGACTCCCATTTTTCAAGAGATGGAGGAAACAGTAGGACCTGTAGGTACTCTTGAAGAGTATTTTGATAAAAAGCAACACGAAGATTTGGAGGACTTTGTTGATGAGGATGGTGGAAGAGACTCAGAAGATCCCGTAGGCTTGGAATACGGAAAATCTGCACTTGAAACTGAAGCAAATATCAGCATGCAACAGGACATGGAGAAGGCAGAAATGACAACCATGGGAAAACCTCCAGTTGTAAATGAAGAGGCTGACTGTGATGGCACTGCTAGAAATTTATCCAACAATTTGGTGTACTTTGAAGATCCTCAAGCAGCAAATTCGTCTTATTCAATGACTCCCGTTTTTCAAAAGATGGAGGAAACAGAAGTACCTCCTTCAGAAAGCTCCACGGGTATTCTAATGGAGGATTCTGATAAAGAAGCGGCAGAGGTCTGTGCTGAGGAGGATGTTCCAAGCTCCTGTAGTGATTACAACAGTATGTCGGACGAAGAGGCAGCAAATGTAGCCAGTTCAGTGATTGAAGATAATGCAGAACCAGAATCATCAGATGCAGGAGGCATTGAGCTAGTTGTTGGAGAAGATTCCTCTGAACTGGGTGGTGAAAGGTCAAGAACAAATAAAGCAGAAATGTTGATTGGCGAGCAACAAGAATCAGAGGGAGTTGATTTACCAGCTATGGAAGCGTATCAGTTTATTCTTGATGAAGGCTCCGAAGGACCGGAAAAGTAAGATAATGGCAACTCTGTTGAGGGTGAGGTGTCTAATGCCCGCGTCAATTGCCAATTCTTGATAGTTGAGATTCATGGGCGATTCGGATTAATATTTAAGGATAGATGTTACCTCTCGTTTTCTATTCTTTCAAAGAAACTGAAATAATTGAAGTTTTTCTATATGAGTTTTGTTACGTCTAATTTTGATTATTTTAGCCAGATATTCGTAACTGCTTGTTTACAATATAGGCATGGTGATCAGTTGGACCTTTAATTGAGTAACATCTCTTTTCTCGATCCACCTCCTTAAATCTCCAGGAGTTCACATTCAGGTTTCAGTTCAAGTTAGTGAAGTGAATAGCTTGATAGGTTCAGAAAGTTCGCTCCAGTGTCCCATACCCTACATATCAGTAAGACTCAAATCACAGTCAGTGGTTTGGCTTTCTCTAAAATGAGTTTGGTTGTTTTCAACCTACATGTGTTTGGTGGAGCTTTTGTCAGTTGCTGCCTTGTAGAATGGCTTTTTGTTCAACCATGGATTGTCCAACCGTTCAAGTGGGGGCCACATTTTGATTGTTTACATAATTGATGCAGTGCCAATTGAAGGACAGCAGACAGCCATAAAATACAAAACTATCAAATGATTCTTAATCATTTATTGATTAATCAGAGCATTGACAATGTTTACTATTGTTTTGAATTGTCCATTGTCGGCAGATGGTTACATTCATCTCATTGCAGGAATGTAGTGTCAGTAAATTCCATGATGGTGTGATTACTAGTCAATGACTGCCATAAATTCCATTGCCACCATGATATAAAAATAAAAAATAAAAAAATAAAAAAAGTAAAAGCCACCCACCCACACACACACACACTATTTACGGATTGACCTTTTAATCCTTATGTTTGGAATGGTCTGGCCTGTGGGGGCCAATGATCCCCTCTCATCAATCTCAGTCCTTCCCAGACACTACCCCATGAATTGCCATCAACCCAAATTTGACACTTACCCAATTTTTCTAAGCCTAAACAATAACAATTGGTCATATAAATTTTGGCTGAAATCAGGCCTTATCTTGGCTATGTTTGCTTGCGAATGAGGTGTAATTTGTTTGTGAATGAGGTGTAAAAATGGTGTAAGTATCACTGTTTCACTTGAAAATTTTCACATCGAAGAGGTGCTATAATGGTCATACATGTTTCCCCTACCAAGGAAGGGTTATAAGTTTTGAGCATCGTCAATGACATTTTTTTCATACTTTTGTGGGCCCAAATTCATGATCCGAGCCGTCCATGTTCTTTGTAAGGCTAAGAAATCCTAAGACATTTATTTTCATATTTAAATCTTTATGGATATTGTAAAAAAAAAAGTCCTAGTATAGATAGATCTATTTTTTGTACTTCTATGGACCAGCCCGAGCCCAACTGGGGCCCGGTCCGCTTTAGGCCAAGCTTGTGTCTTGGGCCGAGCTTGGATTTGGGTCCATTTGTTATACGAGTTGGTCTTGGATTAAGTGGTATTGAGCCCAAAGGCCGACCCAGTCTGCCCTGAGTAAGAGGGATAAATGGACCCAAATCCAAGCTCTTTTGAAATTTGCATATAATGATAAAAGAGATGGATAAACGTGTCATTTCGCTCTAAAAACCTATCATGGTTAGAAGACTATTGATTTTGGGGACAAAGAAGATATTAAAATGAAAATGTAGGGGCCTATTTGCAAATACTAAAACCTCAGGAGCCTATTTATAAATCCTACAAACTTTAGAGGGTATATACAAAAAGTTCTAAAAGTGATCATATGGGCTTGTGTAATAAGAGTCACAAGTTGCCGTTCTTCTTCCTCTCATTCCTTACTCTCACATTACTATCTTAATTCTTAATAGATAATAGAGAAAATCAAGGCGAAACTTGATTTCACCATTATTTCAATCCAATCTCAGTTACTCACAAGTACTTCTCCTTCTATTTGTATCAATTTGTGTACACTTAAAAAGAGAATCTCTAACCTGTGCACCCCAAAGTGAAGGAGACAATCTCCTCAAATAAGGCATGTTATTTCAATCCAATCTCAATCTCACAAAATACTCCTCTTTCTATTTATCCTTACATTCTATTCTAAAGGTAATCAGGCCTTGGGTAGAATACTAGAACTTCATGAAAGATCCATATATTCTAAGGCATCCATATATTAAGGCCCAATTAACTATGTGGGTTGGGCTCAGCCTTTATAGGTTTTAAGTGGGTAATTAGGCTCGGGCTAGGCAGTTATGACCCTAGTCATGCTTGGGACGATTGTATTAAAGTCTGGGCGGGCCTGAAAATCGATGAGCCCGGCCGACGGCCTTGCCCTTGAACAACCCGTTGAAAATGATGATTTTGGCAACCATGGTACAATATTTCACATAAGTAACATTTGCATGCATAACATTTATACATGCAAACACTTACCTATGTAAAACTAATATTGCTATCCCATGTGTAAAAGCCAATCGATGAAGCATTTATTTCATTCATAGCACTAGTGGCAGCCGCCGGTGTGGCTCCCACTAGATAAAAGAAGACTTTGTTAATTAGGTAGAAGAAACAAAAAGAAACTAACAAACGTACACATAGTTAGGCATCTCATCTATGTCACAAATGAAAATGAAACTCCTGTGAAACCATGAGAATCTCCGGATTTTAAGTCCTCATACAGACTGAAAGTCAACTGCTATAGGTTTTCTAAAAGGGAGAATGGTCCCACTATTACTCTACCACTCATCCAGTCTACCCAAAAAGATGAAAGTAAAATAAAATAAAGAGGAAGTGGGTCGGTGGGTCCTCAATTCCTCATATCCAGAGGAAGAGTCAAAGGTTCCATTTCCACCCACCAAAAGGAAGAAAAACAGGTCGTAAGTTTCTGCTGCCCTTGAAAAATAGACAATGAATCTAAAGCTTTTTTTTTTTTTTGATAACGTAGGGTTCCTAGCCCTTTGGGCCAGAATAATCCCTACGGGCCCAGGAGAGAAAGCCGGGTAAAATTCCCCTGTGGCCCCAGTGTGGTAGAGCAGTTTCGAACCCACAACCTCCGGGTGCAAACCGTAGTCCTAGGCCAACTGAGCTACCCCTTGGGGTTACAATGAATCTAAAGCTGAAATCTTAGATTCCTTTTTTTCTTCTCCCCTCAAAAGGGTAATAACTAGTTCAAATTTTCTTTGTTGACAAAAGTGTTCATACTAAAACAATTAATTCCTACCAAGTTTTGAATATTTATTTTTTCAAAAATTGATTATGCATGTATTACTTATGTATTTAGGAAAAAAAAAGGACTAATTACATACTAGGGCTCGTATGGACACCCACCACGTCCTTATATGGACTAAATATTTGAACTACTACAAAATTATTATAATTTTTTTTTTTTTTTAGTGATAGGGATTACGTTTCATTTCAGAGAGGCAAGACCCGGATTTTCATTTACGTAGTGCGGTATATGGTCTAGTGAAGAAAAATGATAAAATCATATTTTTTATGATTTTATCTAAAGCGTCTCTTGAATCACGCAGGTGCGACCGCATCCGCGTGCTAACACTTGGGTCTGCCCAGTATAGAGCAACAATAAACATCCAAACAAGAGCAAAACAAGATAAGACAAGAAGTATCATCTACCCAGACCCCTAAAAAAAAAAAAACATAAGGCAGAGTGAACACCCTAGAACAGCAAAATACGAATGTAACTATGTATTATGTTTCGGGTATCACTGGTCTGGGCTGAGAGCAGCCCAAACCAAACTTGTTAGGCCTGATCATCTTAGATCTCCAGGCTATTTATATATTGGCATGAATTTTACATTATGACACAGACTAAACCCTCAATGGCCAAGGGCTATGCGCCAAGATGGGCCCTTTCAAAAATTGTTCAGTCCAGACTCAGGCCCAATAAATCATTTTTTATTTTTATTTAACTAGAATTCCTAACGGGAATAGCTCAAGATATTGGGGATTCACAGGCATAATATGCTTTGTCCCCTTGGAATTTGAAATACAATGTTTCTGTATTAGAATTTCAAATTCTAACTATCTACAAAAGTCTCAAAATGACCTTTGGAATTCCCAAATTCGAGCCTCCTTCCAACCCTACATATTCATCTATTCATGATAGTCCTCGCCGTCATCACCTTTTCAATATTTTTATGATGATCCACTTAGAAAGATGCATTATCATCATAACTTTTCTTGGGTTGACTTTAAATTCTACTTTTTCCACCAGACGCTAGTTCAAGTTATTTCTCAAGAACTCTTGTGATTCTCCTCGCTTCTTTTAAGGGCCTTATCTTTTATTAAAATTTATAATAAGAATCTAGTATATTGGGGATTAGTGGACATGATGTGATAACTTGCCTTTCAGAATTTACAAATGCCATTATCTTTACCAACATTACTTCAGCCGTCTTAAGGGCCTGTTTTTCTTATAAGAATTTATAGAAATCTTGTCTAGGGACTTACAAATTCTCCAAAAGTCATCTCCTAAGGTGGAGTTTCTAAATCTTCCTCTTGGGTAGAACTTAAAAAAATTCCAGCAAAATGCAATGAGATTGAAACTTGAGGATTTTCAAAAGGTCATTTGGGACGTTTTAGGTGGATGAAATTTGGAATTCTGGACAAGCAAACATGGCATTTCAAATTTAAGGGGATAGACATTACATCATGCCCAATCCAAGACAAAAAAAATCATTGTTAATTAGTAAAGAAATTGCATGCTCAAAGTCTCAAATGACGTTTGAAATTTATGGGATTCCGACCTCTTTGTTTTTTACTTGAATTCTTGCTCAAATACGGAGGAGTATCCAAGAATTCCACATGTTGGAGAATTTATAAATTCTCCATCCAAAAATTCTTTAAATTCCTTTTAAGAAACAGGTATGGATCTTTACTAGTCTCTCCTCTAAGCAATTCCTCGTACACATAACCCTTCAATACGTCCTACAAAAACTGTCTCTCATCCATGTAGAAAAACCAAGTACAAAAAAACCCTAGTTGACTTTAGTGCAAAACTGCCCTCCTTGATCCATTCATCTGCTAATAGCACAATGGTTACAAGTCATAATTAACCGACTTATGTTCATGAAATAACATGGTGGAGAGACCACAGACGATGAAATCAAACATGATGGCAATTCAAATATCTTCATTGCCATCATGATCATGATTGATATGTAGAGGCTATCTTTGGGACCATATATTATATTACTATATTAATGTCACTATTTGTTATTATCATCAGGCGTAGTGTATAATGTATGAGAGAGAGGCATTCATTTGGTTATCATTATCGCTAAATTCTGTCGATATGAAGTTGGGTAGGTCCTGAAAGGGATCTTCTAGATAAAGCTACGGTGGGAATGGGATCTTGTAAAAAAAATCTCTTGACTTTTGAACTCACCTATGATACCAAGTACAGTGAAAGACAAAGGAGGAATAGCAAACACAAAGGCAAAATCTTTTCATAACCATAAAAAGAAAGCAAAAAAATGAAATAAGTGAGCTGTAATGAAAGCTACGTTTTGAAGAGGATCACTCGACCACACCTTGAATTGTCTTTTATTCATTGGGGCACATTGAAACGACAAAAAGATAAATGTTCACCTAGCCACATCCTTTGTACCTTGTTTTCTACTTCATTCAGCAGTGCTGTCATGGTTCAATTATCAGTAAGGAATCTTGCATTGACATATGGTTTATGTAGAAAATCGTGTGGTCTTTATGTCATGAGTCCCATATCAGACGAAGTATACAGTTATCAATAGAGGATAAGAATCCCAACGTAGAAAAGACTTCATCTCTTAAAGATAAGGTTCTCTTAAAGATAAGGTAGGGATTTGTAGTAATCCAAGATTAGCGTATCCGATCTTATCCCCACTTAGCAGACTCCCATCACATCAGGATTAGGGGTTTTTAGGCGGAGAAGTCTCTACGAAATATGGCCATTAATTATTTAAGGTAGGGAGATGGGAGCACTAAGTCGTGTATGATTGCATCGAAATCCTAACATAAGAAATCCTTGGGGACTTTTGCCGTTAGGAACACTGTAGATCTTTAACCGTGTGTCGAAGTCTTCCACATTCCGTAGGTCTTCCACTTTCGGAGTGTTTCGATGGTTCAGATCTTGGAGGAGAAGTCCCCATCATAGCAGATCTGGGTAGGGTTGTAAATGGGTCGGTTTCGGTTCAGGGTTCATGGTGGATCCGGAACCATAACCGTTAAGGAGAAGGTGGAATCGGATCCGGATCCGGACCCATTTCGGAACCTGTTTCTTGTCTTCAGAACTGGAACCAGAATAACATGTGGGATGGGTCTGAATCCGGGTCTAGGTTTAGGTAGAAAATGATATTAAAAAAATATGATTTTTATGAGCAATTTTCGAAAATTGAGGTAAGATGTTAGGTCTCAGGTCTACGGGTCTGAACCAAAGTGGAATCAGACCGAACCCATCTACCTATTGGGGCCTAAGTAAGGACACAAACTCGATTTTTAACGGGTTGGAACCTTCGGGTAATCAGAGAATCGGAGACATATTTACATCCCTAGATCTGGGGCTTCGATTTTGGCCCTAGTTCTTGGTTTCAGTTTTACATCCTTTGCCAACAACAAAGGAGAACGCCAGTCTTCCTGCTTTCCGCTTGTGCGAGCTCATTTCTAACTTGTGTGTGTTTTCTTTTCACATATGTGTGCTTTCTTCCTATGTAAGTGGGTTGATTATCCATGTATAAGCAGCATGGTTTAAAAAACCGACCGAGACCGGGCCGATATCTCACTGAGATATCGGTCTCGGGCTGTTTTCACCATTATCTCGGGCCATCTCGGCCGAGATGACCATTATCTCGGTATTTTCAATATCTCGGCCGAAATGTATAAAAAGCATAAAAACCCTAATTTTTATGATTCTTCTCCCATCTTCATCTTCTTCTCCTCTCTTCTCAAGGCCCTTACTAGCTATAGTAGCAGCCACCATCTCTCTTTCATATTTTCAAATCTCACTTCTATTTTTTGAAGAAAATATTATTTAAGGTAAGAGGAAATCAACTTAAAGCATATTATGTGTTTTTTTTTTTTTAATAGATGAAGCATAGAGGTTTGTCACTTACTCACTTGTGTAATTGTGTTGTTTTCTTCATTTAGAAGTTAGATCTATATACTTTCATGCTAGATCTACTCATACACATGATTTTGAATTTTTTTTTGAATTTTTTTTATTTTCGGATTTTTTAATATTTGAATTATAATATATCATTTTTTTTGGATTTCATCATAAATATGTTGTTTTAATGATTCATGATCATTGTATGGTGTGTAAATGATAGATCTACATACTTTTATGTTAAATCTATATATTTAGGATTTTGAAAATGATTTTATTAATTTTTGTTTTTCAAAAAATAATTGTTGTTACTTGTTAGGATATTTGTGATACCAAAGGCTTATTGATAGTGTGTAGATGATAGATCTACATCTACTCATAGTCATAAACATGATTTAGATTTTTATTTTAATTATTTTATTTTTGAATTTTTTAATATTTGAATTATAATATATCATTTTTTGGGGATTTCATCATAAATATGTTGTTTTAATGATTAATGATCATTGTATGGTGTAAATGATTTGACACTAATAAATTGATCATGAGCAGAGTGTCAATAATGTTTGCATTCTTTTTCGGTCCAGGTAGCATGGCTCAAAAAAGAAAAACAGCCCTGCTAGCTATCCTGATTGGGAGACCGACCCATGGCCCGGTCTCCCAGCCAGGCCGTTGGATCCCAACTCCTAAGTGTCCTGACTGGGAGACCGGGCCATGGCCGTTGGATCCCAAATCCTAAGTGTCCTGATTGGGAGACCGAGTTGGGATGCCATGGCTCGGTCTCCCAGTCAGGACACTTAGACTTTCTGAAAGAAAAAAGCTCTTCTCTTTGTACGGAAGCCGAGGCAAAATAATTCAAACGGTGTTGAGTTGTTTTTGTTTTGTCCTTTTCAACCAGAAAAGACAAGCTCGGTTTTGAGCCAATGCACCGGCTCATCGGTTTAATTCTATTTTCATATGAAAGTGAAAGAGTTTGCATCTCTAGGGTCTTTTGTTTCATCATATTACATGGGAATTAGATTTAATTCCTTGCATCTCTAGGATCTTTTGTTTCATCATATTACATGGGACTTAGATTTAATTCCTATGTATTCTATTCACATAAATAGGTCCTTTAATTTTATTGTTGTTTGTGTTTGTGTTAATTATGTAGGTGGGTTTTGTTGTGCTTACAACAAACTTCTTTCTTCCTTGGGCATGAGCCACTTTATGGGTTTCCTTTCCTAGCAAGTACTTTGAATGTAAATCTACCTCAAGAGTGTTTACATTTATATAAGGCTCTTAAAGCATATAAGAGGTGTGTGAGGTATTTTGTTTAAGAGGTTTTCCAATTTCATGTGTAGGACATCTCTTGTTTCGCCTGCCCTTCTTACCTTCATTCATGACAGTTCCTAATGTCGGGCCCATTTTTTCTTTAGTGAGACATGTGTATTCTTGGAATCGGATCCCTAATGTCACCATGGGCACCCGCTATTCAGATGCATGGCAAGCTACCCGTGGTGACATGGTGGGCCGTGATTGGTCCACTTATGGTCAATATGGGAGAAATACTCATAGGATCGAGACTCATAATCATATCTCTTTCGTCCACCTTATGACTTGAAGTCTACATCTTTTGCTGTCTCACTTAGACTTGCTATTAGTGGAAAGACCGAAAATCCACATCAGATCTATCTATTAAAGATCTGAGCGGGTTTCCAAGCCTCAAGCTTCTCTTTAATAAGAGTTAGTCTCACCATGAGATTGCGCATATAATCAACACTGTAATTAACAAATATGATTGATAATGCATCACACCCATATTGGGCTGCATGTGACATGTGTCCTTCAATGGGAATTGAAGATATTTAAATCCTTGTATACATCACTATCTGACCCACTACATATCATGTCACAAATTTCATATATAGCAACTTTAATTTCCTCATATTTCCAAGTAGAATACATTGAATTAAAAAAGAGATTCGGCACCTTCTCCTTTTATACAATTAATTACAAGAGATATAATGGAGGTAGGTTTTTGTTACATTTCGATTCTTCCAGGAGTTTTGGGTTACAAATAGGCAAAAAGTGCTTGTTATGACTTATGTAAAGCTTTTTAACATTAATTTTATTATTATAGTGATTAAAAAAGTATGATACTCAAACATGTCCCCTCGAAGTAGGCACACATCTTTTGGGGCTATTCAACATAAAATCAGATTGCTTAATGCGCACAAACATCTACCAAACGGGCCTAAAACTTGGTTCTGTGACCTGTCCAATTATTTGGGAGCACAACTTGTATTATATAACATATTTTTCAATAGATCCAACCTGCATGGTCCCAAAAAGATATAGTTAGTTAATATGATGTGGACCACACCAACTTGGTCCAACCTACCTCATTAGAAGGCACCTATATCAATATTAACAAATTGAAAATCAGTGCATAGTAATCCATGATCCCTAAAGCAAGACTAGAAGTCGATCTGGACCTCTGATTAATTTAATTATATAATTATCACAAGAATCCGTGCTAAGAACGGACGGTCACCATGCACATGCAAAATATATTCTATAATCCATTAGAAAAAAATTTAGATTATGCAGAATTATCCTCAAACACTTAAACTTACATAGATTTGCTTTAGATAGAGCATAGAATTTTAAAAAAAGAATAACATAAGAATGATTATAAGAGTGCCTCTTTTCTCAATTTAAAAGTCGATAGAGTAGAAATGGGTTAGGAGAAGTGGAGTTGGAAGAAAAGAGGATAATTAGATTTGGGATGAAAATGAAGTTGTTGTCGAGATGAAAAAGTGGGAAGAAGACTTAAGTGGTTACAATGCAATTACATGTTGGAAGTGTGAGAAAAAAGTGACTCACTTAGTAGTAAAACATGAGAAATAACTTTTGGTCAAAATCAATGGTTGTAGTCAAAATTAACTTCAAAACTCTTGACTTTAATATCATATAATTCTTAATTTGAACCTTGAAAGACAACCTTAATACAGGCCAAGGTCCCAATAAACAGTATCTCTATTAGAATTCAATTCCAATGATTAAATAAGTTGATTAACCTAAGTCCAATAGAAAAACAATCAACCACAAAGAGAAGGAGACACAAGGTTTATATGTAGAAAACCCTACTCGGGAAAAAACCACGGGTCTTACTGTCTAGGCCAACAGACAACCAAGCCCTATAAATTGAAAGTTATAAAAACTCACAGATCCCTCTTTCAGTTGCAACTCAACCTAAGGATTGCCTAATTTGCCGACGTCTCTCCGTATACCTTCACCGTGCTTGAAACAACCACCTTGATAGCCTCTCTAAGGTGAATATACTTCAAGAGAGTAGCAGAAAGAAACTCCAAAGTCTTTGAACTTCAGCACAGCCACTTGATGGAACTTTGAAGAAGAAAGAGCGATCTCTCAAATTCATTCTAAGGATTAGAATTGGAGAGAAGAGAAGTGGTGCCTTTAGGGTTGCTAGAGAGTCCTATTTATAGGCCTTGGGACATGCATAGGGTTACCTAAAGATGATAGAACTCAAACAAGCAAGTTGGCACAAATTAGAAAGTTGTTTCTTGAAATAACTCAACTTTCCATGAGCCATGTGCTTGAGCAGCCTGTGGTGCGCTCAAGCGTGTGTCTTCTCTACCTCGTGTCAGCTCTTGCACACAATGCGATCTAGCGCGGGTGCTTTCTGCCTATTGTACGCTCGAGCGCATGTGGGGCCGCTCTTGTATAAAGATTGGCTCTGATATCAATTGAAAGACGGCCTTAACGCAAGCTAAGGTCCATTTTGAACAGTATCTCTATTAGACTTCAAATCCAATGATAAAATTAGTTGATTAACCTAAGTCTAATTAAAAACAATCAACTACAAAGAGAATGAGACACAAGGTTTATACGTGGAAAATCCTAAGCAAACACTATAAACTGAAAATTATAAAAACTCACAGATCCCTTTCGAAGTTGCAACTCAACCTAAGAATTGCAACGATCTTGCCGACAACTTTCCCTTCACCTTTACGTGCTTGAACCAACTTTATAAAGTAATGGCTTACAGATAAATTTCTTCGACTAACAGACTTGGTCAGTATCGATCGTTTAAAAGGGTCGATATCGACCATTTTCCTCATTGGTAGAAATTACTGACTTAAAAATAAATTGCTTCAACCAACAAACTTGGTCAATATCGATCGTTTTAAATGGTCGATATTGACTATTTTTTTCATTGGTAGAAACTATTGACTTATAGATAAATTGCTTCAACTAACAGACTTGGTCAGTATCAATCGTTTAAAATGGTTGATATCGGCTGTTTTTCTCATTGGCAGAAACTACTAACTTACAGATAAATTACTTTGACTGATAGACTTGGTTAGTATCGATCATTTAAAATGGTTGATGTTGACCATTTTCCTCATCGCTAGAAAACTATTTAATGGGTTACTACTAAGTAGGTCTAAACGATCGATACAACTGGTCAAACATTCACTACAAGAAATTTGGGGTTTAAGGACGACACAAATTTGTCCCAAAATGTACATATTTCGTCACCGAAACTAATTAAGACAAAAAAATTTCGTCACCCGTTTTGTTGCCAAAGCCTTGTCGCTAAAAGGTATTGGAGACGAAAAAAAATTCATCCTTGAAAAAGATAAATTTGTGACGATTTTTTTTTGTCTCCAATACACTCTGTTGGAAACATCCTTGTAAGTCATTTTTTTCGTCACCAATACACTCTGTTGGAAACATACTTGTAAGTAATTAGTGACATCCTAATACTGCTCCCACCCGAGTACACTTAACTTCGGAGTTTTTACGATTTCCGGTGCCGTACGGTTTTAGAAGGCCTCATGTTAAGTTAATACAAGGTTTGACTTATAAGCCCGTGGTCAGGACTTGGATATTTCCGATGCGGGCTACCGGAGACTCACCGTTTGAAGCCCGTGGTTGACACGTTACGCCCCGTGGTTAAGGATACCGCCCGGACCAAGATCTCACATTCTCCCCCACTAGAAATAAAGTCGTCATCGGCTCTGATACCAACTGTCACAGTCTCGTCCAACTCAGCATGAAATTGTCCACTTTGTCCCACGTGCACGCGCGAGGACTTCCCAGAAGGTCACCCATCCTAGTACTACTCCCGCCCGAGCACGCTTAACTTTGGAGTTCTTACGATTTCCGGGGGCGCATGATTTTAAAAAGTCTCATGCTAAGTTAATAAGAGGTTTGACTTATAAGCCCAAGGTCAGGACTTGGATATTTCCGATGCAGGCTAATGGAGACTCACCGTTTGAAGCCCGTAGTTGACACGCTACGCCCCCATGGTTAAGGGTACCACCCGGACCAAGTTCTCACAGTAGCAAAGATTGAGAGAGGTAAGTGTACCTGGCGGTGGTGGACTCCTGGATGGAGGATGATGGGCGCAGATGATGGTGATTGGTGATGGTGGCCATGTCTGGGAGTTCTAGGCGAGAGAGATTGAGAGAAGTAGAGATAAGAGGGATCACTGATCAGGGATGGGTCTGCACTGCGTGTGTTGATGGAGGGTGATGATGATTGATGGGGGACAATGGGTCATGGGGTTGCTGCCTGAGACGATGGGTGGGAGATGTTGGAAAAGGGTTTTGGAAAATGGGGAAAATGGTTATTCTCTCCTCTTTTGGAAAAGGGTTTTGGAAAAGAAAGACCGGGATAAATGGAGGGACAAAGGGGGAAATGGGTTTTGGAAAAGGGTCGTTCGATTGAGACAGGGGGGGATGGACGTTAGGGCCTAGGGGGGCCCATTTTAGTCATTTTAAAGGCTTTTCCAAAGCAATACTTGTAAAAGGGGAATAGGCTCAAGTGCGAATGAAATTGGCGCCACCGCAAATGAAATTGACGCTTTATTTTGTTGGCCGAAATATTTTCGTCTTCCACAACTTATCCTTATTAGTGACGAATTACGTTTGTCGCAAAAATAAATTATATTTTGTGACAAAAATATTCGTCTCCAATGAGCTAAAATAATTCGCACCAACGCAAATGAAATTAGCGCCTTATTTTGATGACCAAATATTTTCGTCTTCCATAACTTATCCTTAATAATGACGAATTATGTTCGTCACAAAAAAAAAAAAAAAATTGTGACAAAAATGTTCGTCTCCAATGAGCTAAAATAAATCGCGCCAAAGCAAATGAAATTGACGCCTTATTTTGGTGGCGCCAAAGCAAATGAAATTAGCGCTTTATTTTGGTGACGGAATATGTTCGTCTTCCATAACTTATCCTTATTGGTGACGAATTACGTTCATCGCAAAAACAAATTATATTTTGTGACAAAAATGTTCGTCTCCATTGAGCTAAAATAATTCGCACCAACGCATGAAATTGGCGCCTTATTTTGGTGACCAAATATTTTTGTCTTCCATAACTTATCCTTATTAGTGACGAATTACGTTCGTCAGAAAAAAAAAAAATATTTTGTGACAAAAATGTTCGTCTCCAATAAGCTAAAATAATTCGTGCCAAAGCAAATGAAATTGGCGCCTTATTTTGGTGACGAAATATGTTCGTCTTCCATAACTTATCCTTATTGGTGATGAATTACGTTCGTCGCAAAAAAAAAAAAAATTTGTGACAACAATGTTCGTCTCCAATGATCTAAAATAATTGGCGCCAACGCAAATGAAGTTGGTGCCTTATTTTTTGTAGACAAAATTTTGTTTTCGTCTCCTAAACTTTTGAAAAAAATGAAAAAAAATGAAAAAATTTATATTTCGTCCTCTTTGGGTGTTCTTTTAAGACAAAAAAAAAATTCATCATCAAATTTCGTCACAACAGCCTAAATTTCTTGTAGTGATTCCTCGCGATTCATCAAACTTGTAACAATCTACGGGGGCTCAATGACAGTCTACACCAAAATACATCCAGACAACACATTCCATTTTTCACAGGGGCTCAAGATCAGAAACATGTGATAGGCCAAATGGGCTCAATGACAGTCTACACCAAAATACATCTAGACAACACATTCCATTTTTTACAGAGGCTCAAAATCAGTTTTAATAAATCAAATGAGTCCCAATGACAGTCTACAACAAAATACAACAAAATGATATCCTACAACAAAATACAAGCAGAAACTGGATGTGAATATGCACAATGACATCCTACAACAAAATGATAGGTTCAAATTAACTGAGCAAAATACAACACGAAGCTCCCATATCGCTCCTTCTAGCAGCACACGCCATCTTCATCGTGGATGCTACAGTCACCAAAACCAATGTATGTGCACAATGTTAAGCTTCATGGGAAGTCAATCAAGTCAGTCAAACACAGCCTATTGGCAAGGCCGGTTTTACAATAAAGCCAACAAATCCAGGCCCCAAAAAAAGCCCCATAATAGCAGCTGACATCTTTTGAAATTCCAAAAAAGCAAACTTGCCAACTAGCATCCTTTTTTTTTTTCTCCCCAAAATATAAGGCCACATAATAACTCTCTTGAGAAGATACGATCAAGATTTTTATGGGGCCTTAAAGTGTCATTTATGGTTTATTATATTTCCAAATCTGCCCATTATATTTCTATTGCTAAGAGTTCAATTGATTTTAGCACACCATTATATTTCTAAATGTGTATCAAATCTCAACCTTACATTCAGTCATGAACTTGCTTCACAAGCCTTTCTCATTATTTTTGTATATCCTATTTCAATAGGGGCTCATTCAGATTTGATCCATGATGTGGTTGTAAAAAATCCATAGTTTGGGATTCCAACTCTAATAATAGCTCTTAAAATTTAAAATAAACAATAGGCTCCCGCCGGAATTTATTCACTTGCCCACAGTGCATATGAGCATCGTGCATCTGAAACATCCAATACGTGGCACACCTCTGATGCCCATCTTGGATTTTGTGAGCAAGTGAAAATGCTCCAAGCCCCACCAGTGGCCAACTCAAGAATTTTTTTTTTTTGGGGGGTGGGGGTGGTAATTGGATTTTGTGACCCAAGATTTCCACGTGAGTTTGGGGGATGGGCCCAGAATTTTCATGGGGTTTTGGAGGTGGACTTAAGAAAGGTTAACAAAACTTGAATATAAAAACTTAATTAGTAATTCTGCATCACAAAAAATCAAGAAAAATAAATTTTAAATAAAATATTTATAATATTATTAAAACACAGAAAATGCCTCATTTAGGATTGTCGCTTTATGCTTCAAATTGTCTCAAGTCGGCCCTGCCTATTGGCATTCAATTGCCAACTCCTTTTGACTATCTCCATGACAATTTTGCTGCGAAAGTAGCAGATATCTTTTTCTGTAAAGTTGATGCTATACCAGTGCACATAGTGTTCTGCAAAAGCTATTGCAAAGAATCCATAGTCATTTCCATTTTGCTAATGAGGGATGCCCGTCTTTACAAGCCATGACCATAGATATGGGTATGACCATCCAAAATGATTATACCTTTCATTCAACCATCAATGCGATTATACAAAAGCGGGGGCTCGACCCCCCCTTTTCCCTTCCACAATCACTGTCTTCACTTCCCCTTTTTGGTGGTCCAACCAGTGGTCCCAAGCATTGTTTGGCGCCTTCTTTCAAAGTTTATTCACATTTGCCAAGCACATGGAGGTATGCATTTTCATTTTTCTCTCATTTGTGCCCTAGATGTAAACTTTGTGGGTTTTCATGGGACCAAGACTGCAACTTTGCTTTGGTTTTCATTAATCTTAAACATCAAACCTGGTCCTTAGATGGAACTTCTTGTACAGTTTCCAAGGGTAGAGAAAGGTTATCTTCCACATGTCTAAGGTTTTCAACAAGTCAATATTGAAAAGGAATTAAGCTGATGACGTTTTAGGGTAGATAATGTAATATAAGGTGTTTAATGTGTGTACCAACTTCTTAATGGAGTCCAACCACCACTATGATGGACTTTTTTGGTGCTTTCTAAAAGGGAAAATCACCAGAGCACATGTTAGAGTTGATGAAAAGGGACGATAAGGATATGCAGACTTGAGGTGACATATAAAGTAGTTTCTCATAATGGTTGATATCGACCAACATTATATATTCCATGGTCGATATCGACCATATCGCAAAACGACTAAAAAAATAAAATAAATGAAAAGCAAAACGAGGACCCCTTCCATCTCCAAAGTCCTAGTGGGTCATCACCTTTCCTATGGCATCCTATGGGGTCTTTTCCGGTAGTTTTCGCCTTATTCTATTTTCACAAAAAAAAAAAAAAAAATGTTTGATACTCCTTTTTGGATATTCACCTTTAATCTTTATTTTTAATTACATTCTAGGCAAACAAATAAGCATTTGTTCCGCCCTACCCTGCATCATTATATTATTGATGACCGGCTAGTCGGCTAGATACACAAGTGCACTGAGCACTAGCCGCCTATTGAAACTTAAATCTAACCTACGCTGCCAAATTTACTAACCCTAATTTCCAACCATCCACAGCAAATACCATACCATCTATATATAAAAAACAAATCCAATTTGATCCCGTAAGATATTTATGCCTAGATGTCTGGCTTAAACTCCATCTTAGGTGTCAATAATTAGGCAGATGCAACTTTCAAGAAGTAATAATATAAGAAGAAGAAGAAGATGAAGAAAGAGGGTCAAAATTCAAAGTCAAAACACTATGGGTGGTTCTAACTTCTAACTAGAGGTAGGGTGGGTCCAGCTCTAGTGCAAGTTGGTCTGTCAGTATCCAGTGCCTTTTACGCTTGGCTCTGAATTCTGATACATGTGCATCTGTTTTTTCCAAGAAACATCACAAAAAGGAAGTCTCCTTTTGAAATGAAAAGCACTGCTCCTGACTTCTTCCTTACAGTATCAAACCCTAATCATACATCTCAATCCAATTGTGGGCAAGATTCTCTCTTTCCGCTCTCTCTCATTCCCAACTGAGAGCTCCAAGTTTCACGCTTCAAAGTTCAAACCAAACATAACCATCCATTGTATTTCCAGCATCTATTGCTCAATAGACTTCCAAATGTCTTCCACTGTTTGGAATCTGATTCTGCCATTCGTTTCTGCTGGGCTTTTTCACTGGAACCATATATGAAGTGTGGTCCACTGGATGAACAGGATCGTTTACAATCTGTTGAGATTGTGATGTGATGCATGTGCTCATTAGGGGAGGAATGTTGAGATTGTAATGTGACCCATGTGTTCTTTAACTTAGAGAGATCCTGAGTTAAAGAATTCGAACTCTATTGAGGGGTCCAACTATTGAAATCTGAACCGTTCAAGAATATGGGGTATTTCAAATTTCATGTCAATGTAAGTTTGTTCCACTATTGAGTTGACCGTTTGATAAAAAGCTTGATAACAAATATACATAATAAGATTGTATTAATCACATTTTTCGTCAAATAGTTCATCTAATGGTGCATCAAATTCGAATTGACATAAAATTTGGTTATACAACGGATTGTGTTTATTTTTAATGAGTCTGGATCCCTTGTTTCGTTGAAACATGGAGATATTGATTCATCCTATTAAAATTTGTCAACTGCATAAAATTTAATCTTTTCTTTTTATCATTCACATGAAGAAATTGAAAAGGTAAATTAGCTAGCATGATATTTTAATTGTAGAGTTCGCGAATTTTAATATGATTGAACAGTATATTTATTTTTCAACAAAACAGGGGATCCAAACTCATTGTCATCACTTTGGATTAAAAAACGTTGGCCCCACCAAGGAGTCCCGGCCTTTAACTCAGTATTTCTGTGTTAAAGCCTCAGGGGATCCGGATTCCAATAGCTATTGGCTGATGGACCCATGTATTAAGGTGTGCAAATTTTCAGATTTTTGTTCCAGAGGTGAATTGAAGTCTCAACAACAATCATGTCCTCACCAATTAATGACATTGTTTAATTGGCTTTTCCATGGAAGTGCCACACTACCATAGGCCCTGTCCCACATTGTCTTAATAAGGCACAGTTGATATGACAAAAGGAAAATTACATTTTCTTAGCTGTATGATGTCCATTTAGGCCTACTTCTGGGTCTTCATCCGAATTGGAAACAGGTTGGATGTGATAAGCATAAGATATTTACATTGCTTCCCAAATTTGCTCTAGCAAGATTAAGAGCCATTCATTATTCAAATATCTGATGCGTGCGAGCGAGCAAGTTTTTATTCAATGTTAATCATGATGAGTCTATTTTGACCTTCTATATCTATTGATGGGACATGCTTGTAGGTAGGCACCTTGGAGTTGACTTGCAGATAATTATGTGATCCGCAATTCTTATAAAATGGTCTAATATGATAATTGTCATATGAACGTGAGTTATTTATTTATTTATTAAGAGTGTCACTTGCATAACTAAAATGCGAAGTAAGTACATGGTTAGAACTTTAAGTATGGGAGTAGGGGTGTGAATTGGGCTGGGCCGCCACGACCGACACGCCGATCAACATGCCATGTCCCAGCTTGAGACGTTGATCGGGCCGCGTTGGGCTAGGATGTCCTGGGCCGTGGTATAGCACGACACGGCTTACAGCAGTGGTTGAATTGCGTTGGGCCAGGGCGTCCGAGGTGCGGGACGCCCAGTCCGGCCTAATTTTATAAAATAATCTTTCTATTAAAGTTTGTGCATATATCTTAGGAGGTGACTCTCTTAACCTCAAGTTTAGGATAAGGTAAGCTCAAGTGTGTGGTGGGGTCCACATGGAGGCACACATGGAGATGGGGGTGAGGGATTTCAAGAACTCCTTTGGACCCTCCTCTTTGCAAAAAAATCATCTCCATCTGGGCTACGAAATTTTAATGGTCAACAGTCCATTTGGATCGATACATAGTTGATACAACGGTATGGTAAATTCAGACCTGATCGAAAGTTTGTAAATATGTGCAATTCGAGGGGGGGCGGGGGGGGGTTGGGTATTTTATCCATTTAAATGGACCAAGGGTGGGCCCTACAAGAGTGATCTTTTGAAATTTTATCCTAAGCTCGTGCTTCGGAGAGCCTTGCCCTTTATCTTATTTCATGAAACATAAAATAATTAAAGTCTTATTTCTCATTTGTGCATTTATTTTATTAATTCGAACTTTATTTCAAAATAAAAGCCCTTAAGTTTTATTTCTCATTTGTGCATTTATTCTCTAAATTCCAACTTTATTTCAAAATAAAAACCCTAAAATCCCTTTCAATATATAAAAAACCCGGCCAGGCCGGAACGGACCCAACCCGGCACGACAAATGTGATGACGTCGGCCATGCCGGGCTGACCACCACCAGGCCTGGGTACATTGCAACACAATCTATGATTTTTCACGAGCCAACCCGACCTTTTTTTTTTTTTTTTTTTTTTTCCTATCGGAGGGTTCCCAATCCTTTGGGTTAGACTAATCCCTCTGAGCCCAGAGGGAATCCGGGTAAACTCTCCTGTAGCCCCAGTGTGGTAGTGCAGTTTCGAACCTACAACCTCTGGGTGCAAACCGTAGTCCTACGCCAACTGAGTTACCCCTTGGGTTTACGAGCCAACCCGACCTGGCTTAGGAGTCAGTTTGCGGTTGGCTTGGCGCGTTTTACACCTCTAGGTTGAGGCACCAATTAAAATGTCTCATTATGAACTAGCGGACCAGCCATATGAAGATATTCTCTGATCACCATGGCTATTCGGTTTAGTGACCATAGTATTGGCTAGTAAAAAAGCAACGCATGTATAAAATGAGTGTAGCATAGAAGAGAATATAAAGAAGAATGCACTTTAAAAAGAATGAGTGCATTAGGGAGCATTTAGAGCTTGCATCATCAGTAGGCAATAAATGAAAAAAAAAAAAAAAAAAAAAGACTCACTTGAGATGGTTGAGACATTTTCAACGTAAGTCGGGAACGATATCACTGAGGAAAAACTTTTCTGTGTAAGCCGCTGACTCATCAAAAAAAGAGTAGGCCAAAGAGGACATGAATGAAAGTTGTAAGATTAGATTTGAAGTGGTACAACTTATCAAAAGATTTGACCAAAGATATAATTGAATAGATAAACATAATTCATGAAGTTGACCCCAACATATTTGAGACAAAGTTATGATGACGACGACAATGACCACTTAACCAACAAACGATTTACATGTTTGAAAATCACATGCATTGAGAATGACAAAGCTCTAATCTTATTGAGGATGTAGACAAACATTTAAGGAGCCTTACCATTTTTCGAGACCACATATATATGACATTTGAAGAATCACTTTCTCAATGCTTCTAAAATAGTAAGAACTTCCATCTCGTTAGAGTCTTTAATTCTAAGGCTTAGGAAAAAAAAAATAACACTTCACCTTTAAAATTACAAAGCACCCTCCAATATCCGCCGGGCCCAGCTTGCCTCTAGTCGCCCCATCTACATTAAACTTGAAAACCCCTCATTTCACAGGCGGGCACCATTTAACATGCTTAATTAATAGATTTGGAATACCTGCACATTCAATTAATAGAAATATTATGAATTTTAAAAGAAATAAACTCCTTTTTCCCTAAAGTCCTTTTTTCAATTTGTAACAAAACCGCTGCTAACAAATCTTGCAATGAAGAGGCTTAATCATTGAAAATCCTCTCATTTCTTTCCTTCAAAATATGAATGTGGTGTTTGATGGAGCATTAGTTTTGACAGAGCTTGTCTTTTGATATCCACTTCTACTTTTGATGGAGCTTGTCTTTTCCTTTTGATCAAGAAGAAGGCTCTCATTTGGGAATTTACTAATCAAGTTAAGGTGAAGTAAAAGCCTCCATTTGTAGAAAAAAAAAAAAAAAAAAAAAAAAGACCAGGGACATATCAAAAGTACATGGATTCAAAACTCCCTCATTCTTTTTTTTTTTTTTGTAGTCAAAAAGCAACATCCATTATTCCTATACTAAATGACAAAAAAAAAAAAAAAAAAAAAAAACATCCACATTTTATTAAAAAAAAGCCAAAAGTATTTTTCACCAACAACTAAAGACAAAATACCATTATAATCCACTTATATTTTACTCTCTTTGGATTTAATACTTCACCTCACTCTATTCTACATGTAATAAAGTTCCCAAACGGTGCAGAACCAAATTAAAATTTTTTATAAGTAGTTGATTTTGAAATGCAAGCTCACTGGTTCTGACATAATATTGACTCAGTTCCATATCTGGAATTGAGTATGTGTTTTTTCTTGATCTACTTTAGACAGTTCCATATTTGTCATAACTGTTTGAATTGGTTTCCCATGTAATGACTCAGTTTCTAGCATTATTAAAATTCAAAGAATAAAAACCCAAATGAATATTAGTGGTCAATTTCAAAATAAAAACGTTCTTTCTCAGGGTTTTTTTTATTATGAATTTGTGAGGATTTAAGATACGAAATTTTTTACAATGGGGTCTGTCATTTCTATGAGGACATTGAACTGTTTAGATTATACACTTGGGGCCTATAAGACTTTATAAAACTCAGAGAATACGATTAAGCAATTTTTGCATTTTTCACATGTACCTCAAAATTCATGGAATCTAAGATATAAAACTTCATGGGTTGGATTTATCATTTCATTAGGATATTGAACAACTTGGATCACGAATTGGGTCCTATATGAGTTCAAATAAGGAGTACAATTAGGTCATCTTTTTGTTTTTCACATATTCTCAAAATTAAAAAGGATATGAAACTTACAGGCTTATTAGTTCTATGAAAATGTCGAAGTGTTGAGTAAATATAATTGACTAATGATGCATAAGATTGTGTTAATTACGTTATTATCTTATACTCAATCTTGTAGTAGGACTAACTTCTATTGGAGTAAAATTTGGAGACGTCTCATACACAAGGAAGGCATTCTTTATGAGCAGCTAAAGGTTCCTAGCAGGGGTGGATTTTTTTTAGCAGGGGCCAACATAAAACAAACCTTTAAACAAAATAACACAATTTACTAATAAAATATGTAATAATCAAAATATTGAAGTGATACTCAATGCTCTTTCATTGAGTTGAGATCATCAATTATTGTTTTACCCTTGGATTTTTCTGCAATTTATTTCTTAATGTATACAATTAAATAATCTGTAAAGAAATTCATATTCCATTCTATTGTGAAGTGTAGTTTTAACAATTTCATGGCTAAGTTCGTAAAAAATTATCTTTCATTCTGTTGCAAAGTGTAATTTTACAAATCTTCATGGTTGAGAATGTATTAGTACATATATATATATATATATATATATATAGGGGCCAGCTCTCCTAAGCTCAAGCTTAGGATAAGGTAAGCTCAAGTGTGTGGCGGGGCCCACCTGGGGACCCAAATGGAGATGGGGGTGGGGGGGATTTCAAGGGCTCCCTTGAATCTTCCTCTCTACAAAAAATCAGCCCCAAATGTAATTTATATCCTCTCCATATGGGCCCAAAAGTTTAATGGTCAACGGTCCATTTAGATTGATACATAGTCAATCCAACGGTCCAATAAATTCGGATCTGACCGAAAGTTGGTGGACATGTGTAATTTAGGGAAGTCATGTGTTTGGTCAATTCGGATGGACCAAAGGTGGGCCCCACAAGCATGAGCTTACGAAAATTTTTTCCTAAGCTTGAGCTTAGGAGAGCCTTGCTCATATATATATAGACACACTAAAGTACAAAATGCAAATTTCAAGATGTGTACCGTTCCTTTCTTATGCATGTAACTTGTAAGTTACAATTTACATTATTTAAAACCTCAAAATAGGTAATTATAGAATCCTATATCTAAGATCTAAACCATTTAAAAACATGGCTCCGCTAGTTTTAATCTCTCTAAAAAAATTCATTTAATTTGTTTTTTACACATGGATAATAATAATCAAAGAAAAAAAAAACAACTATATTTCTTTATCCATAATGGATAAAATTCCGATTGAGGTAAAAGTTAATGTAATAATATAATGTAATTAGACATTGGTTTTAAGCGGATTAGATTTCAATATAAGCCACAAAAATTGAAAATACATAATGACATGTAATGAAATTAGTACATCTATGCAATGTAAAAGAATTATAAAAGAGAAAGTGGGTTGGCCATTCTTCCTCTTTATTTATACTTCAAAGTCTCTTGCAAGTCTGTAACATGCAATGCAACTCCTTTTAAGATTTCTAACAAGAAGACATACTTTTTCCTCACCTCTCTTGGATCATAAGATTTGTGACAAGTGTAGATGGGTTAGAATGAGATTTGAGAAACATCTACTCCAATCTCCATCAAGTCTTACTTATTTTATCTCATTTTCTTTCCTGTCCCTTTTTTTTTTTTTTGGGATGGGGGATTTTAGGTCTGCGTCCCTAGTATGGAGTTGCACTTCTGCCACCCTTAATTGAAACACTAGGCATATCCAGACTCCTTGAGCCTTTGACATAAAGAAATCTTTAGTTGAAGGTGTGAAACTCCATACTACAAATCAAAGTTGTTCAAAATAAAATAAATGTCCTTACACTGCATGAGATATTGTCAGATTTTACTCCAATATGGGTTAATCCCATCCCAAGATACCCTAGTATGGAGTTTGTGGTGGTGGTGGTGCGTCCCTAGTATGGAGTTGCGCTTCTGCCACGCTTAATTGAAACACTAGGCACATTTAGACTCCTTGAGCCTTTGACATAAAGAAATCTTTAGTTGAAGGTGTGGAACTCCATATTACAAATCAAAGTTGCTCAAAATAAAATAAATGTCCTTACACTACATGAGATATTGTAAGATTTTTACTCCAATATGGGTTAATCCCATCGCAAGATAGTCCATTTGACAGAGGACGTGATTGATACAATCTTATGCATTATCAATCATGTTCTTAATTATTGATCAAGTGGTCAATCATACAATGAGACTAACTTCTGTTGAGTTAAAATCTAGGAATATCTAATATACCGAGAGAACGTTCATTTTGAGCGGCTCAAATTTGATAATGAGTGGGCCTTATTCCATGCCTTGAATTTAGGATTGCAAGAACTGGGAATTTCTTCCATTACATAGCTTGTTTGTTTATAGTGTGGAGTAAAATGAAATAAAATTATATGTCAAATGAAGAGAAAAAGAAAGTAGAGGAAGTTGGGAGTAAAATCACATATTTTTTTGTAATTCGTTGCTTTTTAAGGGTACCTATTCTATTATTTTTTTCCTTCTAAGAGTACATTTTTTTCCCAATTTGTGCATTTTGAAAGTACATTTTAAAAAAAATCATTTTGTACGTGCTTTTACAACCGCCAACTCACTCCACTTTCTTCTTTTTATCTGACGCTCAATATCATTTCATTTAACTTTATCCCGAAAGCAAACATACCCACTGTATACAAAAACTTTAAAACCAACCCTCTTCAAAAGTATTTTTTTTCAACTAAAAAGAGAAATTTACTGGAAAAAATCCCTTTTAGATGGCTTATGTATGAAAATGACCTCATAGTTTCAATTACAAAGAAAAGGCCCTTTCGCCAATTTTAACCCTTTTTTATTAAGCATCGATATTGTCGCTCGTTTCAATTGAACAATGATGCTGTCGCGCATGTCTTCTTCTTCCTCCTCTTGTTTCTTACTCTTCTCCCTCCTCTTTCTCTATTTCCCCACTCCGCCATTTCTTGTAGGGGCCATCAAAGTGGCCTTTTCTACCTTATAATGTCATATTATATCTTCCTGAGCAAAATGTGGATGACAATATAAGGGGACCTGATCAGCTGGGGCAAATGGTTATATGTAGGTGTTAGGCTCCATCTCGAGTTAATCACGATTAACTCTAATTAATCTCAATTAAGGCTAACTAAGCATGATTAATTGAACTAATGACTAAATGAATTGGAATTAGCCTAAAGTGAGGAACTTAGGCTTAATGAAATAGTAACCAATGTTAGGAAATGGACTGAATAGAAATTGAGCTCAAAGGAGCAAACTGAGGACTTATTCGGAAATACGAATCTTTTCGTATTTTGTCGAATACGGAAACTTTGAATACTAACATGTGTATGTTGAAGAGTATGATAATTCTCATAAAAGGCATGAAATTATTTGACGAAAAATGGATCGAATGGAACGTCAATTGACTTGAATTGTGATTAAAAGAGATTCAAGGGGGCTAAATGCAAAAGGAGCTCTTATATAACATAAGAGACCTTCATTCATCTCATTCCTCTGGTTTTCAAACCCTAGGCAACATTTCTCCATCCGTTTTCTTCTTCTTTTTCCAATTCTTCTTCATCCGAAGTGAAGTTCAAGTGAGTCAAGTGAAAGGGAGTTTATCTTAATCCTTTGCTCATCATCTCTTAGAGTTTTGTTGAAATCAAAGTTTCAAGTTAAGGAAATCCCAACTCAAGCCAAGCTAAGCAAGAGGTTTTAGAGTAATCAAGCTTCAAACTAAGGCAAGTATACATATATGTTTATGCTTGTTATGCCTATGTTCATTCCTTTGTAAGAAAAATGAAGAATTAGATGTTAGTAAGCTCAAAGATGATTTGAGAGTTAGAAATCATGGTAATTAGGTTATTAACCTAATGCATTAAATGGTATTAATGATGGTTTGATTAAGTAGAATTACAGAATTAGTATGGATTGTTATTTCCATGAATTAATTCTGTATCAGGTTGGTATTAGGTTCAAAGAGAGGAAAGAAATGGATTCTAATCCATTCCCTACAGTTCCGTAATTGCAGGGAAATCCGCAGTTCACGCGGTCGACCGAGCCAGGCTCGGTCGACCGGCCCCACATGGTCAGGTTCCTCTGGAACCTGACCAAAACACTATTCCTGCATTATTCACTTACAACTGCAGGTCTACCTGGGCCTTGCCAGGTCGACCTGGCCCACTGGGAAATGTGGAAAATTTCTGATTTCTTCCGAATTCCCGGAATTAAAAGTCTAAGTATATAGACTAATGTTAATTGTGTTTAGACCATCCTAAGTGTTAATGAGGGTTATCCGAATGCACAAATACCTAAGTAATATCATCTATAGTAATACGTGCATCGATAACTATTGTTTCACTTAAGGGTTGGTTAGAGGATTACTTTAGAATGAGAATGAGATTAAAATAAATTATTAACGCGTCTGGCACTACATAGTGGTTTCCGAACTCATTATTGAATTGAACTGAATAAATTGAAGAATGAACAGTTACGAAAAGTAACAATGAATTAACTAATCCTACTGCAGTAGATGGAATTGGGGTGTTCCGGAGCCCGTGGTGACACCAGTGATCTCTGATCAAGACACTGAGAGATCCCACCTTATTGGACCGAAAGGTCATTGACTGAAAAGTCATATATTGATAAGCCATTAATAAATATTTAATGTAATGATGAATGAATATGAATTGCTTCCATTTGGAAGAATAAAATGGAGTTGAAACCATTGTTAGTGTAGTTGCCAGTATTATTGTTATTATTATTTGTGTTACCATTGATTATCTAGAACTGGAAATCAATGAATTGTCAAACATGCTATAAATGTATGTATATCTTGTTGAACCGTCGTGTTCACGATATTACTGATGATATTACAGGCTCAGTTGCCCGTGCCGGTCCCTCCGAGACCGTCCCGCCAGCGGAGGAGGCCCATTCGCTACCTCTAGGAGGTTTAGCCGAATGGACGTGACCCGAGAGCGTATACATGGAAATCTTTTGGAAACTTTTTAGGAAGTATTTTGTATGTTCATTTTGGTATTGTAAGTATTGTCCCCTGCATTGTATTTTAATTATGCAGTGGTTGATAGTAGGAGAACTGAAACGATATATAGTGAACTTTACGATTCAAAGTAAAGAGTATGATTCATTTTGTTAAATGATTGTCAATGTATGTTATTAGATATTTCCGTACAACTGTACATTGACAAGTACATGCAAGACCTCTTGTGGACTTTGTTTTAACTTCGGTTAATTCGGGGTTTGCGGGAGTAAGTATGAGCATCGCGACCCGGGGGTTAACCCTAATGACTCTGATATCGGGTCCGGGTCGTGACATACTTATTGTATGGTATCAGAGCTAGTTAAAAGACTAAGTTACGACAACTTAAAAGACGTAGCAAGACTAGGAACGACGTGAGAAGTGTGTGTTTCGGACAAATCCAACTATGGATTTGTGTTTACTACTTTCACTATATGTGATGTATATGTGATATAATTGCGATGGAAGTGTAGAGATGTATTCTTACCTTTCGTATTGTTTTCAGTATGGCATCAGGATCGGGGTCAGGGTCACAGGATGATTTCGTAGCGATTATCCCACCTCCCCCTCCTGGGTCTGACACTGATACTCGCTTTACTGCTATTCTGGAGCAGTTAGCCAGAAGCCATGAGGCTCAGATGGGTATGCAGGCCCAAATGGATGCAATGTTACAAGTACAGAGCCAAATGCAGGCTCAGATGCAGTCTCCACCAGTAATACCAGTCCAACCACCACACGTTGAGACTCAAGTGGTATTACAGCATAAAGACAAGGACCCTCATGCCATCTTTGAGTGGTTCCGTAAGAGGGGAGCCACTGAGTTCCAGGGAGATGAGGATGTCATGAAAACAGATGAGTGGCTCGAACACATTGAAGATGTGTTTGAAATAGTTGTTTGCACTCAGAAGCAGAGAGTGCTACTCATTTCCACTATGTTCAGAGGGGCAGCTAATGTATGGTGGAAGAGTGTTAGAGATGCCTTCAAGGCAATGCCAGCAGAGGGTATCTGGGAGATTTTCAAGCAGCAGTTTCAGCGGAAATTCGTCCCAGAGCATGTGCAGCAGCAGAAGGAGTCAGAGTTCTTGAACTTGAAGCAAGGTCATATGACCGTGGCTGTGTATGTTCATACCTTTCTGCAGCTCTCCAAATACGCTCTTGAGCTGATAGATACAGAAGCAAATAAGCTGAAGAGATTCCTCCTAGGCCTGAATCCAGAGTATAAGACTGTCGTATTGGCTGGACAGAAGCCTATGACGTTTGATGATGCTGTTGATAGGGCCTATACAACGGAGGAAATCCAGCGAGAGAAGGAGGCAGAAAAGGAAGCTGAAGCCTTGAACACCAAGATAAGTGGTGATTCATGGTTCAAGAAGGGAGGATCGTCTAGGTCCAAGAGGCAGAAACACAGATTCATTCCTAGACCTGATAGGAATGAGAGGAGAGATAACAGACCAGTCTGTGCTACTTGTGGCAAATTTCACAGGACTGAGTTATGTTGGAGGACTACCGGAGCTTGCGTTATCTGTGGTTCTTTAGAACACAGAATGACATTTTTTCCGAGAGCTAGGAGAGATGATAGAGTACCATATCCATATCAGTATCCTGCTCAAGGACAAGCAGCACTTCCTGCTCCTCCACAGAGGTTAGCATTGCCAGCTCCTCCTCCTAGACCATAGCAGCCACAGCCTCAGCGTCAGGGTCAGCAACGTCCGTGGCAGAGACAGCAGCCCAAACAGTAGCAGCAACCTGACATACCACAGATGGCAGGGATGGCTTGTGCCGTCAACAGAGAACAGGCTGATGTTGCAGCCAATGTGGTTGAAGGTACAATCCTTGTAGATGATAGACCTGCTATTGCATTGTTTGATCCCGGTTCTACGCATTCTTTTGTCACACCTGCCTTTGCTTGTGATATGCAAAACCGGATCATGTAGTTAGCATATGATTTTACAGTATCTACTCCTTTAGGGAGGAAAGTAGTATGTGAATTGTATATACCTCAGTGCACTGTTAGAATTGGAGAGGTATCCATGCCAGCTGATTTGGTTGTACTAGCCATGAATGATTTCGATGTGATCTTTGGCATGGATTGGCTTGCGAAGTACATGGCTTGTTTAGACTGTTTCCGCAAAATCATCACCTTCAGGGTTGATGAAGTCAATGCCAGTGTACTCTTTGAGGGAGTTAGAAAGAAGTATGACACCAAGCTTGTTTCAGCACTCAAGGCTGAACGATTGATGCGTAGTGGGTGTGAAGGCTATATTGCCTTTATTTTAGAAAAGAAGCCTTTACAGGAGTTACAGAATATTCCTGTAGTCTGTGATTTTCCAGACGTGTTCCCAGAGGAGGTGCCAGGTCTACCTCCAGCTAGGGAAGTGGACTTTACGATTGAGCTTGTGCCTGGTACAACACCGATATCCAGGGCACCATATCGGATGGCACCATCAGAATTGTATGAGTTGAAGAGACTCGACAAAGGTTTCATCAAACCTAGTGTCTCGCCATGGGGAGCACCTGTACTGTTTGTAAAGAAGAAGGATGACACTCTTCGAATGTATATTGATTATAGGCAGATTAATTAAGTAACAGTGAAGAATAAATATCCACTGCCTAGGATCGATGAGTTGTTTGATCAACTCCAGGGTGCAGCGTACTTTTCAAAGATTGATCTTCGATCTGGATATCACCAGATTCGAGTGAGAGATCAAGATGTACAGAAGACTGCATTCAGGACTCGTTACTGTCACTATGAGTTTTTGTAATGCCTTTTGGTCTAACCAATGCACCTGCAGTGTTTATGGCTTTAATGAACAGGGTGTTTGCTTCGTATCTTGATCAGTTCGTCGTGATCTTCATTGATGACATCCTGGTCTATTCAAAGACAGAGATTGAGCATTCACAGCATTTGAGAACAGCCTTGCAGATACTGAGAGAGAATCAATTATATGCAAAACTCGAGAAATGTGACTTTTGGTTACAGCAGGTTGCATTTCTGGGTCATATCATTACCAGAGATGGATTAGCTGTTGATTCAGCTAAGATTGAAGCGATTACCAATTGGCAGAGTTCGAAGAATGTGCCTGAAGTGCGAAGCTTCTTAGGGTTGGCAGGCTATTATAGAAGGTTCGTAAAGGACTTCTCAAAGATAGCAGCGCCACTGTCGAAACTGACTCGGAAGAACGTTCCATTCCAATGGAATGCTGCATGTGAGTCTAGTTTCCAAACTTTGAAGCAGAAGTTAGTTTCAGCCCCGATTTTATCCTTACTCGAAGGAAGAGGAAGATTTGAGATTTACTCAGATGCCTCGGGTGTAGGATTGAGATGTGTATTGATGCAGAACCGAAAGGTGATAGCTTATGGTTCGCGTCAGTTGAAAGACCATGAGAAGAACTATACTACTCATGATCTCGAGCTCGCAGCGGTGGTATTTGCATTGAAGCAATGGAGGCATTATCTGTACGGAGAGACTTTTGAGGTCCACTGTGATCACAGAAGCCTTCATTACTTGTTTACTTAGAAGGATATCAATCTGAGGCAACGCCGTTGGTTGGAGCTGATCAAAGACTACGACTTTCCATTCAAGTATGTACCTGGAAAGGGCAACGTAGTGGCTGATGCTTTGAATCGGAAAGTAGCTGACTTGGCATCCTTAGAAGATGGATGGAATCTGCTAGAGGGACTCAGAGACTCAGATGTCGCCATTGACATCATTGATAACCGCAGAGTGATTGCAGTGATGTCCGTATTCGAACCCCTTCTGATCAAGGAAATTAAGAAGCGGCAGTTCGAAGACCCTGAATTAGTAAGAATCAGGGATAACATTGCTAGTATGCCAGATTTCGTGTTGGTAGAAGGAGTCCTCTACTTCAGGGACAGACTATGTATACCAGTACAGGAAGATTTGAAGCAAGCTGTGATGTTTGAAGCTCATCACACCAGATATTCTATGCATCCGGGGAGTACCAAGATGTATAAGAATCTCAAAGGCAGATTTTGGTGGAATAATATGAAGTGGGAGATAGCAGGCTATGTGTCTTCCTGCTTAACTTGCCAGCGTGTGAAGTTCGAGCATAAGAAACCGTCAGGATTGCTTCATCCACTGGATATTCTCAAGTGGAAGTGGGATCATATCACGATGGACTTTGTATCTGGTTTACCGAGGACGAGGAAGCAGCACGATACCGTGTGGGTGATCATGGATCGTCTTACAAAGTCCGCACATTTCCTTCCATTTAGGAAAGATATGGGATTCAGCGATATGTCCAGATTGTTTGTCAAGGAAGTGACTCGATTGCATGGAACACCGGTCTTGATTGTCTCTGATCGGGATAGTCGGTTTGTATCCTCATTTTGGCAGTCATTTCAGAGTTTTATGGGTACTAAACTTCGGTTTAGTACTGCTTATCATCCACAGACAGATGGACAGTTAGAGAGGACGATACAGACGTTAGAGGATTTGCTTCGTGCCAGTGTAGTTGATTTCGGGAGTGATTGGGATGACCATTTGGCGTTGTGCGAATTTGCGTACAACAACAGCTATCACTCCAGCATTGAGATGGCACCATTTGAAGCACTGTATGGTCGTCGGTGTAGGACTCCAGTTAGCTGGGAAGAAGTTGGAACTCGAAGTTTCCACGGTCCTACCATCATTGCTGAAACAGTAGAAATGGTACAGAAGATACAGGATAGGCTGAAAGTTGCTAGATCAAGGCAAAAAAGTTATGCTGACAACCGTCGGCGTGATTTAGAGTTCGCCGTTGATGATCTAGTCTTTCTAAAGACTTCTCCGATGAAGGGTACGATCCGATTCTGATAGAAAGGGAAGCTTTCAACGAGATTTATTGGTCCTTTTAAAATCTTGAGCCGGATTGGAAATGTAGCTTACCGCCTCGACCTTCCAGCAGAGCTCTCTGGCATCCACAATGTATTTCATGTTTCGATGCTTCGCAAATATGTGGCTAATCCTTCACATATCATTCAGCATGAAGTTATCCAAGTGTTACTAGACACCACATATGTTGAGAGGCCAGTGCAGATCATTGATACCAAAGAGGCAGTTCTACGCACGAGAACGATTAAATGGGTCAAGGTTCTTTGGGATCATCATACACCCAATGAAGCTACATGGGAACTTGAGGAACAGATGGCTCAGAAGTATCCCGAGTTATTTGTTCAGGTAACTTTTATTTGAATTGTTTACTTGATTTATATTGATTTTTATTGCATTCGGATGACCGAATGGTTCTAAAAGTTTAGGAGAATGTTAGGTTTCGTCCCGAGTTAATCACGATTAACTCTAATTAATCTCAATTAAGGCTGACTAAGCATGATTAATTGAACTAATGACTAAATGAATTGGAATTAGCCTAAAGTGAGGAACTTAGGCTTAATGAAATAGTAACCAATGTTAGGAAATGAATTGAATAGAAATTGAGCTCAAAGGAGCAAACTGGGGACTTATTCGGAAATACGAATCTTTCCGTATTTTGTCGAATACGGAAAATTTGAATACTAACATTTGTATGTTGAAGAGTATGATAATTCTCATAAAAGGCTTGAAGTTATTTGGCGAAAAATGGATCGAATAGAACGTCAATTGACTTGAATTGTGATTAAAAGAGATTCAAGGGGGCTAAATGCAAAAGGAGTCATTCATCTCATTCCTCTTGTTTTCAAACCCTAGGCAAATTTCTCCATCCGTTTTCTTCTTCTTTATCCAATTCTTCTTCATCCGGAGTGAAGTTCAAGTGAGTCAAGTGAAAGGGAGTTTATCTTCTTCCTTTGCTCATCATCTCTTAGAGTTTTGTTGAAATTAAAGTTTCAAGTTAAGGAAAAGGAAATCCCAACTCAAGCCAAGCTAAGCAAGAGGTTTTAGAGTAATCAAGCTTCAAACTAAGGCAAGTATACATATATGTTTATGCTTGTTATGCCTATGTTCATTCCTTTGTAAGAAAAATGAAGAATTAGATGTTAGTAAGCTCAAGGATGATTTGAGAGTTAGAAATCATGGTAATTAGGTTATTAACCTAATGCATTAAATGGTATTAATGATGGTTTGATTAAGTAGAATTACAGAATTAGTATGGATTGTTATTTCCATGAATTAATTCTGTATCAGGTTGGTATTAGGTTCAAAGAGAGGAAAGAAATGGATTTTAATCCAGAACTGCAGGGAAATCCGCAGTTCACGCGGTCGACCGAGCTAGGCTCGGTCGACCGGCCCCACATGGTCAGGTTCCTCTGGAACCTTACCAAAACACTATTCTTGCATTATTCACTTACAATTGCAGGTCGACCTGGCCCACTGGGAAATGTGGAAAATTTCTGATTTCTTCCGAATTTCCGGAATTAAAAGTCTAAGTATATAGACTAATGTTAATTGTGTTTAGACCATCCTAAGTGTTAACGAGGGTTATCCGAATGCACAAATACCTAAGTAATATCATCTATAGTAATACGTGCATCGATAACTATCGTTTCACTTAAGGGTTGGTTATAGGATTACTTTAGAATGAGAATGAGATTAAAATAAATTATTAACGCGTCTGGCACTACATAGTGGTTTCCGAACTCATTATTGAATTGAACTGAATAAATTGAAGAATGAACAGTTACGAAAAGTAACAATGAATTAACTAATCCTACTGCAGTAGATGGAATTGGGGTGTTCCGGAGCCCGTGGTGACACTAGTGATCTTTGATCAAGACACTGGGAGATCCCACCTTATTGGACCGAAAGGTCATTGACTGAAAAGTCATATATTGATAAGCCATTAATAAATATTTAATGTAATGATGAATGAATATGAATTGCTTCCATTTGGAAGAATAAAATGGAGTTGAAACCAATGTTAGTGTAGTTGCCAGTATTATTGTTATTATTATTTGTGTTACCATTGATTATCTAGAACTGGAAATCAATGAATTGTCAAACATGCTATAAATGTATGTATATTTTGTTGAACCGTCGTGTTCACGGTATTACTGATGATATTACAGGCTCAGTTGCCTATGCCGGTCCCTCCGAAACCGTCCCGCCAGCGGAGGAGGCCTATTCGCTACCTCTAGGAGGTTTAGCCGAATGGACGTGATCCGAGAGCGTATACATGGAAATCTTTTGAAAAATTTTTAGGAAGTATTTTGTATGTTCATTTTGGTATTGTAAGTATTGTCCCCTGCATTGTATTTTAATTATGCAGTGGTTGATAGTAGGAGAACTGAAACGATGTATAGTGAACTTTACGATTCAAAGTAAAGAGTATGATTCATTTTGTTAAATGAGTGTCAATGTATGTTATTAGATATTTCCGTACAACTGTACATTGACAGGTACATGCAAGATCCCTTGTGGACTTCGTTTTAACTTCGGTTAATTCGGAGTTTACGGGAGTAAGTATGAGCATCGCGACCCGGGGGTTAACCCTAATGACTCTGATCTCGGGTCCGGGTCATGACAGTTGGCATGATCTCGACTATGGATTCGCCCCCAACGTTTCTATACGACAACAGGAATGGCCATGTCCTTGTTTGCTCTGTATAATGTGGCAGTGGACCTTTTATGTGGCTAAGGAGGGGTTGCATATCGCTTTGGAAGATGGTCTGGGCCACACTCAGGGCTATGTCAGGGCGCATGTTGAAGAGGGTGTGGCCGAACTCCTGCACAACCATTGAGTCCATGTCCCCACCCATGCCCATAGGAGCGAACCCATCTACCCATTACTTGTAGTTGGTTTTTATGGCCTCAGAACAACTGATTCAAATCTTCTGACTTAAACCCTCCACATTACTTCTTTTTTAGAAACCTAAACACCATACACCACCCAATTATTTTCTCACTTTTCCTCGGACTGTGTTATCCTTCATTTTACTATAATAACAAAATTATTATTAGAGGACTCTCGGCAAAAACTTGGCAGATGGTGGATTAGGCAAGGAATGGAGTGGGACAGATAGAAAAGGACGTGGGAGAAGATGAAGAAAGAAGAGAAATAAAAAGATACGAGCAATAATATTGTTGCATAGTCAGAAAGACAGATAAAAAAAAGTTAAAATTGACGTAAGGATCTTTTTATGTGTAGCTAGAACTACACTATCTCTTTTAGTGCACCGGCCATCTAAAAGATTTATTCTAATGAAATCTTAAAACAGGCCACTTACAGATGCTCCGAACATTAGAATTCTAAAAATTCCTCTGCCTAAAGTGGGCCCTAAGTCGAAATGGAGGATGAAGCCGCCGAATTATAGTCTTACTTTCAGCACCATAGCTTTTTTCTACATCACGTGCTCGGTCTGTGTGTTAAACTTCAGCCAGACGAAAAGTCGCATTTTACTTTCCCTCTTCCCACTTAGTAAAGTGGTGATCCCGCGACCGTGGAAAAATAAAGTAGAAATCATTAAAACCTTCCCCCCCAAATGCTTACCAACTTGTAAATTCCATCATTACATCACACACAGGAAACAGAGCCGTTCACAATTGTCTTTTCAAACAAACACAACCAAAAGAGTAGGCAAAATAAAAAACTCAAATGTGTGTTTGTATGTTGGCCTGCCAATGGGCCAATCTCGTCTCGAATATGAGCCGACTTGTGAGGGGTTGTTCAATCTTGATCCTAAGTGAAACGGGGCTACATCAAATCTCATTTTGTACTGACGCGGGCTGGGCCAGCTGGCAGGGGCAGACTGACATATGAGGGTCTGGGGGCTTCACCCAACCTAAAAAGGCCCATTCAGCGCAGCCCCCATTTGAGAAACCCATCAAGCGCCCCTCTCTTTCTTCAACTTCAAAGAGATGGCATAAATCCTCTATCACTCTCTCTCTCTCTCTCAAAAAGTCTTCAAGTCAATAGAAATTAAGTGATTATTTGAATGATTTTAATTTATTATGCAAATTAAATGATCTTTTGAATGGTATTCTTTAGAACTTTGAAATTATTTTGCCTATATAATGTATAGATTTAGGGTATATTTTTGTAAACATTAGAGATGAGTAGGAAATTGACTTTTGCCCATAGTGGGCCCTCCTCAAACCAAAATCCTAGGTCCACCACTGCCGGGTGGTCCAGGGCTTAGCACGATATCGAATGCAATGAGTACTCAACATGTATGAGTCTATATTGTACGCTTGTTAAAGTGATCTTGAATGCAATTTTTTTTAGAAGGTTCACCTCATGCAATGCTACTACTACGATAACCAATCCTTTTGAGGGTGGATGAAATCAATGTCTCAAAGGTGGTAATGTGAACCAAAATTGAACTCTATAGATCAGCCATGAATCAAAATTGGTTTGATTGGTTACTTTTTGCCTTATAATATTAGTCATGAGGATAAGAAGTCGAAGGAATATTGGTTTTTTACTAGGGTGGCCAATTACATAATTCCTTTTGTCTGAGAGGGGCACATGATGTCCTTCCATCTTACACATAACATTTTCTAGGGCTGTTAACGAGCTGGATCTAATTCATTCCGGCAGGCGACCAGGCAAGAGTTGATTTAACGAGTTAAGATTGAGGAATTAGAATCCGGATCCCGATCATGGTCTCCATAAGCTAGGATTTAAGTACTCAATTTGGAAATGGCAGGACTCCATTTGTCTTTCATTTAAGCCCATTAGTAATTTCATATTATGATTTGAGCTTTATAGACCCAAGTATGAAATTTATAAACAAAATAAAGTACTAAAAAAATTCCTCTTTCATTTGAATTAACTAATGGGCATAAATATATCTTCACCATATATTCAAGTATAAAAAATAGAGAAAAAAAATTAACTTTTCAATTTGATCACATAAAAAGGACAATAATTAATAAGTCAAAAGAACTTTTTTCATTCAAAAGATAAATATCAAGCTTACAGAAAAAGAAAATACATTTTTTTTTTTTTTTTTGCATGGTTCGCTCCTTGTTCGGTCGAACCGCTCTCCTAGGATGGTTGAGCCGCTTTCCGAAAATGATCGAACCGCGGTTCAAAAACGAATTTGCTCCGAAAGCGCTGATTCGCGTTTTCGGAGCGGGATCGAGGGGGCTGAGAGGAGGTTCCGGTCACTAAGTTTCATTAGATGGGCGGTAGATTTGTAGTTCATAAGAGTAACCATCAAAGTCATTGTAACAAGTTTCGGGTGATTAATCCAACACAAGTTTAAGTAAATTTATGAAAAATTAATGAAATTTTCTTGCGGCCGGGCCGGGCCGGGCCTATTCTACCCATTCCCAATCCCATTTTATCCGGGCTTTAAAATCATTGTCCAAGTCTAATTGGGTTCAAATTTTTATTAAAAGCCTTGAATTTTTAGACTTGGGCCGGGTTGGGCCGGATACCTATTTCAACGGGCTCAATTGACAAGCATATTTGTATGATTTTAGCGGGTGTCATCCTAGGGATTAATTTTATTAAGTCAAAGAACTCAAGGATATCCACGCTATAAAAAAAAGGTTAACCCAAGAAAGTCCAGAGTTAAGAGGAGAGGGAACTCCATGGCCTTTATTAAAACCAAAACGTTCGTGATACATCCCTCACACACAACTTCTTATGTCAATATGAGTTTGTTGGTCATAGTGTTGGATTGATTGTTTGATAAAGAAATGATCAACACAATCTTATACATATTTGTTATCAATCGTTTTATTTTGGGGCATTCGGCAATGGGTCCCTGAACATTGCACTTTATTGTCTTAGGTCCACAATCTTTTTTCATAGTGTGATAGGTCATTTTTCAAAATTTGAAGACATAAGATGTCTAATTTACCATTTCTTCAAAATCATATCCCATGATTAGTGGGATATGCCATTAATAATAGTCAACTACCATTTAATTAGCCAAGTAAATTTCAAAACATCCAAATAAATTTCAAAAAACGTAAATAAATTTCAAAAGACGAAAATAAAATAAAAAACGCAAATAAATCCGAAAAATACAAATAAATTCGAAAGAACACAAATAAAATTAAAAAAATGCAATAATTTCAAAAAACACAATAAATATATAAAAAAAAGGCAGAGAAATTTAAAAAGACGCAAATAAATTTCAAAAGATCCAAATAAGTTTCAAAAAATATAAATAAATTTCAAAATATGAAAATCAATATAAAAGGACACAAATAAACCTCAAAAGATCCAAATAAATTTCAAAAAATATAAATAAATTTCAAAAGATGAAAATCAATTTCAAAAAACTGAAATAAATTTCAAAAAGTGTAAATAAATTTCAAAGGACACAAATAAAATTAAAAAAATGCAAATACATTTGCAAAACTAAGATAACTCAATTTTTCGAATTTCAAAAAAATTTGCCAAAACCTAAAGTATTTTTGCTAAAACTCAGTTAAATTTATTTTAAAAAATGCAAATAAATTTTAAAAGAATAGCCTGAGTTTAGTTCAGAAACTCAGTTAAAATTTTCCAAATGGAGATAAATTTGTCAGAAAGTCAACTATATTTTTTGAAAACTAAAATAAAATTTTCAAAAACTCAGATAGATTTGTCCAGAACTAGGATAAATTTGTTTCAGAACTCAGATAAATTTGCCAAAAACTCAGATAGATTTGTCCAGAACTCAGATAAATTTGTACAGAACTCAGATAAATTTTCTAGAAGTCAGATAAATAGCCAAAAACTCAAATAGATTTTTACAGAATTCAAATAAATTTGTCTAGAACTCAGATAAATTTGACAAAAAATACAGAACTGAGATAAATTTGACTTTTGAAACGGGTCAGGCTTGACCTGACCTGGACCAACCTGGAACCAAACCCAGCCCAAATCGTTGTCTTCTTCCCCAACAGAAGACAGGTCGTCTTCTTCCTTCCTTCAACGACCTGGACCAACCTTGGGCCTATTTACTATTCTGGATCTGGCCTCCGGGTCGAACCTGACATTAACCGACCCGAGACCTGGGACACCCAAGATAGGTCGTCTTCTTCCTTTCTTCAACGACCCTACTCTGGGACAAAGAGAAGGGAAAAGCTTATATTTTAGCGGGGGAAAAAAAAAAAGAAAGGAAGAGAAGAGCCTTGAGGCCCAAAAATAATATCAGGAAGAAGGAATGACAAACACCAAAACAAAAAAAAAAGAGGAGAAAGAGTCTTCTTGATATTAATGGAAAAAAATGTCAAATGGATCAAAATCACGTGGCACCCATGTGACGACAAACCCATCTGTTCCCATTTGTATCCTCATCTTCATCCACAACCAACATCACCAGCGCCCTTTCTCTTTCTCTCTTTCTCAATCGAGATCGGTTTCTGGTAGGGGAGGGAAGAGAGAAAAAAAATCAAGTAGAAGAGTATGAGAGAGAGATGGAGATTGAATAGAAACAGAGAGCACCGACATCAACCGCCCACACAGAACCCATCCCTGAAATATGGGTTGAAGAAGAAGATGGATAATACAAGATTTGAAATTTGAAAATTTAAAATTTTATGCCTAAAATGGTTGAAAGGGTAAATCAGTCATGGGAATTGTATCCAGGGACCTCTGGCTGTAAACAGTTTAGCTGCTTGGACCAGAGCTTTTAAAAAGAATTCGTCTGGACTGGAGGCTGGAAACATTCAATTCTAACTAATTACTTCTTTTATTTTTATATCAAATGTCAAACCACTAGTGGAACAAAATTAGAGCTTTTAATAGGTGGGCTGTACTTTAGAATTCCACTCCTGAGTATAAGAGGATTCAATCTTTAGAAGAAAAGGGCTTTTTATATTTTTGACTAAGGCCCTTGGATGACGGAAGAATAGCGCATGAGATGCGTCCACTTTACATACATATATGAGAGAAAAAAAAACAGAACATGTGCCTATTGGACATAGATTGGATGGCACTTTGGTAATTGGACCACTCTCTTGTCACAACCCTTGTATATAAATAGGGCTTCCATCGCACCGTTTCGTAGCAGCAACCAGAAACTAGTGAGAAGAAAAACCAAACATGACTGTTGGTAGCTTAGAAACAGCGCGTGGTGATTTCACCCAAGATGGAACGGTTGATCTCAGAGGAAACCCTGTCCTTAGATCCAAGAGAGGAGGGTGGAAAGCTTGCTCTTTTGTAGTTGGTAAAGCTACTCTTCTCTGTTTGTGATTTTAAGTCAGTTTCAAAGGTGGTTTTGTTCTCACATGACTTGTGTATACAAGGTGTCTATTTTGATGACCAGAAAATGAAGGTGGAAATTTGTACTGTGGAGGATAGCTCCCTCATCTTGTTTTTTCCACATCCAAACGACCCATTAAATCACTTGGGCTTGTGCGGAAAGGGAAATATTCTTTCTCTGAATCTTCATGTGTTAAAGACAAGAAGGTTCACAGTCATTGTTCTTTTGATTGAGTTTTTTTGGATTCTGAATTGTGGTTTGTAGGGAAAAAGTTTTCACAAATTTTATTATTTATGGGGCATGGAAGTTGAGATCTCGCAGAGAAATTGATTGACTTGAGGACTCGACTGAATACTTAAGAATTATGGAGTGAAATAATTATAAAGAGCTGAAGAAGTTTTATGGAATCTGAAATGTTTGTGGAAACATTGTAGCTGGGTTTTCACTCTCAAATACTCAACATTTCAGCTTTTAGCATATGGGTTTCGAGATGCAGAGAATGTGTCCTATTATTTTAGCTACAGGACTCTCTCTCTCTCTCTCTCTCTCTCTCTCTCTCTCTCTCTCTCTCTCTCTCTCTCTCTCTCTCATACACCCACGTGCACTGCTGTGTCAAAGACAAACATTTAGAATCATGTTATTAGGAAATCTTTGATTTGAGTTTGTCACATGGAAAACAAGTTTCCTAGAAAAAAAGATTTCATAGAATTTCTATTTTTTCTTTAAAATTGTTTCATAATTCTTCCAAGTTTCAGTCCGGCTCTCATTGAATTGAAACTTGTACGATTTGTGAAGAATTATACTTTGAGGGCTAAACTGAAATTCACAAGTGCCCAAAAAAACAAATGTTCATGAAAGTTGAAATCGGAGAGGAAAAACACTACTGCTTGGATTTCACTCAAAATTTTAATGTTTCACTTTTTTCACATTTCAGATTGCATTTCCACAAAATGGACCCTATTTTATGATTTTACTAGGCATGACGTGACACCCTCTCTAGTGCTTTCCTTTTCTCCTCATTTTGAGGTTTACATTAGAGGATGACAAAGCAAAGGAATCTTGAATTTCATGGAATCTTGATGTTTCAATTTTGACCACAAAACTTATGATTGAAAATGAAGAATAAAGGGTCGGAAGCTCATCTGGAGAGCCAAGTGGGCAACTCTTATCTCTTTATGAACACTACATTAAATCAAAGAATCATGACATTAAATAAAAGAATCATTGTCATGATTCATGTAATCATGACATTAAATAAAAGAATCATTGTCATGATTCATGTGATCTCTCTCTCTCTCTCTCTCTCTCACACACACACACATGTGAATTGTCTATGTAGGGACAGGGTAGTTTTTGTCTCCTCTTGGATTTTATATTGTATTGATCATGCATGCTGCTGATTGGGGGCTTGTGTTTTTTCTTTTTCCTTTTGGTTGGACTTGTTACTGGGACCAGTGTATGAGGTGTTTGAGAGGATGGCGTTCTATGGCATTTCATCAAACCTTGTGTTGTATCTGACAAAGAAGCTACATCAAGGCACTGTTACATCTGCAAATAATGTCACAAACTGGGTGGGTACAGTTTGGATGATGCCCATCTTAGGTGCTTATGTAGCTGATGCTCATCTCGGCCGTTACTGGACTTTTGTCATTGCCTCCTGCATTTATCTCTCGGTAATTGCTCCTTAATCTAACTTATATCATCATCATAATCATATTCATTTTTATGTAAGATGGAGATGGTCCATTCATTCGGCTCCAAGCCTGTTTTTCAGTGACCCAAAACTGTTGATTTCATGCAGTCCACTAAGGTGGTGTGATACCTCTGAACTCTACGGTATAAAAAATTGCCTGTCATATGGTATTACGTTATTTTCAATATAACAGTCTTAGAAAGGTAAAAATAATGGCTGATAACGGTAATAACGGCTGTTATTTTAAAAATAACAATCAAAATATCAGTCGAATATGATATGTTTTAATTTTCTTTCCTCTTCTTTCTAAACCAAACAATTTGTGGAGCTGTATGAGATTGTGCCAGAGCTCTCATATCTCTTCCTGCACCAAAACTCAAGTGATTTGAAGGATTTTGGTGCATTCTTGTATCAACGCTTCTTCCCTTATTATCTACAATATTCCTAAGTCTATATTCCATTGTTATTATTAATTAATTAATATTATTGTAGTAGTAAATGTTACTTGAAAGTTGAAATTCACTATCATTTTACTTGATAATTAAGTAATTAAGTACTGCACTACTACAACTACTACTACTGGTTTCTTGATTTTAAATGTTGAACACCAACAAAATTATCGTTGTAGTGCATACTGGAAACTTTGTGATATTTCAATTTATTTTAATAAATACATGTAAATCTATTTAATTTGGAACAAACATTATAAATTTTAGACAAGACAGCGGCACAAAATGTTATAAATTGGGGGGGGGGGCGATATTTTGGTTTAAAGTACTTACTAATGGAAATAACATTATTTTCTAGCATTTTATAATATTTTAAAACTTTTGGATAATTTTCGGTCTTTTTCAGGGTAAAATAAAAATTCAAACCGCAGTGTACAGTGAAGTATGATGCAATGCCGCGTCATAACTGTTTTCAGAGTTGATCCAACTGTAATTTTAAATGGATCCAAGTTCCTACAGTAACACACAAACTCCTTCCATTACCTATCTTAGCACACTCATGGGTCATTTGATTAAACACTCTAGGAAGCCTATGGAATCAAAAGGACAAAAAGCAGCCTTTAACCTCATATTTTATTAATGTTGCTGCCCCTGCTTCTTGTTTGTCTTTTGTTCTCCTTTTTCATTTGATGAAGCTCCTCATTTGTACCCAAAAAAATGGATCCAAGGCTACCTACTCATTTCCCACCCAACTTTGAGATTGGGAGATTGGAACCCTTGATTAACTGACCGGCCATCTTCCTAGCTATTTGAGGTTAGTAGGATTGAGAGAGATAGTATATTTGTCTTGATTCCTGATGAAGGTGGATAGGGACTCGACAAATATTTTGAAAACACTCTTCTTCCGTATCATTTTCGAGGTCGGAAAGACATCCTCTTCATTTAAACAGTCCAAGGAAAAAACTGCTCGTGATAGAAATAGACTAAAATGAAGGGATGAAAAGGAAAATTTCCTTTAGTTGGTTTTTGTACACTCTCTAATTTCATTTTCTTAGATTGGACAAATGAGTCCATTTATCTTTATGGGCAGATGGCATCCACCAATGACCAGACGCACGAATTGGTCCATCTCATGTAGACACATCTGGCTGGACGTAGGAAATATTCTTTGGTCCACCACTCATGGGTCATGACCCTTCTCTTTCACTCTCTCATGCAAATACATATGATGCACAGATAAAGAGAGGTCCTTTGCAAGACACTTGTGCGTCAATCTCTGGGGCCCACCTCAGGGTGAGTCTATCTGTGGGGCCCACCTCTGGGCCTTTTTATCCAAGAGAATGGAGGGGAGAGAAGGTCTCTACATAAAACATTAGATTATTGTGTTCATGTGAGTTTTTGGGTTGAAATAGGGCATTTATTTATTTATTTATTTTTTACTGTGGCACAGAGGAAAGCATGAAAGAATTAAGGAAGAAAATTATCACCCTCAACCTTATAACAAAATCCTAAATTGACAAGGAGAAAAATTGGCTAAATCCAAAAAAGACACATAATCTTGTAAATTCCAATTAGCAAACATAACAATGATTTAAACAGCGACCCAAAGCCTTTTTCTCAAAATAGTAAAAGTTACTAAAAATTGTGAAAAATGAGAATTCATTAAAAACAAACCCTTAAATGAGGCTCTAATTACTTTCAAGACCTTCCTAGAAAAATTCAGACTCAAATGGACTAAAAAAACATAAAATAAGGAGGATAGAAAATCACTATAACTAGGATGTTTTGTACAAAAAAAAAAAAAAAACTGTATTTTGACCTCCAAAATGATCTCAGATCACCTTGGAACCCATGTGAGCATGTTGGTAGCTTTGAAATGAGTACTTGTGCATCGTGTGATGATATTCGGATAAAAAGTTTTGGTAATTTGAAGTTGAAACTCTTATTTCGGCTGGATTTTAAATAATTTACAAGTTTCATAAATTATTATTTTTTTGCTAGAAATTCCATAAATTGTTTTGTCATTTGCTTTACATCATAATCCATTCAAGTAGAATGAGTGTCAGATGGCGACAGTGGCAATATCATTATCGCATCTTATTCTCACTTTTTTAGTGGTGGGCGCACACTACTGATGGATTTATAGTGAATGGCACAGAGAATTCTCTTGGTCCTGCCATAAGAGAATTTGATTTTTGAAACATTTATATGATGTACATCTGATATTGATAAAGGACATCACAAAGTAAACCATCTAAATCAATCTTAATGCCTAAATGATATGCAGTAGAATCATGCCCAAGTTATGAGAACTCGAAACAAGAGGCTTGAATCTTGTAGCTTGCCTCGTTTTATCAATCCACTGCCATCGCACCTCTTTTTCTGCTTATATGAGATGGCCTACAACTCTTATCAATAGTTTCCATTTGCATATATATGTAATAATGGCTTAGTGACTTAACCTCAAATGGTATATTTTTTATTGCAGGGAATGTGTCTGTTAACACTAGCAGTCTCTGTGCCTTCACTCAAACCGCCTCCCTGTTCACAAGCAAACAATGTGGACTGCAAGGGTGCATCTCCACTACAATTAGGTGTATTTTTTGGTGCACTGTACATACTTGCTCTTGGAACAGGTGGAACCAAGCCCAACATATCGACCATTGGTGCAGACCAATTCGACGATTTTGAGCCGAAAGAGAGGGCCCATAAGCTCTCCTTCTTTAACTGGTGGATTTTCAGCATTTTCCTTGGGACCCTCTTTGCCAACACTGTTCTTGTGTACGTTCAGGACAATGTGGGGTGGACCCTCGGCTATGGGCTTCCTACACTTGGGCTATTGCTTTCATTGATGATTTTCTTATGTGGGACTCCCTTTTATAGGCACAAGGTGCCATCTGGGAGTCCTTTTACCAGGATGGCTAGGGTTATTGTGGCTGCGCTAAGAAAATCGAAGGTGGTCCTTCCTAATGACCCTAATGAACTCTATGAGCTGGACTTAGAGTACTACGCCAGGAACTACAAGTTCAGAATCGAATCTACCCCATCTCTAAGGTCAGTAATTTCATCAATATCCACCTGTGGTCTTTTGTAATTAAAGATATTTACCTGACTTTGTAATTTTACAAATAATGACCTCTATTAATGTAATATCCCAGACCTCGAGGATGTAATTACAATTAATCTCCATAGCAACCTCTACTACGAACAACAACCAAAGTTTGGTTTTCAACTAAATTGGTGACATCCACTGTATTTGACCCTAAAAAAAAAAAAAATAGAGGACGAAGTAATTTTCAACTACTTCGATGGACCCTCTTATTTTAGTTCGAATCATGGCCCAACATTTTCTTCATCAACAACCTGACCTTTTACTTAACCAGGAAAATGAAAATAAACTTCATGTGAAAGCCATGTGGCTTCAAATTTCTTAAACTTTGGAAAATCCTAGACTCATAAGAAAGCCTAATTAAAGATAAGTTACTGCAATCATAGACTTAGGGTGCTTTACAAGTGTATATTCATTGATTTAATTTTTAATGTAGGTTTCTAGACAAGGCCGCTGTAAGAACTGGCTCAAACTCTCCATGGATGCTATGTCCAGTTACCCAAGTAGAAGAAACCAAGCAAATGCTTCGAATGCTGCCGATCTTGTTCGCAACCTTCGTTCCAAGCACGATGCTCGCCCAAGTCAATACCCTTTTTGTCAAGCAAGGTACCACACTAGATAGAAGTGTAGGCCCTCACTTCAAGATCCCTCCGGCGAGCCTTGCTGGTTTTGTAACAATATCCATGCTTACCACTATTGTGATCTATGACCGATACTTTGTACCAATGATGAGGAGGTGGACCAAGAACCCAAGAGGAATCACCCTCCTTCAGAGGATGGGAACTGGCTTTGTACTCCATATCATAATAATGATAACTGCATCACTTGCTGAGAGAAGGCGACTTAGTGTTGCCAGGGCTCATGGCGTAGTGGAAAGTGGAAAAGAAGTTCCTCTTACCATATTCACATTACTTCCCCAATTTCTGCTCATGGGGGTGGCAGATGCTTTCTTGGAGGTCTCAAAGTTAGAATTCTTTTATGATCAAGCTCCAGAGGGGATGAAGAGCTTGGGAACCTCTTACTCCACCACTTGTATTGCGACAGGGAACTTCATTAGCAGCTTTCTTCTTTCAACTGTTTCTCATGTCACTGAAAAGCATGGTCACAAAGGATGGATACAGAATAACCTCAATGCCTCCCGTCTCGACTACTACTATGCGTTCTTCACCTGTTTGAACGTCCTTAATTTCATTGTCTTCCTGGTTATTGTTAAGTTCTATGTGTATAAAGTGGATGCCTTCGAAGGAATAGAAATGCTCAAAGAATATAAAAAGGCCGCCGGCAATGGGAAAGTGAACAGCGCCAACCAGCAAGTGTTGGAGAACTAAATAAAGAAACAGAGAAATAGGATAGCATGGGTGTGATTCTTGCAATACTGTACCCAATGTCATGTGGTGTAAGTTCCCTGGATGGTGCAGTGGATGGGGCACGCTAGTGTTTGGGTGGGGTGGAAGGTTTTTGTTCTGGTTCAGCTTGTTGCATACTAATTTGGATCTTCCTCAAAGATTAAATAAATAGGAAGATCATTGTATGAGTTCTTACATGCTGCTGGAGATTTGAATGGGAATTGGGTACTTCATGGGTAAACTGTTAAGAGTCTTTTGTTGTAAATTATCTCAATAACATGCAAGGTGAGTTGGAATTATTGTGCTTTTAAAATGTCAAAACATAATTAGATAAAAGCAGAAATACAATTAAGATACATAAATAGAAATCTTATGCAATGCCATTTCTTTCATTTGGTTCGAGAGAATCTCATCCAATAAGTGTTTCTTTTCACCATTTCGATCCCTTGTTGTGGGAAAGAGTAAGCAAGGCATGCATTTAGAGAAGAAGAATTCCTAAAGGGAGTTGAAGAAGGCTCAAAGAAAAAGTCCAACGTTAGGACCCTTAAATGTCTTGAATTTAGGTTATTATATAAAAGCCTCTGCTTCTGCAAATCCAGAAAAAAATGATGTGTCAATAATACCATGTCAAGTCCTCCTTTCGACCCATCTTGGCTCATTGTATATGTTATTCATGTCTTGCAAAATTTAGGCGAGTCCTATTATGATTATCAACATTAGATGGATTCAGATATACATTTATCTTGCTATAAGAATGAACAACACACTAATAAAACAAAAGGCCTTTTCTTTTGGAAGGAGCTGTATATTGATGCTGAGACATGACTTGAACCTAGGCAACACGATGTCGACTTGAATGACTTGATCCGAATAGTCAACCCCGGCCTGTCTGGGTTTTAAAAATTCTCCTCTCCCATAGTACTTAACTAGCCTTTTCCCTACAAGGCCAGCAGAAAAGAACACAATTGGGGCGGGTCTCTGTTTGAACCAAACCCAATCCCTGCATACAGGAGTGTTCATGGGTCACACTGGGCTGAGATATATAGACCCGGACAACTTTTGAAACACAATCTATAGCCTAGACAATTTTGTCAATGGGACTGTGCCGAACCGGGGTTTCTATCATGACAAATTACAGACACGCATTATCTGGGTGGGTCAGGCTGGACTTTGGGCTTTCTAACACTTAATTCAAGCCCAGAAAAAATATTAAATGGGCCCATATTATATATCCAAACTGGTCCAAAGTGGGCTGGGCCCGGGTCTGGACTGGGCTGGCTCTGGCCATGAAAATCCCACATGCATATTGACATAAATGGATGGCACTCTAGTAGTAATCTTCCGTCTCATATCTTTACACAACTCCACTCAAATAAATATTTTATAATGGGGCTCTCATTGCACTGTCTAGTAGTATTAAGAAACCCAAACAGGGCTACTGGTACCGGAAGCATAGAAAAATTGATTACACATTTATTACTTATGTACTTAGAAAAAAAAGGACAATACACACACACAGAATTTTACCAGAAAAATCCTCTAAGATGGGTTGAAGATCAAAAAGTGCCCACAAACTTTCCATGTACCATAATGATCCCATAGGTCTGATCAGGCCTATGTTTTCTCACTTAACCCTGAACGGGGATATTGCTGCTTATATTCTCCTTTTTTTAAAATCGATGCTACCCATTCCTCTTTTCATCTTCTACCCTTTTCGTTTCCCTCCATCGTTTTTCACATGACTGGTCCCCATCTGCTTTAGCGATTCCTCTTCCTCCTATTTTTACCTCTTACCAACCACGTGAAGATCCCAGTTGGCTTCTTCCTCGTTGTCTTCTTCCACTTCGCGACACCAAAGTTCAAGATCGAGGAGGGTTTGTGCAGAAATCAAAACCCAATCGTCTACTACACTGCTCCACGTCATGGTAAACCACGTATGTATCTTGCATGTATTCCAATTTCTATTTGGTTTTGCTTTTAATGTCACGTAGGTTCAATCCCTCTGTTTAATGTATTTGATTTTAGGTTTGAATGTGTTTGATAGAAGTGGTTTTCCATTATCTTTCTCATATGAAGACCACATACGTACCTTGCATGTAGGTTTGAATGTGTTTGATAAAAGTGGTTTTTCATTGTACTTAGGTTTTTCTCTCTGTCATATATGTTGTTCTCTATTTAGTGTATTTGATTTTATGCTTGAATGTGTCTGATAGAAGTGATTATCTGATACAAGGGAAAAAGAAGGAGAAGGAAAGGACAGGAAATAATCTCCATTCAAACTCTCCATCTCACATACGCGTCCTGAATTCTCATACTGCGGGTTCGGTATATTCTGGCATAGTAGCACTTTCTGAACTCAAACCCCTCGTGCATGCCTAGAGAAGTATAAAAGGGTCATGTGGAAGTGTTGAAGCAGATGGGGAACCCTTGATTTGCATATTTCACTATGAGTTTGCAACATTATGAAAAAAGCATCATGATCTATATGGGTTAGTGTGAATGCTAAAAATGCACCATTTTGCGTTGGGATCATGTAATTTTTTTCTTTTATGTGATTTTACTGATTTATGTGACTTTGAACTTGCCCAAACTAGTGGAATTGTGAAATGTGGGTGGAGGATGTGAATGTAGAAATGGTTGTACAAATGGTGGAATATAATGGTGTGGGTTTTACAAACATAAAAAATAAAAAATGGTGTAATGTGGGTGGAGGATGTGTTGTGAGTACCAGATGTGCAGTGTCAAATGGTTGATTAAGAATGCCAAATCCGAACCTTGCATGGTTTAATTAAGCTGAAAGTTGAAAAAGAAAGCACTGTTTCAGTTTGACTCTGTTCCAAAAGTACATGAGTTGAAAATAAGTAAAATGTGATTTTTTTATCCTGAAAAATAGTAGATTAATAGTGTATAATAAGAACTTTGAGACCACCAAATCTCAGCCAAAAAATACTTTGGGAAGTGGGTCAAATAGTTGCACAAACAGAGGTACTCAGATTCAAATTTCAGTAGCACTGCATTTTCAATTGGGCATATTTAAATAGTCATAACTTTCTTGGTTTAAAAGATTTTGCTCTCTGGTTTTTTTTTTTTCTTTTTCCGTTTTGTTGGATTCATGCATCATCAAGGTTCAAATTCCAGCCATTATATTGAGTTTTAGATCATCTTAGGTAGGTTGTACAGTTCAATGAAAACAGGCATGTGCATAGTGTTTTTCATATATAGAGTTTTTTCAGCATTCTTCAGATTTGATATGTTTCTTGAACAGATAGTGTACAACAAAATTTGACATTTAAAACACCTTCAACACATCAATGGTGGCCTCCCAACAGTATTCATGTGCAAGAAAGTGAATAAACAGTGAAATTTGATGGTTTGATCTATATTGGTTAATGTGAATGCTAACAAAGCACCATTCTGCGTCGGGATGACCAAATCTTCTTGTGATTTTACTAGTGTAATGTGGGTGGAGGATGTGTTGTGAATACCAGATGTAAAGTGTTTAATGGTTTAATGTGAGGGGATATTACTGACAGGTTTTTTCTAAGAGATGAAACTAGTCAACTTCATCTATTATGTGAGGGGATATCCCGGCTCAATATGTGAAGTTTATATCTGAGGAGCGGTGATATCCCCTCATACGACAAGTTCTTTTCTAAGAGATAAAACAGTTTGGAGGGGATATCCCCGCTCAATATGTGAAGGTTATATTCGAGGAGCGGCGATATCCCCTCCTATAACAGATTTTTTTAAGGGCTGAAACAACCACTTGGGAGGGGATATCCACGCAATTTAGTGAAGGTTATATTTAAAGTGTGGCGATATCCCCTCTTGTGGCAGGGTTTTTCCTTGGATGAACACACAGCTGGGAGCTTCATCTATTATGTGAGAGCATATCCCTGCTCAATATGTGAAGTTTACATCTGAGGAGCGGTGATATCCTCTACTACGACAAGGTTTTTTAAGGGATGAAACAACCACTTGGGAGGGGATGTCCCCGCGCAATTTAGTATAGTTTATATTTTTAAGAGTGGTGATACCCCCTCTCGTGATAGGTTTTTCCCTTGGTTGAACACACCTAGCTGGGAGTTTCATCCATCATGTGAAGGGATATTGTCGATAAATATGTGATGCGCGGCGATATCCCCATGCGTGACAGGTTTTTCTCAGTGATGAAGCCTTGTCTTTTATGTGAGGATATCCATGCTTAATATTAAGGACTTTATATGGCCAACATTCTCTAAGAGTACCAGATTCAGGTGAAGAACTTATGTTAGTCTCAGTGATGAGTTATAAACCCATGTTAAAGATGATGAAACTTTCTATTATGTTATTTGCATCATCTATGGTTGGAAAGTACTAATTGCAAGCATTAGAATTAGGATAGTGTTTGAATGTAATTTTACCTCTGAAAATACATGATTTAATGGTTGATTAAGAATGAAAAATCCGGACCTGGCATGGTTTATTAAGCTGAAAGTTGAAAAAGACAGCATTGTTTCAGTCTGACTGTGTTCCAAAAGTGCGCGAGTTAAAAATCAAGAAAATGTGATGTTTCGTCCTGAAAAATAACAGATTTATAATTTATAATGAGAACTTTGAGACCTTCAAATTTAAGCCAAAAAATACCTTGGGAAGTGGGTCAAACAGTTGCACGAACAGGGGTATTCAGTAAGGCAGATTTGGATTTCAGCAGCACTGCATTTTCAATTGGGCATCTTTAAATAGTCATAACTTTCTCGGTTTAAAAGACTTTTGCTCTCTGTTTTTTTGGATACATGCATCATCAAGGTTGAAATTCCAGCCCTTATATTGAGGTTTGAATCATCTTAGGTAGGTTGTTAGTTTTATGGTCTCAATACCAAGGGTATATGATGTAATAAATTGATTAATTTCTTTATTTATCAATACAATCATGTTTTCCTTTCATGAGATGAATGGTGTTTAATTATATACTTGTACATAACCAATAAGAATGACATAATGGTTCATGAGATGAACCTGAATCCACAAGTATACTAGATGTAATACATGTGTATTGATGAGATCCACATACAGGAGACATGTATTGCAAATCTTATACTTAAATATATTCACAACCAGTAATGAGATTGGGCATCTCATTTGACAAGGTTGCAGCGCTTTGATCACTATGAGATAGTGTGATTTGTCTCGATCATCAGAATGTAAGATTCTGGATCATGGTGCTTGTACATTGGATGTATTGAAGGACCATGAGAAGCACCTTATATACACTGTCTTTATTTTAAGGTTTGCTCTCATAATTCCCTAGCAATAGGCTCATAATCCTGAGACATTAATGAACTCAAGTTTCTATCTATTCATTTGCTTTGAGTCACCAATGAGTGAGGCCAATTGTAGGTCAACACCTCAGTGATTTGGGTACGTGGTAGTAGAGCTGAGGGAACATTCAATGGTCAAGATGAAATCTATCTTTAATATCCCCTTGTTCCAATTAATGGATTTATCATTGGTAAGTGCGCACCCATTCCAATTAAGAGTTAATTGGATCGGTACCAAATGATCACTATAATTAATTGGGGCTCAAGGATAATAAGATATGGATCTAATTTGGTTGACAGGTCCAATTGATCCATGAATATAGATGGAGGGGCCTACTTGTGGTAATTGAGAAGTTTAGGGTCTTCATTGTAATATATTCCTAAGACCGGAGTTCAATTGCATTTATAAGTGGAGTTATTTGCAATTAACTGTGGGCCCGGATTGCACATGAGATGTAGGGTCGTGTGTCCCAGTTGGAGCTAGCTTTCTAAGGAATCCTGTAAGGTCCGCGACCTTACTGGGTCAGTTGGGCCCAATAGCAGGTCGTTGACCCGTTTATTTTTTTATTATTATAATTATTTGTATTTTAGATATTTAAGTGGGTTTAGGCCTTGAGTGAGTTTCTTTTAGTGTTAGAATAGTGTCTGCGAAGTTTCGTTTGATTTCGAGTTCGTTTGATCCTAGCAAGGGGGTAGTTTGCAAATTAGGAAAAATTGAGTGTTTTTCTGAAAAAATTCCTATCACCGTGATTTTGGATTCGTTGGAAAGGTCTCGTCGCGCTGATCATTTTTGTCTCCTGGCTCGTCGCAATCCAACAACCAGAAACCCTTCAAATGGTCCATTCTTTCACCGGACCCACTTAAGGGTAAATCAGTCTTTCTCCCTTCCCTCTCTTCTTAATCAGGGGTTAGCCCTAATCTCATTCTCACTTCTGCAATGAAGCTACAACAGCCCTCCTTCTCCCTCTTCATCTTCTCAAGCCCAGATCTCCCTTCGGGAGAGATCACCTCCGTGATCCGGACCGCACATCTTCTTCCTTTCGATCTCCTCTCTCCATTGATACTAGTTGGTAAGCCTTTTCCCATCATCAAATTTTCCATTCGTCTTCTCTTTTGTTTAGAATAGGTTGGATCATGATCTTTTTTCCTTTCTTTCTTCTTCTCAGTGTTCTAGATTACTTTTGAGCGGGGTGGATTGTGGTTTTCGTGGTAGAAAGCTTCTCCTCAAGCTTTTCCAATTTTTAATCATCTTATTGGTTGAGGCAAGTAGATATGCATTTTATATTTAATCATGTGTGTATTATTTTCTTTTGATTGCAATGATATCCTTGTTAGATTACCTAAATTCCAAGCTTATTGTTGGTATTGCATTGGGATTGACATGTTAGGTTAGATTTGTGGTTTGGATTGGATTAATTGTTAAATGGTAGCTTTTGAGGTTTTTAATTTGATAGAATGGATGGAAAGGATGATTGAAATGATTGGGGAGCATGGAGGCTCGTTTTCTGTAGGAAAAAGATGTGAAAAACTCATTTTCGGGCTCAGGCTATAGTGGCGATCGATCGGGCCTGCAAGCCGATCGATCGGACTGCAATTTGGTCTCAGTTAACTGAGACGAATATCAGTTCGATCGATCGTACCTCTTGTCCGATCGATCGGATGGCATTTTCATAAATTTTGACAACTTCGGAAAAGGACTTAAAACACTTATAACTTTTAATCCCATGAGATGTAGAATCCAATGGTTCTAGTTTCATCACGATCGGAGGTTGGGAAGTGATGTAAAAACTCAGATGATTGACCCAGCCTATATTTTATTAGAAATGAGAACAGTAACTTAGGTTTGGGCCTTAGATGTTGGAAACTATGAACCTACTATCAGTTAATCATTAATGGAGAATAAATCGTAGCACGTGGCTTGGTGTGCTTCGATTAGGTGTCTAGGTATTCGTATATTAAACATGGGGTAACCGAATGCGTATGGAACTGAATTAATGGATGCTTAACATGATTGTACACCAAGGGATTTCCATAGAAGCATCGTTGATCCAATTCCACACGTACTCCGTTAAAACATATAGGATACAAGGATGACACTACTTACCTAGGTTTGGATCGTAATTCCTCCTTGACTTATTTAATCGTACCCGTTGTTATAATTCCTTGTACACTCTCTCTTGGCATAAAACACTTAACTAATTATGAAACATAATCCCTTGTAGAATTAGGACTTGGACCGGACTTAGAGTGTACCTTAGTACCCCGTGTTATGTAATTGATGAACATGACTGGCTAGACTGAAGGAATTACCATGTGATTGGTTTTGTCTTGTATTGATTTGAATGAGATAATCCCTACGAACATGTCTTGTAAATTGAGCTAGCCAGATTTGCTTGTCTTGGTCTATTCTCGTGTCAGCACCACATTATTATTATTATTATTATTATTATTATTTGCATATCATGGCCAGCTGCAGTTTGGGGTTTATTGATGGGCCGGTTACTCGGACATCAGGGTGGGCAGTCGGCTTTGGACGGCGTCCATGGCGTTGAATAGTTGGGAGCGGGTTGGGACCGTGCTACTATTCCTAGGACCGGGAGCTAGGATCCCCCTGGAGCCGGACTTTGGTATCAGTAGTCCGGATAGGATTGTACTGGTACCCCGTGAGGTGGCTTGGACATCCACGGAGTCTCCCTCTTGTGCATTGCATTACATTGGTAGTGGTGATTGTTAGTATTGCTGGGATTTCTATTTATGATTCGAATGGTTATTTACTCATGCTTTATGCCTAGATTCGATTCCTTGTATTCTCTTGATTATTGTGCCTGTCATTACTCTTATACTCGATGCATGTCATGATTACTTATATCTTGCTTATCTATTGCTCAATATGTCGTTGACTATGTTCCTTGGTGTGCAGACTCCTCAGGTGAGTACTACTACGAGGAGCAAGCAGGTGAGGAGATCCCCGAGGATATCCAACCGGCTGAGGAGGAACGAGAGTGGCGTGCTGATGACGTAGAGTAGCGTCATTGATCCTGGCACGAGAGAGATTTATTAGGACCTCATTAGATTCTTTATTCTTTATTTATCTCTCGTTGAAACTTTTATATCATTGGCATCACTATTGTTTTAAATGGCCTTGATTATTGGGATGGCCATTGTAATAAATTAACTTCATTGTTTAAGTTTTATTTTATTCCTTGTTCAACTTTAATATATATTGAGATTCATTATTCCTTGTTGATATCCAAATGTGCCTAGAATTGTATGAGTTCCGTAAATTCTTATTTTATTTGAGGCTTGAAATATTATATCCTCACAGCGGACTTACGATCCTTGGGCCTAAAGGACAACAATTTTAATTAGTCCTAAATTTCACTCCCCGGATCCGGTTTATTTTCTAATCGGGTTCGGGGGACGTGACAAATCCCTAGTGGTCCCCACGCTAGCCCAAGATATTAGAAAGATACTAATTATAGTAGAACTCTAAAAGGAAATAGAAAGTTACCATTTCTATTTGAAGTGAGACTTCTAATAGTAGTAATAGTAAGTTACTAATTATTAATGGAAGAGAGACGTCTATTTTAATTAGTAAAAGAGGAAGTTACTAATCATATTTGAAGTAAGACTTCTAACTGTGATTTGGTAAGCAATTAATTGTTATGGAAGTAAGACTTCTATTTCAATTAGTAAGAGGAGGTTGCTTAAGTGTTATAAAAGGAGAGAGAGGAGGCTTGGATGTCCCATGCATTGATTCAACCTAGGGATTCACGCCCATCATCATCTTCCTCTCTTGTGCAAGTTGTTGCACATCTCTTCCCTCTTCTAGTTCTATTCTAGTTTCCTTAGGGTTTTCTCTTGGAGGTTCCACCATCTTTTTGAGAAAAAAGAATCTGATACACGTCATAGCGTGGAAGATCAAAGGGTGTTGGAGATTCTGATTTGATTAGTGAAAGCGTTCATCATCAAAGAAAGATATATATCAACTTCTCCATTAGAGCACTACTAAGCTCCAAAGGTATAATCTACATCCTTGTATGTTGTAGATTTCGTGGTTGCATGTTTAGGTGCTGTTTTCTATCTTCTAGATAAGATATATTGTTGTACATGATTTATGAGTTTGAAGGATTGCATCCTAGATTGGGTTTGTTGCCTTCTAGATAGTTGATCCCTACATCAAGTGGGTCAAAAGTTTTTGAAACCTATCTGAATGGCCCACCTATTATCCAACAATTGGTATCAGAGCCATACCTCATCTCTAATCATGTTAGATCAGTAAGCTTGCTCTAATCGTTGCATGAGATGTGAAGAAGATGAAGCAAGGGCTATGTAATGATCAGTTTTGATGAATTTACTTGGTTATGTAGTAAATCCATGTTTGGATAGTCACAAAAGGGTTTAATTATGATGGAAGGATGGTAGGATGCTATTGAGAGCCTTCAAAAGTGTTTTGGAGGTGTTTGGACTCGAATTGAAAAAACCCAATTTTCTGCCTTCATCGGGCGGGTCGACCTGGCCTCGTGCTCGGTCAGCTTGACCCCCGCCGGGGGACACCCCCGGACCCCCTCTGCGAAGTGCATGTATTAAAAGGGTGGCTACTTTTGGCATCTTGTTTTTCCATTGTGGTTTGGTAACCTGGTTTTGTGAGATGCTTTGTTGTATGAGATACTAACTTGCAGGTGATAATGTCCTCTCCATATGGTCCACAAGTCTATTACTTTCTTTTTATGGTTATTGGTTTATTTGAGGCTAAGTGTAAAGGGCATCATGGTTTCCTTGGTTTTCCGTGAAAGGGCAATGCATGATGAATTTCCCTATAGCCCTTTTATTTCCATGTTTAGATTACCATGTAAGTCTCATAATCGAGGCATAGGAATTTATGTAATTTTTCTAAAATTGTAAATTCTGACGATGTCCGAGACGAAGAAGGAAAGCGATGTTGGACTCATAATCAAAGAGTTTGAAGATTACCAAAAGTGTTTTGGAGTTGCCCAAAGAGTTTGATGAATTCCAAAGTTTTGGAAAGTCTAGAAGTCCAAGAAGTCTATTCCGCTAGGGCCATGTGGAGGAGAGGACTAGTTTCTAATTTTAGCACTTTCTATTTATGGATGCATGCTTAATTTAGAATATTTCCAAATCTGATCCAAACATAGCAAGTTAGCAAAATTGGTCAAATCAAATTAATTTTTGGAAAGAGTTCTAATTAGAGTTGATGGGCCCATGAGATGGACCCATTGGTAACACTAATTTAGAAACTGGACTTTCCTTAAAATAACTTGACTTGGAACCAATCATTGGCCATATCATGAGATGATTTGATATGTATATATGTGGGACCATGTACCTTACAAGGAAATCCTCAATTCTAAAATATTAAGTGGGAGCGGGGCATTTAAATTTGGAAATCCCCATGGTTTTCCACCATAGGTCCATTGTAAGGAAAGTATTAGCCTCGCGCCATCTTGAGAATGGCCGTTCCCCACGGCGGGCTTTTACTTGTCTGATTACTAGATATGGATCTCTTATGGATAGTGTTGGTGAGACGGGGGGGTGGCCCACTCCCCAAGGAGGAGCTGCTCCCAACGGTTGTCATACAATGCTAGTTGGTGGCTCACACTTAACTAAAATAATGATGTAGTATCCCTAGGGATTTACCTCATTTATTTTAGAAACCGAAGCTAATCGGGAGTCATTCATTATTTGGTATGAGATACCTAGATAATAATGAATGAAGGGGATCATGGATAGTTAGTCTTAATTCGATTTTGACCAACTTTGATCCGCACCAATTTAGGTGGTATTTGCACTCCAGGCATACCCCGGGGATTGGGATTCCGATGTATTCTAAATTTAGTGGTTATGAGGATTCCATATAAATTTGGTAGAATACTAAACCCTAATGTCATTTAAATTCATTAATTGAATGTATGGTTATGTGCTACAGTATTTCAAGCATGAATTCAAATACTTTCAATCCACTTGCGACCATCCTCAACCAGAATAAGTTAGTGGGATCCAATTATGTAGACTGGAAACGGAACCTGGATATAGTCCTGACAGCTTCAGGATATAAATACGTCCTTACCAAACCCCCCCTTGATGAGATAATGCCGGAAGCATCACATGAAGAAAAGGAACTTTACACCAAATGTGCCAAAGACGATGAGATGGCTAGATGTTACATACAGGCATCCATGTCTAGTGTTTTGCAACACCAACATCAATCCTATAAGACTGCATATGATATTATATCAAACTTAAAGGAGATGTTTGCGGAACAGGGCAGGCCTGCTAGACAGGTTGTTATGAGGGTGCTTATAAGCACCAAGATGGCTGAAGGCACACCAGTATAGGACCACATGTTGAAAATGATGGACTCATTGAATGAGTTAGATGTACTGGGGGTTGCGATTGATGCAGAATCACAGATTGACATAATCCTTGAGTCACTACCAGAGTCATTCAACAATTTCAAGGTTAATTATAATATGAATAAGATGAATTTTACTCTAGCTGAGCTTTCTAGACAGCTGGTGGTGACTGAAGGGATTATGAAGAAGAAGCCAACTGCCCTGATGACAGAAAAGTCATTTGCCAAGTCCAAACTGAAAGGCAAAGGGCGGAAAGGAAAGAAGAAATCAGTTCCGAAGGGTCCTAAGGTGGAGAATGGTCTTAATGGTGGTGTTGGCAAAGCTAAGGGGTCGGGGACAAAAGGATAGTGTTTCCATTGTGGTGTGACAGGACATTGGAAAAGGAATTGTCCAGATTATCTGTCTAAGAAGAAGACCTCAGGTATGATTAAGTCACTTGTTTGAAGTTAGTTTTGCGACTGATACTTCAGAATCTTGGTGTGTGGACTCCGGGGCAACTAATCACATATGTAATTCGTTGCAGGGGTTCAGGGAAACCAAGAGACTCAGTGACGGCGAAATCATTATCAACCTAGGATCTGATGCTAAGGCGGATGCGATCCCAGTAGGAGTTATTACTTTATGTTTTCAAGATAATATGTTGGCTTTGTCAGATACTCTATATGTACCGTCTTTAAGGCAGAATTTAATTTTAGTTTCTAGTTTGGTGAATAAAAGAATTCTATTACTTTTGGTACTGAAGTTGTCATAAAAAGGAACGGTACTTTTATATGTTCTGGCAAGGTAACCAATGGGCTTTATCTGTTAACTCCCACAATGTATGAGATACATAATACCGAAATAATTAATAGGCCATCATTAAAGAGAAGGTCACCTTCATCTAATCCAACAAAACTTTGGCACTTGAGGCTAGGTCATATAAACCTAAATAGGATTGACAGGCTAGTGAAAGATGGTATCTTGCCTTCATTGGTTATAGAACCAATGCCTGTCTGTGAGTCCTGTTTGGAAGGCAAAATGACCAAAAGACCCTTTTCATCCAAGGGCAATAGGGCCAAATATTTATTGGAATTAGTGCATACTGATGTGTGTGGACCCATTAATGTCAGAGCCAGAGGAGGATATGAGTACTTCATCACTTTCACAGATAACTACTCAAGATATGGATACATATACCTTATGCACCGCAAGTCCGAGGCTTTTGAAAAGTTCAAAGAGTTTCGAGCGGAAGCGAAAAAGCAATTAGGTAAAAGTATCAAGACTCTTCGATCAGATCGAGGAGGGGAATATCTCTCTGGTGATTTTATGTGATACTTATCAGAAAATGGGATTCTATTCCAGTTGTCTGCTCCTGGTATGCCTCAACAGAATGGAGTAGCGGAAAGAAGGAATCAGACTCTTTTAGATATGATTAGGTCTATGTTGAGTTTCTCAGGATTACCTATATCCTTTTGGGGATATGCCTTGGATACTGCGATGTACATACTAAACTTCATACCATCTAAGTCTGTACCTAAGATTCCCCGGGAGTTATGGTCTGGGCGAAAGCCTAGTCTACAACATTTACACATTTGGGGTTGTCCGGCACACGTGCTGAAGGTAAACACGGATAAGTTGGAAACGAAGTCGGAAGTATGCACGTTTGTAGGATATCCTAAAGGAACTAAAGGTTGGTTATTTTATAATCCCAGAGAGCATAAACTGCTGGTCAGCACCAATGCGGTTTTTCTGGAGGAAGATTATATGATGGACATGAAATCTTTAGAAAATGTGATCTTGGAAGAGATTCAAGAACAATCAATTCCAAATCCAAGTATGACCGAACTTGAGGAAGAACCGCCCTTACCAGACCCAGTAGTTACACCAGTGCCTCGTCGTAGTGGGAGAGTAGTCAGCCCCCCTGATAGGTTCTCGTTCTTGGGAGAGTCTTACGAGACAATCCCGGAAGAACTGGAAGAAGATCCCTGTAACTATGATGAAGCAATTAATGACATAGATTCGGGGCATTGGCAAGATGCTATGAAAGATGAGATGGAGTCTATGTACTCTAATCAGGTTTGGACACTTGTGGACTTGCCTGCCAAAATCAAACTTATTGGGTGCAAGTGGGTCTACAAGAGAAAGAGAGGACCAGATGGAAAAGTTCAGACCTTTAAGGCCAGGCTTGTTGCGAAGGGGTATACTCAGAAAGAGGGTATCGATTATGAGGAAACCTTCTCGCCAGTAGCCATGCTCAAGTCGATCTGGAGACTCTTATCCATAGCAGCTCGTCTCGATTACGAGATTTGGCAAATGGATGTCAAGACGGCGTTTCTCAACGGCCATTTTGAGGAAGACATCTATATGGTGCAGCCAAACGGTTTTATAGCTAGTAACCAAAAGCAAAGAGTTTGCAAGCTGCAGAAGTCTATTTATGGACTGAAGCAAGCATCCCGAAGCTGGAACATCCGTTTTGACCGGGCAATCAAATCATTTGGTTTTAGTCAAAATCCGGATGAGTCATGTGTGTACATGAAAAATGAAGGTGACATGGTAGTTTTTCTGGTTTTATATGTCGACGACATCCTTTTCCTTGGGAAAGATATAGGAATGTTGTCAACAGTAAAAGTTTGGTTAGCAAAGACTTTTGATATGAAGGACTTGGGAGAAGCTAGTTACATCCTAGGGATCAAACTCCATCGAGACAGAAAAAATAGGATGATTGGCTTATCTCAAGCTGCTTACATAGATAAGGTACTGGTACGGTTTGCTATGCAGGACTCCAAGAAGGGTATCACACCTTTTAGGCATGGAGTGCACCTTTCCAAGGATTAGGGTTCCAAGACCCCGGAGGAAAAGGAGCAAATGAGAGCAATTCCAAACGCTTCGGCTGTTGGTAGCCTCATGTATGCTATGCTATGTACTAGACCGGATATCTGTCATGCAGTGAGCTTAGTCAGCAGATATCAGTCTAACCCAGGTCCTGACCATTGGACTGCTGTGAAATGTATCCTCAAGTACTTGAGAAGGACTAAAGATTACATGTTGATTTACGGCAGTGATGAGCTGATTCCAGTCGGGTACACAGATTCTGACGTTATGTCAGATAAGGATTCCAGGAAATCCACCTCTATTATGTGTTTATGCTTGGCGGAGGAGCCATCAGCTGGAGGAGTATTAAACAGGAATGTACTGATTCCACTTCTAAGGTTGAATATGTAGTGGCTTGTGAAGCTGCTAAGGAAGCAGTATGGCTTAAAAGATTCCTTTTGGAACTTGGAGTGGTACCTTTGGCGCGATAGCCGCTCACAGTTTACTGTGATAGCAGCGGGGCAGTCGCTCGGTCCAAGGAACCCAGGAGCCATAAAAGTCAAAAGCACGTATAGAGGAAGTATCACTTGGTCAGAGAGATTGTGCACAGAGGTGACATTGCTATCACCAAGATAGCATCTGTGGACAATCTGGTAGATCCTTTTACTAAGCCTTTGACCACCAAAGTCTTTGAGCAGCATGTAGACGGGATGGGCATGAGATGCAATCCTGATTGGCATTGAGCCCAAGTGGGAGATTGTTAGTTTTATGGTCTCAATACCAAGGGTATATGATGTAATAAATTGATTAATTTCTTTATTTATCAATACAATCATGTTTTCCTTTCATGAGATGAATGGTGTTTAATTATATACTTGCACATAACCAATAAGAATGACATAATGGTTCATGAGATGAACCGGAATCCACAAGTATACTAGATGTAATACATGTGTATGGATGAGATCCACATACAGGAGACATGTATTGCAAATCTTATACTTAAATATATTCACAACCAGTAATAAGATTGGGCATCTCATTTGACAAGGTTGCAGCGCTTTGATCACTATGAGATAGTGTGATTTGTCTCGATCATCAGAATGTAAGATTCTGGATCATGGTGCTGGTACATTAGATGTATTGAAGGACCATGAGAAGCACCTTATATACACTGTCTTTATTTTAAGGTTTGCTCTCATAATTCCCTAGCAATAGGCTCATAATCCTGAGACATTAATGAACTCAAGTTTCTATCTATTCATTTGCTTTAAGTCACCAATGAGTGAGGCCAATTGTAGGTCAACACCTCGGTGATTTGGTTATGTGGTAGTAGAGTTGTGGGAATATTCAATGGTCAAGATAGAATCTATCTTTAATATCCCATTGTGCCAATTAATGGATTTATCATTGGTAAGTGCGCACCCATTCCAATTAAGAGTTAATTGGATCGGTACCAAATGATCACTATAATTAATTGGGGCTCAAGGATAATAAGATATGGATCTAATTTGGTGGACAGGTCCAATTGATCCATGAATATAGATGGAGGGGCCTACTGTGGTAATTGGGAAGTTTAGGGTCTTCATTGTAATATATTCCTAAGACTGGAGTTCAATTGCATTTATATAGTGGAGTTATTTGTAATTAACTGTGGGCCCAGATTTCACATGAGATGTGGGGTCGTGTGTCCCAGTTGGAGCCAGCTTTCTAAGGAATCCCTAGTAGTCCCCACGCTAGCCCAAGATATTAGAAAGATACTAATTATAGTAGAACTCTAAAAGGAAATAGAAAGTTACTATTTCTATTTGAAGTGAGACTTCTAATAGTAGTAATAGTAAGTTACTAATTATTAATGAAAGTGAGACTTCTATTTTAATTAGTAAAAGAGGAAGTTACTAATCATATTTGAAGTAAGACTTCTAACTATGATTTGGTAAGCAATTAATTGTTATGGAAGTAAGACTTTTATTTCAATTAGTAAGAGGAGGTTGCTTAAGTGTTATAAAAGGAGAGAGAGGAGGCTTGGACATCCCATGCATTGATTCAACCTAGGGATTTACGCCCATCATCATCTTCCTCTCTTGTGCAAGTTGTTGCACATCTCTTCCCTCTTCTAGTTCTCTTCTAATTTCCTTAGGGTTTTCTCTTAGAGGTTCCACCATCTTCTTGAGAAAAGAGAATCTGATACGTGTCATAGTGTGGAAGATCAAAGGGTGTTGGAGATTCTGATTTGATTAGTGAAAGCGTTCATCATCAAAGAAAGATATCAACTTCTCCATTAGAGCACTAATAAGCTCCAAAGGTATAATCTACATCCTTGTATGTTGTAGATTTCGTGGTTGCATGTTTAAGTGTTGTTTTCTATCTTCTAGATAGGATATATTGCTGCACATGATTTATGAGTTTGAGGGATTGCATCCTGGATTGGGTTTGTTGCCTTCTAGATAGTTGATCCCTGCATCAAGTGGGTCAAAAGTTTTTGAAACCTATCTGAATGGCCCACCTATTATCCAACATGCATCATCAAGGTTGAAATTCCAGCCCTTATATTGAGGTTTGGATCATCTTAGGCAGGTTGTACAGTTCAGTGAAAATAGGGATGTACATCATTTGCCTGTTCATCATTAGGATTTTACGACGGTAATTTTATTTGACATTGAGAACTGAAAGGTAAATGATGTTTGGATCATGCAGTTTGAAGAAAAAAGACCAAAGGGATTTGAGAATATCCTCTTGTATAACCAACAAAACCACATATTTGAAGCAATTGATAATGGATTGGTATGTCTCCATCAATGTTTATTTTATATTGATATGGTTCTTGTTATGTTTTTGGGATCTTTATCGAGCTCAAAGGTGTATTTTACTGAAAAGTAACTCCGGATTTTCTTGTTACCCATTCTTGGCAAAATCTCAATTTCTCATTATTGATTAGGTATTCATGGATCTCTTCATAATTTGTTGGTAATAATCTCTATGTCCTTCCTTTATCTTATCTCTAACTACTTACCATCTTCATTATTTTATTATTGCAAGGAACCTGGCCAGTATAGATGTATTCTTACTAATCCAAAAAAAAAGAAAAAAAAGAAATGGGTGCTTACTAAAAATCAAATGGAGTATGTGAGAGAGACCGTTCTACATCATCTCTCAAAGATAGATGCAATGAAAATTGACCATGCATTGATATTTGGCTTGATTGAGAGATGGCGTCCAGAGACGAATAAATTTCATTTTCCATTTGGTGAAGCCATAGTGACCTTAGAAGATGTTGCATATATATATGGCCTTTTGATTGATGGCCCACTTGTCGTTGGATGGACACACCCCAAAACAAAGGTAGTGGATCTATGTGTATATTTTCTTGGGAAGAGTCCCAAGCCGAGGGTTGATACACAAGATTTATGTATAAAATTTAAGTGTCTTGATGATAACTTCACAACATTGGATAGCAAGTCAAAGGGAAAGAAGACAAAGAAGCTCTCCAAAGAGGCCGAGATCTGTTACACTAGGGCTTTCCTATTTCGTTTGGTTGCTGGCCAAATTTTCACCAACTCATCAGGATCGCGAGGGCCAGTGTACCTCCTATAACTCTTCACAGAATTTAAGTGATTCGCTTGGGGACTAGCATGTATTGCCAATTTGTACCGAATGTTGGCAAGAGCGGTCAAGTGGAGGTCTGACGGTAATGTACTTGAGAGTGGGGAAAAAGACGAAGGGTCCCCTGCAAAGCTTATGAAGAAAAAAAAAACCCTTTTCCAGACAAGTTTAAAATCCTTATTGGTCCTCTACAACTTCTTCAAGTGAGATCCAGTGAATGGCTTATTCCTTCATTTTCATTTCATTGTGCCTACTCAATGTGTACTAATATTTGTGTTTTATGCATGCAGATCTGGGCTTACTCCCGAATGTCTATAGGACGGTGTCCTCCAGCTAAAGATGGTTGGAAGAAAGACATTCAATTCCCTTTATTCAAGACATGGGAAGCAAAATTATCTGGTCACAATTCTTTAGCCACAGTCAAAGAGGTTCGTCATCAGCTGAATCGCATGACAGCTAATGGGGTAAATTATCTGAAATTGAAAACAATGTTCATTAAATTGTAAATATGCAAGTATCAATTCCAACAATTTTGACTTCTTTCGTGTTTGCATTTTAGTTCGTTTGGATGCTATATGTTAAGTTCAAGAAGGTTTTTACACAACATGACCCAGACATTGATCATAGACTCTTTGCATCTGATGTACTATTGATTCATTACTGGATTTTGGAAAGACATAATGCCAGTCGGGTGATGAAACAATTCAGCCTAATGCAATTGGTCCCTCCTTTGTTTCAGATGCCATTTTTAAGGTTAGAAAAATTGGAGAGAGTGTCATGTGACTATACCTACATACTGCACGAGGCTAAAAAGGCAAAATTTGGTGATAAAAATAAAGAAAGATGCGTCACCAATGCATACCAAAGGATATCAAAACTGGTATGAGTTAAACACCCACATGCGAATTGGTCGAGTTAAAAGGATAGAATTGGGACAAGATGGAGAAATTATTGAATATGAAAAAAAAAAAAAAAGACAACCAACTACCAACCATGATGAGACAAGTTGCCCAGTGAAGCATGTAGTCAATGTTTGCTTATAACCCACCTTAACTATGCATTGGGGTCTGTGCATTGGGGTCATCATCATGAAATGATACTAATAGTTCTTCCAATTGTGTAGGTCAAGGAACTCTTGGAGCACATGGAGAGATTTATAGACTGGTTATATCGAAAAAAAAAAAAAACAAGTTTTGAAAATTTTAAGGCCTCAATGCGCAAGAAGATCAAAAGGTTTAGGACCGGTTTTACATCAGCCTTCGAGAGTTTCAATATGGATAACTACAACACCTCTCATTTGGATTCATCTGGTGAAGAGGTAATTTATCTTGTATATTCATGCTTTAATAAAAATAATTTTGTATGCTACCACATATTTATTTGCAATGCAGGAAAGGGATAAGAAGAGACCTAAGAAAGCATTTTGTAAGGGCAGATCCCCACAAAAAAAAAAAATGCTTGAATCGAAGTTGTTGTTAGAGCCCGGATCTCACTCGGATCCACCATCTCATGGTTCACAATTTTCCGAGCTCAACTTGCCTCTCCAATAGAGTTGATCTTTTCAACTCTTCCACGCTTCATGAGACCGCAACCGCCAATTGTAGAGATCATGTCTCCTTCACTGGAATATCCTTCTAAAGCAACAACTCTAGAAATCATGTCCACTCCCTCACATGAAGGACCTATCCAGGAGCCAATTCTAGAAATCATGTCCGAGTCACATGAAGAACCTTTCTAGGCATCAATTCTAGAGATCATGTCTACTCCCTCACATGAAGGTCCTTCTCAGGCAATAGTGGTTTCTACTCCAACCACTTCAATAGAGTCATTAGTTTGGAGGATCTAACGATTGCCCCACATGAAGAAGATACCAATAAAATTTGAAGACTACTCACCTTCGCGCCGTCCTACAATGAATGCATTTGCCTAGTGTTCTTTCCCAATTGCATGAATGTAATTATAAGCGAGTTCATCAACAGCTCGAATATCATTCATGTATGTCTCGTACTCACATGTCCTATATGACTTTGCAGCAAACCAAAATTTCCTAACAATAACATCATCTTTGAAATTGCCCTTTACATTTTCCGTAATGCGATGACAACAATAACAATGTCGTGCACTTGGAATGGAGCTGGCAAGAGCAGGTATAAAGCCCTCTTTGTCAGTCAGACACAATGGTCAAATTCGGGGGCTCATCGAGGGCAAGAAATAAACTTGCAAGGAACCACTCCCAACTGTCACGCCGTTTAGCTTCGATGAAGGCAAAGGCAATTAGAACGAGCTTATGATTCCCATCATGGGTTACAACCACAAATAACACACCTGAATATTTACCTCAAAGGTGTGAACCATCAACAACAATCATCGGCCTCAATGACAGCAGGAATGAACGGATGCATGGTCCAAAAGCCCAAAAGAATCTCTGGAAGGTGTCGTCATTTGTCGTTTTAATATTTATCACTGTACCTGGATTCGTCTTCTTCAATTCAATGCAATAGAGAGGGAGAATCCGGAAGGACTCTTCATACGATCCTCAAAGTGCACGAAGGGCTATATCCTTTGCTTTGTGTGCCCTTTTGTAAGTAATAAGACATCTGAACTCTGTTTGTTACTCATTAATGATCTCCTTTGGTGTCAACTTATTATTAAATTGGACCCTATCTAAGATGAATTCTGCGATCAGTTCTGCAGATGCTTGCCGATGTGTCATGCCCATCATTGGCTTCGAGCAAGAATGTGTTGGATAATACCATGGTGTCCTCTAAGTTAGCATTCGACACATACATTGAGATGTCCGCATCGTTTACTGGGTTAGCAAGTTTTGCATTTGGGCCCTTAACGCCTATTGAGTTTGTGGCCAATGGTACATTATCAACTGCCTCTTCATCCTCCTTTTCTTCAACAACACGGTTAGCTTCTTTAAGTTGCTCAATGACATCATAAGATGGTGGCTCCGAAAAATGAATATCATTGTCTTCATGAAGATTTATCGTGTGATATTTCTGCACAGGTGTATGAACCTTCTTTTCTTTAATGTTTTCCTTCCACATATTACACCCCATCGCGACTTGTCCCAATTAAACACATTCGTTGAAACCTTCAATATGAAAAAAACACAAAAATTAAAAATTGTACTTTTTTTAGCAGTATCAGATTTCTAAAGAGGACACATACCTGGATTGGTCTTGAGGTAGATTAGTTGCTTTCCCCTTTTCATTTTTGCTAACGTATAAACATATATAACCCATTCATACTTTGTGATGCTCTAAACATTGCCTTCACATCCACATCTTCTTCTATAGTAATATACGAGAATGCAATTCCATTGTGAAAAATGTATTGTAAAGTCAGCTTCTCACCAGGTTCTTCCCACTTAGATACTTCAAGTGCAACATTAAGCAATGATGGATATGACATGTCATTGGAGAGATACCTTATCTTTTGTTTTCCATTTTTGTAAGAAGGATGGGTACTATAATAGTCAATCTCTCCATCATAGAGGAATATGGTCAAAGCTTCATCGTCTGGCTTCCTATTGATACATGATACAAATCATTTGACTTGTATTAGCAACCTTATAAATTGAAATAACTTCATAACTTATAATGGAAAAAAAGCTAAAAATACCAATGAGGACATACCATTAGCAACTTAACTTTTGATACCTTTAAACTATTTGCTTTTATGTATCATGGTTAAACGGTTTGCTTCCATGTATCATGGTTGGGTCACTATGTATATCAAGAGTTTATGACCAAAAATAAATAAAATCTCCACATGGTAAATTACATATTCTAAATTCCTTTGGTAGAATTAAATATTCTTGTTGAAACACAAAAAAGGAGGACCACAACAATATGAAAAAACAAATGAAAACCAAGTGGGATGTATTATCCATAATAAGACATGTGGAAGTGGTATTGAAAGACAAATGTGTTATTATAGTAATAGTGGAACCTGGTTTTGTAGTGTGTAAAAGATGAATAAATGTATCAGTAAACCAGGGTCTCCATGCCTATGTGAAATGCTACCAATGAAATTGACCAAACTCCTTAGTGGAGTATAAACTACTAACTAATCAACAAAGAAATTATAGGTATGAATACAAAGTTTTGAAAAAAAAATGATTTGAAACCCTCAAACCCATATATTATGTTCTAGGGTTGAGTATCTACTAACCTCTTCAATGGAGTCCAACTTCCCCTTTAATAGAGTCCAACTTTGCCTTTAATGAAGTAAAATAGATTAAATACCCAAAAGGTCAAATGGAAGAGAAAGGAGTTGCAGAAAAACCTCATTCTAACCAGAATAAGGCAGAATGGGAAAGGAGAAAAGGCAGAATGAGAATGGAGAAAGGGACCCGTAACTGTTCATTTGATATAAATAGCGGTGCTAGCACTGCCCATGAAAAGCAACAAATAAATAAACCAAAATGGGCCCTTGGGACCACTCTGGGCCATAGAAGTCTAATGTTTCCTCTTTTTATCTATACCATATTTAGGGGTATTTTTTTGGTAGTTTTCTCATATACATATTAGGGCTCATATCGACACCCACCACACCCTTATATGGACTAAATAGTTGAAACACTACAAACTTATTATAAACTGGCATGGGTTCAATGGGGTCCCAGCCCCGTTGGCTAGCTGGGGTAATAAAAAAAGAAAAATAAAAAAGAAAACAAAATATGACAATTTGTACAAGCATGTAATTATGTATTATGTTTCAGGTATCGATCAGTTGGGTTGAGAGAAACTGACCGATCAGCACCCAATTTGGCTGGATGTCCTGAATTGAAATATACTTGGAAAACTTCAGGCCCAATTTGAAATGCTGCTCTAATTTTATCCTGTTTTGAAATCTACCAGAAAATTAAGCCCCATTTTGTAATTTTCCCAAAAAAAAAAAAGAAATCAAATTTGACCCATGTGGGTTTGTATGTAGGCCTGTCAATGGGCCAATCTCGTCTCGAATATTGAGCAGGTCTGTCGAGGGGTTGTCCAATTTTGACCTTAAATTGAACGGGCCTACATAAAATCTCGTCTGGTATGAACTTATGACGATCTCAAATGTAATGAGTACTCAACATGTGTGAATCTATATTGTAAGCTTGTTACAATGATCTCGAATGCTACTACTACGATGACCAGTCTTTTGGAAGGTGGATGAAATCAATGGCTCAAAGGTGGTAATGTGAACCTAAATTGGACTCTGTAGATCAGCTATGAATCAAAATTGGCTCGATTGGTCACTTTTGGCCTTATAATATTAGTCATGAGAATAGGAAGTCGAAAGAATATTGGTTATTTACTAGGGTAGCTAATTACATAATTCCTTTTGTTTGAGGAGGCCACCTGATATCCTTCCATCTTCCACATAACATTTTCTAGGGCTATTAATGAGCTGGATCTGATTCATACTGGCATGCGTCCAGGCATGAGTTCATTTTTTTTTTCTAATTGGTAAATTTGTATTAAGAGAGAGAAGAAGGGTAAAGCCCCCAGGACAAGGAGAAGAAAAAATATAGCCAAATGATAATAAACAAAATGCCAAGAAGAAGCACAAAAACTGCAGAGAACAGAGCACAAAAACAACAGGAACTTGAGGCTAACCAACATGGAGAAGAAGCAAAACCGTAACAACAGAACTATGCACATGCCAACAACAGAGAGAGGGCACCACCACGAAATGAAGCACAACACATCTAACCAAGACCCAACACAAGCCAGTAGTAAGAAGCAGCTAAGCCACGACCCTCGCTGAACATTGGACCAACTAGCAGCTGAGCAGAGAAAGCTCCCCTGCTAAACTAGGCATAGCATTGGAACTACTGCCGAGCACAAAACCAGCCAGCTGCAGCAAAGACCCCAATACAGGGCCCAACAAACAATAGCACAGACAGAGCCCAACTGCCTAAACAGAACCGAACACCCACCTTCAACTACATCAGGGCCTCCCCAACTTCCAAGAAAAGAAGGGAAGAAGCCTGAAGGGACCTAAAGCAGCCAAAAAGGGGAAGGAGAAAATCGCCCCTCCCAAAGGACCTCAAGATTGGATGAGAAGGAGGAGACTTGCCTGAGGATGATGAAAACATTCCACAACAGTAATCATAGAAGATCAACTCCGCCTTCAACATGGTAGGCTTTTTGCTGCAATGCTTGGCTTCATTCCGAAGGAACCATAGAGTATAGATGGCTTGGAAGAAGATTGCAGTAGCAACTTTCTTCCATTGACATCTACACCTTGAATCAAAGCAGTCCAAACTGAAGAGGCCGTGAGAGGAGAAGCTGGGGGAGGACCATTACGGCTAAGAAGCCAAGTCCAAAGCTGCTTGGCCAGGGAGTAGGAGAAGAAGAGGTGAAGGTCAGTTTCTTTTTCACTGAGGCAGGAGTAGCATCTAGAAGCCATGGAGCTCCCTAAGTGCATTGCCATAGAGTCAGTGGGCGTTTTCCTGAGAAGATGACGCCAACTAAAGCATGAAAGCCTAGGATTGATGATAGAGTTCCAAACTAGCTCGTGCCAGCCTATGCAGCTTCTCTAGACCTTAGAGTATTCCATGTTGCATTGAGAGAAAGATCCCCAGAAGCTGATCCTATCCAGGAGAGCTTGTATGGGACAGAAGAGCCTGAGAGAGGAATGAGGATGGTCTGCTGAAGGAGGAAGCTCTTAACCTCAACCAGAATGGTTGCTGGGATGATTCAAGAATTCCCTTGAATGAGGTCCACCACCCTATCTTTGATAGAAAATTGGAAGAGAGGGAATCTGTGAGCAATGGTTTCATTGTCTATTCATTTATCAAACCACAGTCGGATGGAATGCCCATTCCCTAGATCCCAGCGACTTCCAAGATGAAGGAAATTAGCTAGAAATCTAATCTTTTTCCATATGCACGACCCTGCCCTTGTGTTTCCAGGAAATCAGATAGGGGAGTGCCTAAAGTATCAACCTCGAAACCAATAGGCCCAGAGAGAATTCGAAGTTGCATCATTCCAACCTAGCTTCAGCAAACAGGCATTGTTGAACTCCTTCACCCGACGTAGACCAAGACCTCCCTTAGCCTTTGGCACATAAACCTTTTCCCAGGACACCATATTACTCCTCTTTTTTTCAGAGCTGGAAGACCACATGAAGTTTCGCATGAGTCTTTCAATCTGCATACAAATTTTACTGGGGATGGGGATAACAAAAGAGATGTGGAGAGGGAGGGAAGATAGCAGATGCTTGACCATAATCAACCTCCCTGCGAAGGAAATGCATTTAGCCTTCCAACCATCAAGCCTGTCTTTGATGGAATCCAAAAGATGATTGAAATGAGAGTGTCTTGAGGTACCAAAGAAGATTGGGACTCCAAGATAAACAAAAGGAAGACAAGCCTGAGTAATTGGAAGAAGCTTTGAAATCATTTGGGCTCTTCTAGCTGAGCATTTCCCTATAAAGAGGTTACTTTTGGTGAGGTTGAAACACTGGCTTGAAGAGACTTGGTATTTAAAAAAGCAATGCTTGTAAGTGTCTCAACCCTGGCTTGAAAGCTTTAAGGAGGAGCAGGATTCGTCGGCATAAAGTAGGTGACAGGGAGTAGAAGGGACTGGAGAGATTGGCACTATTTTCCCTGCAGACCTAAGCTGCTCTATATGAAGACTTAGTAACTCCTCTGCCAAAATGAACAAATAGGGCGATAGAGGGTCCCCTTGCGCAGGCCACAAGTTGAAGAGAAGAACCCTGAGGGGCTATTGTTGATAAGAACCAAGCCTCTACTAGTACAAATCATCTCCCTGATTAGATTAATCCAAGATGAAAAAAAAATTCTATTGAAGCTTATTGAATGCCTTGTAGATATCCAACTTTAAGCAAAAGATCCTCCACTAATCTTTGCATTAAGCTTTTGGATAAGCTCGTGAGCTAAGACCACATTATGATGGTTAGATCTTCCTTTAACAAAGGTTGTTTGGCTGTGGGATATAAGATGAAGGATGGAAGAGAGCCTAGAAGCGAGAATCTTGGAGGAGATTTTATATATGAAACTCAAGAGGCTGATAGGTCTGAAATCAGAGAAAGATTCTGGCGAGGATTTCTTTTGGGATAAGGGAGATAAAAAGGGCGTTAGTCTCTCTCAGCAGGCGGCTTGAAGAGAAGAAATGGGTGACAGCCTCAGTCACATCTCTACTCACAATATGCCAATAGCTAGTGAAGAAGGTGCCAGAAAACCCATTCGGCCCCAGGGAGCTGCTCTTCTTCAGGTGGAAGACAGCCTTTCTGATTTCGTCAGGAGAAGGGACAGCAACAAGGAGTTGGTTTTGCTCTTCAGAGACAGAGGGACCTTCTAAGAGGAAGAGATCTTCATTAGGAATAACAAAATCAGCTTGAAAAAGATTCAAAAAGAAGGAGGCAGCCTGATCTTTAATTTGATTACCATCTTCATAAAGAGTTCCATCTACCTTGATCTTGTCAATGCGATTGCGAAGTCCTTTGGCCTTGGCAGAGAAGTGGAAGAATTTGGTGTTTCTATCCCCAACTTGAAGCCACTTGACCTTCGCCCTTTGCTTCCAATGAGTAGACTCCACATCGAGCCAATTATGGAGGGAGGCTTTAGCTTGATTTAGGTCCTTGAGAAGGGAATCACTGGGATTGGCTTCATAGGTAGTTTCCTTAGCCAAAACTAGAGTCTCTGCATCAGCTATGTGGTTCTTAAAGTGGCCAAAAACTTCTTTACTCCAGGTCTTGAGGTTAAGCTTCAGAATCTTAAGTTTAGAAGCCAGGATAAACTGAGCTGGGCCACTACAAGGAGATGCCCAGCTGTCCTCTACAACTTTTAAAAAGGAATCATGAAAGATCCACTTTTCCTCAAATCTGAAAGGTTTATTTTTAAAAGATAGGCTTTTCCTGTGGTCAAGGATGATGGGGCTGTGGTCAAAGGAGACTCTGGGGAGATAGTTCACCACTGGATCCACATAAGTGTCTAGCCAAATGGAGTTAGAAAAAGCTCTATCGAGCCTAGCTGCCACAAAAGCCTGAGCTTACCTATTATTGGCCCAGGTGAAGCTGTTACCTCTGAAGCCCAAGTCTTTCAAACCTGCAGCCAGGGCCATCTCACTAAATTCCTTGACCGAGAGGGAGGAGGGAGGGCAAAGGCTGAATTTTTCTTTGGCTAATAGGACGGCATTGAAGTCTCCTATCACACACCAAGGCTTAGAGGAGAAAGAGCCGTTAATTAGGTAGTTCCAAAGGTTCCTCCTTATCCTATAGTCATAGACACTTGTGATAATACTGGGAGGGGAGGAAGGAGAAGTTGAGATTGAGATGGATAAGTGCTGGGAAGATTGGTCTAGAAGGGTGAAGGAAAATTTGGAGCTTTGACTACAAAGACACCACAAAGAGTTTTCAGAATTGGAAAAGGAAGGAGAATAGCCAGAAGGAGAGGAACCATTACTAAAGGAGTCCATACTGGACTTAGTTTCAGAGAGGAAGAGGATATCAGGGAAGTGAGCTGCAATGAGATGAGAGACCATGGTTTTAGTGGGAGTATTGCAAATGCCCCTACAGTTCCAGTAGATAACTCTGACCATTATGAAAGTAATTTGGAGGGAGGGCTAGGGGGAAGCTTTAGCTTAGGACCTGATGGGGGAAGACCTTTGCCTTTGGATTTCCGTCTAATTTTCACCTTGAAAGGGGAGAGGTCAACCACTAAGTAGATATCACTGTTGGAAGCAGGGTTGGGAGTGGATGATGCAGGAAAAGGGGAATAGGAAGAGATAGGGTTAGGGCGTTGGGTAGGAACTTGTTCTAGGATGATCCTCTTCTTTTTAGGATGAGCAGCTGATAGTTTTTTTAGGTTGGCAGTGGAGAGGGTGAGATCTGCGAAAGTGCAATCCTCCAAAATGGAGAAAGCGTTGGCGCAGTCCAATGGCAAGGCCGGAATTTTCTCCAAGATCTCAAAGACCACATCAGAGGAGAGAACTGAAAGAGGACTGTCTGAGGGAAGGGGGTCAGGGGAGGGGGCTGGAAGTGTAGATATATTGGTAGGGTACTCTGTGACCAAATTGGTCTGGGTCAGGATAGCAGAGGCTAACCCTCTGTTGGAGAAGGGGGGGGGGGGGGAATGGGAGGGAGGAAAAAAATGGGGGGAAAATGGAGGGAAATTGATTTTGGAGGGTGTTTGGGAAAAAGGGATGGAAAATGGGGGAGGGGAAAATGGGGGGAAAAAGGCATTGCTTTCTCTCAAAAATTCTCCCCCTAAAACAGGGGGGAAAATGAGGGCAAAAGAGGGGAAAGTTCTGGAAATGACTAGACTGCCCTTTTACTCCAATTGAATTTTTTTTTCAAAAGTAAGGATAAAATGGTCTTTGTCTCTGTACCTCACAAACAAACAAAATTATACTTTTTCACTTTTCTTCCCCCTGCCCTTTTGACTTCCCAAATAAGAGGAGGGAAAATTTCCCTCCCCTCCCCTTCATTTTCCTTCCCCCTCAAATTTTCCCTCCCCTCCCCTCCTCCCTTCCCAAACAGAGGGTAAAGCCAAAGAGGGGGGAGCGGTGGGACATAAAGAGGAGAGGGGAAGCCATCCTATAGTGGAGTTGGCAGAAGGAAATTGAGTTTCTCAAGATACCTGAAGGTTCTGGATACCTAGCTCCGTAGGGGGGGACTTCTAGGACTGGAGCTTGGCTAGAGACGCTTGAAGCTACTGTAGTAGGGGGATCCCGAGGAGGGACTTCTATGGTCGGGAGCTTGAAGACAAACATCTGCCTCTGGTCCAAGGTCCTTTGAGGTAGATGGTGATATCAAAACTGCCTCTTGAGCAGGGGTCTTCAACAATCTTGGCTTTATTCTGAAAGGGCATTTAGAGGAGATATGTGCCACTGAAAGACATTCAGAGCAAGGAATGGATTCATATTGAACTCCAACCTCTACAAATTCTTCACCTTCCAGTTCCACAGTAAGGGTCCTTGGAGAAGAGGTTACCACATTTAGTAACACCCGGACTCTTGCAAAAGAGAACATCCTCTGCTTGGCTGTGATATTATCTAGACGAAGTGGCTTCCCTATTGAGGCCGCGATCAATAGGAGTATATTGCTGCTCTAGCAGTGATAGGGGATTCCTCTAAGCCTAATCCAGACTGGAGCTTCCGAAGGCCATGGGGTTTCATCCCGTCCTAGAGCCTAGGGACGAAAGAGGAGGTTTTTTCCCTACATTAGAAGGGGACTTTGTCCAACGAGAGCATCCCTATCCTCCTTAGAATGAAATTTGAAAATGAAGTTGCCCTTTTCTGTTAGAGAGATTAGACACTGCCTGGACAGTCTTCACAAAGAGATCATCCATTGTTCCAGAGCTTCCAGAGTGGGTCTTCGACCAGCAAATTTCCCTATAGCAGAATGAGAGAAGGGTTGTTTGCTAGAGTTAACCATCTGAAGAGGGATCCTGATAGTGAGCTTACCGCCAAGTAGAGCCAGAGGGGTAATATATGGAGGGGGAGAGAAAATAGGTTGGGATAGGCAGCTAGCATAGGATTTGGGGTTGGATGAGGAGGCCAAGGAGGGGTTGCCTGGAGGGGTATGGAGGAGCAGGTTCATGTGGTTTTGAAGAAGAAGAAGTTGGTCCAGTTTCCAAGGAGGGAAAGTTCCTGGCGGTTGGGATGGAGAGCTGGCAGAGGAGGGAAAAGGGGGAAAAGGAGGGTTAGAAGGGGGATGGGTAGAGTGGGGAGAAGGAGGGTTAGAGGGAAGGGGACGAGAGGCCTGGGGTTACCTAGGGGAACAAATGCCAGAGAAGCATGGTTCGGGGAGTCTGTAAAAAGGGGATCTATAATAGGGTTAGGAGACAGGGAAAGGGGGGTGGAGGGAATTGCTAGCCGTGGAAGATTCTAAAGGGGCTGAACTTTATCTCTGAACTCCAGATGAGCATGGTCCAGGGGAGGATAGTCATTAATGGCCAAAGATTATAGGGTTAGTTGGGCTAGAGCCGACTCCCCTAAAAGATGGGGACTGGATCGATGTAGATCTAGATGGGGATTGGAGCTTAGCTGGGGAGAGGGGAAGGGGTGTGGCGTTGAGTGCGAGGCCTGAAAGCTTGGAAATGGGGGTTGGTGGTCGGCCACTGGGGGGAGGATTTGGCTTTGGAATGGGACGGGGGGCGAGGTTGCAAATCGGGGGCATGGTGGACACAGGCATGAGTTCATTTAACGAATTACGATTGAGGAATTAGAATCCGGATCCTGATCATTGTCTTAATACGTTAGGATTTAAGTACTCAATTTGGAAATGGCAGGACTCCATGTGTCTTTCATTTAACCCAATTAGTAATTTCATAATATGATTTGAGCTTTATAGACCCAAGTATGAAATTTATAAAAAATAAATAAAGTACTAAAAGATCCCTCTTTCTTTAGATTGTTGGTAGATTTGTGACGGAGTCTAGTCTTTGCCCCGTCATAATCGGCTTTTCACATGGCTTTATATTGTGGTATGCATTTACATCATTTGGCCCAAATACTACAAAATTACCAAATGAGGTAAATTTTGATACAGACAACAAATTCTTCTTCATACCTGGAACGTGGAAGACCTGTTGCAAATGAGCCTCATCTTTTTTGAATTTGGGCACACAAATGGCTTCTCCGACATGAGTGATTGATAGCCGCGCATTATTTGATGTAACCACCACTTTGCTGCCTTTGTACTCAACAAGGCTTGAGAACTTCGACTTGTTGCCCGTCATAAGATTCAAACATCCTGAGTCCTTGATCCAGTCTCGATCATAATTGATGACTTCAGGATTAGAATTTGCAATGAGAGTTGTCTCCTCACAATCATCTTTGGAGCTTATTGGGGTACTGCCACTTGTTATATCAGATCTTGAGAGTCTGATATTTTCAATGATTGCCATAGACGCTTGGCAATCCCATTTTTTTTTAGTTTCACTTTGGTGACTCGTTGTGGTCACCACATTCCCTTCGCGGGTTTTCTTCTTCGACAGTCTGCAGTCACGTGCAAAGTGCCCCTTGTTACCATAGTTATAACATTCGAGGTTTCGGCGAGAGCTTATCTGTCTTCGATCATCAGTGTTACCTTTTGGAGCTCCACCTGGTTGGGAACTCTCCCTCCACTGATTAGCTTCAACGGTCTTCTTCCATCTTGGCTTCATCACTGATTTGCCCTTCCAAGTGAGGAGTGCTTGTTCCTTGTCTTTCACCGTTACTCTAGCCATTTGATTGGCTAGAGCTTCTTGATTTGCCAAAAGACTTTCTAACTCTACAAGAGACGGTTGAGTTGGCCATCCCCTAATGGCCGTCATGAACCCGCTATATTCGGGCTTCAATCCCCGTGTGATTATCCATCTCATCTTAGCTTTGCTAACCCACGAGTCCGGGTCAAGCTAAGAAATTTCTTGACAAAGTGTCTTAACTTTCATAAAATATTGACTAATAGTCAGCGTACCTTGAGTGACAGATGTAACCTCATTCTCCAAAAACTGAAGCCGCGCATCATTTGTCTTGGAGAACAGTGTAGCCAATGTATCCCATGCCTTTTTCGGAGTGTCAGCATCTCGTATATGCTCTAACAGCTCCTTCTGCACTGTGGTAATTAAAACGAACATAGCTTTCCCATCTTTGATTTGCCACTTGCGCAGTGCCTCCGCATTATCATTCGCCGGTGCTATAGTGTCAGTTCCGCCAACAATCTCCCATAAGTCTTGGCCTTGAAGATATGCCTCTACACACAGACGCCAATAATCATAGTTGTAGTTGTTCAGCTTCTCAATCCCTCTAGTTGCATTTGCGAGATCCGCCATTGTGATTAGTGGGATCCTCGTCGATCTCTACCACTAAGAAGCGCAGTCCCCGACCGATCGACGTCACAGCGTCGCCTCGCTTTTAGCTGTTGCTCCCAATGGACGGACGGTCCCTGACCTTGCCTCACTCTGATACCACTTGTAGGGAAGCTCAACTCCAACTATGGTGGACCCAAGACTCAAGACAACACACTCATACAAAGTTAAGTTCTATTAATACAATTTATATAAATGCGCACATGACATACACACTCACAATACTAACATTACTCACGTTGGATGGACTACACACTACACATGCATAGGGCCTTTCCACTCACTATGCTTTAGTACACTCTCAGTGCACCTCACTCACCTACTATTCACATACACTCTCACTCTAAGAACTCAGTACACCTTGCACTAAGGCAATGATGCTTATACTCTATGCTTGCATCACTCACTTCTCTGTCTTCTCTCAAGCACTCTTCTCTACTTGCACTCTAAGACTTCTCTCTTTGTCATCCTTATGAGGCAGCCCCATCTATTTATAGGCTACATGTAAGTCGGTGGATATGAGATGTGGATGTGGAAGGGTCCACGTGTCCCACTATCATCCATTCATCAATGTCGATGGAGAACTCTTATGAGATTTCTGGAAGTTGAAAGATGTAAGAGAGAAAAGGCACTGCGTCAAAACCGGTTAATAACGACACAAACAGGGGAGGAAAAACCAATCGTTTGGGCTATAGTATTTTTAGACACAAGCAAATTTATACATGACAGCTCCTCTTTGTGGTTGTTTCATATGAAAAAAGGACCTAAAATAAACCCGCCCCCTATTCATCTCCTGCCATCTCCCCTATTTCCCTCCCGCTCTCTGCTCTCCTTTTCTCAAGCACGACTCTACAGGCTGTAAGCACCGTTAGTTTTCATCTCTCGACTCACCCATTGTGCTCCGGCCATCCATCTCCACTGCAAGCTATAAACATCGTCGGGTAATCGAGCACCAAATTCCTAAAGGCCATCTATCCATCACTGAACCCCACCCCTAAATGCCATCAATCCATCAATCACCGAACCCCATCCCCTAAAGGCCATCTATCCATCACCAAACCCCATCTCTGTTTTTTTTTCTTTCTTCTTCATTTTCCCCAAGCCCCATCTCTCATTTCCTTTCTTCTTAATCGGTTTTTCATAAACCCATCTTATCATCAAAATCTTCTTCTTCTTTGTCAATTAGTGCCAAATCTTGCCAAAATATGTTTAAGGGTTTCTCTCAGTTATGAGCTTCTGTGCATGAAGACTTGGGTTGAGGTATTTTTCCTCTGTCTTGCTCTTTATACTATTGTTGATGCATGTGATTTCTTCTACTATGAATCATCCTCTTCACTAATTCACACCAAGATTCACCCTAAACTCCAAGGGTTTCTCTCGGTTTGGTGTGTCTGTGCATGATGAGCAACAGTTAGGTCTTGGGCTCTTGGCCTTCTTTATTTTGCTTTTGACCTATGATATGGCTCCCATTATATAAAAAGGACATGAAGAAGGCATGTGTTTTCTCTTTGAAAGGACCATGAGTTTTTTATTGGCTTCACAGAAGATTTTTTTTCATCATTTTGGGGAAGTTTGGAATCATTTTTGGGTCTTATTGCTAACTTCCTATGTATAATTTCTGTGATGGGTTCCGAGGATTTTATTGGTTACATTAGATTGATATTTAGATTTCTGAAGGTTGTAGCTGAACTCTGTCTTTGTGGTGGAAAATATTTGGTTTCTGAAAATGGGTCAAGGGTACTTTTTGTTCTTGACCTACCTTTTTTTTTTTTCTTTTCTTTTGCTTGATGTTAGTTCTTGACTTTTATTGCACTCTAATGCCTAACCAGATTGAGGCAATGTATCACATCTAAAATAGAAGAACAGAGGAAGATCATAGTATATAAAAATGAATGATAGCAAAAGATTAAAAGGATGAAAGTAGATAAATACAATATCCTGGGTGCTAAAAGAATTAACTTAAGTAGAAGCTACAACCAATTTCACTGGTGTTCTTGGTTCTTCTTTATATACTTGAAGTGGTTTCAGAGATGAAACTACATGATGGGATTCTCTATTTTCTCTTGATGTTCAGCAAGCCAATTCAAGACGATGAGATCTATATTTTTCTTTCCTCTCTTTTAATAATTTATTTTGATTAAAGGTAAAGATGTTAATTCTCTAGAATGAACTTTTATGATTATTAATGGTCATCAAAAGAAAATTTAATGTAACAGCAAGAAAAATAATGATTGAATCTAAACCAAAAGCTGGGACTGTAACTAAGTAGTTCCTACTGAATTCTTTCAAGTATTACCAAGTTGCCTGCACTGAAATCAGGAGGATCCAAAGGGGTACTCAAACGAAAATAACAATGCAACAACCTGCATCCAACCTAGAAGATGAAAATATTTAATAGACTAGACTCCTAACCTAGATCCCTTTCAGACATGATCTGCATAAGCTATGAGAGAAATTTGATCATATCAGAGTGTCTGGATCACACTAGTCAATAAGTCCCACATGTTAAATCCAAGGGCCCATTTGGGTTTTCTTGGAAACCCAATGCAAGTAATTTGGTTTATGGGTAAATAGACAGTTGATGTATTTTCCTGGCTAAAACTTGAGTTCCCCATTATTAGTCACGGCCATTTTATTCTTTGCCATGACCAAGAGTTGCAAGTAACCTGATTTCAAGGGAACCCAATTCAAGTATACAAACAAGGCAGAAAAAGGTTTAAAATGTTGTAAATATTGTTCGTGCAAAAGAAATAGAAAATGCATTCTCGATAACATGTATTTCTCTTCATTACAAAAACCCAAAGAACTACAAAAGAGTGGAGTGACTGATTGATAACAGGACACAAATTAATTGACACCAATGGTTGCATAACTTCAAGACTTAACATGAATGAAGACACCAATGAATCTTTTTACAGTTTGACATAAATTTGCTCACAACCCCAAGTAATCAAAACTACAACCAAGACTCTTGGACTAAAAACTAGACAATGTCAGAACAAAAGAAACAAGCAAAATTTCATATGGACAGAAGTGTGCTAATTGTTAAGCGCGCCTTAAAACTGAAAACAAGAAGCAGGATTCCTCTTAATTCCAAGACAATCCAATTTTATCGCCTGCCTTCAATCCCCTCCTGATGTTTTATGATGTTTATTTGAATTTGACATCTTAGTTATGGGAACTCTATTGCCTATTTGAAGGGTCGTGATTATTTGATTGGTTTGGTTGCTTTTTTTTTCAGAAGAGAAGATTTTAACTACTATAGCTACAAGAAAACAAAAGGTTAGCTACATCTTCCTCAACACATACTCTTAACTAGTAGCAAATGACAATAATTTCCTAGATGCCATCTATATCCGTTTCTAGTTCATACTCCTTTGAATAATGTATGCTGCCCACTACTTTTTGGTGCCACGAAAGTTGGATGGGTCTTATGGTGGGCCTAGGGTACTTGCTTCCTTCTTCTTGTCCTTTTTATACAATGGGGCCACTAGCAATAACCCCATTTATAAATGCAAAAGCATCATTTATCAGTTTAGAAAATTTTGGTTTGAAGAGTTACAGTTTTTCTTATTATCGTTTTTTTTTTTTTTTTTTGTAAATTGTCAGTCTCGACCTATTGTGCTTGAAGTTCTTTTCTTCTTTTTCTTTCTTATTCCTTTTTTTATTAAACTTTGATTTTGATAATCTGTTCAGTTGTATCTTGATTTGGGATTGCTCTGTCTCAGCTTGTTGAATCCGTGGGACCTCCAACTACAGATATAGTTTCAGTCTCATTTAAGGTTTCATATCATAAAATTGTGTTTTGAGTTTGCCCAATTGGATCCGTCTGACTTGAATTAATCAACCTTGACTTTAGGGTTGGCAACACTAGCATTTGTCATTGACACTCTGAGGAGGCGGCAATCAATTTGACACTCCAGTAAGTGAAACTGAATTTGTGGCATTAAGCTTATGATGATGATTTGCTTGTCAATAGTGTCTTTAGTTGCATGAATAACGGCTATTTAGAGTGGGGGCATGCACTGTAAGAATCGATTAGTTAAACAAGGATTCTGAGTTTATACATGATTTTAATAGAACAGTAGGATTGTGAATATCTACTACTGATAAAGAACTGGTTACTTATGGTTGCAACTTGGACGGGCTCCACCAGCACTCAAGCTATGCTATTGGGCGCAGCACATTTTCTCACTTTGGACGTATCAAATGATGTGGCCCAATAGCTACATGAACTGAGCCTAGATTACCATGACTTGATGGTAATGGATCTTCTCACTCTCACGAGACATTTCATTCTTTACACCTCTTCTTCAACAAAAGGCCCACCTAACCTTCAAAGGAAATAACGTTTATTAGTAGAAATGCTGGGCAAGTGATTTTCGAATTGTTTTAATTGGGTTGTTTGTTTTGGGAGAGTTGTTGATGAAATACACATTTTTGGGAATGTTGGCAAGTGTTGTTTGGCCTCTTTTATTTATTATCTTGGATTGTAGTTCTTCATTTTTCATTTTTAATACTGATGAAACATATTATGTGGGTCATATTCTCTAAATTTTATATTTCAGAAAATGTCTCAAAGCAAGGCGTGGATGATGGCACCAAGGCATTCGATTGAATACTTTGAAGGGGTTAAGTCATTTTTTGCATTCATAGAAGCTAATCAGGAGAAATTAGGGGGTGATGATTGGTATTGTTGCCCCTGTGTCAAATGTCGTAATTTGAAAGGAGGGAAGAAAACATTAGGAGATATTTATGATCATTTAATTTGTCATGGTATAGATACAAGTTGCACAACATGGATTCATCATGGAGAAATCCATCCAAAAAGTTGCATGAACGTAGAGGGCGGTAGCATGGAAAGATTGAGTGATATGTTTCCAAGAATGGTTGATATGGTCAATGATGTATTTGAACATTTTCATGACGAGATTGAATCTCAAGCTCATATGGGAGGTAATACATCTCCATGCTCTCATGAAGCTCCTAATGAAGAATTTGTAGAATCTCAAGATTATTCAACGGACGATATTCGATACAAGAAGTTGATGGAGGATGCGATAAAACCATTGTATCCTTCGTGTCAATTTCAACATACAAAGTTGTCTGTGACAATGGATTTGTTAAGCTTGAAGGCTACATTTCAATGGTCTAATTAGAGTTTCACAGCGTTGCTGAAACTGATAAAAAAATATTTTGCCACTCGAAAACACTTTGCCGGATACCACCTACAATGCAAAGAAAATGATCAAGTATTTGCGCATGGATTATAAGATTATCCATGCGTGCTGTAATGATTGCATACTTTATTGGAGAGAGCATGAAGATAAGGACAGTTGTCCTATATGTGGTGAAAGCAGATGGCAACCAGAGACTTCGGATAAACCAAGAAAAAAACCTCTGCCTTGGAAAAAACTAAGATATTTTCCATTGACACCAAGATTGCAAAGACTGTATAGTGTACCCTGGATTGCGAAGAGCATGAGATGGCATGCGAATGCCAGCTTAGTAGCATGAGGTGGCTTGCGAATACCATGAGATGGTTGTTAGGGATTTTGTATTTGCAATTTGATGGATGCATTTTCACTTTAGCATCATTTGAATCTTCACACATGCATTGCTTTAGAAACTCTTGAAATATGGTTTTATACATGCCTTGGTTTTTAGACTTGTAGAATTAATGATTTATGCATGTTTTGTTTCTAAACTTGGATGCATTGGTTTTAGAATCCAAACTCTTTTGAAAACCTAATTCCATGTGCATTACTTTTGAGAAATCAAATTGAGAATTTAGGTTTGTGCCTTGCAAACATTCATCATTTTCAGAATCATTTTTGTATGCATTTATATGTGAAAAGAGTTTTAACAAATCAAGCAAGCCATTGGTTTTAAAGTTTTGAATCATTTTAGGCTTTTTGTGTTTCATGTTTTTAAACATCTTAATTTGATTTAAAACATGTTTCCAAGCTTGATTTATTGGCCCAAAAATCCTCTCCAAGAAATACCTTCAAATGTGTAAAAAATAAGATTTTTGGTCCCAGGGGGTCAACCTGCAGTGTGGCCGGGTCGACCTGCCACACAGCAGGTTGACTGGGTCCTGAAGCTCCAACGGTCATTTTTTTTACCGTTGTGAAGGGCAGGTCGACTCCCCCCTTTAGCCAGGTCGACCCGGGACTAGCGGTTGGACTGTTTTTTGGTATAAAGTCCATTCATTTCCAACCTTTTTAGAGGCTTGAACCATGAACTTTTGAGACCATTTTGGAGCCAAAGAAAGGGGAAGAAGTTGGAAAGGCTAGAGGGCTTTTTGGAAATCAAATGCTTGACTTTTTATAAGGTACATTTTACTAGTATTTTGATTTCCATTAAAATGAAATCCATGCATGCTTAAATCTTTGTATTTTCACTTATGCATGATTTCTAGAGATGTTTAGCAAACTCAAAATCATCTTTGGTAAATTAGATTGGTTTGCAAACTCTCTTAACTAAATCACATGCATTCTTAGACTTTAAATATTCATACAACTTGTTTAGTTCATTTCTTCAAAGTTGTTTGAATCTTTTATGTGATTAGTTTTATCTTCAATCATCATTTTCTAAGCTTTGATTTTAAAATGCATCAAGCATTCATTTAGGAGCTTCATTGTAGAAATTGATTGAAGTAAAGCATTCATACACTTGTGCACACACTTTAGGTTCTTTAGTGTATGTTTGTAATTTGATTTACACTTTCATATTCGCCTATTTTAGAGGCAAATATATTGTGCTTAAATTGTATCTCTTAGAGTGATCTTTTGTGAAGACACTTTCTTAGAGAAATATTTATTTGTAAAGGTTATTGCTTAGCCTAAGAAAAGCATCTTGTAAAGGTTATTGCTTAGCCTATAAAATCACATTGAGAGGTTGTTGTTTAGCCTAGAAAAACAACATTGTAAGGGTCATTGCTTAGCCTATTGAAAAGCATAAATAGTGGAAATCCAGTGGGGTGATTGGATCACAAGCCGGTAGTGGACGTAGGCATTGAGGCCGAACCACTATAAACCTTTGTGTTGTGGTGTTTGCTTTTGTGGTGATTGTTTATATTAGCTTCCGCATATTGTTTGATTAATCATCACATGTGACTAGTTTATGTTAAGAAATTAAAATTGGTTTAAATTGGTCACAATTGTAGGTCACCCTATTCACCCCCCCTCTAGGGTTAGGATCCCAGAACTTTCAATGGTATTCCTGCTAGTCTATTTGTTGATTTACAAGTGCAGGCTATTATGCTACATACTGTAATGACATATTGTTGCATCTTATTTGGCAAATAATTTGAAATCAGAAATTCACATGTGAGTTAATTTATCTTATTTTTGCAGGAAAGAGTTGCTAGCTTGTATGAGGATAACCCTTCAATTGCAAAGAAATTAAGATTTAGATCATGACCCGGTAGCCTTGGTATGTGGCGTAATTATATTTCTCATACATGATTTTATTAACCATCAAATATAGTGACGAAAACATACTATCAAGAACATGGATTGACATTGATTTTTTTTTTACACAGATTCTTGGTCGTGATAATCATGGACGTGTAAAAGGCATGGGCGACGGAGTTTCAAAGACTTCCATCAAGTATTTAGATCCTTACAAGAAAGCATTACAAAAGGAACATAAATCACAAGTTATCCTACAAGCTCAAGTGGATAATTTGGAAAGACGACTATTGGAAGTGGAGTCTAGGGATCTAAGGCGTGAAATGGAGGGGATGCTTGCTCCCCTATCTCAAGTAAATACACAAAGGCGGCCTTCTACCGAACGTGGATGCTCCTCTCAGGTATTAATATATAATAGATTCCTTCTTAAATGTAATGAAATGTCTACATTGATATAATAAAAATTAATGTGTTCCTAATGATGTATGAAGGGGAGCCAAAGTTTTAGAGTCTAGCTGCACACTTGGACCAAACAATCACACACACAAGAGGCCCATTTTTGTGTAAGTTGCAGCACATGACAAAGAAAAACATAATTGCTTACGGAAGACTACAGGGTATGGAGTTAGGTTTCTACCGGATTGTGTTAGATGAGATTGTTGATGGGAATGTTGACTTGTTCGATGGGGAACGGAAGTTAGGAGATGTCATACTAGGAGATATGCTTGATTGGCCTATAATTAGGACCATACTTTATTAGTTTTCTATTCTTACTTTTAGGTAAATGTTTTGAGGGTATAAGTTTGAGTAAATGTTGGATGATGGATTTAATTTGTTGGCCTATTTTTTTGGTTGATACTTGGATATTATATGGCTGCATGTGCTTTTGATGAATGAAATTATATTGTTATTTAGGTATTGTTTGGATGGCTAATATGTGGATGTTTGAGATTTAGATGGTTGATGGATATGGTCGTTTAAATTGCTTAAATGGATTGTTATTGATACTAAATAGGTTTAATATTTGAAATATTTTATTTTTTTTAGGAAAAATAGAAAAAACCACGGTCGTTGACTGTAGAATTTTTATCTCAAACAAACACAACTTCAGTTAAAAAAAAACGACAGATTATGAATGTCGTATTAGAAACTAAATTTTCCACAGTACTGGGCTGTTCTTTTTTCAAAATAAAAACCACATATGAGGATTGTCGTTTTCCAAAAGCTACACTCCAAATCGAGACACAAAAAAGGACAGCTGTAGCTGTCCTTTTTTTAAAAAACGATAGTCTATGACTGTGGTTTTTTGGCTGTTTTGACATAGTGAGGTAATGAGACATGATGCTTCTAGATGATGCTAGAGTCAAGGGAACCAAAAAGATAAGAGTGGGGGCCAGTGTTGCTTACAAGGTGAGTTGGAATTATTGTGCTTTAATTTTATAATGTTGAAACTCGAAACATAATTAGATAAATGCAGAAATACAATCAAGATACATAAATAGAAATCTTATGCAATGCCATTTCTTTCATTTGGTTTGAGAGAATCTCATCCAATAAGTGTTTCTTTTCACCATTTCGATCCCTTCTTTTGGGAAACAGCTTGCAAGGCATACATTTAGAGAAGAAGAATTCCTAAAGGGAGTTGAAGAAGGCTCAAAGAAAAAGCCCAAGTTTAGGACCCTTAAATGGCCTGAATTTAGGTTCTTATAAGCCTCTGCTTGCTGAAATCACTTAACTGTTATAAAGAGCTGCAAATCCTGAAAAAATTGATGTGTCAATAATACCGTGTCAAGTCCTCCTTTAGACCCATCTAGGCTCATTGATTATCAACATTAGATGGATTCAGATATACATTTATCTTGCTATAAGAATGAACAACACACTAATAAAACAAAAGGCCTTTCCTTTTGGAAGGAGCCGTATATTGATGCTGAGACATGACTTGAACCTAGGCGACACGATGTCGACTTGAATGACTCGACCCGTTTAATCGACCCCGGCCTGTGTGGGTTTTAAAAAATCTCCCATCACCTACTCTCCCATAGTACTTAACCAGTTTTTTTCCTTCATAAAGGCCTGTAGAAAAGAACGCAGTTGGGGCGGGTCTATGTTTGAACCCCAACCCAATCTCTGCATACAGGAGTGCTCATGGGTCACACTGGGCGGAGACATATATAGACCTGGACCAACTTTTGAAACACAAGCTCATATACGGCCTAAGCGTAGACAATTTTGTCAATGGGACTGTCCCGAACTGGGGTTTTTATTATGACAAATTACAAACACTCATTATCTGGGTTGGTCAGGCTGGACTTTGGGCTTTCTAACACTTAATCCAAGCCCAGACCAAATAGTAATTGGGTCCATATTATATATCTAAGACTGGTCCAAAGTGGGCTGGATGCGGGTGTGGACTGGGCTGGCTCTGGCCATGAAAATCCCACATGCGTATGGACATAAATGGGTGGCGCTCTAGTAGTTATCATCTGTCTCATATCTTTACACAACTCCACTCAAATAAATCTTTTATGATTGGGGCTCTCATTGCACTGTCTAGTAGTATTAAGAAACACAAACATGACTACTGGTACAGGTAGCATAGAAAAATTGATTATACATTTATTACTTATGTAGTTGGAAAAAAAGAACAATATACATATTAGGGCTCATATTGACACCCACCACCCCCTTATAGGGACTAATTATTTGGAATACTACAAACTTATTATAAACTGGCATAGGTTCAATGGGGTCACAGCCCTGTTAGCTGGGGTAACAAAAAAAAAATTGACAATTTGTACAGGTATGTAATTATGTATTATGTTTCAGGTATCAATCGGCTGGGCTAGAGAAACTGGCCGGCCGGCACCCAATTTGGCTGGATGTCGTGAATTGAAATCTACTTGAAAAACTTAAGGCCCAATTTGAGAGGAGGCCAAGCCAAACCTGTTACCAGACTAAAGCCCAATAAATCATTTTCCATGATTATTTCAACAATTTTATAAGCCTAATTATTATGGGTCAAACTGAAGTGGTTGTATAGGCCTTCTCCTTCATTAAGTACTAGCAAAAGCCCTCAGTGCTGAGCACGCCCAATGTAATTAGTAGTAGTTATAATGTAAAGGTCTAAAATAAGAAAATCGATAGAAATAGTTTAGAGTGTAACCCTAATGAAAAAAAAATTAGTGAGTTATTTATTAGAGAGGATGTAGGAGAGGAAAGGGTTTGTGGCGTTTAAAAGTGGAAAATAAAGAGACATTAATAGAAATACAAAGAGTAGAGGAAAGAGTTTCTGTAACATTGGATTAGTAAAAAGAACGTTACTAATAGGGTTAATAGTAGTAGGAGGATTAATGAGTGATATTAGTAGGAGGTCAACATGAGGAGTCAAAGTCAAATTTGAAATTGACAGTGAAATTGGAAATGGGGTCCACTTCGCTTCATATATAATAATTGTATACCTGTGTTTTTTTTACTTAGAATTGCTAATGTGAATAATTCAATATGTTGGGGATTCAAAGACTTGATATCATGGCCTTGTTCACTTGGCATTTGAAATGCAATATTTCTTTGATAGGTTTCCAAATCCCAGCCGGCCGTTTTTTAAGAACTCAACAATTCATTGCGTATGCACTACCTTAGTCCGGGTCTATACTTTTACTTGATATTCTGATAAGAATCTTGTATGTTGGGATTTCATGGACATGATGTGATGGTTTGTCTTATGTCATTTGAAATGCCATAGTTCTTTACCAGAATTTCAAGATTTTAGCCAACTAAGATGTCTCAAATGCCCTTTTGAAGTTCTTGAAATTCCATCACATTTTGCTAGAATCTCAAATGCTCCAAACAAGAGCATTTGGAATTCTAGCAAAATGCCAAGAGATTCGAATTTTAAAAATTCCGAAAGGTCATTTGAGACTTTTTAGGTGTTTAGGATTCGAAATTCTGGTCAAAGAAATATGGCATTTTAAATTTAAGGGATAAGTCATTACATCATGTCCAATAATACCCCAACATGCTAAATTTTTATCAAAAGAAACAAAACCCAAAACACCTCAAGTGACCTTTGGAATTCTGGAAATTATAGTTTTTTCACTCTTTGCTAAAATTTCTAAATGCTCAAATACAAAGGAGGATTCATGAACTCCACTTGTTTTTCTCCAAACGAGAATTCTTTGAATTTGGGTTGTTATGATCTAGGGCCTATGAGAGAGATCAATCACGCACAGAAAGAACACAGAGATTTACGTGGTTCTGCCTTTGGCTTATATCCACGGGAAGACGGGAGAATTCACTATGCAATTAGAAGAGGTTGTAACATCCAAGAAACTCTGAATCTCTATTTATAATATCAGCCCCAAAACCCTGTTACACCCAAACACTACTTCTTAATCACAGTAGACCCATAACAAGCCTACTTCTAATCACAATATAAGTTGAGCAATCCAAGGGCCCGGTTAATCAAGATTAATGAACTTCTATTGAGCCATACAAATTAACATCGGTAAAAAAAACATGCCAGTGTCTTTACTAGTCTCTCCATTTACTAAATTCCTTACACATGTAACCCTTCAATACATCCTACAAAAACTGTTTCTAATCCATGTATAAATAAAACCATAGTAGAATTTATTGCCAAACTGCCCTCGGTAGTGACCCCAGATGATGCGATCAATTATGTTCATAATAAAATCAAAGATGGCATCCATACAAATATCTTCCTCGTCATCATTATCATCATTGATACGTATGTATGGGCTATATATCTTTGGCACTATATATGTCACGACCCGGGCCCAACCTACGATAACCCCGAGCTGTGAGCCCATACTTACTCTCGTAAACTCCGAATTAACTGAAGTTAAAACGGAATCCACAAGGGATAACATTCTCAATAAACCTGTCAAATACACAAATTTTGGGGAAACATTATATTTGAAAATATCAAATCACGATTTACATGTATACAAAAATAAAGTCCTTATACATGTATCATTTCTATCATTGTTTGTCAATCGGTGCATATCCAAAACAACATACAATAACAATTAATTACATTCCAAAAAATGAATGTACAAAATAACTTTTCAAAACGTTTATCAAAATGTTATAGTTCTTTCTCGTACTCGAATACCCATATCAAATGGTATTCCGTCCATTCCATTCGTTTAATCCTCCTGGAGGAACCGGAGCGGTCTCCTCCCCTGCTGCCGGGGGCGCTGCTGGACCAGCAAGGACAAATGGGCCTGTAATGTTATCAATAACACTAATGAACACGACGGTTCAACAATGTATAAACAGATCTTGTAATAGCACATGTTAATACATATACTGAATTCATTCAATCTATTTAATAACAATTCCAATTCTAGACAAGTCTAGATAGTTCCTATAATGACAATGGTGAACACTCAAAAGTCATTTAATGGACATATGCAAGATAGTCACTACTATAGCATTCATTTCGTTACATTTCACTTTTATCGCATTGTATTCCGTTTCATTTCATTCCGTTTCATTTTATTCCGTTTCATTTCATTTACCGTCTTCCCTCAAAGGAAGGATTCATCTTCTAAATGGAAGGCATCAATCAATACCCATAGATATGATCGGAATTGTGGGACTTACTAGTGTCTGGACAGGGACAACTAGCATCACCACGGAGCTCAGGAACGCCCCAAAACCATCTACTGCAGTAGGATTATTCATAATTCATTGTTACATTTAGTAACTATTCATTCGTTAATTCATTCATTGTATTATTCAGTTCAGCTCAATAATGAGTTTAAGAAACTACAATGTAGTGTCGGGCTCAGAAATCAAATCAAATCTATTAATTCTATCCAAGCTCTAGTCAAATTCCTAAACCAAACAAATGAGTGAAACGTTTGTCATTGAATGTACGTGTTATTTTTTATGAACATCACTTTAATAGTAGTTTGTACATTCAATAACTTAGCTAACACTTATGCAAGTTTAGATAACACATTTGAAGAATCCATACACAATTTAATTATACTTGATTCACTACCGTTCATTTCTTTTATTTTCTATAACCTTGACAAATCTTAGGTTATGGCATAATTAGTTCTAACACTGGTTCCAAAAGGAACCAATTTCAAGGTCCGATCGATTGGCCCGAATAATCTCCCAGTTAAGAGCATGTCCGATCGATTAGATGACAGTCCAATCGATCGGCCCAAAAAACTTCTCAGTTAAGGGCCTGTCTGATCGATCGGATGACAGTCCCATCGATCAGACCTGGGACGAGTTATAGGTCCGAAAAACCTTATTTTTCTCTCATTTTCATTCCTTTCTTTTCTACATTTATATTACTCTCAATCCTACAAGAGAATAGAACTTCATGTTCCCTCTTCATACATCATCCATTAACCATTTCAATCAATCCATAATTAATTTCCAAAACTTAATGGAAAATGCACAAAATTCAAATCTATGGAAAACTCAATGAACTTTTACAATGATTAACACTAATCACAAGCAAATGTTTATACTTGCCTTGTTAAAAGTTGATTAACTCAAAGCCCTTTTTGCTTAGCTTGCTTTTGAGATGAAAACCCCCAATCTCAACCCTAATTTCATGAAAACATAAAAACACTACTCATAAGCTATTTGTGCTACACATTACCTCCATCTACTAAATAGAACTTGAAAATCCTAAGATAAGACCAACTACTTACTTGGTTCCAAGCAAAGAGATTTTGAGTTCTCTTTCAAGCTCTATCTCTTCAAAAATGGAGGAAATGGCTTGAGGAAGAAGATGAAGATGGAGCATTCTCTCTCAAAGTCACTCAAACCACTCCTAATCTCACCCTAAATGAAGAGGAATGGAAGAGAAAGGGAGAAGAAAATGGTGTCTAGGGTTTGCTTAAGGTGAAATGAGTGAAAGAGCTCATTTCATTCTAATATAAGGACTCCTCACACTAAAACCCCCTTTTATTGAGTGTAATTACATTTTGAATCAAATGAAGCCTCACTTGGTCCATTTGTGATCAAATGGAATCACGTCTATTATGAAAGTTAACGTACTATTCGAGATACACACGTTGGTATCAAGAATTTCCGTATTTGACGAAATACGTGAAAACCCGTATTTACGAAAAAGTCCTTAGCCTACCTTGTTTGAGTCTAAACTCTTCTTAACCAATTCAATTTCATTCCATTATGCTTAATGCATCATTTGAGACTAATTTGTCTATCTTTGGTCATTAATCTTCATTAACCCAATACTCATGCTTAACTAGCGTTAATATCAATTAATTAGCCTTAATCACGATTAGTTTGGGTTGTGGTGTAACAGTATATTACATTATTATTAATGTCACTATTAATTTGTTATTCTCTTGAAGCTTAGTGTATAATATATGAGAGAGTGAAGCATCAATTTGGTTATTGTTATCACTAAATTCTGTTGATATGAAGTTGGGTAAGTCCTGAAAGGGATCTCCATCTTCTAGTAAAAGCCATGGTATGAATGGGATCCTGTAATAAAATCTTTTGGACTTTTGAAGAACTCACCTATCAGACAATGACAAACAGTTAAAGGCAAAGGAGGAAGAGCAAATACAAAGCTAAATCTTTTCACAACCACTAAAGAAAAAACAGAAGAAGATACGAAATAAGCAAGCTGTAATGAAAGCTAAGTTTTGAAGAGAATCACTTGACCGGTTAACTTGAATTGTCTTTTATTTCATTGGGGCACATTGAAACGGCAAGAAGATAAATGTTCACATGGCCACATCCATTGTTTCCTTGTTCTCTACTTAATTCTGTATTGCTATCATGCATGGTTAAAATATCAGGATCGAATCTTGCATTGACATATGGTTTATTGATACCATCATAATAGGTATAATTTTATTTTCAGATGGTATTCTTTTTAGGGTCTTTTGTTTCATTAGATTGCAGAGGAATTGGATTTCTTTCCTACACATCATTTTATGCAAACAAACAGGCCCTTAGAATTTTGTTTTTTTTTTTTTTTTTCATTTGTTAAGCTAGCAGGTGGGTTTTGTTATGCTTACAAACTTCTTTCATCTTTTGGGCATGAGCTGCTATATGGGTTCCCTCTCCTCATAAGAATTTTGATTATAAATCTATTGCAAGAGTGTTTTTATTTACACAAAAGGTCTTAGACCATGTGAGGGGTGTGAGATATTTTGTCTTAGATATTTTCAGATTTAATGTGTACGACATCTCTTGTTTCCCCTCCCCCTTCTTCTTGTAATGAAATCATTACCTTCATTCATGGCAGTCCCTAATGCCGGCCCCATTTTTTCTGTAGCTAGACATGTATTTTCTTGTCTCTTTCGTTGTGCACCTTGCACCTTTTGACCCTTTTTTTTTTGGTAGGCTTGCATCTTCTGGCTGTCTTACTCTGGCTTGCTGGAAAGACTGTAAATTCATATTGGACCAATCTGTTAAAAATCTGAGCCTGTTCTTAACAAATATATAGAAAGTTTTCAGACTTTGCTTCAAATAGAGTTGATCCCACTATGAAACTATGCATATAATCAATGTTGTAATTAACAAATATGATTATTAAGGCATCACTCCCATATTGGACTGCTTCCAAGATATTTAAATCCTTGTAGACATCACTATCTAGCATCTGTCGAACCACTTCATGATATCATGTCACAAATTTTATATATAGCAACTCTTCCTCATATTTCCAAGTAGAATACATTGAATTAAAAGAGAGATTCGGCACCTTCTCCTTTTATACAATTACAAGAGATATAATGGAGGTAGGTTTTTGTTACATTTCGACAAAAGAAGCATTTTTTTTTTATAAAATATCATTACTTCCGGGGCTTTGGTTTTCAAATAGGCCAAAAGTGCTTGTTATATGAAACGTTTTTTACATTAGTTTTACTTCATAGTGATTAAAGTATGATCAAACCTGTCCCCTCAAAGTAGGCACACATGTTTTGGCGCAATTAAACATAAAATCAGATTGCTTTAATGGACACATTCTTATAGCCAATTGGGCCTAAAAGTAGGTTCTGTCCAGTTATTTGGGAGCACTACTTATATTATATAACATTCTTAAATAGACCCCCCGGATGGTTCTAAAAAGGTTATAGTTAATATGATATGGACCATACCAACCTGTCCAACCAACGTCATTAGAAGAACCTATATCAATAATATTAGCCCAATTGAAAAAATCATCAGTACATAGGTAGTAATCAGTGATCCCCCAAAGCAGGGTCAAAAGTCCATATGGATCTGATTAACTTAATTATGTAATTCTCTAATCCTTGATTTCATTGTATGCATGAATAAGCATAGAATAATCCAACTGAGGAAGCCTAACAATTGTTTTCTTATAAACAACTCGTAATATAGTGATGATATAATTCAGTTTAGTCTATAAACTATATTATTGAAAGGGTAATATAAGTATATCTTTCAGTCTTGATTAAATCTTATCTTATCAATGACCCCAGAAGAACCAGATCATCTTTATGCTATATTACAGTATATTATTTATAGTTTGGAAGGTTGTGTTTGTCTCCACATTTTAAAGCATGATTTTAAAACACCATTTGGGCACCTCATTAGCACAAGAGTCATAAATTTTTAATGTCGGCCAATAAATGATTTTCGGACTGAGATTTCATTTTTTTCCAGTACCCATTTTTTTTAAATTTAGAAGGTATGGCTCAAGAAAGTTCCTTTTTTAATTGATTTTAGGATTTTAAAAGAAAAGGATTTTTTAATCAATTTTCAATATTCACCCTTGATATTCATTTATAATCAATTAGGGTATGAATCTCGTAATCAATTCCTATATATTCTATGCAAACAAATACGCCCTTAGTTCTTCCCCTAATTTGCATCCTTTTATAATGAGACATTGATGACATGCTAAATACAAGAGCACATGAGAATTAGCCACGATGATAACTTAAAGGGCTTTTTGTATATACCCCCTTAAGGTTTGTAGGATTTGTATATAGGCCCCTTAAATTTTTAGTATTTGTAAATAGATTCATTTCTTTTCTTTTTAATACCTTTTATATCTCCAAAATCAATATTCTTAACAAGAATGGGTAGCCACCATGAGATTTGTTTTGAATTTATATATAAATGACAGCTTTGCCCTTACCTCTATTAAACAAAAATGAGTATATTATTATTTACAAAATTACCATTATTTTATCTCAAGTCTCAATGCTTTCTCTCAATAACTCTTTCATGCAAATGACCAGGGGTGGACCCAGGTACAAGGTTCTCGGAACTGGAGCCCCACTCATATCTGATAAAAGTTTAATATACATCCCCCCCCCCCCCCCCCCCCCCCCCCCCCAATTTCTAAAAATTAATATTTTTTTTAATTTGCCCGTTCACCCAATATTTCTCTTAAACCCCCTATAGATGAAGTATAATCAAGTATTTTGAGACTTTCATCAATCTAATGGTGGCTTATGTATGGATTGGATAAATCATAATTGGTTATAAGTGTCAATTGTCTTCAAGTTCAATTTGGTTTTAATAAAATGAACCATTTATTGATAAGAAAAAATAAATTTATGTAGGGTTATTCTCTCCCATTAAATGCAATTGTTAATATTACATTCTTTATAAAAACAATTAAGTCCAAGCTTTAGAAATTATGCATATAAGGATAAAAGAGATGGACCAAAGTGTCATTTTGCTCTAAAAACCTGTGGTCATCACCATTGATTTTAGGGGCACAAAAGGTTTTAAAATGAAGATGCAGGGGCCTATTTGAAAATACTAAAACTTTAGGTGCCTATTTACAAATCCTGTAAACCTTAAAGGGATATATACAAAAAATTCTAACTTAATTTTATCATTCGGTGCCAATTTTACTTAAACCTCTTACTCATAACCCAAAACTCCCACTCAAACTGTCACATATGTCCCAGATAAAAACAAAAATCGTGGATCCATACTCGTTTATTTTTCGCTAGAAAGGAGATTTTTTCTTTCTTTATTATTTTTTTAATCCCAGCTTAGGGGGGGCTAGAGCCCCTAGCCCACTGAAGAGGGGGCCCTCAGGTGAGGGGGAGGGCCCTCTGGTGAGAGAAGTGAAATAGACCCCCGGTCAGGTATGACAGCCTGACATGAAGAAAGGTGTCTGCCAATTTTCGAATCCAAGACAAGCAGTTAAAAAGTGGCCTACAAAACTGCAGCACAATCCACACTCTATCCTTGCTAGATCTTAGAATAAACAGACTGACAATTTCCAAACATGGACAGATGATGCAATCAACTTGGTCAGAATCTTAAAACTACACAAGAAAGTGCATTATTAATTCTTAACACAAAATTTCAAACAATCCAAAGCAAGCAGCACACCATCTGTAATTAAGAACAACTCCAATTTGATCCGATAAGATTTTCATGCGCGATGCCTGGCTTAAACTCCACATTGGCGGCAGATAATTAGGCAGATGAAACATTCTAAGAGGAATAATAAAAGAAGAACAAGAAGGAAAAAGTGGGTCAAAACTCAACAACTCAATATGGGTTCCAACTTCCAACTTGCAACTTGGTCTGTGAAGGGCCTTTTACGCTTGGTGCTGATACATGTACATCTCTTTTTCCAAGGCACATCACAGAGAATGAAAGAAAGTCTCCTTTGAAAAACATTGCTCCTGTCTTCTAGTCCTTGCAGTATCAAAGACTAATCTTACATCTCTATCTAATTGTGGGCAAGATGCCAAGATCTCTTTCTGCTTTATCTCAACTGAGACTTCAAGTTTCAGTGTTCATTTCTGCCATAAAAAAACAGGTTCAGAGTTCACACCAAACATCAGTACATCACCATCCGCATTATTTCTAGCACCCATTGGTCAGTAGACTTAAGAGGCACGGTTGACCTGCACCAATCTTGGGCCCAACCCCACTCTTGTTTTTCTAAATGTGGACCATTGTTTGGAATCTGATTCTGCCATTCATTTCTGGTGGGCGTTCTCTCTTGAACCATATACAGAGTGTGGCCCACGCCCACTGGACGAAGACTAAAGTTTCACCAACAATGCAGACAGTGAGGCATAGGAATGCTGAAATTATTGATGTGATGTGTTCATTGGAGGTGGGCCATCCGCTGACTTTTCCTAACCCAGTCCTTATCCTGGCTTGAAACTAGAGAGTTAAATAAGTGGAACTCCATAGAGGGGTCCAAAGACTCCAAACACCCTTGAGGAATATGTGGTATCACAAATCTCACTTAATTCCGAGTTCGTTCTACCACTGGATCAACCTGATCGACTGTTTGAAGGAAGACACGATAATGAATATGCATAAGATTTTAGTAATCACAATTTTTATCAAATAGTCAATCGAATGGCGTAACAAACTCCCATGAAATTTAAGGATGTGATACTTCATATAAGTGGATGGTGTTTATTTTTAATGGTTTGGATTACCAAAAGGTGGGAGCCACTAAAGAGTTCTAGCCTTTCTCAGGATTTCTCTAAGGGCACGTTGGAAACAGTTTGCGCTGGGAATCCTCGTGCTTTTTCCGTGCATTCATGGTGTTGATTTAGAGAGGAATGACATTGGAGATCCATAGATGCAAATATTTTCTTTTTACGTTTCAAAGCCAAGACCTCTAGCTCATTACTAGACTTCCTAACCACTCAAACAATTCAGGTGTGGGTTAGATGCAAATATTTCCGCAATAAGACCTCACTGTCAAACGTTGTAAATCCATGGAAGGAAAGAACACCGAAGCTACAGTGAAACCACCGACGATCACTTAGAGGTTATATGATTTTTCTTTGGAAACCTACCTTTTGGATCTCAAAATCAAGGCCAAAAGTCAAAACCATTAATGATGTTTAAAGACTACAAAACGATCATCTGACAAAAAAAAATCAGCCACAAATTCCTCGTAGATTTTGAGATATTTGCAAAACAGTCAAGACCATTGGACCACAATTTCTAAAATTTTGTGGCCCCTATTTGCAAAATCGAAACAACCTCCGCTCTTCAAAAGGCTTAAAACGGCTATGGGTTCAAATTTAGCAACCTGATTCGAAACAATCCGATCTTTTCAAAAGGCCTTAAACGGCTATGAGTTCAAATTTAGCAACCTGATTCATCATGAATAATGAGGAATTGGCTAAAAACTCTTGATTGTTGCTTTCACGTAAAATATAGAACGAGATGAAAAAATAATCCATTTTTTAAACTTTTTGGTTCTTGTGGGCCCCAAAATCATGATATGAACAGTGAATTATTTCTAGGTCAAGCACGGCTAGTTGATTAAATCTTAGCCGATAATCCTTACTCTATTTTGAGATATTTGTAAAAATGTTTAGATTCTAGAAATCAACCTTTTATTCCTTGGGCCTCATTTTCAAGATCCGAGCCTTCTAAATTCTCTAGATGGTTAAGAACAGCTTTGAGGTAAGAGCCGAGATCTTAATTTTTCATGAATTTTGAAAAAAAAAATAAAAAGAACTTGTAATCATTGTATCATATATCCTACAAATTGTCAGAATCATCTCTTAATACCAAACAGAATCAGGGTCTGTTTGGGAAGAGGGGGGGGAAGTGATTTTAGGGGGTGTTTGGAAAGGGGGGGAGAGAAAAATGGAGGGAAAAAGTTGCCTTTTTGCCTCAAAAATTTCCCCCCCAAAACAAGGGGGAAAATGAGGGGAAAGTGATTATGGATTGATGAAATGACTAAAATGCCCTTAGACTCTATTTGAATTTTTTTCAAAAGTAAGGGTAAAATAGTCTTTTTTTCTGTATCTCACTAACAAACAAATTTATACTTTTTCACTTTCCTTCCCCTTACTTTTTTACTTCCCAAACAAGAGGAGGGAAAATTAACCCTTCATTTTTCTTCCCCCTCCCCTCCCCAACGACACTAAAACTCTAATTGGATGTCCTATTTGAAGATGTATTGGATTTTAAAACCGGAGGGAATCCTCTAAGCAGCGCCCTAAGTCCTCTTACTATCCAGAGTCCAAACTCCGGTCGTTGATGGCTGATGGACCCATGTATTTAAGTTGTGGAAATTTTCGAATTTTTTTTTCCAGTATCTTTAATGGCTGATGGACCCATGTATTTAAGTTATGGAAATTTTCCATTTCTTTTTTTCCAGAGGTGAATTGAAGTCTCCCCGCCAACCAAGTCTCCTCACCCATTAATGACATTGTTTATTCTTACTTTTCCATGGATGTGCCATACTGCCATAGGACCTGTCCCTCACTGTCTTAATAAGGTACAGTTGAATCATGAATGATAAAGAAATTGAATTTTCTTAGCTGTATGAGGTGAGGTCCATCTAGCTAGGTTTACTTTTTGGTCTTTCTCCAATTTGGAAAAATGTTGCATGTGATGCCCATCTGATCTCTACACTCAGCTTTGGATTGATTCTCAAAAATGACTTTAGGTATAAACGAGTTAAATCAAAAGCCATCGATCAATTCATCAAGGAACAAAAATATCTGATGGGACACTGTTTTAGAGTTGAACTACACATAACATAGACATATGTGATCCACTTTTCTGATAAAATGGTCTCATATGATAATTGTCATATGAATGTGAGTACTTTTTTTTAAATTATTATTAAGAGCGTCACTTGCTTAACTAGATTGCTTTATTATTTTTCAAGGAAAATCCATGGATTGAACTCTAGTATGATAAATGCACCTTAGCAGGATAATGTGACAGCAGCAACAATGGTGTAATTTTTTATTTTACGGGAACTAACCCTAACTCTATCTTAACTTTGGCTATAGATCTTGCCTAGATATGTGCAAATCATATAATATGTGAATTAAAATGTCTTTTTATGCACCAGCACATTAGCCTCGTGTAGATATTATACGATGATCATGGTCATTTAATTTAGTGACCGGTGTTTTGGTCAGTTAAGAAGCAATGCATATATCAAATGAATTTTAACAGAAAAGAATATATCAAGAAAAATATATGTCAATTAGAATCAGCGCATTAGAAAGCATTTAGAGCTACGATCAATGTGTGATCATAAATTAAAGGAGACTAGCAAGGCCATTGAAGAAGTCTCTTTGTAAGTTAGTGGTCCATTAAAGAAAAATAGACCGTAAAAAACATCAAAGGAAGTAGTAAGACAAATTTGATGAAGTACAATCTATATAAATATTTGAGTTAAGACATATCATAATAGAAAAAATAAAATTATTTGGACAAGGTTTTAAAGATGATAACAATAACGACGATGACTAATACTACTTAGTCAAGAGTCGTAGAGATTAATATATAGTATACAAATAGTTGAACTTTATTAGGGTCTTCAATCTGATGTCATGATCATGAGATGATGCACATGTGAAACTCAAAGTATACTTAAGTAATTTTGGCTAGAGTTACATAGGAGTAGGTGATTTGTTTTGAGCTATTTAAATTAATTTACAGCGAGTAGACTCCGCTGACCAGTTTAAAAAAATTGTACTTCAATGTGGTAGGCCGAAATTAATTCGTCCAACCAATGGACTTTAATTCATACATGAAATATCTTTTCAAAGTACTAAATTAAAGGCTTTAAAGCTCACCAATATTTGGACTGTCCTTGCCAAGTCAAGTACACTCTCAGATTAACTTGGTCAAATAAGTCGAGCCAATCTCGGCCAAGTCATTAGACTCCAAGACAATGAAGTAAGGGCTTTTCTATATGTAAAAATATTATTTATTTATAATTTAAATTAAATTAGAGTTATTGAGTTTTCAATAGGGTTATAAACGAGTCGGTTCCAGTCGGGTCCATGGTGGACTCGGAACCAGAACCATTAAGGATAAGTTGGAACTAAAATCGGATCCGGAACCGTTTCAGAATTGATTTCTTGACTCTGAAATCAAAACTGGAACCAAAATCATATATGGAACGGATTTGGATTTTGGTCTAAGTTTAGGTAGAGAATAATATTAGAAAAACATGGCTTATATGAGAGGTTTCCAAAAATTGAGGTATTATGTCGGATCTGGAGTCCACGGGTCCAAACCAAGGTGGAACTGGACCCAGATTTATTTACTTGTCAGGGTCAAAATAAGGATGTAGACCCGATATTTAATGGGTCAGAACCTTTGGATAATCGGAGAATCGATGACTCATTTACATCCCTAATTTTCAAACTATGTAATTTATAAGAGAGAGAGAGAGAGAGAGAGAGAGAGAGAGAGAGAGAGAGAGAGAGAGAGAGAGAGAGAGGCCTTCCATGTCACTGTCAAGTGTTTTTCTAATTGGATCATGGTTGATCATTTATTTGAACAACTTTGAAGTTTATATCAAAGTCATCTTAAATTTATGGAAAATCACAAGACTTATCTATAGAATATAATAAGATAAGTAAAGAAATTTAACATCAAAATATCAATATAATCTAAACATAATATAATGAGAGACTATTTCTCAATCCAAATGATTTGAGCAACAGTGATGAAGAAAATAATATTTGAAATTTTGAACTAAGATGGTGAGATTAGTGAAAGATGCCAGGACCATGGATGGCTGGCTAAGTGGTGATACTTCAACAAAAATTAGCCCTAGTACCATGAAGAACTTCAAAAAAATATATATCAATCATCAGTTTTTTTTTTTTCCTGAAAAGTGCAAAACTGAAAAGACCGTTCCATATCTGTCATAATTGTTTGAATTGGTTTCCAATGTACGTAATGATTCAGTTTGAACCATGTTTAAAACTAAAAAATAAAAATTCAAAAGAATATTTGGGGTCAATTTGAAAATAAAAGTATTTTCATCAGGCCTAATGAAGGAACAAAATCATTTAAAAATAGTGGAGATCTTTACTTTCAAAACTATTATATGGGAATGATCTACAAGGATATTGAACTGTTCATATTATAAATTTGGGCATACTGGACTTCATAAAAATCAAAGAATAGGATTAAGCTATTTTTGTATTTTTCACATGTATGTCAAAATTCATTGGAATCTAAGACTTACAACTTCATGCATTAAGGCTTATCATTTTGTGAGAATATTGAATGATTTGGATCATGAAGTGGGCCCTATATGAGTGCAAAACACAGGAAAATACAATTTGGCCATCTTTTTTGTTGTTTGCATTGTGGGCAAAATTGAAAGGGATATGAAACTTACACCTGAGGCCTCATTAGGTTTATGAAAATTTCAATGTTCTTAATAAATATAATTGATCAATAATGCATAAGATTGTGTTAATTATGCCATTAAATCATGTTCAATCTTGCGGTGGGACTAACTTTTGTTAGAACAAAATTTGGAATTATCTCATACACAGGGAAGGCATCCCTAGTATAGAGTTCCACTTAGGGCTGGCAAACGGGTTAGGTCGGGCTAATTAGGGTTGGGTTACAGGTGGGGTCCACAAGCCTGTGGTTTATCTGTTTTTAAAATTGGTTGCAATCCTACAGCCCACACCTATGATGCCTTGGGTCGGGTTGACCCAACCTAACCCTAATAACTCAGTTTATCACCTCCCATTTTGTATTTGGAAAATGGGCCATAGTCCATTAACATTTTCTACCATTATAATTCAGTAGATTCAAGCTAATAACCCTTTGGTTTTCAAGGGACCAACTTAACCACTGCATTACCTATCTCTTTCAAAGTTTCATCCAAAAAAATGATTAACAGTAGTTAGATGAGGAAGGGACTTTAACCATGGAAGTAGGAAAGTGGAAACTGAAAGTCATTATGATTAATCAAGATTCAAAACGGAGACAACTAATATTTATGGACTTTGAAATTAGGAGTCAGTTAGGAATATGAGCTAAATTAGATGGGTCAGCAGGGTTAGACGGGCCAACCCCAACCCAACCAGCTTTTCTTATACTGGTTTGGAAATCCTAACCCGTGACCAACCAGTATACTTGCGGGTTGGGTTTTACAGGTCAAATCCGGGCCGGGTTTGCGCGTTTGATAACATTTTGCCACATCTACTTCTAGTCCTGCCACCCTTTAGTTCCCTGACCCGCTTTCAAAAGTTGTGATCCCTTCACAGTGGGAAAAAAAAACGGAGGAAGGAATCGTTAAAACCTCCCCCACATCCACAGTACTTTACCAGTAAAATTCATCATTTAAAGCTCACAAAGGACAGAGCAAGGTGATGATTGTGTTTCTAAACTAACCCGAGAAAAATGGTAAATACAAGAAAAAAAGACAAAACACATGCAAGGAGAGAATCAGCAAAAAGGGGAAGTCCTGAGTATGGATCCCGGGGTGCATAGATTTTTTTGTTAGAGGAGTGGGGATTGGATGGCTAGTTTACATAGTGAATCCTCAAATTTTATTTCAATATGAGTTTGTGACACTGTTGAGTTGATTCTTTGATTAAAAAAGTGATTGACCCAATCTCTGATGCATATTCATTACTATATTTTTTTTTAACAAATGTCAATCCAGTGATGGATCAAAACTTGATTGTTGATTGAGATAAAATTTGAAGATTCCATGCAGACATAGAGGGCAATTATTTTTAATGGTTCAAATTTCAATGGATGGGACTACTTTGGAAGGAAGCAGACTTTTGGTGAGGTACGTATCACAATCTCGAGAGACAAAATGTGTCTATTGGGGTTCGAACTCAGGACCACAAGTACGAACTGGTGTACCTCTTGACAATGGAAGTAGACTTCTGATGAGGTATTATAATCTCGGATGAGAAAATGTGTCCACTGGGGTTCGAACCAAGGACCACAGGTAAGAACTGGTGTAAGATTCCGTTCTTATATATCTTGAACTTGGAGATAGATTGGATGGCACATTCGTAATTGGACCACTCTCCTGTCATAAATCTTGTATATAAATAGGGCTTCCATTGCACCATTTAGTAGCAGCAACTAGTAAGAAACAAACCCAATCATGGCTGTTGGTTGCTTAGAAACAGCTCGCGATGATTTCACCCAAGATGGAACAGTTGATCTCAAAGGAAACCCTGTACTTAGATCCAAGAGAGGAGGATGGAAAGCTTGCTCTTTTGTAGTAGGTAAAGCTACTTTCCTCTCCTTGTGCTTTTAAGTCAGTTTCAAAGCTGGTTTTGGTCTCACATAACAGATGTATACAAGGCGTCTAGTTTGATGAGGAACAAATGAAGGTTGAATTTGTACTGTATATAGCTTGTTTTTTCCACATCCAAACGACCCTTCAAATCAATTGAGTTTATGTGGAAAGGGAAATATTAATCTTTCTGTGCATCTTCATTTGTTGAGACTTACAAAAAGGCTAGAAGGTTCATAATCATTGTCTTTTGATTGAGTTCGTTTGGAAACTGAACTGTGTTTTCCTAGGAAACAAGTTTTCACAAATCTTATTATTTATGAGGCATATAAGTTCAAGATCTGGCGTAGAAATTAACCATGTAGTGAAATAAATGTAAAGAAATGAAGTGGTTTTATGGAATCTGAAAAGTTTGTTGAAACATTATAGCTGAGTTTTCACTCTCAACATTTCAGCTTTTGGTATGTGGGTTTGGAGTTTCCAAAAACTAGGTTCAATTTTTTAGCTGCAGGAGGCTCTCTCTCCGATCCTTCCTGCTTCAAATACAAACACTTGGAATCATGCTATTATAGGAAATCTTTGATTTTGTTTTCGTCACATAGGAAACATGTTTTCTAGAGAACACGATTTCATAGAATTTCTATTTCTTTGAAGTTGTTTCATAATTCTTACAAGTTTCAGTCTCAGTCTGATGGTCAATCAATTGAAACTTAGACGAGTTATGAAATAATGATAACTTTAGGGATAAATTGAAACTTACTACTGCCAAGAAAAGAAATGAAAAAATAAAATAAAATTATAGCTCAGATTTCACTGAGATTATCAATGTTACAGTTGATAAGATCTTATACTCCATTGAACTACCACTTATCCCAAAATCTATTGGTGATAAAACGATACAACAATAGTTTTATGGTGAGGGCCCGGGCTCGACTATAATTATGACCGCTTAAGAGCGAGGGTGGATGTTGACGTCAACAAAGTTTTCTCCATTTCAGATTGCATTTTCACAAAGTGGGTGTGCCCTATTTTATGATTTTAGCAGGCAAACATGACACCCTATCTCTTTCTCTCGTTTTCTCCCAATTTTGATGTCTACATTATTTTGTTTTAGAAGATGACAGGATATGGAATCTTAAATTGCATGGAATCTAGATGTTTCAATTTTGACCATAAAATACATGATTGAAAATGAAGAGAGCCTCATCTGGCAAAGCAAGTCGGCAACTGTCTCTTTGTGGACCTTATATAAAATGAAATAATCGGAATCCTCTTAGGCTTTTGATCAATGGTGACCATGATTGGACCAATCACGGTTCGCTACAGCACTAGCACTGTAGAATGCCTGGACTGTAGGGATGCCTACCGTGGATTGGTCCACTCAGGATCACCTTGTAGGAAAGGCCTAGAGGCCGGATCCGGACTCTAAATAAAAGCATTATGATCATGATTAATGTGAATGTCTATGTAGGGACATGGTTAGTGTTTGCCTCCTCTTGGATTTTATTGTATTTATTATGCATGGTGCTGATTGGAGGCCCTTTATTTTTTTTCTTTTGTTGGGACCTGGCTTGGTACTGAGACCAGTGTATGAGGTGTTTGAGAGGATGGCGTTCTATGGCATTTCATCGAACCTTATTATTTATCTGACCACGAAGCTACATCAAGGCACTGTTACATCTTCAAATAACGTCACAAATTGGACGGGTACCGTTTGGATGATGCCCGTCTTAGGTGCTTATGTAGCAGATGCTCATCTCGGCCGATACTGGACTTTTGTCATTGCCTGCTTCATTTATCTCTCGGTAACAGCTCCTTAATCCAACTTATATCATCATCATTATCATCACATTATAATATATTAAAGCCGAGTGTTTGGGATTCAATTTTGACAAAATTCTTTCAATTTGACTTTTCTTAGTGACCCTCGGTAAAAAAAAAAAAGCTAAAAATGCTTTGGTTGCAAGATTTGAACTTATAAATTTGTCTTTTTAAATAACTAACCTAACCCCTACACCACACGGTGCCAATGTACAATTGTTTATCAGAAAAATGTCAATAGTAGTTATATGGAGAAGGAACCCTAGCCATGTGGGTCATGGCCGGGTCTAGGCGATCTATTGATTTCATGGGACCCAGTGAGGACTCTCAGGTGGCAATTGCTGACTTGAAGCGCCAACCCAACAACTGGTAATCTGGGTGGTCATTTTTATTTCTAGGTTGGAATCGGATTGAAATTGTGTACCCATGTAATAAATATTTCAATTGGGTTCATTCTTGCCACTCAAACCTATCATCTTGATTCAAACCCATCCTAGTGTGATTTATCACCCACTAATCAAATTCAAATGTTACCCATTTATTAAGGGTTCGGATGAACTTTTTTAACTTGTGAGTTGAACTAGTTCTAACATTTCTTATGTGTCTCTTTTGGGTCGCGGCCTCCCTGGATAGGGTTAAAAAAAAAGACAAAATAAAAAAAAGTCTGCGGAGAAAACTGCTAGTTATAGAATATAGAATAGAATAAACTATAGGGATGAAAAGGAACTACCCCTTGTCCTTTGTGGATTGTGTATTTTACTCCATCGCAGTGGATTGGACGAACAGAAATGACAAATTGGTCCATTTCACTTTTTGGGTGGATGACATCCACAAATGAATTGGTCTTTGGATTTAGATAGGGATGTAAATGGGACACTTTCGGTCCGGGTCCATGGTAAATCTGGAATTGGTTCGGAAACAGTTTTTTGGTTCTGAAACCAGAACGGTTAATGAAAAAATAGTGTATGAGATGGGGTTCGAGTTTGGATTCAGGTTTGGGTTGGGTGTAAATATTGATTTGGGGGAAAACTAACTTGGGAGGAATTGTAGAAATTGAGAAAATATATTGGGTCTCATGTCCACGAGCCAGAGTAAAGGTGGACCTGGACTTGGACCCATTTAGGGCACAGGTAAAAAAGGACACATACCCTGACCCGTTCACTTATCAAAAACTAAATAAAGACCCAACCCAATTATTAATAGGTCAAAATTTCTCAGTAATTGGAGAATCGGGCGCCCATTTACATCCCTAGATGTAAACCCTTTTGGCCTGACATATAAATCAGTTCGTTTCATGTAGACCCTTCTGGCTTGACGTAGGAAATATTATTGGGTCCGCACTCTTGTATGATAGTATCTCTCTCTGCGAATACATATAATGTGCTGAGAAAGAGAGGTCCTTTGTAAGCCACTTATGCGTCAACCAAGAAAGTGGAGGGAGGAGAAGTTCTACATAAAGAAATTAAAAGGGATATCCTAAAAAATTAGATTAATTGTGTTCATGTGAAGGTTCGGTTTTTAAAATCAGCAGGACAAAACGATAGAATAAGTTTTTGTAAAGATGATTTTTAATTTTTCTAATTTTTGTTCTTCTTTAGCTAAACCTATCTGCTTAGGGATCAATCCCCGCATTTTATGGTGAGGGCGTGAGCCATATCCAAAGAGACATCGTATCAAAAAAGACCCTAAGCCTATCATGTCAATACATTAATTAATGGATCCCAGTTTTGAGATTTAAGCCATTCAAGATCACTATCCCATCTCATTATACTATTAATAATCAATGCTATGCCTATCTCATAATGATTCCATTTACAACATGGTTTACAATCAATAATGTCCCTCCCAGCATAACTTTAATTGTCGTAAAGCTTTCCTAAATAGTAGAACAAGGTGGGACAATATCTTGAGGGTTTATAAATTTGAATGGTGGGCACTATTTCATGGAATTTTAGTGACAGGCACAAAGAATTCTTTGGGTCCTGCCACTAAAGAAAGTGATTTTTAGTGGCTGAGAAATCTGTTTTAAGTGGTGGGGTTTTTATTTTTTCCTGCTGCTAAAAGTGTCGATTTTGCCTTTATACAAACGGCTTAAGATTTCTAACCGTTTTAGCTGGGGAAAATAATTTCCAATATAACTTGGATGCTGAAAATCTCAAGACCTTTGGTTCCCTCTTCTTCAAGAATCGACGGTTGAGTCCACTAGTACTATTACTTTGGAGCCACAGACGTGTTTATTCGCATTCCCTCTGGGCCGGAGGAATTAGTCTCGCATCGCCCAAAGAGTTGGGAACTCTAAAATAGGGGAAAAATAAAAAAGACCTGGATACTGGAGATACCCGCCTACCACGTGAGATTTAAAGATGGAATAATATAAAGTTGTTAGCCATGGAGGAATACTCATGAAATTAGCAAGTATTTGACTCAAAAAAACCTTGGCATCACTATCATACTGTATTGGGTCTCCTGTTACGCCGGCATTGGAAGAACACACATGATAAGATAGTTATAGCTTTTGTCGCTTCAACTGTCCATTGGGTGATCACCAGTTGGACCATGGGCGTGAGTTTGTTTCGTGTGGTTGTTTATAATGTCATGCAATCCCAAGTGGGCAATGGGTACAAATACTGACAGACAGAGTCTTAACTGTAAAGGGCTATTCACTTATTTTCTCTTTATTACAATTCTTCACTTTAACAAATAAAATCAGATTTGGAGCATACAGTGTGGTTTTTCTACTGTGATTTTCAATTTTTTATTATTATTATTCTCTCCATTAAACATCATTTTTTCAGACAATGTGGATAACTGAATTTCTCATACAGCCAAGATTTCTATCAGAAATTATTGCAATCAACTTCCCTCACACTTTTTTTTTGGGTAGAAAGGGGAATTCACTAAAAAAGAAGCATAGAAACAACAAACAACAAGAGGAAACAAGAGACAGACCACAAACAAACAGCAAACAGGAATAGGACACCCCATATATACCTAAGCCAACATGACCCCATCACACAAAGAGTTCCTATTTAGGGAGTAGCTCAATTTAGCCCACAAGTGAGTAACTCCATTCAATCTCATGGGAACAAAATAAAAAATGACATGCACAAAAGAAGCTATGGATTTAATGTCTAGAATAATTGAATCCAATTACATGCTCCATTGATTGTTTGCACCGCCTAGCAAGCCTTGGTGAAACCTCTTTCCTTAGCCTTCATTAGCGCAAGGAGGACCGCCCTCGCTTCACCCTCATTGGGAGAGAGAACCTTCAGCCCTTGAAATGCTGCTGCACACATAATATTCCCTTTCATATTCAATATAAATCCAAAAGAAGCTTTACCATCAGCTGCCCTAACAACAGTGTCTGAGAAGACTAAAGTGTCTTTCTCATTTGGGGGATTAAGAATTCACCAACCTTGTTCCTCTTGTTTTGGTTGGCACACTTAAGGGTGGGCACATCCTCCTCAAGTAATCTTAAGATGGATCGAATAATATTGCTAGGATTTAGGGGACCCATTTAAAAAAGATGTCATTCCTCACTTTTCACATCATCCACCAACTACATAAAATCCATTTTGTAGGATATACATAGCTAAGCATAGGATCATGCTCGCAAAAATGTAACCACTAATCTACCAAACTCTCAGTGCATATTATGGGTTAAAGGGCTAATAAGTTGGGAACCAAACCAACCTGCTCTCGGCATGGCCACACTGAAAAAGAGCATGCCATCACACCTCTTTTTCCTGCTATATGAGATGGCGTTTAACTCTTATCAATCGTTCCATTTTTGCATATGTAATGATGGTATAGTTACTAAACCTCAAATAGTATGGATTTTTTTTTTTTTCAGGGAATGTGTCTAATAACACTAGCAGTTTCTCTTGATTCACTCAAACCGCCTCCTTGTGCTAACAATGCTGACTGCAAGAGTGCATCTCCACTACAATTAGGTGTATTTTTCTGTGCACTGTACATACTTGCTATTGGAACAGGTGGAACCAAGCCCAACATATCGACCATTGGTGCAGACCAATTCGACGATTTTGAGCCCAAAGAGAGGGCCCATAAGCTCTCCTTCTTTAACTGGTGGATGTTCAGCATTTTCCTTGGGACCCTGTTTGCCAACACAGTTCTTGTGTACATTCAGGACAATGTGGGGTGGACCCTGGGCTATGGGCTTCCTACACTTGGGCTATTGATTTCGGTGATTATCTTCGTAAGTGGGACTCCCTTTTACAGGCACAAGGTGCCCTCTGGGAGTCCTTTTACCAGGATGGCTAGGGTTATTGTGGGTGCAGTAAGAAAATTAAAGGTGGTCCTTCCGAGTGACCCCAAGGAACTCTATGAGTTGGACTTAGAGTACTATGCCAAGAACCACAAGTTCAGAATCGACTCTACCTCAACTCTAAGGTCAGTAATCCCACAGATATTATCTGACTTCATAATCTTACAAATAATCACCTCTATTAATTTGAAGATCTAAGTAAATCTAAATAAATCTCTATGAACAACAACCAAAGTTTGGTTTTCGACTAATTCGATAGCATCCACTGTATTTTACCCCCCAAAAAATAGACAAAAAATAAAATTCCATAGGTCTAATTTTAGTTTGAATCAAACCCTATAAAGGTTTGAAACCCTATCATGAGTTAATGTCTCTGATTTGATCTTTGATGTGCAATTCAAGAAAAGAAACTAAAAACACCAATCAAACATGTATCAAACATCCACACACAAACAAGAACAAATGATGTATGTGAAAAATCCGATCTCAGGAAAAACCAAGGATCCTGGAACCCTATCCTGGGAAACAAGCAAGCACTATTCAAAATAAGATTACAAGAGCCACTTACAACCCTTCCCCATTTGCATCTCAACCTAAGGGACTGCAAATCCTCTCACCTGCCACTCACTATTCACCTTCAACCGTGCTTGTATCACCGCCTACTGTCACGAAGCCACTTTGAGATGAATCTGTGAAAGGAAAGTCAATAATTGAATCTAGAGGAAGAATCTTCAACACTTCAATGGAGGAGGCTGTAGAGAAGATAACACGTTCTCTATTCTGATCTCTTAGGATTGTTGGTGTCGGAGAGAATCACTTATGGCTAAGAAAAGAATGAAAATGTATGCCCTGATTCGTGGGTCATGGCTAGGGTTTTGAGTTGGGAAACTTTTAAACCAACTAAACTCGGATCCAAGAAACCTCTCGCGGTCCGTTCGAACGTCGATGACCCGACTGGGCAAACCTACACGTAGGCCATTCAAACGTGCATGGAGTGCGTTTAAACGTTGAAGCTCTCTAGATTATTGACTGGAGAAGTTGAAGAGGTCTGTTCGAACGTCCAGGTCCTTGGTTTGAACGTGCAAGCTCTCTAGATTTGTCTTGAGAGAATGTACAGATCCGTTTGAACATGCATGAGGTTTGTTCGAGTTTCTAACCCTCTCGGGTTTTAGTTTCCAACTCGAAACATCACCGTTCGAACGTCCGTTCGAGCGAGAACACCCCATGTGGACTTTCTTGGCTTTTCAGGCTTCCATTCCTCTTTAGAAAAACGTTGTAGACTTTACTTCTTCTTGAAAAAGATTTTGCAATCCATTCTATAAAAAGAGAAAATTACAATGATGTCAAACTAGAGTTTTGTCCCATCCCATGAATATGTCAACACTCTAAAAACCTTACACTCCTAACTGTCAACCCTGATTAATTCACTTGGGTTTATTGCCTTATTCTATTATTATTATTATTATTATTATTAGTCAAAAAAATCCCGCATTTTCCTGTGCATTACATTGTCATGATTGAATGGCTAGAAGTATATAAATAACTAATTGGACTGATTTTTCAACATTTGCCTTATCCATAACCTGACCTTTACTTGACAAGCAGGAAAATGAACTTCATCTGAAAGTCATGTGGCTTCAAATTTCTTCTACTTTGAGGGATCCTAGACTCATAAGGAAAACTAATTAAAGAGCAATCATAGAGTCCTTTACAAAGTATTCCTTGATTTATTTTTTCATGTAGGTTTCTTAACAAAGCTGCTGTAAGAACTGGCTCGAACACTCCATGGATGCTATGTCCAGTTACCCAAGTAGAAGAAACCAAGCAAATGCTCCGAATGCTGCCTATCTTGTTCGCAACCTTCATTCCAAGCACGATGATTGCTCAAACCAATACCCTTTTTATCAAGCAAGGAAGAACTCTAAATCGAAGCTTAGGCCCTCACTTCCAGGTCCCCGCGGCTAGCTTTGCTGCTTTTATTACAATAGCCATGCTTACCTCCATTGTGATCTACGACCGATGCTTTGTACCAATGATGAGGAGGTGGACCAAGAACCCTAGAGGAATCAGCCTCCTCCAAAGGATGGGTATTGGCATGGTACTGCATATCATAATAATGCTAACTGCATCGTTTGCTGAGAGGAGGCGACTTGGTGTTGCTAGGGACCATGGTGTAGTGGAAAAAGACCAAATAGTTCCTCTTACCATATTCATATTACTTCCCCAATATGCGATTATGGGGATTGCAGATGCTTTCTTAGAGGTGGCAAAGATAGAATTCTTTTATGATCAAGCTCCGGAGGGGATGAAGAGCTTGGGAACCTCCTTCTCCATGACTAGTCTTGGGATAGGGAACTTCCTTAGCAGCTTTCTTCTTTCAACTGTTTCTCGTGTCACTGAAAAGCATGGTCACAGAGGATGGATATTGAATAACCTCAATATCTCCCATCTTGACTACTATTATGCGTTCTTCACTTGTTTGAACTTTCTTAATTTCATTTTGTTCCTGGTTATTGTCAAGTTCTATGTGTATAAAGCGGATTTCTCCCAAAACATAGAAATGCTCAATGAAGAAAAAAGGGCTGCTGGCTTTGAGAAAGTAAACGGCAGTCATGAAGTGTTCGAGAGCTGAAGTACCAACTATTTGTAATCCTTACCATAGATTGCCACACTTCTCAATAGAGAAACAGAGAAATGGTTAGTTAGTATGGGTGTGATTCATGCAACATTGTACCAAGTGTCATATGGTGTAACTATATATGTGAAAGGTGCAGTAGATGGCTCACGGTGGCATTTGCGTGGTGTGGAAGGTTGTTGGTCTAGTTCAACTTGTTATATATTGATTTGGGTCTTCCTTAAAGATGAAATAAGTAGGAAGATCATTGTGTAATAGTTCCTACATGTTACTGAAGACTTGAATGGAATGGCTACTTCATGGGTAGAGTCATTCTTAATGGCCTAATAGATGATATATGGTTGGCTGTGTAAGAGTGATCGGTCCTAGAACAGGGTTGCAATTATTAATTATTCTCCGCTGTTATCTCCGCTTGTAAAAGTAGAGATGTTAACCGAGTATCGTATCCACTGGGACAAAAAGGCTAAGTTGCGCTGTTTCCTAAATTCCTAAACTAATTCTATTGGAAAATAAAGCTCTGATTATTAAACTAATCCTATTAGAAAACGAAGTAATGGGCTGATTGGTTTTGATTAACAAATAAATGATTTCTAAAATAACAAATTAAAGACGGGTTGATTCAATTAGAGAAAAGTCTTAGGGTATGAATCCACCATAGCCTTGTGTAATGGCGAATATAGGTCTAGGGTTTCACTGTCAATGCTTTCCAGACTCGTTCTGGTTACAAACCTTCACAGAGTCACCAAAAAGGGGTAGTGGATGCAAATCAGGGCATAACCTATCTCTATGGCATAGATTATCCTAGATCTAACAAACACATTCATTCAATCAACATCCTCATATAACTTGGTATTCCAAACTACAAGAATAAAATACCAAAAGAAATATTGCATTCATAAAAATCCAATCAATGGACTAGCATCTTGTCATATAAGTAAAGCATTTAACATAAAACCCTAGAACCTACACTTTACCATAAACACAAAAACTAAGGTTTCATCACAACCCTAAGATAAGGAGTTAGTTACGCATGGACGACGATTGACAAAGATTCTCCGATGAAATCGCCATGGCTACGCTCCCCAAAAGCTCCAACACCTTCTTCAGACCTTCTCCCAAGATGTCAATATCCCCAAAAACGAGTTAGGGCTCCTATAAATAAGTTTTGGGATGAAAAAGGTCTTCAATTCGTGTAGGAGTCGGATTCCCGTCGGGTCCGGGCCCACTGGTCATCACAGCGAACTTCGCGAGGTCATATCTCCCTCGATATAACTCCGATTTACACAATCTTGGACTCCACGGATATCTACTCGAAAAGATCTTTCCAACGGTACGTAGATTTCACGAATCCGACACTCGAGTTGAAAGTTATGACCATTTCAAGTTGCTGCCCCTGAAAATTCCGAGAATCATAGTGCAATTAGAAGACCTTCTATGTTGGCATGCTATGGGGTGAGTGGGACCCATGTTGGATATCCAAGGAATGTTTGGACTCTTGCTTTGCTTTCTTATTTGAGTCTCCTCCTATATTTGGTAATCTTTCTTACTTGCAACTCCTTCTTTGTCATGCTTTGTGATTTCTTCCATTTTAGCTATGAATTGCTCTCCTTGCATTTGTAGGGCCTACAAACAATAAAATAACATAATTAGTTTAATTTATCTCTATCGACGGTATAACCAAGTCCTCATTAGGGGGCCTAAAATGTATCTTTTAGGCTCTCATCACACCCCCCAACTTACACTTTGCTAGACCTCGAGCAAAGCTAAAACAAAAAGAAAACTAACTAAGGCCACTTTCGTAGGGAGCACGGCTGCACTTAGCATGTGCAGCAAGCCTTTAAACCTCTAAGTTCCCCCTAGAGGACGAGTTATAGTCTCGTGAGGGTTTGCAGTGAATCTACCCACAAAATTCCAAAAACATAAAATAAAAACAGGGAGAATTTTCCGCCAAGGTATCGACGAACACCGGATATTCCTGATTTTTGGGGTTTTCAATCCACACTCAAATGTGGTTCACAAATCCTATCTTTTGGTCAGAAATCCTCAAAATCATGCTGGAAAAATTAATCGTGCACGGTGAAAATTGTGTAAATATAGAGGCATGAAAGCATAAAACGATCCACTAACAATTTCCGTGAAAACACATCTTGTTCTTTCGAACTGCTGGGTCACCGACCCTCAGTACAAGTTATGAATCCTCTCAAGGCATTTGTGGTGGCTTTCACACTATTATTTTTCAAAGGACAACACTATTTTGATCTTTTTTTTTTTTTTTTTTTTTTTTTTTTTTTAAGAAATGACTGTGCAATGCTTAGGTCCCTTAAGCTTTCTAATTAACCCATGTAACGAGCATTCAGCCAATGACTCCCAAGACAGATGTCCTTAGGGCACTAGGTATGGCAATACCCCTATGGGCTTACTGGCTCGAGTTAAAAAGGCTACGAACCCAAACTAATCACAACTTTTTTTTTTTTTTTTTTTTTTTTTTTTTTTAAAGAACGGTCCCTAACAATAGGTAGCCCTTTCCATATGCCCGACTTCAGTATGACCGAGGGTCAGCTTTCCATCATAATTGCGCTGAGGTTTTCACTAGTATGGAAATCATAGTTTCACATTTCAAATTTTCTATATAATACGTGTTAAGTGAGAGATCAGTAATTCAACAATTTCTCAAAAACTCTTTCCTAAAACAAGATAGTGAACCATTTCTCTCTTTTTCCTCACATAAAGTTCCAAAAATAGGGTATCTTCGTTTCATAAAAACCAAGTTAGAAAACTCCCGAAAGACTACCAATCATAAGCAAAAGAAAAGACAAATAAAAGACAACAAGCCAACAGAAATAAAACTGCTAAAACTACCCAAAAACGACTCCCAAGGTCAAAACCCCACCCCCCAACTGAATGTAATAGTGTCCACAATGTTAAACATAGAATAAAAGATAAAGGACAATAAAAGTAAAGGGAAAAGGAGGGATATCACCTGAGTAGTGCTAAATAAAACGATGCATAGTAAAGAAAAGTCGGGTAGACCCCCCAACTTGCACTGAAGAACCTGCAAAAAATTAGCACCAAAGACCCACCCCGCAAGAGGGTGTACAACTGAAAAAAGAAAAAAAAAACAACCTAAACTACCTCAACACAAGTGCAAAAGAAATAAGAAAAAGAACAGTAAGGAAAACAAGTAAAAAGTTTTTTTTTTTTTTTTTTTTTCAGAAAAATTTCCGGCGACCAAACGCCCAACTCCGGGCAGAGAAAAGACCGTTTTAAAAATTTTCCGGGCGTCCAGACGCCCAGGTGGGGCGTCCGGACGCCCCAAAGCAGAGAACATGGTGTTTTTGAGACAAACCGGGCGTCCAGACGCCCAGGTGGGGCGTCCGGACGCCCCAAGGCAGAGAGCAACCTGACATAACACTTTTCCGGGCGTCCAGACGCCCGGCTCCGGCGTCCGGACGCCGGAATTTTTTTTTTTTTTTTTTTTTTTTTTAAGGAAAAGACTACAAGTAAACAAAAAACTAAAATCAAAGGAAAGGACTACAAGTAAAGAGCACTAAAAACATGACTCAACACTTCCTTTATGTCCACCTCCTCCAGGTTAGGATCTAAAAATCTCTGCATATCTCGAGAAAGTGTAAAATCAGCAATGCAAGGAAGACGGGATATGCAAATAGAGGAATCAATATATTTTAACTCGGCAATTGAACAGCCGAGTGCACTCTTGTGCATTTCCAACACATCCAAAATTTGAGCTTCCTGACCGTCAGACAGATCAGGAGCAATGACAGCTGGCAAAGTATCCCTAGGGTGAAGAGTGTTTTCTACAAGCTCATCAAGAACATTGACTGCAAAGCTTTCATCTTGGTCTGAAGGTTGATGAGAGGCCCTAAAAGCATTCAGCCTCACTTTCATATTCCCGAAGGAAAAATCCATAACTCCGGTTCGGCAATTAATGTTCGCATTGGCCGTGGCCAAAAAGGGCCGTCCAAGAATGACAGTAGTGTGCTTCCGTGAGTTTTGCACTGGTTCAGTGTCAAGGACGATGAAATCGACAGGGAAAAAGAACTTATCGACCTTGACCAGAACATCCTCAATTATTCCCCGGGGTACCCTAACAGATCTATCAGCAAGTTGTAAGGTAACCGGAGTGGGCTTTAAGTCCCCTAGCCCAATCTGCTCATACACCGAGTAAGGCAAGAGATTGACACTTGCTCCCAGATCCAACAATGCATGATCAATAATGTGACTCCCAATTGTGCAAGTAATTGTGGGAGTGCCAGGATCTTTCAGCTTAGGAGGCGTGTCATTATGGAGAATTGAGCTCACTTGCTCGGTAAGTAAAACCTTCTTTGGCACATGAGATTTAGATTTGCGTTTTTGAGTGCACAAATCTTTCAGAAATTTAGCATAAGAAGGAACTTGCTTGATAGGATCTAGCAAAGGCAGATTAATCTTTACTTGCTTAAACACCTCCAACATTTCATCCATGGTTGCTTTCTTTTTACTAAAGGGAGAGGGTGAGTCAAGACAAGTGGGAAAAGGGGCTTTAGGCACATATGGGGGTGCCTCGTTTCCCTTAGAAACCATTTCAGCCCTGGTGCTCTTGGGATTTGTTATGGGCTCTTTCATACCTTGCTTAGGCTCCTCAAGCCTAGTCTCGACCTCGCGCCCATTTCGTAATGTGACAACCATTTTCACTTGCTCATGATAGGTATCATTATGTTGCGAGCCACTACCCACATCAAAAGAATTCTTAGGGTTAACTATGGGTTGGCTAGGCAAGCGTCCCTCCTCTCTTTTGTTAAGAGTATTAGCTATTTGTCCGATCTGGACCTCTAGCTTAGCTATGGATTGAGAGTGGGAATGGACCAGCTGAGTGGTTGCTTTGAGCTCTTTGAGCTCTTGCAACACTGTCTCCTCAAATGATGGAGTTCTTTGAGGTGGTTGAGGGTTGGGTTGCTGGTAGGATTGTTGGGAACGATAGGCTGCAGGATTGTATTGAAAATTTAGCCCATTTCCCGATTGAGAGAATGAAGTGCCTTGACCGGGCGACTTCCATGAAAAGTTGGGGTGATTGCGCCATCCCGGGTTAAACGTATTCGAAAATGGATCAATACCCGGTTTGGAGAACCCCTGTGCAGCATTCACTTGCTCTTGCACAAACTCAGGAAATTGGGGTGCTGCAGGACAATTGCTCACAAAATGAGCGGGACTAGAGCACAAAGCACAACCACCTTGAGAGGGTGGGGATTGGAGAGTTTGACCCACAGATAATAGCTGATCCAATTTTTGGGTCAAGGCAGCCACTTGAGTGGTGAGTTCATTAGATGGTTGAATTTCAAACACACCTCTAGGTTTTTGCAAATTAGAGGCTGCCGGCCTCTCTAATCTAGCCGTGGAAGCATGGTGCTGAAAGGTCTCACTCATATTCTCAAAAAGCTCCCATGCCTCATCCTCATTTTTCAGCATAATTGATCCCCCACTGGCGGTGATTACCATGTTTCGCCATTCAGGAGACAACCCATCATAAAAGAACTGAACCAATTGCCACTTGGCAATTTGGTGATGAGGACATTTTCTAATGAGGTCCTTGAATCTATCCCATGCCTCATGAAATTGTTCATTATCAGTTTGGACAAAGGATGTGATAGATCTCCTGTACTGATTTGTCTTACCCACAGAGAAATATTTATCTAAGAATTTTTGTTGTAATTGGGCCCAAGAAGTGATGGAGTTTGCAGGCAAGGTACTCAGCCAATACTTGGCTTTGTCCTTCAACGAAAATGGAAAGAGAAACATTTTCAAGGCCTCATTACTGAAATTGTTTATCCGCACTGTGGAGCAAATAACCAAGAACTCATCAATATGATTGTATGGGTCCTCATTGTTCAAGCCATAGAAAGAAGGAATCAGATTTATTGTGCTGGGCTTGATTTCATATTGGGCTGCCTGTACTACAGGCAGCTGAATACACGATGGTGATGCGTATTCTGAAGGAGTATAGTGCTCCTTCAAGGGTCGGAGAGGTGGAGCCTCATCTTCTTTTCTTTCCTCAGCCATTAGTGGATTTGTGTGTGAGACAGCAGAATGGTGTTTAGATGATCTAATTTTTCTAAGGGTTCGCTCTAAATTTTGGTCTAAAGAAACCAAATCTGGATGACAAGAGCGACGACCAAGCATGCACACACAAAATTTTTTTTTTTTTTTACTGCAATTATATGAAAAGAGTTAGAAAGTCTAGGCTTACAGTGCCCTTGGGAGGAGATGAGAGATTTCTTTTTGAGTAAAACTTTTTCCTTTGTGAACTCTCTTAGATCCCTGCACAAATTCTAGAAATCTGTGTTAAAATCAATGCCCTGCAGTAAGGATAATAAACAATGCGAATAAAGCTGAAAAAGCAAAAAAAAATAAATTAAAAAAAAAAAACTAAACTAAACTCAGAATTAAAAGAATCAAACAACCGTGCTAATTGTCCCCGGCAACGGCGCCAAAATTATGATCGGTCCTAGAACAGGGTTGCAATTATTAATTATTCTCCGCTGTTATCTCCGCTTGTAAAAGTAGAGATGTTAACCGAGTATCGTATCCACTGGGACAAAAAGGCTAAGTTGCGCTGTTTCCTAAATTCCTAAACTAATTCTATTGAAAAATAAAGCTCTGATTATTAAACTAATCCTATTAGAAAACGAAGTAATGGGCTGATTGGTTTTGATTAACAAATAAATGATTTCTAAAATAACAAATTAAAGACGGGTTGATTCAATTAGAGAAAAGTCTTAGGGTATGAATCCACCATAGCCTTGTGTAATGGCGAATATAGGTCTAGGGTTTCACTGTCAATGCTTTCCAGACTCGTTCTGGTTACAAACCTTCACAGAGTCACCAAAAAGGGGTAGTGGATGCAAATCAGGGCATAACCTATCTCTATGGCATAGATTATCCTAGATCTAACAAACACATTCATTCAATCAACATCCTCATATAACTTGGTATTCCAAACTACAAGAATAAAATACCAAAAGAAATATTGCATTCATAAAAATCCAATCAATGGACTAGCATCTTGTCATATAAGTAAAGCATTTAACATAAAACCCTAGAACCTACACTTTACCATAAACACAAAAACTAAGGTTTCATCACAACCCTAAGATAAGGAGTTAGTTACGCATGGACGACGATTGACAAAGATTCTCCGATGAAATCGCCATGGCTACGCTCCCCAAAAGCTCCAACACCTTCTTCAGACCTTCTCCCAAGATGTCAATATCCCCAAAAACGAGTTAGGGCTCCTATAAATAAGTTTTGGGATGAAAAAGGTCTTCAATTCGTGTAGGAGTCGGATTCCCGTCGGGTCCGGGCCCACTGGTCATCACAGCGAACTTCGCGAGGTCATATCTCCCTCGATATAACTCCGATTTACACAATCTTGGACTCCACGGATATCTACTCGAAAAGAGCTTTCCAACGGTACGTAGATTTCACGAATCCGACACTCGAGTTGAAAGTTATGACCATTTCAAGTTGCTGCCCCTGAAAATTCCGAGAATCATAGTGCAATTAGAAGACCTTCTATGTTGGCATGCTATGGGGTGAGTGGGACCCATGTTGGATATCCAAGGAATGTTTGGACTCTTGCTTTGCTTTCTTATTTGAGTCTCCTCCCATATTTGGTAATCTTTCTTACTTGCAACTCCTTCTTTGTCATGCTTTGTGATTTCTTCCATTTTAGCTATGAATTGCTCTCCTTGCATTTGTAGGGCCTACAAACAATAAAATAACATAATTAGTTTAATTTATCTCTATCGACGGTATAACCAAGTCCTCATTAGGGGGCCTAAAATGTATCTTTTAGGCTCTCATCAAAGAGTCTTGTGTTGAAATTTTCTCGGTCACATGCAAAGTGATTCGAGATAATTGTGTATGTTGAAATACAATCAAGATACAGCAATAAAAAATCTAATGCAATGTCATTTCTTTCTTTTTGTTGAAGAGAATCCCATCCTATAAATGAATAAAAAGTGCTTATTTTATAGTATTTGCCTTTGAAGAATCGAGGATAGAATTGGATTTATGCAATTAATCATGTGACGTTTGTTGGCATATAAAAAGAAAAAACTTATCACAAAACTCCGTGTTAGAAATTTTGTGGACTTATCACAAAACTCCGTGTTAGAAATTTAACTCATATGTGATATGGAAGGTTTCAAAGGCATCCAATTCAGTTAATGAATGGGATGCAACCAGGGAAAAATCTCAAGATAAAGTGTTCTCCAAATGGTGGCTGTAATAAAGTATGACTGACGTTGTTAAAATAACTGAAACTGAGCATGAAACATGTGGAAACAACATATAAAACACATGGATTTGGTCATTTCTTTTATAGTTTAGATGTTTATACATTTCTTTTAAAAAATTAGAGCTAAAAAATGATTTGATCAGTCCTAAAATGGTATTGGTGCTACTTCAAAGGGGTAAAGAAGAAATTTGTGCGGAGTGATTGAAATGACCATTGGCCTATGTGACAATAAAAAAAAATGGTGTATTTGTGCAACGAGAGGATTGCACATTTTTATAGTTTCTTTGTTAACAATATTATGTTGTTTGGTGTGTTGTATTTTCCTTGCAGAGAAGAAAAAAATGAATCATTTTTCCTTAATAGAGAGGACTTTGATTTTCTACGAAAATAAAAAATTTCATTCTCATAAATAAAAATCTGAATAAACTAGAATCCTCTTATTGCACAAACAAGTCCAAATGGGGTGGCTTTGTTTTATTAGGCTTTGAAATTATCAATGGATAACAAAAAATTGAATGCATTTCTTATTACTAATATTATTTATATTAATAAAATTCGCTTTTCTATATCTTCTTTAGTAATTATTGCTGTTATTATTATTCTTATGTTGTTAAATGGATTTTTTTAGCCTTATCTTTGTAATAGTTTATTGTTGATGTTGATCACTTGTATTTGTGATTAAAGATGTGTTGACTGTTTTTATATAAATTTGCCTGAATATATACTTATATATTTATAATTAATTTTGATATCTCATAAATTCAAAATGTAATATCTTACTTTTTGCCCCGGGCTAAGCACGGGGCGTTGTTGCTAGTACAAAATCAAATTAAAAGTAAATTGTTCTATCTATTGATCATGTACCACTAGGTTGTTCTTCGTGAGAGATTTACAACTCTCTTTTACTTTCCACTATATCTATGTTATTGATGGGATGCCAAATGATCCGATGAAATGAAGCTGGTTATGTTAGACCTTTTTATTTTTGTTTTTTCATCATAGTTCCTTCCCAGCATGGAACTTCTTAGAGGTATTGGAATTCCTCCCTTGTAATTAGTAATTATAACTATAATAAGAAGCTTTCTTTTCTTTCTGAGCCCCTATTTGGTGTCTGATATGTTGATCTGATCCATTTTCAACATCTACTTCTCTAAATGTCTAAAGCGGGTAGAGTTTCGAGAAATTAGAGGATTGACACACATATCTACCCTTTACCCACTTTAGAGAAGCAAACGAAAACCCTCTAAAAGCCAATTGGCCCAATTCTGAGCAGTTAAAAATGAGAGGCAAAAATAAAGAGGCGATGAATGGTAATTTGGACGTCTTCATGACCCAGTCCATTTTTTTTTAAATTATAAGAGAGTAAATCAAGATTCAAACCATTGGAATTGTTCAAAAGACCAAGTTGTTGGATCATCATAGATCTTGGGATATTTATTAAAAAAAAATATGAACCATTTAATATAATTTCTTTAATTATGTGGGCTCCAAACACAAAAACCGTCGAATCTCTTTGGAAGGATAAACACAACTTTGGGGGCAGATTTCAAAGCGTGATACCCCATGGATCTCGATAAATTTGCAAGCAAATATCAATAATTGATGTACTGTACTCGGTTCTGGATTGGTCCATAGGTAGTTCAGTTCTTCTCCTTTTTCTATTTTTGGGATAGTAAATTACGACCCAAATTATTGAAGTTGTTCAGAAGGTCTAACATCACTATATATGGGTCCAAGTTTTAGGAGTTGTATCGTCGCCCATTTCAAGATATTTGTAAAAGATAAAATTGTGAACCATTTTATAGTATTTTCTGCATTCTGTGGGCCCCAAACACAAGATCCAAACCATTGATTCTCTTTGGAAGGCCTAGCTTTAAGTCTCGTAGATCTCGCGAAATTTTTGGGTCTTTCTCCAATTTGAAAACAGGTTGGATGTGATACCCATCTGATCTTACACTTGGCTTTGGATTGATTCCCAAAAATGATTTAAGTTAGTAACGAGTTAAATCAAAAGCCATGGATCAATTAGTCAAGGAAAAAAAATATCTAATGGGGGCTAATTTCTATTCAGTATTAATCATAATGATGAACACTATTTTAGATTTGAACTACACATAACATAAATATGTGATCCGCTATTCTGATTAATTGGTGTAATATGATAATTGTCATATGAATGTGAGTATTTTTTTTTTTTTTAATAGTGTCACTTTCTTATCTAGAATGCTTTATTATTTTTCAAAGTAAATACATGGTTCGAACTCGAGAATGATAAATGCACTGTGGCTGGATAATGTGAAGGCAACAACAATGGTGTAATTTTTTTTATGGGAATTGACTTGTCTAGATATATGAAGCCCTGCATAGATGTTATATGATGGTTATGGCCATTTAGTTTAGTGACCATAATATTGGTTACTCAAAAAGCAACACATGCGCAAATGAGTGTAGGGAGAGAGGAGAGTAATAAGAAAAATATATGCCAAAAGGAATCATTGCATTAGGGAGCATTTAGATCCAGTATCAATGGGTGATCATAAATTAGAAGAGACTCGTTTGTGATAGTTTGGATATTTATAACCACTCGAGTATCAACATAAATATTTGATCATAGTGGCAATCCTTCATGGACAAATTTGGATTTTACAAAAAACAAGAAATAAAACTAGAATAATTGATAGGAAGTACATTTTTAATTATATTCGATGTAGAAAGTACACAAATTTTCGAGATGGACTTAGCACGCTCAGGTCTCATTCTTCACACAACATTATTAATATGTGTTACATTTAATGTAACTATTACATAAATTTAAGTATGGGCCCTTTAAGTATTACAGTGATATTTTATATTCTATAAAATCAAGACTTGGTCATGAACATAGCATCTTTGAATGTTGAGTTTCATCATGTGCTCCAATCGGGGAATAACATGGCGGATGGTTTGACTAAGTTGGAGGTAGAAAGAGAGGTAGCTTTGCTTGCTCCTTTGTAATTTGTTGTTTTGTTTTGGTATTTAGCTCTAATACCTACGCATGTTTTTTCTTTCCATTTTTATTGTATCTTTCTTAAGTTTTTAATATATTTTACAGTTACCGATAAAAAAAAATATTCTATAAAGGAGAGATCTAATGAGCATTTTTCTTATATGATGACCACTTGATGGAATTATTATATACTCCCCATATAAACTTGATGTTCATGAACATAAAGAAATGTTAGCTTATGTAATCGTCAATGCAAGAACTAAGCATGATAAAGACTCATTAATGTGACAATGAGAACACAGATGTCATATTTGATGCAGAGATATTGCACATGATAACCAAGTGTACAAAAGTTATATATATATATATATATATATATATATATATATATATAAAAAGGTGCAGTAAAGTTGAAGGCACTTACATACAAGACGGATTATGCTCCGCTTGTGCACCCAACAAAACACTCTACATGGTTCAATGAAGCAGTGTGAATGACACAGAGTTAGTTCTTTGTTAGACGAAAAGAGAGAAAATGGAGGAAAGATGCAAAATCAAATGATGGAGATCTGTCATGTAAAAGGAAAGTTTAAAGTGGAGAGATTTAACGGAGGAGATTGGGTGAGATTATTGTTATTATAACCTTGCAGGGAGTAAAAGAGGGAGAGATGATGCAGATACTAGTTGTATAATAAGAAGTTAAAAATATTTTAAGATTCAAGTCTCCTCAATGAGAGAGATTGTAGGGGAGGTGATTGGGTTGAGATTATTTATATTAATTTTTTATTAGAGAGATAATTTAGGATCGAGATTTGGAGAGGAGTAGTAGTTGACAATGTGAAAACCAAAGCACGTAAGATTTTCATATTATTTCTTCGAAAGGAGTACTCCCTACCTACTAAATTGGCATCCGTAGGCATGATTTTAAACCTAAATTTTGAATTATTCACTTATCCAACCTATGATTTTCCAAATTTTATTGAAGATTAGAGTTAAAATATGCATCTTAGAAGGCATTGATGAGTAACCACATGCATGATTCACTACAAATAAATGAGTCATGATCACCTATTGCAGATATTACACATTCACCGTGACTGGACCCATAATATTCCGTCACAACATCAAAAACTTTAGGTGATTTTCTTTCATCTTATTTAAACTTTTTTAAACTTCAAAATAACCTAAATTTTTTTACTAATGTGGCAGATTGTTATTGGTCTACTCACAATAAATGTGTAACAAGTTCGATAGGTGATCCGTACTCCAAATAAATTGGTCAAAAGGACCACAACAACGTCCAAACGAGGACATGTTTTTTTTTTTTTATCATCTAACCTCCGCATTGTTTTTGCACTCCTCATGTTGGTAGGGCCTGTCTCAATTGTTTCAATCATTTTTGTCCATTTAACATGGAGCTCTATGGACCCACCCTATTTTGATAGTAAAATTGATTGCAGTGGAGTTCCACAAACATGCGCGAATAAACATCTATAATCATTTGATTGGAATACTTATTCTCCACCCATGAGGTTTGGATGCTCCTTCTGTCCTAAAAATACCTTAATTCTCAGAAACACAAATAAGATTTGTCTGATGCTCTTTTGGTCCAAAATTTTAGTGACTTCATATATCTGAATTAGTACATTAATAGAGAGTTAGTGTTGTCCTTAAGAAGGAATTTAGCAGGATACATGAGATGAGATCGAGATCCAACCATCTGGTAAAAAAAGTAAATCTCGAGTGAGGTAGAACAATCCTTGGATGAGAAAATGTGATTGCTAAGGTTGGAATTTTGAACATGCAGATGAAAATGATGCCTAAATTTTTGGACAACTGCGATAAGTGATCAGACTCCATATCATTGGGATAAAAGGCTGTTTTTATATTTATTAATCATATTATTTATGGAAATTTCTCCAGTGGGAATGCGAAAAATTCTAAAACCAACTCTCTTGAAAAAGTCACTTTCATGCCTTCCAGAGCATAAGAATTCTAAAAATTCCTCTGCCTAATAGGGCCCAGGCCGCAGTCAGCAGTCAGCAGTCAGCAGTCAGCACCAACTCTGTTTTTTTCTGCATCAGGCCGTGTGAAACGCAACCGACGAAAAGTCGCAATTTTCTTCCTAATTATTAGTTCTCACTTCAAAAGGTAGAGATTCCGTGAAAGTCCAAAATAGAAGGAAGAAATGATTCAAACCTCCCCCACAACCACATTAATTTACTGTAAAAGGGCACAGGCCACAGAGCAAATTAAGTGATCATTCTCCTTTTCAAACTAAAACCACAACAATGGTAAATACAAGAAAAGAGGAATCCAATATCCACGTTAACCTAGACAAGTCATCAGTTATTTTTGTGGCTTTAGCTCACCAATATTTATTTATTTTTCATTAAAAGCTCACCAAAAGAGGAATCCAAGATCTCTCTCTCTCTCTCTCTCTCTCTCTCTGGCTTTAAAGCTCACCAATAGTATTTTTTTTAGCATTTCTCTTGATTTTTTTAAAATACCAACTAAGGGGGGTTCTTTATACCAAAAAAATAAAAAATAAAAAATAAGGGCGGGTCTGGGAGAGACTAAGACATATAAGGAGAGAACCCGGAAAAAAAAACTCCTCAATTAGAGGAGTGTGGAACTCCATGTCATGACGAGTCCGGATCACTTGTTTCCTCCAAACAAGGGAGCGACATGCGGACCAAAATACTGAGATGAAAATATAGAGAAGGAGAGAGAGGTTGGACTGTGGACATTTCTCCTGTTTGGACGAAAAATGAGATCCAGATTCCCACTATTGATATCTTTCACAATAAATACTGTCCGGTTTGGATGAAACATGGAATCCCCAATTCCCACTATTGATATCTTTCACAATAAATACCTTTGGCACAACAGCACATGAGTTTGTTATACGTTACGTTGATTGTTTGATAAAAAAGAATTGATAAATTTGTAACATATTTTTCTTTTAAACAATTGTCAATCCAACTCTGGAACAAAGCTTTATTGATATAAAATTCGGATTTTCCGTATGTCAAAAGGGCATTTATTTTTATTGGTTTGTATTTCAATAAGTGAAACCCACTTTAGAGATCCGCTCTTTTAATTAGGGATTTCACAAGATTAAGGTCTCCAAGGATTGGACTCAAAAATGGGCCCCACTTTGGATTTCCATTTTGACCAAGGGCCGTGGAACCCGGAAGAAGATCGCACGAGATTCGTCCACTTTATAAGGAACCGGATTCCCTGTTTGGTTCAAACAGGGAACCCTGTTTGGTCCAAACAGAGAAAGCCACATCAGGGGGAGGAGGAAAGAGAAATTTCTCTTTCCTCCGCCCCCACACCAGCCCCCCTACGTGTCAACCCCCGTTTGGTCCAAAGAGAGGTTCCAAACAGGGAAATCCGTTCCCACTTTATAAACATTTGGCAGAAGACGAAAGAAAAAAAAAGAAAGAGGATGTATGCATCTTGGAGACGGATTGGATGGCACTTTCGTAATTAGACCACTCTCCTGTGTATATAACTTCCATTGCACCATTTAGTAGTAGCAACTAGTAAGAGAGAAACCCAAACATGGCTGTTGGTAGCAGCTTAGAAACGGCTCGTGATGATTTCACCCAAGATGGAACGGTTGATCTCAAAGGAAACCCTGTACTTAGATCCAAGAGAGGAGGATGGAAAGCTTGCTCTTTTGTAGTAGGTAAAGCTTAACTCTTCTCTCTTTATGATTTGCAGTCAGTTTCAAAGGTGGTTTTGGTCTCACATAACATATGCATACATGGTGTCTGTTTGTGGAGGATGAGGAGAAAAGAAAATGAAGGTGGAAATTTGTACTTTTTAATACCTCTCTCAGCTTGCTTTTTCCACATCCAAACGACCCTTTAAATCAATTGAGCTTTTGATTGAGTTCGTTTGGAAACTGAACTGTGGTTTCTAGGAAATTAGACCTTTGTTTTACAAATTTTATTAGTTATGGGTATATAAGTTAAGATCTCACTAAGAAAGTGATTTGACTTCAGGACTTTGACTGAAAACTTAAGAGATATGTACGTAGTGAAATACTTGTAAAGAAATGAAGAAGTTAATTTTATGGAATCTGAAATGTTCGTAGAAACAATATAGCTGAGTTTTCACTCTCAAATACTCTCAACATTTCAGCTTTTAGCATTTGGGTTTGGAGTCTCAAAAAGTGGGTTCAATTATTTCAGCTGTTGGAGGCTCTCTCTCTCTCTCTCCTTCCTGGTTCAAATACAAACATTTGAAATCATGTTATTAGGAAGTCTTTGATTGTGTTTTGGTCACATAGGAAACACGTTTTCTAGAGATCACGATTTCATAGAATTCCTGTTTTTCTATGAAGTTGTCTCACAATTCTTGAACGAGTTTCAGTCTGGCGCTCAATCGATTGAAACTTAGACGAGTTATCAAATAATGGTAGTTTGATGGATAAAAACTATAGCTTAGCTTTCACTCAGATCCTCAATATTTCAATTTTCTGCATTTCAATTCAGATTGCATTTCCACAAAGTGGGTTGGGCCCTGTTTTCTGATTTTACTAGGCAAACGTGACACCCTATCTGTTTGTCTCCTTTTCTCCCCAGTTTGAGGTGTACATTATTTTGTATTGGAAGATGCCCCCAGTATGGAATCTTGAATTTCATGGAATCTCCATGTAGCAGTTTTGACCACAAAATTCATGATTGGAAATGAAATAGAAAGGGTCGGAACATCATCTGACGAGGCAAGTGGGCAACTCTATCTCTTTGTGAACATTATATAAAGCGGAAATTTCAAAAAAGTATAAAAGTTGTATCCTTTTAAAAAAAAGGACATCAAGATTTTACTTTTCTTCCAATCCAGTCTTTTCCCTAAAAAAAAAGTTTTAAAAATGACAAAAGTACCCATCAATCATGATACGTTTTTGTCTTTTATTAACTTTTTTCTCTCTACTGAACCGACTATTTTGATTTGTTGAACTAAGCCTCATTGAGTTATTTGGGTTGGACTTCATCATTTTTCTTAAATGATTTATTAAGGAAGTTTTGAAAAATGACATAATAGTTTTTTTTTTTTTAACTTTTTTTTTTCGAGAGGACTTGATTAAAAGAAATATGAAAAACTTTTATATTCTTTTGAAATATTCAAATTTTTATATACGTTATTGAAAATAAGGCAAATTTTTTTTTACCTTTTTAAAAATCTCCCTTAAATAAAATAAAAGCATCATTATCATGATTCATGCTCTCTCTCTCTCTCTCTCACACACACACACACGAATGTCTATGTAGGGACAGGGTAGTGTTTATCTCTTCTTGGATTGATTGTATTTATAATGCATGCTTGCTGATTGGAGGCTTTGTTTATTTTGTTTTGGTGGGACTTGGTCCTGAGACCAGTGTATGAAGTGTTTGAGAGGATGGCTTACTATGGCATTTCATCAAACCTCATATTGTATCTGACAAAGAAGCTGCATCAAGGGACTGTAAAATCTTCAAATAATGTCACAAACTGGGTGGGTACCATTTGGATGACGCCCATTGTAGGTGCTTATGTAGCAGATGCTCATCTCGGCCGATACTGGACTTTTGTCATTGCCTCCTGTATTTATCTCTCGGTAACAGCTCCTTAATCCAACTTACATCATCATCATCATCATCATCATCATATTATTGTTTATGTGAGATGAGAATGGTCCATTCATTCGGGTCCAGGCCTATTGCTCTGTGATCCAAACTGTTGATTTCATGGGACCCACTGAGGAGATGTGATGCCTCTGACCCTTTGGGTGGCAATTGCTGACCCAAAGTGCCAACCCAACTGGCTGGTAATCTGGTTGAAATTGTGTACCCATGTAATAAATGTTTGGATGGAGCTCATTCCTGTGCCATGTAAAACCATCATCTTGGTTCAAGTGTGGTTTTATCACCCACTAATCGAATTCAAATTCAACCCGTTTATGAAGGGTTCGGAATGACCCTTTTAACTTATAAGTTGATTTAGTACTGCTAACAAATTTAAACTCAATTAACAAATGGGTCAATTTAGCCTGTATATGAGGCTCAAATGGATCCAACCCAACCTGCCCATAGCCCACCCAACTTCCAGATTAGTAGATTTGAACCATCCTGTGCCATGTAAAACCATCATCTTGGTTCAAGTGTGGTTTTATCACCCACTAATCGAATTCAAATTCAACCCGTTTATGAAGGGTTCGGAATGACCCTTTTAACTTATAAGTTGATTTAGTACTGCTAACAAATTTAAACTCAATTAACAAATGGGTCAATTTAGCCGGTATATGAGGCTCAAATGGATCCAACCCAACCTGCCCATTGCCCACCCAACTTCCAGATTAGTAGATTTGAACCTTTGGATAAATAACCCTAAGGGGTAGCGTAGTTGGCTTGGACCACGGCTCAGGAACCGGAGGTTGCGGTTTTAGGCTTGTGCTCTCCTTGGGCCCACTTGCCCGAGCGAAAGTCTGATTTGTCCGATGTGGGAGAGGAGAGACTTCATGTGGCTAGTGGAGTAGTTGGTTCTCAAAGAGGCTGAACACCCTAAAAACATACCCTGGAAAACTGGCTGGCCATCTTCCTATCTACTCATTTGGACCATCTATTTAGTCTGATTGAGGCCAGACATCTTCTTTGTTTATAATTGAATAGAAAAAACTATGTTGATGAAATGGAATCCCCCCTGTCCTTTGGAGCATGTTTGGTAACAGGTGAGGAATCCAAAGATATGATGATTCTTCACTGCAACTGGAATAAGGATTCCTTGCTGGGGATTTGTATAGTTGAGGATTTCACATTGATATTGGTGTGTATCAATGCATATAGCTGAGAAAAACAGGGTTCGGTATGCAAATCCACTTAAGTGAGGATTCTCAAATCTTATAGGTGGTGATTGGATCTAAAAATCTTAACAAATGAAGATTTCCATTCGCCCAAATCCTTGAAAATTTATAAACGCCAAATATGGATTAACCACAACTTTAGGAAAATCGAAATCTTTTCCCAAAAGATTTGGTTGCCAAACTTGACCTTGTTGATCATGTATGTTACTCGCCGTAGATTGGACAAAGAGAAATGACAAATGGGTCCATTGTTATTTTTGGGTAGATGCTATACACAAATGAATTGGTCACTTCCATGCAGACCCTTCTGGCCTGATGTAGGAATGGGTCCATTTCATGTAGACCCTTCTAGCCAGACGTATGAATTGGTCCATTTTATGTAGACCATTCTGGCTTGACGTAGGAAATATTCATGGGTACCTCCATTGGAGAATCTGGGTTATGAAGCAATTTAGAAGATATATTATGATATTGATAAAGACCATCTCAAACTCATGTCTAAATTAATCCTTATGCCAAAATGAAATGGAGTAGAATCATACCCAAGTCATTAGGATCAAAACCATAGATTTGAATGTTGTTGCCTTGTTTTATTCGACCTTAACCAGGCCTTTGCTCTTCAGTCTCTCTCATCTAGAGAACCCTTATATAACTTAGATGCTGGAGATACCCACCTACCATGAGAGATTTGAGAGATGGAAGAATATAAAGTTGTTAGCCATGGAGGAATACTCATGAAATTAGCAAGCATTTGATTTATAATAAGATTACTGTATTAGGAATCTACGATTATACTGGGCCTCAAGAACTCTTTTTTTTTTTTTTTTTTTGGTTTTTGGTTGGGGGAAGGTGCTAGCTCTCTTGTGAGGGAAGTAAACCTCACTTGAGGCCTCTTGTGAAGGAAGCTGCTACCCAGCTCGCTGGTGAGGGAAGTAGACCTCAGTTGAGGTGAGAGAGCCCTCTTGTGAGGAAAGGTGTCGCTCAGGTTCGAACCCTGGACAGTCAGATAAGAAGGCGCCTCTTACCAAGAGGCCGTTCTTGGCAACAAGAGGTTAAAAAACACATGGTAATGGATGCTGTTGAGGTCAATGTCCACCATTGCTCCTAATTGTGATCGAGCTATCGCCCTCACCATAAAACTATTGTTGTGTCGTTTCCAATCACCAATTGGTTTTGGGATAAATGGTAGCTCAATAGGGTGTAAGATCCTTTAAGTGGTATTAGAGTCTGATAGGTCGGCTGTTCGAGTGCCATTGAGCGATGGATTGTTGAGGTCAACGTCCACCTTCACTCCTGAGCAGTCATAATTGTGGTCGAGGGGTGTAAGATCCTACAGATGACCACACATAATGGGATATTTCTAGCTTTTTTCACTTAGATTGTCCATTTAGGGACCACCAGTTGGACCATGGGTGTCAGTTTGTTGAGTGTGGTTGGTTGTTTACAATGTCATGACAATCCCAAGTGAGCCATGGGTCCAAACTCCAAATACGACAGTCAGAGTTTCAATTGCAAACGGCTATTCACTTATTTTCTCTTTATTAAAATTATTCAGTCTAACAAATAAAATAAAATAAAAATTAGATTAGGAGTATACAGTGTGGTTTTCTACTGCAAATTTCAATTGTTTATGTCATTCTCTTCATTAAACATCATTTTTTCAGCCAATAACTTCTTGTGGAAATTTGAGATTCAGTCAGAATTTCTATCAGAAATTCTTGCAATTAACTGCCATGGCACCTCTTTTTTTCGGTAGAAAGGAAAATTCATTAAAACGAAGTATGTTAACAACAAACCACAAGAGGAAACAACAGACAAACCACAAACAAACAGCAAACAGGAATACAACACCCCATAACAAAGCTAACATGAGCCCATCCCATTCAGGGAGTAGCTCAATTTGGCCAACAAGTGAGCAACTTCATTCAAACTACTAAGAACAAAAACAAAACTGACATACTCAAAAGAAGCTTGGGATATAATGTACTGAATAGTTGAATTAATAGTCCAATCATATGCTCCATTAATTGCTTGCACCACCTCCTTAGTGTCTGACAACATGCAAGTCCTGCTGAAATCCTTTCCTTCTTGCATTCATCAGCGAAAAGAGGACCGCCCTTGCTTCAATCTCCTTGGGAGAGAGAACCTTCGGTCCTCGAACAGCCCCTGCACACACAACATTCTCTTTATTCAACATAAATCCAAAAGAATCCTTACCATCAGCTACTCTAACTGCAGCATCAGAGAAGACTAAAACGTCGTTCTCATTTAGGGGTATTAGGGGTTCACCAACCTTGTTCCTCTTCTATTGATTGGCACACTTAAGGGAGGGCACATCCTTCTTAAGGAACTTTATGATGGATCGCGTTGTGCGCGTAGTGTGAAACCTGCAATCGAACAATCAATCATGCCACACAAGAGAAACGAGTATTTTACGTGGTTAGCATTGCGCCTGGATCCATGACAAGAGAGTATTGATTCCCGTCTTGACTCTCTTCAGAGCCTAGGGTTATAGATTACAATTTATCTTAGCCCCTAAGAAAGCTCCGGTACAAGTACCAAAATACTTGAACCCGGTCCCTGGCCAACCCTATGGATCACTCTGGTGAACCGGGAATACAATACAAACCCAACAAATCGAATAATATTGCTAGGATTTAGGGGAACCCCTTGTAAAAGGAAGTCATACCTCGCTTTCCAAATGATCCAGAAAATTAGATAAAATCCAATTTTTTAGAATATACATCGCTAAGCATAGGAGTTGGATGATGATGCTCTAAAAAATGCAACGAATGTACCAAACTCATAAATTGTATATTATGGGTTAAAATGCTAAGGTGAGAACCAAACCAACAGGCTCTCGCATGGTCACATTGAAGAAGAACATGCCATCACATCTCTTTTTCCCGTTATATAAGATGGCATACAACTATTATCAATAGCTCCATTTGCATATGTAATGATGGCATAGTGACTTAACCTCAAATGGTATGTTTTTTTAATGCAGGGGATGTGTCTGTTAACACTAGCAGTTTCTGTTCCTTCACTCAAACCACCTCCTTGTACACTAGCAAACAATGAGGACTGCAAGAGTGCATCTACACTACAATTAGGTGTATTTTTTTGTGCTCTGTACATACTTGCTATTGGAACAGGTGGAACCAAGCCCAACATATCAACCATTGGTGCGGACCAATTCGACGATTTTGAGCCCAAAGAGAGGGCTCATAAGCTGTCCTTCTTTAACTGGTGGATGTTCAGCATTTTCCTTGGGACCCTCTTTGCCAACACAGTTCTTGTGTACGTTCAGGACAATGTGGGGTGGACCCTGGGCTATGGGCTTCCTACACTTGGGCTATTTATTTCGGTGATTATCTTCGTAAGTGGGACTCCCTTTTACAGGCACAAGGTGCCCTCTGGGAGTCCTTTTACCAGGATGGCTAGGGTTATAGTGGCTGCATTAAGAAAATTGAAGGTGGTCCTTCCTAATGACCCTGAAGAACTCTATGAGCTGGACTTTGAGTACTATGCAAAGAACCACAAGTTCAGAATCGAATCTACCTCTTCTCTAAGGTCAGTAATTTCACAGATATCCACCTGTGGTTATTGTAATTGAAGATGTTTACCTCTATTAATCTGAAAATCTAAGTAGATCTAAGCTAATCTCTACGAACAACAGCCAAAGTTTGGTTTTCGACTAATTTGATTGCATCTACTGTATTTTTCCCCCCAAAAAAAAAAGATAGAGAATAAAATGCCATGAATCTAATTTTAGTTCAAATCAAACTCTAGGTGTCAACCCTATTTAATTCGGTTGGGTTTATTGCTTTTATCTTATTTTTCCCTTATCACTCTGAACTTAACCTGAACAAGATTATATTTAATGAAATAATAATAATAATAATAATAATAATAATTATTATTATTATTATTATTATTATTATTATTATTATTGGTATGTGAAAAAATATGCTGCATTTTCCTCTGCAGTACATTGTCATGATTGAATGGCTAGAAATATAAAAATAACTAATTGGACTGATTCTTCAACATTTTCCTTATCCACAACCTGACCTTTTACTTGTCCGGGAAATCGAACTTCATCCGAAAGCCATGTGGCCTCAAATTTCTTCAACTTTGGAGCATCCTAGACTCATAAGGAAAACTAATTAAAAAAAGTTAACTGCAATCATATGAGTCCTTTACAATTATTCCTTAAATTAATTTTTCATGTAGGTTTCTTAACAAAGCTGCCGTAAGAACTGGCTCGAACACTCCATGGATGCTCTGTTCAGTTACCCAAGTAGAAGAAACCAAGCAAATGCTTCGAATGCTGCCGATCTTGCTCGCAACCTTCATTCCAAGCACGATGCTCGCTCAAGTCAATACCCTTTTTGTCAAGCAAGGTACCACTCTAAATCGAAGCTTAGGCCCTCACTTCGAGATCCCTCCGGCGAGTCTTGCTGGCTTTGTAACAATATCCATGCTTGCCACCATTGTGATCTACGACCGATACTTTGTACCAATCATGAGGAGGTGGACCAAGAACCCTAGAGGAATCAGCCTTCTACAGAGGATGGGAATTGGCTTTGTACTGCATATCATAATAATGCTAACTGCATCGTTTGCTGAGAGGAGGCGACTTAGTGTTGCTAGGGACCATGGTGTAGTGGAAAAAGACCAAATAGTTCCTCTTACCATATTCATATTACTTCCCCAGTTTGTCATCATGGGGATTGCAGATGCTTTCTTAGAGGTGGCAAAGATAGAATTCTTCTATGATCAAGCTCCAGAGGGGATGAAGAGCTTGGGAACCTCATACTCCATGACTAGTCTTGGGATAGGAAACTTCCTTAGTAGCTTTCTTCTTTCAACTGTTTCTCATGTCACTGAAAAGCATGGTCATAGAGGATGGATACTGAATAACCTCAATATCTCCCATCTTGACTACTACTATGCGTTCTTTGCTTGTTTGAACTTTCTTAATTTCATTTTGTTCCTGGTTATTGTCAAGTTTTATGTGTATAAAGCGGATGTCTCCCAAACAATAGAAATGCTCAAAGAAGATAAAAGGGCTGCCAGCTTTGAGAAAGTAAACGGCAACTATGAAGTGTTGGAGAACTAAAATCCTTACCATAGATTGCCACGCTTCTAAATAGAGAAACAGAGAAAGGGATAGTATGGGTGTCTGATTCGTGCAACATTGTACCAAATGTCATGATGGTGTAACGATGCTGAAAGGTGCAGTAGATGGGTCACGGTGGTGTTTGGGTGGGGTGGCAGGTTTTTGGTCTAGCTAGCACAACTTCTTATATATTGATTTGGATCTTCCTTAAAGATGAATTAAGTAGGAAGATCATTGTATGAGTTCCTACATGTTACTGAAGGTTTGAATGGAATGACTACTTCATGGGTAGAGTCATTCTCAATGACCTAATAGATGATGGTTGGTTGTGTAAACTGTTAAGAGTCTTTTGTTGAAAATTACCTCGATCACATGCAGAGTTATTGAGATTAATGTGTATGTTGAAAAACAATCAAGATACAGAAATAGAAAATTCCATCCAGCAAAGTGATTTCGTTCTTTTTGTTGGAGAGAATTCCATCCAGTAAATGAATAAAAACTGCTTATTTTATTGTGTTTGCCTTTGAAGAGTCCAGGATAGAATTGGACCATGTCTCGTGTGACTTTCTTGTTAGACTTATGCAATTAATCATGTTAGGATTTGGACATCATAGGATTAGATCTGAGTGCACAAAAGCTTACCCTTGATTTATTGTCTTCCAGAAGTTGCAAGCCTTCACTACTCACGAGGGCCAAGCTAAGGAGAGCTTGTAAGCATGTGAAGAGGAAGAGGAGCCACAGAAGCAGCTTCATCTTTGCACTCTGGTGCTCACATAGATCGAGAGGATGCTCAAATTCATGATCTGCATAATAAACCATTAGTACTAACTGGTTTCTTAAATGACACCAGTTTCATGCATGATATGCTTAGAAAGCAAGATAAAAAAAAATACCATAATTCCCATTTATAGCATTTAGAAAGCAAGGGATGAAGGTTATAAGGGGGACATACAGACAAAACTTTTGACTTTCTTAGGTATTAAACTATAGGGTGATGGCTCAGTATTCTTTCCTGTTTCAACATATTTCATATATAAAAATTAAAAAGGAATGCTTCCGATGAAAAAGAAAATATACAAAGTTGACTTTAAAAAACAGATTTCAAAATGCGATATCAAGCGAATCAAGAGCCAGAGGGTAGAATTTGGTTTAAAAGAAGTGAGATCTGGTTAGACAAATCTCTACTGAAGAAACTCAGGTATGGTCAGGTTAGTCTGTGCCAGTAAGTTACATTCTAATTTATAATTTTTACAAGCCTTTGGACCAAAGTAGCCCAACTTTAACTTCCCCCCATTTCCTACTTTAACATAAACATCACCCAAGCTCCAACCTTCTCCGTAACTGTAGGAAAAATACCAACATAGCACAAATTTCAAATAAAAAAAAACAACCAAAATCAACCATTTTGTACTTCCCTCATGAAGAAAGTAGAAAAAATTAAAAATAAAGAATATAAAATTTTAATTTGTCAGTTAAGATCATCAGAAGGCAACTTAAACAAGGCATTTGAGTTCAGATCCTTTTGTCCTATTTCATTCTCTCCATTGACATCCTATTGATATATAACATAGTGCCCAACTGAAAGACAACCCAACTCCACCCCCAAACTCCCTTTTTTTGGGTTAAAAAGATAGTAACAAGTAGATATTTTCATATATATACTACTCATATGAATGTGCAAATATATGCATTCTTTGGGCATATTCATTCTCTTTGAAGAAATCATGAATCATGATCAGGCCATTATAAATCAGGTGGGTTACTTAAGCCACAACAAGACTCCCAACCAACAATGAGAGTCATGTAGATTTCATCATATGGAAGAGGAAAGAAACAGGAATAAAAGAAATCCAATAAAATGACTCTGTCATCAATCAAAAAAATGAAACAAGAATAAATTAAAAAAAAATGGAGATTTTGGAGATGGTAAACTTGAATGGGCAACAAATTCATCTGATAAAACATGGCCCCTGTATCTTTGGATTCCTCCAAGCCTGTAGCAATATCCATCTTTAAGAAAAGAGTAAGCAATTTATTAACAGATGATAGAAGTAGGAATTGGACAAAGCAGAAAAACAAACAGTAGAGAATCATAACATAAAGTAAAATAATTATGGGTCACCTTGTAAATTTAGAGAGGAACACATTTACTGGAGACCCAAACAACACTATGCTTACCCTGTAAATCTGATTACATGCAACCAACCTCAGTGTATCCAAAACTTCAAACAGGAGACACCAACCAAACTCTACAGCAACAACAATATCAAAGCCCAAACCAAACCCAATTCTATACAATATAAAAGATACTGTTGAAACGATATCTGAAGTCAAATAATCAAAATCTACATAAGAAGGAGATTGGAACAGTTTATACCTAGGGGGAGATCAGAGCAGAAGAAGAGAAAGGGAAATCTGTTGGTGTCTTGCGTTTGGGTTTGGGTTCGGGTTTGGGTTTGGGGTCCCTCTTATCTTGTGTTCGGGTTTGAGATCGCTGCTGTCTTGCCGTTGGGGTTTGGAATCGCTCCCAGCCGTCGAGAACGGTTTGTTACAACCGTGAAGAACCGCGCCAAATTCAATGGTCCTGATCTTCATTTTTGGTGAAGTAGACCTCGGGAGGGAGTAAGGCTGTCAAAATGCCACACGTTCGTTAGCACGATACAAACCCACGCAATGTTAATAAATTTTGATGGTCACTTAAAGGTTGCATAGTTAACGGGTCGTGTACAAATTATATTATATTAAGTCAAGAGAATTTTTGCTTTAATTTTGATCGGTAGTTGTGATTTTGACAATTAATTTTTTTTTAATCTTTTCAGTTTTATCCCCATTTATATCATACAAACTAACTATATCTTTTTATCAAAAACCACCTCTACTATCCACTTCTCAAACTTTTACTTTTTCATTTATGCAACTCTCTTTTTACCCAAACTCTACCATTTCCTTTCTCCTCCACTTCTTCTCTTTTACTTCTATGTGATTAACCCTTATAATACATAAACCAATATTCTTATAATCTTTTCTTCTTTTGCTTTTTTTCTAAAATTTATGGATATTTTTTTCATGCATGAATATGTAAGTTGCAGTGTTGGCCATACCTGTGCTAAGCACGGGTTATAATGCTAGTTAAATTATTAATCCGTTAACAATCCGTTTAACCTTTTAAAATTGTTTGAGTCTCTAAGTGTATGTAGAATTAATTTATATTTATAAAGAAGAAATTAAATTAAAATTTATTATTTTATAGTGGGATTTTAGGTGGGATTCACTCGATATCATCACTTACAGTTTCGTATGACTTATATATTTTTTCTCATTATATATTTTTGTATTGATTTTCTTTTAATTTTCGAAATGACGTAATTACTTAACGAAGTAACGGGTTGGGTCGTGTAACCCATTAAATTAATGGGTCGTGTTTGGGTTGGGTTTTTTCACCCGTTAAGTTAACTGGTCGTGTATGGGTTGAGGTGATTTTAATACAAATTCGTTAATCCATAACCCGATACGATTGACAGCCCTACTCGAGAGTGAGGGAAATACACATTGGGTGAGGTTGAATAACTATCGGGTAAGAAAAGGTGACCATCAGGGTTCGAACCGTGGCTAGTTGTGTAAGAACTGGCATCTCTTACTAATGGGGTAAGAGTAAGGGTGTAAAGAGGTCGAGCCGCGACATGTCGTGCCGGCTCGTGAAAATTCACAGGCTATGTCGTGTCATGCCTAGGACATCTGGGTCAACCTGGCATGGCCCTCGACAAGGCTTAGCTCGTGCCTAAGATGGGCTGGACGTGCCGCCCACGCGCAGGTCCACATGCCTCTCCTAATTTTTAAAATTCTTTTTGTATAAATCAAAAGAGATTCTTTGGACTTTCAGGGTTCTCAACTTGAAATAAAGCTAAAATTATTAAGATAAATGCACAAGGATTGTTGCTGATTTATAATTAATAAATTAAGAATTAATAATGTTTCACAATGGAGGAATTCCAATATATTTAAGAAGTTCCATGGTGGGACGTAACTCCAATGAAAAACCAAAAATAAAAAGGTCTAGCATAACTTGCTTCATTTGATTGGATTATTTGGCATCCCATCAATAAGACAAACATAATGGAAATTAGAAGAGAGTTGTAAATCCCTCACGATGTGATAAATAGATCTAATCATTTACCTTTAATTTGACTCGGTATTATTCAGATCTAATCCAATGATGGCCAGACCCTAACATGATTAATTGCATAAATTTAACAAGAAAGTCACATGAGACATGGTTCGATTCTATCGTGGACTCTTCAAAGGCAAACACAATAAAAATAAGCACTTCTTATTCATTCATCGGATGGAATTTTCTCCAACAAAAAGGAAGGAGTCACTTTGCTTGATGTAGTTTTCTATTGATGTATCTTGATTGTTTCTCAAACATACACAACAATCTCAAATCACTTTGCATGTGATCGAGGTAATTTTTAACACAAAGACTCTTAATAGTTTACACAGCCAACCATCATCTATTAATGACTCGCTATCCATACGTCAAACTCCCCTAATTTCAGCACCACCACCAATTTCCAGTCATTAGGAGCGTGCAAACGAAAACCATTCCAAAATCCAAGTCTTGATGGCTACTAAATCATAGAATCAATTTATGCCTTCAAATCTAGTCAAAATCAACTTTTTAACTGTTGAACTTTGGGCTTACTATGTATGTTGGGCTTGTACTGCAAGTGGGTCGGGTTACAAAAGAGACTCTATGGCCCCGTTTGGCATCGTTCCGTGTTGTTCTGGATTTTGGGTTGTGCTAAGATCGGGTTTTGCCGAGACTACTTTGCGCAAAACTTGTTTGACAATGTTATGCAAAATTGTTCTATTGAGATTATGCTATACAAAACTTGTTTGGTTATAAATACTTTTGGACTCATCTTAAATATTAAAAAAATATTAGGGGCCCACTCTTATAAAAAAAAATACCATGAGCTCTCAGTTAGAATTAACAATGTCGGATCACCTATAGGAATTATTAAATGGGCCCACTTTCTTAGGGTTTACACTGTACACCCACTTTTATAGGAATTAAAATATGGGCCCATAATATGTTATGGAGAACATGTGATCCACCTTTAGTAATTATAAGCTGGGTCACCCTTTGTGATTGTATTAACATGGAACCCTTCTTTATGAATTTTGGTAATTGGGGCCCACCTTCATGTAGAGCCACCTCTTAGAGCCTTTTTTTTCATCACTGATTGGATGGTTTGGGTCCACGTTTACTCACACTCACAGAATCTTCCTATAAAGTTTAAAAATTAACCAAAGGAAGATGAGAATTCAATTCTCATTCTTAGCCTTTTAACCTATGAGTTTGATGTTTTCCCTTTATAGGGTCTGCTTTGTCTCAGCTTTTGGCCTGTTGGGGGGGGCTTCTGCCCATGTTTCTCTCCTTTTTTTTTTTTCAATTTATCTTTTAGCAAAAAAAACTATGGGTTTGATGCCAAAGCAATTTTGTAGCTTGAGAGGATAAGGTATTCCTTGCTCCCTTTGGACTTTAGATGTTACATATATTTTATGTACTATAATAGAAATAAAGAAAGAGAAAAGAGAATAGAGGGATTGTAAGTGGTGGCTGGGGCTGGGTGAGGGAGAGGAGAGGAGAGGAGAGGAGAGGAGAGAGGATAAAAAGAAATCAAACAAAAGGAAAAGAAAGAAAAAGAAAAGGAGGCGTAGAGAGGAGAGAGAGCTGCAGGGAATGGTCATGTCATTCTACAATACCCTTCTTGGAGGGCAAAAATCAAAACAAGCCAAAAAAAAAAATCAAATAAGAGCTGGCCCACTGTAAATACGTGCATATAAATAGTAACATGCATGATTAACATACCTTTATGGATTATTAATTATAACTCCAATCCTATTATTAATTCTATGCTCAATTTTACGGTGGACTTATAATTTTTTTTGGAATAAAATTTAAAGATATCTCATACATGACTTCATGAGTAGAGTACTATCATTTTGAACGGCTCTAATTTACCATAGACGTGCATCAGAACCACTCGACACTCAAGGACCCGGATCCAAAAGGCATCCATGTAATTTTACCAAGAGCCGCAAAACCCGGAAGAGCAGCACATGATTCTTCCCACTTTATCTCTAACAGAAAAGAACATTGATATTATTATTATTATACTCTGAGAGATTGAGATTGATTAATGGCACCTCCTACTTTTAGACACTGACTCTTCTTTTATAAACCTCATATCTTCCATAGTACCGTTTAGTAGTACAAAGAAAGAGACCAAAACATGGCTACTGGTAGCATTGAATCGGCTCGTTCTGATTTCACACAAGATGGAACGGTTGATCTCAGAGGCAACCCAATCCTTAGATCCAAGAGAGGAGGTTGGAGGGCTTGTACTTTTATAGTAGGTAAGATCACTGTCTCTTTTTTGAGACTTTAATTCAGAATTCCAAGGTAGTTTCATTATCACATAACATAGATTTATAAGGTCACTCTTCCCAATCGCTTGCTGGAAAATGTCTTTGTTGGGGTCTAGGATCAGCAGAAAATGGAAGTTACAAAGCTTCCTCAACTTCTTCTTCTTCTTCTTCTTCTTCTTCTTCTTCTCCTCTCTCTCTCTCTCTCTCTCTCTCTCTCTCTCTCTCTCTCTCTCTCTCTCTCTCTCTCTCTCTCTCCAGTCGTTGTCGATGGAGATATTGGCAATAGTTGATGTCTAGAGGCGAAGCTGGTCACTAAATTATGAACCAGACCCTTGTGAGATAATTTCTTATTGTTATTGTTTTCTTACATGAGTTTATGAGAGGAAGAGGAGGTGATTGAGCTTTTTTTCGTAACCCACCCAAGGGGCTAGGCCCAAGAGAAAGCCCGCAAACACATGAAAAGCGGCCCACTTAAGTGGAAAAGAAGCATGCACAAGTGGGAAGAAAGCTTACACAAGTGAGAAAGGAGCCTGTACAAGCAGGAAGATGTGACGTACCCGGAGTTCGAACCATAGACAGTCAAGTAAGAACTTAGGCTCCTTACCACACGGGTAAGAAGCCGTTCTTGAGGTGGTGGAGCTTACGAGCTCGTTTTAGTCGGATCGTATTCTTTTTCATCTTTTAGTAAAAATTCAAACTTTTTCTTAGTCTCCCATCTTCTTCGCCGAGGATAGTAAATTTGGTTGTGGAGGGATTGCCAGAGGTGGAGGAGCTTGACATCACATAGGAGCTGGGTTTCTATGGCTTGAGGAAAACAGCAAGGAGAATAGTACCAAGGGCGACCCCACGATATCGTGGATACTTGTGGGTGGAGGGAGGCACTTTGATTTAACATTTTTATATGTTTTTATTAGACGTAAGTGGTCCTCAAGACCACACCTCTAATAATGATTGGGCCTCACATTGATTCAATTATATATGTGTCAGAATCCTATGAGGGTTTACCCCACATTAACCATCAATAGACCTATCACAGTCTGCCACGTCACCGTGGGGCAGCTCCACATGCAGGGGTTGCCCCACGATGACATGGCGGACCATGATTGGTCCACTCAAGATCATCATGGGTTAAAACCCTCAGAAGATCCCGATTCATATATATATATATATATATATATAAGACCAACTCTCCTAAGCTGAAATAGTGCTAGTCTCACAAATAAAAATCAATTATCATTGTTTTTTATATGATGATCGTCTCCAAAATCAAGATAAATCCAATCAGAATTGGATTTTCCAGTTCTATCATGCAAAAAACAGATAAAATCAACATTAATATGTTGGACCAGCACTATTCTAATTTAGGAGAAGGTAAGCTTCAGTTTATGAGCTGCTCATATATATATATATATATATATATATATATATATAAGCGGGAGAGGAACACGTTATGCTCCCTTTTGGAGTTTTACAATGACAATGACTCGTGGCACGCCCATCTCATTACATCCATTTGTATTTATATTTTTAAATCTAAGTTTTTCATATAAATCTGGAAAGGCTTCAAAGAAAGTAACAGATATAGATGTCTCCAATTTATGGATAGGGATCAAATGTCGTCAAATATTATCCAATCTATTATTAAGTTTCTAATTTTTTTTCCCTATTTTTTAGCGAAAAATTCTACCTCCACATCCAATCTTCATATAAATCCTAGATCATACATGATTAATCATTAATTAAGCATAATTAAGGTTGGGTGGTTAGAAGGAATTAAATAAATAATAAAAATTGGAAAACATAATAAACCCATACATTTGACCATTGACCATACCCAATTATTAAATTATGAATATAGATGTGAGTACAATTATTATTATTATTATTATTATTATTATTATTACGACGGTGATAGCTTGGGTTTGAGCACTCATGGGCCCACCTAATCAAACCAAATCTTTGTCGATCTTTCCCTTATTCCTTCTCTCATCTTGATTCCTCTACAAAATATATATATATATTCATGTTTCAATATTTTTTTGTTTATGTTTTCTTTATATGAACAAATATTGCTTTTATATTGGAATATATGTTTTTTTTTCTTTTTTACGAGCCACTCACACTCATTAATTTTAATATGCATTCCCCTTTAGTTTTGATTTTAATAAATCCGGTTTTGATTCATTTTAAGAAACCAATCCATTCAGGACTCTTATTTTGCTAATCAATGAGAGAATTAAGTAAAGTGACTTCTAATTGGATTTTTTTGATGGGAAAAAATCTCTTTAGTATTATCTATATAAACGGTTTTCTAGACATAATGTGGGCTTAATGTTAAAATTAATGGACTCAATGTGAGGCTCAATCATTATTAGACATATGGTCATGGGGACCACTTACGTCTAACATTTTTGTCATTAATCTCTCAAAACCAAATTTAAAAGGCATTAATCTGCAAAAATGCCCTGTTTACTCTTTTTTATTTTTTTATTAAAGATTCTCCAAAGTTGTGATCATGGCTTCCCTGTTTACTTTTAGAAGAAGACATGCTGTGGAATCTTATATTTCTTGGGATATCATTGTTAATCTTATATTTCTTGGGATATCATTGTTCGGATTTTGACCGGCTCAATGATTGGAAAAGAAGAATAAAGGAACCCAACTAGGGAGCAAGTGGGTAACTGTATCACTTTGTAAAAATTATAATAATAAAGAAGAGTACCACGCATGATAGTGATTCATGTCATATCTCTCTCTCTCTCTCTCTCTCTCTCTCTCTCTCTAAAGAAGAGTACCACGCATGATAGTGACTCTCTCTCTCTCTCTAAAGAAGAGTACCACGCATGATAGTGATTCATGTCATCTCTCTCTCTCTCTCTCTCATGTCTGTGTAGGGTACTGTTTGTCTACTTTTGGACTTATATTTATCTTAACAATGCATGCTGCTGAATAGTGCTGATTGGAGGTTTGTGCTTCTACTTCTTGTATTGGGCTTGGTTTTGATACTAGTGTACGAGATGTTTGAGAGGATGGCTTACTTTGGCATATCATCAAACCTTGTATTGTATCTCACAAGAAAGCTGCATCAGGGGACTGTTACATCGACAAATAATGTCACAAATTGGGTGGGTACCATTTGGATCACACCCATCTTAGGAGCTTACATTGCAGATGCTCATCTCGGCCGATACTGGACTTTTGTCATTTCCTCCTGCATTTATCTCTTGGTAATGGCTCCTTGATCCAACTCATATCATCATCATATTCATGTTTAAGTAAAATGGAGATGGTTCAACTATTGGGTCGATGGCTAATGGCCCCTAGTTCATTGATCCAAACTGCAGATTTTTTGTATTTTTTGTATTTTTGTTTATTCAGCCAAGGGGGTTGGAATCTATTACAAGCCCCATCCCTAGGAGATTATATGCACTTCACGGAAGGAGAAAAAAAAAAAAAAAAAAAAAAAAAAAACTCTAGAGGCAGGGTATTGAAGTTGAAGTAGGGTTCACTATTGGTTGGGATCTTAATTTGATGGGATCCAATGGTAACAGATGATACTTCTCAACTCCCCCATGGGTAGTGGTAATTCCTGATCCAATGCCCCCACCTTGTAATTAAGGGTTTGGGTAGACCTTTTTATTCTTTAGTGGAATTAGGTTTATTTTACTTTTTTATTCTTTAGTAGAATTATGTTTATTCTTTTAGGACTCAAGCATAGCTGTCAGTATCGTTTTGGACTCCATTTTGATCTAGCGTCCAAAATTAAGATTTTCGGCAGATTTAGAATTTCGACAAAACTCTTTGGAATTACATTTCAGAGAAATATAAAAATAATATATATACATACATATTAGAAAAATAAAATAAAAAAAGAAATAAAACAAGAAATATGGATTTAACCCATTCTAGTAAACTTTTTTGGAATTACAATTTGGAGAAATATAAGATATACAAAGTATATATATGTAAATAAAGTAAAAAAAAAAAATAGTTATGTAATTACCATTTCGGCCAAAAAATCACTAGATTTTGGCCAAAATCGGTTGAAATATTGAATTTCGGACGAAAGTGACCGAAATTTAGAATGAAAATCTTTAAATGAAATTTCATTTGAACAGCTCGATCGAAACAAAGAATTTTTGTCTTTTCAGCCGAAATACTACGAAATTAATGACTATGGACTCAGTACATTAAGCTAAACACAAACAACTACAAGATCCAAGGCCCAAGCTTCCATTCCATCTATGTATGTTTTTCTTTTGGATTTTTTTCTAGTCTTTTAACTTCTGAGATCATCTGACCTCTTTCTAAGAGTCTAAATACTATAAAAACGCTTTCTTGTCGGTTAATGAAGTGTTAAGGTTGACACTTAGAGCTGACATTTCGAACCCATTGATAAGTGGGTCGGCTTGGACAATACATGAAGCCCAAATCAACCCAAATAGACCCGTTCATTGCCAACTGATCACTCCCGGATTAGTATTGTAATTGAATGCCTAGAATTGTAAATATTTCTAGAAGTGGTTAAAATTGAAGAATTAAAAAAACAAAAATATAAAATTGACTGTCGATTAAAATTTCTTCTAAATGGAAATTAATTGAGGGGAAATGAGAAATGAATATCTAGTATCATTACCCTAATTAATCATTTGATACCGAGGAAAGTTGAGGTCATATATATATATATATGGAGAATATTCATGTGCATCCATCCCTCACCATAGGATGAGAAACACTGACATAATTGGAAATATTCATCTGCAAAAGAGGGTGACCATGCACATAAATGTCCCCCTATATATATTTATATATATCTCCGCCTTTTATTCTTTCACCCCCTCACCTCATATCATGGAGCACATCTCACCATAAATTTCTATGTATTTTTTTAAAACAAAATGGACCCCTTATTTTCTTTTGATAGATTTGATGGATAGATTGGGATTTGACAAATGGATCATTCATAACCGTAGATACTTTCATAAACAACGAGATCCATCCCATGTATATCCTTTCTGGCTTGATGTAGGATACATAGGATTGTAAACGGGTCGGTTCAGGTCCGGGTCTACCGGTTGGTAGACTAGAAGGTGGAACTAGATTCGGACCCTAAACCGTTTCAGAACCGGTTTCTTAGCTCCGGAATAGGAACCAGAACCATATATGGGACGGGTTTGGATCCGGGTCTGGGTTTAGGAAGAGAATGATATTAAAAAAAAAAAAAACATGGTTTTTTTTGGAGAGATTTTAAAAAATTGAGGTAATATGTCGGGTTTCGAATCCACAGGTCTAAACCAAGGTGGAACCGGACCCGGACCCATTTATTTATCGGGGCCTAAATAAGGACCCAAGCCCGATTCTTAATGGGTCAAAACCTCCGAGTAATAAGAAAATCGAATACCGATTTACATTCCTAAGGATACATCGTCATCATCATCAAAGCATTATCCAACTTAATTATATTGAGGTCTACTGGATGCATTTAATTTCTCAAATCCAATTTATCCTCACTCAAATCCTGAATGTGGGGAAAAAAAAGACAAAAAAAAAAGTCATGTGCAAGACATGTGCATACCAGATGGGGTTCTTCTCAGGCAACCAAAAAAGAATGAAATCGAGTTTTTTTTTTTTTTTTCGATCGGTACAAAGAAATGGACATACCTGCCTGAGATGTGAGATCTAGAGATGGGAGAAGACAAAGTTCTTAGTCATGGGCAGAATACTAATGAAATTAGAAAATATTTGGTCCACCAAACTTGGTCAAAGACTAAATATATTTGTGCTGATTATACTGCTAGAGCCAATAAAAGTGCTATGATTACATTGACCCTCTTGTTATTGCCAACAAGAAGTGGAATTATGTGATTATACCGCTAGAGCCAATAAAAGTGCTATGATTAAAAGTGCAGGTGCACACAGTGTGGAAGTTTGTTGCTTTTGAGAGTTCCATTAGACCTGACCAAGGATTGAATATGTTTGTGATGATTATACTGCTAGAACAAAAAACTTTTTTATGCCAACAAGAAGTGGAAACATATGGCATTGCAGCAGCAGCACATATTCTTCCTTTTGTTACTTTCATTGTCGATTTAGTGGCCATCAGTTGGACCAATTGAGTGAGCTTGTGAGTGCAGGTGTGTGGGTGCCAAAGTACGGATCTCTTCTAAAGATAATAACGAAAGAGAATTTCAAGTTGAAGGGGAAGGAAGGTTGGTCACAGTCCAAATAGGATAATTACAGTGTTATAGATGGCGTTGGACAAGGTTAGGGCCTCTTTAGCACGTTTAGTTTATTTGAAGGCAACTGCTCTTCTGCGGCTGCAGTTAATTGTCTCACATGGATGTCATGGATCCCATGGGTTTTACACTGTTCCAATTGGATGGGTTTTACACTGATATAAATGGATTGCACCATTGAATTGAAGTAAAAAAAAAAAAAAAAAGTTATTTTGAAACCGTTATAATTGCGGCTCATAGGCCAAGGGGTTAGAATAATGGAATTGACTTAAGATTTCATACGGAGGCTAATCTAATTTAGATCTTCCCATCCCCCAACTCATCCTTCACTGAGGGGACCCTTAGTGGGTTCCACAAGCTCGCATGGTCTCTTATACAAGACAATTTGACACGAGCAGCGGTCCTATTTGAAATAGGGATGATTGAAATAGATTTGTATAAAGTAGAACTAATTCAATGAAATTGTTTGGAAATGTCCTCTCTATTTGAAATAGAACCGATTGAAGTAGATTTGCTGAAAATAGAGTTGTTTCAATTAGATTTTTCACAATCGAGATTTTTGGTACGTTTGATTCGATTAGAAAAGGAGAATCTGTCATATTATATGGGTAAAGTTGTCTTATAGTCTAAGTAGTACGAGCAAATTTATCAATCAAATGGCACAGGTAAACTTGTCATATTATTAAGGCTATATTGGTAAGTTTATTAAACAAGAAAGAAAATGTGTCTAATTGCTTTAGACATTCATGTTTATTTGTTAAAGTTCTCCTTTGATTGCTTTTTACAATAGAAGCGCAAGGACTCAAACATAATTAATGTCCACTTGAACTTTTCCAAACAATCTAAAGCATGATTACAGCATTTATTTTAATCACTTTTAAGTCAAAAAGACCCAAAAAGTCAACCACTCAAATGGAACCTTAGTTTTTGTAAGGCGATCCACTTATGTTCTCCTTTTTGGATCTCTTCATTTTTGTGTGGGGTTATTTCCTAATGACAAGATTGTGTGGGGCCATTTCCCAATGACGGGATAATCCCTGGCCTCGGTAGTACCCAACTCGGTAGAAGCGCCAAGCCGGAAAAGTCCTGAAGCCCATCTCGGTGACCACGTCTGCAAAGGCCCACCTCAATCTCGACCCTCCTATCATTCAGCCATAAATGCGATCATAAATGCACTACCATGGCGGTAAACGGTGAACTGACAAGTAGAGTGGGCGCCGGACCTAGATAAGTGGCAAGCCTTAACTCAAGGTCACATCCGCAGACATAGGAGAATGGCCCGATGGGACGACCCTTTTTTACCTACCCCCACTTAGGAGATAAAGTACAAGCTGATGGGACTTTCATCTCCCCCTAAGGGGCCCAGTCCGACGATAACCCTCACGTCTATATAATGCATGAAGAAAAACTACAGGAGGTATACAAGAAATCAGATCTCTATACTCTTCCTTCCTCATTTTCCCTTAATTCAGTTACAAAACTAACTCAGGTATCGGAGTGCCTTCGGCTGCCTGCTGCTAGGGGCTCTGACCTTTGTTTTCCCTTTTAGATTCCTGGAGGCCAATCCTTTCCCAAAATCATCAAATCAAGAGTCTAACTCTCTCCTAACCAAGTCTGTAAATTTTAGGCACTTACAGTTGGCGCCGTCTGTGGGGATTAGGATCTTTGCTGAAACCAAACCTACAAAAGTCAAGCCTCCAAAAACCAGGAATGGCGGTGAGGGACCGTCAAAATCCCGAAAAATGTCGTCCTTTCCACCACCGGAACAACCACCGTTACCGTCATTTTCGCGACCAAAGCCGCAACCTCAGCCGCTCTAGTCGTTACCTCCAATGGCGCCCACCGACGCCCACTCGATCCTTCCTCCCCCTCCGAGTACGACGGAGGTTCCCCTCGTCCTACAGGAACTTTCGGCGATTCCCCGCCAGAGAAGATCCGGAGGAAAATCCGGTCCCGTGTACATAGAAGGCGTTATCTAGTTGGACTCCTCGTCCCGACCTGCGACAGCACTCCCCCGACGTGACGACCGCCATATGGCTCCTCACCCCCAAGATGCTCAGCCACCTGAGGGTCCCCAGCAGAATGTTTCCCCTTCGGATCCTCGATGATGGGGCAAAACCCCTGTAAGGGCAAAATCTCATCACTCCCATCGTCACACTCACAATGATGCTCAGTCTTTTCATCGAGCCCATGAAGAAGATGACCCTCTACTTGAAGAGCTCAAGGCCCAAAACCGGGTCCTCCAAGAAAAGGAGGCGTTGATTCACCATCTCCAAGTGCAGCTCAAGGCAAAAAAAGGAGGACTCTTGTTCTGCCTCTTGGACTCCAGCAGAATCATCTGGACAGCCGAGACTATAGGCAAGTCCTCAACGACAGAATAAGAGATCGTTGTGAAGAAGAAGGCTCGAGCAGCAGCCATCTACATAGCAACCCTGGGAGGTCGCGTCGCTAGCCGGAGTCCCCAAGGCCGAAGAACTTCGCGGGCCTAAGGGAACTGCTTGACAGCTACGGCAAACAGGAGGTCCAGGCTAGGATGGCCGAGATCGGTTTCACCCGAGACCAATCGGAGGCCTGCGATGCGGAAGACCAGGGCATGTCCCCCTTCTCCCAGGAAATAAAGGACTTCTCTCTTCCTGAGAGATTCAGCGTCCCGAGGTTCGTCCTCTATGACGAGACCTCGGACCCAGCAGCGCACCTCCGGCATTTTACTCAGCGGATGTCGGTGTGGGGGGACGTCGGCCACCTGAACTGCAGAGTCTTCTCCTCCAGTTTAGGCGACCTCCCCCTCCGGTGGTTCTGCGCGCTCCCTGGAGGGTCGGTCTCAAGCTGGCGGCAGCTCCGAAGCTCCTTCGTTGAGAAGTTTCAAGCGCACCGAGTCATCTCGAAGACAGGTGGCAACCTCATGGCGATCCGAATGAAGGACGATGAAAGCATCACTACATTCGCCAGAAGATTCTGGACGATCTATAGCCAGATCACGGATGCCAAAGATGACGTCGCCATCATGTGTTTTCGGCAGGCTTTACTCCCAGGCAATGAGCTCCGCAAAGACCTGGTCCGAACCCCCGTGACTACGATGAAAGCGCTAATGGCTAAGGTAAATCAATACATTGAGCAAGAAGAAGACGAAGCTCGAGGCAACGAGCGGTTCGACCTTCCGCAAAAAGGCCAAACCCCCAGAGGAGAAGGGATGTTCCCCAAACAAAAACCAGACAAGATGAGGGCCACCGCCAGTTCGGCAACCTTCTCAACCTCCATCTCTGGGAGCAGCAAGAGGCCAAAGTTCAAGCCTGTCAAGCCGGCCGGTGATCCTTACAAGGCAGTCAATGTTATCTTCAAGGAACCCATCTACAAACTCCTCGGCAAAATCAAAACAGAACTCTATTTCCAGTGACCGCAGCCAATGAAGGGCGACCCCCCATCCACCCGAGACCGGAGCAAGTCCTGCTCTTACCATAAGCAGCACGTACACATGACTGAGGACTGCATGGCCCTGAAATCCCACCTCGAGAAGCTCGTCAGGGACGGGCACCTTCAGAAATACATCAAGGAGGAGAGATGATCAACCAAGCTTAGCAGCACGCTCCACCCAGTGCGGATCAGGACAGCGACGAGCCAGCAGGCATCATTAACGTCATTCACCTGGCCCATGCTCCCAATAGGGGAAGTACCCAAGCTCGTTTCGAAGCCAGGAGGGCCTCCCACGACAAACAGGTGATGTCAGCCGAACTGGAGCCTGCACCGAAGAAAGCTTGGAAAGAAAAACCCAAGATCTAGTTCTCGGATGAGGACGTGGGAGGGGTTCAGCTCCCCCACAACGACGCACTCATCCTCACCCTATGGCTGAACAACTACACTGTGAAGCGCGTCCTTGTGGACCCAGGGAGCTCATCCGGGATCCTCTACTTCAGCTGTTTCAAGCAACTCGGCCAGACGAAGTTCGATTTACAGGAAGCCCGCGTCCCCTTGGTAGGCTTCAGTGCAAAGCCAGTGTATCCCAAGGGGAGGGTCTCACTCGAAGTCCGAATAGGAGGTGCCATAAAGATGGCCGACTTTATGGTGGTGGATGCACCATCTCCTTACAATGTAATAATGGGGCGTACTTGGCTGCATGCCATGGAAGCAGTACCTTCCACCCTTCACCAGAAGCTCAAGTTCCCACTAGAGAAGGCCGGAGGGGGGATCGAGGTAGTAACCATACAGGGAAACCAGCAAATGGCCAGACAGTGCCTGACGGTCGTAGTGCCTGGCGAAACAAAGCTGCAACAAGTACATATGGCCGAACTCGATCGGCGGAACAGAAGAGCATAGAGGAACTAACCGAGGTCAAAATCAATTCCGACGACCCCGAGCGATATTTCTTACTGGGAAGCCAGCTCCCCAATGACGAGAGGTCCGAGCTACTCGACTTCCTGTTGTAGAATAAGGACGTCTTCGCCTAGACTCCATAGAGATGCCTGGGATCGACCACGAGGTCATGTGCCACAAACTAAACGTGGACACTGAACACAAACCCATAGTACAAAAAGATCGCAGCACAGGGGTCCTATAGACGGAAGCAGTAGTTAAAGAAGCAGACAAGCTCCTTGAAGCTGGAGCGATCCGCGAAGTACATTATCCGAAATGGCTGGCCAACTCAGTGGTGGTCAAGAAGAAGAACGGCAAATGGAAGGTCTGCGTGGACTTCACCGACCTTAATAAAGCCTGCCCCAAGGACAGCTTCCCGCTCCCGAAGATCGATCAGATGATCGACGCCACCGCGGGACATGATAGGATGAGTTTTCTTGACGCCTACCGAGGTTACCACCAAATCCCCATGCATGGGCCTGATAAAGAAAAAACCGCATTCATAACACCTCGAGGCATCTACTGTTACAAAGTGATGCCCTTTGGGTTAAAAAATGTTGGGGCGACATACCAAAGATTGGTTATGAAGATGTTTCAAGCGCAGCTCAGGAAGACGGTGGAGGTCTATATCGATGAAATGGTTGTCAAGTCCAAGAGGTCGCAGGGCCATTTGGTGGACCTACGCTAGACATTCGCCATCCTAAAAAAGTTCCACCTTAAGCTAAATGCCTCCAAATGTGTGTTTGGCGTTGGCTCTGGCAAGTTCTTAGGGAGTCGGGTGACCCGAAGAGGGATCGAGGCTAATCTAGAGCAGATTTCGGCGATCCAGGCGATTCAGAGACTCACGAGAATGGCACCTACACAATCGCTACATCAACCGATCTTCGGACAAATGTCACCCCTTCTTTCAACTCTTGAAAAAGAGCTCCAAATTTCAGTGGAGCCCTGGGTGTGATCAGGCACTAGAGAAACACAAGGACTACCTTTCCTCGCCACCACTGTTGTCCACTCTGGTACAAGGTGACCTCCTCTACCTCTATCTGGCGGTCTCGGACCATGCAATGAGCTCGGTACTAGTCAAAGAGGACGGCAAACAACAGCAGCCCATTTACTACACGAGCAAAATCCTGCTCGATGCCGAGACCAGGTACTTTCCACTCGAGAAACTTGCGCTAGCACTCATCAGCGCCTCTCGCAAACTCTCTCACTATTTCTAAGCGTACATAGTGGTGGTTGTCATAGAGCACCCGCTCAAGTCCTTTTTTCGAAAGGCGGACTTTTCGGGGAGAATCTCCAAATGGGTCGTCGAACTGGGGCAATTCGATAGCCAATATCAACCCAGGACGGCGATCAAAGCACAAGTTCTGGCGGACTTTATCGTCGAGTTCACCTCTCCTAGTTAGGTACCGACCTCGCTCGATACCGAATTAGGGGGCGATAAGGGTAATAAGGCAGCCGAGACCGAGGAAGGCCGATCTTGGAAACAGTTCCTTGGGTCGGCGTGAAAGGTCTTCGTTGACGGATCCTCGACATCCAGAAGGGTTGGTGCTGGCATAGTCCTCCAATCTCCAGAAGGCCTCGTCATTGAGCAAGCGCTGACCCTCGATTTCAAAGCCTCCAACAATGAAGTGGAGTACGAGACACTGATTGCGGGTCTCGGTAGCGCTAAAATCCTAAGGACACGTCGGCTAGTAGTCTTTAGCGACTCCCAGTTGGTGACGAACCAGCTAAGCGGAGACTATCAAGCCCGTGATGAAAGGATGACAGCCTACTTGACCCACATAAAGCAGCTCCCCTCCCAGTTTGAGAAAGCAGAAGTCAAGAAGATCGGCAGAGAGTCCAACTACCATGCAGATGCTCTCGCCAACTTCGCCTCTACCGTAGAAGCTGGAAAAAGAAGAACAGTTGATGTGGAGACATTGAAAAAACCAAGTATAGAGTTTTTTTCACCTCGACAAGTCTTGTGTGTCGATCTCGGTCCAAGTTGGATGAACCCGATCATAGCAATCCTGGAAGAAGATAAACTCCCCGAAGACAAGAATGAAGCCCACTAGGTCAAAGTGAAAGCAACCCGTTTTTTGCTATTCCCGAATGGAAAGCTCTATAGAAAGTCCTTCACAGGACCATATCTCCAATGTGTCCACCCAAGCAAGGTTGAAGACTTCCTTTTTTAAATTCACGAAGAAATCTGCGGAAGCCATATCGGAGGGAGATCACTGGCGTACATAGCCATCAGTCAAGGCTATTGGTGACCCTACATGCAGAAGGATGCCCAGCTCTACGCCAGGAAATGTGAAAAGTGTAAGAAGTTCTCACACTCTCTACACTAACCAGCACAAGATCTGAGTCTTCTCTCTAGCCCATGGCCCTTCGCTCAGTGGGGGCTAGACATTGTGGGACCTCTTCACCGGACTACAGGGAACAAGAGGTGGCTGATAGTGGCCACTGACTATTTCACCAAATGGATAGAGGCAGAAGCTTTATCCTCCATCACCAAGCAGGATACAAAGAATTTTGTCTGGAAGAATATTGTCACCAGATTTGGGGTTCGCCGAGCTCTGGTCTCGGACAGCAGGACCCAGTTCGACTCCAACTTCTTTAAAAACTTCTGTCATGAGCTCGGTATCAGGAACCTCTATGCAACCCCGGCCTATCCACAGAGCAATGGACAAGCAGAGATATCTTTTAAAGTGGTGCTAGATGGACTCAAAAAGAGGCTCAACAAAGCCAAAGGCAGATGGGTAGAGGAACTGCCAAGTGTCCTTTGGGCGTACAGGACAACCCCGAGACGATCCACTTCAACAACTCCTTTCTCCCTAGCCTACGGGATGGAAGCTGTAATCCCCCTTGAGGTCGGCCTTCCAACCTTGAGATTAGATCTCTTCAACCAGGGGCAAAATGAAGTAAATCTAGCCAAAGAGCTCAACTTGGCCGAGAAACAGAGGGAAACAGCATCTGTCCGCTTGGCTTCCTACCAGCAACAGTTATCTAGAGGATACAATCAGAGGGTCAAAGAAAGAAAGTTCTCGATTGGGGAATTAGTCTTAAAGAGAGCGCTTCCAGCAGACAAGAATCCTAGCGAATGCAAGCTCGCACCAAATTGGCTTGGATCCTTTAAGGTGATCTTGGCATCCGGGAAATCAGCTTATAGACTTGAGAGCATGGATGGTAACGAATTACCTCGACCGTGGAATGCTGCGCACCTCAAGAAATACTACTTCTGAATGTACTCAAATGATAAGTCAATAAAAGAATGATCGTATGGAAGACGTGTGCCTTGTCTCTTTCAAGTTATGGATCTAGGCTCCGGTCACGGGACCAGCCTCCTTGAGTTCGGTTCTTGAACCAACTCCCAAGGCTCCGGTCACAGGACCAGCCTCCTTGAGTTCGATTTTTGAACCAACTCCCAAGGCTCCGGTCGCAGGACCAGCCTCCTCGAGTTCGGTTCTTGAACCAACTCCTAAGGCTCCGGTCGCATGACAAGCCTCCTCAAGTTCGGTTCTTGAACCAACTCCCAAGGCTCCGATCACAGGACCAGCCTCCTTGAGTTCGATTCTTGAACCAACTTCCAAGGCTCCGGCCACAGGACCAGCATCCTTGAGTTCGGATCGTAAACCAACTCCCAGGGCTCCGGTCACAGGATCAGCCTCCTCGAGTTCAGTTCTTGAACCAACTCCCAAGGCTCCGGTCACAGGACCGAGCTCCTCGAGTTCGGTCCTTAAATCAACTCCCTGGCCTCCCTTGGGTCAAGTACGGAATCAGTTGTCCAATTATAAGGTCACAAAACTCGATTTGCTTTTAGGCCCAGCCAAACTCCCCGAGTTGTCGAAATCGGCACTACAACCCCAATTCGATTAAGCTAACTTGCTTCAATCAGCATGATCGCCCCCCGAGAGAACAAGTTCGAGCTGACCACGAGGCCTTTTAGTGAAACGGTTCCTTCGGAAGAGTGTTAAGTCCCGGTCTTGTAGCCAGAAGATTACCGATCTCAGCCACTTAAAGATTTGAAGAACGGGTCAGGGACAAGGGGGCTCAATTTCGTTCAATAAAGGTGGCCAACATGATTCTTCTCAGGGATAGAGGATTAAACACACGTATATTATTGCCGGAAAAGATGGAAGGACAACTAAAGAAGTAAAAATCGTTTTTTCATTAATAGAAGAAATGATTACACAGTTCTGTACACTTTTTAAATATATATATATACATTATTTCTCTGACGCCGTTGCTTTATCGGTAGGAGGGGCGGATGGAACAAGGCCAGGAACGCCTGGAGTCTCGGGCAGAGGAGCCGCGGACGAAGGTTGAGCCTGGGCGCCTTCAGCAGGATTTGGGGGCGGAGGAGTAGGGCCCAAGGCTTCGGGAAGGGCTTCCGGAGGGTTAGAGTCGGGCTCTAATTCGGGACTGTGTATGACGGATTGAAACTGGGGGAGGTTTGCAAATATAGGGTCGTCCTCAGGGACCCCATAATCCCGAAGCACTTCCTTGCACCCCATCTCATACAGAACTGGGCTCAAGTCCTTAATCTGAGCTATATACTACGTCGATGCCCAATCCACTCCTTTATAAGCTCTAGCAGCCTGGGACCGTAGAGAGGATTCGGCCTTGGCCCGCTCCTTTTTAGAAGACTCGAGCTCGGCTTCCTTCCCAGCCAGGTCGGTCTCTTTCTTCACGAGCTCGGTCTCTAGTTCATGCACCCTCCTTACCTTAGCTTCGGTCGCGCCCTTCAAATACTTATTCTCAGCTCGCAACTTAATGATTTCGGCCTTCGCCGTTTGTTGCTCTGTTGCGAGCTCGGTGATCTTCTCCTCCGCCTTCTTTAACTCTCCCGCGTTGGCTTCCAGGGCCTCTCTCATCCTCCTTTTCTCGGCATCCATCTCGATGACCCTTGAAGCCGTCTTCTCTGTCCTCTCCAGAATTATTTGCAGCCTCTGCACGTTCTGTAAAGAAAAAGGGCGTCAAAACAAGCGTCCAAGGTATAATGCTTAAAAAGATGGGGAGAACTGAAAGTCACCTCGATCGATGCCTTCATCGTTGAGTAAATTAGGCTCAGCTGCCCGGCTTTATTATACTTCTCCATATCCCTGGGGAGAGTGCAGGCCCTGGCAACTGCTGAGATCGTCCCAGCTGTGGTCCCCATCCGATCTTCGACATTCAAAGGCTGGCCGGGGTTAACCTCGAGGTTGGGCCTGAAGGGGGGCGGTTTAACAAGCTGGAGCTGCGGGACCGTTCCAAAAGCATGCTCCTTCTCGCCCCCCATGCGAGGCCTTTTTTCAGGAGGGGGCCTCTCACCCTCCTTCCCAGTCTCGGCCTGCCGCGGCCGAGTTTCCTTGGTCGGCTCCTCCGACCTCCCCCTCTTCTCCTGCTGAGGACCTTGCGCGCCTTTATCTTTTGCGAAAGAAGAGGCCCCTGTGCGCCCGAACGACTGGAGGGGGCACCGGCCGAGGATCCCGGGGCACCGGACCCACTTGGGGCACACCTTGGAGCAGGAGGGGCTCGACCTTTGAGAACCAGGGCTCCCAGATCCTTCAGAGGAGGTCATTACCCGTCCATTTCTTCTTCTTCTCTTTCTTCTGGGTTTTGAGAAGGAGGATGGTCTTCACCAACCCGGGTCGGACTGGACGACTCAAGGACCTGACCACCGGTCTCGGCTACGGCAAGTAATATCTGCCCTATCGGCTCGGAGGGGATCTCAGCAGTCTTCTTGGTGTAAGACTGGTACCTCGACTTGTACCGCAGCAACGAGAAGGCGGCCCGGTCGTTATGGTCGTGGTACTGATATACCTTCTCGAGCCAAACGCCATTCCTCTTCTAACGACCGAGGTCAACGTCTTTCCTCCTTCGCTGGACACTTGCACAGAAAACAGAAAGAAGACATCAGCTCAGCGAATCAGTAATACAGCAACACAAACAGCCCGGGGGAAGTGAGTATTTACTCGGGGGGGTCCCAGGTCTCCGTGGAACCTAGATTCTTTGCGCCACATCGGTCTCGGTCGCCCCGAACTCCCAGTTCCCCGAGACGAGCACGCGGTCCTCTCCAGCATACTTGCTCGAGTCCTCCAAAGCGTTAATTAGAGGCCGGCGTCTCGCCTGCACCCGAAGGTAATATGTGTCTTCACCCCCCGCGGATTTACAGATGTCATACACATCCTCTATATCGTGCACGCCGAGGTTAATGTCAAGGATTTGGTTCAACTCAGCGACACCCATGATTATTTTGAACCCATTCGGCATTAATTGGAAGGGGTAAAGCCGCCATGAGCTGAGGCAGGAACGGAGAAGGGGATGAACGGGGAACCTGACCCCGCCTTCGATTACGGCCACCAGAGGAAAGGGCATCCATTTTTTGAAATGGGTAAGGCTGAAGAGGCCCTGGAGGTCGTCAGGCTTCACCAGAACGTTGTCTGGTATCTTATATGTTTTCCTGAGCTCCTCCAGAACTTGGGGGCTCTCTAACCAGTGACTGTAAATCCCCATTTCCTTAAAAAACTAGAAAGGAGCGGAGAGCAAAGGGGGACGAGATCTAAAAACCCTAGGGGACAGAAACCCTAGACAAAAGGCAGAAGATGTGAGGAGGATAAAGAAGAAGAAAACTCACAGAAAGAATATAAAGGGTTTCGAAAACGAAGGTCTCCGGATTTGTTGAGGTTCTGATCTTGGCAGAGCGTCTTCTTCAGCAGAGTCTTCTTCCAAGCGATAGTAGAGGTAGAGAAGAAAGAAGAGGGGGCATCCCTATTTTATAGAGGGACGCACCTCTTAAATGTTACGCGTGCGTAGAGGGACGCGCCTCTTAAATGTCACGCATGCGAAACAACGCTTCGAACTCTCCACTCGTCACTTTGATTCTAACAACAACCAAACGAAAGGTGACACGTGGCACCATCGGTTCATCTCCCACCATAACTCTGGCACATTATTTATCACCTCGGGCATATGAAGCGACATCCGCGTGCCCACCTGGGTGGAATAATAATGATATCTCATTTATTGCCAAGGGTAAACGAAACGGCATCATAATGAGGATCAGATGTCAGCATGGGGCGTCAAGACAGGGGCCAACACATCCTTTCGATCTTAGCTCCAGACCTTAGAGAGAGTTCCAAGACGTCGATAGCTAGGGGGCAATTGTGTGGGGTCATTTCCTAATGACAGGATTGTGTGGGGCCATTTCCCAATGACGGGATAATCCTTAGCCTCGGTAGTACCTAGCTCTGTAGAAGCACCAGGCCGGAAAAGTCCCGAAGCCCATCTCGGTGACCACGTCTGCAAAGGCCTACATCGGTCTCGGCCTTAGCTGAATCTCGGCCCTCCTGTCATTCAGCCATAAATGCACTACCATGGCGGTAAACGACGAACTGACAAATAGAGTGGGCGCCGGACCTAGATAAGTGGCAAGCCTTATCTCAAGGTCACATCCGCAGACATAGGGGAATGGCCCGATGGGACGTCCCCTTTTTACCTACCCCCACTTAGGAGATAAAGTACAAGCTGATGGGACTTTCATCTCCCCCTAAGGGGCCCAGTCCGACGATGACCCTCACGTCTATATAATGCATGAAGAAAAACTACAGAAGGTATGCAAGAAATCAGATCTCTATACTCTTCCTTCCTCATTTTCCCTTAGTTCAGTTACAAAACTAACTCAGGCATCGGAGTGCCTTCGGCTGCCTGCTGCCAGGGGCTCTGACCTTTGTTTTCCCTTTCAGATTCCTGGAGGCCAATCCTTTCCCAAAATCATCAAATCAAGAGTCTAACTCTCTCCTAACCAAGTCCGTAAATTTTAGGCACTTACAATTTTAACCAAAAAGGAAAAGGAATTCCTAGATTAAAAATGTTGGAGTTGGTTTTTCTGCGTGAAGTTTTATAATCGGAGTATGGGATGGTGATAGCGGTGATGGTAGTCATGGTATTAATGGTGATGATCATGGCTGGACCGGGGAGTGGGGCATAAATTCTGGTAAAAGCCTCTATATTATAGGGATTTTTGTGATTCTTTACGAATGGGCCCCCTTCTTAAAAAAAATTTAAAGAAGAGGCCCCCCAAAAGAAAATTCCCTAGTTCACCACTAATCATGGTGGTGATAATGATGACCTACATTATTATATCCTCAAGGAAGCTTTTACTCCAATTAGGTATTCCTACCATCTCACGGATGATGTGTAAACCATACTATTTGTACTTTTTCTCTTATTTTAATCATGTAGTGTAGACGTGATCAATCTTATGGTAGAGCACAAGACATTAAGTAAAATTCTCTTAAATAATATAACAATGTCTGAAAAGTGAATTTGAGCGGTTCAAATTTTTAAGGTGGGCCACATTGGTGGATTTGAAGAGATGAAATATTGTAGTCACTGCCATACGACTTAGTTTAAAACTTGTTGCAATCTTTATAAACTGCCAAACAACAAAAATATTATAATGCTATAATAACACTACACTATTTTATTAATTTGACATTGTCTGTACTACTTTTATCGTACAAGTTCACTTCCTTCAATTGAATCAAAACGGTCTATTTATAAAAGAGAATTCTAATTATATAAGCACTATTCCAAATATATCAGAGTTTGTTTGTAAAGAGGTCATGTCTTTAACCCAAAATGGTATAATGTCTTTGATGGCAGGGAATGTGTCTGTTGACCATTGCAGTTTCGGTTCCTTCACTCAAACCACCTCCCTGTACACAAACCAACAATGTCGACTGCAAGAGTGCATCTAGGCTAGAATTAGGTGTATTTTTTTGTGGGCTCTACATACTGGCCATTGGGACAAGTGGAACCAAGCCCAACATATCGACCATCGGCGCAGACCAGTTCGATGAGTTTGAGCCCAAAGAGAGGGCCCATAAGCTCTCCTTCTTTAACTGGTGGATGTTCAGCGTTTTCCTGGGGACCCTCTTTGGAAACACTGCTCTTGTTTACATTCAGGACAATGTGGGCTGGACACTGGGCTATGGGCTTCCCAGTCTTGGACTATTGGTTTCAGTGATGATTTTCATAAGTGGGACTCCCTTTTATAGGCACAAGTTGCCCTCTGGGAGTCCATTTACCAGGATGGCCAGGGTTATAGTGTCTTCTCTTAGAAAATGGAGGGTGGCCCCTCCTAACGACCCTAAGGAGCTTTATGAGCTGGACTTAGAGTACTATGCCAAGAGCAGGAAGTATAGAATTGAATCCACCTCATCTCTAAGGTCAGTAATTTTAGCACATATCCTTTCATGGTTTTCATTGTTACAAATAGCCACCTGGCTCTTTAACTCTACAAATTATCACTTCTATTAATCTGAAATCTCAGTTAAGCTCTTTGAAACTAAATGAGTGAGTTCTTTTGCTAGTTTTATGTTTGATAAGACTGCATGTTAGAAAACAGTGATGACTTCCTGTTACCTTGTGTGTCTTTTGCTCCTGCATATAGAGTGTGGATGTGCGAGTGTGGCCTACTGTTACTCCAAGGATGGACGAACTGTCTCAAACAGCAAGAGGAATCAGTGACCACACCGAGTAAAGGGTTAGATTGTAGCATGACATCTACCAAAAATCAGCTATCTATAAAAAATCAGCTTTATCAGTTATTCCAAATTATATGATATATATATATATATATATATATATGTGAGATGCTCCTATGACAACATCTCGCACCTTACTATGAGAGATAAAAGTGAGGGTCATCACATTTAAGTTGTTTGCATTGGATATGGATGTGAGGGCCTCCATTTTATCTCTCATAGTAAGATGAGAGATGCTCTCATAGGAGCACTGTTAGGATATTTTGTGAGGATATTATTTTATCTTAGGATATTCTTTATATAGGTGTTTGCTTTGTTATAGGAAACTAATTCCTAAATTTAAGCCTAATGAGGGCCGTGTATTTTGCGGCATTAGGGGAGCTTCTGCTTTACCTCTTGTATAAATACCATTCATTGGTTTAATGAGAAAGGAACGATTACCCTAATTTTACATGGTATCAGAGAAAGGTTGCTTCATCAATTCTTTTACCCTAAACTATGGCTGGCGGAGAAACACCGCCACCGCCGGTGAAAATTGATCCCAGCTCGCCCTTTTACTTAGGGTCGCAAGATCGACCAGGCGACTTCATTACCCCAATTCGTCTAAAGCTTGACAATTTCGATGATTGGTCTCATGCAATTCGCGTCGCCCTTTCCTCTAGGCGCAAATTCGGATTTCTTGACGGGACAATCAACGATCTAGTCCCACCTTGTACGAAAGATGATTGGGTCACGATCCATTGCATGCTTGTCTCATGGCTCACGAATACAATTGACCACGAGGTACGTTCTATGCTATCGAATAACGATAATGCAAAACGCTTATGGGATGACTTGCATGAACGTTTCTCGGTCGTGAATGGCCCGCGTATTCAACAACTTAAGGCAGATATTAATCGATGTGCGCAAAGTAAAACTATGCCTGTTGCTGTTTACTTTAGTAAATTGAATGTTTTATGGGATGAACTAGATAATCATGAGCCTTTGATTTGTTGCAAGTCTGGTAAATGTACTTGTGAGGTTGGTAAACAACACGGGAAACGGCGAGAAGACGATAGGCTGCAACAATTTCTTCTTGGCTTATGTTCTGAGTATTATGCCCAATTGCGATCGACTATTTTGTCGCAAGACCCTCTACCTTCGTTGAATCGGGTTTTTCAACAAATTGCTCAAGATGAGCTGGTTCGGGGGATCACACGCATCACCGAAGAGAAACCCGAGGTGGTTGGATTTGCTGTGAGTATGGCGAATAGAACACAACCGCGTCTTGATAGAGCGGAGAGGGCGGCCTTGGTATGCTCTCACTGCCACAAATCGGGCCACGACATCGCTACCTGCTTTGATCTACATGGTACCCCAGATTGGTACTTGGAGAAATATGGGAATAAATCTAAGGGAAAAACAAACGCTCCGTCCACAAAGACCTCGGCTGGTCGTGGACGTGGCGGAGTGCGTGCTAATGCCACAACACCAGACATCACTCACAGCGCACCACTTGGGCAGCCGAGTCCCTCACCTGGTGAGCAACCTCTTCCGAGCTTTACTGCCGAACAGTGGGCGGCGTTAGCAGCCGCGTTCGGTACTCCTCAGACTCCTTCTAACAGGTTGCATGGTAAGTTTGGATTGGATGCTTGGATAATTGATACTGGATGTTCTAACCATGTTACCGGTGCAGAATCTTGTTTATTGGATATTAAAGTTGTTTCGGCATGTCCCGTGGGTCTCCCAGATGGTCAAACGGTGGTTGCTACTAAGGAGGGTGTCGTGCAACTCACGGACAAAATAATACTCCAACATGTTCTTTTTGTTCCCAAATTAAACTGCAATTTAATTTCGGTTTCACAGCTTAATGATGATCTAAATTGTTTTGTCCACTTTAATTCTAACTTATGTGCTATACAGGACCTACATTCGAGGGAGGTGATTGGCACGGGTGAGAGATGGGATGGACTTTACTACCTACGGCAAGGATCGAAGGTGCAAGCGGTTTCGGTTGATCGTTCACAGTCCTTGGAGCTATGGCATAGTCGATTGGGTCATCCTTCCGAAAAAGTAGTGAAGTTGCTGCCTTTTTTTAAATAGTTCTAGGGGTACTTTGAATAAAGGATGTGAAGTTTGTCATCGTGCTAAACATCCTAGAGATAGATTTCCTTTAAGTGAAAATAAATCCACTCGGATTTTTGAGTTAATACATTGCGATTTATGGGGTCCGTATGATGACATTTCTTCTTGTGGTGCCAGTTATTCTTTAACTTTAGTGGATGATTATTCCCGAGCTATGTGGGTTTATTTGTTAATTGATAAAAGAGAAGTCTTGAAGATGTTTATGTCCTTTATTGCCATGATTGAACGTCAATTCTCTCAAAAGTTGAAAATTGTTCGTAGTGATAATGGTACGGAGTTTAACTGCATGAAAGATTATTTTGTGGCAAATGGAATTTTATTTCAAACTTCTTGTGTGGGTACCCCTCAACAAAATGGAAGAGTGGAGAGGAAACATAAACACATTCTAAATGTTGCTCGTGCATTGAGATTTCAAGGTGGGTTGCCAATTTATTTTTGGGGGGAATGCGTTTTGGCCGCTGCTCACCTAATAAATCGGACTCCGTCTAGTGTTCTCCTAAAAAAAACTCCATATGAAATGCTATTTGGTTGTACACCTTCTTTTAGTGACTTGCGAATTGTTGGCTGTTTAGCTTTTTCACATAATCAACGAGCTAGAGGTGACAAGTTTGCTAGTCGAAGTCGTAAATGTGTTTTTGTGGGATACCCGTTTGGTAAGAAGGGATGGAGTTTATTTGATCTTGAGAAACAGGAGTTCTTTGTGTCGAGGGATGTGAAGTTCTATGAGAACGTATTTCCTTATTTGAATGTTGAAGCCACAAATATTAATCCTACTGTTGAATGTGATGTGACTTATAATGGAGGGGACATTGAGGAGTTTCTTGACGATATGGCTGGCCACGAGGATGTCATCGTCGCCACTCAAACGCCTCCAACGGCCTCGCCAACGACTAGCGACACGCCTAGTCATGAAGAAACGCAGCCCTCCTCCACGTCCGTGCTGAGCCAAAATGCTCGGAATGTGCCAACAGTGGCCGCATCATCCACGGGTGCAGGGGGGTTGATGGTACTACAGGTGGCTCGAGGGGGGACAATTTGGGCTGCGGGTTACGGGAGAAATTCCCATCGGTCAAATTGCGAGACTACGTGACACATACTGTTATCAAGAAAAGTCCATCCCTTGCCCCACCTGATCCGGACTCTCACACTCCCTCAGGTACGCCTTTTCCTATAGTACATTATGTTAGTTGTGACAAATTTACTGTGAAACACCGGAATTTTCTTGCAGCTGTAACTACAGGTGTTGAGCCACAGTCTTTTAAGGAGGCTGTCAAAGATGAAGGATGGTGTACGGCTATGCAAAAGGAGATTCGTGCTTTGGAAGATAATGGCACTTGGACTATGGAAAAATTACCTCCTGGAAAGAAAGCTCTCGGAACCAAATGGGTGTACAAAATTAAGTACAACTCAGATGGTAGCATTGAGAGGTTAAAAGCCAGATTAGTTGTTTTTGGTAATCATCAGGTCGAAGGAATTGATTATAATGAGACATTTGCCCCAGTGGCGAAAATGGTGACAGTTAGAACTTTCCTGGCAATTGCAACATCAAAGAAATGGGAGTTGCATCAGATGGATGTCCATAATGCCTTCCTTCACGGAGATTTAGATGAGGAGGTGTATATGAAACTCCCTCCAGGTTTTGGTTCTGCTGATTCTGATTTGGTTTGTCGTTTGCATAAATCGTTGTATGGTTTGAGACAGGCACCTCGATGTTGGTTTGCAAAACTTGTGACCGCTTTAAAAGGGTATGGTTTTCTTCAATCCTACTCTGATTATTCCCTTTTTACTTCCACTAAAGGGTTTGTACAGATTAATGTACTAGTCTACGTTGATGATTTGATAATCTCTGGTAATGATTCCGCTGCGGTGACGGCTTTTAAAGCCTATTTGAGTAAATGTTTTTATATGAAGGATCTTGGTGTGCTTAAATATTTTCTTGGTATTGAGGTGGCTCGAAGCTCTTTTGGGTTGTTTTTGTGTCAGAGGAAATATGCTCTTGACATTATTTCGGAGGCAGGACTATTGGGCTCAAAGCCGGCTTCATTCTCGATTGAACAGAATCATCAGCTGGCACGTGCCGCGGGGCCTTATCTTCCGGATCCCGAGCCCTATAGGCGTTTGTTAGGGCGTCTTATCTATTTGGCAGTAACCCGCCCTGACTTGGCATACCCGGTTCATGTCTTGTCACAATTCATGCAGGAACCGAGACAAGAACATTGGGATGCTGCATTACGGGTTGTTTGATATTTAAAGGGATCCCCGGGTCAGGGCATTCTATTGCGTTCAGATAGTGAGTTGTCTTTGAAAGGTTGGTGTGACTCGGATTGGGCAGCTTGCCCGCTTACTAGGCGGTCTCTTACTGGTTGGCTTGTGTTTTTGGGGCATTCGCCAATTTCATGGAAAACTAAGAAGCAGCATACTGTCGCTCGTTCTTCGGCAGAGGCCGAATATCGCTCTATGGCTTCTATTACTTGTGAATTAAAATGGTTGAAGGGACTACTTTTGAGTTTGGGCGTCCATCATCCAAAGGCAATTCCTCTTTTCTGTGATAGTCAGTCTGCGTTGCATATAGCGCAGAATCCGGTATTTCATGAACGCACGAAACACATTGAGGTTGATTGTCATTTCGTGCGTGATGCCATCCAGGAAGGTCTTCTTGCTCCGTCTTATGTGCCGACGACGGTACAATTGGTGGATATTTTTACCAAGGCTTTGGGGAAGAAGCAATTTGATTTTCTCCTTGACAAGTTGGGCATTTTCGACTTGCATGGTCCAACTTGAGGGCGGGTGTTAGGATATTTTGTGAGGATATTATTTTATCTTAGGATATTCTTTATATAGGTGTTTGCTTTGTTATAGGAAACTAATTCCTAAATTTAAGCCTAATGAGGGCCGTGTATTTTGCGGCATTAGGGGAGCTTCTGCTTTACCTCTTGTATAAATACCATTCATTGGTTTAATGAGAAAGGAACGATTACCCTAATTTTACAAGCACATCCCTTTATATATATATGTGATATATTGATATATGACAATGCAATTAATAGCCAAGATATTTTTCCAACTCCACTTAGTTGTTTGTTGCCTACTTCATTGACATAAATCAAACTCTCTGGGCGAGATCTTTGTCAAATGCCTCCTTATTCAACCTTTGGCTTGGCGAGGCAAATGAACCCCACCGGAAAGTCTTGTGGCTTCAAACTTCTTTATAGGGACCATAAGCCTGTTTGGTTTTAGGGTGGAGTAAAATGAAATGAAATTGAGTGTCAAATCAAGAAAAAAAAAGAAAGTGGAAGGTATCAGGAGTAAAATCACTAATTTTTTTTTATCATTTTGTACTTTTTAATAGCAACTTTTTCTCATTTTGTGTCTTTTAAAAGTATCTTTTTTTTCCCTCATTTTATGCCTTTTAAAAGTATGGTTTTTGTCATTTTGTGATCTTACTCCTAACTTCCTCTGCTTTCTTTTTCTCTTGATTTGATACTTAGTTTTATTTCATTTTATTTTACCCTCCAAACAAACACACCTGAGAATCCTTGGCTTATTATGGAGGGAGATGTTAAATACAATCCATATAGTCATTGTCTTGTCTTCTTTAATTGAGTTTTTTTCATGTAGGTTTCTTAACAAAGCTGCTATAAAAACTGGCTCAGACACCCCATGGATGCTGTGTTCAGTTACACAAGTAGAGGAAACCAAACAAATCCTGCGAATGATACCGATCTTGTTTGCAACCTTCGGTTCAAGCACAATGGTGGCCCAAGTTAATACTCTTTTTGTCAAGCAAGGTACCACCCTAAACCGAAGATTGAGCCCTAACTTTGACATCCCTCCGGCGAGCCTAAGTGGCCTTGTGACAATATCCTTGCTCATCACCATTGTGATCTATGATCGTTACTTTTTACCGATCATGAGGAGATGGACCAAGAACCCTAGAGGAATCAGCCTCCTTCAAAGGATGGGAATTGGCTTTATACTGCACATCATAGTAATGGTAACTGCATCATTTGCTGAAAGGAGGAGGCTTAGTGTTGCCAGGGACCATGGCCTAGTGGAAAGTGGGAAACAAGTTCCTCTTACCATATTTATTTTACTTCCCCAGTTTGTCATCATGGGGATAGCAGATGCTTTCTTAGAGGTGGCAAAGATGGACTTCTTTTATGATCAAGCTCCAGAGGGGATGAAGAGCATTGGAACCTCTTACTCTTTGACTAGTCTTGGGATAGGAAACTTCCTGAGCAGTTTTCTTCTTTCAACTGTTTCTCGTGTCACTAAGAAGAATGGTCACAAAGGATGGATACTAGATAACCTCAACGCTTCCCATCTTGACTACTACTATGCATTCTTCGCCATATTGAACTTGTTGAATTTCATTTTCTTCTTAGTTGTTGCCAAGTTTTATGTGTATAAAGCGGAGCTCTCTGACACAACGCAAATGCTTGGAGAAGTTACAAAGGATGTTGGCTGTGAGAGTTTAGGTTGGAACAATGTAACACCAAAGAATTAGCTAAATTATGCATTAATTGTAATTATTCTTGTTACAGACTGGAGGCATTGAGAAACAAAGAAAGGGACAATGTCATATGGTTTTTATTAATCCCAGTACTGAACTAAATGGTGCACTATATGGTGTTTATGTGAGGTGAGAGGTTATTGGTCTAATTTAGCTCACTATACATTGATGTAGCTTGTTTGGGAAATTTACTTTCACAGTAAAGTGAAGTGAAAAGTCAATTTAAGAGATAAAAAAAGAAAATGGGTCAAATAAAAAATAAGAGTGCTCATTGGGTCGGGCCAACCTGAGTCCGATCCAGGGCCAAGCCGCTTTGGGCTGGGCTTGAATATGTAAGTAGGGCCCGTTCAATAATTGGGCTAGGCTTGGATTAAGTGATAGAAAGCCTAAAGCTCAGCCCGACCCGTGTAAGGAATGCATGTAATTTAATTTAATTACTCCAAACAATTAGTCAAATGCCCCCACAAAAGTGATAAAACCTAGGTTCGGCCCATGCCCGATTGATTAAATGGGCGGGCTTGAGCCTAACTTTTATGGCCCGTATCGGGTTTGAGCAGGGCCAGACCTGGATAGGGCCATGAACACTCCTTATAAAAAGGTACCAAATTTTGAAAATCACCAAAAGGTACTTCTTTCATTCCGCAATGCCATTTACTTTTTACCAAAAATGTACTCTCTCATTCCAGGAAATTGCAAAAAGTGGGTTTTTTTCCTCATTTTATCACCTTTTGTTTTGAACCTCTCTTTTTTTATTCTCTCTTGATTTAACCATCCTTTTCACTTCACTCTATTAGTGAATTTCCCAAATATTGTATGAATTCTTAAATATTATTGAAGTTTTGAAAAGAAGAGCTACTTTGTGTATAATGGCATGCTTGATCACTTTATAGATGGTCGTGTAAAACTATTAGAAAATATTATCTCAATCAAATCCAAAGAGAGTTGAGATTATTATGCAACTATAGTGTTGAGATACAATTAAGATAATATGAATGTTGACAATTTTACTTGATGTGGTTTTGTAGTTTTTACAATCTGTTAGAACAGGTGAATTGTTTTTGATAGCTAGATAGAGTATTATCGAATAAATTAGAATAAAATCCTTATTAGATTGTGGTATAAAAAGTCTTTTGGCTATGATTTCCCATATATATTTAGAGCCATATGTGATGGTCCAGGCTCGGGCTCAAGCTTGACCACCTCATACACAACTTGAGCTCTGCTCAAGCTTTGAAAATGAATTGAGCTTGAGCTCGAGGTTGGGATCTAGTTTTTCTTCCTTGTACAATGTTTATATACATTAATGTACCAGGGAACACTTTGACCTTTTGTTCATAGGACAAGTGGGTCCAAACCACAATGAAAGGTCAGGATCATGAATTAAGGGCCAGCAAAGTCAGATTAAGTTTTTTCTTGAAGTTTTTAGCATATATTATCAGGATATGAAACTCTATATATGGAAGTTAATCATTTCTATAAGCATATTCAACGGTTCCAATCATGAATTGGGTCTCACAAGAGTGCAGGAAAATCACAAATGAGAGAGAATCTATCAATTATATAATATTAGATTTGATTTTGACTGGCCTATTTATTACCCTAGCAAACATGGGGGGGGGTGGGGTGGGGATGATAAATTAGGTCAGGCAAGAGATAAAATACACTTTTTAGGGGGGATAAATTAGGTCAGGAGCCAACCTGACCCGTGTATTTTTAATAAGATGGTAAAAATTAATCTGGCTTCTACTAAGACTCGAACTCAGGACAATATGAATTTCAAATGAGCGATCCTACCACTACACCACAAAGCATCTTTTTGTTAATAGTAATAAACAAAATTTGTTAATGAGAAAAGGACCCGACCCCACTTTGGAATATTGATCGTAAGTTGGAATTTATCTACGAGGTATTTATAAAAATAACTATATTTGTATTTATAAAAATAACTATATTTTTAGAATATTGACCCCTATAAATACTATTTTTATTATTTTCATACTTATGCATTGTACTTTAAACATAAATTATCAAACTTTTTAAATAACCATTTTATATAATTTCCTATATAGTCATTAATTTTTTAGGACAACCATTTTACAATAAAACTAAACTCAAATGAATATATAATATATGGAATTGATCAACAAAAATAATAAGTTTCATAATTAATAAGAAAATGACAATATTATTGAAAGAAAAAACTCGTGATCAGCGTGAAGCTAAAGAAGATGTAGGAAACTTTCCATGTAACTAATGTGCTGCCATGCACTCTTGCAGAGGGAGAAAGGGTGGAGTCTGACTTTTTTCCTTTTTTGTGTGTGTGGTTTTAACTTTTATAAATCGTGATGTAAATGGAGTAGAACACTACGATAGACCTCATCTATTAAAAATCACAATTATTGAGGCAAACATCCTTACTATTTATTGGATACCTCAAATTCTCGCTACAAATTGATTCTCTGATAAAAAAATACAAAATACTGGAGTCTTCCAAATAAAGTTTTTTTTTATTTGATTTGGAATCTCTATCATGCCTTTTGTCTATTAAGAAACTCTCAATATCATTATATTTCTATCAAAGCAATAGCATTTGAGTGTTAATGGGTCACAGTGTCTATAAGTGCCACTAATCTATGGAATTTCAAGTATTTTTGTTTATTCTGATTATATGAGTTTTTTTTCTTTTTTTTTTGAGATTGTGAAATGCCGATTTCTGGGTTGTCTGGTTTATTTAATCCTTAGTCTTTTTTATTTAATCCACTCTCGATTATGGGTTGTCTCCTTTCTTTTTTATATATTGATTTTGATTGTATACTTTTTTTTTTAAGAATGCAGAACTAATGGTAAAAGGAATCTCCAATAATATTGGTCCATCTAAATAAAGAATTAAGCTCATTCTTACTATTATCATAATTTTCTACTATCTCCAATATAATTATATTTCTCCATGTCAGCAAGAGAACTTTCATTTTTTCCATTCATTTACTTTTAAGTTCATTGTATTTTTTTAGAGCAACTTCAATAAAAAAAAAAAAATTGTGTCTCTTTTTAGTACCGTCTCATGTCTCATTTGCATGCATAGTTTAGATTAGTGTTCAACTCATTTTAAAATGTGAACATCTTGAGACACTTGGTGCAATTACTAAACATTTCAATTTGAGAGGTAAACATTTTTTAATTCATTTACTTTTGAGTTCGTCATATTTTATTTGAACAATTTTAGTTATGTCATTTTAATATGATTTATACAAAATAATCATCACTTTAAAATTTCTATAGATTTTTCAATATTTTTATGGTTTGTATTTGTATGGTTTTCATAGATTGTGAGTTTCTTTTTTCCCCCCTTTTTTGTTTCAACTTTTGGGTATTGGGTTCTCCTTGGTTTTTTTATTTTCTTTTAAATCACTTTTTATCATGGGATTTTCTGTGAATTCTCATTTATCTGTTTTATTTTTAAAAAAAATTAATGCTTATCATTATGAGTTAATTATTTATTTTACTTCCATTGGGTTCTTTAAGTTCTCTTTGTGAAATCTTTTTATAAATTTTTCTTATTTCTTTTGTGGCTTCAGATTTCCATTTTTTAGTATTAGATTATCATAAGTTAATTTGGTTCTTCTAAATTTATTTTATCATTGTATTGTCTATGAATCTTTATTTATATATATATATTTTTTTTAAAGCCTTTTTAATAAAATTTATTTTATTTTATTTTTGTATTTCTTTTATTATAATTTCTCAATTGTGGTGGGTTTTAGTTTTTTTTTTTTATGATTGTTTTTCATGAATTTGTGGATTCTTTTTCTTTGCCCTTCTGTGCTCCATTTTTTACTTTTTTTTTCCTCATGGGTGTTTGATTCTTTTAAATTGCTTATGTTATTGAGTTGATTATGAATTTTCATTTCTATGTGTCTTTCAAATTCCATTGGATTTTAAATGCAAAAGGTTTTAGTTTGAGAGAGGGGGAAAAAAAAAGTCCATAAGAATTCAATACCGAATACCATATAATTTTAAAAAAAACCAAAAAAAAAAAAACAAAAGCTCATGAAAATTGAAGATTAATGATCAAGAAAACTAAAAGAAAAAAAAAACACAAACAAACGATATAAAATGAAACCAAACAACTTTTATGCTAGTCACAGTATTTGCAGTGTGATTATCTTTCAGTCTAATTTATTCCTCCTAGTATAACTTATCAGTGCGGCTTTCCTAATCTGTACTTTCCATCAACGGGATCTCATTTTAATACAAGTCTGAATTCCAGCTGATAAAATTGTATTTGTTTCCTTTTTTTCTGTTTTATTGGCAAAGTGACCCACTTAGCTTGAGAAAGAAAAATCCAATTCCTACCCAACCGACTCACCTACATAGAATAGAATCATCTTAAGACTTATCATTTAGGGTACATTTCGTAACAAACGAGGAATCCATAAATCCAATGATTCTTCACTACCACTGGAACAAAGAATTATTGCTAGGGATTTGTATAGTCGAGGATGTCACATTGATATTGGTGTGTATCGATGTATATAACTAAGAAAAATAGGGTAATGTGTGCAAATCTACTTAAGAGGGGATTTTCAAAACTTATAGGGCCGGGGTGGTTGGATTTGAAAATCCCAACAAATGAGGATTTTCATTTATCCAAATCCTCAGGAATTTACAATTGCCAAATATGGATCTACCACAGCTTTATGCAAATCGAAAATCTTTTCCTCAAAGATTTTGTTGCCAAACGTAATCTTAAAGAATCCCAACTAAAACAGGGCATTAATTATTTTGGATCCTTGAGCATCTTTCTTAGGCTTCTTTTAGGTGAAAGGAGTCAGTGGGGCCCATCTATTAAAAATCAAAGTTCCTTAAAAATAAATGCTCTACCCGTATTTAGATGCCCCAAACTTTTACTCAAATAGTTGGTCCCACCATAAGACTGAGCATATAATTGTCAACACCATTAACAAAAACCTATGTATTATTAATAATTACATTAATCATATGTATAATCTTATGCACAATGATGCAATGGGACCAACTCCTTGGAGTAAAAATTTAAGGATGTCCTTTCATTTTGAATGACTTCGATTTTCAATAGATGGACCCTACTATACGTTGCACTTGGCACTTAAGTATTTGGATTTGACCACACATGATTCTTGCAACTTCACTTCATTGTATACTAGAAAAACACGCCCGTGCTTAACACGGGCAATATAATTATAATATTAAAATTCATAAAAAAAATTTATGATCAGTTTCTTTAAAATTAAATGCAAAAGGTTTTACTCTGAGAGAGAGGGAAAAGAAAAAAAAAGTCCATAAGAATTCAATACCGAATACCATATAATTTAAAAAAAACACAAGCTCATAAAAAATGAAGATTAATGATAAAGAAAACTAAAAAACAAAATCAAAACAATCAAACAATATAAACTATAATTCAAATCCAATGAAATTTGAAAGACACATAGAAATCAAACATAGAAATGAAAATCCATAATCAACTCAATAATATAAGCAATTTAAAAGAATTAAACACTCATGAGAAAAAAAAAACTAAAAAACGGAGCATGGAAGGGCAAAGACAAAAGAACCCACAAATTCTTGAAAAACCATCATAAAAAAAAAAACATCACAAGTGTGAAATTATAATATAAGAAATAAAAAATAAAATGAAATAAATTTTATTAAAAAGGCTATAAAAATATATATAAACAAAGATTCATAGACAATATAATGATAAAAGAAATTTAGAAGAACCAAACCAACTTATGATAATCTAATACTCGAAATTAAATGGAAATATGAAGCCACAAAAGAAATAAGAAAAATCCATAAAAATATTTCATAAAGAGGACTTAAAGAACCCAATGGAAGTAAAACAAATAATTAACTCATAATGATAAGCATTAAAAAGATTTTAAAAATAGAACAGAAAATGAGAATTCACAGAAAACCTCATGATAAAAAGTTATTCAAAAGAAAAAAAAACCAAGAAGAACCCAATACACAAAAGTTGAAACAAAAAAGGGGGAAAAAAGAAGCTCACAATCTATGAAAATCATACAAATACAAACCATAAAAATATTGCAAATCTATAGAAATTTTAAAATGATGATTCTTTTGTATAATCATATTAAAATGACATAACTAAAATTGCTCAAATAAAATATGTAAATGAATTAAAAAATGTTTACCTGTCAAATTGAAATGTTTAATAATTGCACTAATTGTCTTAAGGTGCTCACATTTTAAAATGAGTTGAACACTGATCTAAAATAAGCATGAAAATGAGACATAAGACGGTACTAAAAAGAGACACAAAGAAAATAAAAAAATTATTAAAGTTGCTCTAAACAAATACAATGAACTTAAAAGTAAATGAATGGAAAAAATGAAAGTTCTCTTATTGACATAGAGAAATAGAATTATATAGGAGAAAGTAGAAAGTGATGATAATAAGAATGAGCTTAATTCTTTACTTAGATGGAACAATATTATTGGAGATTCCTTTTACAATTAGTTCCGCATTCTTAAAAAAAAAGTGTACAATCAAAATCAACAGATAAAAAGGAAAGCAGACAACCTAAAACCGAGAGTGGATTAAATAAAAAGGACTAAGGATTAAATAAACCAGACAACCCAGAAATCGGCATTTCACATTCTAAAAAAAAAAAGAAACAAAAAAAAATCATATAATAAGAAGAAACAAAAATACTTGAAATTCCTTAGATTAGTGGCACTTATAGACATTGGGACTCATTGACACTCAAATGCTATTGCTTGATAGAAATAGGATAATATTGGGAGTTTCTTAATAAACAAAAGGCATGATGGAGAGTCTGAATCACAAAAAAAAAAGAAAAAAAAGAAGGAAAACTCCAGTATTTTTGTATTTTTTTTTATCAGAGAATGAATTTGATTGTGGAAATAACCCAAAATGAGGTGAGAATTTTAGGTATCCCATAAATAGCAAGGATATTTGCCTTAATGATTGTGATTTTTAATAGATGGGGTCTATCGCAGTGTTCCACTCCATTTGCATCACGATTTATACAATTTAAAGCCACACACACAAAAAAGAAAAAAAACCAGACTCACCCTTTCTCCCTCAGCAAGCATGCATTGTAATACATCAGTTACATGGAAAGTTTCCTGCCTCCTCTTTAGCTCCACGCTGTTGTCGCGAGTTTTTCTTTTTTCAATAATATTGTCATTTTCTTATTAACTATTAAATTTATTATTTTTGTTAATTAATTTATATATTATATATTCATTTGAGTTTAGTTTTATTGTAAAATGGTTGTTATAAAAAATTAATGACTATATAGGAAATCATATAAAATAGTTATTTCAAAAGTTTGATCATCTATGCTTAAAAGTACAAGGCATAAGTATGAAAATAATAACAATAGTATTTATAGGGGTCAATATTCTAAAAGTATAGTTATTTTTATAAATATCTCGTAGATAAATTCCAACTCACGGTCAATATTCCAAAGTGGGGGCGCTGGGTCCTTTTCTCGTTAACTAATTTTTAGTTTTTGTTGAAAACTATCAACAAAAAGATGTTTTGTGGTGTAATGGTAGGGTTGTTCCTTTGAAATCTATATTGTCTTGAGTTCGAGTCTCGACACAAACCAGATTAACTTTTACCGTGTCATTATAAATACACGGGTCAGGTTGGGTATAAAAAGTGTGCTTCATCTCTGACCCGACCTAAATTACCCCGATCCGACCCGTTTGCTATGGTTACGCTAAATTAAATTGGTCAAAATCAATTGGACATATATAATAATTGTGCATGAATGGTATGCCAATTTATTAGTATTTATTATCATTCCTTTTGATACGAATCTTCTCATATAAATTTGCAGTCTTTTCCATTGGCACCCTTTAGTAGTACTGTAGAACTAAGAAAGAGGCCCAAACATGGCTACTGGTAGGGAATCCATGAATGGGTATGCCACTTTATTAGTATTTATTACTATCTCTTTAGACACGACCCCATATAAACCTAGATATGGCAATGGGTCGGGTCAGGTCGGATCGGGTTGGGTTATACTAATCTTATACTTGCCGTGCCTGACATACAACTCATCTCAAACCCTCTCCACCCTAGGTGGGGTCTCATGTGATTAATTTTATTCTCGACCTACAACGTTTCATTGAACTCCATCCATACCCGCCCCATATATGTTCTATCAACCACATTGATTTTCAAAATTAACTCAAATCCACATATAAGTTGAAAAAACACCCTAAGACGACACATTTTGCCATAGAATCCCAACTCAATCAACCACATATAATTTTAATTCGTCTCGAATCTTAATCACTAATGGGTAGTGAGCTATGAGATTGATAAATATAATGACCCTTTGGGTCGGCGAGATTAAAAACCGAACCTACCCCTCACCCATGATGGGTTTTAATTAGCATACCAAAACCTGCTCTAAGCTGATAAAATCTTCAATCAAACCTGCCCCAATAGGATCCAATAGGGTCGGTCCAGTCCCATTTAAACCTGACCCATTCCCAATCCTTACATAAACCTCTAATTTCTTCCATTAGCACCATTCAGTAGCACAAAGAAATTAGAGACCCAATCATCGCTATCGGTCGCACTGAATTGGCTCGTTCTGATTTCACACAAGATGGAACGGGTGATCTCAAAGGCAACCCTATCCTTAGGTCCAAGAGAGGAGGTTGGAAGGCTTGTTATTTTCTAGTAGGTAAGTCTCTCTGTTTTTTCAGATTTTAATTCATTTCCAAGGCATGGTTTCATTATCACACAATATAGATTTGCAAGGGTCTCTTTGAAAACATGTCTTCAGTTTTTTTGTCCTAGAAGTTTCAATCTATGGAAGAAGATGATTTTAATTGAAAACTTCTAAAACTTGTGAAGTGGGAAGGGATAATAGCAGATTACCTACCTGTACTTTGCTCAAAATGCAGACCACCCCCCTGGACTTTGGTATTTTGTACTAAACCTACCTGTAGTTCTAATTAACATGCAAAATAAACGGATTCCGTTAGTATTAACGGCGTAGGTCGTATAAATGGTGTCTGGTGCATTCTGGCAGCAAATTACTTGCCCAAAAAGACTTATTTACCCCTGAACCTAGCCTATAAAAATGGTAATGATATAGAAGTAGCTCCCAATCAATTTTTTTTCAGTCATATCAAATGCCTTCCTCTCAAAACTCTTGTACCCATTGTTCTCGTGGTCAAAACTCTCAATAAGAAAAAAAAGATCGAAACCCAACTCCCCAATCACATCTTTCATCACAGCTCCACAATCTCATCTTTCATCACATACTTTCCTTGATGTCATTGAAATCCGCTGTAAGAACAAGCATTCTCTCAAACACATGGAAGGACCTTTGTAAACCCATGTGGGCTAACACCACCATTATTTTCTGAAAATGGAAACCAATTCCCTGGTGAGCATTTCACCATAATGCAACCAATAGAACATTTCCCCTTTCCATAAAAAGGCCAGTATTTCTTTTTCAAAAGGAAGATCAATTTAAGGGATAAATACAGATGTTGAGCAAGGACATCAACAATTATAGAGAACAACATCTAGCAATCAACAAGTAATTTTGAAGGAGGGGCTCTTCCACAGTAGAACAATGGAACAAGATCCCCATACTGAAATATCATCCAAAGAAACCCAGACTCGATACTTTCACACCCAATAACAAAAAACACCTTCATTGAGCCAATTCATCAAACACATAGTGATCTAATTAGAGAACATCAATTTTCACCACCCAAAGCACCAGCCTTTCCAATTTGGCCCAACCCTAACTCATCTTGTGAAAATCCTTAAGCACTTTTTAAACTAAAAGTCAGATTCATGGAAACCCAAACTACTCAAACAAAAAAAACACCACAAATCAAAGACAACCCAATATTTTCCTCGAAAGAACGTGGTACTAAAACTACTATTTTTGCTGGTTCCCATCAAAACCCAAGATCCATTTTCAACTGGGTAATCTCCAAAACCAAAAACTAAAAGGAAATGAAACCACCTGGAAGGACCTCTGGAAACCCATGTGAATTGTGAAATGGGTCATTGAATCATATCCATTTTTGTCACTTCTTTTTATAGTAATAGCTAAATTACCAGTTCATTATGTTTGCTTTGGAACGATCAAGAGCTCCTCCCCCATTATCCCATCTTTCCTATATGCTCGATGAAATGCTTTGAGAAACCCTAGTAGGAAGCGTAAGATGAAGGAGGAGGAGAGTAAAGTTGGAATCTTGGACTTGGGCATTTGGGAATCACTACAAGAAAAAGGCCCAACAGCGACCAAATGTTTCAGCGACCGCATCGGTCGCTATTGGCGGTCGCTGATAATTCGGTCGCTGATGTCGGTCGCCGGAGTCCACCTAGCGACCAGATAAGCTGCGACTAAGAGTAGCGACCGGATGCGGTCGCTGATACGTTTTAGCGACCATATGCGGTCGCTGATAGGCTGTTTTCTTGTAGTGAATTAAGGTTTTGGAATTGGATTCAGATGAAGTGGGACTTTGGGGGAGAAGAAAACCCTAGCTGCAAGCGAAAAAGGGGAAAATGATAAATAAAAAAACCACCAAAAAACATCTTATATATGGAGGGGTAAATTCGCCATTCCACATTTTCCGTCACAACCATCTCTATTTGCATTATGATTTAAAATACAAGTAGTTTTAGTCCAAAATAACAAAGTCCAAAGAGGTGGTATGCATTTTGAGTAAAGTACAGTTAGGTATTCTGCTATTATCCCTTATTTTAAAGAGATGAAAACATTTTGTGGACTTTGAAATGCTTACAAAAGCATTTTAACTTAGCTTTCACTTCCAAATATTGAAGATTTCAGATTTTAACTACTTGAATGGGCTCTATCATATTTAACTATTAGAAGGTTTGCTCCTCATTTGCGCTTTCTATCTCACTATCCTTCCTACCACTACCACTTCTTTGTGTCAAACACACGAACATTTTGAATCATGTTATTGAGTTCTTGTCACATAGGAAATGTAGAAGTACTAATTATCAAAATGCCCGATTCTAGTTTTTGAAGATGACATGTTTTGAAATTTTGTATTTCATGGGAGCTCCTGTTTCCATTTTGACCATAAAATTCATGATTGGAAAAGACTGAATAAGGGCATGTACACTAGCCGGCTTTCCATAGGAAAAGGTGAGGACTGTGATAATGGGTTATTCTCGATGGATTAAAATTCATGTTTTGTGTGGGTGCCTTTTTTTCATGAGATCAGCTTTTAATGATTCCTCGTAAAATAGTTTTTTATATGATATTTATACAAATGTGCCCTCTGAAATCCCAACTAAAAAGCAAATGGGCAACTATATCTCCTAATAAAAACTAGAAATTTTTTTTTAAGAAGGAATAAAATCTTTGCCTCCTTTTCAAAAATGTACATGATCATTTGAATATTTCAAAAGAGTATAGAATTTTTCCATATTTGTTTCAATCAAGTACTCTCCAAGACAAAGTTTAAAAATGACAAAAATACCCTTTATGTCATTTTTTCAAACTCTCCCTTTAATAAAGCATTTTAAAAAAATGATGAAGTTCAACCCAATTGACCTAGTGGGGCCCACTTCAGCAAATCAAAATGGTTGATTTTGGCAAGGAAAAAGTTTAATAAAAGACAAAAACCTTTTTTAAGATAATGATGTTTTTGTCATTTTTTAAAACTTTCTTATGGAAAGGACTTGACTGAAAGAATTGTAAAATACTTTTATGCTTTTAAGAAACATTCAAATCTTGATGTACTTTTTTGACAGTGAGCCCTTTTTTTTTAATTTTTAAAAATTCTCCCAAAAATCTATATATATAATAAATAAGGGCACCATGAGTGATTCCTGTCGTCTCTCTTACATGTGAACCACTGTGTTGTCTGATGCCTTTCATTCCCAAAGAACAAAAAAGCATGGCGCATTTGTTTGGTGCATCCAAATCCTCGCCTCTTTGGGACCTCGGCCGGCCTCCAAAACTCACAGAAAACCCTTTAAAACGTACCTAAAAATTTTGGATCCATCCCAAAAAATCATATGAAAATCCTAAATGTGCCGATAAAATCCAACTACCTGTTTGGTTTCCACTTATTCAACTTTGATAAAACTCTACAGTACTTTTACCCAAAGAAAACACAACTATAAAGTAGTTGTAGTGCGATTATACGAATTTATTGACCATTGATGGAGATACACGGTCATAGAGCGGGTCCCACTTGTTCAACTTTTTGACCAGCCCCCAGTGTCCTAGGAAAATGGATCCCCTGTTTGGCCCAAACAAGGTTTATAAGGGGGTGCCACATGGGAGAGATGTCACATCTCATCTCCTCAAAATAAATTTCTTTCCCCATGTGGCACCCCCTGATTGGACCAAACTGGGTTTCCCTGTTTGGTCCAACCAGGGGATCTAGATCCGTGTCTTAGGTATTGCCTTTCCTCATATTACGTGTAGATTATCTCTTGAAACCAACAAGTTGAATTATGGGGCACAACTTCATTTTCACTTAAACATGTTACAAGAATAATTAAAAGAAATTATAAATTGAAGTTATTTTTTTATGGTATATATATCTAACATTCTTTTACTTTTACTTTACGATGGGCAGACCTTCATATACTCTTTTGGGGTAGTAACACCCGTCAAACTTGGATTCACTTTCAAAAGTCATATGAAAATTCTGGGGCTGAATTCCAAAATTCATTTAAAAATCTTGAGTACTATAGGAAAACCCAATCTCAACTATGATGAACCAAGACTGAATACAACACACTAATACAAATTATACCCTTGACTTACAATTTATAAGATGGCACATTACACGTGGGACTACACTACACTACTATTTCACACTACCACATACATTGGGCACTATCACACAAAACTCTCTGTGTACACTTACTCTTTGTTTCTTGCAAAGTATACTAGACTCACCAGTTTGCACTCAAGTGCTTTACACTAGACACTCTCTGCTGCAAGGACTCTCTACAGCCCACCTAACACACTACACTTGTGTGCTTTGGCCTGTACTCCTTACTTTGCACTCAATACTTTCTTATCACAAGTTTGCACTTGCATTTGCACATCATCTCTATTTAGGGATGTAAACGGGTCATTCCAGTTTGAGTCCATGGTGGACTCGGACCCAAAATATGTAACGAGAACTTGGACCTGGATCCGGACACGAAATCATTTTGGAGCCAGTTTCTTCGTTCTGGATCCGGAATCGTTAAGGAGAAGGTGGAATCAAATCCGGAGCCAGAACCATTTATGGGGTGGGTCTGGGCCCTGGTCTAAGTAGAGAATGGTATGGGGAAAAATCTAATTTTAAGGAGAGATTTTTGAAAATTGAGATAATGTATCTCATGCCAGGTCCACCGGTCTAAACTAATGTGGAGTTAGAACCAGGCCCATTTAAGTCACGGGTCCAAAAAAGGACCCAGACCCGGACTCATTTACTTAGCGGGGCCTGAATAAGGACCAAAACCCGATCTTTTACTGATCGAAACCTCCAAATAATTAAAGAATCAGAAACCCATTTACATCCCAGTATCTATTTATAGTCAAGGCAAGGTCAGTGGGATAGTTTGTGTGGAAAGGAGGTGGTCCACGTGGCCTACTATCATCCATTCATTAGTTGTAATGTCGGTTGAAGGAGGGTCTAGACAAAGATGGAGTAAGGGAGGGAAGGCTGGTTGCATTGATGAGGTTTCTAGAAAATGCTAATGTCTGGATGTGATTTAGGCATTTGAAAAGGTGGTGTTGCCTAATAAGTCCACCCCCAAATCCATGTGAAAATCTTGAGTTTGCATCTAAAAACCCAAGTATCATGTGTTTGGCTCCCACCCACATGATTGTTTTAATTGTCACGGGGAGGTTTGGTATTGTAGGCCCAAAACTCATCATGAGTCTTGGAACATGTACACGCAGATCATGTGTCAATTCGGTCAGTTATACGTGATCCGACCTGACCGTTGCCATCCCTTTGTGAATATTTGTATAGGATTGTGTTTGTCTCCTTGGATTTATTTTTGTTAACAATGCATGCTTTGATGCTGATTAGAGGTTTGTGCTTTTTCTGGTACAGTGGGTTTTCATACCAGTGTATTGAGGTGTTTGAGAGGATGGCCTACTTTGGCATATCATCAAACCTTGTATTGTATCTCACAAGAAAGCTACATCAGGGGACAGTTACATCTTCAAATAATGTCACAAATTGGGTGGGTACCATTTGGATCACACCCATCTTAGGAGCTTACATTGCAGATGCTCATCTCGGCCGATACTGGACTTTTGTCATTTCCTCCTGCATTTATCTCTTGGTAATGGCGCCTTGATACAATTCATATTGTCTTCATTGTTAGCCTAAGGAAAACTGCTTTTAACATAAACAAATAACTTGTTTGTTTTATGTAATTGAATACCTAAAATTATATTTTTTAGTGGTTAACAGTGAAGAATCAAAATGTGAATATCCAAAAATTACAATGGTATAACTCTTTTAGGGGACGCTTGTCAACATGGATTTCCGTGGAAGCGTCTCCTCTTCATATTTGGTGCAGCAATTTATGCAGTAGAAAATGATTAGAAATCAGTTTATTTAATATCTATGTTAAGTTCAATTTTGATTTCCAACCTCACTCTATTAGAAGCCAATTTCATGTCTTTCCCTTTGGGCGGCTTCTCACAAAGGTAACTTCAATGAAAATTGAATCAAGGCAAGATGAAAAACGAGTACTCAACCATCATCTTAGCAATTTGATACCTACCAAAGTTCATTAGGTTCCATCTACATCTCTGCTTATTGAGGTCAACATCCACCATCGCTCCTGAGCGGTCATAATTGTGGTCGATCCCTCGCCCTCACCATAAAACTATTGTTGTGCATTTTCCTATCACCAATTGGTTTTGGAATAAGTGGCAGCTCGTAGGTCGGGTGTTCGAGTCACGGGATACGCGTTTTGCTAGTTCGCAACAGAAGTCGCGGCGGGTGTGTCGTTGAGGGAGAGATTGTTAAGGTCAACGTCCACCCTCACTCGTGAGCGGTCATAATTGTAGTCGAATCCTCATCCTCACCATAAAACTATTGTTGTGCATTTTCCTATCATCAGGTTTTGGGATAAGTGGTAGCTCAATGGAGTGTAAGATCCTACACTACTTTATATTCTTTATCCCTCACCTCATACTATAGAGCTCTTTTCACCATGAATTCATATGTATGTTATGCAAACCAAGAGCCCTTATTATCCTCTCTATATATTTGTTTGACTGGTAAGTGATTAATCTGACAACCTCTCCCTAGCTAATCTAATCAAGAACTTTAAATTATTTCATCGTATTAAATTTCTTTTTCAACTAAATATGTAGCAACTGCCCTATAACTTAGTTTAAGATTTATTGCATTCTTTAGAAACCACTCAACAACAAAAATATTATCATATTATAATAATATCACATTCTTTTATTATATAATATTTTCTCATAGTACTTTTGTTATATGACAAGTTTTTTTTTTTTATTTCAATTCAATCAAATGGTCTATTTGTAGAAAGAGTCTACAAGCTCTATTTCAAATATATCAAAGGTTTTGAAGAGGCAGTGACTTAACCCAAAATGGTACGTCTTTGAAGGCAGGGAATGTGTCTCTTGACCATAGCAGTTTCAGTTCCTTCCCTCAAACAGCCTCCCTGTACACAAACCAACAATGCCCACTGCAAGGGTGCATCTACACTGCAATTTGGTGTATTTTTTGGTGCACTATACATACTAGCCATTGGGACTGGTGGAACCAAGCCCAACATATCGACCATAGGCGCAGACCAGTTTGACGACTTCGAGCCCAAAGAGAAGACCCATAAGCTCTCCTTCTTTAACTGGTGGATGTTCAGCGTTTACCTTGGGACCCTCTTTGGAAACGCTGCTCTTGTGTATATTCAGGAGTCAGGACAATGTGGGCTGGACACTGGGCTATGGGCTTCCTACTCTTGGGCTATTGGTTTCATTGATGATTTTCATAAGTGGGACTCCCTTTTATAGGCACAAGTTGCCCTCTGGGAGTCCATTTACAAGGATGACCAGGGTTATAGTGGCTTCTCTTAGAAAATGGAGGGTGGCTTTTCCTAATTACTTTTTGAGTTGGACTTAAGAGTACTATGCCAAGAACAAGAAGTTTAGAATTGACTCCACCTCATCTTTATTCTTAGTGATTTCATCAGATATCCATTCATGCTATTAATCTGAAATCTCACTTAGGCTCCTTGAAAAGCAGCCAAGTATGGCTTTCAACTAATTGATGGGATCCAAAGTGTTCTCTGAAAAAAAAAAAATGAAAATGAAGTAGATCTAACCTAGTTTGAGTTAAACTCAAGGTGTCAATCCTGACTGAACTCTTTTCGCATTATAATCCTTAATTTACCTCGAACAAGATTAAATTTAATGGATTTATTTGCTTTTTCTTTTCTTTTTTTTTTTGTGGAAAGTTTGCTGCATTTGGTCAACCATTGAAAAGTCAGCTTTTAGCAGTCAAGGTTGTTGGTTGAGACTTTTGTAATCCATTTGATTTTCCATAAGATTCTCTAAATTTTGTTTTAGTTATAAGTAACACTTGATGTAATATAAATCTCAAAAGTTCTATGTACTTTGAAGTGTGAAAGGATAGGCTGAACAACTATTGGATCAAGAGGCAAAGCATTTCCCCCTTCATGGGGAAGACTAGGATCAATCCATAGTCCATAGGTCAGAAAAATAGAAGACTTGCGAGAGAGCAAAGGGCACTACTATAGCTAAAAGAAGTATGAGATTCTAGATGTTTGGTATTTTAGCTTTGAGCACTAATTTGAGTTAAATGATCATTTTGTGGCAAACTAGAAGCAAAAGCAAAGAAATAACTGTCATTCCAATCATTATTAATCTGCTTTGCTCATTATCAGAGTGAAGGGTTTTAACTTTTAATAAAACCCCTCTTCCCAGCAGACGTTGGGTCAGGAGAAGATGATAAGGAGACCCGTGATATCATGAGTCATGGTATCATTGTTACAGATAATTCGTGAAAGGAAAAAAATTCATCACATTGTACAATCCAGCGACTGCGCATTTAATTTTCAAAATTGTCACTCCTTGGTGGAAAACAAGTTCAAGGTGTATATTTTTTTGTAAAAACCCCTTATAGTGATGTTTATTAGTCAAAAGACCTGCTTAGAATTATTCTATATATAGTAAAAAACAAATCTTTTGAGGTCATCATACATTTCGGTTTTATACAATTAGCTAGAAAGAGAGGCAATATTCTAAGGAACAACAGGAGAGACCTATGGCTATGGAAGATTTTTCTTATGACTAACCAAGTTGCTAATGAATGGGGGAAATTGTCTATGACAAACCAAGGAGGAATGTGGTTTTTTGATTCTCTGGGGTCATCATTCACTTGACTGGTCAGAGGAGATAGGTAGGTAGAGAATACTTTTTTAGGTTAGGATTTCTCTTTTAATGATTTTTTGTTGTAAGAGTCAAAAGTTAAAAAGTACTTAAAAGATTTTTAATTTAAGTAACTTTTTAACTTAGGATAGAAATAGGAAGTTTCTTTTGGTTTGAAAAGAAGTCTTATATTATTTCATACATACTGTTCGTGCAAGTTGGATTGGGTTTACACGATGGAGGAAGAATAGATACTGTGAGACTAGAGTGCCTTCCACTGCTTGATCGATTAGTGCAATGGCTTTTCTTTCTTCAACCTCATTATACATTTTTAGCAGAAAATTTAGATGAGTTCTTTTGCCAGTTGTATATATGTTTCATAAGATTGCATGTTAGATATAAGAGATGACTTCTTGTTACTTTGTGTGTATTTTGCTCTAGCATATAGTGTGTGGCCTACTTTTATCCAAAGATTAGACTAACCGAATTGAACATCAATAGGATTCATTCACCCACACCAAGTTTAAGGGTTGGGTTGTAATATAGCATCCGCCAAAAATAATTAACTCTTTTAGTTAGTCCAAACTATCGATTATACGACAATGAAATTGACAGTCAAGATAATTCTCCTACTCTGTTTTAGTTGTTTAATTGGTTCATATTCATAACATAAATCAAATGGTTAGAAATAATAAATAATTGGATGATTTTTTTTGTCAAATGCCTCCCTATTCACAACCTGACCTTCTGTCACGACCCAAGCTCGAGATCAGAGTCATTAGGGCTAAACCCCGGGTCGCGATGATAATTATACTTACTCCCGTAAACCCCGAACTAACCGAAGTTAAGACGAAGTCCACAAGGGATCTTCCACACGTACCTGTCAATGTACAGTTGTGCGGAAATATACAAACATATATACATTGATAACCAATTAAAAACTAACCAAGTCCTTTACTTAAACAGTAAATTTCAATATACAAGATTTCGTTCTAATTAAGTCAACCACTGCATATTCAAAATACAATGCAGGGGACATCATATACAATCCCCAAAAATGAATATATAAAAACATTTCTAAAAAGTTTTCAAAATGTTCCAACGCATTCGCTCTCAGATCATGTCCTTTCAATTAAACCTCATTGAGGTATCGGATGGGCCTCTTCCACTGGCGGTACTGTTACTGCGGGACCAGCACGAGCAATTGGGCCTGTAATATCATCAGTAATACTGTGAACACGACGGTTCAACAATATATATATATATATACAGATCTATGACATGTACGACAATTCATTGATTTAACAGTTCTAAATAATCAATGGTATACAGTCTTTATGCAATAGTAAATACAAGTGATAACGACAATGACATTGGCAACTACAATAGTATTGGTTTCAACTCAAATCGGTTCTTCTTAAAGGAAACATTTCATATTCGTTCATTCATTACATTAAGCATTTATTAATGACTTATCAATAGGACTCGTCAGTCCAATATATGACTTTTCAGTTTATAGCCTTTCGGTTCAATAAGGTTGGATCTCCCAGTGTCTGGATCAGAGATCACTGGTATCACTACGGAGCTCCGGAACGCCCCCAAATCCATCTACTGCAGTAGGATTGTTCGTTACACTATTACTTTTATAACTGTCCATTCATTAATTCATTCCGTTCAACTCCATGATGAATTTAGGAAACCACTATGTAGTGCCAGACTCATTAACGATTCTAGTCAATCCTATTCCAATTCTAAAACAATTCTCTAAACCAACAATTGAGTGAAACGTTTGTTATCAATGCACGTATTACTGTAGATGACATTACTTAGTTAAATTTGTGAATTAAGATAACCTTATCTAACACTTATAAAGGTTTAGATATCACTAACATTAACCTCACTGATCAGGCTTTCAATTCAGATTAGTCCCAATCTATCTCATAATTCGGCTTAAACTAAAGGAGTATCTATGATCATAAAAGTAATCTTAGTTCACGTAAAAATCCAAAACTCTAATTTCGGCCAAGTTTGGTTACCTCAGCGGCTACCTGGCGGTCAGCCGAAACTGCACTACTGGTTAGAAGAATTGCTACTGGCGGCTAGCTGAAAGTTGGCTGACGGTTAGCCGAACCAAGTTCAATTAGCTTACGGTCAGCTTTCCAGGAGGTAATTTTCTGACAGGGATTCCTGACTCGACTTCGGTCAGCTCAACGGTCATCTTGCGGCTAGCCGAAATTTAAATTTCGGCTAACCAGATTTCTGCGGTCAGCTGGCGATCAGCTTTCCAGAAGCTGACACAACTATGGATTTCTGGCGGTTAGCCCTGCGGCTAGCCGAAATTCAACCAGAAGCACTTTTCCGAGCTTCAGAAGTTCTGAACAAAATCCATAATTTTGAACTCCTTGAGTTCATACAAGTTCTATAGAATCATAAATCACTAGAAATGTATATACTTGCCTTTGATTTGAAGGTTAATTGACAAAACCTCTTTGTTTGCTTGGCTTTGAGGTGAAAATCCTCAACTCAAACCTTGTAGCTCTAAGAAGACCTCAAGGAGAAGATGAAGAAGGTGAAGGAGATGAAATCTCTTCACTTGGATCTCTCCTAGCTTATAACTTGATGCTTGACGAAGATGAAATGGAAGAAAGAAGAGAAAAAGGATGAAGAATGAGCCTAGGGTTTGCAATGAGATGAAGGAAGCTCATTTTAGGTTATATAAGCTCCCATTTTGCGTTTAAGTCCTTTAATCTCTCTAAATTACGATTCGAGTCAAATGAAGGGTCATTTGATCCATTTCTCGTCGAACAACTTCAAGTTTATTATGCAAATTAACGTACTCGTCAAGATACACACGTTGGTATCAAGAGTTTCCGTATTCGGCAAAATACGTAAAGACTCGTATTTAATTCACTTAATAACCTTAATTACCATTTCATTAAGCCTAACTTATCCATTTTAGGCTAATTCAGTTCCATTTGGCCATAAATCACCATTAATTCAATTAAATATGATTAGTTAGCCATAATCTCACTTAATCAGAGTTAATCTTAATTAACTCGGGACGGAGCCTAACATTCTCCTAAACTTTTAGAATCATTCGGTCCTCTAAATGCAATATAAATTAATGGAAATTAATGAAACAATTCAAATAACAATTACATGAACGAATAGCTCGGGATACTTCTGAGTCATTTGTTCCTCAAGTTCCCATGTAGCTTCACCGAGTTCATGATGATCCCAAAGAACCTTGACCCATTTGATCATCCTCGTGCGTAGAACTGCCTCTTTGGTATCAATAATCTGAACTGGCCTCTCAACATATGTGGTGTTTGGTAACACTTGGATCTCTTCGTGACGAATGACATGTGAATGATCAGCCACATACTTTCGAAGCATAGAAACATGAAACACATTGTGGATACCAGAGAGTTCTGCTGGAAGGTCTAGGTGATAAGCAACATTTCCAATCCGGCTCGAGATTTTAAAAGGTCCAATGAATCTCGGGGAAAGTTTCCCTTTCTGCCCGAATCTGATAGTACCTTTCATTGGAGAAGTCTTTAAAAAGACTAAATCATCAACGGCGAACTCTAGATCACGTCGACGATTGTTAGCATAGCTTTTCTGCCTTGATCTAGCAACTTTCAGCCTATCCTATATCTTCTGAACATTTTCTGTTGTTTCAGCAATGATTGTAGGACCATGGAAACTTCGAGTTCCAACCTCTTCCCAACTTACTGGAGCCCTACATCTTCGATCATACAGTGCTTCAAATGGTGTCATTTCAATACTAGAGTGATAGCTGTTGTTGTATACAAATTTGCATAACGCTAAATGGTCATCCCAATCACTCCCGAAATCAACAACACTGGCACGAAGTAAATCTTCTAAAGTCTGTATAGTCCGTTCTGATTGTCCGTCTGTCTGTGGATGATAAGCGATACTGAACCGAAGTCTAGTACTCATGGAATTCTGAAATGATTGTCAAAATGTGGATACAAACCGACTATTCCGATCAGAGACAATCAAGACCGGTGTTCCATGCAATCGAGTCACTTCCTTGACAAACAATCTGGACATATCGCTGAATCCCATATCATTTCTAAATGGAAGGAAGTGTGCGGACTTTGTAAGACAATCAACGATCACCCATACGGTATCGTGCTGCTTTCTCGTCTTCGGCAAACCAGATACAAAGTCCATCGTGATGTGTTCACACTTCCATTTGAGAATATTCAGTGGATGAAGCAACCTAGGCGGTTTCTGATGCTCGAATTCCACACACTGGCAAGTTAAGTAGGAAGATACATAACCTGCTATCTCCCGCTTCATGTTATTCCGCCAGAATCTGCCCATGAGATTTCTATACATTTTAGTGCTTCCTGGATGTATAGAATATCTGGTGTGATGAGCTTCGAACATTACTGCTTGCTTCAAATCTTCTTGTGCTGGTATACATAATCTGTCCATGAAGTAAAGAACTCCTTCTACCAACACGAAGTCTAGTCTTGTTGCAATATTGTTACTGATTCTTGTTAGAGTTTTTGTTTTGTTGCAATTTGATAGGATGCATTCATTTTCATAGCTTGACCTCTCATTCTTTCATGTTCTTTTTCTTAGGATCCTCATGCATATTTCTCTCTCATAATCTTTGTTTTTATCATTTCTTATGCATGGTTTTCAAATCAGTTTGTCTCTTTAGTTCATGAAGTTTTTAGTTCAGATTTTCAAGCCTCTAAGTGTTTAATCTTTAAGTTCAAAATTCATTCAAGCTTTCCAAAATTTCCTTCTTCAAATCCATATTTTGATTTGGAGTTTTCATGATTTTAGAAAATCAGTTTTCATCCTTCTTTCAGTCATGAATTCATGCTTGAGAAATGTGTCTCAAAGTCCCCTGAAAAGATGCCCTCTAAGTTGCAAGTTTCTAAAATTTCAGAAATTCTGGGCAGTCTTCAAGTCGACCTGCCTGTGTGGCCAGTCAACCGGGTCCACTGCGGGTCGACAGGGATTTTGAGCTGTTAGCTTCACCAACGTACATTTTTATAGCCGTTGTGTGTACCCGGTCGACCCGGCCCTGTACCAAGTCGACCGGGCACTAGCCGTTGGGAGCTTTTTCTTTATAAAAAGTGGCTTTTTGTTTGGAAAAAATTGTTGAACCTTCAAGGACTTTTGAGGCCAAGGACTTACAACTTTTCTAGAGCATCTTTGAAGGGATTATGAAGTCATTCCATTGATTCAACTTTTGATCTTCTAATGGGTGTGCTTTCTTTATCCTAAGTCTTTTGAAATCATGCTTTGTTTCTTTATCTTTGTTTTTCTTCAATGCATGATTAAATAGATGCTTATCTTTTGAAATGTTGTCTTTCATAACATGTTTAAAACTTTAGAAATCTCATAGCTTTATGAAACCAACATATAGTTTTTGTTTCACATGAAATTGTTTTCTTGTTTCAAAACTAACTTGTTAGACTTAAGTTTATCTTCTTTAAAAAACAAGTTAGATCACTTTGTTAAATTCATGTGTTTGACAAACAACTCTTTCTCATACATATGATTATCTTTCTTAGTCAATCCAAGTTTGCTCTAGAAATAGTGAAAAAGTTTGGCTTAGGAGAATCTAAGACTAGCTGCAATCCCATGGGCTCTACTACCAAAATCTCTAGTGATCTTCAGGGTAAGAAAGCTTACCAGAAACTTTATAGGAGCATGATAGGAAGCCTTCTCTATCTCACTGCTAGCCGACCTGATATCTCTTTTAGTGTTGGAATATGTGCTAGGTATCAATCTGATCCCCGAGAGTCTCACATTAAGGTTGTTAAGCGTATCATAAAATATATTAATGGGACTTCTCATTATGGTATCTGGTATCCTCATGACTCAACTCTGCAATTAATTGGATATAGTGATGCAGATTGGGCAGGATCAATAAACGATAGGAAAAGCACTAGTGGCTGCTGCTATTTCATAGGAAACTGTCTAGTAGGCTGGCATAGCAAAAAGCAAAATTTTGTATCCTTGTCTACTGCAGAAGCTGAATATATTGCTGCAGGTAGCTGTTGTGCTCAACTGTTGTAGATGAAACAAACTTTATTAGATTATAATGTTCCACAACAATGCATGCCTATCATGTGTGACAACTCTAGTGCCTTTAGCATTTCTAAAAATCCTATTCAGCACTCTCGCACTAAGCACATTGACATTCGCTATCATTTCTTGCGTGATCATGCTGACCAAGGCACTATTGAGTTAATTTTTGTTCCTACAGATACCTAATTGGCTGACTTATTTACTAAACCCTTTGAAAATGATCGGTTCATAAAATTGAGACATCAATTGGGCATTGGCCCTTGCCCTGAATTCTAAATTTTTGTTGGCTACTCACCTGTTACCACACTTTATTTTTATCATATAAACAGGTGCTACTAACAAGGTTGTATGTTTTATCTTTGATGGGCAGGCTCCTTTGCAATTAGATGTCAAAGGGGGAGAGAAATATCAAGTGTTCCTCAAGGTGTTCACCAATTGAAGGGGAGAAGATTCAAAGGTTGCTAATGTTGAGGGGGAGACTAGAGTGTTATTTGTGTAGCTTCTAGGTTTGGTCGTCGTAGGTCATCGCTCTCGCAAGGAAAATCCAAAGCTCCAAAATATCCAAATGCTCATGAATATCCAAAGCTCCTTAAAGATCCAAAGCTCCTTAAATATCCAAAGAAGGTGTTGTTCAAGTTTCAAAGGAAATTGAGAGAGAGATCAAGCTTCCAGAGTTGCCATCAAATTGTAAAGGGGGAGATTGTTAGAGTTTTTGTTTTGTTGCAATTTGATATGATGCATTCATTTTCATAGCTTGACTTCTCATTCTTTCATGTTCTTTTTCTTAGGATCCTCATGCATATTTCTCTCTCATAATCTTTGTTTTTATCATTTGTTATGCATGGTTTTCAAATCAGTTTGTCTCTTTAGTTCATGAAGTTTTTAGTTCAGATTTTCAAGCCTCTAAGTGTTTAATCTTTAAGTTCAAAATTCATTCAAGCTTTCCAAAATTTCCTTCTTTGAATCCATATTTTGATTTGGAGTTTTCATGATTTTAGAAAATCAGTTTTCATCCTTCTTTCAATCATGAATTCATGCTTGAGAAATGTGTCTCAAAGTCCCCTGGAAAGATGCCCTCTAAGTTGCAAGTTTCTAAAATTTCAGAAATTCTGGGCAGTCTTCAGGTCGACCTGCCTGTGTGGCCGGTCGACCGGGCCAAGGGACCCGGTCAACCGGGCACACTACGGGTCGACAGGGATTTTGAGCTGTTAGCTTCACCAACGGGCATTTTTATAGCCGTTGTGTGTACCCGGTCGACCCGGCCCTGTACCAAGTCGATCGGGCACTAGTCGTTGGGAACTTTTTCTTTATAAAAAGTGGCTTTTTGTTTGGAAAAAGTTGTTGAACCTTCAAGGACTTTTGAGGCCAAGGACTTACAACTTTTCTAGAGCATCTTTGAAGGGATTATGAAGCCATTCCATTGATTCAACCTTTGATCTTCTAATGGGTGTGCTTTCTTTATCCTAAGTCTTTTGAAATCATGCTTTGTTTCTTTATCTTTGTTTTTCTTCAATGCATGATTAAATAGATGCTTATCTTTTGAAATGTTGTCTTTCAAAAAATGCTTAGAACTTTAGAAATCTCATAGCTTTATGAAACCAACATATAGTTTTTGTTTCACATGAAATTGTTTTCTTGTTTCAAAACTAACTTGTTAGACTTAAGTTTATCTTCTTTAAAAACAAGTTAGTTCACTTTGTTAAATTCATGTGTTTGACAGACAACTCTTTCTCATACATATGATTATAATCTTTGCATCAATTTAAAGTTTCATCTTTCTAAAAAGAGATAGAGTGATTTCTAGTAAATGCATTATTCATAGACTTTGTTATTCATATGCATGCTTCTAGAAGTTGAGATTTCATTTTCTATTTAGCCTATTTAGAGGCACTCATTTGCACTTACATTGTTCTCTTAATCCATGCATTCATAGGCATTTTTCTTAAGAGAAAATCTTCTTGATTGTAAAGGTTGGTGCTTAGCCTTGAAAAGCATGTATAGTGTTGTAAAGGTTTATGCTTAGCCTTTGAAAAGCATAGTGATGTATTTGTAAGGTTGAAGGTGAACCTAAACCTTATTTTGAGTTAGTGAAAATCCGGTAGGGACACCGGGAGTGGATGTAGGCATGTTGGCCGAATCACTATAAATGCTTGTGTTATTGTAATTGTCTTTTTGTTTACTTTTCATGGATGGCTCTCTTGTTTGATTCTTCTATTTTTCCTCAAAGCATAAGAGACTTAAAAGCAAAGAAAATTAAAATCGGTCTAGTTATTTGAGCTCACCCTATTCACCCCCCCCCCCCCCTCTAGGATTCGATCTTGGACTTTCAATTCTTGCTAATACAGGATCTTCGAACTGTCTCTCCTTAATCTCTTTGATAAGGAGTGGTTCGAATATGGACATTGTTGCAACCATCACTCTATTGTCCAATAAGTCAACGGCCACATCCAGATCCTTGAATTCTTCAAACAAGTCTCATTCATCGACTAATGATGCTAAGTCAGCAGATTTCTGACTCAAGGCATTAGCTACGACGTTACCCTTTCCAGGTACATATATGAATGGAAAGTCATAGTCCTTTATCAGCTCTAACCAACGGCGTTGTCTCAGATTGATATCCTTCTGAGTAAACAAGTATTGAAGGCTTTTGTGGTCACAGTGGACTTCAAAAGTCTCTCTGTACAGATAGTGCCTCCATTGCTTTAATCCGAATACAACTGTCGCACGTTCTAGATCATGAGTAACATAATTCTTCTCATGTTCTTTCAACTGACGCGAACCATAAGCTATCACCTTGCAGTTCTGCATCAGTACACATCCCAATCCAACACCCGAAGCATCTGAGTAAATCTCAAATCCTCCCCTTCTATCGGGCAAGGACAAGATCGGGGCTGAAACCAGCTTCTGCTTAAGAGTCTGGAAACTAGACTCACATATATCATTCCATAATGGAACATTCTTCCGAGTCAGTTTCGTTAGTGGTGTTGCTATCTTTGAGAAGTCCTTAACGAACCTTCTATAATAGCCTGCCAACCCTAAGAAGCTTCGAACTTCAGGCACATTTTTCGGACTCTGTCAATTGGTAATTGCTTCAATTTTAGCTGAATCAACAGTTAATCCATTTCTGGTAATAATATGACCCAGGAATGCAACCTGCTGTAACAAAAAATCACACTTCTTGAGTTTTGCATATAACTGATTCTCTCTCAGTATCTGCAAGGTTGTTCTCAAATTATGTGAATGCTCTAGCTCTGACTTTGAATAGACCAGTATGTCATCAATGAAGATCACGACGAACTGGTCCAAATAAAAAGCAAACACCCTGTCCATTAAAGTCATAAACACTGCAGGTGCATTGGTTAGACCAAAATGCATCACTAGAAATTCATAGTGACCTTAACGAGTCCTGAATCCAGTCTTCTACACATCTTGATCTATAACTCGAACCTGGTGATATCCAGATCGAAGATCAATCTTAAAAAAGTACGCTGCACCCTGGAGTTGATCAAACAACTCATCGATCCTAAGCAATGGATACTTGTTCTTGACTGTTACTTGATTTATCTGCCTATAATCGATACACATTCAAAGGGTGTCATCCTTCTTCTTTTCAAACAGTATAGGTGCTCCCCATGGTGAAACACTAGGTTTATTAAAACTTTTATCAAGCAAATCATGTATCTGTCTCTTCAATTCATACAATTCTAATGGTGCCATTCGATACGGTGCCTTGGATATCGGTGCTGTACCAGGCATAAGTTCGATGGTAAAGTCCACTTCCCTAGCTGGAGGTAGACCTAACACTTCATCTGGGAACACGTCTGGAAATTCACAGACTACAGGAATATTTTGTAACTCCTGTACAGGCTTCTTCTCCGAAATAAATGCAATGTAGCCTTCACAACCACTACGCATCATTCGTTCAGCCTTAAGTGTTGAAATAAGCCTGGTGTCATACTTCTTCCGGACTCCCTCAAAGAGAACACTGGAATTGGCTTCATCAACCCTAAAGGTGATGAATTTGCGGAAACAGTCTAAACAAGCCCTGTTCTTCGCAAGCTAATCCATGCCAAAGATCACATCAAAGTCATTCATCGCTAGTACAACCAGATCAACTGCCATTGACACCTCTCCAATTCTAATAGTACATTGAGGGCTATATCATTCACATACTATTTTTCTCCCTAAAGGAGTAGACAAAGTAAAATCATACGCTAACTGCATTATTTGGTTTTACATATCACAAGCAAATACAGGTGCTACAAATGAATGCGTAGAACCGAGATCAAATAATGCAATAGCGGGTCTATTGTCTATAAGGATTGTACCTTCAACTACATTGGTTGCAACATCAGCTTGTTCTCTGTTGACGGCACAAGTCATCCCAGCCATCTGTGGTCTGTTGGGCTGCTGCTGCTGTCTAGGTTATTGTCTCTGCCATGGACGCTGCTGGCCCTGACGTTGAGGCTGCAGCTGCTGTTGCCTAGGAGGAGGAGTTGGCAAGGCTGATCGCTGCTGAGGAGCAGGAAGTGCTGCTTGACCTTGAGCAGGATGCTAATATGAAGCTCTGTCATCTCTCCTAGATCTCGAACAATGTGTCATTCTGTGTTCCAAAGAACCACAGACTAAGCAAGCTCCGGTAGTCCTCCAGCATAACTCAGTCCTGTGAGGTTTACCACACGTATCACAGACTGGTCTGTTCTCTCTCCTCTCATTCCTATCAGTCCTAGGAATGAATCTCTGTTTCTGCCTCTTGTACTTGGACTGTCCTCCTTTCTTTAACCATGACTCACCACTTCTCTTGGTGTTCACGCCTCTACTTCTTTTTCCCTCTGGATTTCCTCCGCTGTATATGCCCTATCAACGGCATCATCAAACGTCGTAGGCTTCTGTCCAGCCAATACGACCGTCTTATACTCTGGATTCAGTCCTAAGAGGAATCTCTTAACCTTCTTCGCTTCAGTATATATCAATTCGATAGCATACTTGGATAGCTGCAAAAAGGTATGAACATTGACAGCCACGGTCAGTTGACCTTGCTTCAAGTTCAAAAATTCTGATTCCTTCTGCTGCTGTACATGCTCTGGGACGAACTTCCTCTAAAACTGTTGCTTGAAAGTTTCCCAAATCCCTTCTGCTGGCATTACCTTGAAGGCATCCCTAACACTTTTCCACTATACTTTTGTTGCCCCTCTAAACATAGTAGAGATAAGCAACACTCTCTACTTGTGAGTGCAGACAACTGTCTCAAACACATCGTCAATGTGTTCCAACCACTCGTCTGCCTTCATCACATCTTCTTCTCCATGGAACTCGAGTTCCTCTCTTACGAAACTGCTCAAAGATGACATGAGGGTCCTTATCCTTATGCTGTAATACCACTTGCGTCTCAACATAGTGTTGTTGTTGGACTGGTATTACTGACGCAACCTGTATCTGAGCCTACAATTGGCTCTACACTTACAACATAGAAGCCATTTGGGTTTGCATACCCATTTGAGCTTCATGGCTCTTCACAATCTACACATTGCTTCTGGCTAACTGTTCCAGAATTGCAGCAAAGCGAGTATCAGCATCAGACTTAGGAGGGGAAGGTGGGATAACCTCTACGAAGTCATCATGTCCAGATCCCTATCTTGATGCCATACTGCAAACAATATGGAAGGTAAGATTACATCTATACACTCCCATCTCAGTTATATCACATATAGTGAAAGCAGTAAACGCAAATCCATAGTTGGATTTATTCGAAACGCAACATTCCTCACTTCGTTCCTAGTCTCACTAAGTCCGTTTTAATTTCCTTAACTTAGGCCTTTAAGCAGTTTCTGATACCATACAATAAGTATGTCACGACCCAAGCCCGAGATCAGAGTCATTAGGGCTAAACCCCGGGTCGCGATGATAATCATACTTACTCCCGTAAACCCCGAACTAACCGAAGTTAAGACGAAGTCCACAAGGGATCTTGCATACGTACCTGTCAATGTACAGTTGTGCGAAAATATACAAACATATATACATTGACAACCAATTAAAAACTAACCAAGTCCTTTACTTAAATAGTAAAGTTCAATATACAAGATTTCGTTCTAAATAAGTCAACCACTGCATATTCAAAATACAATGCAGGGGACATCATATACAATTCCCAAAAATGAATATATAAAAACATTTCTAAAAAGTTTCCAAAATGTTCCAACCTATTCGCTCTCAGATCATGTCCATTCGATTAAACCTCCTAGAGGTATCGGATGAGCCTCTTTCACTGGCGGTACGGTCTTTGTGGGACCGGCACTGGCAACTGTGCCTGTAATATCATTAGTAATACTGTGAACACGACGGTTCAACAATATATATATACAGATCTATGGCATGTACGACAATTCATTGATTTAATAGTTCTAAACAATAAATAGTACACAGTCTTTGTGCAATAATAAACACAAGTGATAACGACAATGACATTGGCAACTACAATAGTATTGGTTTCAACTCAAATCGGTTCTTCCTAAAGGAAACATTTCATATTCGTTCATTCATTACATTAAGCATTTATTAATGACTTATCAATAAGATTCGTCAGTCCAATATATGACTTTTCAGTCTATGACGTTTCAGTCCAATAAGGTGGGATCTCCCAGTGTCTGGATCAGAGATCACTGGTATCACTACGGAGCTCCGGAATGCCCCCAAATCCATCTACTGCAGTAGGATTGTTCGTTACACAGTTACTTTTATAACTGTCCATTCATTAATTCATTCCGTTCAACTCCATGATGAATTTAGGAAACCACTATGTAGTGCCAGACTCATTAACGATTCTAGTTAATCCTATTCCAATTCTAAAACAATTATCTAAACCAACAATTGAGTGAAACGTTTGTTATCAATTCACGTATTACTGTAGATGACATTACTTAGTTAAATTTGTGCATTAAGATAAACTTATCTAACACTTATGAAGGTTTAGATATCACTAACATTAACATCACTGATTAGGCTTTCAATTCATATTAGGCCCAATCTATCTCATAATTCGACTTAAACTAAAGGAGTATCTATGATCATAAAAGCGATCTTAGTTCACGTAAAAATCCAAAACTCTAATTTCGGCCAAGTTCGGTTACCTCAGCTGCTACCTGGCGGTCAGCCGAAACTGCATTAGCGGTTGGAAGAATTGTTGTTGGCGACTAGCCGAAAGTTGGCTGACGGTTAGTCGAACCAAGTTCGATTAGCTTACGGTCAGCTTTCCAGGAGCTAATTTTCTGACAGGGATTCCTGACTCGACTTCGATCAGCTCAACGGTCACCTTGCGGTTAAATTTCGGCTAACCGAATTTCTGCGGTCAGCTGGCGATCAGCTTTCCAGAAGCTGACACAACTATGAATTTCTGGCGGTTAGTCCTGTGGCTAGCCGAAATTCACCCAGAAGCTCTTTTCCGAGCTTCAGAAGTTCTGAACAAAATCCATAATTTTGAACTCCTTGAGTTCATACAAGTTCTATAGAATCATAAATCACTAGAAATGTATATACTTGCCTTTGATTTAAAGGTTAATTGACAAAACCTCTTTGTTTGCATGGCTTTGAGGTGAAAATCCTCAACTCAAACCTTGTAGCTCTAAGAAGACCTCAGGGAGAAGATGAAGAAGGTGAAGGAGATGAAATCTCTTCACTTGGATCTCTCCTAGCTTATAACTTGATGCTTGATGAAGATGAAATGGAAGAAAGAAGAGAGAAAGGATGAAGAATGAGCCTAGGGTTTGCAATGAGATGAAGGAAGCTCATTTTAGGTTATATAAGCTCCCATTTTGCGTTTAAGCCTTTTAATCTCTCTAAATTACGATTCAAGTCAAATGAAGGGTCATTTGATCCGTTTCTCGTTGAACAACTTCGAGTTTATTATGCAAATTATCGTACTCGTCAAGATACACACGTTGGTATCAAGAGTTTCCATATTCGGAAAAATACGTAAAGATTCGTATTTAATTCAGTTAATAACCTTAATTACCATTTCATTAAGCCTAACTTATCCATTTTAGGCTAATTCAGTTCCATTTGGCCATAAATCACCATTAATTCAATTAAACTTGATTAGTTAGCCTTAATCTCATTTAATCAGAGTTAATCTTGATTAACTCGGGACGGAGCCTAACACCTTCGGCTTGGCGAGGCAATTTAATTCCATCTGAAAGCCATGTAGCTTCAGCCTTCAAACTTTTCTTCCAAGGAAATCATTAACTCATTATGGAAGGAAAAGTTAATTGCAGTACATATAGTCCTTGTCATTCATCCTTGACTGGGTTTTTTTCCTTTTTTTGCATGTAGGTTCTTAACAAAGCTGCTGTAATAACTGGGTCAAATACTCCATGGATGCTTTGTTCAGTCACCCAAGTAGAGGAAACCAAACAAATCGTGCGAATGATACCTATCTTTTTTGCGACCTTCATTTCAAGCACAATGATGGTTCAAGTTAATACCCTTTTTGTTAAGCAAGGAACCACTCTAAACCGAAGATTGAGCCCTAACTTCAACATTCCTCCGGCGAGCCTAAGTGGCCTTGTAACATTATCCATGCTCATCATGGTCATGATATGTGATCGTTACTTTGTACCGATCATGAGGAGATGGACCAAGAACCCTAAAGGAATCAGCCTCCTTCAAAGAATGGGAATTGGCTATGTAATGCATATCATAGTAATGGTAACTGCATCATTTGCTGAAAGAAGGAGGCTAAGTGTTGCCAGGGACCATGGTCTAGTGGAAAGTGGGAAACAAGTTCCTCTTACCATATTTATATTACTTCCCAGTTTGTCATCATGGGGATGACAGATGTTTTCTTGGAGGTGGCAAAGATGGAATTCTTCTATGATCAAGCTCCAGAGGGTATGAAGAGCTTGGGAACCTCTTACTCTCTTACTAGTCTTGGGATAGGAAATTTCCTTAGCAGCTTTCTTCTTTCAACTATTTCTCATCTCACTAAGAAGAATGGTCACAAAGGATGGATACTAAATAACCTCAACCGCCTCCCATCTCGACTACTACTATGCATTCTTCGCCGCATTGAACTTGTTGAATTTCCTATTTTTCCTGATTGTTGCCAAGTTCTATGTGTATAAAGCCGAGCTCTCTGATCCATCGAAAATGCTTGGAGAAGAAAAATAGGATGTCAGCCTTGAGTGTTTAGGTTGTAACTATGAAAACACAGAAAAATTAGCCAAATTATGAACTAAATGTAATTTTTGTTGGGGAATTGAGAAATAAAGAAAGGGATATTGTCATATGGTTTATTTATGCCGAATGTGATAGCAAAAATGGCCTCTCTACTAAACTTTAACGGATTAGATTTGCAATCTGATGGTATGATTTACACTAGGAAAGAAACTCAATTTAAAGGCATACTTGGATCTATCGCGAAAGCGATACGGAATACCTCAGAACTTTAACTCTCTCACTCTTCTCTTAATGCCTGCTAATCGATGGGAATGTCAAGCAATTGTATGTAAAGATGAGAGACTTCTCAAGCCCTTTAATAGGCTACATTTATACTTTCCTCCATCAACAGAAATCACTCCCACTACTGCATGAATAGAGATTTTTAAAGGACGTGCCTTAACTGGGAGAAAAAATAGTTGTTTGAAAAAATCAAACAAGTAGTGGTCATGTGGACCACCACCTATGATCTCCCACTTGGTCCATATGACCAACATTCATCCCCTTATTTATTTATTTATTATTATTTTTATACTACCTTTTGTCTACAAATATAATGAAAATAACTCTAACCGATGCGCATCATTGAAAATACCGATTATCCGTGTAACTTTAATGCTAAGATCTTTTAATTTGTGATTAGGTTAGTCTCTTAATGCGAATTGTAATGGTTACACATCTTTAGTGGATTGCTTCCTTCCACAATCACAACATTAATATTCTCGCCTAATCCAGCACTTAATGTGTATCTGTAATATGACTTACTTTAATGGGAACTGTAATGTCATAATACTTATATATTCTTACTTTATTTTACAATTACCACATGTGACTTCAAAACAAAGTAAGAATTGCAAAAATAGTTTCTTTACTTGATCAATATATATAGTGTCATACATCATTGACTCTTATAAGGCATTTCATTCAAGCCCATATTTATTACATGGTCTTTAAAATCCTTTGGCGCCAATGCCTTTGTCAATGGATCAGCAATCATAAGCTTCGATGAAGCTCCTACAATTAACACTAAACGATCTCGCACTTTCTCTTTGGGTACAAGATACTTTACTTCTAGATACTTTGATTTACTGGATGCCTTGTTGTATTGAGTGAAAAGCCTAGCAGCATCATTGTCGCAGTAAATCTTAATCAATTCAGACATACTACCCATAATTTCAAGTCCCATGATGTAGTTACGCATCCATAATGCGTGACCTGTGGCTTCAAAACATTCCACATACTCTGCATCGAATGTTGATGGAGTGGTTAGTGTCTATTTCGCACTCCTCCAAGATACTGCCCGGCCAGCCAACAGAAAGATGTAACCTGATGTTGACCTCCTTGTATCAAGACATCCAGCAAAGTCTGAATCTGAATATCCAATGACCTCCAGTTGATTGGATCTTTGATATGAGAGCATATATCTTTTTGTTCCGCTAAGGTAATGCATCATTTTCTTGACAGCTACCCAATGAGGTAGGTCGAGATTACATTGATATCTACTTAACATCCTGACTGTAAAACTAATGTCTGGCCTCGTGCAAGTCTATAAGTACATCAAACTTCCTACTGCTGTCGCATAGGGATATTTATCCATTTCTAACTTTTCTAAGTTAGTCATGGAGCATTGTGCTTTACTAAACTTGTCTCCCTTAGACATAGGTGCATTTTGTGGTCTGCATCCTTCCATTCTGAAACATTTGAGAATAGTTTTAACATAGGCTTCTTGACATAACCCAAGTAATCCTTGAGATCGGTCTATAAATATTTTGATTCCTATTACAAAGGTTGCTTCACCCATATCTTTTATATCAAAATTATTCTCAAGATATATTTTAGTTTCTTGAATCATACTTAGGTCATTACTGGCTAGTAAAATATCATCTACATACAAGATTAAAATAAAAAACTTGCTCCCATTGACCTTGAGATATACACAATGATCAACTTGATTTTCGGAAAAACCAAACAATTTAATGGTATGATTAAATTTTAAGAACCATTGTTTGGAAGATTGTTTTACCCCGTATATCGATTTCTTTAATTTACAAACTAGTTCTCTTTCATTACCTTGTTGAACAAACCCTTCTGGTTGTTCCATATACACTTCTTCATCTAAATCCACATTTAAGAAAGCAATTTTGACATCCATCTGATATAGCTCTAGGTCATAATGAGCTACTAGTGTCATAACTATTCTGAGTGAATTTTTCTTAGACACTAGAGAGTAGGTTTCAAAATAATTGACACCTTCTTTTTGAGTGAATCCTTTAGTTATAAGTCGGGCATTAAATCGTTTAACTTTTCCTTTAGAGTCATTTTTTGTCTTAAAGACCCATTTACAACCAATGGTCTTGGATCCTTCAAGTAGTTCAACGAGATCCCATACTTCATTTATAGCCATGGATTCTAACTCTTCGTTCATAGCGTCTAACCACTTACCAGAATTTTCACTTTCTACTGCCTCTCTAGAAGTCTTTGGGTCTTCTTTAATTCATATATCTGATTCTTCGAGATACACAATATATTCATCCGAAATAGCAGGTCTTCTCATACGAGTTGACCTTCTCAATTCCTCCTGCTGTTCTTCAATAACAGCTGGTTGCATTTCAAAAGTTGATTGTGTATCTTGAGGAATCGGATTAAGAGGTCGTTTTGAGAAAACCTCTATATCAAGTGGAATCATTAATCCACTTTGAGAAGAGGATTGAGGCTCATCTATAATCTCCTTGTATTCAATATTTCTGGCCTCACTACTCCCACTGTTTCATGGTTCTCCAAAAACTTGGCATTATTGGACTCAACTATTCTTGTTGAATGATTAGGACAGTAAAAGCGATACACTTTAGACCTCTTCGGATATCCAATAAAATATCCGCTTACTGTTCTAGGGTCTAACTTCTTTTCTTATGGGATATATACCCACACTTTAGATGGACATCCCCAGACGTGGAAATGGTTTAAGCTGGGTTTCCTACCAGTCCATAACTCAAAAGGAGTTTTAAGAACTGCTTTAGTAGGAACTCTGTTTAAACTATACATGACCATCTTTAGTGCATCACCCCACATAAACTCGGGTAACGAAGTATTACTAACCATACTCCTAACCATATCTAAAAGAGTCATATTCCTTCTTTCAGCCACTCCATTTTGCTGAGGTGTTCCAGGCAATGTATGTTGGGCAACAGTACTTCTGATTCTAGGAATCTTCCAAACGAGCCTGGGTTACGACATGTTTCAGTACACCTACCATAATATTCACCACCTCGATCTGATCTCACAATTTTGATCATTCTATCTAATTGGTTTTCCACTTCTGCCTTAAATACTTTGAAGGTACTTAGGGCATCTGTTTTTTTCTTTAATAAGATAGATATAACCAAAACGTAAGAAGTCATCTATAAAGGTAATGAAATATTGTTCTCCTGTAAAACAAGGTATATATAATTTTCTACAAATGTCTGTATCGATTAACTGTAGGAGTTCAGAACTCCGCGTGACAGTTTTCTTGACTGTTTTAGTTTGTTTGCCTTTAATACAGTCAACGCAGACACCAAAATTAGTGAAGTCAAGGTTCGGTAATAACCCATCTTTCACTAATCTCAATATCCTATCCTTTGAGATGTATCCACTACTAGAAAAAAAGGGCTTTTATATCGGTTGCAAAAACTGCCCTATATCGGTTTTTCATATAACCGATATAATATCTTCAGTCAAGGTATTTTATATCGGTTAATATTTTTTTATATCGGTCAATTTTTTTTATATCGGTTACACTGGAACCGACATAATAATCTCTATATATAATATCGGTTAGGAAAATATGTGATATTAATTTCAATATTTTATATCGGTTATTATAAAACCGATATTATAGACAAATATTTTATATCGGTTGTATACATATATTTTATATCGGTTGTATACACATATTTTATATTGGTGATTATGGAACCGATATTATATATACATATTTTATATCGGTTCTTTCCCTCCTTTTTATTTTTCCTTCTTCCCTCCCTTTTCAGGACGTCCTGTGGCTAACCGCCTGTGCACATGCGGTTAACCGCAAGTGCACATGCGGCTAACCGCCAGTGCACCTGCGGCTAACCGCCAGTTATATATAATATTTTATATCGGTTATTATGAAATCGATATAATATACCTCAAATCCCTTAATCCCCCGCGCGGGCTCACTCCTTCTTTCCCTCTTTTTTTTTTCCTTCCCTCCCTTCTCTTTCTTTCTCCATCATTCCTTCTTTCCTCTCACTCTCGCTCTCTTCTCTCCTCACTCTCGCCTCTCTTCCTAGTGCTTCTCTCCCTCCAAAAACCCATTTCCTCTCACTCTCGCTCTCTCTGCTCTTCTCTCACTCTCGCTTTCTCTACTCTCTCTCTGCTCTCCCTGTCTCTCTCGCTCACTCTCGTTCTCCGGAGAAGAAGAAGACGACGACGACGAAGAGGAAGAAGCTGCTCTTCCAGCGCTGTGCAGGTGCCAGGTACATCACGTTCTTTCCTTTCTTTTTGTTTCGTTTCTTTCTTTCCCTTTTCTTCTGCTGCTACTGTTTTCTGTTCTCTCTCTCTCTGTTTCTTTTTTGTTCTGTTTTCTCATGATCTCTTCTGCTGTTTTTCTTGCTGCTGTTCTGTATTTTTTTCCCTGCTGTTTTTCTTTCCCTGCTGTGTTTCTGCTGTTTTTTTTCCCTGCTGCGTTTCTTCACAATGTTGTTTTTTCCCTGCTGTTTCGGCTAGCCGCCTCCAAGTTGAAGGCTAGCCTCCAGAAGTTGGAGGCTAGCCTCCAGAAGTTAAAGGCTAGCCTCCAACTTGGTTCGGCTAGCCGCCTCCAAGTTGAAGGCTAGCCGCCAGAAGTTGGAGGCTAGCCTCCAGAAGTTAAAGGCTAGCCTCCAGAAGTTGAAGGTGATTTTACACTACTTTCCATTCAATTTGGGTTAAATCTCAAAACATGAAAGTTGTAGTCCTCTGATAAATCTTTCATTTGGATCAAGAATCATGTTGTTTCGAGTTCAGAAGAGGAAGTTATGAATTTTCTACTGGAGACAACTCTGCTTCACTCAGGTTGCTGTTTTCTGTGACCAGTCAGCTTCAAGGTGATTTTACACTACTTTCCATTCAATCTGGGTTAAATCTCAAAACATGAAAGTTGTAACCCTCTGATAAATATTTCATTTGGATCAAGAATCATGTTGTTTCAAGTTCAGAAGAGGAAGTTATGAATTTTCTACTGGAGACAACTCTGCTTCACTCAGGTTTCTGTTTTTCTGTGACCAGTCAGTTTTAAGGTGATTTTACACTACTTTCCATTCAATCTGGGTTAAATCTCAAAACATGAAAGTTGTAGCACTCTGATAAATCTTTCATTTGGACCAAGAATCATGTTGGGTCGAGTTCAGAAGAGGAAGTTATGAATTTTCTACTGGAGACAACTCTGCTTCACTCAGGTTGCTGTTTTTCTGTGACCAGTCAGCTTCAAGGTGATTTTACACTACTTTCCATTCAATCTGGGTTAAATCTCAAAACATGAAAGTTGTATCCCTCTGATAAATCTTTCATTTGGATCAAGAATCATGTTGTTTCGAGTTCAGACGAGGAACTTATGAATTTTCTACTGAAGACAAATTCTGCCATTCAAATCAGGATGGCTCACGGCTAGCCGCAGGAAAAGTTGGGGGCTAGCTGCAGGTACACTGGCGGTTAGCCGCAGGAAGCACAGAAAATCATTCTGAAAAAAAAATGCTTACTGGAAAGCTGACCGCGGGTCTGGCGGCTAGCCCCCTTGCAAAGGGCGGCTAGCCGCCAGGTGACCGTAAGGTCACCTGACCCTTTCTCGAAGGACTATTTATAAAAAAAAAAATACATATATATTATTAAATCGGTTACAGAACAAACGATATAATACAATCCCAAAAAACCGATATTATAAATATTTTTTATATCGGTTTCACTTTTTTTATATCAGTTTTACAGTAATATGTGTTATAATTTCAGGTTTAAAAGACATCAGTTGTCCAAAAACCGATATAAAATAATACACATATTATATCGGTTATAGTTATCTATTATATCGGGGGTACTTATATCGGTTTGAAATTTACTGAAAAACCGATATAATAGGTCTTTTATATCGGGTTTTAGCCGATATAAAAACCCTTTTTTCTAGTAGTGGTCCTAATCTTTTGTGCCACAACATAGGAGAGTTCTCTTTTATTACTCCTCTTTTCCGACCAAAATAAGTTATTTGGTGTGTGGTGATTGATTGTGTGTATAAAGGATCTAACTTGAATTTATACAAACTACACTACTACAAAATTGAAGTTTACTGATGCAATCAACGCGTCGGTAAACTTAAAAATGCGTCGGTAAATAAACTTACCGACGCTACCTATGGTGTAGGGAAAAAATCGTAGGTAAATATACTTGCCGACGTGTTAACTGCGTCGGCAAGTTGAATTTAAAATTACCGACGCCACTAGCATCATTAATCTTTCGAAAAACATGATGCCACTCATCGTGTCAGCGTGTTTTATGTTTAAAGTTACCGACGCCAATCTTTATGTTTATTTTTTTTTTCTAAATCACGGTTCCAATAACTGATTGGAACCGTTTTATGATTATATTAAATTAAGTTTTAATTTAGTTTTTTTAGTCATTTTAATTTAGTTTAAAATATCTAGTTATTATTATTTTAAATATAGAATTAAAAATAAATCATAAATAAAATACTAAAAGTCTAATTTATACTATTTGTCATCTACGTATACCAAAATCATATCATATTACTAACACTTAAAAAAATCTATATAAATCAATTTACATAACTTTCTAATCATAAATAAAATCCAAACTATTTCGACTAACAATACTACACATACTACATATATCTCAAAAAGATATTAACATTTTCATTAATTCATATTTTCAAAAAACAAACAACATAGTTTAACAATCTCATATCACATCCATATAAAAAAAGCCTAGACATAAAATCATATTTAAAACACATAACAAATTTTTTTATAAATGATCAAACTACATTCAGCTAATAATAACTTTATAATCATATCTATTCTAAAATTTATAAAACAAAACCTATAAAAACATATTATTAAACTAATTATCAGATAAATAATATAAAAAAAACTACATATCATTTATAAGATATAGCAAGAGCTGGTATGGGTGGAGAATGGCAGCAGCAGTGGACGCCGACAGCAGTGGTGGTCGCCGGTAGTGAGTGAATGCTGACAAGCATTTAAACAGAAAAACAAAGAGAAAAATTATTTGAAAAAAAAACATAAAAAGAAAACTGATAATATAAATATTTCATACCTTATAAAGAGGGGAAGAAGGCTAGGATAAAATTGGTTAGATGTGAGAATGTTAGAGAGATGGGAGGAAGATAGAAAAGATGCACAGAGAAGAGGCCGAGGCGGAGTTGCAGAGAGTGGCGACGAGGGGGGAGAAGGGGAAGGTTGGGGGGAGAAATAATAAACTTGCCGACGCCATATGGCGTCGGTAAGTTTCTTCCCACAAAAGGCTGCAAAAAAGCTGCAGAGGGACGATGGTTTCACAAACTTCCCGACGCTTATGGCGTCGGGAAGTTTTTGGGTTAAACTTAAGGACGCTCACGGTGTCAGGAAGTTTTTGGGTCAAACGCGGGAAACGAAATTCCAGTGGGAAAGGACTTGGCGCCTAGAACTTCCCGACGCCATGTGCGTCGGGAAATTAAATATCAAAACTTACCGACACCATTAGCGTTAGGAAGTTGTAACTTTTTCGTCCGATCCCGTGCAACAAATTTACCGACGCTAACTTTTTGTGATAGCGTCGATAAAATTAGAAGTTACTGATGTTTTCTGTTGCGTCGGTAAGTGTTGCGTAGTCTATCTCAACATTTCTTGTAGTGCCATCAAATAATAAACCACTACCAATCATCATACTATTATAAAAAGGTTTTAATGATCCATGATCAAATTTGAATACATAACCAACAATATCTAACTTAGAAACAGGAACCAAATTTCAGGAAATATCGGGAACATAAAAGGTGTTTGGCAGGTCCAAAATAAAGCCTGTGTCTAGCACCAGCTTGTATGTTCCAACTGCCTCGACTCTTGATTTCTTCTGGTTCCACATAACGATCGTCTTTTCCCCATCACTTGGCCTCCAGGTTGAAAGAAATCCTTCTTTTCTCAAACCAACTCTTCCTTTTCACGCAATTCTTCTTGAAGTGTCATTTCTTGCCACAAAAGTGACATTTATCAGATCCTTTCTTTTCCTTTTTCGTCATTGGTTTCTAACTCTTTGGATCTACTTTTGGAGTGTTGGTATTAATTTTAAAGTATCTAGGACCTTTCTTGCCCTTTTTCTAGGAGACAACGTTTACCAGCAATTGCCCATCGGCCTTAAGCCTCCTCTCTTCTTGATCACATCTTGCAATCAATTCATTTAGGGTCCACCGACTAGAGCCTTGATTGTAAGTCACCTTAAATGGCCAAAACGCAGGAGGAAGGGAATCCATAATGAATTGGATCAAATGTCCATCCGAAATACTCATATCTACATCTTTCAACTTAAATGCGATGTTGGACATGAGTAGGATATGTTCTCTAATTCCCTTAGTCCCATCGTATTTCATATTGGTCAATTTGTTTATCAATGTGGCACCTAATGCTTTATCGGTCACTTCAAAGTGAGATTTGATTATTTCTAAGAGTTCTTTTGCATTGTTATTGTGATCTATTGATCCTCTAATACTCTTAGAAATTGAGTTCAAAATGATTTTATGGCATACTTTATCACATCTATGCCACTTATTATAGTTGACCCTATCATGATCAGAACTCTGGTCGGTGGGTGTAGGAGGCATGGTCTCATCTAAGGCCATGTCTAAATCTAGAAAGGTTATAGTCAATGATAGCAAGTCTAACCAATCAGGGTAATTTGATCCATCTAACATAGGAATGGACCCCAAGCACGAAGGAAATGACATTGATTTGGAGAAAGAAGCTGTAAAAGAAAATATAACTATTACGTTTATAAAACTATAATGCTTTGAATTAAAAAGGACTTAAAAGTTAGAGTAATTGTTATACATCATTACAAATAACCTTTGGACTTGACGTGATATGTTAATTTAATTACCCTCATTTATTTGATAAAACCATAATATGTGAAATGAACAAGTGAGATCTCACCTTTGGGATTAGATCAAGACAAATCCACTCACACATCTATAATATGTCTTATCCCAATCTTCAAATAATTGAAAGATAAACTCCTTTGGGTCGATTATCAATCTTTTAAGTGAAGTTGCAATTTTAATGTCATTTATGGTGTTTATAATTCAATCATTGAAAATATAGTCTTCATCATAACTGGGTCACTTTGGTGACAACCAGGTTAATTTGTAATTTTCTAATTTGCAAACTATGACACTATTGTGATCTTAAACTCCTATGATATAATTTTCATGTTAATTAATCAACAATTTAAATACTCAATTTCTACCTTAATTGAGCTTTAATTATGTTGATCTACACATTCAGGAGAGACTTAACATTTAAGATCACGCTATTAAAGGTTAGGATGAGTTTTTCTAAGATTATGGGTCCAATATGACATTAATCAGACCGTTGAAAAACTTATCCCAATCTTATATTCCTTAATCAATCTACCATAATTCTAAATTTAACTTAACCCGTCCTTTAACTCATACGAAAATAAACATCATCATGCATGAATATAATAATCACAACTCAAATCAGTATTAATCTTGTAAACAAATAAGTGGAAAGATGAATTTAAATGAGTTAAAAAATGCATAAATTAATGTGATGTCTAAATTGAACCATTGGATGAGTAATTAAATTCAGTAATAAGATAGATCTCACAATAAGGATCACAAATAAATAAAACGGATTGTTAATCCGATATCGGATGTGCCCAAAATGATCAAAATAAGATTCTAATCATTAATTTTTCCTTGATCTGACTTTAATCTTATCAAATTAGAAATTAATCATCACTGCGAGAGTATCACTTATATTTTAATCTATCTATTGGAAGGCTCCGATCAGATTGGATCAATTCTATAATGATCCAATTAAATAAATAAACATAATTGCCTCTTTAATATTATTATTTTATGCAAATGGGTCAGACAGCGGGTCGGGTCAGACCCAGGTCCGTTAACCTGGCTGAACAACCCAATCTGAAATAGGTCTATAGGTCAGGTCGGGTCATTGGGAATAACCTGACCCAAACCCCAGTCTTGCACAGGTCGGTCCAGTGAAACAGGTCAGGTCAGTTCGGGATGAAACCCGACCCAATGAACAACCCAGTTTTCGCAGGTCGGGTCGGTGCAGGTCAGGTCGATTAGCACATCAGCTTCAACCTCCCGAAACAGGGGACCGATTGCCCGGTTTTCCTGAGATTTTCCTCTCCGACGCCTGCAGCGGCGCTGGTCGCATCAGACCACCAAGTAGTCTCACAGCGCCGGCAACACTCTTCGCCGGTTGTTCATTGCCGACGACGACAAATTTTTTTTTTTTTTTTGTTGCTAATTTTCTGTTTCTGAGCAGCGCCGACTGTGTCGCCGGTTCTGCGCAAATGCCGGGCTGTGCGTTGGCAACGCAGCGCCCGGCTCCGCAATGCACGGCCGTTGCTGGACAGGGTTTCTTTTTTTTTTTTTTTTTTTTTTAACCAATGAACCCATTTCACAACCTTCCATTTTTTTTATGTTTTTTTTTTATCCAAATCTAACTCTATCAATGAAAACCGATCTGATACCAACTGATAGCAAAAATGGCCTCTCTACTAAACTTTAATGGATTAGATTTGCAATCTGATGGTATGATTTACTCTAGGAAAGAAACCCAATTTAAAGGCATACCTGGATCCATCGCGAAAGGGATACGGAATACCTCAAAACTTTAACTTTCCCATTCTTCTCTTAATGCTTGCTGATTGATGGAATGCCAAGCAATTGTATGTAAAGTTGAGAGAGTTCCTAAGCCCTTTAATAGGCTACGTTTACACTTTCCTCCCCATCAAAGGAAAGCACTCCCACTACTGCATGAACAAAGATTTTTAAGGGACTTGCCTTAACTGGGAGAAAAAACATTTGTTTGAAAAAAATCAAACAAGTAGTGGTCATGAGGACCACCACCTATGATCTCCAACACAATGCTATAGTAAATGGGGCACTGTGGTCTTTACATAAGGTGAGAGGTTCTTGGTCTGATTCAGCTGGCTATACATTGATTTGGATCAATATTCCTCAAAGATATGAAAAGCAAAAAGATCATTGTATGAATTCTTACATGTTACTGAAGATTTGAATGAATGGTTACTTTCATGTTCATGTAGAGTGACATGCTTGATCACTTTATAGATGATGGTTGTGTAAAACTATTGGCAATTATCTCAATCAAATGCAAAGTCAGTTCAGATTATTTGCAATTATAGTGTTGAGACACAACTAGGATACACTGAATGTTGATGATTTTACTTGTTCTGGTTTTGTAGTTTATAGGTTCTGTTAGAAAACATAAAAAAATTTTATAGATAAGAATTATCGAATAAATTAGAAGCAAATCCTTGTTCTTAATTACTTGAAATTGACTTTTCTTCGTTGTACATATCAATGAGTCGAGCTTGGTCTTGAAGATGGAGTTGAGGCTCAAATACACTGTTAATGGCTATGTTTGGTTTTTATCCATTTGGTATGTAAACCAAGATTTTACATACCTAGAACATGCTACAATATTTGTTTGCAAATTCTCCTTTTATACATTTTCAACTGTAATTCATTTTGGGAATTTTTACGAAAAAATTAAATTTAAACTCGTAATCCATGGGGCAATATAGAAATTTTAGAAATCATTGGTGGATGAAATGCGATGGAGGCCATGCTTACCGTTCTTTTTTTTTTTTCTTCTTCTCTCTTCATCTCAGTTGTCATGCTAATCTTTTCTCACTCCATTCCTCCCACCAGAAGATGCCTTTGAATGCACCCCATGTCTGTAATGGGCCTTTTTCTCCCTTTAGAGTCTTTTGTTGTTCCTGGTTCTCTGTCTTGTCCCTATAGTTCCTCTTGCTTGTCTAATTTTAGTCCTTTTCAAGCAAAAAGGAAACAGAAAAAAAATGCACCCCAAGTCCTCTAGTGTTTCATTTGACTATATACATCAGGAATCACTTGAGATCTCTTCTCTGTGAATGTCTTTCTAATACCACTCACCTATCTAGGGGAAAAAAAATAAAAAAAAATAAAAAAGGTCCATCACCTTCACACACGGAAAAGGTGGGGTGGGTGAATTCAAAATGGATTTTCTGAAAAAACCCACCTAAGAACCAGCATAAAATGCAAAAAGATGAAGAACCCATTTGAGAACAGTAGAAGACTAGTTCTATAATTTAGTGAAGTCATAACTTTGTTCAAAGGAAAGAGTGGCTCCAACCATAGTGAAAGGATTGGATCATGAATTAGGGCCCATGAAAATGCAAATAAATAAATAAACACATAATGGGATCATGATTTTTCTATGTTTTTCACATATTTTTCAAAACTCATGAGATCTAAGGTATGAAACTTCATTAAAAGCTGATTTAATCATTACTCTTTAAACTATCATTTACAAAACTAGTGAGATTATACTATTATTCCTTTCCCTAAAATTGAGGGCAAACATCATAAGGTCAAATATGATATTTAACTGGCCTTAATCCATAATCAAATAAATCTATCTTACATCCCAAATTGTTGCATGTGAAGCATGAATGAGTGCGTGAGTTTAAATCACTTGAAAAATAAATAAAAAGATCAATGTCATGCATTTGCCTTTGGGACTTAATCACTCAAAGGGCCCACTAAATAGAAAATGATATCTAGATTTAAAGGTGTCCTAATTCACGGCATTTTATTACATACCATGTGTGTGTTTCAGGGTCTCCCCTTATGCAGACCATATTAGGCTGGGCCAATTCTGTCAGTGGACTTGCATTAGCTAAGCCCTTCTTTATCCTAAAGGGCCAAAGTCCCGTAAGATTGAGCATATGATTATTAATAATATTGGTTAACATGATCTTATACACTATTAATCATATTACTTAATCTTATGGTAGGAATAACTTCTATTATTTGATCTAATGATCTTAGCCTTCAATGCATTTCATTAAATGCCCTCATTTTTTATGAGTCCTTTCCAAAATTGTCTCCGACAGAAGTTAGCTATAACACTCCATTGATCACCATGAAAGACTCAAAATTTTAATAATATCTTATTTATGTAACTTATTAGCAATCAATCTTAGAGTAGGCCCAACTTTCATTGAAGTGAAACTTGATGAATACATACAAGAGGAAAAGGCATTTTGGGTAATTTAGATTCTTCAAAAGTAGACTCCGTAGAGAAGTTGTCACAAATTCCCAATGAGTCCCAAATTCTATATGTAACTAAATCTTTTGTAAATGGTTAAAAGGGTTTTGACCCTGCAATTAAGTTAAGTTAAATTGAAATGAGTCCAGACAAGAAATGACAAGGGTCATATCAAAATTATACAATTTCAAAATTTCCTCCAAATTTTTCAAAAAATATAAAAAAAACAACATTCTTTCTCCACTAGAAGATAAAAAATTTCCACTTCTCTATACCTAAACAACTAAAAATAAAATATCATCATAATCTCTTATATTTTATTCTCTCTTGATTTGAACCTTCACCTCACCATACATCCAAACATCCCCAGCCCACATGTTTGATTTAATTGGCATGGCGTTAACTTAACTTACAATTTTTTTTTTTTTTTTGCAACCATCTTAGCGTTTGTACAAAAAAAAAGAAAGGAGAAAAGCAATTTTATTCTAATATGCCCCTTTTGTGATACATTGTGGGCTAACATTTCTAATTTCTATGCACGAGCAGCTTTACCAAAAGGAGGAGGTGCTGGTGATTGAAATGATCAAAGCACCTACCAATCATTGGCCCTTTAATAGTGACCAAACGTGATTCTTGGTGTACTGGATGGCATAAAATCGTTGGTTGGAACTTGAGTGCATGCTAAAAGAGCAGATGGTTGAGTATGTGGTGTTATAAAGAGCTCAAGTGACAGACAGAAATTTATTTTAGTTGTCATAGTGGGCATTTTCACAATGTTTGAGAAATTAAAATTATTTTGAGAATGACTAGAAAAAAAAAACATTTTCTATATAAACAATTATTTTGGCATTCACAGTGCATTGTCACAAAATTAAGTTTTGCGATAACGCAAACAAAGGGACCCATTTAGAATTGCATTTCTCTTTGAAATAAGAACACCAATATGGTAAAAATAGAGTCAACTCCATGCGAGTTATAACAGTCTATATGGTTAAAATCCCTTGTTAAAATTATGTATATCACTCTACTTATTTATTTATTTTTTTAATACAGTAAAGGGGGCTGTAACTTAAGAGAAAACTCGCACACTAACAAAAACAAACCCTGGACTGCAAGGTAAAAAATGCCTCAACTAATGAGTAAGCCGAATAGCGTTGGTAGCTCAGTTGACTTAAGACCACGGTTTGCACCCCGAAGTTGTGGGTTCGAAACTGCACCACCACATTGGGACTACAAGGGAATTTTACCCGGCTTTCTTTTCTCGGCCCGTAGGGATTATTCTGGCCCAATGGGCTGGGAACCCTACGTCATAAAAAAAAAAAAATGACGTTCTCTATAAATCACTATGTTAAAAAAGCTAAAAGTTTGTCTAATTCCAACACAAATGACGCACCTGATATGGGGTGGATTATACCAAGTAAAATGCCCCCACACATGAAACATCAAATGGAGGTGGATTAGATCAAAGGAAAATGGCCTCACTTAGGATATACATATGCATGAGTTACATTGTTTGAAAATGAATAGCTACTGTTGGGAGTTGGAAAGAAAAATCAACAGACAACATTGTTAAAACTTCCCTAGTCAAATTTCCAGTGTCTTTTCTAATTTCTACACACACAAATATCTAGCACTGTCAACTAGCTCATCCTAGCCGTCCAAAACCGAATTATCTGCACAACATTGGATTCAGATATTTTCTCCTCAACAAAGCCACAGTCGCTTGCAGGAGGAGAAACCCTCTCTAGTCTCTACTCCTTCTCTTCCTCTCTCTTGATATAGAGAGAGACTGTAAAAGAAGCCATGGATTCAGAACAAGGAAAGCTTTTCATTGGTGGGATATCATGGGAAACAACAGACGAGAAGCTGAAGGAGCACTTTGGCAAGTACGGGGAGGTTTCTCAGACTGTGATCATGAGGGACAAGAGCACAGGAAGGCCCAGAGGCTTTGGGTTCGTTGGCTTTTCCGATCCTTCAGTTCTTGATAGAGTTCTTCAGGACAAGCACATCATCGATGGAAGGACGGTGAGATTGTCCTTCTCTTTTTTCACAACTCATCTTTAAATTAGATGTAGAGATAGATGATTGATAGGGGTTCTTTGTCTCTCCTTTTCATTTCTGGGTTTTGATTATTTTGAGTTACTGTTAATGGGTTGTGCTTGTTTTGGAGTTTAATTTAAGGGTTTGTTTGTTGTCGTGATCGTCTTGTGGAATGTTGGGTGTTCCCTCTTCTCCTCTTTCCTTCATGGGTTTTGATTATTTTGTGTTATTTTTTATGGGTAATGCTTGTTTTGGAGTTAAGTTTAAGGGTTTGTATTGTATGGAGCGTCTTGTTGAATGTTGTTGTCTAGTTTTTTCTTTTCTGGGTTTTGATTGTTTTGTGTTATTTTTTTATGGGTTTTGCTTGTTTTGCAGTTTAATTTAAGGGTTTGTTCATTATGGGGCTTTTTTGTTTGTTTTTTTTTTTTGAATGGTTGGTGTTTGGATTTGGGGTTTTTTTTTTGGTAAAATGTTGGGATTGGGTGTTCTGAGCTGGGTTTTACAGCTTGGGGTTGATGAATGTTGTTCTTTATAAGGTAATTCTATTGTTTTTTAAAGTGATTACTTTTGGGCGAGAGGAAGGGATGATTCCCCTTTTTTTATTTACTATATGTTTATGCTTTATTTATATGTGAGATTGTATATTTATGTCTAAAAACTTTTGCTGGAAAACTGTTACTCCATCTTGTTGATTTTGGATGTTCCTTGTGTTTGAGGCTTTGTAGTGATTGATGGGTTTCTATTAATGTTATTATGACCATCATCTGCTACTCCCTGAGGTTGTCGTCGAAGTGTTTTAACTGCAGGATGATTATTTTGGAGACGATTCAACAGTGATTATGTGACTTTCTGTTGATTTATTCCAATGCATTTGTTTTGTTTCTTGTGTAATATATTTATTTTTCTAGTATTGATCTATTTTTTTTTTAATTCTATAGAATGGATGATTGTTGTATACTATAATTTGAAGTTGTATATGGATTCAAGCAGCATTTATTCTCATTGGAGCCTGTTCTTTTTATCTGCTTCAGCTCATCAATCCCGTGTTCTGTTTTGAACATTGTTGATTGAACAAAATCACTGCTCATTCATCTACTATATATATTTTTATGAATGTACTGCTTATTTATTAATAGCGTGCATAAGAACTGAAAAATAGCAACAAGCATTGTTATTAAAATTAGATTTCGGGCTATTCTTATCAAATTCCAGGGAAGACAATTCATATTTGAACAAGAAATTCCATTACAGGTAAATTTTAGGACTCAAGGTTGAATTGTATAATTCAATTCTTGCTATATGCATCATATAACTCAGGAAAATATTCCTGGGCAAGTAGCAATAGTTGAATGACCCATAGAAGCTGTTATTGTTGCAACCTTAAGGTTGTTGCCAGTCAGAGAAAAAAAGAACTGGAAAGTACCAAATTATCTTGTCTTCTTTCTGCACCCTTTTTCATGGTTGACTATGTTTCAATTCACGAATTTCCACTGTGATAATTATTTTGTTCGTTAGCTGGTGACTTGTCATCTAATGTAGTCTCTCACTCTTTTGATTGGTAATGCTAATATTTGCTCTTTCATTTGTTGGGTATTTGGATTTTCTCTTTCTTTCTTCTGGTAAGTCATGCTATTGAGTTTTGGCCTGTCTCTATTTCTGTTTACTGGTGGTTCCTATTTTGGGCTTTCCATGATAAAGAATGCTCCTTTTGTAAAATAAAATTAATGGTGCTGTTATTACTTATTGTTTCAGATATGAGTTACTGGTTTTAGTAAAAACAAGTTGAAACCTAGGCCACTTTAGCACTCGAGATATATTGTACGAAGGTGGTGTTTTTTTTTTCCTAATCTAAAGAATGTTCCAGTGTATACAGCATTGGTTTTGCAGAACGCTAAATTTACACACTTTTTAGCTGGATGCTTTTGAGTGGAAATGTTGAGTTGAAATTATAAGGGCAGTTAATGCTGAAATAATCTCAAGTTGCTGTCCTACAGTTACAGCATAAATTAAAGTGGTAGTTCCTTCTGTAAAATAGCAAATTCTTTTTCTTCATGTTGAATTATTTCTCACAAGTCGCACAACATACACTCTACAATCATTTTTAATGTAAAAACTTTGATTCTTGTTGTTTGCCTTTTCCGCACTTAAGGCCACTTTTGAAATTTGTGATACTGATACATGTTAAATGGTTTGGCACTAGTTATCTACTTTGCTAATAAGGTCATCCCCTAAACCGTGGACAGTTCATTTAAAAAAAACTCGCATTTTGGCTTGCAAACTTTGCCAAGAAATCGTCTTTGGGCCCAATAAATCTATCAGTGAGGCCCACTGATGAAGTCCAAGCTGCTCAAAAGCTATGTGCCCCACTTAATATTGATGGCCTGTAAAACATGGAATTCTACTTTGCTTTTATTCTAATCATATATTTACACGATCAATCTGATGGTGGGCCCGGATCTGATTGGAGTAAAATTTGGCCTAGTGTTATTGTAAGGAAGGAAAGTTATTTTGAGTGGTTTGGATTTTGGATTTGGGCCCCAGTGATGGATTTAGAGAATGAACTTAAGACTAATTAGTTCCTTGAATTCAAATTATGAAACAAACACGTTGAAAAGCAAATCAAATGAACCTACCCCATAGATGTTTGGATCACGATTCAAATTACAATCTGCAAACTCAAATGCAAATTGTCTGAACTGTGAACTAGGTAACTATGTTTTAGCATTTCAAATTTTATAAGTGAGACTTCCTTCTGGGCTTTCAATCATGTTTCTATTATTGACCGAGCTTATTTGATGTATGAGATTCTGTTTGGTGTGTAAGTTTCTGTATTTTGATAGATCCACTTAAGATTTTGTGATCCATTTTATTTCCAATTCTGCAAATGTGGATACATTATCGTGCATTAGTTTCTGTTATATATCTGTCTTTCTCTGCCACAATTTATAACCTCATGCTTTGCTAATACAGGTGGAAGCTAAAAGAGCTCTATCAAGGGAAGAACAACATACAAACCCTAGATCTGGAGGGTACCCTAATGCTGGTAGAAGTTTTGCAGGAACTGGAAATATTAAGACCAGGAAAATATTTGTTGGAGGGCTTCCTCCCACCTTGACGGAAGAAGGATTCCGTCAGTATTTTGAGAATTTTGGCCATGTAACTGATGTAGTAGTAATGTATGATCAGAGTACCCAGCGACCTCGTGGTTTTGGATTTATCTCCTTTGATTCTGAGGAAGCAGTTGATAGTGTTCTGCACAAGACATTCCATGAGCTGAATGGCAAACTTGTGGAAGTCAAACGCGCCCTTCCAAAAGAAGCAAACCCTGGCAGTGGCGGCCGCTCGATGGGTGGTGGGGGCTATCAGGGCTATGGGGGATCTGGTATGAACAATAATGCCTATGATGGCAGAATGGATGCTAATAGGTATATGCAGCCCCAGGCAGGTGGTGGTTTTCCAGCATATGGTTCTTCTGGCTATGGTTCACCTGCCTATGGATATGGCACAGCAAATAATGGTGTTGGTTATGGTGGATATGCTGTTGGTGGATATGGTGGTGCTAATGGTGGGTACACTAGCCCTGCTGGGGCTTATGGAAACCCAGCTGCTCCAAATGCTGGTTATGTTAATGGACTGCCTGGTGCGCCAAGAAGCCCATGGAACAGTCAAGCCCCTTCTGGATATGGCTCTGCAGGTTATGGTGCGAATACAGGCTATGGAGCAGTGGCTGCATGGAGTGCTTCTGGTGTGGGGGGTGGTGCTGTTAGTGGTGGGAATGTTTCTGCACCAACAGGTCAGTCTACAAGTGGGGCCGCTGGCTATGGGAATCAAGGTTATGGATATGGTGGTTATGGTGGGAATGAGGGATCATATACTGGTTATGGTGCTGCAGCAAGCCGGGGTACTGGTGCTCCAGGTAATAACAGTGGTGGTGGTAGCACAGTAGACCAACAAGGGGCTGGTGCTGGTTACATGGGCAGTGGCTATGTTGATGCCAATGGGAGCACAGGATACCAGAATGCGTCTTGGAGGAACGCTTCACAGGCTGGTGGTTATGGGGCCAGCCAAGCTAATGGGATGGCTGGTGGACAGGTTGGCTATGGGGGTGGATATGGTGTTGCTCAGTCCAGGCAGGCCCAGCAGCAGTGATCCCCAGATGATTTTGACTTCACGTAGGTCTTCTCTTTTTGAGGACAACCATTCTTTGCCTGCTGAAAGTCTGGTCGGTTTTTCTTTTGATCTTGGAGAGAGGGCGCTTGCAGATGGAAGCAGATTTAGTACTGGTTGGATTGCTTGAATCTCGTTAGTTATCTATTTTGCTAGTATATAATGAGTGGTAGTTTTGGGGAGTTATAGATGCCTTTCTTTAATATTTGCTTTCAAGCTGTTGTTGTTAAAGTTTGGTTTGCTTAGAAGTGTCTGGTAACTGCATCTGTTGCTTTTTTTTTTCCTCAAGTGTTAAAGCTAGAGGAGCTTATACTACTTTTTATGTTGTGTGGCTGGATGCTTTAGATATTTGCTAAGTTTATGAAATGGAGTTAGTATTATTTTCTAGCCGCTTAGTATAGTAGAGAAAGTATCTAAGCATGATGGTTTAGATATTTGCTGAGTTAATATAGTACCTAAGCATCATGGTTAGAATTCTGCCTCATGCTATGGGATAGTGATGTAGAGAAAGTAGAATGATGGCGTGGCCTCATGTAAAGATCGAGCGAGGAACTTGGACTGAATGAATACCAATCATAACTTTAGGATTATCATATTCATAGGAGTAGTCAAGATGATTGTCAATTAGCATAATCAATTTTTTTTCCTGTATTTTTCCTTTGTACAGGGGATGCTGCATTATAGATTGGAATTGGATGTATAATCGGCTTTGCCATCCTCAAAAGTGTTTTAGTGAGTTGAAGTGTAAAAAATGTAAGGACATTAATTGACTCATTTGTGCTTGGAGTTAACCTGAGGTCTGAAGGGTGTGGGGAGCAAGCTGCTGATCTTGAGGGATCTATTTGAGTATGCTGCTGAACTTGAGGACCCTCTTTGAGCCCAGTTCATTCAACCTATGGTATACCAACGGTTGTATCTGTCATCCAATTCAGTTAAGTTTTCTCTAGTTAATCTTTTTTAAACCTACTGCACAACAAGATTCCATAGAATTTGATCAGGAAAAAGATTTGAAGCAATTTGTGGCCAACTTAGTGCATTCATGCTTTTCTAGGCCCAATTAGTTATAACATAAGCAGTGAAAAATGTTCCTTGCTGTCTCTGGCATTTGATTCTGTATAAAATAGTACAACCTAAGGCAGTCTAATAAATTCCTGACACTATAAGAAACCATTTGATCATAACATCAAACTGAGCTTGTCTGTCTTTGGTACGTGACAGTTTACTTGACTGTAACTACGACAATTGGTCTCAGTGGTGCAAGACGGGGATGACTTGCGTAAATGATATCATTTTGAGATCAAGAAATTAATTAATAGTTATAATTAAATCTCAAAAATTGAAGTTAGGACACCATTTAATGTAAAATTCAGCAAGCACTTAATGGTGATCCAAGGCTTGTCACAATCTTGGAAGGTTAGGACTTCCACGTTGCCTAGGGAATCACCAACTCAAGTAGATTTGCGATGCCCTTTGAGGATTTGACGAAGGCTTGGCTCAAATGGTTATCAATTGATAATTTGGGGAATTTTGCAAGTTAAAGTTCTATTTCAAATTTGAAGGAATTGATTCCCACAACTTTTTGAAGGCCTAAAGTCAAAATTCTGATCTGAAATATGGAATTAAATGGCCTGAAAATGTGATAAGAGGGGCTGATTTGGGTCCCAAAGTGGGCCGGCCCAATTGAAAATGGGCTGGACCAGGTTTGGCTGGGCCTGGATGGGATGGGGAACTGGGCCCAGACAAACTTCAGTCAATGCTGGTGAGGCTGGATCTTAGGTCTGATGGTGGTTTTGGGGTTTTGTTGGTGGATTGGGTGTAGATCCATGCTTGTATGAACTAGATATAGATCTGATGTGGGTAGATCTAAGGTTTTGGTAATGGAGGGTGGAGACTGGTCAATGGAAAGGGGCTGGTTAGGGGATTTGAGAAGGTTGGATGGTGTGGATTAGGGTTTGGGTTGTGGTTTGGGGCTAGATGTAGGATTTCAATGGTGGGATGGATCTAAATCTAGATTGTATGGATGATCGGTGATGGGATTGGAGGAGATGAGGTACGACCAGAAAGGGAATGGGGTCAGTTGTTGGGTTTGAAAAGGTTTAACAGTTCGGATATGGGTATGGAAGGTGGATCTAAGCTACATCTAGAATTCTAGTGAAGAACTAGATCTATATCTAAAGGTATGTTGGGATTTGCAAGAGATTAATGAAAGAAAAGAGAAAGTGATGGAGAACACGTTATAAAAGAAGATAAGATCCTTGCCTCATGGCAAATTCCCCATCATGGGCTAGGAAGAAGATCTTGTTGGAGATGCTCTCAGGAAGGCTTCCATGAAAGAATTCTTTATTTATTTATCAATAATTGTCTTCTCCAAAAGTATATACAAGCTTTAAAAGAAAACCCAACAAGATCCCTACAATGAATGGCTCAGATCTAATTGCACTAATGACATAACCTTAATCAAGAATGAAGAAAATTCCATAAAAATAAAACAAATAAAAAGAAAAAGAAAAGATAGGGAATAGCGCAAGAATCCTTCTGCACTTTAAGCTGTGTGCCCCCCTTTTGGACCCCTCTTTCATATCTTTAATTTTAATTCTCTTCGAGCCCCATATCCTTTAGTCTTCATGTAGTTCCTGTCCTGTGGGCCTTCCCAGTGTGGGGTCTTCCTCAAGTGTGCCATAGGAGGCCTTCAGCCAGCTGGTCACCAGATCCAATGGTGAATCTTCTTCAGAAAACAGATCCAATAGTGGATCTCCATGATATGGATGGATTAAGCCCAGGAAGTGTTGATCCATCCACAAATTAGCTCTGTTGGCCTATGATGCACGGACACTTCAAAATAGACAACGTATCGTGTGGTATCGTATCCGATACTTCACTTTTTATGTGTAAAATCTGTATCCTTGCCGTGTCTATGACGTGTCCCTGCCGTATCCATGCCATATCTGTGCATCATAGCTGTTGGCCTGTTCTTCTTGTGACTTTACCTCCAATAAACCTTGGAAATTGGAATACTTGCGACCGATGTCCCCATCACTTAACTGTAAGCATGCTTGTAGTTTGTCGGTATTTAGCCAATCTTTAGTTCAAGTTAGTTAGATGTATGATTGACAGAAATATTTTGCTTATGCACCAGCCACAACTCGAGTTGTGAAACTTGTGAAGCCCACATAGTTTCATGCTAATCAGTGGCTAGAATGGGATTGGAAGGTTCCTCTCTAATTAGTGGATTGGCCCCATTACCATACGAACACAATCTGCTGATCAAAGACATTAGTTGGGCCAAAGGTTTAATGGTTATAAGTGCACAGTGCATTTTTAAAACTATATCAAATGGTTACAATCATTAGATCATGCCCATGTGGAGACTATCTCTGCTAATCTACAGATGGCCCTTCTAGTCCCATTCTGCTCCACCCATTGGCATATGGACCCCATAACAAGGTTTCAACTTTTTTGTGGACTGGTTCGTAGCTGGACCTTGAAGGCTGAACATTGAAAATGTAAGTTGGAGTCCAGACCATGACAACTATTTGGTGTAGAATGATTTGTTGGTTGATGAGCAGGTGTTAGCTGAACCTTGGGATGTTTTTTGTAGTTTGCCTTCTGGTGTTTGCATGGTAGCTTTTTTGTATATTTCTCTTGTACTGTTCAAGCTCCTCTTGATAGAATCAATTATCATTAAAAAAAGCTCATAGCGGAAAAAAACTGATACTGCTTTCCTAATTGTAATAACTTGACCAATAAAAGATTAATAATTTGAACTCAATTAATGCATTCTCTATATTATGCATCAGTACCATTATTTACTTGAATGGTTTTTAAGTTAAAATGGTACTTACTACATGACACTCATCATTGCAATAAGATCGTCAGATTATATGGTGATGCTAAAGGAAACCGAGGTTCCTTTCATTTTTGAGGTGGTGTTTTCTGGAGCTATATCTTATACTAACACTCAATGTTTCTTTATTGACACACATGGGGTTCCATTATAAAAATGTGCTTAACCAATTATTGATTATTATTGTGATTATTTATGAAGATGGAAGGGGATATCCATTACCTAGAATGCTGGGGAACCTAAGAAGCATCCTGTGGAGGGACAAAAATAAAACTGTGTTAGAAAATTAGTACTCATAAATGAATTTTTCTACATAATTCATCACAAAAATATAGAAAACTATTTAAAAGCAGATGGATTCAATGTCATGTCAAGTAAAAAAATGGGAAAGCCAAAAAAGATCCAATTAATAAAACACAATCTTAAAGAACCCATGAAACATCTGTTAACATATCACTCAACTGTGTTGTTTGTTTGTTTTTTTTTTTTTTTTTTTTTTTTTTTTTTTTGCGTGTGCACATCTGTTAACATATCACTCAACTGTGTAGTTTTTTTTTGTGTGCGCGTGTGCATGTGCGCGCATAGCAGCATAATTTGAAAAATGTATTAGGGATGCAACCTAACCTTGCTGCAGTGTTATCACCTTGTTCCAAAACATTGAAGAAATACAAGAGATGCTTCAAAAAGTTTTTGATCATTAAAATACTTCATAAATTAAAAAAGAAAAATTAATCTTGCTTTTGGAACTGAACATGGGGTTGAGACCTGCAAGAAATGGCTACTCATTACAGTACCAAACAGGCTTAATTGTTTCTTTTTCATAACTCTGTATCTTATAGAAGACGCTAATTAGAATAACAAAGTCTCCTCTGCTGGTAGTTTTGCTTCACTGAGCTATGAATGAATTTATCCTACAGAGGTATCATATTCCATGTTTTGAATGGCATTCACATGACTGGAATCTCAAAGACTCTTCTACTCTCCAACCTAAAATCCCTACAGTTATACTATCATATTAGTACAAAGAAAGCTCTCTAACCCCAAACAAAATTACAATGTAATGGATTGAGACTTGTTCAATTATAGTAGTAGACTCCTTCCCTTTGGTACAATGGTTCCTAACCTATTGCTAAGACCCTGATTCCTTTGCATCATAGCCAGTAAAACAATTTGTCATTCATCATGTACAAGTGTGTTGATTGCCATTCTTCTTTTTGGTTATCTCCTTTTCGGTAATTGAAATGTCTTCTTGAGGAAGCTGTTAGCCACAGAGTCATTCCTGTGGCATAGCACTCTGAGGATGGTGTTTGGATCGGCTCTGTTCCACCTCCCTGTCGTTGGTGGCATTGGCAGCTTCTTTCCTCCTGCTGCTCCAATCCCTATTCCGCTCGCACCGCATGCGATTATACTCAAGTCTTCCACCAGCTGTTCAGTCGTCTGGCCGATCAGTGCGATTACCCCTTCCACTACCTCTGCAGCTCTGTCAACTACTTCCTCTTCAATCAACCCTTCCCCACATGTGAAGAACACACGCTTTAGGTTCCCAAAGTCTTCTGCTATTAGGTCATAGTCCAGCCTCGAGAATGTACGTGACCCTCCCCCAGCAAGCAGCACCATTAAGAAAGCCTCGAACGTGGCCTTCATGACCTCTTTTGTTGCCAGGGGTTGAGCTCGATCAGTCAAAATGGTGGTGAGGACAGTAAAGTTCTGCTTGAGGATGCGCAATGCAGGGTGGATACGTGCTTCGGTTACATCACCTGCATAAAGGCCACTGTAGAAGACAGAGTTGGAGTCGAGGAAGATGAGACGAAAGGCAGCAACCTCTGAGACATGTTGGGTGGCATTCTGGATGGAGGTGCGTGCAAGTTCAAAATAGGATGGTGAGGTCGCGAGGCGGTGCCGGCTGTTGGGGAAGTGAGTGCGAATGGACAACGTGAAGGACTTGTCGAGGGAGTGGATACCGGACAAAAGGTAGTAGAGGGTGTTTATGCGGATGTAGAGGCGTTGTGTGCTGCGGCTTGTGGAAGGCCGGGGATTTTCACCATCTATTGAATTGAGTAAGTGCAACTCATCCATGCCTACAACTTTGCTAGGGGCTGCCTTCCTCCACAACTTGAATATCTTCGAGCTTCGGCCGCATCTTGTTAGAGGGGGTAGTGGAGGTATGTAGCTTTGCTTTGTTCCTGGGCAGACATGGAATTATACGTTTTTTGTAGGGTAAACAAGGTAGGCATTTGCAAATAGCTTTGAAAGGTAGGCATGTACTAAAAAAAAAAAAAAAAAAAAAAGGTAGGCATTTGCAAATAGCTTTGAAAGCAATATCCATACCACATGATGAAACAAAAGAGGTGTAGTCTTGTAATAGAGATTCCAAGCTGTCTGCGAGGTCTTGAATCAGATCATCTGACATTCCCGGGATTTCAAAGAAGTCGTCCACAGCTCCCTTGGCCAGCTTTATAATATCCACAGCTGATTGTGCATGTGGCTCTGTTTTGGACTTCGGATTCCATGTCTGAAACATAAAGAGTTTATGACTCGGCTTTACCTATGAAAAACTTGGGTATATATAACCTCATGCTTGCTGTCTCTAGGTTTGTTGGCGACTGGGGAGTTTACATACCTCTGTATTTTTAGCTTTTTCAAGACGTTCGCTTCCTTCCTTCCTTCTCTCCTCAATCCACAGTTTCATAAGCTCAAAGATAACGGTGTCGACTTCGTATGGCACCATTTCCCTGACGATCGTCTTCCCACCATCTTCGCAGTCAACAGAGTCTTCGACGACCATCTGAACCAAGACCTTCTCAAGCTTTCCAGCTGCTTGCAAGACCTGAAATGCCTCGACTGTCAGCGTGGAGACCCTGTTTAAGTACTGTTTCAGCACAGCTCCATAGCAGTTGTGGAGGGTCACTGCTGCAACTCCTGCTGCGATTGGGTGCCATCTCTTCAAGACACAACTGTAGTATTCCTTCTCTCTTGTGCCCAAGTCCTCTGTTGATCTTGCCAATCGGATGAGAGCTTGACTTGAATCTTCTTCCTCTTCTACTGACACGCTTTCAGTATTTTTGCTTTCTAAAATCTGTTAAACATCAAAAGAACTTGATGTGGAGATTCGAATCAAGATTTATCGAATTTCGTAGTGAAAACCGACATGGTTTTCAGTGTTCGACCAGCTCAAGGCATTACACGTACCTTTGCAAAGGCATTGCACATGGATGACCTTATATAGAAGTCAACTTTATTGCCCATGGGATCCTTGGCTTTGTTCTCTTTCTCCTGCAACACTCCTCCAGCACTCAAAACATCTTCACCTAGGACCTTCGCTGCCGAAAGAGCCAGAGGAATAACATTTTCCATTGACCCAGTAGCGCCATTTTGAAAGAACTCATGGTAATTGCGCAGTTTCCTCTCTGCCCATCCATGCATGGAGGCCAGCGTCGACGACAAGATCTTCACATGCAGGGGTTCTATGTCTGACCTCTTTGCATCGTTTGCCACCTCTGCCATCATTGTTAGAGAAGCGGAAAGAAGGTCATATTCAATTTGCCCTGTTGCCACAAACTGTTGGAAGAGCACCCAGGTGAAACATACATTATGCACCAACTTGTTAATGCCGAGAGTGGGCCATGTCTTCCTCATGAGCTCCATAAGCTCATCGACCTCATCCAAGACTCCGGTTTCATCCCTATGGTCGAAGATTGATTCAAGGAGGGCCAAGTAGAGGTGGAGGTTGAGCGGGTGGCCATCGGCCCAGTGACTTGTATCTGTAGGGGTGCCATTTGGGCTGCGCCATGCCAATGCCGACGCATAGTTGCTGAGGTTTTTCATGGTTTCCGAATTCTTGCCCGTGTCGATGACCCTGGACTCACTTGATTGGATGATCTCTCGGAGGCGCATCGCGGAGGAGTTGTTTCGGTCGAGTGGGGTTGAAGGGTGTTGCAACAGCCCTGCTTCAATAATCTTCAGCTGGCGCCGTTGCCACAGGAAGTATTCTTGAGTGTTGTCGAATTCTGAATGTTTTAGATGGCGTAGGAGCTCCAGGGGAAGAATGATGGTCTCTACACGTTTACCCATCTGTTTGAAAATGAAGATAGATGATCAAAACAATGCATTGGAGATTATTCCCCTCACAGGTATGTAAACATTATGGAGAGAGAGAGAGAGAGAGAGAGAGAGAGAGTTACCTGTCCCACGAGCGTCTTCATAAGCATCTTCCTGAGCCTGTTGTCGCTTTGCTCGGTCACCCTCATCTGGTGCCTCATCAGCTCCGCTGATGTCATAGGCCGCCTCTTCCTTCCTGGTGGCGTCCTTGGAGAACCCATGCCTCTTGGTGAACCAAGGCTTGAACTCGAGATAGAGCTCGTAAGTGCCCGCTTTGGTGACAATGGTGACCGCTTCAACACCTTAAGCCCCAGCGCCCTCTTGATCCTGCTGGTGGCTACCATGCCCACGCCGTTGCTCTTCTCCCTTGGGGACGTGCGCTCGCCACCATTCTCATGTGAATAATAGTTGAGCGCGTTTCTCCCTCCAAACCCTGGCGAGGACCGACATGCTGTGAAGAAGATCTCATATGCAGTTTCTCTCAGGTCGTCACGGTCAATATCAACCTTCCCAAATGGCCATTCGAGCTGGTATGCTTCAGGGTCAAATTCAGACCGGGAAATATTGGACGAAGAGGTGGGCGTGCGGTGGTGGGAGCTCGAGAAGGATCGGCGGTGGCCCATATCAGTCTTAAGGTGGGGTGGGTGTCGCCGTGAATCCATTACCGTCGGTGATGGGTGGTCAGATGACCGGCAGGGAAGGAGAGGGTGAGGAGGGTGAGGAAGAGCTTTTGCATGTTTGGCTGGAGAGGATGTATTTGACGTCAACGTTGTTAACGAGGGTGGTGGTGGTGGAGACGCCAAGGAGAGCAAATGGAGAGAAACGCGGCATTCGTTCTCATCCTTTGTTTTTTTCCGTTGGCTTTGCTGTCATTTCTCTATATCTACGGACGGCTGTGATTCAATCCTTTTACATACATACGTATTCAAAGGATTAGGCCTTGTGCCCAAAAGCAGGGGACAGCTCTCATCAAGAAACAAAATGTTTTGTTTATTGGATGCTGTGGCCCACCTATCATCAGCAATCCAAGCCATCCCTTTCCACACACTATTACCAGTGTGTGATTTGGCAATCATGTACTGAACCAACCAACGGTCATCTATCATTGCATGTTGTAGTCACAATAAACTTATATGCATGGGAAATTACGTTCCCAACTATGCAATTATGAGACTATTAAGCTTTGTCGTCTCAAATCAAGGACAAGGGTGATATTGATTTATGTGATTTTTGCCCAACCATTCATCCACACCATACCCTTCTGGACCCCCTCAGGGTTGTATGCATTTAGGTAGGTCCTATGCAGACTGTAGTTTACCTTTTTTACATTTTTCCTTTAATTCCTATAAAGAAGAGAAAACGCCTCTTGCATGTGGATAAGAGGGTTAGTATGTGCCCTTATGGATTAGTTTTTAGCTATCTAAAACCGAGTGTCCCTTGGGAGATACTCTGGGATTGTAATAAAAGGAAAGGAAAGAAAGAAAATATGAATTTCATATATAAATAAGATCCTCGATCTATGGGTTGTGGGTTCCTAAATTAAACACATGGGAGGGTGTATGGCCCACTATCATCCCAAACATAAAAGGGACTAACCATTGACAAAAAGACAGGTTAATTAAAAGTTCTCGGATATATATATATATAAAATTTAATGCCATGAAGTAGAAGGTGGTGACAAGAATTTTTAAGGGTTTTTTTTTTTTTTTTTGGTAAAATAATTTTCAAGGTTTGAGATGAGCAACTTCATAACTATCAATGGACCTTAATTTTTGTGTTTCTTTTTCTACTTTCAATTAATTTATTGATTTTTTTTATTTCAATGAATTGGTCCTAAAGACCTCTTATATTTAAGTAGGAAAGTGGGGCTCAGAAAGGAATCTTTGACATGCAACCAATGGTAAGGTGACATGGCACATAATAGAAAAAAATTCAAAAATATATAGACAAAAATAATGAGGTGAGTCTATTTAAGAATAAAGAGAATGTAAGTGTATAACCTATTTGACAATGCCCCACAGTGACAATCAAAGAAGCATGACAAAGAAAAGGTTTGGACATTTATTTTTTAGGATTACTTAAAAAAGATGTGTCTTGAGCAAATGATCTTATAACTCTCACTTGTAGGCCCTCAAACTAAAATTACATATCTAACATCAATTGGCCTCATAAACTGCTAAAATGGCCAAGCCAAGCTTGAGCCTCATTCTAGGTATATAGGCCCAACAATAAAAATGTGCTGGTCATAGAAGGGTTCAGCCCTGCCTGGAGTGATGCATTTGCAACCTTGATGATGAGGCTTATAAGTGTCTTTATCTCAGTGTATGAGCCATATAATTTACATATAAAAAATAATTTAAGTTTTAAAATCTTAGATTATGGAAAACATTAGTCCCAAGCCTCGATTATGAATTGTCAAAAAGGGAAAAGATTGGTTTGATCACAATCCACTAAACCAAACCAGTTATTAATTAGTTTTCATCCTTACTGACCATTCATGTTGTAAAGGAGCCTACAAACCCATCAGAAAGTGGTGGTGTACCCAAGATTTAAACCCTGAACAGTCAGATAAGATAGCCGCTACTTGCCACTTGGGTATGTTCTCAAATGACAGATACATTACCCACATAATTACAGATTTGGAGCTTCAGCAATAAGAGCTAGGGATATCCATGGGTATCCGGTTCTCCCAAGCCTCAAATTGGAGAAAGAAGAGTATGGAACCTACTTTTATGCCCTGGAGAGACTTGAATCTGAATCAGGATCCATTGTTATATGAGAGCAAAGCTGACTTCATCAGAGTTGTTATCACAACCATCAAGCACAATGACCACCTCCCTTTTCTGGCTGATGTGGCCCACCAATGATGAGTCATCAACCAACTTGTAGGCACATTTGGACCATCTGGATTAAAATTCGATAAAATTTGCAACTTATAAAATCATTAAGACTTGGATGCCAATTAATTTAGGATAATTCAATCTGACCCTTATCAACTATGAACCTTTCCAACTTCTCTACTCTAATAATTCTCATGCATGTAGATAAGGCCCCCACAAAAAAATGTGCTTACTTATAGCTTAAATAAGCACAGTGCTTACCTGAACATCACTCTAAGGCATTACAACGTCCAAGACTGTCTCATCTTATTTCACCTCCACTAATAGGAACACTACACTCTGAACATACTTGATCATCACTTCAGGCATAGTGAACCCTAGACATAGTGAGGGAATTACAACAATAAATGTCTGTCTACACACACCACAAGTGTTCTGTTTCTTCCATCAGTTTCAGCAAAACACACTAGAACATTCACATACATAAAAGTATACTTTTTGGTGATGATTTTGAGAAAGATGAAGGGGTCACATGGACGACAGAGGAAGGAAACCATGTTGAAGAGCGGCGCGCCATACTTGATCCACGTTGAGAACTGTGTCCCCACACTCATGCACATCCCACCCTTCCAATGCATGAACTATTCCTGCTACGCGCCAAGCACTCAGTACCCTCCTTGGCAGCCAGTTCTACAATACGAATAGGGAGGTATCGTTCAGCAACGCTTTTTAAAAAAAGTTAGATTCAACAACACATCTTAAGAGGGTAGAGTACTATTTTTATTGAAAAAGTGGAGAGCTTAGTTTGGCTAGGCTTAAGCTCAAGATTGAGCAACCTCGAATCGAGGGGTTTAATATCAATTAAGCTCGAACAAGGACCGCTAATGAGTTTAACTTGAGCTCAAACTCAGATTGAATTTGAGCCCATTATGAAGAGTACAACTTTGGGACTCACCTCGCATGCGTGCATGTCTTCGAGTGCCTTAGGAATCCCCATTGCTGGGGTGCTGTAATAGACGCAGTCCTTGCGCACTTTCTTTGGAGGGAACTGGGAGAAGGGAATGAAACGCGTGCCTTTGGGTGCTCTTCTCTGTTCTTCCTCTCTTAATCCATCCCCTACCAACCATATCTGCCAACAATTGCCAAGAGAGTTAAACATAAATATGGATGCACCATTAACCTGACATCTAAAGGACCTGAACCAACAAGATTGGGACCCATTTTTTATTTTCATCTGAACCGGATGAAGAAATAATATTCAGGATTTGTTTGTTTCATGCAATTGAATATTTAGAATTGTGTTTCTATATGAGTGGTTAAAAATGAAGAATCAAACGTGAATATCCAAAAATAACCATCAAATAGCCTTATCTTTTAATGGAAGTTGAATCAAGGGAAGATAGAAAATGAATAATCAGTCATCACCTTTGTAACTCAATCCCTAAGAAAGTCAATGTCACATCTACATCCCCACCTTATATCCTTCACCAGTCAACTTTTAATATTCTTTCGGTGAAACTCATGTCACCAAGAATTCATATGTGTTTTATGAAAACAAATAAGCCAAATCCACGGAAAAGGAGAAGGATAGGGAACCGATTTTCTGTGCCCATTTGTTATCATTGCTTGGTGCAGTTGTATTTTCCGAGGAAATCCCACTTTTTCCATTTCTTCAGTATACAATAAGCCCTTAAGGTGTTTTAGTGCCACGAGAGGATTCAGCAATAGAGAAGGAAACTGCTTTGATTTTTATTCAACTTATTATTTCGTTGTTTGGTCTCACAATTTTTTCTTTGTGAATAGAAAAAACTTAAGCTGATTTTCCTCAATAGGGAGATTTTAATTTCTTTTGGAAGGTGTAGGAATGCAAGATACCTCTCACCCATGGAAATATAAATTTGCATAGCAGAGAATCCTTTCATAGTACAAACTAGTCGAGTGCATCCCAACTTAAAATTTTCAATTCAAATAAAAGAAAGGGGAGAGAAACTCTACCTCGGAGGTGTAGCTGCTGGAAAGGACCAAGTGACTCCCTTGCTTTCCAGGTAAACGTAATTTCAGCTTCTCAAATTCCTTCCTTTCTACTGTTACCACCTGTTCAAGTGAACCCTCTTTTAAACAGAAGAAAGCAAACACATGGTCTAAATAGATGGGTCATATGGATCCAATCCCATTGATGGGCTCGACCTATCTGGATGAAAGTGCATTGTTTATGCTTAATTCTTCCATTTCAAACAGTAGAAGAGGATCAGTAAATTTTGTTAACCAATGTACCTGGACGTTCTTTTGCAATAAGGCTAGAGCAGCAGCATATCCTGTCTTAGTGAGGTTCCCTCTCAGAAGGACTTGTGTTGTCCCCTGTGGAATACTGTTGAGCACAACAGCAACTGCTAAGCTAGTCCCATCTACAATTTTTGTGTTGAGGTTTGGGTGTTGTTGAATATAAAGCTCCCCATTTCTGTTTAGTTCCTCTCCCTGAAATTTAAAATCATTAACCAACTTTAGGACCCATTAATGACACGTACAAATTAGCAATGCCAATTGGTACCCCAGTAAGTCTTCAATTTGTTAAAAGAATATTAACTTGCCTGGTTAAGAAGACCCAAACTAATGACCTTGACCCCTCCTTCATTTGCCTCTAGTATGGCTTTCTCAATGAAGCTATTGATTGCAGCTCTTTGCCATGACAGTAGATACTGCAAATTGAGCCCCATCAAAGCTCTAGATTAAACCCATCAAAATAAATGGCAGAAGGTATGAAATTATAAAGTGGACATAAACATTTCCTACTTGGAAAGTGTATCTTGGTATTGCCCATGTCTGCATTTTGAGCTTATCCATCCTGTTCCTCTCCACAGTAAAAGTGGAACCAATCATCCATGTTAGCAACATGGAAGCCCATGTCACTGGCCACATCGCCCACAAATACCATTTGGAAGCATAAGGCTTAGAAGCCAAGCCAGGGAATGCTAGCCGTAGATGGTAGATTGAGTGCAGAGTAGTTGGATGGGTCAGATGAACCACATCTGGCATCTCCTTGCGCCCTTTATGCGAAGCTTCATAGAGAGAATCCGAAGACTTATCTGCTGTGCCATATAAGTAGTCGTACATTGGCATGAAGAGCGCGTAGTTGGTACGAAATTGGGTGTGGTGAAGAGAGTGGAACCTGTTTGGGAAAAAACAGTATACTCTTTATACTTATTACCAAGAGAAGATGAGTAGAGAGATCTTTATTGAGTTAAGTCTTGATGTTACAATAGTAAATTTTGCGAGCTAGAGTGCTTGAGTTTCCGTTTCCAATGTAGAAAAAAAAAAAGGAAATAAAGAAGTCGCGCTCAGACAAATGTATGATTAGTGATTTAAGCACAAAGTAAGAGCAATTTGTGAGATGCAGGGTGGAACTGGAGACTTACGAAGGCGTATACATGAGGTATTTGAGAGGGGGGAAGACGTCGAAGAGCCACTTGGGGACCAGCTCAAAGTTGCAGTGACCAAGGTTGTTCATGAAATCAATGTAAGTTTCATATCCAGCCATAGCAACAATGGAGTTGGTTCTGGTTAGCAACATTGCCATTAATGGGATTGTGAAGAGTGTAAAATACATTAGGTGTTCTGCAAACGGATGAATTACAGCTGCCAAAGACAAATCATAAGAAAACAACATTAGAGTTAAAACCCAAAACTCAAAAATTTGTACTAACCCAACATATCTAATAGGGCCCACCCGATTATGGGACTTATGGGCCACATTGGCAAGAGGGTTGCTAGTAAGTTGTAAAGAGTGGGATAGTCCACCACATGTGGGAAAACATACAATGAAATGATTTCAATGAAAAGTAGATAAAGAGTCCTTACATGTAATGGGCTCTGTGACAATAGAGGAATGGTGGTGAGAGTGGTAGCGGGCATAGAGATAATGATGGTGCAGTGCTCTGTGAAGCCAGTAGTAGAGGAACTCCACTGGACCCACATGGAGGAGAGTGGTGATAACTATACCTTTGGTGTTCCAAAATGGCAAATGCTCGGCCCCAGGAAAGTACTTACTGAACAGGAACATAAAAATGCCGTTCAAAAGGACCTGGTCATCCCTGCCATCCATTTCACAACCACAATAATGTTAGACATAGATCTCCTAACAGTAATATTAAAAGCAGATTACTAGTTGGGGCTTTTCTGAAAACCCCTTGAGTTTTACATAAAGTCTAAAAAAACTGACTGCTTTTCTTGGGATTGTAAAATGTAAATTCCTTTTACTGTCTCAACCAATTAAAAGACTATAAATTCGATCAGAGTTTGATCATGGGTCATCTCCTCTATGTGTGCGGGTGGTCTTTACCCCACCATATGCTGGTGATGTTCATTCGTTAATCAATTGGATCTCTCATGAGTTCAGCCACCTTGGCTGGTAAAAAAAAAATCTAAAACCTGCACTAATTACCCAAATAACTTGACCATAACCGGCTTTGTTGTCATTTCATGTTTTGTCACTAGGCTTGCTAATTAAGACCAGATTCCTTTTCAAGATGGTATATATTAACAGTTATAAGTTAGGGTTGAGTTATTTGGAACAGAGCAGAGTGTTTTTTAATTTGAAATAAGGGACATTTTGATATTTTAAATAATAAAATTTATGGAGGGAAACTAGAGTGTAAAATGATTAAAAAAAAAAGAAAAGAAAAGAAAAGAAAACCCAGTTAGGGTGCTTTAAAAGTCAAGAGTGTTCTGGATGTGCTTAAACCTACAGATGATTTTAATTTTGAATTAATGAAATAATCAGGAGGTTTCTAGAAAAAATCCCTAAAAATATGATAAGTGATAGAAGATGTCCCAAATACTGACTATGGAATGACAAGAAAATCTTCATAAGAAGGGGAGCCATATCATAGTTCTGGTTATTACTTAACTATGGTGTGATAAATGGCTTGTTTTTTTATTAATTGTCCCAATGAAATTTCTAGACATAATGACAAAACCAAGTTTTACAGTAAGAAAGTGGTAATTGCAAGGGTGAAAAAGTCCTAAGAAAAGATTAGCTCATTTCATGTAAAAATAAGCCATTCTAACTACCAAAATTTTAAACCGACGACCTATTTAGATGGGTTTAGATCTACAGGTCAACTCTAACTTGATCCGTTCAAATGGGTTATTCGAGCAATGATCCCTCCCAACCTACTTAAATGCAGGTCATTTTGTTTCTTTTTTCTTTTTGACCTGTGACTAACCTGCATATGTTGAAGCTCAAGTTTTGATGATATCAGCTGATGGCCTCAGATTTTGCCAACCTGGTATGTTAGGTTCCATACAAATGACAATGAAACTTGTATAGAAATTCTAACGATGTACATTAACTTGTTCGCTCTGATACCAAATTAAATCTTCTTAACTAAGCATTTCTACCAAAATCTCAAGGTGTCAGTAGAAGCGGCAGAAATACTTTCCAATAATGAAGCCAAAGTTTAATCCTTGCATGTGGTATACGATATCAGCCCCGTACCTCTACCTTAAGATGACATATGAAATAATAAACTATAAAATTAAATTCGATTTAGAATTATAGAAGCTTATTCAAATGGTGAGTTTAACTGATCTCTTTGGAGAGAGGGGGCGAGTGTTAAATATTTACTATTATATTTTTAACCCTCACACTTTCTAAGGAGGGTTGTTTAGTGTCCCTAATTAGCTGGCTACAACAAAAAAAAAAAAAAGCGAAGTAAATTGTCATGGTCAATATAAGAGGAAGGCATTTATTTTTTAGCAGCTTCAATTTAAAATGAGTTTTGAATAGCCCAATAGATTTAAGCAAAGGGAGCATTTGGTTGCTAGAATTCAAAGAATCTGGATTGGGGAAAACTTATAATTCTCCAAAGTGTTCTATCTAATTTATTATCTTAGTAGCAATAATGTTAGAGTTTGGAGGATTTGAAAAGACCAAAAAATGACATTTCAAAGGCCTTCTTTTTTTCTTTTTCCTGTTTGGAATTCCACTGATCAAGAAAGGAATCTCAGAAATTCCACAGATAACAATCAACATTATTGTAAAATGCCCAACACATAGAATTCTCATGAGAAATTGCAGTAACTAAATTACCCATTTACTGTTAGGGAAAAAAAATATATAATTGTCAAAATGTCGCCTCCTTCACATTCTCCAAGATTTTCTGTCTGCATCCAAAATGCTAAGATTTAAAGAACTTAAGAGATCAAAAGTGACATTTCAACTTGGACTCAGATAGGCTAATACATATAGAAAGATCTTTTGAAAGGTTCGGATCTGAAAAAATATGCATTTAAAGTGCATGTGTATAAATTTGCCTCATTTGAGAGAGAGAGAGAGAGAGAGAGCACACTGACCAGTTTCCTTCTCTGTCCACCTGTTCAAAATCAATGCCCTTTTGGACGATCCTGTGCTTGCTTCTAGCAGTTTGGAAACGAGATAAGGTTATCCATATCTGGTTGTGAAGCAATCTCCACAAAATAAAAGGAAAAATGAGCAAGTTTGAAAGATCCCTCTCTCCTTCATCTTTTGTCATGAATGAATGCACACTCTCTGCTACAAATGGAGTTATCACCAAGTACTGCAAACACCCAGATATCAAAACAGAGATAAGAGTAAGAAAATAATTTACAACAACTAAAACACCACAAAAACCAACACACCCAAATTCACAAGAAACAACTAAAATAAGAGGTCAAGGAGATTGGAGCAAGGCCTCCTAGTATAGTAGTATCTTTTAGAGATAAGAGTAAGAAAATAACTTACTACCACTAAAACACCACATAAACCCACACACCCAAATTCATAAGAAACAACTAAAATAAGAGATCAAGGAGATTGGAGCAAGGCCTCCTAGTATAGTATCTTTTATCAAAATGAATAAGAGATAAAGGAGATTGGAGGAAGGCCTCCTAGTATAGTATCTTTTATCAAAATGAAGGGTAGAACTGGAATTAACCTTGAAGCTTCCAAGCTTCTGCCATGGCCATTGGGTGAGGAGGCCTGGTTTGGTAGCCATCTTTCTTCCGCTCTCTTTCTGCAGGTTGGGTGTGTCTTCAAAGAATTTATAAAAGCAGGACATTCACACATGGGATGGCATGTAATGTGATTTTTTGGACATTTTGGGATAAATATACGTTGGAGTTTATTAAATGCAACTGCATTTTCAGATCATGCAATTAACACTGCCATTGTCCTTACGTAGAGAAGAGTGATTTTCTTTCTTCAATGACTAAATTACCCATATTACTGCATGGTGGATATTACTAGCAACACCACGGACCACATGACCACTAAATGCATAGGCTCATGCGTATTATTTTTATTAAATAATTTAATTAGTAAACATTCGAGTCATTTTTTTGTTGCTAATTTGATTTTTAGCATGAGGTGTGAGGATGAGTTTTTTCTTAAAGCCTTGATGGTCTAATGATATAGTTAACTAAACACCTGGAAAAAAAAACATCAATGCCTCGTCCAGAATATGTCAAAAACATTGCTGACATGGTGCTGACATGGAGTCCCTCACTTTTATTTTTCCAACCCATCAAGTTTAGATAGAGGTGCAAAAAACCTAAATGTTTTATTTTTCCCTTCCTGACATACCCTCCCTGATCAAGGTGCTGGATGGCCCCATACCTTTTAATTAAATGTGAATGTTTGATTAAAGACAATAAAAAAACAATCTCCTAATCAGATCACCCATTGGGTCCCACAGTCCAAGACACCCAAATAATTTTTTATTCTTCAAACATGCCCTCTCCTTGATCAAGGTGCTGGATGGCCCAGGCCTCCATGCCTGACAAATCCAGCCCCCTCATTCAGAGTTACATCTAGGTGACAGGATATTGGGTCCCATTGGGCCCCAATCACGGAATGGCCCATTTGAAGTCATACTTGGGCTAATTTTAACCCCTTTCTAATGACAAACTAGGGTTGAGTCTTTAACCTCAAACCCATTTTTATTTGGCCTTTTTTTTAGCTTGCTTGGTCAAGGGTTCAAGCCTGCATTCATTAAAAACCTCTTTTTTTTTTTAGCCAATCCACCGTAACCAATTCCTATTTCTAGCCAAACTGTGGAGTAATTTTAAGTCTATTCAAGGAACTGACTTTTAGCTTTTTCATAGTAGTTTGCTGAACCGATTTTCAGTCTATTTAGGAGTCACTTTTAATCTGTGTTTCAGCCCACCACATCTATCTATTTGGGGTGGTTTTTTACGCAATCTCAACCCATTTGTTGTCGAAATCTGGTTGTAACCCAGCCTAATTTCAGCAATTGTTTGAAATAAAATCTAGTCAAGTTTCAGTCATTGTTTGGGAAAATTTTAAGCTCATTCAGTTTTACATCTATTCAGCTTGTTTGCATATGAGGACCCAAGTTGTTTGTTTAGGGGGATTTGAATTTATTTGGGTGTTTGGTTCTGATTATTCCAGGGTGTTTGGTTGGGAGGATTCGGTGATGGCTAGATTTTCTTGTGTTGATACCGGGACCCAGGTGGGCCACCCCATAACCCATCTGATCCGTGGATCCGAAGGAGGACCCATGGGCGACCTAGTAGGTGGTAGACCCATGCGAGGTGGGCCCTGTTTGGCCCACCATCCATCGTCTGACCAGAGAGAGGGAGAGGACATGTTTTAGGTTTGAATTTATTTGGGTGTTTGGTTCTGATTATTACAGAGTGTTTGGTTGGGAGGATTTTGTGAGGGCTTGATTTTCTTGCGTTGATACTTGGACCTAGGTGGGCCAACCGATGACCCATTTGATCTGTGAATCCAAAGGAGGATCCACGGGCGACCCAGTAGGTGGTGGACCCGTGCGACGTGTGCCCTATTTGGCCCACCATCCAGCGTCTAATCAGAGAGAGGGAGATGGCGTGTTTTAGGAACAAAATCAGTTTTGCAGTAGATTGTTGTGGGCCCACTGGTTGATCCGATCGCCGATCTGGTTGAGAACCCAAGTTGTTCGTTTAGGGGGATTTGAATTTATTTGGGTGTTTGATTTTGATTATTGCAGGGTGTTTGGTTGGGAGGATTCAGTGAGGGCTTGATTTTCTTGCGTTGATACCGAGACCCAGGTGAGCCACCCGATGACCCATCTGATCCGTGGATCCGAGAGAGGACGCACAGGCGACCCATTAGGTGGTGGACCCATGCGAGGTGGGCCTAACAGCGTCTAATCTGAGAGACGGAGATAACGTGTTTTAGGAACAAAATCAGTTTTGTAGCAGATTGTTATAGGACCCACTGGTTGATCCGATCGCCGATCTAGTCGAGGACCCAAGTTGTTTGTTTAGAGGGACTTGAATTTATTTGGGTGTTTGGTTCTAATTATTCCAGGGTGTTTGGTTTGGAGGATTTGGTATGGGCTTGATTTTCTTGAGTTGATACCGGGACCCAGGTGAGCCACCCGATGACCCATTTGATCCGTGGATCCGAAGGAGGACCCACGAGCGACCCAGTAGGTGGTGGACCCGTGCAAGGTGGGCTCTGTTTGGCCCACCAACCAGCATTTGATTAGAGAGAATGAGAGGACGTGTTTTAGGAACAATCCATTTTTTTTCCAATATTATCTTTATTTCCAATATCAAATCAGTTACGTAGTGGGACCCTTTTTTTTTCTGAGGAATTTATATAGAAGTTAGTTAAAAGGAGAGTGGAGAGAAAGCAGATCATGATAGCTGTCTTCATGTATGCTATGAGTTAAGGGATGAAACTTTGGAGGCCTGTGGTTAAACAAAGGGAGACCACATTCCTATATAGATAGATTGCTTACCTGTTACTGTTTGTTTGCATGGCCAATTTAGGAGTTAGGGGTAAGGATGTTTGGAACTGGCATATCTGGGTGTGATAAGGATTGATGGGCCTAGGGATGGCAACGGGGCGGGGCGGGGACGGAATTGGGGTCCCCCGTCCCCAATTCCGTTTTTTTTTCCAATATTATCTTTATTTCCAGTATCAAATCAGTTACGTAGTGGGACCCTTTTTTTTTCTGAGGAATTTATATAGAAGTTAGTTAAAAGGAGAGTGGAGAGAAAGCAGATCATGATAGCTGTCTTCATGTATGCTATGAGTTAAGGGATGAAACTTTGGAGGCCTGTGGTTAAACAAAGGGAGACCACATTCCTATATAGATAGATTGCTTACCTGTTACTGTTTGTTTGCATGGCCAATTTAGGAGTTAGGGGTAAGGATGTTTGGAACTGGCATATCTGGGTGTGATAAGGATTGATGGGCCTAGGGATGGCAACGGGGCGGGGCGGGGACGGAATTGGGGTCCCCCGTCCCCGCCCCGCCCCTCTTTTACCCCGCCCCGACCCCGCCCCGCCCCGCCTTCGGGGCACAGAATTGTGCCCCGTCCCCGCCCCGCCACACCCACGGGTTCCCCGCCCCGCCCCGCAATTATAAAAATTTTAAATATGCAGGAGTTGGGATTCGAACTTGGGTGGGAAAGTAACCAGAGGTTTGTCTTACCACTAGACCAAACTTCTTTTGTTGTAATGCTTTACCTTATTTAAAATATATTCATATATTCAAGATTGTTACACACATATACATATATATGTATGGGGAAAGGGTCCTGTAAGGACCGTCCTTACGGTCCGCATAGTTCAAAATGCCCACTGGGGCCCACGTTATGACCCATCCAAATTGACCATACATTCACAACCTCCTTATAGACACCGAATCCCATGAATTTGCATGGATTGGGATGAACTAGACCGTTAGATTGAGGGTCATTTTTTCTTGTTTGATATAAAGTTGTTAAACTTTTGGACCATAGATGAAAGGGTTAGAGGTATTAGATTGACTTCAAATTTGATATGTAGGTTGGCCCCACTTGAATCTTTTGGTCCCCCTCTGTCCCATGACCAGTGGGGTCTCACGGTGGGCCCCACTTGGCAGTCCGCACAGTAAGTTGTAAGGACGGTCCTTACAGGACCCTTTCCCTGTATGTATATGTATATGTATATATATACACACATACATATACATATATATACACACATACATATTTATACACTTGAAAATATCATATATGCTTTGAGACATTCTTTATAAAAAAGACAATCTCTCTCTAAAATATCATGATCTCCATCAATATATGGTTTTACTTCATTTCTGGTGTTGAACTCCACTCACTAATAAAGAGGTAATCGTGGGTTTGCAATTTATTTGCAAGTTGCAAATCACTCAAAAAAAAAAAAAAAAAAAAAACCCTCAAAACAAAGATAAGAGAAATGACCTATCAATATGTGGATATGGTTATTGTAGTGTCAAACAACCTCAGCCGCTTTGACTCTCCAAGCATGTGGATCATATTAGCTTAGGTAAATAATTACTTATTTATGTGACACTTAACTTGCAATGTTAAATCATTAGTACAATGATTCTAATCATACTAAGGTTGATTACATATAATTAAAATTAGTATAATTTATAGTATTGTTAGTATAATTAGAATCATATTAAGTTACTAACTATAATTTACTTTGCCATTTCTAATCATATAAGTTATTATAAGCGTATAGCATGATATATTTTGTAATATTATATCAAATTAGTATAATTTATATTGTTATTAGTATGATTAGAATCATACCGATTATAATTTACCTTGCTATCTCTAATCATCTATATTATAATAAGCTTAAAGCATGATCTATCATTCTATTATATTCATTTTATTTAATATGATTTATCATGTCACAATTTAACATTATATATGATTAAAGTCAAATAAGCTTAGATAGATTTTTTAACAACTTTAATTTCATTAAATTTGAATTAGAAGGAATGTGATCATATTATATGCTTTTATAATGTATAGGGTTCAATTAATTATATGTTTAACTTTAAAAAAAGTCTTCAATCAATCTACTTAACCCTTAATAACAATATAAAATCAATCTATACATTTACATATAAATATGTTTATTTATTATAAAAAAAATCTAAAATATATATTTAAGAGGATTATTAATCAATGGGGCGGGGCAACGGGGCGGGGTAACAGGGCGGGGCACGGGGCGGGACATGGGGCGGGGCAACGGGGCGGGGTAACAGGGCGGGGCACGGGGCGGGGCAACGGGGCGGGGTAACAGGGCGGGGCACGGGGCGGGGCAACGGGGCGGGGCGGGGCAGGGAAAAGAGCAAACCCATCCCCGCCCCGCCCCGCCTTCGGGGCATAGTTTTATTTCCCATCCCCGCCCCACCTAAGGATCGGGGCGGGGAAAACCCGTGCGGGGCGGGGCGGGCAAGCCGGGGCGGGGCGGGGCGGGGCGGGGCAAAATTGCCATCCCTAGATGGGCCCAAGTAAGTCTGACTCAAGATTTGGCATGGATAAACAGACCCAGATCTGAATCCACCCAGTAAGAATCATAGGAGGCTTGAGAGTTGAGCCTACCCACACTAAGGACCTGAATCCGGTAAAGCCCTATTGTCCCCAATGAATTGTCTTTAAACCATCTGAGCAAAAGAAAAACAAAAATTATAATATAAATATGTATATTTAGAATTATATATGACATAAATAGATATTAGAGATGCAAATGGGTAGGATCAGGCATAACCATGTTGGTTTCATACCCCGATCCGGATTCAGATCCAATTCTAGAACAAAACTTCTATACTGTATTCAGATTTGGAATTAATTTTTAAAAAATGATTTTGATTCCTAATCCGGATCCAAAATAAGATGCAAAATGCATTAGTATAATTAGATAAAAAGAGCTTAAAAAAATCTAAAATACACACACATACATACATACGTACGTACATATATATATAGGAAAGTGTTCTTGTGAGGGACACTCTCACCTTACTATGAGAGATAAATGTGAGGGCCCTCACATTTAAGTTGTAGACATTGGATGTGAGGGCCCCCACCTTTATCTCTCATAGTAAGATGAGAGTGTCTCTCACAAGAGCACCTCCCATATATATATATATATATATATATATATATATATATATATATACACACACACACACACACACACATACATACATACATACATATACATATAGGAGATGCTCTTATATGAGGAATATCTCTCACTTTATATGAGAGATATGGGTGGGGACCCTCACATTTAAGTTGTTGGCATTGGATATAGATGTGAGGGCCCTCACACAATCTCTCATTGAAGGTGAGTATATGCTCCTATGAGAGATTTCTCCCACCTTAAATGAGAGATTATGTGAGGGCTCTCACATCCATATCCAATGTCAACAACTCAAATGTGAGGGCCCCCACCCATTTCTACATAATTAAAGCCATGTAAATTAAAAAACATGAACATGACTCAAGCTATTTAGACTCTTAAAATATGTATGTATGTCTAATATGTTAATGTAATCTTCTTTGATCTGAATCCTTGGGTTGAAATATACAAGAATCAAGTTTTAGATCCTATATGCATGGATCCAGATTTCTATCCAAATTTCTATGGGGAGAAAATATACTAGGATTCGATTCTGGATACTATATGCTTGGATTTAGATTTTGATAATTAGATACCCATTTACAAACCTAGTAGACACAGATGCACACATATATAGATGGGCACACTACAATACACCCAGGTGGTTCGCAAAATGACGTCCCCTTGACTTTCATAAGAATGTACCTTTCCTTAATAAGTATTAAGAAGCATACACTAAGGGCCCGTTTGTTAATTTCACTAATATAGTCAAGTGAAGTTAAACATCCCATCAAAAACACTTTTTACAAAAACTCCCTCCATCTTTTCTAAAAAAAGTCAAAAAGCAACTACATTTACTCACTAAAAAACAAAACAACTCCATTTCCCTATACAAAAAGTCAAAAATATTCCATCACAAACAACTAAAAATAAAATACCATCATAACTCACTTATATTTTATTCATTCTTTTCATTTCACTTCACTCCACTTTATTTTAAAAGTAAATTACCAAACATGCCCTAAGTATCATTTAATGGAAGAACATTTATTATCAAGAAATTTGAAGAAGAGAATAAGGGTCATTCTAGGTACTTCATATAAAAAGCAAACAACTCTTGAACTCACTTCCCCGCCTTTCCTTCCTTGTCTTCCTCTTCCTTGCTACGGCTTTCTCGGTACAGGCTTTTGTGGTTCTCATTTCATGTAAATTTGTGGGGCTTAAAATGTGGCCCACCTATATAAAACCTAAATGGCTCAACATACTAGCTTTCAATGTGGCAAAATTTCAGTCTAATAGATTTTGCGGTCAAGAAAAGATTGGTCATGTATGACACGCACAGACAAAAAATTGGAAAAATTATGTGGTTTATGAATTATGAATCTAACAGTGGGCTTTACAAAAAAAAATCTAACTGTGGGCCATCTTCTATCAGAGTGAAACTTGGTGAGGCTAATATAGAAAAAAGAACATATATTTTACTTGGTTTAGATATTTAATAGTTTTGTCCTGACATAGCTTATACAACAAACCTAACCTACATGTTTGTTTGCTAAACGTGTAAAGGGAAAGAGGGCATGGGGCAATTTGTAGATTTTTTTATTATATATAAATATATATATATATAGAGAGAGAGAGAGAGAGAAAGAGACGATCATATGAGAGATATCTCTCACCTTACACCTTAAATGAGAGATTAGGTGGGGGCCCTCACATTATCTTATAGGAGCATCTCCCATATATATGTGTATATATATATATATATATATGAGCAAGGCTCTCTTAAGCTCAAGCTTATGATAAAATCTCGTAAGCTCATGCTTGTGGGGCCCACATTTGGTCCATCCAAATGGAGCAAACACATGACCCCTTTAAATTGCACATATCCACAAACTTTCGGTCAAATTCGAATTTATTGAACCGTTGGATCGACTATGTATCGATTCGAATGGACTATTGACCATTAAACTTTTTGGCCCATATGAAGATGATAAAAATCACGGTTGGGGCTGATTTTTTGTAGAGAGGAAGATCCTAGGGAGACCTTGAATTCTCCCCGAACCCCATCCCCATGCAGGTCCCTAGGTGGGCCCCACCACACACTTGAGCTTAGGAGAGCTGATATATATATAAGGAGGTGCTCTTGTGGGAGAAACTCTCACCGTACTATGAGAGATAAAGGTGGGGGCCCTCACATTTAAGTTGTTGACATTAGATATGGATGTGAGGGCCCCCACCTTATCTCTCATTGTAAGGTGAGAGTGTCTCTCACAGGAGCATCTCCCAAATATATATATATGGTCAGCTCTCTTAAGTTCAAACTTAGCTTATCCTAAGCTGAAACAGTGCTAGTCCCACAAATTAGAATCGATTATTGTTGTTTTTTGCATGATGATCGTCTCTAAAATCAAGATAAATCCAATCAGAAGTGGATTTTCCAATTCCATCATTCAAAAACAAAATATAATCAACTTTAATTTGTGGGACCAGCACTGTTTTAACTTAGGATAAGCTAAGCTGCAGCTTAGGAGAGCTCTGCTATAAATATATATATATAAATGCTCCTATGAGAGCATCTCTCACCTTACTATGAGAGATAAGGTGGGGGTCCTCACATCCATATCCAATGCCAACAACTTAAATGTAAGGGCCCCCACCTTATCTCTCAGAGTAAGGTGAGAGATGCTCTCATAGGAGCACCTCCCATATATATATATATATATATATATATGTGTGTGTGTGTGTGTGTGTTACTCTTAAAAAAACTCACGCAAAGAGGGAGGAGGCATGGTTTTAACCCAAGACCCCTCAATGAGAAATAGTTACCACTAAGGTAAGGAGCCATTCTCACCGTCACTAGTGGGTTATCAATGGATTGACAGCTGTTTGAACCCGTTTTACCATAAGTCAATAGCTAAATTTTTGTAGTTCTTAATGCAGTTTAAGGATATCTTATTGTGTATATTGTCAATAGCTATATTTTTGTAGTACTTAATGCAGTTAAAGGATTTCTTATTGTATATTGTCAATAGCCCAAAGGGTGAATTTGTTAATGACAGAACAAAGATGCACTTGTTTTGGCGTGAGCTCATAAAAAATAAAGGTATATTTTTTATGAATAAAACCGAACTTTTTACGGCACCCATTGTGTTTTTATGGCACCCTCTCTACTTCTACTTTCTTTTGAGCTTGTTTTTATTTGCCTCTTTTTTTTTCTTTTCTTTTTTTCTATCGGAGGGTTCTCAACCCTTTGGACTGGACTAATCCAGTGGGTCTAGAGGGAAGCCGGGTAAACTCCCATGTAGCCCCAGTGTGCAGGTAGTGCAGTTTCAAACCTATAAACTCCATATGCAAATCATGGTCCCAGCCCAACTGAGTTACCCTTTGATAAAATAAGCATTATCATTTGATGAAAGTGAATCTTATCATTGATAAAGATTGAATATTATCATTGATAAAAACTACCTTCGTATAGATGAAAAATCCACACCTGCAAATTTGTCACTTGTCCTGTATTTCAATGTAGAAAAATTATCTGCCTAGGTTCAAACCCTTTTGGGCATGCCACCTTTCCTCGGCTCTCTCACATCACCCAAGGTCTACTTCCTTTACCAGAGGGCTCTACTACCATCACTCGAGAGCCATATCCCAACCTCTGTATAGTTGGATACCAAAAAAAAAATGTACAAAAACTTATCACCACCAACCTTTATCAAGTCCGTTCCTTTAGGATTGTCACAACTAGCCATTGATGGAAATCATTGAAGTGTTCATGTTTGTCTATCTATTATTATATATTAAAGACATAAGATGCGATTTCGAAATTGAGCTCTAATTTTGCAGTTGATTGCAAAATTGGAGCTCAATTTTGATTTTAATTCTAATTTAAGAAGAGATATTAGGGATTTGAGAGAAATTTTTTATTTTAGTTATCTAAATATAGAGTCCAACACATTCAACACATCAATCTACACATTAGACTTTTAGATAAAGATGGGTTCTCATGTGATCTCAAAATATTCTTTCTAATCTATAAAGATACACGTTGCATAGATCTATAGTCATAAGTTATAAATCTATTGTTAAATAATTAATTTTAAATTAATTATTTAAAATTACTAATTATTTTTTAAATTTATAAATTATATTACCCGCGAGAAGCGCGGGCGTGTTTTTCAAAATTGAACTCCAATTTTGCAATTGATTGAGAAATTGGAGTTCAATTTAGATTTCAATTTTGATTAGATTGTAATTTAGAGAGGAATTTTTGGACCTACTCACATTCCTTAGCAAACTCAAATCCTTAAATTTGAAATCCTAATCTATTAAGAGTTGGAGTCCCAACTCTTTTAAATAATCTCACTTACCAATAAATAAGCATTTACTGTGACAATGACTGTGTGAACGGCTTTCTCTTAATACTCATTCCCTACTAATTAGGGAGATATATATGATTCTCAATTATTATCTCAACCAAGATCCATATGTACTTCAAAATCGGCCCTTATCTCTATTTTATTTATTTCCAAATGGAGCCCATGGATCCACACTCACCGAGAATAAGAGGTAAAAGGAGGGAACGAGTGTGGGCTTTTGAAAGAATTTGACATATACCAGTTTAAACCAAATCAGTATGTGATACATCTTCAATTATATTTTTTTTGGTATTTCTTAATTTTCCTATATCCTTGAACTTCCAATTACATGTCGGCGCCTTTAAATTCAAGGGGTCATTACGTTCACGACCGGCTATACCATAAAGCCAACAAAGCCTTTGCTTTAGGCAAAAAAAAATAAGACTAAAAAAAGGCCCCATAATAGCAGCTAATGTCTTTTGAAATCCCAAAAAATCAAACTTGTCAATTGCCATCCATTTTTTTCTCCTCAAAGTAGAAGGCCCCATGATAACTCTCTTGAGAAGATAGAACCAAGATTCTCATGGGGCCTTAAAAGTGTCATTTATGGCCTATTATATTTCTAAATTCTTCCTTTATATTTCTATTGCTAGGAGTCCAATTGATTTTAGCCCACCATTTTATTTCTAGCAGTCCAAGTGTATCAAATCTCAACCATACATTTTCATGAATTTGCTTCACAAGCATTTCTCATTAATTTTGTATATCATATTTCAATTGGGGCCCATCCACATTTGATCCATGATTCCATAGCTTGGGATTTCAACCCTAATAATAGATCTTAAAATTTAAGATAAACAATGGGCCTCCGCCGAAATTTATTCACTTGCCCACCTTGCATATGAGCACCGTATATCTATAACATCCAATCCGTGTGGCACACCTCTGAAGTCCATCTTGGATGGTCCTAACTCATGGAACTTATGTGCACTGTGTGCAGGTGAAAAAGCTTCGAGCCCCACCAGTGGCAAACTCAAGATTTATTTATTTATTATTATTATTTTTTTTTGTGGGGGTGGGGTGGGGGGTTGGATTTGTGACCCAATATTTCCATGTGAGTTTTGGGGATGGGCCCAAAATTATCATGTAAGATAGGTTAGCGAAACTTAAATATAAAACTTAATTGGTAATTTTTGCATCACAAAAAATCAAGAAAAATTCATTTTAAATCAAATATTTATAATAATATTAAAACATAGAAACTGCTTTATTTAAGATTGTCGCTTTAGGCCTCGAATTCTCTCTAGCCGGCCCTGATCACGGTATGTAAGTATATATCTAACAATACTTTCATTTTTTTTCAGAATTGATTACTTAATTTTAAATGGAATTATATGAGGTTGGATTTTAGATAAATCAACCTGGAAAACTTTTGTTGTGTTTGATGGGAGTCGAACACATGGCCTTTAAAATAATATGTAACACATTTTACTAATTGTGCAATCTATTTTATATAATAAGAAATATATAAAAGTATAGAGGATGAAGAGGAGGTCTTGTCAAATTTTATTGATTTAGTCTTCTTTTTCTCTTTTTGAGGGTGTGCCTGTGACACGAAGTGGTAAATTTTTTTTTTCTATAGTGATAAAAAAAGATTCTAAAAACTATCATGAGTTTACTATTTGAGCTTAGGCATAGCAAATCTATTATGGTAGGTATTGAGTTTACTATTCTTCTAATTCTACATATCTAAGTACAAGCAGAGAAATGATGGGCGATTTAGGGCAGAAAAGCTCGACGATTCCCCCCTTTCCGACATCCCAACTTCCTTTGCCTGCTTCCATCTCACAACATCCTTTGCCTGCCAATCCTTCTCCGGCTATAGCTCTGGTGGATCCTAGAAAAGATGGGCAGAATACCCCTTTCAATCTTCAGCTCCACCATTTCCCCCCACTTGATGCAACTCCATCATCAGCTCCCTCTCTGATCCCCATTGCCCCCCAATCCTAACCAACCAGCACTTCTCCAAGCTGCCCCCCAACTCCCGCCCCCCCCCCCGCACCCCCCCCCCCCCCCCCAATCTTAACCCTTCCGCATTTATTTGCCAACCCAACCACCTCCTTCATAATTTCCCACCCCCTCCACCTCAACCTTTACTTTCTCAACCTGCCCCCCTAGCTCCCAACATTCTTACAACTTTTTCACCTACCCATCCACCAGCAACCAACACCCTCTTACAACCAGGAAATTACCTCCTCTCTCAAGCTCCAGGTAACTCTCTTCAAACTCTCTCTTCACCGTCTCTGCTAGCCAGCCCCTCCCCTACAAACAGACCTTCTTTTGCCAACCTTTTCGTCTCTCATCCTCCCCTGCAACCCCTTATTCCTTGTCTGCCAACTGTTTCATTTCCAACCTCCTCTTGGAAAAATGGCAAGCCTACCCTCACCATTCCCCAAGCCATGATCTCTTCCAGCAAAGAATCCTTCACCAAAGCTGTCATAGGAAGATTTGTAGGCAGACGACCCTCTCTAGAATGGGTGGAAGAGAGAGCTAAGCAATGGCCTCTATCTAGACCCTGTATGGTCTCCCTCACAATCAAAGGATACTTCCTTTTCCGTTTCAACTCTCCAGAAGATAAAGCTTACATTCTAAGCCTCTCCCCTCTTTCAATGGATAAGCTAAAAGCCTTCTTCCTGCCTTAGTCCCCAGGCCAGGAGGAATCACCTTGGCCTTCTTCAGCCCCAGTTTGGATTAGATTAAGAGGGCTGCCCTACCACTGTTGGAGCCAAAACATCATATTTTCAATAGCAAACTCCATAGGTCAACCAATCAAGCTGGACAACATCACTTTGGGCCAAAAAATTCTATCATTTGCCAGAGTCCTGGTCAACATTGATCTTACCAAACCTAAGCGAGATTCTATTCTTGTGGACCTTCAAGGAGAAAAAGAATTGGAAATATACATTGAGTATGAGAATCCCCTTTGCCCTCTTTGCTTATCAGTTGGTCACAAACAACCAGCCTGCCCTTTCTCTCGTTCAGGCAAAACTAGTATAGCTCCTGCTTCTCCTGAAACAATTTCCACTACTTCTGCTACCATTCAGGCCACTGCTTTAGTCACCACAGGTCCTTTACCCAACTCCCTTTCTCCTAATTTAGCTCACCCAAATCAGCTCACCTCATCCTCCTCGCCCTCCCCAGCTCCTGTCTTGGTCCTTTCTCCACAAGCTCAACATTCCATCCCTGTTCTTCTTTCCCCTTCCCCGTCCACCATCCATATTCCCTCAGGTCCTCAGACTAGTATCCTCACAATCTGTAGCTCCCAATCCTTGCTCAATTATCAATCAGCAGTCTCAAAAACCTCTCTCCTCCAAACCTACAGCCAAAAGTCTCCCCCCAAAGCCTTCCTCTAACAAGACCTCCTCTTCCAACCCTTCCTTCACAGACCTGCCTTATGATGCCATCACAGAGATCCTCCAAAGAATTCCCATTCAACCCATAGATACCTCCAACCCCTTTGACATCCTTGATAAATGCTCCCTCATAGATCCTGTCCTTAATCCATCATCTTTTGGTCGCAACCTTCAGACCTTTTTAGTAGATAACTCCCCACCCTCTTCAGATGCTCCCCCAGGTTTTGAACCAACTTCTCCACCCCCCGTAGTTCAGACCCCTACAGCTGCCCAAATTGTAAATTCTTCTTTTCCTTCTACCTCAGTCAAGGGAAACAAAATTCCTTCTGATGCCATCAGCTCCCCCTCAGTAGCTGCAGATACCAATCCAAGTAACCTCTTAGTAGGCAAAGATGCAGGGAGAACCAAACTTCCTAAAGGCTCTTCCACTGGTCCAATAACTAGGAGAACTAGAGGTAGAGTCCCCCGAAAAAATCTCTCCCCATGATTAGAATCCTATACTGGAACTGTAGGGGCATTGCCAATAACCCTACTAAAAGATCTTTGGCAAACTTGGTCCAAAAACACTCTCCTGACCTTATCTTCATCTCAGAACCCATGACTCTGTTCTCTTCTACTTCCTCCCTTCGGTTGAGTAGCTTCGGTTTTGACACCTTCCATTCCAATGCTCCCCAAGACACAGTCACTAATCTTTGGTGCCTTTCCAAGTCTTCCCACTACCTCACCATTTCAAAAATTGATTCCTCTACCCAACATCTTACAATGCTCCTTTTTTATCCTGTTTCTGGCCTTTCTACTCTCATTACAGGAGTATATGGCTCCAACAACCCCACCAAAAGAAAGGAGCTCTGGAAAGTTCTCATTGATTCCTCCTCTACAACCTTACCCTGGTGTGTCCTAGGGGATTTTAATGCTACTCTTTCCCATGCAGACAAACTCAGTCTTCGTCAGTCTATCCCTTCTAATCTCAGAGATTTCCAAGACACTATCCTTCAAGCTGGCTTGAGTGAGGTTTACTACTCAGGCAACAAATTCACCTGGTCCAATAATAGACAAGGGTTTTCCTACGTAGCTGCTAGACTAGACAGAGCTTTAGTGAACCCTCATTGGCTGGCTCACTTTCCTGACCCCCTTCTTCTCCATCTCCCTAGGATTTCCTCTGACCATAGCCCAATTCTCTTAGATTTCCAAAACCAAGCCTCTACTGCTAATGCCCCTTTTAGATTTGAAAACAAATGGCTGACTCACTCTTCCTTCCTTGAGGTAGTAAAAAACAGTTGGGAAATTTCAATCCTTGGCAACCCCCAGTTTATCCTAGCCCAAAAGCTTAAAATTCTGAAGACCTCTCTCAAGAATTGGAGCAAGCAAATTTTTGGAAATATTCATCAGAACATCAGAGATGCTGAAGCTCGAGTGCTGCTTTGCCAACATCAACTTGATTCCTCTCCTTCAGAGACCTCCCGTGAAGACCTTATTGCTGCTAGATCAGAGCTCCATGCAGCTCTCAAAGCTCAAGAAATTCATTGGCGTCAAAGATCAAGAATTGCCTGGTTGAAAGCAGGTGATCAAAATACAAAATTGTTTCTCAATTCAGTAAGAGCCAGGAGTTCTACAAACAAAATTCATCACATCTCAGCAAATGGCAGGACTTTTGAAGATCCAGCAACTATCCAAGCTCTGGCTGTTGAGCACTTCACCAATCTGTTCCAGCCATTGGACTGTCTTCCTAGCCCTTCTTTGTTCAATGTTGATAGTCCAAAAGTCTCTGATACAGAGAATTCATCTTTAACTTCAATGCCCTCTGCAGAAGAAATCAAGGAAGCGGTTTTTGGTCTCAAGAAGCACAGTAGCCCAGGCCCAGACGGTTTTAATGGAGTTTTCTTTACTTCAACTTGGAGCATCACTGGTCACACTATTACTAAGGCGGTGCAGCACTTCTTCCATGCCAAGAGAATTCACAAAGCAACCAACACCTTCTTCTTAGCCCTCATTCCAAAAACCAAATCCCCTTCAAATTTTACTGACTACAGACCCATCAGCCTGCTGAATTTTGCCTACAAAATAATATCAAAAATCCTAGCCAGTAGACTTGCCAATATCATCCCAAAGCTGGTATCCTATCATCAAGCTGCCTTCATCAAAGGGAGAAATATTCAACACCATTCAGGTTTGGCCTTTGAATTATTCCAGAAACTGAACTCCAAGCAATCCAAAGGCAGTTTCTGCCTCAAGCTAGATATCGCAAAAGCTTTTGACAAAATAAACTGGTCTTTTCTTTTCTCAGCCCTTCATTTCTTCAATTTCTCAGACACCTGGATAAACCTCATCAAAGAATGTATTTGTACTTCAAAATGCTCTGTGTTGGTAAACCGCACCCCCCATGGTTTCTTCAGCTCCTCTTGTGGCCTGAGACAAGGAGACCCCTTGTCCCCTTACCTTTTCATTTTAGCAGAAGAAATTCTGAGCCTGCATCTGCAAAGTCTTTTAAACCAAGGCATTTTTCGTCAGATATCCACCATCCCCTCCACTCCTTGCCACTTACTATATGCTGATGACATTCTCATCTTCATGAAAGGATCAACTTCCAGTACCCTTGTCCTGCAGGATCTGTTAGAGACCTATCAAGCAGCAGCTGGCCAGTTCTTCAATCTCCAAAAGAGCCATCTATACATAGGCAAATGCGGCTCCAGAAGAAAAAATAGAATCAGCTCAATCCTGGGAATAAAAGAATCCCAGACCCAGCTCAAATATCTTGGAACTCCTATCTGCTATGGAACTCCCAAGAGGCGCCATTTCTTACCTCTGCTGGATACAGTCAATGCAAAGCTCAGTGCTTGGAAAGCTAAATCTCTCTCTTTTGCGGGTCGTTTGATATTGATTAAGCATGTGATCTCCAATATGCCCATCCATCTAGCTGCCATCTTACCTCTCCCTGCTTCTATCTGTAAAGAGCTAGAAAGACTGATGAGGCAATTCCTGTGGTCAGGTAATGCTTCCCACTCCAAATTAAATTATGTTAACTGGGCTACAATTACTCTTCCAAAGGCTGAAGGAGGTCTTGGCATTAGAAAAATTGATGAAGTAAACAATGCCTCTTTTCTAAAGCTCGGTTGGCATGCGTCTACAGCTTCTTCTCTCTGGTCTAAATGGTTCAAGGACAGATATTTCAAATTCAAACCAATCTGGCACCAGCAGACCTCGATCTATGGCTCATGTATTTGGGAAAAAATGAGACGCCTGGCTCCTCTTCCTCACAATGGCAGTACATGGGAGTTTGGTAATGGTCAAGACATAAATCTCTGGAGGGACTCTTGGAATGGAGGTGAGCCTCTCTCTGACAGATTCCCTCTAATGCAATTCCCCCAGGACCAACCTCTTTCCTCTCTTTTCCAATTGGGCTAATGGTCTCTTCCTGAAGGCATCCAGCCAGCTGTCCAGCTACAGCTCTCAAAACAGCTCCAAGATCTCACTCCTAGACTGGATATCAGAGACAATCTTAGATGGAAAGACTCTCCAGATGGTCAACTCTCCCTGCAATCAGCCTGGAGATCAATTAGACATAGAGCAACCCCTCTCCCTTGGCCTAAATTTATTTGGAATCACTTCTCTCCTCCCAAAGTGCAGTGTTTTGGCTGGCGATTGATGCATAACAAAACTCCTACAGAATCCCTCTTGAAGTGCCTGGGATTCTCTCTAGCCTCCAGGTGCAGCGGTTGCCTCCAAGATGAAGAAACAGTTCCTCACCTTTTCTTCTCATGTGCTCAAGCCAGATCAATATGGCTCTGGCTCTTTTCAGTTGCTGATTTAAGGCCTCCCAGCTCTTTCTCTGCTGCAGCTATTTGGCAAGCTCTCACTCAAGGAAATGATTCATCAGGTTCCAAGTTAATGGCTTTAGTTTTCATTGAAGTTATTTACTCTCTTTGGAAGGCTAGAAACAAGTATATCTTTGAAGATGCCTATCTCCCCCTCCATCTCATTATTCTGCAGCTTCAAGTAGACATCTCCTTATCTCTGAAGAAGATATCTAAGCCCTTTTGTAGCCCCCAGCTACAGTCTATTTTTATGTTTCTGAAAGCTTAAGCTGTGGGCTTTGTTTTTCCTCTTGAGCTGGTCCCTCTTTCTTTGTGTTTCCCTTTTCTTTTGGGGGTCCTATTAGACCCTTGTAAATTCTCTCCTCTGTTTCTCTTCTTCTTTTCAATACAATTACCTTTAAAGCAAAAAAAAAGTACACACTAATGTACATAAAAATTGAGCTATAGCCTTCTTTCTCTAAAATTTTACATTTCCAGATATTCTTCATAACTTAAAATAATTATTATTTTCATAAACATTAAGACCCGTATCTTAATAGTATGATAATAATAATGATAATCGGTAATAATATAATTATCATCTTATGGATCTATATATCAGAATACCTATATCTTAGATTAATTTATATATGTTATGTCCTTTTCATTTAAATATAATTTATATAGAATGTATCATATTTTTAATTCCTTTTATAAATTGTAAAAGTTAATAAAGTTTTTATTATATGAATTATGTTTCCCTTGCGAAACGCGGACATGTTTTGCTAGTACCTAATTATTTGTGGCAAGTATTAATGGTCGACCAAAGTATTAATGGTCGACCAAGGATTGATTTCAGTACCAGTGGTGCTATGTAGACCGAATGGGAGACCGAATTCTGGCCCGGTCCCCCATGAGGACCTGGGATCCAGTGGTCCTCATGGGGGACCGGGCCAGCATTCGGTCCCCCATTCAGTCCAAGTGGACTTTCTCTTTCAGTACCTACCTTGGCGGTGGTTATTGCCCATTTTGCCCATCGGTATGGAGACCGGATCAGGTGTCTGTACCCGCTTTCCAGATGCTTGGATGTCCACCGTGGGTCCGACAAGAAGATATTCAAGAACATTCAACTTAATCCCATCCCTTCCTGTGATATATATTTAAATCTTACTTCAAAAGGAGTTAGTACCGCATCTAATCGATAATACTAGGACCTTGGCTATTGTTCTTGAGAGATGGCCAAGTCTAGCCCATTCCTCAAAATAAGTTTTTATGTGCCCCTACCACGGTTTGCACACGGAGGTTATAGGTTCGAAATTGTATTATTCACTGGGGCTACAGGGGAGTTTGTATGACTTCCCTCTAAACCCGGAAGGATTAGTCCAAAGGGTTGGAACCCTCTTATAGCGCAAAAAAAAAAAAAAAAAAAAAAATCTACCAAAGTCTTCACTTTTAGTTTCGGCCAACAAATAGTCATTGAGTGCTCCTTTTTCCGATTAACAGTTACAAAGAAACCCACCAACAATCAAGTACTTAATGAACTATGGATAGTTATGATTAGCTCCTTATCATTCCTATTCCCCCATCTATCTTTTGTTTTTTAGTTATTTACTACAGCAATTATGATATGGAAGTGGATCTGGGGCAAGTGTTGGGGTCGAGATAACCATGGAAGCTCAACGGACATGCAAATGACTGATACAATCTTATATCTTATTAATTAATGGGAGAAAAGTTTTCAAATAAGGGATTAGATTTTTACCTGATTTCAAAAAATGAAAAAAATTTCAAAAAAAATTCAAATTAGTTCTTAAGTTTTCCAATAAATTTTCATTTAAAGTATTTTCTAGCGACTCTTTCCCTCATTTTTTTAAGATACTCAATTATTCTTCATTTAAAGTCATGATATGGTTTCGGCAACCTATACATGTAGCCGACACTGTGAGGACGCCAATTTAGGATATATATATATATATATACATATATATATGAGTAATATTCAGGTGGGAATTGTTCTCACATATTATGTGAGACCTTTTTTGTGGGCCCCATTTGGGGATGGGACGAGGGGGATGGAAATATCTATGTGAGACCACCATAAGTATCAAGTTCGACCCCAAACCCATGCCCTTAACCCTTTCATCCGTGACACCCTAATTTAATGGCTTCATATTAAAAAAAAAATAGTCAACCCTCGATCCAACGGTTCAGTCCATTCAAATGTATGTCAATCCTTGAAATTAGTGACTAGGTTTAGATGGATTGCTAGTTGGACCCCACAAAAAAATTCTCATGTAATAGGTGAGAACTAGTTCTCACTTGAATATTTTCACATATAGATATATATATATATGCGATATACTCCTATGAGAGATACTCTAACCTTACTATGACAGATAAGGTGGGGGTCCTCACATCCATATCCAATGCCAACAACTTAAATGTGAGGGCCCCCCCATGAGAGATAGGGGGCCCTCACATTTAAGTTGAATCTGGATGTGAAGGCCCCTACCTTACTATGAGAGATATGAATATAGAGGAAGTGAATGAAAGTTTTATTTCAGTGAAGGGTAATTTGGGCATCTTACGAAAAAATAATTTTAAATAGACGGATGTCTTTTATTGAAAACATTTTGAAAAATCGAGAGACTAATTTCAAAATTTGTGAAACTTGTGCCTATTTTTTGAAATAAGACAAAAACTTAAAAGACTTATATTTGAGAATTTTTTCTTAATTAAATATCTAAATCTTGTTATAAATCATGCATAATCTAATCATATATGGGATAAACTCCAATTGAAATAAAATATGAGAACACGTCCGTAAGGATGAGATTCATGATGAGGAGTTTCAGTCATTGTTCTAGGGGCTACGACTGGGATCGGACTTGTCAGATAGGGCCAAGTTGCAGGTCACTGTGGGATGGTATAAATGTTGGATTGGTGTCTCACGTTGTTAGGTATATAGATGAGCAGATGTGGGGTGCAAGATGGGGCCCACACTTTCATTAACTAAGGCCGGTGGACTTGGATCAGATTTAATCTTCCCTTCATTTCAAGTGGCTCCAATTTAGCCGTACCAATGTGTTGTTGAGTTTAGTTAGTTCCATTCATTGGAGAATTTTTAATTTGACCCATTTTGGGGCCACTGTCTAGTAAAAAAGTTCATTGGCACGTTTTGTTTTCTTACAATGTCTCACTGCCGTGGTAAAGTCCCCTCTTTTCACTGGCAGCATGTGATTTGGCATACTGTGGTTGGTTTACTCATTATCATTATGTGAAAACTCTCATTTTTCCAATGCTAATTAAGTTATACCAATTGAAAGACTACGAAATGAGACTATATATATATATATATATATTTATGTAGTCCATAATTAAGTGTTTTATAAGAATGAATGGATTTTTAGTATACCTAGTATCCTTATTTTACAAAGAAATTCACGGCCAGGCGGGTGTTATTTGAAGTAAGTGAAAGGAGTGGAACTCTATAATATGCCTCGCTTTTTGAAAATTCGAACCACTCCACTCAAATGAACTCTTACTCAAGATTTACTCCAATAGAAGTTTATTTTAATTTATATGATAGATAACGTGATTAATATAATAATTTATGATATCAATTATATTCATTAATCATAATGATCAATGATTTTACATTGAAACCAACTCTCATTGGAGGAAACTCATTTCCTACGCAAAAGACATTTATTTGATGCAGCTGAGATTTTTAATAGGTGAGCATCACATGGAATCGGATTTGGAGAGAGAGGCCAGGTGGCATTAAAGTGAACACGTGTAACTGGTGATGTGTACAAAGGTTGAGAACTAGATACTTGAAATCGACACGTCTGAAGTACAACAAGTAATAGAGAAACTATGACATGGTCTAAAAGTGAGTACTACTAAAAAAAAAAAAAAATCTGTTTGTACTGCACAACCAAAGGGGCTAGGACCATGGTAGCATGCCCCAAAGTTGGGAAAGTGCTCACAAAAGTGGGAAGAGAGCATCACACCCATGAGAACAGAGCCTACACAAGTGAAAAAGGATAATATACTCTTCGATTAGATCAAATCCTAATAGTTGGATGAGATACATAGTTGCTAACCAGATGAGCTCTCATTAATTTGGATGCTTTTATGTGATTTTTTCTCTCATATGGATTTTGACTATTTAAGTGCTCTAAAACCTCAGTCGTGCCGCGTAGGTGTTAGACATTTAAAGATTTCCTGTAGAATAGTTCGTATAAGAAAGACTGATGCATAAACGATAGTTTCCCCTCATAATGTGTGATAGCCTACACTTGTAGGATATCGCACAAAACCCTACTTCTTATCTTTGCTTTAAAATCCTCACTACTTGGGGGAAAAAAAGACCATTTATATTACATCCTAAGCTTGTGGAGGCCCTTTTTTTATGTATTGAAATTTTCATCCTTTTATCAAAACAAAAAGAAAATTATAACACAAAAAACTTCATTCCTTATGTTTTCAAAGGATAAGATCCAACTTATATATCTCCTATGATGAGTGAAATGAATGAAGTGAAGAATAGAAGAATATTATTTGTGAAGTTTCAGGTCATAATTTTAACAAAAAACCAGAGATTGCAAAGAGAAGGGAGTTTCCAGATTTACGGAATAAGGTGTATGTGTCCAAAATTTTCATATGGAATTTTGTGGGAAAGCTCAGAATTTTCAAATGAGTTTTGGAGGCAGACCCAAAATTTTCATATGGATTTTGAAAGCAGATTGAAGACTTCCACCATAAAATAAGACTTCTACGGTGGTGACCACCCTTATACCCATATATGTTGGATATCACACAGGGTGAAATTGTTATATTTGCACTATTTTTCTTTATTGTATGAATTGTTCTGTAGAGATTTTAAATATCAACACATGTGAGACAAAAGTCAAGTCTTATGATACTTGTGTGATCAAAATCCTTTTTTTATTTTATTTATATACACTTAATGAATGTTAAACCTAGTGATGGGACCATCCACCATTCTTTTTATTTTTTATTTTTCCATTAAAAGAAACAAAGGGGAAAGACGACCAACAAAACAAAACATAGAAGTGGGCCTTCAAAGAAAAAAAAAAAAAAGTGGGGCAAAGAAAACACCAACTCAGCCCCCAACCAAAAAGGCAAAGCCCTCTCACAGCCAACATCCTGATTAACATAATAACAAAACTTACCAAACAAGTGTGCCTGCTCATTCAAGAACCTGGGAAAATAATCAAAATCCACAAAAAAAAAAAAAACAGATTAATATCCCAAATAATGGGATTGATCCACCAATCAACAATCACATCCTCCCTTTAAAGCTTGCACCACTTCCTTACCATTCTTTAATTTCTTAGTCAGAGATTTTTCAAAAATGGCCATTCATGGTGGTTGAAAGTACTTCACCCCAAAGACAGTGATTCTTCAATGGCTTAGCTTGATTTAGAAGGTTATAAAATCAAGTAGGAAACACTTCTAATCATAAAGTCTAAACACTATAACAAAAAATGAAAAAGAAAAACCCATCAAGAAAACAATATAGATTAAAGGGGCAAGCATTAAAACTTCATGAGATCAACAAATGACATAACATCTCAACGCTAAGGGGATGATAACTGTGAATTAGTAAGCTACAAAAATATCAGTGTCGATCTTTGAATATTTTTATTCATCTAGACTTCAACATAAACAGGCAATTAGATTATTTCAGCTTAATCATCTATTTCATCTTACTGCCATGCAAATGCTCAATACAACTACTCTGATAGATCCCTATTTTATTAGGTGTGTCCCTTCTTGTTTTTTGGTGGGTCACTTCACTCCAGCCCATAAAGGTGTTCCTTGGTCTAAGCTGAGAGACTGGTAGGTTCACCTCAATCAATTGGTGGTTACATTATAATGAATATGAATGAAGGTGGATGAGTTCAACTGCACCCCATTTACAAACCCCAACTGTATATGTTGCATTTGATTGAAAACCAAAGAGTCCACGTCATTTCATGTGAACTTTCTAGACATGAAATATATCCCTCTCAGAGGACAAAGTATACCACAAAATACACAATAAAAAAAAAAAAAAGATCCATAAAGAGGCCTTACATGGGACAACAGGTACCCTGCCATTTCAATTCCCACTATCTTTGATTTGCTTCATTTTCTTCCCAAGGTCAGAAAAAGAAACATCTTGGGACTGTTCTCTGCACTTCATTTTTTCTTACCAGACCTGTATATTAATAGATGCATAACTATACATTAGTGGTTCTATGGAGCCACACAAATGGCCACAACCCCCTGAAAATAACATATGGCTTGTTAGATGATTCTTGAATTTTAATACCTGGACTCTCGAAGGTAGTTGCATTCTACCATTCAATTCCAGGTTGAGGATAGAAAATAGAAATGGCTTATGTGGTTGTATTGAATTGTTGGTTTCATGCAATTGAGAATTCATATTGGGGGTTTTGCCCCTAAAGTGCCTTTGGCCATGGGTAACCCTAAGTGTGACAAATGTTGAGATATTTCCCCTTAGGTGCCCTGCAGTCTTTACAGACTAAAACGCCTTTGACTACGCTATATCTCGTATGCTGCCCATGTTTGTGCAATTTTGCAAAGTGGTTCTTTAATTTATGCAATATCACACAAAGACTCCGCTCTTATGGGTTAAAGAAAGAATATATTTGTGTGCCATCACACAATATAATTTTATGTGATATCATACAATCAAGGGTAATATTTTAGTCCATAAAAGCTACATGAGTACCTATAGGGAAGTATCTCAACTTTCTCCACTAGATAGGATCATTTATGACTAAAGGTTACTGCATGTACAAGCAAAACCCCTTGAAATTGGGAAGAAAGATTATGTGATTAGGTTGATTGAGGAAAATTCAAGTGGCCGAATTTTGTTTAGATGTGGAGAATTTGACAATAGATCACATCTTAAGATATATCTCAGTTAATCTGTATAATGAGAAAATTATTTGCACTTATTTACATATGTAAACGTTACACATGTATATACACATGAAATATTTGTGAAGGACTTCCCTTGATACTGATTGTTTTCAGATATTATACCTTGACACAGATGTGTGTGTATTATACATTCATCTCCTCGTGTATTCGGATCTTCAGTATGGAACCAATATCTGAATTATTTATGGGTTCCTGCTATGGAAAATAATTGAGACCGAAATTTAATATCGCTCCAGAGATTGGCCCATTCCCAATATTTTCCATTGAAGTCAAAAAAAATTTTCTTTTTTTGTCCTTTTTTTGAGCTGGGAAAATATTGGCATACCCTCTCTTACACAGTACACAAATCCCTGACCGACAAGGCTGACTGGGAATTGATATCAGGGTCATCTCTATGGAAGGAGCGGTGCCTACTGGTAGGCTTGTCAATCTAGTCCTCTAACGAGGAGGGCCCGCCCAGCTCATTCCTCAAAGAAAAAAGAAACTGCAAAATGAGTGCTTTTGTTTTTACTACAAAGCTCTAGGGCTAGACGGGGACAATTTTTTTGAAAGACCACCATTTTGAGGACCGAGTTTGGACAATACCAGGCCCAGTCCTCCTATTTTTCTTACGCGCGCGCGCACAACAGTATAGTAATGATATAGTGGAGTGGGTAGTAAAATCTCTCAACTATTCCCCTCACCGACGGTTCCTGATTCTTAGTAGCTCTGTTTCCCCTGTTTCTTTAGTCATTAGCAGCTGTACCTTTTCTCATCATTTCTGTACAGGTGCATATGTGGTATACAAGTGACTGAAGAGAGGCAAGACAGATGTTTGAAAGCAACAGCCATCCTTAACATACAAGTAAGGATATAGAAGATGAGGTGTTAGTGTTGGCATCCCAATCCAAACACAACTCAGGCGGTTCTGAACGTTCATTTGATAGTTGACACTGGCATGGTTCTGGCCCATGAGGGTAGGGCTAGGTGGTGCATGCCTTCCGAGGGCTTTGGCCTGCCCGAGACCTGATCCGCATATTTGAGTGCAGGGTAAGAATAACCCCGGGCCTGGCCCAACCCTTTGGCAGCTCAACCTACCACCGAACACGAACAGTGGATTGGCTCATTTGAGTCCTGGCATCATGAAATTTTTTTCCCCATTACGGTTGATCATTAGTGAACCCCGGATACGCAACACCATCACCCATTCGCACACTGTGTACTAGATAAGGCCCTAAACGATTCGAAGCGGAGATCCCTCCAGCTTAGTGCTAGACATCCTAACCACTAGAACAATTTACGTGTGTGGCAGACATGATTTCATCTCCAGGTTGAGGAGCATGACAATCTTACTTAACAAAAGTGGGAAGCTAGAACAAGATAGAATACATGTGCCCAAACTGACATAGAGAAATCAACTAGATTCATTAAAAAAAAGGGGGATTCGGCGACAGGTCCCTGAACATTTCACTTTAGTGCCTTAGGTCCACAATCTTTTTTCTTAGTGTAATAGGTCATTTTTTCAAATTTGAAGACCTAAAATGTCTAATTTACCCTTCCTTCAAAATCATATCCTACGATTAGTGAGATATGTCATTAATAACAGTCGACTACCATTTAATTAGCCAAATAAATTTCTAAAAATTTAAATACATTTCAAAAGACAAAAAATAAATTTCAAAATACGTAAATAAAATTAAAAAAAGCAAATAAATTCGAAAGAACACAAATAAATTTGTAAATAAATTTCAAAAGATGAAAATAAATTTCAAAATACTCAAATAAATTTCAAAATACACAAATAAAAATAAAAAATGAAAATAAAATCGAAAGAAAGAAAATAAATCTAAGAAAAAGCAATAATTTCAAAAAACGCATTAAATTTCAAAATAGCGCAGAGAAATTTAAAAAGATGCAAATAAATTTCAAAAGATCCAAATAAATTTTAAAAAATATAAATAAATTTCAAAAGATGAAAATCAATTTAAAAAGACTCAAATAAATTTCAAAAGATCCAAATAAATTTTAAAAAAATATAAATAAATTTCAAAAGATGAAAATCAATTTCAAAATATCCAAATAAATTTCAAAAAATTTAAGTAAATTTCAAAAATGCAAATAAATTTAAAAAAAACGCAAACACATTTGCCAAAACTAAGATAGTTTTTTTTCCTAATTTTAGAAAAAAATTCCAAAAACTCAAGTAATTTGACCAAAACTCAATTAAATTTATTTCAAAAAATGCAAATAAATTTCAAAAGAACAGCCTGAGTTTAGTTCAAAAACTCATTTAAAATTTGCCAAATGGAGATAAATTTGTCAGAAACTCAACTATATTTTTAAAAAACTCAAATAGATTTGCTCCAGGACTCAGATAAATTTGTTCCAGAACTCAGATAAATTAGCCAAAAACTCAAATAGATTTGTCCAGATCTCAGATAAATTTGTGCAAAACTCAAATATATTTGACAAAAAAATGAAAAACTCAGATAAATTTGACAGAAACTCATATAAATTTGTAAAAACTCAGATAAATTTGATAAAAACTTAAATAAATTTCACAAAAACTCAGATAAATTTAATAAAAACTCCATGTCCTCCACCTCCTCTTCTATCCCTCTGGCATCCTCCCCAAATCGAGACCGGCAGGACGTGTACCAACCCGAGACCTGACCTGCTTACTGTTATGGCGTGCTTACTGGCCTGTTTACTATTCTGGATCTGGGCTCCAGGTCGAACCTGACATGAACCGACCCGAGACCTGGGACACCCAAGATGGGTCATCTTCTTCCTTTCTTCAATGACCCTGCTCTGGGACAAAGCCAAAAAACCACACAGGGCCCATCGCTGCATTTTCTTCTTCTTCTCCGGTGCGATGGACTTCCACCAGGAACCACTTTCCCGACGACGTACACCAACTGCGATGGGAGACAGCGGGCAGTGATTTTGGGATGCAATGGGCGGTGATTCTGCGATTTCCGGAACTGGATTTATTTCCTCATTGACTGGGTTCCGACACAGAACCTGAAGCGCCCCTGCTACCCTTTGCCGATGTGTAGCAGAGTTGATCAAGGTGGGTCCCCCGTGCCAGATATGATCGACAATAGTGAAACAGAACAGAGGAATAAAATTTGTTCCGTTATCTGGTTTTGGAGAAACCAAAAGTAGAGACGCACAGAGGATCCAGACATCGAACAGAGGTTTGATCCTTTGTTGCAAAGGCCTTCACATCGTCTGAAGTGAAGGAGAAGAAGGGTTCTATACCCAGTTGCACGCTGTCGGAGAAGAAAGGGGTGTTGCCGCGCCCGACCGCCACTTCTTCCAGTAGTCACATAGAAGACGAAATAGAGAACTGACATCTTGTTCAAGTTGAAACTGCCAATACAGAACCCATCCCAGAAACGATGGGTTTCTAGCCTACACATCCGATAGTGGGTCCCACTAATCAGGAACCCATGATCAGTCCCACCAACAAGGTCGCCCATGGCCTCTCAACAAGATCAATGGTCCAGATTTCCATTGGTCAGCCACCTGGACCCCACAGTCTCCCTCTTTGGTTGCTGGATGGTGGATTGCGCCTGAGAGAGGATGAGATGAAATATGGGTTGAAGAAGAAGATGGATAATACAAGATTTAAAATTTGTAATTTCAAGATTTTATGCCTAAAATGGTTGAAAGGGTAAATCAGTCATGAGAACTGTATCTAGGGACCTCTAGCTGCAAACAGTCTAATTGCCTGAACCAGAGCCTTTAAAAAGAATTCGTCTGGACTGGAGGCTGGAAACGTTTAGTTCTAGGGACCTTTGGCTAATTTATCTCTTAAAAGAATGTGTAACAAAATAAGTTGAATAATCTTATTGATAGCACCAGTGGTTGAGCAATCACCATGTTATAGATACAGACATACATTATATAATGTAAAAGACAAAAGTTCAACACAACCAGCACCAGTGGTCTAGTGGTAGAATAGTACCCTGCCACGGTACAGACCCGGGTTCGATTCCCGGCTGGTGCAAATCAATTTTTTGTTTTTTGCCAATTCTTGTAACATGACCACAAATAAAAGTGGATATTCATCAAGTGGGACCCATCATTGATCCGACACACACCATTTTTGAACAGGTGAAGCCTTACTTTTTTTCACTAGCTATATTGTCTGATGGGAAACCACATTCATGTCATTGATCTATCAACAGGGGGTCCTTTCTACACTATATATAAGTGCCTCGTGACTCATGAGAGGGAGCACATTGGTCCCTATGAGGGTGGACACACATATAGGGATGGCAACGGGGCGGGTCGGGGGCGGAATGGGGTTGCCCCGTCCCCGCAATTCGAGGTATGTTATATACCCCGTCCCCGCCCTGACATGCCCCCCCCCCCGGATGTGGTACAACCACAAACATAATAAATCAAATTATATTTAACATTAAATATGATTAAAGTCAAATAAGCTTAGATAGATTTTTTAACAATTTTAATTTCATTAAATTTGAATTAGAGGGAATGAGATCATATTATATGCTTTTATAATGTTTAGGGTTCATTCAATTACATGTTTAACTTAAAAAAAAAATCTTCAATCAATCTACTTAATTCTTAGTAACAACATAAAATCAATATATACATTTACATATAAATATGTTTATTTATTATAAAAGAATTCTAAAATATATATATATATATTGTTTAGAGGATTATTAATTTTGGAGCTGGTTACGGGGCGGGGCATGTGGTGGGGCAACGGGGCGAGGTAAGAAACAGACCCATCCCCGCCCCGCCCCGGATTCGGGATATGTTTTTTGCCCCGTCCCAGTCCCGTCTAAGAGTCGGGGCGGGGAAAACCCGTATGGGGTTGGGCTGGCACTCCGGGTTGGGGCGGGGCGGGGCGGGTTAAAAATGCCATCCCTAGTCCCTACACATAAACAAGGAAAAGACAAAAGAAACAAAGGAAAAAGCCTTTGAGAAATCTTTGGCATGTTTGTTTCAAATAATTGAATTTCTAGGATTTCTATGGATTTGAGTTTTAATATTTGGTTATAATTGAAGAATCTAAGGTGAATATCCAAAAATGAAGTCAAATAATCTTTCCTTTACTGGAAATTGAGCAAGGGGAGATAAAAAAAAAAAAAAAAAAAAAACCTAGCTATCACCCTAATTATTCAAATACCAAGAAAGTCAAGGTCTTATCTACATCCTAACTCGTTCTTCACCCCTCACCTCATGACATTGACACTTCAACTCTTTATTAATCCTTGGACGAATCAAATTTATCATGAGTTCTTACGTGTTCTATGCAAATAAATAAGCCCTAAATATTAATATTCTTATACCTTATAAAGGCAAATGTTTGTTTAACAAGTGGTAAGGTAATCTTTGCAGCACAAGATTCCCGCGATGAGGATTTCCAAAGACACGCGGAATCTTTCCCACAGGTTCCCGCGATGAGGATTCCCAAAGACTCGCGGAATCTGACTCACACGTACAAGCTTTGCGGAAGCGTGTAGCAAAACACATCAAGATAAGCACCAATAAATCTTTAAGTGCTCTAACAATTAATATCAAGGCAGAGTATCAAAGAAAGAAGCTAACAAGGCATTCTCATAAATATTCAAGTTATGAGACTAATCAAAAGTAGGTTAAGTTTTGTTACAATTCCAAGAGAGGCCAACAGAGGCCAATACACTTCTCAAAACATAGCAAAAGAAGCCCCAAGACAAAATGTTGCGAGACTCAAGAACCCGCCCGACGTCTAAATGACATCGTCGGGCTGCCACTCTCTCACAGGGGTTGGCTCACAAGCCTCCTCCTGACGCTCCTCCTCAAAGGTAACGTCTCCTGCACCTGGGCACCAACAAACAAGGGTCAAACACGACGGTTTGGCAGGTAATCAATTTAGGCATAAGCATGAACAATAGCGTTTTAGAAAACATGTAAACAAATCCTTGATTTGAAACACTACTGTAACTGAGATATATTTCAAGAATACCAAACAAGTTGGGATACTAAAACAAACTAGCATGAGTACATAATATATCATGAGTTGTTAACATCCACAAATAGCCCATCCTTTCTCTATCATTTATATAATGAAAAGAGCAAGCACGCACGACAAGCACGATATACATAATATAAGCACGACACGATTTCCCACAAAGGCGGGAATTCCGGCCGCGGAACCGGACACGCACGATGTGTAATAAATACACGACCAGTCTGCAGACAGTCCACATGTTTAAAGACCCCCAGACAGTGGATCAAACTGAAAGGGCAGTCTAAGCTCAGTGGTGTTTACTTAATTCATGAATGCACAAAACACGCGAGACACGGTCTAAACACGTCGAGATAAAAAGGGGAAAATCACTTATCAAAACACGACGAGCACGACTAGCAAAAGGCATAATAATTATGCATAACACGCTTAGGAAGTGATCCCCTTTTTCTTGAAACAAAACTTCAAAACAAGCTTATACTTGAAATCCAACCTAGTGTACGATGGTACTTATCGTACCAAAACGGAGATCAAACACGAAATCCGACAAGCATGTGTTAAGGCTACTAGTTGACCTTTGTGTAATTGGGACCCTCAAATGTCGAAAAATACAAGAATTGGTGTCTCCGAAGTTGGTTTGCATTTCAAAGCTCCATGTACACAATGTCAAGCTAAAACCCTTAACATCGTCTAGTTTTCAACCTTCAAGAAAATACACAACGGAAAAGTTCTACTCCAGGAGTTCGGCAGGTTCGCTCGAGCGAGCTTTGTAAGGTGATGACACTTCGCTCGAGCGGATCTGATAAAGCGTTGACACTTCGCTCGAGCGAGACGGTAGCTCGAGCGAATATAAGGTGCGCTCGAACGGACAGCTCTCTGTCTGAGCTCGGACCAAGCAGAGGCTTGGTCGCTCGAGCGAACCCAAGGGTCGCTCGAGCGGACAAGCTGCTGCTTGTGCTCGCTGAGTGCGGAAATTTCCTTCCTCTTGCACAACTTCCACTACATTTCTCTCCTTCTTCTCATCCATCAATCACATACCTTCCCTTGAGCCTTCATGCTCACCAAGGGTTCATTTACCACAATTTCACACATCCAAATCCCACAAAACATGATAATGAAGCTTTTAAATAAATCAAATGCACAATTTCTAAAATAACAATGGAATCAAAACACATGCACATTGAACCTATAAAGATTACTTGCCTTGCCCAAATGCTAAAATACTTCTCCAAGCACTTCACTCAAGCTATTCAAGAACTACAAAACCCAAAGAAAACCACACCAAACTTAACACAAATGAAAGCAAAGAACCTATTTTCATAAAAAGGGGTTTTCAATTGAGAAACAAGATCTTAAGGAACCAAAATTACCCCATGAAAATTATGGGTTGAAACTCTTACCTAACAATGGCTAAACAAGAAGAGATGAAGAAGATGAAGGCTTGCCCCACAAGAAACTCAAAGAAACTTGTATTGATAGAGAGCTTGCAAAGAGATGGAGAAGGTGATAAGCTTGGAATTCTATTTGGAGCTCTCTAGCCAAAGCATGCAAGAGGGAATGGGGAGGAAGAGAAAAAGGGTTTCCCTTGCCCTAGGTCAAGAACAATTGCAGAGATTTGGGTTTTAGAATGAAAAGAGCAAAGAGGGGAAAGAGATGAGTTACTTAAGGCACTAGCAAGTGGGGCCCAACTGACTTGACTTTGAAACGACGAAAACACGATCTTGTGGGCCTCGGATGACTTCGACGAAGCAAGATAAAACGATCGTCGAAATATCTAGTTTTCAAAAAGTATATTTTTGACATGGTTTTGAGATCTCGAAAATTGTGTCCAGATTTGTGTAAGAAAGACAATTTTACCCTCTTTGGGCCAAAATATGGGTTTTTGGGCTTCAAACACAACTAGGCTTAAAACGAAAGTTGTGACACGTCGAAACATCATTCAAATGAAATCAAAATCACACTCACATGGAAATCAATACGATATTCCCAAACTTACACGTGCACTCGGACATTTCCGAGTGTGTCTAATTAATACTAAACGTTCTCAAATTTCCCAAAGCTATGTCCAAGACTAAACTAACCATTTCTAACCCAACAACAACTAAACCCACTTAGGACTAAACACACACTAATCGCACACTAATCGAGTTGGTCTGGGTCGGGGTCTAACACCCAGCCATTACCTTTCCCATTGATTTTACATTTACTTTACTAGCAAATTAAAAAATGCCACATAAATCATGAATGCTATGAGCTATTACTCACTAACTCAGTCTAAAATTTAGAATGGCCTCCCATTGGATGCTCTATCCATCAACTCATATATGCGCATCCAAGTGGGACTTGCAAGATAAAAACCATACCCATCTTATATTATCTAAGTCAGACCCACTAGATTGAACCACCTCCACATGATTGCCAAGGTGCCTGTGAACCCCCAAAAAGTTGTCTCTTACAGTTTGTCCGCAGGGCCCAAACCTTTAACTATATCCTACAAAAGTTCATACTTTATGTGAACAGTTAACTAAAAACAAGTAGTTTGATCTGAAAGAATTGCAAACTAATTTATAGACATTTAGTCACATATTGTTGAAGTGTTATATATGGACTTCTTTATAATTAATTATGTTATAATATAAATTTATATTTTGGCGATTGCAGAAATGGTTTTATCATTCATTCAATCGATGTGTTTTTATGAAGTAATACTTGATTTAGATATTGGGCATCATTCTAGTAAAGTACCAAACAGAGATTTGACTACTTTGAGATGAGGAACAACATCATAAAACTCGAAGAGAACTTCACTATATGTAAATGAGTTTCAAAATCCTGATGAGATTGTCAATTAGAAGCTCCATTACATCTATTATTATCATACAACAAGGGTGAGGAAAATTTCACCATCTTGATGGCTTCACCCTGAAGAGCCCATGCCATTCACAAAAATGACCATCACTTGATCTAAATACCAAACCGAGATGATCCTAAAACCGTTGAATTTCCATGCTAGGTGAAATGAACAAAGTATTGCCGAAAGTGGAGACGATCCATTTCCCCTGGTAAGATCAAATCTCTCACCATCTACAACTTCCATGCGCTGGCATGTGGTTCCGAATCCAAATCTCCAGGACAGATGGGCTGTGTTGATCATAAAATGCCCGACCAGTAGGCTCCTTTTGAGATCTACATTATGGCACAGATGCAGGAATCTACACCATCATCGGAGTCGGAGTCGCTTGAATCACTATAACCAACCAAACAAAGAAAAAAAAAATGCAATCAGGGCATAAAGAAAGGATTTATTAAGCCTACACGGTAAGGTAAGTGGCAATTTAGAAATTCAAATAGAAAACCTCAAAAAAACATAATAATAATAATAATAAGCTGGCATTGGCTAAAAAATGCAGTCAGGGTATAAAGAAAGGATTTATTAAGTCTGCCAGGTAAGGCAAGTGACAATTTAGAAATTCAAGTAGCAAACCTCAAATAAATCAAAATAAGTTGGTGTTGGGTTGAAAAAAAATGCAATCAGGGCATAAAGAAAAGATTTACTTAAGTCTACCAGGTAAGTTGAAAGATAATTTAGAAATTCAAATAGCAAACCCCAAATAAATCAAAACAAGTTGGTATTTGAGAATGTGCATAACCCACTGGAACATAAGGATCTAAATGACCCTTTTTCTTTTGAAAGATAAAGGAGAAACTTCTCTCTCTCTCTCTCTCTCTCTCTCTCTCTCTCTCTCTCTCTCTCTCTCTCTCTCTGTTTTTTTTTTTTTTTGATAACTAAAGAAAAACTTATTTCATAGAAAGAAAAGTAGAAAAAATAAATCAATAATAGCCTTAGTCCATAGAAATTCTTAAACACTCCTTTGACACCCCACTTTGCCAGGGTTTAATAATTGTCTTGTGAACATCTGAATATACCAACATATACTCATTAGGATTTCGAAAGCTAGTCATAAAATTTAATGAAGGAGCTTAGTTTCATTTAGCATGAGCAACATTAAGCAGAGGAGTTTATTGCATTTCAGCAAGGCGGTGAATAAAAAAAGCAACCAAAAGAACAATAAAAGTAACAGCATATTCATTTATTCAGGACAATTCAAAAGCATAATAAAACAAACACCACTGCATCTAATAGCTACAGTGTATACACACTGGTTATATGATATAAAAACAGCTGCAGTGTCTACACGATGATTATACAATATAAAAAAAATGTAAAAGCTAGCGCTTGTATCTGGAAATTTTCTTAGGGCATGTTTCTTTCATGTATAATTGAATAGATAGGAATGGTAACGTTTTCATCTCTAACAGTAGTTAGAATCAATGAAACAAAAGTGAATTTCCAAAAATGACCATCATATTATCTCCCTCTTCAGTGTAAAATGAATCAAGGGAAGATAGAAAATGAATACCCAGCCGTCACCCTAGAAATTCAAATCCTAGGAAAGTGCGAGTTGCATCTACATCTCCAACATATCCTTCACCTCTCACCTCATATCCTTCAACCCTCACCTGGTTAATAAACCTTCGGTGGAGTTCATTTTACCATAACTCATAGGAATTTATGCAAACAAAAAGGACCTTTTTCCCATTTGTTTCATGTAATAGAGTTCCTAGAAATTCTAGGACTTGTATTTCTAAAATGGTCAAAAAGAAAGAGATAAAGGTGAATATTCAAAGGTGACCATTAAATAACCTCCCCTTAATTAGAAAATGAATCAAAGGGAGATGGTAAATGGATATCCATCAATCACCCTAGTAATTCAAATCCTAGGAACTCTCATATATATCTACACCTCATTATCCTTCACCTCAACTCTTTAATAATCATTTATTGGAGCCCATTTGACCATGAATTCTTATTAATGCTAATATTCAGTTCCATGCAAAAAAAGGTCTGTTAGATTGTGTGAGGCAGAAAAATCAACCGATGAAACAGTTCTATACTTCTCTTTTCTTTTTCTTTTTTCTTTTTGGGGACAAGCAACTGTAAAGGGGTTTTATTTACACTAAAAGATTGACACGACCCGAGCCTTAGATTAGGATTGATCCGAGTTAACCCCGAGTTGCGTCGCATACTTACTCCCGTGAACTTCAATCACATAAAATTCACAAGGAATATCGAATAACACATTATGCGGAATATAAACAAATATACATTACTCACGTATAAAAACCAAAAAATTCATTTACACTATAAACAACCATTCACTTGCACATTTAAATACAATGCAAGGAATAAAAAGTATGAAACGTTCTCAAACCAATTTCCATATCAAAAGTTTTCTTTTACTGATTCATTCTAAAAAATTCTCATCAAATGTTATCGCCTCATTTCCATTCTACTAATCCTCCTGGAGGAACCAGAGTGGTTTCCTCCGCTGGCGCTATGGCCTTTGAAGGACTGGCATGGGCAGCTGTGCTTGTAATGCCATCAATAACACTATAAATTTGACAATTCAGCAATGTATAAACAATTACATGATTAAACGTGCTAATTACACATTTAATCTGTCTAACTCCTCATTAGACTAATACAATTACAATTTAAAATCAATGAGTCTTTATTATTTGGAAAACTACAATAGCATTTCTAATCAAATCACATCTTTTTAAAAAGGAAGGATTTCCATCTTCCATACAGAAGGATTCATATATTGTGGGATTTATCAGTGCCCGGGCCAGAGACAACTGACATCACCACGGAGCTCCAGAACACTCCCAAATATTCTACTGTAGCATTAACAGCTCTAATGAGCTTAAAGAAATCACTATGTAGTGTCAGACTCAAGAAACAATACAATTTAACATTTAATCCCGTTCAATTACAATTTAATAAATTCAATTCAACAAACAAGTTTTCTAGGATTCAATTCAAGTTATGATTCAATTCGGATACAATTTAGTGTAAAAATTCAATTAATTAATACCAACCATTCAGGTGTAACATCGGTTATTTAATGTACGTGTTATTCTTGATGGACATCACCATTTATGTGAATTTGTACATTAAAGTCCCCTTAATTAACACCCATGACGGTAAAACAGTATTAACAGCCTTGATACAATCAATAGGCTCTTTACACTTAAATTCATAAATTAATTCTGACATCTCATTAATTTCGGTTAACTATCTAACAACCTATCGGTTAGCTTGGGAAGCTATTATCGATATTGAAATCCATAAATACCACTTATGGAAATTCCAACTATTCTCTAAGTACATTTGATTAACCATTTAGTCAACCAACCTAAACATTAGTTTAACTGTACATAAATTCAGTTATAAACCACAAACCCAAGAACTCTTAAACTAAGAAAATTACATCTCAGTTGTATAAAAGACCTGAACATTTGCTTTAGGAGCGGAGCTAGGTTCGCTTGAGCAGATGCATACAGAGAGCTGAGCGACCTTTCTAACTAACTCACTTAAGCGATGACAGACAGAGGAGAGTTCGCTCGAGCGGATGTTCAATCGCTTGAGCGGACACTATACAGAAGGTGGTTTGCTCCAGTGGACTCATGTTCGCTCGAGCGAATGCTTCAGAATTCCAATTTCGGAATTCTGAACAGTTTTCTCCTTTCATCCAAAACCATTCATAACCTTCAAATAAACATTGGAACCTCCTGTTCCCTTCCTCAAACAACATTTATACCCAACAAAAACACTTCTATTCATCATATAATCCATTTAATCAATCCATGAATCAAACATATCAATTCCAATTCGACACAATTAGGTTTGAGTTCACAACTATAACTAATCAAATGAATCTATACAAATTAGCATTTTAATCACAAATAATTGTTATACTTGCCTTTCGATTGAATTTCAAGACAAAAACCCCCTTCTCTATGAGCTTGGCTTGAGATTAAAACTCATCAAATTGAAAACCCTTTCCAAACTTGTAATCTTGAAGAAAGAAAATCTGAGATTTTCTTCAAACTCTATCTCCAAACTTGACAAAGAAGAGAAAGAAGGTGATGAGGAAGATGGAGAAACCAGTTTCCCTCTCCTTAATGCACTTATGAAGCTCCTCTCTTGAACAATCTATGAAGAAGAAAAGGAAAACCCAAGTCTAAGCTTAGCTCCTAAAGCTTCTGCTGCAATACCCGATTCAAATGGGTTCTGGGTTCTTTTAGAACCTTACAGAATGCATTTCTTGCATTTAAACCCTCCTTCATTTATCTATTTCAAGTTTGAGTCAATTCAAGACCCACTTGATTCATTTGAAGTCAAATGAACATGAGTATTTTATGAAAGTTGTTATACTCATCGAGATACACTTGATGGTATCAAGTTTTACCGTATCCAACGAAATACGCATAAATTTGTATTTACGGAAAAGTCCTTTATTTGACTAATTTAATTCTAAAAGCAACTCAATCAACTCAATTCCTTCTAATTTGATTTCACTAAGTTCAATTCATTCAAACGAAACTAATTTGATCCACTTTAATCATTAATCACTATTAAGTTGATTAATCATTCTTAAACTGCATTAATCTCGATTAACTAAGGTTAATCTTGATTAACTTGGGATGGGGTGTAACAACTAACAAAGATGTGCAAATGAGATGAGTTTATTTAGGCAATAGACAACTCTTACATCAACACAAAATCAACCAAAAAACATTTACTTTGTTTTCTTTTGGATTGGTGACAAAGGATTATATTGATATTAAGACATTAGAACCAGTACCAAAAAACATCACTCATCAAATCATATTTCAGAGGCAACACATTTTCGACCTTTAATAATACTCGTAAGTCCTTTAGCCAAACCAGCTGCCTTTCTCTCTAATCTTAAGGAATACGATGGAAGGATTCATCCAAAGGCTCAGCTATTTTCATTAATTACTTAACAATAAAAATTGACTTTCATGGCAGAATAAAATCTCCTTGTGTACCCTTACTGGGTCCCCCCTCAGCTATCAATGGTGGCACATGAGTTTTTGAATAAAATAACCCTTCTGTAATTGCCTTCATTTCAGCTCTATTTGAATCTCTAATGTTGCTTCAACCTGAAAAGGCAGCAAACATTTTTTTGTCATTCTTAATTGTTCCCCCATGGCTTTGGCTTGCCAAGTGAGCTTCCATCAATATTCAGCCTCCACTAACCATTTTGAACTTCAGCACTTCTAGTTCTTTGTTTACCACTAGTGATGAAACTTTTGATCACCACATTGTTGAAAGCAACTTGTCTAGTGCTATTGCTAGGATGGTAAATCCAAATAAAGTTCCTTGGAAGTTTCAGCACATTCTAATGAGATTAGATTCCTAGCTTCTTCTATTCAGTTGATATTTCATCATGCTGCTCGGTTTGCGAATGACAATGGACTCGTTGGCTAAACAAGGGGTAGGTAAAGATGAGCCTTTTGGTACGGTCTTTAATGTAATTGATGGTTTTGTGTGTCTTGGTTCTAGTGGTAAGTCTCTGATACCATCTTGCAGTACTTCCCTTTTTTATTAGTAAAGTTTATTGTTAGCATTCAAAGAAAAAGTAAAAAACAAAAAGAAAAAGTGAAACTTTTGATCACCACCTCAAATTCTGTATTTACACCAGAAACTGATGTAGCCTGGAATTCTTTTCCTTAAAGTACCCGTTGAAATAACCACACTTCTATTCATTCTAATACCACTTCCGAATGAACTATTCATACCTTGGAAAATTATTTTGTTCCTTCCTTTCCATGTCCTCGACATGATTGCCAACAGTACCATCCTCCATAATATTTTACCTCATTTAAGAACAACCCACCACACTAATCCTCAATAAGACCCCAAATGATAGAGGAAACGGAAAGGACTGATGAGGAAAATTGAGAAAGAAATAAATGAAATAAGACATTCAAAGTTACAATGCAAGAAAATATGATCCATTCTTCTAAAGACCAGCAAAAGAAGCAATGTTTGATAAAGAAAGTGCTTGAGGTTATCAAATGTTAATTTTTTTTCTTTTTTATGGAGAAATCCATCCAACGAAAAGCTTAAACCCTTGGTGATGCGAATAAAATCTTAACCTTTTTGCAAGGGAAATTTAGGTTGGGTTACAAGTAAGGATCCAAAATAAGCTTTTACTTGAAAAAACCCAAAGAGTATTTGACATCCAAATTGATACAAAGGGAGAAAACGAAAAAGAAGTTATATTTCCAGTAGAATGTGAAGATACATCAATTAAGGCATGCTTACTCTTGAGGTAACAAATCTACACAATCAATCTTCCAGGTTTCGAGTCCCAGATTATCCTAATCTTCACAAACAGATTTAAAGAGAAAAGGTCTAAGCTTGTTGGGCATGCTTTGTTTTCCTATCAGTTTCCTTGGAAAGAGGAGGGATGGGACATTCTTGGTGAAAGAAATAGAGCAATGGTTGGTTACAAAAAAGCAAGTGCTTGGTCAATTACCCTAAGGAAATGGTGGATATATATCAGGGTCAATCACGACCAATTTCAGGGTAGTCTGGATCAATCAGGCCATGTCTAATCAAGCCTGGAAATTTCTACAGCTAAATTCCAGCACCACATACAAAACTCAAAAAGGCATAAATCCAAGCCATAATTAAGAATATGACAACAGCAAAAGGAAAATAACAGCATTAAGCAGATATTCAACAGGTAATCCACAGCCCAATGCTATGATTGGTTCAGCAATAGGAAGCAAAAGTCAATTGTTCACTGTTCAGCACTTATTAAAGAAGGCAGATAGTGGCTTTCCACATATATGTGGCGGTGGCCTCCATGCGTGGCCTTAGAGACTCCCTTAAACCTTTGGTACTGATTACAGGGTCAACTTGATCTACAAGGTTGGTTGGTTAGGAGATTTGGACAGGAAATCGATTGCAATCAATGTAAATTGATATGGCACCAAGTGGATGGCCAGCAGCTGTGTATAGTACAGCAAGTCACACTTGTAGCAGGTTCCAAATAATTAAATGACTAGTGCCTTGAACTGGCAAGAGCTATGGTGAAAGTCCAACACGATCATTAGAACTCCAGTGGTTTTGGCTTTTCAAAGGCTACAAGATGATAGCCGGCAATCAACAGCGAATCAAACGACGAGGGTTCTACACCCACCTTGTGCTCTGAAGAGGCTGACAAAAACACAGCAATGGTGATATACTAGACATGACTTCAATTTGTCAAGAACTGCATCCTACCACCGTTAAGATGCAGCCAGTGAAAGACAGCAGGTTCCACACTCATTGCAGGGCCTCACGAAGGGAAAAAGGAACTCAACCAAAGGAAGGACCTCATACCCAATGCCCATAATAGGCTTCTATCACAGAACAAGAAGTTCTCTTCTCAAACAGTCGAATAACATAACATTCACAAACAGAATGGCTGAGCGGCCCGCACAGAAATTGTTCATTCAGTCAAATAAAATCCTATCAAAGAAAGGCTTGCAAGCTTTTTTTTATTTATTTGTAGTAGGACCAAAAAGTTATGAGACCAAAAAGCAAATGTTGCAGGTCGGAAACGTTTATAACTTTCAAGTCAAATCAGCACATAACAATAATAGAAGTGGAGCTCCAAAGAATTGATATTTTACGAGAAAAGAACTCACAGCACCAGTTCTCTAAAAAGGGCTTTGACCAACCATGAGATCACCAATTCCACCAAAGATTGAAAGTGTATATGTATGTATGTATATATATATATATATATATATATATATATATATATTTCCACACCAGATTTGCAAACTAGAATAACAGGTGAAACATCCTTTGCCCCTCACAGACATAAAATTCATGCATTCACAATTCAAAGTTTTCTATTGTGCTTTCTAAGTTGATAAGCTGTTAATATCCTGTTAAAAAGAGCTGTTTGACAAAAGGCTAATGCCCTTCAGAGTTCAGAGAGACCTTGATCTTCCACAAGATAACAAAACAACTAAACGCTTACCCACTACTCACTGACTGGTCATAGTTCATTGTAGAAAACTCGCTATTCTTATCCACTGCCCGTACTTAGCAACCACCCCATTCCGAAAAAGAACCATTTGAACAAGACTTACAAGATATTCCAAGGATTGAACCTCACTATCATGAAGATTTAAAAAAATAATTGGGGACCAGTCACACCTCCCAATTTGTCCAAATTGTCAGAAACCAATGCCACAGGGTTTAATGCAATAGCAAAAAGAGACAGAAAACCCTCTTCTAATAGCCAAAATCATCAAAAAAAAATCCTCACAAAATTGTTGGGAAATCTCTAGTACATTATAGGATGAAAGGCTTTGGTTGGGTTGCCAAACCAGACAAGATCCCAACTGTATTTCATCTTAAATCTCATAAATTTTCTTTTCCTTAAAACATTTTTATCTTTTTTGTTGGGTTGACGAGTAATCGATTAGACAGTTTCAGCCCTTAGATGAAATGCATATTTTAATATTTTTCACATTATCAAATCACCTGTGAAACTAGGTCAGACAAGTATCAAACAGGTGTGAAATCTTGGCCCATTTCAACAATTCCATATTATGTCAACCCCCAATACTCTGCCCATAAACAGGTCATACATGACTATGAACAATTCTTGCCAAAAAAAAAGCTAAATAATCTTGATTTTGTTGGATGGGTCATTTGACAACCCATCCAATGGCACCAAATTTGCAATATATTGACCATACCTGGCATCAGAAAACATAAACTTCTATGCAAAAATACGCAAACCGGAGAAAATATAGTTCTCTACCATACCAACAGAATGAGAAACCAGAAAGCATAAAAACCAAATGAGCAAAAACTACATTGATTCATTTCAAATCAAATGAAATATATATATGATGATAGAACATGAAAGAGCTCAATCAGATCAAAAAACTATTACCTTGGCTGAAATTCCAAAACTTCAAAAAGCTTGTTGCCATTCTTATCATTCCATTGCACTTTCCGCCGCGAACTCCTCTCCCTCTTCGCCATTCCACCTCCACGAGGCGACAACAGAGAATTCGACTCCTCGTTTTCTTCCTTATCAACACCAACCTTGTCTTTCTCAGAAACCATATCCACATCCTGTTTGCTCCTCTGCTTCTCACAGTTCCTAACATCCAGATCCATCGATTCTCGCAGAATCACTCAAACTCAATAATCCAATCCCATCCATCAAGACAAGAGAATCCCAGATACACAAACCATCAAGCAACCCATTTTTGGCAAAAGATCGATAAATTTCAAAACACTAACCCTAGAATTCACACCAGATTATGAATCTTATCGTGATTTCATCGGGTTTATGTGGAATTTTGGGATTCGATAGCGATTGAGACAGTAGAGAAAGCCAATGATCGATTCCTGATTTGGGGTTTCCTTTACAGGAATAAGAAAGGATCTGATCGGAACTGATTGGGAAATGGCTTCGATCGATTCAAGTAATTTGAAATTTGTGAAGAAAGAAGAACCCTCGTACATTGGCATTTTATAAATTTAGACCCAATAAATCCCGGAAGACAGAAGTGGTCCTGTGGCCCACCTGCGTTTTTTTTAAGCTTCTTTTTGTAATAGTCGACCGGTCGTTATACAAAAGGGTAAAAAGCTCATTTTTCTCACTCTGTCTTCTTCACATTTTCCCTTTCATCCCCTCAACGGTGGTCCCAGAGAAAGATTCGCGCCAACTCTTCAAACATTCTCCATAATTTGACGCACATGGAGGTATTTTGTTTTTCTTCTTGTTTTTGTGCCCTAAATTTAGAAGGGAGTTAGCGTTTTTTTGATGGTTTTGATCATTCGGAAGGAAAAGACCTGCAATCTTCTTTACACTTTCTAGTTTATCCATTTTGAAGGGATTATTTGACTATGAGCACTGCCATTTGCGGAAGTTATTGTATCATCCTGTTTATGACATTAACCAAGTTACATGTTCATGGCAAACGTATTGGGTTTTCTGAAATCATAGTAAATTGGTTTTGAAGTACGGTAATAATTTCATGAAATTACTGACAAGATCCCTAACAACAAACTAGAAGTGGATCCCCTCTCTTCGGTCTGAGGATGAAATTTTGCTTGTTTGATTCATAGGATTAATGCTTTTTATTTGCAGTGATTTATCCTCTTTTAAGAAGCAAATGTAGCAAGTGCAGTTTACTCATCTAAAGAAACTGCTAATTGGACACAATCACAATCATCTAAACCACATATCACTTCTCTTAACATGCAGTGGATATATGTTTTGGTGGTTTATTATTTGTCACTAATGTTCTGTGCCCAAACAAGCTATTTACATACTTTTGTTCAATTGTTGTCTTTATTTGCTTTTGTGTATGTGAGCACTCCAGTTAGATGTGGTGGTTTGTTAATGATCACTCCATAGAGACTGATGTAACGTGGTATTATAATATGTGGGCATTCCAGAGAAAGTAATATGTGGGCATTCTAGAGAGAGTATTTTATTGTGGTATGGGAAGGGAAAGGAGAGCATATTTCCAGTAGTTGTCCCTAAATTAAAAAAGAGATAGACATCTTCACAAGCCTCCAAAGATCCCGAACCCTTTTGAATAATTTCAATCCAACGTAAACAGTAAACACCTGTAGCTTTCGTCTTCGCATGAACATCTCAAGGGTTGATAATCTTTCAAATACAAAGAGGAAGTCACCCAAGGGCAAACAAACTTGCATTGGCTGGAAGATATATATGTGCAGTCCACTGTTTTGTGATACAAACAGTTGATGAAATGTGGCCCCACATGGACATGCTATCATTCAAAACTACTAGTGATTTGGTGGTTTTAAACCCTTGACCGACAACTTGATAAGATGCTGTTAAAAGAAAAAAAATTATCAGTTCATTTTCAAACTAAAAGGAATGCAAAACTATTGGATGCCTCCAGTGATAACAATGTAGATAGGATCATACATTCTCTATACTTTTCTGTGATAGTCCAAATTCAGATGCTACAACAAAATGGGTTGCATTGGTAAATCTGTTAACCTATCTATTGGTCTACCGCAACTTTTTATCGTCGCCAATATTAAAGCTGCGGGTTCTAGAGTTCAAGAGGGGGATTATCCATTGTTTTTTTTTTTTCGTAATTGAACCTTTGGAATCCTTATGACCTGAACCTCTTATGTAGTGCGTTCAATGCAACCCGCATCCTTTTGCAAATACAGAGTAATATGATTTCTTCTTTCTTTTGCGTGTGCGTGTGTAACGAATTATGTGCATGCGTGTATATTAGGTGAATAGTACAGGAGGGAGGGAGGGAGTGAGAGGCACAGAATTATCGTAGATGGCTATAGGTAGGTAGGGAGGTTAAAAGAGGTCATGTATGTAATTGGCAAATGCTATAAATACCATGTTATCATGGATGACGTCTCTTGTTAGCTAACTGATCTAAATTATTGTATTGATCATGGAATGTAGGAAAAGAGAAAAGCTGTTGTAGTAGTTTATAGCTTGAATTAGAAAGCTTTTGTCTTATTATAATGGCCATTATAAGGGGTGCATTATGGAAGCGACAACAGGCTGCATAGTCATTATGATTCAAGATAATCTCACCAACAACTGTAATTCCATATTGTGCACACACACTGCCATGAAAATCGAGTTTATTCTCAGCAGGCCGAGCCATCTGTCCCACGGAAATATGTAAGTATTGAATGCTAATTAGTCCAGAATTTCATTTATATTTCTATCGTAGTAACGTTACTTATTTGGGTTAATTGCTTGTCTGTTGTTTTCAGGTTGATGAACTTGTTGCTCGCTAAGAGCGGTCGTGTGATCGGGCAGACAGGAGGGAAAAAAACGTGTCCAAACTTGCTGAGTCGATTCCGAAAAAACTGAAGACCTTTAAGGCAACTATTGGGATGACATTTGTGCACTTCTTTATGGAAGACTGCAATAGCTCACAATTCGATGAGGATGCAGAAAAGGTAAACCGTCCCACCCTCCATTAAATTTTATCTTGTGCAATCTGACTCTGTCCTCCGCTAAATTTTATATTGTGCAATATGGTTGTGCCCTTTCTGTTTTCCACCAGACAAGCAGCGTTCCCTCTCAAACTGGTCCATCTCACACTGTTTCCCCTCACACAGTTCCTGATACTGATACTGTTCTGAGCCTCGTTGGACTCTCTCACACGAGAGTAAAGAAAACTACTCTTAAAAGTCCAAGGGCGAAAAGGTTAAAAAAGGCAGGACCAGTACGTCCCGATCATTCACCAAGCAATGAGCGTAAAGTAGGCTTACCACCAACCGAAGAAGTGCTCTCAACCCCCCAATAGCTAGGACATTGTTTGACACTCCTGTGACATTTACTAGTGGTTCCACAATTGTTGTTGCAGCACCTATGGCTACCATAGTCTCTTTGATTTGGAGAATCAAGCGCTTGCCCCATTATGCGTGAAGTGCCCATAAATTTCTCTGATTATTCTCATTCTATGGTGCATTCGGGCTATGTATTAAATGATCAGGAGCAATTCTTTCTTAGGGGTTTCAAGGAATACTACGAGTCAAAGTAAGCGCAATAATATTTCCCCCATTACTTTCAATTTGTACCCATCTTCATTAATATCTTGTGCATTGTGTTTTTTATTAACAAACATCTATTTCATGTAGAGAGGACGAACTAGCTAGTATTGGGCCATGATATCCAACAACGATTTAAAGAAAGCACTAGACGAGGGAACTTGGCTGGACACTAATCTAATGTATTATTACTTTGAGATCATGAGAGAATGATGTCCAACCGCTTTCATCGCCGACCCAAGCATATGTGTAAGTCTGCGCTGAAGTGTCCTATCTTAGTTACCATAGGCGCCTATGAGTCATCTTTATTTGTTAACCATTTATATTGTGGTGACATTACTATTCGCAGAGTTGGTGGCAGAATGGATCTGATGCTAGTGTTGAAGCTGCCTTCGGTAAGCACGGCCACAGAGTCTGGGAAGCAAGGGAGGCACATACACTTGTGTTTGTCGTCCACTACAGGAACCATTTCACGCTGGTTGTGGGATACGTTGATGAAAAAAAATGGGAGTTCTATAACAGTTTGGCTGGTGATCGTTTGACACGGGATAAAGCAGAAAAGTTTGTAAGTATGGTTTGGGATCCTAAATTGCAATCCGAGTACATTTTTTGAGACATCACTTATGATAACAGCTGCGCCCCTATCTATTTTTCATTTTTTTGCAGATCAACCGGTTGAACAAGATGTATATGCATTTTGGGTGGACGGGTCCATTTTTATGGACTATCGTGTTCAAGGAAGACATTCCTCATCAAAACAATGGTAATGACTGCGGAGTCTTCGCTGTGGCATTCGCAGAGCATTGTGTTCACCGCCGTCCTATCACATTTATCCAAAACGATATCCCTTACTTCCATAGCAGAGTTGTCATTGAGTTATTCAAGAGAAGTTGCCAAGTAAATGCTAATAGGTTGAATCTTCCTGAGTTGTTGAACCTACCGGCTTGATGTCATTTTATTAACTGGTTAATAGAAGTTTTGGGAAGGTCTTGGGCAGTAGACGGAGAGGCCAAACATAGACAATTACTTTTTGTATGAAATTGTGAAACTTGTAAGAAGCAGTGGTTGTGGAACTTGTATGGTTCTTGTATGATTTTGATTATATAATGTGGACCTTCATTTCACATTATTTGAAATTGAATGGGTATGGAACGTGTATTGAATGTGGTTGTGATTTTGATTATATATTGTGGACCTTCATTTCACATTATTTGATCATGAATAGGTATGGAACATGTATTGAATTTGGTTGTTTCAGTGTCCGGTTTGTGCTGAATGTGTGCTTGAATGGAGATTACCAATGTAAATTGGATCGTGACAATTACAACCATTGTCATAATAGCTAAAAAAAAAAAAAAACACAGTCATAGTCGATATCGACTATCATCATAGTCAATATCGACCATTTAGCTGAAATATAAAAAACACAGGCATAGTCGATATCGACCATCTTCATAGTCGATATCGACCATCTCATAATCAATATCTTCATGGTTTCAAATTGACATTTTGTCGGACTCTGTCCATGATGAACTCCGAAATTAGCAATGTTGATGCCTGTTTATGTGCCATCCCCATCATTGGCTTCGAGCATCTATGGACAAGATTATACGTACGCACTTTGAATTGTGGTCTTGATTCCACGATAGAGGCATGAATGCGCCAAGGGCAATTCTGATCTTTACAGCATGCTGTCACTTTGTACATGTTTGTCTTCAAGTGCTTCAGAGTAAAGTTTCCATAAATTGCAAACTTAGCCACAGTCTTCCGGAATGTGTCACGATCAAGGAATTCACGGCCAACTCACATTTCACATGCTAAATTGTTTCTTCGATTCTTCAGGTACCGTGTTGTCGATGAAATTAACACTTGAATGTTCACTTGAAGGACATGCATTATTGACTGGATTAGCCTCGGCAACGTTGCTTTTGTCCAAGCCCATCACAATCACTGGAATTTGTCTGGTGAAATTATTTTCATCAAAATAATTCTCATCACCATACTCTGCCCCATCCCCTATATTATCAACATCAATTTCTTGACCTAAGGTATGATGCGGACTTGTAATGTTTCGAATAGTCGAAAAATGCATGTCATTATCTTCTTGGAGATCAACTGTAGGAAGCTCTGGAACGGGTGTCCTATCTTTCACTTCTTTTCCCTTGCAATTTATCAATACAATCCTCGATTTTCGAAGTAAACATCGATGCTTGTCATTCCTCTGAAACCTACAGTGCATCAACATCTAATAAAATGCAAGTAAGGGATTGGGATTAATATTTGATAAAGAATAATTTAGAATACAACAAATTGACATAACTATATTGTTCTCTTCCTTTACATTGTCCATTGTTCCAACTTTTAGAAACATATAAGTAGATCCCATTTGTATCCTGACCCGATGCTTTGATCATTCTGTTCACATCATTATCATCTTCAATGCTAGCCAGTGAAAATGCACATCCATTGTGATGAAGGTATTGTATGCTTAAACTTTTAGTAGATGAATCACAATTAGATGCTTCAATTGCTTCAGCAACCAATGACCCGTATGTTATGTCGGTTGATAAATACCTCATCTTATGCTTTCCTCCGTTATAGACGGGACGCATAATATCAAATTCAAAGTTTCTATCGTATTGGAATATGATTAGAACCTCGCAATCTGACATGTTGTTTATAAATAAAAAAATAGTCTATAATAGTGATAGGAACAAAAGGTAAATATGTATACATAAACAATGCCCATGGTGAAAGGCCAAATGTATGTTTAAAGTAAATGCATTGTGATATTCTAAGGGTATATTAATTGTATTGTTAAACAATGCCATACAGAGACTATGCGCATTTTAAACCCTCAACCAAAAAAGGATTATGAAAACTAAATAAGATAGTGTAACTGTAGGAGCATATCCACCTTTTATAACAATTTCATGGGACGAGGCAAATGTGCTGTTAAAATTTTTAGATCTTGTAAAAGGAAATAGATGAAAAGGAATTAATATGGGGCATGAATGTTGTGTTTTAGTTTAGTTTAGGGTAACTAATACAGTGAAGAAGAGAAGTGATTTCTTTATTGTCAAATACATGTACATTTAAAACCCTAAACCAAAAAACGTATGTGAAAATTAAAGATGGTAGTGTCACTTTAGGAGCAAATATCCATCGTTCAAAACTCTAGATGCACTTGGGTGCCATTTTCTGGGATAGTAAAAAAAATGCACATTTAAAACCCTAAACCCAAAAAAGTATGGCAAATCAAAGATGGTAGTGTTTTTTTCGGAGCAAATATCCACCATTCACAACTCTAGATGCACTTGGGTGCCATCTTCTTGGACAGAGAAAGGTCATTCATTACTTATCTAGGGCTGGTAACATATAAAAGGAAGAATATGAGAATCAACAAGTTGGGTGAATGCCAAGTTTTGGGGAAACTATCAAACTAATAATAAAGATTCAAGTGTGTACCTACCTCTTAAAGGAGTGCAACCACCACCCTTAATGGAGTGAATAAAGAGTTACAGCTCTTGTTCGTCGCCACGCAGTGTTGCAGACGTGAGACGAAAGATGAAAAGGGAAAAAGAAGACGCGAAACTAGGTATGTAACTTATGAATGAGCGTCGATATCGACTATAGAGCTAAAAGACAAAAAAAAAAAAAAAAAAAAAGAGAAACGTAACGTTAGGACCACTTCTGTCCGTCAGGTTTTATTGGGTCTAAATTTATGAAATGCCCATGTACAAGGGTTTTTCCTGTTAAAACCCCTAAAAAATGTGTATAAAAGTTGAACTAACCAAACAACATTTTCACTTCAAAGCCACTTTGAAGGAGTAAATTCCCGGAAGCTAATTTTAGAAAGGCACGTTTGATTTTTAATAAGCTGAACCAAACATGCACGTAGTAGTATTTGTATATATCTTTTTTAGGTGAAGTAGTAGTTGTATGTCGGTCTTGGCTAATGAAGTGGCACGGGGCCACCGCCTTCTTTGTTTTGTATCGTTGTGATAAGTCCATAAAATTAGGTCATCTTGTCATCATTTCATTTGCATTTGTGAACTTAATCAGGGTTAGTTTCATTGAATTGCACTCACTTTCATGATTTCATGCATTTGGGGTTATTTTTGGAAATATGGTCAAAATAAGTCAAAATTGACCACATTGCATAACTTTTGTAAAATTAAGGTTTTTCATCTTATTTATCACCCCAAAATTAGTTTTCGGTTGCATTAATGCATACCTGCTATTTTTGGCACCATGTACTATTTTTGGAAAGTTTTTCATTTCGATGCATTGTTAGGCATGTAGGTCCCATGCATAATTCATGTTTATTTTCTTACATGTGCTTAATGTTAAATTTATTTCTTTCAATTTGTAGGAGAAATCAACAGGAGACCCACATTGATGAAATTTAAGAAGAGAGGTCAAAGGAAAGTCAAATAAGCAAGCAAGGAAAGAGTCCAATCATGCCTTGGACGTCCAACATGGGTTCTACACACCCCATTGCATGCCAATATAGAAGTTTCAATTTGTGCACAATTATTCTCAGATTTTTCGATGGCAGCAACTTAAAATGGCCATATTTCTCAAACCGAGTGTCGAATAAGCTTAATTTAGCCATGGTTGGAAAGCTCTTTTTGAGTAAATATTTGTGGAGCCCAAGATTGCATAAATCAGAGCTATATTGATGGAGATATGACATCGGAAAGTTGTCTGCTACAGTTTTAGGTGGGAATTGCAAGAAATCTCAATATTTGATAATTTTCTTCCCTCCACATCATCATACGATTTTTAGAGATATTCTTGGAATTATATAAGGAAGGTGTGTGCATCAAGAAACCTAATAAGGTAAGGAGATCTCTTAAATTTAAAAGTCTTTCCAAATAAAGAAGTTAGCTTGGAACCTAAGCAAGAATCTCCACACATGAAGGAAACAAGATCCCTAAAGATGAGAGATTCCTTACTAAAACTAGATTTGCAAAAAGCATAAAAGGAGCCATGGGGAATGGGTTGGACGTTACACACCTTTCGAGGCTTTCTCTCTCTTCACTCCATTCCCTCCACCATTTATCTCTCTAAGTCCCTTTCTTCTTCTTCTTTCTTCTAATTCTTTTAAACATAGGTTGAGAGGCCATGTTGAGAGAATGAGAAAAGGGAAGAAAATATCAATTTCTTGTATGCAAAGATCAATGAATAAAGACACCACTTGGACTGATTCTGTGTGTTCTTTATGTAAGTAGTTTAGTTTTCTATTTTTAATTCTTTTATGTGCTTTGATTGGAGACAATATTTCACATGATTAAATATAGGATTTTGAAAATAAAAAAATAAATTAAAAGCCGAAAGACGTCACGTAATCACTTGCATTTTTCCTACTCTAAGAAGAGAGGACAAGGACTACATAATCGTATTTTCAATGCTTGTATGATCGTCTAATTTTAAGATCTTCGATACATCTTTTCCGCTTTTTATTTTTCCACCTTTGTTCCTTTTGCATTCAGTAAGTTTTTTTGATTAATTTTACAGTAGCTTTACTGATTAGGAAATTTCTATTTGCATTTTTTATGTTAGATTAGAAATTTTCTATTTATGTTTATTTGCATGATCTATGGTTGGAAAGTACTAATTCATGAATGCATTAGAATTAGAAATTTCATTTAAATGTTTTTTTTTCTACTGAAAAATCATGATTTAATGACTTATTAAGAATGCTAAATTCGGACCTGGTACATAGTTGAAAAACTGCACTGTTTCAATATGACTGTGTTCCAAAAGTGCGCAAGTTAAAAATCAAGAAAATGTGGTTTTTTTTAATCCCGGAAGATAGTATGTTTAAAATTTATAATAAGGACTTTGAGACCGCCAAATTTCAGCCAACAACTCCATTGGAAAGTGGGTCAAAAAATGATAAGAATAGGGGTACTTAGCAAGCTTGTATGAGATTTCAGCAGCACTGTATATTCAATTAAGCATATTTAAATAGTCATAACTTTCTTGTTTTAAAATATTTTTCACTTCTGTATTTTTGGTTGTGCCCATGAATCATCAGAGTGTTGATTTCAGACATTAGATTTAGGTTTAGGTCATCTTAGGCAGGTCTTGCAGTCCAGTGAAAATAGGCCCATGCACAAGATTTTTTCATATTTAGGATTTTTCAGCACTCATCATATTTTTAGAAACTTGTCTTGATATGGATTGTTTGCATTTAGGGCCTTATAAATCATCCATATTTGCATTGTAAATTATTTTGGCAAGTAGGATCTAATTTAGAAACTTTTGTATTGACTTTTCTCATATTAAATTGGTTGTTTTGATGAGTGTGTTATTTTTGCAGGTTCTAGTTAGTTTAGGGTTTTCTAGCCTAAGTTTCTTTTATTAGACTGGGGATTTCATTTTTGGAAAGTCTGTTTTTAAACTATTCAATTTCAATTGTTTTAGCAACGTTCATGCAATTTAGCTAGTTTTCATTTAGGCCAGATTTAATTTTTTTTTTAAGGATAGGTCAAAGTTGGAAAGTTTCTTAGAAAGCATTGCTCCATGTGGATCGACCTGGTCTCACCAATTATTATTACAATCGCATGCACCCTTGCACTTGGGGGTGACGAACACGTTGCTTATTAGAAATACGGATCCTCTATCCCAATTGCTATATGCTCACCCTGAGTGGACCATTCACGGTACGCCACGTCACAACAAGACCACTTGTCATTGTTCATTAGAAATTTAAATCCTCTATTGCAGTGGCTATACATTCACTATGAGTGAACCTTTCATGGTGCGCCACATCACAACAAAAATTGCTCATTAGCAACTGCTATCAATATTTAAAAAGATCCAAGTCATTTACATCGTAGCTTAAAATTAAAAAATCAGACGTTCCCAACCTTTCTCCTTGTGAGAGAATTTTTTTTCCTTTTTAACAGAAAAAATGTAAATGGTCTTTATTTTTCTTAATAATCTAAGATTGTAAGGTCTGATATACTTAGAAAGTTACTCGTAGAATCTCTTTCATTTGAAGGAATGTGTCAAGAGTTTTATATGTTTAGAGCTTTTAATGGTAATGTTAATAGTTGTTATTAAAGCATTTGAGTCTTCTATGTAATTATTGAGATTTTAAAATTTTAGATTTTAAAATTGTAACTTCTAGCCTTTAGATATTAAGTGAATTTATACGTCTTTTAACTAGAAATTTAATGAGTTCATGCAAACAAACATGCCATACTTTTGAACTGACATATATTGAAAAAAATCCAATCCTATATAATTCTAATCAAGGTGAAACTTGATATAGTCAGAACTAAATTATGCTTGAAAACAAGGTTTCCCAAGATGATAGCTCCTCCCCTCTCTGTTTTTCATGGACCTGTCTTTTCTTCTTCTTTAAAAAGGTTACTATATTTTTACATAACCTCTCCAAGGGCCCATATATTTTTCATTTTAACTAAAATTCCCCTTCACTAACAATCCAAGTGTAGAAAAAGTTACTAAACAATATATTTATTTTTATACCTTTTGACCGATTTACACTTAAGAAAAACTCAAATGGCCTATCATCTTAAGTTAAAAGATAGAATGATAACTTTGCCCCCTTAAACTTTGAAGACTTATAAACAAAGCCTAGGATTATCTGTGTGTGGCCCCACTCTTGTGGACCGTCACTTATGTTTAATTTGTGTAAATTATAGTATATGATATCTAACTATACAAATTAATAAGTGTTAGTATGGTTAGATTGGTATTTTCCTAGGATTTTAGCTTATTTTAGAGCAATTAGCCCCTTTTTGTATTTTCTAGAACCTATAGGGTGTTTATTGGACTTTTAAAGGTTTGTTTGTTAGTTAGAGGCCCTTGCTAGTAATTAAAATCAATAGGAGGGGTTTCTACATGAGAATCTTCAAACTATACCTAAAATTTCTTAAATGCCCATGTATTTATCCTAAACTTAAATGAAACTAAAAATGACACTTTGGACCATTCCTTTTCAACACAAATCTATATATACAAGCCTCCGTCATTCCAAACGATCTCTCATCTCTCTTTCTCTCTTCTCTTCTCATTTTCCCTCCAATTCTCTCTCTAGAATCCTAGATCTAGGGTTTCTACCTACAAAAAAGAAGAAGTTCTTGCAAGCTACTGTTATTATCTCTCCTAAGGATCTCTCTTATCTCCTATATCTTTTCTCTCTCTACATGACAAGGTAATTTCCATCCCTTAGCTCAATTTTCATGGAATTCTCTTTCTCTCTCTAGAATTTCCCTTTCCTTATGCAATTCTCTTGTGGATCTGGGTTTAATTAGGAGCTGTAGATCTTAGATCTGAGTTTTGGGGTTGTTTGAGAGATTGAAAGCCATTAGAGATTGGATTTCATATTTGGAGCTTGGATTTCTATATTTCTAGCCTAATACCTTGCAATTTGGATTTGAACCAAGTACAATATACCTATTTAGCATTGAATGTATATTTTCTTTGTTTTATTCTGCAACTTCATATCATACGGATGTTTGATTGTTAGATCTATCTCTTTAAGCCTTGTTTTCTTGGATTTTGGCCTTTTGTGGATGGGTTTTTCCATTTGGAAGATCAACGGCCCAATTGATGATCAATTTCTGATGGTTGGAGTGGTTTTGATCATTGTGGATGGTTTTATAATGTTTGGGGATGATTTAAGTTGGTTTTTATGGAAATTGGATTGGAATGGGAAAGATACAGAAATCTAAAAATTTGAATCTCATGTGTACCCGGTTGACTACCCTTTGTGGGTGTCGACCGGATACATAGGAAACTCAAGAAAATAACTAGAATCTGAAATGTGTCTCAATTGCAAAAAATTAGTGTACCCGATTGATTGCCCTGGCTAGGATGTCGACTGGACACATTTGTAGAAATCCATAAATTCAGTTCTACCTGCCAAGTTTATGTTTAGAAGTCCCTGTGTACTCAGTCAACTGGGCGCCCATGATGTCGACCGGGATACACTAGGCAGTATGTCAACTTGGGAGTCAGAATCTTGACTCTTCTAGTGTACCCAGTTGACAACCCTTTTGGAGGATGTCAACCGGATACACCGCAGATAGTGATTTTCTAGATTTGTGTTATTTAATGTTGTGATCTGTTATAGGCCCATTGACCATCCAAGTGGACTTTCATTGATGTGCTAAACTTGAGTTAGGGTTTGACTTAACCATGACTCATGAGGCCACCAAATTAGGGTCTAGTGTATTGATTTGAATTTCGATTCAATCTTTAAACGTCGTCGAAGATGCCCGTAACTTCAGGAGCACCAAAAACACTTCCTTTGGCGTCTGAAACTTCATATAGGAATTGAAGTGATTGACATTCACCTAGACTTGAAAGGGGGGCCATGATGTAGGATTAGACCTTTGTGATTCTTCCATTGATTGGCATAGATTGAGGGGTTTTTAGACTTTATTCATTGCTGCTCATTCTTCTATTTATATATTGCTTATACATGTTAATTGAATGGAAATTGGAGGACCTGAATCTAGGATTCCTAGTGGGGACCCGGAATTATGGATGGAGATCATTTGACCCATATTTGTGGCTAGGCAGACCATCATATGGCCTAAGGATGGATGAATATAATTACCTTAGAGAAGAGGACTGTTATTATGACTGGTAAACCCATTTATGAATGGGAAATGAAATGTACGATGCTGGACATGGATATTGATGAGGTACTCGGATTGTGTTAGACTAAGAACATGACATGGTGGGTCATGGTCGTGGGTTTGATGATGGACTTGGACTATGGATTGTATGTTTGGATTAGACTTGGATACCGGACCTTGTATGGACATGTTATGACCTTGCTCGCGCAAGGATAGTCTAGACAGACACAGACCTCTACTAACTCCTTGAGTCGGCGGTGAACAGGTAAAGTCTCGTACGACTCGAATAATATATTAAAACTAATTAATATCCCTTTCATATAAATCCATTTATAACAAAAAAATTTAAATCAACCAAAAAATTATGAAAATCAAACCTCTTTCTTCCCTTAATCCATGCGAGCATACACGTTTCATCTTAAAAATAAATGATTCATATGTATTTATGCTCATTTTAAATATTATATGAAAACTTCGAAAGTGACTTTAATTTATAGAGTTGGAAGGCATCCATTTGATTTTGGGTCATATCCACACAAATGGGCCAAGAAATACATTCTTTCTCTTGAAAGTTGTAAAATAGTTGGAAAAAAACAAACCCATTCTCGAACCTCCAAAAGCCATGTCAGCAGTTGCACTCAAACTGAGATCCATAATTCATAACTGAAACGTATCTCTTTACTTAAACTCAAAAAACTGAAACGCATCTCTTAAACTCAAAAAATGAAACGCGTCTCTTTCCTTCATCCTTTTTAAAGGCAATAAAAGAGGATCTTCTTGAACCCTTTTTCAACATCGTTTTAGAACAATGGAGAAAAAAAACTAAAATGCAGGAAAAAAATGAAATTCAAAAACTGAAACGGCAAGATCTCTAAACTACACACAGCCACTCTAAAAAAAACCGCCCCCACGATATTGCTTCGTTCATAACAATCCCTTTCATTTTCTAAGAGGGAAGAACAATATTTCCACTCTCCCATTTGGGATGGTTGACGTCTGATTCTCATGGTGGTTGGATGAGAAGAGAGCATGTAGCTCTCTCCTGGAACATGTACGTTTGTTCCTCGTGAATTTTTTTAAAGATGATGGGTACTTTTAATAGAAAGGGATTTTAATAGGAGCTTTGGTGATTTTCTTTCCTTTGCAGGATATTTGTTACATCCAATGTAATGAAGGAAAAAAAGGGAAAGGAAAAGAAAAGGAAGCAAATCACTGGCTTTGGATGTCTCTGGCTTGTTTTTTTTGGATAACCCTGGGTATGTCTCTGACTCTTAATCTACTATGTGTTCCACCACTTCCAATGGAACAAAATCTGTGCATTGGTGGTGAGATTTTGATGGTAGTGATGGATGGCTTGTGGTATTCGAAGCTTAAGGACATGGAGAAGACAAAGAAGCAGAGAAATCAAACAGTGTTTCAGTTCAGTATCAGACAAGCATAGTCCACCTTACAATTAAAGAAAGATAATGGTTCAGTAGATTCTAGGCTCTTACACCATCCAAACCGCTCATTTTGGGGTTTTCATCATGGCTGGAGGATTATCCAAAAAATTGCCTTATTTGGACCCTTTGACCTTTTCTTTTTTCTTTTTCCTTTGTTGCTGTGGTTAATTAGTCCCCCATAAGTTAAAACCTTTGGCCGCTCACATCACACATTTGGCATATGATCATGCCCATTTGGAATAATGGAAAGCTCTAGACCTGCCCATTTGAAGTCCCAGTGGAGGGTGTCTTCTTTATGACAACCATATTTCCTCCTATATTTTTTTTTCCTTCTTTTTTTCTTTATTTTTTTCATACTGCAATGGGGCCTTCTGTTTGGGAATTTTTATAGAATACTTTATTTATTTTTATTTTTTCCATATTTATGGACTTTCTATTTGCATGGAATTTAACCATGCATTGCATGGGGCTTTAATGCTATCTTTATTGAAAATGCACATATGTATTTTTTTTATTGAAAAGGCACATGAATTTTCGAAAAGGGATAATTACCATACGGAAGGTGTTAAAGTTGATAATAGCCCAAGAACAGCCAAAAAATGTATATTTACCAAATAATTGTTTGATTTGTAGGATATCAAAAGCTGCGATATCCTAGGGATGTAGGATATCCCATAATCACTTGAAGAGTCGGTTTTTTTTCTTTTTTTCTTTGACTGTGGGACCACCAAACCACAATCCAAACCGTTGACTTTTTTTTGAAAATTTCTCGATAACTGTGATAGATCAACGGTTTAGATTTGGTGAGATATTAGTTCTTACACTCATATAGCTATCCAACGGTCTCGATGATGGTTTGATGGTCCCACAGTCAAGGAAAAAAAGAAAAAAATGGATTGTTCAAGTCTTCTAGCTTCTGATTGTGGGATATCATACAGATCAAACAGTTTAGCGGTAAATATACAATTTCCGGTTGTTTTGAGGCTATTGCCTGCTCTAACACCTTCCGTACGATAATTGTCCCTTTTGAAAACACAAACTCAAAGGATACAATCACAAATAGGCCAAAAAGCTTACGTGCGTACTCTCATGGTATAAAATATCGGCCGATATGAATCGGTATCGACCCATACCAGTCCGATATTTTGGTGTGATATATATGTCTTGGTATCGCATACCAAAATATCGGTCCATCTCGGCCGATATTTTGAAAATATCGGTTTAACCGATATATTGGTCTATCTTTGTCAAAATATCGGTCAAGATGGAATAATGGTAAAAAAAAACCCTAAATTTTTCACTTTTTTCCTCATTCTTCCCCCCACATTCTTTCTCTCCACTCTTAGAGCAACCCCTCCTCCTTAGCTCATTCTCTTGCATATTTCCAACACTATTTCTTGAAGAAATCATTTTATTTTGGTAAGAAAATCAACATACTCTCTTATTTTAACTATTATGTATTCTTTAACAATCCATACCGAATAAATGATGATGATGATGATATCAAGCCTCGGCGACACTCCACTTGGAATTAGGCTGTCATGCTCATCAATTTCTCTCTCTCTAGTCTCCCCTAATTTCAGGTAAACCATAAACATTTTCATGTCCAAGTGCTTTTTGATTTATTTATCTCACTATCATATTTCAGATTTTAATATTTTATCTTCATGGTCTTGGATTTCACAACTTATTTGATGTATGAGTTAGTATAAAATGATATTTGATATGTTATCTTTACTTTTTTATATTTTACACTAATAAATTGATCATGAGCATCAATAATGGTTGCATTACATGAAATATTGGAGAAGACAACGAACTGCGACACATACAAGACTCATAACTTAAGGTGACTGAGATTTTGATTTATTATTGTTACTAATGGAAAAAATATTGTTATCCAGCATTTTTTAATATTCTGAATTTTTTGGATATTTTTGTGAATTTTTTTTATTAAAAAAAATTCACACCGCAACAACTGCGATGGTCCGATATCCGCAACCAATACCGACATCATATCAGTTTTTCAGCCCGACTGATACCGCGACCAAGACTGAAATGTAACCATGCCTACTCTTAAGTGCTGAATCGAGTTTTTTTTTCTCCAACGGCTACCCAGCTTTAAAGAGAGAGAGAGTTCTCTGGTTTTTTTTTTCGCTTGAAGTGTGGGGCCTATTCTTCTCTGGCCACCCCCACCACCCAGCAGTGCTTTTCCTCTTCTGGGTCCTCCTTGTTTCGGTGATTCTACATGAAAATTCCCATCTTTTCGCCGTTCATGAAAGTTTGATGTTTCTATTTGCTATTTTGCTTTTCTTGTCGAGGATACAGTCATGGGTATTGGTAAGGGACATCCAAGGGATTTCTGGTCATTTAGTATGTGAGCAGTTTTAGTGGCGTTGAGGCTCTTTCATTGCTCAACGATGACCTTCTTTTTGCTTATTTGGTGTTCTGTCTAGTCCTTGGTTTTAAGGGTCTTTAGGTTCTGAAAGATGGGTTGTGTTTGTTTAAAGAAGCATATGCCATTGTCAAGAGATGATGGGGATGCCACACATAAGAAAAGCGATTTGCAATGTGACTTTGAGGCTGATGGGTTAAGGGTCTGGCTCTGGCTGATCTTATATTCATCAGGCACTCAATTGCGATTGTTTCCGTTTTAAGTTGTGTGTTGTTTGGGGCGTTATATTGTAATTGGAATTTGAGATGTGGGGTTGGACAGGTCAGTTGGCTGCAGAGGTTCAGTCAGAGAGTATGCTGGTCTTCTCACTTCCCAGAGTAGTATGATATACATAGCATGGTTCAAAATTTCGGTCTCGGTCGCGGTATCGGCAGGGCCGAAAAACCGATATGATATCGGTATCGGTCCGTCGCGGCCATCGCGGTATGAATTTTTTTTTAATAAAAAAAAATTCACAAAAATATCCAAAAAATCCATAATATTAGAAAATACTGGAAAACAATATTTGTTTCCATTAATAACAGCAATAAATCAAAATCTCGGTCACCTTAAGTTATAAGTCCTGTCTGTGTCGCAGTTCACTGTCTTTTCCAGTATTTTATATAATGCAAACAATATTATAGATGCTCATGGTCAATTTATTAGTGTAAAATATAAGAAAATGAAGATAACATATCAATCATCATTTAATACTAACTTAATTATCAAATAAAGTTGTGAAATTCAAGACCCTGAAGATTGGTGACTAAGATAGTGAGTTAGTGACTGAGATAGATAAATCATAAAGCACTTGGGCATTAAAATGTTCATGGTTTAACTGAAATTAGAGGGGACTAGTGGAGAGTACTAGTAGAGACTAGAGAGAGATTGATGAGTATGAGTGTATGACAGATTGACAGCCTAATACCAAGTAGAGTGTCGCCCTGGCTCGATATCATCATCATCATCATTTCTTCGGTATTCGCTAAAAAGATATGATACATACTGTTGTGCAGCACTAGCACTACCATACCCAAAACCATATTCAGATTGTTCTTGATAAGATGATGAACTATCTTGATCCCCTATGGATTGAGATGGCTGGTTGTAATCAAATGGCATGAAATAGTCATGAGGGGCATAAATAGGTCGTTGAGAAACTGGTGGTGGAAACCTCCTTTGCTCAATTAACATCTGTTCGATAGAAATAATCGGTGTTGGTGAAGGGGGTACCCAATTAGGGTCATATGAATAACCCTCATGTTGTCCATACATGGCACCTTGTTGGCCAACATAACCCACATGTTGTCCATACATGGCACCTTGGCCAACATAACTCCCATGATGACCATGAGTAGCGGCGCCAGCGCTACTACTACCCCCTGCCTCAGTCTGTTCAGCATGTCTGACATAGCCACAACGAGGATCTAACTCAGTAGCATCAGGAAAATGCCCAACTGTCTCATAAGTGACAGGCTCATCATCTCTATAATGACCCTCATCCCCGAGAGAGTCAGGTGAAATTCCTGCTGATGATGAAGAAGTAGAAATACTTGACTCACTCTCTTCATCCACCTCCTTTCCCCTTGGCTCACTTGTATTAGGGGCACGCCCCTGCTGCATTGTCAAGTTTATTTCTTCTATCCTTTCTGCAGCCCTCACTGGCTCAGGCCTTTCCCCAGTCAATTCCTCTATCAACTGCTCAAACTCTGGGTCTTGGTTTAACACCGGTTCTTCTTGTTCCTCCAACCATTGACCTAACACAGTATCCTTTTCTGAAAAGATATAGTCCAAATTAATTGGACAGAAATAATCCCGGTGATCCTCAATCTGTCTTCTCCTTCTATTTTTACTCCGGAGTTTGAGGTTGTAGTGAATGTAGACCAATTTATTTAGCTTTTGCATTGTCAATCTATTTCTTGGTCTTGTGTGGATAAATGAGAATGTGCTCCAGTTTCTTTTACAATTGGAAGACGATGTAGTTTGACTAAGGACTTTAATAGCAATCGTCCTTAGTGCAGGAGCACTCTCTCCATAATTCAACCACCATTCAGCTGAAAAAATAGAAATGATATTACAGTCAATAAAAAAATAATAAGTCCTTAAATAATATAGAGATGACATTACAATCAATACCAGGATAGGTCTGTGTCACAGCTCTCCGTGCAGTCGTTGTTCCAAAGCTTTCGGCCCGTACATTGTATATGTCAATCTGAAGATATTAACGTAGAAAAATAAATTAGAGAAATTACAATGTTATATACTTTTTTCCTTAATTATCCTACATTCCTACCTGATTAGTAGCCCAAATTGCTTCATTTGTACTCTCTGCCAATCTTTCAATTACATTTTTTAGTCCCAAACGGATTTCATTAGATATGTGTCCATCCGTAAATTGGGGATTAAAGAAGTATCCTGTAACAGTAAAACCAATGAATTTTAGTCATTGATAAATTAATGTAGTGAGGATTGAGGATTGAGGAGAGAATGGAGAGTTGAATACAACAATTCAAGTGTTAAAGGATATTCTTCACTTACCGGCAATGTGTAAATCATGTTTTAATTGTCGTCCCCATCGATCGTCGATGATCTTCCAAAACTTTTTGTAATATCTACAATCTCCTTGAATAGCCAGCTTTGATCTCTCCATGGCCTCATGTAAGAAGCCCATTGTTGGCTTATCATCGCCATCAACCAATCGAAGAACCTTTATTAGGGGTTCAAAAACATTTAAAACACCCTTCACATGAGGCCAAAACTTGTTGGACTCAATTGTTTTACATACTTCAACAGTAATGGGACTTGGCTTTTTTCCCCATTTTGAATTCATGAATTCATTTGATTTTATCAATCGGAGAAGTCCTTCTCTATACTTGTAAACACTTTCGATAGCAATGAAGTGGGTGGCAAATCTAGTGATGCCAGGCCGTAGTAATTCATGGTTGTCTGTATGCATTTTCATCATGGAAATGAGTCTATATGATTGATAAAAAAAATTAGTGATCTTCTTTATCTTACCAATCGCAAACTTCATGACTTTTCCTTTTGCAATATCTTCAAGCATTAAATCCAAGCATATCCTTAAGAGTCCGATTTCGTCTTTCAGCTACACCATTCATGCTAGGTGACCCTGGCATGGTGTACTGTGGGACGATTCCACATTCCTCTAGGAATTTGGCAAATGGTCGTGGACGTTGTTCACCTGAACCGTCATATATGTCGTAGTATTCACCACCACGGTCAGACGTGACACTCTTTATTCTTTTGTTGAGTTGGTTCTCAACTTCAGCTTTAAATGTTTTGAACACGTCCAATGACTGTGATTTCTCATGAATGAGAAATAGGTACTCATAGCGAGAGTAATCGTCTATGAATGATATGAAATACTGTTGGCCATTCCAGGAAGCCGTAGGGAATGGTCCACAGATATCTGTGTGTATCAATTCTAAGACGTCTGTAGTTCTATTGGCACCTAATTTCTTCATTTTGGTCTGTTTTCCCTTGATGCAAGCAATACAAACATCAAAGTCTGTAAAGTCAAGGGAATCTAAAATGCCATCAGACACAAGTCGCTCAACTCTGGACTTAGAGATGTGACCTAAGCGTTTGTGCCATAATGTAACCAAGTTTTATTTATTCAGTTTGCATTTAGTACCTCGTGATTCCACATGCAAGGATTCATTATAAGAAACAATTGTATCAAGCAAATATAAGTTGTCATATACACATAGAGAACCAGTTCCAACAACATTCGAATTTATAGATAAACTAAATTGATTGTTTCCAAATGAACAAAAATAACCAAACTTGTCCAATAAAGAAACCGAAACCAAATTCCGTCGAAAAGACGGTACAATAAAAGTATCTAATAAATCCAAATAATAATCAGTTTTTAATAACAACCTAAAATGCCCTATTACCTCTACTTCTACCGACTTTTCATCGCCCACAAAGATGTGTCTTTCAGCACCACTTGGCTTTCGGTAGCTCAGGCAACCCTGCATAGAAACACTGATGTGAGTAGTAGCACCAAAATCCAACCACCACGTGTTTCCAGGTACTGAAGCTAAATTTACCTCAGAACAGACCAAAGTAAGAAATGTACCTTTCTTTACACGCCAAGCGTGATATTTGGTACAATCATTCCTCACATGTCCAGGCTTGTTGCAAAAGAAACAACCCTTAGTTGTTGGTTGTTGTTTCTTTTCGGCTGGACCCTTAGCAGCTTCATTTTTCTTCCTCTTTTTGCCCTTATCCTTAGAGGTGCTAGCCAAATGAGCACTTTCGGTTCTGTCTTACTTCAATCTCTTTTCCTCTTGCACACAGTAAGAAATGAGCTCATTAAGAGTCCATTTTTCCTTTTGACAGTTGTGACCTTAAATTGACTGTATAGTGCAGGAAGTGATATTAATACCAAATGCACGAGCAAGTCGTCAGACAGCTCGAGCTTCAGTGCCTTAAGCTTAGAAGCAATATGAGACATTCCCATAATGTACTCCCGTATGTTCCCCTTGCCATTGTACTTCATAGAAACCAAGCTTTGCAAAAGCGTGCTTGTTTCTGCCTTATCGTTTTTCAGAAAACGCTTTTCAATTTCGGCTAGGAATTCTTTGGCTGTGGTTAGCTTTTCAATACCGCACCCCTAAATGCCTCCGGAATGCCGCGCTTGATGATCATAAGACTCATGCGATTTGAGCGATCCCACTTCTCAAAGTTCTTCTTGTCATTAGGAGAACTTGCATCCGTAAGAGAAGCGGGTTGTTCAATCCGTAGTGCAAGGTCTAGATCCATGCAGCCGAGAACAATTTCTATGTTCTCTTTCCAATCCTTAAAGTTGGTCCCATTAAGTACAGGTATAGAGTTGATATTAGCAGATATAGTAGAAACACTAGCTGTAAAGAAAACAAAAACAAACAAACAAACATGCTCATATTATTAACCAAATACAGAAGCAACAAATTCAAATAATGGTAAGTCTCATGTCAAGGTACCTAGCACAACATTAATATCAAGTCTTTGGACAGTAATATTAATTGTAAATGGTCATCTTGTTGTAGTGATCAAACATTGACAATAATTCATGTCAAATAATAAATATATCTTTGGATCGACTTATTATTCACATGTAAAATCCTTATAATCGTCATACGTTTACCACCACAGGTGTGTATGCAATTCGGCCAAGTATTAACCTTCTTTTGAGCCGACTAAGACCCGCATGAATTTACACACACACAAACATCCAATATTCCTCATGAACAATCTACACAAGAGAGGTCACTTTGGTGACATCTTGTTTCAATTAGCCCATTTAGAATAATGGACTATGTGAATTAACCATAAAAGATATACCATAAAACATTAGAATTGTTGTTTGAAGAAAACCAATTAGTTGTCTTCACATGTCACCATACATTAAAAAAAAAAGTTTTTTTTTATTTTTATTATCGAACCATCCAAAAGTGTGCTCCCGCGGACCACCATACGACCCAATACCAAATAACAAAGTTGTTCTGTAACAGGTTACATGTGGCTGGTTTTATTGGGTTTTGATGGTTCTGTAACAGTTTCTTGAATTGATGGTTTCCACAAAACCGAGATGCAAACCCCGGCTCTTTTTCATCAAAAACTACTTTTTCAACCAAGATTCTTCAAAAAACCTCAAGAAAGAGCGCAAAATAAGGAAACTCATTAAACAGAGAAATATTTCAAATCCGACAACGAAACCCACAAACACAGGAGAGATTCCCCCTTCACAAATCCCAAAAAACTTAAAGATCAGACATTGCGTGTAGAATGTCAAGAAACCGTATCCATCTTTACAAAACAAACAAAGGGGGAAATAATCATCAATAATCCGAGACGAAACATTAGCAAAGTCAATATTTTGCACCGTGAAAAGCTCGAATCCGTATGAAGATGAAAAAAAAACGACATTGGTGCTATAACAACGAAACGAAACGAAACGAAACGACGGAAGATCCCAAAATCAAGATAAACAGAAATAAGAGCAACGTTCAAACAACAATTTTCAATTTATATCTGGATTCCCAATGGCTTAACATGGAGATGCTCTGATACCAATTGTTAGAAACAATAATTTAGATTTGGAAAAAACTTTGATCAACCAAGATCCTCCATGTCAAATCATTGAGAGAAGTAAAGCAGAAAAACATACCTGAATCCATTGAATGAATTTGTTCACAGGTTGATGATCTTTCAATCCTGTATGGCTACCCAGAGAAACCCTCTTGATTCTTCTGATGAAGGGATGTCAGAGAGAATAAGAATTCTCCATATGAATTGGGGACCATAACCCTAATATATAAGATATTATAAGTTTGCTATTTCTAATTTGGCCCCTCATCAAATTAGAAAAAACATTCTGGTATCTACACATTAATTCCATGACAAGTATACCCTTAAGCCTTACAACTTTAAGTCTTAATTAAATCACTTTAATGTAGGCTTAACCAAATATAGCATAACACATTAAATAGTTACATGTGTGGCCCCACATGATGGAATTTTTCCAACAGCATACCTTCATGTACTTTGCTCAAAATGAAGACTACCCCCGTGGACTTTGGTATTTTATACTAAACCTACCTGAAATTTTAATAAACATGCAAAATGAATAGATTCTGTTAGTATTAATGGCGTCTACGTATAAATGACTTCCGGTGCATACTGACGACAACTTACTTGTCTAAATAGGTTATGAACGAGATTTATTTGCCCCTGAGCTTTCACCAGTCTGGTTAACACCGAGATGCAGCATCTGCATGTCAGATCTATTTCAATATTTCACTTCTCGTTGGTTTTGGATATACAATCCCTCACCAAGTCACCTTGATATCCAACTGCACCCAGGATACTTGCTCATCCGTCTCTCTCATCATCTTCCTCACCCGTTCTGCTTTGTCCCATCTAAAAGTTCGAACAGTTTAAACGAGTCGTCTAATGCTAATCCAAGAAAGAGGAAAAATAGCAGCAGATTGGTCCAACAACATAAAGATGTACAAGTAACAAACAACAATATCTAATATTAGTAATGTTAGTGAGAATCATGAAACAACAACAGTTGGTATGATTTCTTGACTACTATCATCAAAGGCATAAAGCATAAGGTAAAAGCCACTATCATATGCACTGGTCAATATCAAAAGATATAGAAAAGGTTACCCATCGAAAGTTGAGGATGCATACAGAAGACCCAGAAAAGAAAAGAAAGGAAAAGGGAAAAAATATTCAGTCTTAATGGAGAATCTTACATCAAACCAATATTCCACCCCAGGAATCAATCCAACCCCATTTCCTAACGTCCCCTCATCTTCTCCGCCGTCTGAAATCTCTTGGGTAACGGCTCGAACTCTCTTCCCGGAGATTGAAACCATAGTCTCCTTTCTGAATTTGGAACACCTTTGAGGCTTCAAATTCTCATTGATTTTGAGAAACCCATCTTGCCTGAAAGCTGCTCTGATCAAAGAGGGAGGTGGGGATTGAAGAATATGGGGGGTTTCGATGAATCTTGAAGGGAAGATGGAGTTGGAGACGGCTTCCATCTATTAGAAGCTTGCAGAAAGCGAAGAGGATTTTGATGGGTTCTTGAGAAGGGAAAGGTTTGGAGGAGGAAAAGGAAAGAAAAAGAAGGGCTTTAAGGGGGTTTTGAGGAGAGAGAGATGCTACATGCTGACACTGTTTCTTGATGGATATGAAGATCGCCGGGAAGAGGGGCGGTTTCTCCTGAAGTTGCCAACGAGGGAAAAAGGGAAAAATGATAAAAAAAAAAAAAAAAAAAAAAACCGCCCTAGACACATCTTATATGAGGAGGGGTTAATTCGCCATTCTACCTTTTCCATCATGGCCGTCTCTATTTGCATTGTGATTTAAAATATAAATAGATATAGTACAAAAACCAAAATACAGGGGTAGTTTTTGTTTTGAGCAAAGTACAGATAGGTATTCTGCTATTATCCTCTCTTTTTTAACCATGGTTAATGGTTAGTAAAATGGGCGAGCTCTGATGGAATGGTAGAATTCAATCCCGTGATCATGATACTGAGCCTTTTAAGCTTCCGCAGCTAGCCTATAGAATAACGAAGAGGCCCCATTAATGGATTTTCGTAAAGCTAAAGAATCCGGAGATTAGAAATGGAGCCAATTTCTGGTGGGACACTGCCGGCGAAGCCATTGTTCCCGAGTCGAAGCTCTTTGAGGCCCGAAAGTGTGGCCAATTCGGCTGCAGGCACTTGTCCTTGAAACAAATTGTCTGTAAGATTGAGGTACTCAATCTTGTTAAGCTTGGTGGCGAGTAATGCTGGTATTGGGCCATTCAGTTGATTCTGTGATAGGTCTAGATGTGTCAAAGTGCTGCAATTGAGCATGAACGGTGGGAATTCCGACGTCATCTTATTGAGGTTGAGCGCAAGGAAAATCACAATAGGCATGTTTGCAGAGGCAGTGGACTCTGGAGATTCTAGGTAATTCGATCCGAGATCTAAGTGGTGTACCTTTTGAAGATTGAGAAGCTGGTTCACTGAGGCTGTTGTTGTAAAGCCGGAGGTCCTGGAGCTCCGAAAGGCGCCCAATGGTTGAGGGGAACGGTTGGGTGAAGTTGTTGCCGCTCAGGTCGAAGTGTGTGAGCTTGGATAATGCAGAAATATTGGGTGGGAGCGCTCCAACAAGCAAGTTTAAATTGAGGTGGAGTTGGGTGAGGTTGGCAAAAGATGCAAAGTCAAGCTCATTGAGAGTGCCGGTGAGAGTCGAATTGGGAAGGATGATTTTGGCCACGCTTCCGGTGGCGTCGCAGGTGACCCCAGTCCAGTGGCAGAGGTTGGTGGCATTGGAGAGGGACCATGAACTGAGAGATTCAGAGGAGGTTAGGCTGGTTTTCCATTTGACAAGAGCTTCTACTTCTGTTGCTGCTGTTATCTTCTTTAAGAGAAGACGTAAAAACAATAGAAGGAGACGATGCTACATATGAAGTTTACTCATGGGAACTTGTTGGTCTTTGTGCTTGTTTTAGATGAATGAATGGGTTGTATTTCATCCTCTGTTTGATGTCTCTATTTAAGTGCTGGAGAGAGTTGAGATTTTGGGTGGGAAAACAAAGCAACAAGATTACAAAATACAAAAGGTTGGGCAGAAATTGTGGAATTACTGTCTTGAAAGCTTTGCTCGTGAATTTGATGTGTGAGGCTTGACTTGTGGACTTGTACTGCAAAATGTTGTTTCACGTTTGTTTGGCAATGATGGCGGGCTTAGTGGTGGGACAATAGGTCTTGATTGTCAAATCAAAACTGCCCAAATCGAAGTTGGGCTCACCGTTGCTCGGATCACATCTGACACCCCATTGCATGAACCTCTGCTTTCCATGAAAGGATTTACACAGTGACTTCTTTGTGAAAGCCCCTAACAGGTCATTATGCTTTTTCTTATTATCTAACAGTGAGCCCAACTCATAATCATCATCATTAAAATTCTAATCATGTTTCATATTCTAGTCTACTGCAGGGTCATATTTTCGTAGGAGTTGCACTAATTTATTCTCATAACTTTCATCTATATGCTCTTGGGTCTGTCCCTTTTCTTCATTAACTTGTACAAAGAAACTTTTCCTCAATTTTGACATGTTCAAACCGTCTCAAACAATACTTTCTTAGTTTATCATGGTGAGTTACTCCTGCGGTCGTTCCATGATGCAATCTAGGCTCTATACTTTGCGTCTGAATTTTTTTTATTTTTATGATAGGTCTTCCAAAATTGGGTCCCACCATAACGAACATTGGGGATTCACCAAACATCTTCGTGTACATCAGATGTTTGGCAGAAGTCACTAACCCAATGTCCAATCGAGACACACTTGAAAGTTGATCTCATATCAACTCAGTATCCTCTGCTTGTGCGAGTATGAGAAATTGTAAAATGGGGTCTATATAATCGATCATCGAGGTCCACATGTTGAAATCTGGACCTCTAGAAATTACTTTCCTCTTCTTTTTTTGGCTTCTGGTCCATTTCACAGTCTAATTGGTGTAGGGATTGATCATGTGTAAAATATGTAATTCTACAACCGTTATCTTGCAAACTTTTGTTTATGAGCTTTGCATGTGTTTAATCTGATAGTTGACCATCCTCCTACTGGAGTGTAGTTTATTTCCAGGGACTGATAGATTTGTGGCCTCCACTGTAGGATTTCTATATTCCTACATAGAGGGGCTGGGTTCTCTTCTAGAAGTAAATTTAACAAATTATAGTGATAATATAACTAAATGAAAGAGGCATTCAAGATGATGCAATTATGGAAATGGTATGATGAAATGATGACCCACAGTGCTGACTATCCAATTAATGGATTGAGTGTATTTCGTTGGGCTTCTTAAAAATCAAATGTGCTAGTGGAAAGCTATTTATTCAAAATAACTTTTTAGCAAAAAGAGTTGTTTGGTTAGCTCGGTTTTTATGTGTGGTTTATAACACCAAAAGTAACCAAGGTTGTTTGGTTAGAACATACGAAGTGACCTTTTAAGCATATAATAAATATAAAATATATTAAAATAAATAACTACACAAATTCTTGCAAAAAATATGTATATTTTACAATACACAAGATGCTTGCAAAGTCGCATAAACCTCAATCAACCAGTCAATATAGTTAGCCATCTTTGCTCCAATCAGGTCTAGTAGAGTCCAACTACACTTTTATGTTCTCAAAGATGATCAACACACAACTCCATTTGGCTCTCCCAAGTCCTAAGTAATAAATGAATACTAACTTGACCATAGATAGAAAATAGGGGTTCCACACAGCCTATTCTCAATGGAACAATTTTACGTAATGTCACCAAACAGGTTCTCCACATCATACCCAATCTGAGCGCAGCCCATTTTCAGCACATAATTGACATAACCCGAGCCCGAGATTATAATTAATCCGAGCTAACCCCGAGTCGCGATGCATACTTACTCCCGTGAACTTCAATTACATAAAAATTCACAAGAGATATCAATTACACATTATGCTGAATATAAGCAAATATACATTGCTCATGTATAAAAACAAAATTCATTTACACTATGAACAACCATTCACTTGCACATTTAAATATAATGCAAGAAATGAAAAGTATGAAACGTTTCTAACAATTTCTACAAGTTCTCATTTCATTTACTGTTTTCATTTTTTCAAAGTACACTTCAATTGTCATCTCCTCATTTCCATTCAACTAGTCCTCCTGGAGGAACCGGAACAGTAGTTTCCGCTGGCGCTGTGGCCTCAGAAGGACCGGCATGAGCAGTTGTGCCTGTAATGCCATCAATAACACTATGAATTTGACAATTCAGCAATGTATAAACAATTACATGATTGAACATGCTAATTATGCATTTAATCCGTCTAACTCATTGTTAGACTAATATAATTACAATTCAAAATCAATGAGTCGTTATTATTTAGCAAAACTACAATAGCATTTCATTTCAATTCACATCTTCCTAAAAACGAAGGATTTCCATCTTCCATACGGAAGGATTCATATATTGTGGGATTTATCAGTGCAAGGGCCAAGGACAACTGGCATTACCACGGACCTCCGGAACACTCTCAATAATCTGCTACAGCAGAACAGCTCTAATGAGCATTATTGAAATAACTATGTAGTGCCAGATTCAAGGAACAATACAGTTTAACACATTAATTCCGTTCAATTACTACTAACAGATTCAATTCAATACGATCAAATTCAATGTACAATTTCCATTAAATAATACCAACCAATGATGAAAATAGCGGCCACGCCCACCACCAAACCGCTACGAAGCGGGCGATACGTAACGTAGCGGGGATACGTAGCGGCGTAGCGGTGAGATTTGAAAAAATCACCAAAAAAATCTGAAGAAATTCCAGAAAAATCAGAAAATTGTAAAATGAAAGAAAATGTGATTCTTTTGCAAAAGTAAGTAAGAAAAGGAGGCGTAGTGGTGCCCTCAATATATGAGGTCCTGTATCGCTGTATAAATAGAAAATAATAGTAATGATTAATTTTTTTCACATGTATTCATGTTTCTTAGTCATGCTAACTTAAAAAGTAATGAAAAGCTCATAATAATAATAATAAAAAAAAACTAGAACATGAAATGAAGGCATAAGAATTAAGAAGACTTAAGAGTTATGTCATTACTCATTAGTCATTAGTGAACATTGAACAATCAAATATCAATGCTTCAACATTCAAGGTTCAAACTCAATCAAGTGAATGAACTATGAAGTGATCAACAATCAACATTCAACACCAATTTAGAAATGACAAAGAGAGTAGAGAGTTAGTGAAGGAAATATGAATACCTTAATCACCACCAAAAGGAATGTCTACCAAGATTCAAGGGATATGGTTATCCTCATCCCTATCAGTGTTATCATTTCTATTGGCACCATATTGAATTTCTCTTCATCTTTTTCGTAACCTGCACACAATTTAGGACGTCATGTCCCCTTCTCAACATCATTTATTCACAAACAACACTTCTATTCCATCATTTAATCATTATAGACATCATTCAGTTGATTCATATTCCATTCCAATCTATACAATTCCAATAAATTCACATCTAATGACAACAGTTCATAACAAATAGCAATTTAATCACATATAATGTCTATACTTGCAAAACCTTCTTTCAGACATCATTCAATCATTTATAAGCATCTTCTTCCTTCAATCCATTTAATCAACCCATACATAAAATCCTATTTCTAAACAAAATAGGGCTGAAATCACAATTGTAACAAAATCAAGAGAAAACTATCATTTAACATCAATCATAAGTAACTATTTATACTTGCCTTTAGTTGAAGTTTGGTACAAAAGCCCTCTCTTGTCAGCCCAATTTGTAATCAAATTCCACTAATTGAAACCCTTTTTCTAACCCTAATAGCACAAAAACAACCAAAATAGAAATCTCATAAGCTACTAGTAATAAAGACTACTTCTAATCACCTAACGGAACTTAAAAGTTCTGAAACAGTTATGGCTCACTTACTTGGTAACTTGAAGAGATGAATAACTGAGTTTTTCCCCAAATCCAACTTCAAATGAACCAAACAAGTTGACGAAGAAGATGGAAACAATACAAATTTCCACTTAATCCACTAGTATAGCCTCTTTCCAAACACTTTAATGGAGAAGAAATGAAGAAGAAATGAAGAGAACCTGAACCTAGGGTTCTTCTCTGCTGGAACAGTCGAATGAATTGAGTTTGGGTTTCATTTGAAACCTTATAAACAGTATTTTGCACATAAACCCCATACATTTTACACATTTCAAATTTAAGTCAAATCAAAGCTTACTTGACTCATTTCAAGTCAAATGAAAATTTGTGTCCTATGAAAATTGTTGTACTCATCAAGATACACATGTTGATATAAATTTTCACCACATTCGACGAAATACGCATAAATCCGTATTTACGGAAAAATCCTTAACTTCACTAAATTGGGTCTAAAATCAACTCTATTAAATCAATCTCTTCCAAACTTGTTCATTATGATTAATTCACTCTTTGAAAACTAATTTGACCCATATTAGTCGTTAATCACCATTAAGTTGATTAATCATACTTAAATCGCATTAATCTCGATTAATTAGAGTTAATCTTGATTAACTCGGGATAGGGTGTAACAATAATCTAGAACGACCAAGAATTATTGCCAAACAGGCCCCAAGTTTCCAGTGGAACTCTTCACCTTAGAAAATGCCATGTTAGAGAGTGCCAAAACCATGGGAAGCATTCATTAAGTTAGTAATAGACAGAGGAAGTATATATATAAATAAATAAAAAAAGAAACAAAGAATGAAAGCATTTCTAAACTTGACAAGTAAATCTATGAACAGAGTGGAGCAGATCCGAGTGGGATTTACTCAATCCTCCTATATATGCATTGTCTTTGTGCTGAAAAACAGGCACTGTGAATGATGAAATTTTGGAGAACTACGCCACTTCGTTGATTCTAGCCATCACTTTACCCATTTACCAGTTGAATGTTTGCCTTTCACCACTCTTGTTTTGGCTGTTGATTGGAATGCAACCAATCAGGGAAGGTTGGAACATGGTACATCTACGGGCCCCACTGCATGGATAGTCTTATTCCACCAAGTGTCTGTGGACTCACTGGACTGGAATCTGGATAGATCGTACCAGTTTATAACTGCCTTGAGAGGTGATTGCAACTGTGCACCCAAACAGGATTAAGATAAACTCAACAATCAGGCTGTTCTGCACTAAGTCATAGCTTTAAAGATGCGCCCATAGGTACCATACCATACCATAGAATATAGACATACAACCAATTCAAACAGCTTTCAGCAATACATAAAATTGGCATGAAACAAAATTGACTGCCTGATGTACAGATCGAGCTTGAGCAGTGAAGCTCGAGCTCACATTGTCCTCACTTTATCAAGCTCGAGCTCGATTATAAACGAGTAGAGTTCAAGCTTGGCTTGCCTTCTCCAAATATACATTTATGCATATTAACAAGTTAAAGTTGGGTTTGGTCCTGCATAAATAAATTTCTAGAGACTCCTTATTTGGGAAGGGGTTTTTTCCACCTCTTTCTCTCTGCTGTCTGGGTCATCCTTCATGTGTATCCATTCTCAAGTGACTGGTAAGGAAGCAGAACAGGACTCCAACAATTGTACCCCAATGGTCTATTGTTCTGGCTTCAATTTTGTCCTTGGCTTGGGTCAGAATCAACTCTTTCTTACCAATGTGACAAGGGCAAATTCTTAGGACAGTGTGGGTCAGTATGAGCCTAGCCATTGCTTTGGCCCTTAGGCTTATTTGAGTTTTTCCATCACTTTCTTTACTTCAAGTTATTTGTACACCACCCCAAATCTAAGTGGTCATATGTGTTAGGCAAAGGTAAAATGAGATTGTGCTCTTAATTTATAATTTTGTTATTGTTGATGTAAAATGTGCATTTTGGTCCATATGATTTTAATTACACTTCAATGCGCTGAGATTACTCCCTGTGGAAATTCCCTTGATGGCAATTCGTAAAAAGTGGGGGAAGCAAAATATTCCATACTTTTTTTCTACTTAAAATGTTACTTATAACCATCCCCTGAAAGATTATCATCATTAGAAATAGCAATTGATCAGGCCCACAATCAAAGAGCTAAAAAGCAGCACAAGTCATGGAAAGAAGAAACTGGAGTCAGAATGGTGGAACATCAACATAGAGAGGAACCAGGAGTCTAGGACAACAGAGACCTCATTATGTAGAGTCAAGCATGTGTAGTGAAATGCATTAGCAACATACAACCTCTCTGCACACAATATACCTTTTTTTCCTTTTAAATTCAAAGTGGTGAGACTTTTTCCCTGATGACAGCAGAAAGAAACTGCACATCAAGAATAGACCGGTCAATTAATATAATAGACTGCAACCCAAGAGAATGGAAAACATATTGCAGTTCTGAACTTATGTTTGAATACAGTTGTTTATTTGATCACCTCTTAGTTTACACTATAAGAAAAACTGCTTTTAGCGGGGGCCGGCGGCCGCCGGTAAAAGTGGTATTGGCCGCCGGTAAAAGCTTTAGCGGCAGCCACAGTGGCCGTCGCTTAGCGACGGTATAGATAGAGTGGGTAAAAACGTCGACGGAGGTTTTGCGGATTTACTGGCCGCCTGTAAAACATTTAGCGGCGGTCAGGTGGCCGCCGGTAAAAGTAAAAAACCGTTGCTATATGTCTTGAAAAAAATTCTACCTTTACCGGCGGTCAGACGGCCGCCGGTAAAAGCAGTATTTTTTTTTCCAAATATTAGCCACATCTAGCGCAAAAATATTTACCAAATACACAAATACACCCAAAAAACAAGAAACAAAAGACCAAATGCACCCAAATAACCTGTTTCTAATTAACTGATCACCAGACCACCAAGAATTATAGAAGAAACAAAGAAGATCAATTCAACCAACACAATTCATATAATTTTCTTCTTTCTCAATTACACAAAACAGCTTTTCTTCGAGATTTAAACAACAGTATGATAGAAATAACTTCAAATATAAAGACAACATGTAACATAGTTGGCTTTGTCTATTAATAATAGACAACGAATATTGTGCCGTATGAAAAGATGAATTAGAATGGAGCCATTGCAGGAGCCATTACAGGAGCCAGACCAAGGGGGTTGAGAGGTGAAACAGAGCTAGGTGCTGGTGCTACAATGCCAGAGCCATTTCTCTACAAGAGTTGCCGCCTTGTGCCCCACATATTTTGGGAAGGAACACACCTTCATGTGATATCAAGCAAACAATCAGCAACTTTTATTAGATACTAACATACCCAAGGAAGAAACAATGAAAAAAGAAAACTCACGAAACATCTGTTCCTCTGTATTTGGTTGTATTTGATTAAGATATTTGATAACACCAGAGCCCTGACCACGAGTTCTGCTATAGAATTAACAGAATCAGGAACCCTGCAACCAAAAATAAGAAAAATCAAAGAGTCAATCAATGATATGATGGATGACAACACAAAAAAAATAAAAAGGGCATCAATCTGCTTGCTGAACCAAACCTAATCTAATCTGTTCTTATGTATTACATCAAAAGTTATCATTACACGCATTAATCGCTCTCCCTAGTATATATTGCATCAATGCCACTCATTGCCCCAAAAAAGACCAACACATATCCACCAACATGGAATTGAATAAGAAAAGATCATGGCATTATCTAAGACATCTCATTTGATTCATCCATTTATACGACTTTCACATGACAGTTTCACCTGTTGCATACCGGGTTGCCACTAATTTTTGTTATGCGGCTGTACGTTTAATTCAAGTATATATTTACAACAATAAAAAACCGCTCTAAGAAAAAACATGGCCTGTAACATTGTACTAGTGTATCTGTCATCTGTTCAAAATTGTGTTTTAAAGTTAAGATTCAAATTCAATCAGATACAGATGAACAAATATCATTAAGATGCAACTAGACGCTAATCTTCACAAAATTGTAAATAATATATCCTCCAAACCAAAACATGGAAAAATGAAAGCTTTGCTGTTCTGCATATAGTTTTGAGTTTTTCAGATGTCACCAATATTCCAACAAAGAAAAAAAAAAAAAAAAAGAGTTAGCCTTTGAAGCCATATAAGTACAAATCAAAAACAAAACTTTCTCTATTGAATCACAAGCACAGCAAGATCTATGTTTCCTTTGAAAATCTAAACAACCAAAAACTTAAATTGTGTGCATATACATAACAACAACAACAATAATAATTTTCCCATTCTATGGGATCTTCAGCTTTAATCAGAAATCACTTCATATAACAAAAAAACCAAAGAAGAAGAAGATTGTGATTAAACCCCCATACATAGAAATTAGAAAATTTTCATCTTCCAATAAAAATGAAGACATTAGAGCCATCTTTGAAACATGAAAAACAAACAAAAAGACATCTGCTTGCTTTGAAGATTCTTCTAAAAAAAGGCAGTAATCAGAAGTTCTTGAAGGAATCAATGCACACCCAGCAAGAGAGAGGAAAAATCATTAAAAAGATCAAACAAAAGCTCCGGTCAATTGAACCAAACAAAAACAAAACAAAAATTTTTTTTGAATAGAGATTGAAGAATCGAAACCCAACCTTGATTCGAGCTTCGTCGATCGAAACTCTCTTGATCTTGATTGCGAAAGAGGTAGGAGAAGGTGATTAAAGAGCTGCGGAGGATAATCGAATCGAATCGAAACAGGTCGGATCGTATCGGGAGTTTGTTAGGTGGGATAAAGCACGAGCCTTTCTTCCCCTTTTTTGTGTGGTAGCGGAAGAGAAACGCGCCAACGAGGAAATAGGGTATGTTAGAATTGGAGTACTATATTTATGTAAACATATTATCCAAACAAAATATGGTTTTAACAAGTTTGCACAAGTTGCCACAAGAGATTCCATCTCATAAAACAAGAAGTATATTACAATCATCCATAATAGGTAATAGGTTTGAATGTGATAGTTGAAAGAAAGAGTTGATGGAACAAGATGGATTACATGAAAGACTATCTCTAATTAATTTATGCCATTAATTTCATACATGACAAAGCAAAGTACAATCCAAACCCATGAACTAATGAAAAGAAACTTGGAAACCACAACTATCAGAGATTTGAAAGAACCTAAACCACAAGAAATGGAACATTGGTGAAAGGTCCCTCTCATCTCACGTGATTTCTGTTCTATGACATACAAATAAACCTATTAGAACAGATGCTACACTATATATAAGCCATTACTCAAAACACAGTTATATACATGCATAGACAATGAATGGCATCAGGAAAAAAAAAAAACCCACCTGCAATGCAAGCTGCCTGAATGCTTTCTTAACCTCTTTCTCAGAAGCACCTGGTTGAATTCTCAAAGTCATGTACTGATCTGTCAAACTTGCAGAAGAACAACAAACCCTTCCAATGTTCCTTCTCTTTCCCTTCAAATAACCTCCTTGAATCCAAGACCCACATGCCATTCCCATAGAACTAGCCATCTTCAATCAAAAGCACCAAATGCAAACACTCCAAACACCAAAAATCAACACCCTCTAACAGGAAAAGATATCAACACCAAAAATATTGGACAAAATGAAATTAAGGCAATTCTAACAAACTTTGTAAGCTTAGCCCCCAAAATTTGATAAAATGAAATTAAGGAAAACTCAAGAAGAGCACATAAGAAAAAGGAAAGACTGAAACATCTTTTGCCTAATCATCAATCTGCTCCCTGCAACACAAAGAAAATAAATAATTAAATTATCTTCTTACAAATAGTATAATGCAAAATCATGGTAATATTAAGTAAACAATAAATAAGTATTTTTACCCCTTTGGAAGGATCCTGTTGCTGGGGAGATAACCGTTGTCTCATCTCAGCAATAATGACATGCAACAACTTCATCTCTTCTAAATGTGCACGCTTCTCTTCTTCTTGGTTCTTTTTCCACTCCTCCATTTGACGCTTCTCTTCTTCTTGGTTTTTCTTCCACTCCTCCATTTGTTGGAGTTTTTCATGCATTGAGCTTAGTTCAATCTGTACCTCATCAAAAGCGGCCAAAGATTGGCGTGACGTGGAGCCAAAGACTGAAGTGGGCGTTGGACCTAGCCCATATCCACGTACACGACCATGCCGCTCTGCTCCCATCACCAGAGTATATATATCATCACCTATGGAGCTAGAAGATCCTCCTTCTTGAGCAGCACTTAGTTCCTTAAACTTTGACTGGACGGAAAAATTAATTAGTGTCATTATACACAAATTGAGGCTTATTGTCAAAATTATCAACTGACGTACAATGATTTCCGTTGATTTCTCATCAACAGGAGTCCTGTCCTTCCGACTATGGGTGCAAATGAATAGATCCGCCCGAGAAGGAATACTCCCATCAGTCCTGCTCCGAGTCTATCCATGTACAAAGTTAATTTCATTACAAAGTTGAATGTCAACGTAAATTCTAAAATAATAAATAATAAATTGAACCCATGTACCTCCTCATCTCTATGTCGAGCAAAACTCTTAGTCCCCCCTGTATGTCTAAGTTTTTGGGAGCTACGATTGGCCTTATTTTTCGCAGCCACAGCCTACATATATTTAACAATATTGCAACAATTTAAAGACGCGAGCAAAAAGGACTCTTTCACTAAAACATTTTAACAATGGTTTCATACCTGAACCTCTGGACTGCCCCAATATTGCACAAGCCAAGCCCAATCTTCACTAGAAACATCAGGGGGTCTATGCTGAAGTCGTTCCTCATCTGTATTCCACGAAGAATAGTACTTATCCTTAATGTCCTTTTTATAATCTCTGTATTTCTTTCCTAAACTTTGTAAAACCCACTTTTTCCTCTCATCATCAACCACCGCGTAGTCCTGAGATTCAAAAATTGGATTTTCAGCATTGGATATTGGGGTCTTTTGGAGTTTGGTATTTGAGGATCTTCCCGACAATGCCTCATCATATAATTGTATGGACAAGTAATTACAGGATCCATGATTAACCTCATGTTCTTTCTTGTGACTACAAATATATGGTTAAAAAGGCACTGTGACAGGAAAAGGAAAAAAGAAAAAAAAAAGAATGGATCTCTAGGACCTAACTAAAAAAGTATACCAAACGGCAATGCATAATAACAATGAATTAAAACATTTACAAGATTGGCTGTATAATATTGAGGAACCAAACAATGACCAATCTCAAAACACATTTCCACATAATGAAAACCCATTTCAGATTCTCACAAATCCAAAAAAAAAAAATACCCATAGAATCTCCAAACACACATTAATTCTATCTCTGTTCATCCACCAATGTATATAAATCCACATCAAACCATACAAACATAATCTGAATTTAATATAATCATCCAAAGATATAAAAGTTGTCCATATCCATCCACACATAAAGTAGAAACTTTGGTCATAAAAAAAAATAGAAAGTTTTCCTACATCCTTGGGTCTCAAATGCAATGCAGAATCTCTAATCCAATGCCACATACTTGGGTACAATGTCATGAAATCAGTTTACTTCTTTCCTGAATTGGATGTACAGCCACAAGATACCTCCAACAAGATTGTTCAGTGAATGAGCAACCATTGGCACAATGACACTTGGATATGAGCGTGCCCAAAGTCGCCCTGAAATGTTTTGAGTCATAACAGTGATTAATTATCTTGGAGGGTGTGCGGAACACCCATTCATTAAAGAGCACATTTAGCTGGAAATATACAGAATTAACTGTAATCAGTGCTAATATCTACCTGAAAAATACGTTTCATGCCTTATGAAATTGAATGTTGCTGAACTCAGGCTACTCCATTGTAAAAACGTTTATGATTGGTAACGAAAGCAATATATTAATGATTAAGAAAGATATTTTAGGCTGCCACTCCATTGTAAATTAACAGATGCTGTATCTTATACAGACCTCCAACAGTCCGAATGATGAGAAGCTCAAGATTAATTATCAGAATACCTGCTGCAAGAGTCAACTTAGGAAGTTCAAACCCAACACAAGGCGAGGACGAGACTTCTCTAAAGATATACTTGGATATCATATTCATGACATTCTAGTTGGGAGCTGTAATTCATTTGATTTGTTGGGCTACTCAGTTCCATACATGATGTTCCTTTATTTTTTAGAATTCTTTGTCTTAATTCATCTGGTAATAGAAATTTTTTTTCTCAGTTCTAGATCTTTGCACTGACTGGGTTGTGGTTGGAAATAGAACTCTGTACTATCTTCCAAACTTAAAAAGAAATGACCACAAGAATCATTAGATTAAAGCTCATACATTCCTGGATTAGTAAATCTTCTTCATGATACTGCCTAAAAATTGTGGTTGCAACTGGTTTAGACTAAGGATTTTCTAGGCTCTGCCTGTTATCCACGTACCACATAAGCCCAATGGTGAATAAATTAGATGTAGCATCAGACAGGTAGAGTGTCAAAGGGAGCATGAGCATTCATATCAAATGACGAGATATTTCAATTTTCTGTTACTACAAACCCATGCTTGAATTGGATCTATTTCGGATCACAGAAAACAACGATCACAGAATAGTATAAGACATAAAATATACCAGAAGTCAAGATATGCGATGCCAATGTTGTAGCCCATTGCGATCTAAATCTTGTACTCTATGGCTAATTGATGCTTGAATTTAAGATAGAAACATTACATATTTCCTAAAAAATCCCTTAGAAATTCCTAATCCATCAAGAGGTCTTGGCTTCCAATAGGAAAACTCTTTTTTTTTTGGAATGTAAAATAAAATTCATTAAAAAAATCCAACAGTGTGTGTGTGGTCTTGTCACTTGTGTCCCACAGATGTAGGTCCACACCCAACACCTTCTGGACCCAACTCAAGGAACAGGTCTGAGAGAAGAAAAGTCTTTTGGCAGTGTTAGATAACCAGACTTTCTAAGAGGAACTCAAGTTCAACCTGTTGAGGAAATTCCATTTTCCTGTCAAAAGGATATGATCTGAACTCAGTATCTGATGATGTAAGCTTGTTGTATGTTTAGAGTCTTCTAATCCATTGAAAACAAGAATAATTTAGTGTCCTCTTAAGAGTAAGCTTTGATGCCCCTTTAAAATCAGATGACAGATTCAGTCCATGACAGATTTTACCTGAGGTCTGCTTGGTTATGGACATTTCACTATTATTCAAACAGGCCTTAAGCTGTGGGTATGGACTCAAACATCTACTATATTGCTTCAAACCAAGTAAAGTTTGATACAAAAAGGATATTACAAGTATTTAACCAACAATGCATATCATTATTATCCAACAATGATTGTAGGCTACTACTGAAAGCTTGTTAGTTTACTCATGGTAATGGAGCGAAATGGTTCAGATAGATATGCTTACGTTTGAGCCGACAGCTCTTGGGCTACAGACCGCATGCTGGGTCGCGACTCGGGGTTGGCCCGCGTGCAAGCTAGTGCCATCTTTACAGTAAAGACCAGTTCCTCGGCCAACTGTCCAGTGGGAGGTGGGAGACGTTGGTCCAACACATCCTTCAACAATAGATCTTCTTCAATGGCTAGCGACGATGACGATGATGACAGAGTAGTAATTAGCTCACGTGGGTGCCTTCCCATCATAACTTCCAAAGCTACCACTCCAAAACTATACACATCACACTTTTCTGTGAACCTCATGGTGTAAGCAAGTTCTGCATGTGCCAAAGCCAAAGATTAAAAAGGAGTGGTAGAAAAGATGTGAGAAGTTAGTCTTTACATCATTATTGGATCCTTGAAAATAGCATCCTTTTCACTGAAATGCACCCAGTCTCAACAAGTGGAGCCCATGATATAGAGGTCAGTGATTTCCAAATCTAATCCGGGAAACTAGGAAATTGTAGTCCCTCACCTTCAGTGGGGCTTAATCTGGTCATAATGGTCTCAAATATCCATTTCAAGGCTATTGATTGAAGGGTTAGGATCTTTCACTCAAGGTCGATCTTTCGGTGGGACTTAGTTCAAATGGGTGGTCCATCATTGATGGGAATGTTATAGAAATCACTGTCATTGATGAAAACACCTCACTTACAAGTGGCTAGGAAAGGCCAAAGTATGTGAAGGTTATGGCATATTCTTGGTAGATGAGGACAGCATACATGTTTTATACAAGCATTGATAACCCAGTGAAACCAGTGGTCCTCATAAGAAAACCAGCTGCATTGGCCTGCAGGCAAGCAATCTAAGGAAGAGTCAGCCATTTTTATGTGATTTATTTAAAAAGGTGCATGGCATTTATTTTAGAGAGTATCAAATATTAAAGCTATATTTGAGTTAAAATTGCATGCCAAAAATAAGCCCAACACAAGGCTGACTACTTCCATATAGATAACAAAAAAGAAGAGTACTGTTCTAATCGCCAAAATATTAAACAACAAACTTGTTTAAATGAAGGTAGAATTTAGATACCCTGGTCAATCCAGCCCATTTAAATAGGTTGGGTGGGCTATGGAGGTTGACCTTAACCCGACACATTTGAATGCTGGCCAGCTCTCCTTGAGCCGTAAACTTCGAAACATTCAAAGTTTAAATATTTCCTCCTAAGACGATGGCATAGCAATGGTGCAATTCAATGTGACCCTAGGATACCGCACAGAGTGATACGTGTAATATCTCAATATTCTAAGATATTACATGCTACAATGTGTGTTATATTTCTGAGTTCTAGAATATTGTACGAACTGTTCTGTAGAAAATACTTAAACTTCGACCGCTAATGAATAAATGTGAGAGATGGGGACAGCAAATATCTTTAAACCTGTCTTGTAGACAATTGGTATTTTATTTTAGGTGAAATAGCTTTTCTTTTGTTTAAACAAAAATAGAGAGTTTGTCTTATTCTGAAATGTAGACACTGAATTGAAAGAGCATTATTACTTCTTTATCTTCTTTTGAACAAGGGTTTTCTTTGCCTTTCCCCAATAGAAAACAACTCTTGCTTCTCTTTTCGCTAGAGATTTATTTGTGAAGTCTTCTACTCTTCTACACAACATAAATTTATGGTTGATGATCATTTGATCTCCAGCATTCGTCTCAGTTAGGAGAGATTAAAATTGGAGATTAGACTGTTGGGATCTTCAACTAATATCACTCATAATTCAAGCTTAAAATAGTGTCAAGGCACAAACATCACCATTGCTTATGGAACATAAAGACCGAAAATTTACAGGGGTCTGTTCGTTTGCGTAGAATACAAGGAATTGATGCCATAAATGGTGAAAAATGAAGACCCAAGGTGAATGTACAAAAAAGACTATCAAATAAGCTCTGAAAGTGAATGGAGGGAAAGATGGAAAATGACTTCCTAGTAATTCAAATCCTAGGAAAGTAAAGGTCCCATCTACATTGCGACCTTGTATCCTTCACCTGTCACCTCATACCATCCACGCCTCACCTTTTTAATAATCCTTTGGCGGATCTCATTTGACCATGAATTCCTACTACGTATTCAAATGCAAACAAACAGGACCTAAATCCCAAATGGCATTTTCAGAACTCAGAGAGAGAGAGAGAGAGAGGATACAATTTTATTTCATAAGATGCAAAAAGTCATTATCTACAAGTGCGCCTGAACAACCTCAAACCTGTAAATTACGTTTAACGACAAGCTACATTATTGTTCTCCCTAGACAAACCTTTAACCAGACCCCTTCAGACCCCTAGGCAAGCAGTTCAAGTGCTCATATTGCATTTTTTTTTTCTTTCTCCATCCCATTGAATGTTTTGTATGAAATATACCATCATCTCTAATTCCCTGGAAATAGAATTGCTCAGAACAGAGTAGTACCTCTTGCAACAGAAACTCTGATTCCAGGAGTACTCATATTTCAAATATCTTAGCACTAGAACAACCTCTATTCCGGAATTCCACACATCCAAAGCAATATTTTACCAACCAATACCATTCTTTTATTTATTTATTTTAATGGCGTGGATATGCCTAGGGTCTTTTTGACCCAAAATGACTAATCCCCGGGTCACACCTGCTAAACCCACACAAATGCACACCAGACAAATTTAGGACAGTTTCGTACACAATACGTGGAGTCTAAACCCAAGCCTTATGCCACTCCAACAACTCCCACATGGGTACCAATACCATTAGTAATTAGTTAATCATATAGAACTCGATTTTTCATAACATGCATTTATCAAATATCAGAACATTTACAAAGACATAAGAAAACTTCTTAACTAGATTCAAAACATATAAATTACAGTATCTTGTAATTGTTTTAAAGATACTTGCTTACCAGGAGCCATGTACCCGTAAGACCCGGCAACAGTGGTCGAGTTCGACGAGTCCGGATTCAGCAACCTCGCAATCCCAAAATCCGCCACCTTCGGCTCAAAACCCGCCTCCAACAACACGTTATTTACCGAAATGTCCCTGTGAACCACCGCTGGATTGCAGTCGTGATGCAGGTACGCCACCGCATGCGCCACTCCCCGCACCACCCTCAGCCTCTCCGGCCACCCCATCTCCTCCCGTTCCCCATACAAAACCTTCCTCAAACTCCCCCTCTCCATGTACTCATACACCAAATACATGCTGCCTTTCGTCGAACACCACCCGTGCAATCTCACGATGTTCCGGTGCCGGGCCTCCGTCAGCACCCTCGCCTCGCTTTCGAAGCTCCTCCACCTCTCCGCCAGATAGTCGCCGGAAATCTGCAGCCGCTTCACCGCCACCGTCAACCCGCTTGCCAGCTCTGCCCTGTAGACGCTCCCAAACCCCCCTTTTCCAATGCAATACTTGTCGTCGAAGTCCTCTGTCGCTTTGACGATCTCTTTGAAGGTGAATTTCACCTCTCTGTTCCAAATCAGCTTCTGAGATGTGTCGCAGTCGGCTATCGATCTCCGTCCACCCCAAACGGCTTTTCTACGAGCCATTAGGATTAGGGAAGCGATTGTGATAAGAATTATGATACTTGCGATCGGGATGACGGTTGCAATGATGATGCTATTTCTCGTCCGCCTTCTGTTTGTGGAAATGCCTGTGAGAGTTGAATCGCAGTTAGGCAGTCCCTTTGCCCCACAAAGACCTGGATTGCCCTTATATGCATTGGGTGAGGCATTTAGGAATAGATATGTAGATGGGATGGGTCCTTGTAGATTGTTGTACGAGAAGTCGACCGAGGTTGAGGTTAGACTGATCATGCCTGAAAACGTCGATGGGATGCCGCCCGAAAAGTGGTTGTGGGAGAGATTGAGATTCTCTAGTGCCCTCAGTTTGGCCAAGTTGGAAGGGACTGACCCAGAAAGCAAATTGCTGCTGAGGTCTAGGGAAACAAGATTTCCTATTTGAAATGGGATTGTTCCATTTAACTCATTGCTGTTGAGTCTCAGGGATTCCAGTCGTCGACATTCCCCAATCTCTTCTGGTATCGGCCCACTTAGTTTGTTCTTTGACAAGTCCAAGTTCTGTAGCCATGATAAACGTCCGATCTTCGGTGGTATCTGACCAGAAAGTTGATTCCCACTCAAATTTAAGCTGTACAGAAGGGATGAAGATCCAAAGAGCTCTAATGGTATATTTCCTTTCAATTTATTGGCAGCAATGCTCAAGACTTGTAGCTTCTTTAGTTTCCCGATATCTGGTGGTATTTTGCCTGATACAGAATTACTAGATAGTCGAAAGAATGAAAGCTTCACACATTTTCCCCAATTCAACGACAGTTCACCGAAGAGGCGGTTATCACCCAAGTCAATATATTCGAGATCTGGATATGTTCCAAATGCATTAGTAATGTCTCCTTGTAATTGGTTTCCTTCAAGACGAACTCTGTTCAATCCACTGCAGTTTCTAAGGCTCTCGGGTATCGGCCCTGTGAACTCGTTGTTATTGGCTGCAATATATACGAGCGCCCCACCTCCACAGATATGAGGAGGAAGTGAGCCAGAGAAATTATTGGAGGAGAAGCTTACATTTCCAAGGAAAGGTGGACTGAAATCTTCTGGTATGCTACCAGAGAAGTTGTTAGCAGCAACGTAGAAGAGTTTTAGTTTATTAAGGCGGGATATTGTTGAAGGCAAGGGACCCTGAAGATTGTTACGGCTCACATCAAAGGATTCCAGGCTTTCCATGTTCCCTATTTCATTTGGAAGGATTCCAGTCAGTTTATTATCAAAGAGACTCAACGAAATAAGCCCAGTTAACCTTCCTATGCTCGAAGGGATTGAGCCAGTGAGGCAGTTCTTGGAAAAGTCCAGTTCGCTCAAGTTTGTTAAGTTCCCAATCTCAGGAGGTATGACACCCGATATTTGATTCCCATATAGGTACAAGATTTGAAGATCGCGGAGAGACCCAATTTCAGGAGGAATTCTTCCCGTAAAGCTATTATTCTGGAGTTGCAAAGAGATGAGTTTTATCCAATTGGATAAGAAGTCCGGACGAATTTCTCCTGATAAATGATTATCAGACAACCCAAGTTCAGATATTTGGGTCAGTGATGCTAAAGAAGGCGGCAACGGGCCCCAAAGATTATTACTTGGCATTGCCAGATAGGTGAGGTTGGTGCAGAACCCAAGCTCGTGAGGGATGCTGGAATTCAATCCTGCATTCCAAAGGTTTAAATGCTGAAGCATACGAAGCTTCCCTATTGAAGCCGGTATCGGCCCTTGAAGAGGATTCCAATGTAATTCAAGGACTTGAAGGTTGGACAGGAGGCCAATTTCATCTGGAATCGATCCAGTTAGCATGTTAAATCCAATTCTAAGCTCTTCGAGCTTCTGAAGGCGTGAAATCTCTACCGGAATCTTGTCTCCAAACGAATTGTGTGTGAGGTTTAGGAATCTGAGGTTAGTAAGATTAGCAGCAATTTGCACCGGAATGATTCCTTCAATCTGATTGTCAGAAAGATCTAAAAGCACCAGCTTTGGGCAATCAAAGACAAACAGAGGAAAACTCGGCCCGAGATTGTTGAAACTGAGCCAGATGTGTGTAATAGATGCCATGCCCGTAGTCCAATTCTTATCAGGAAGAGTAAGAGAATTCGCAGCAAGATCGAAATGCCATACCTTCTGCAGATTTGTTAGCTGATAGGGAATGGCACCAGTGAAGCTGTTGTTGAAGAGGCGAAGAAATCGCAGCTCTGAGAGAGAACCCACCTCTGCAGGGATGGCGTTGGTGAAATTGTTGCTACCCAAATCAAGATGGTTGAGTTTGGAGAGATTGCCAATGCGAACGGGCAGTGACCCGATGAGGTTATTCATGTTGAGATTGAGGGAGGTGAGGTTTGGAAAGGCGGAGAATTCGAATTCTTCCAGAGTGCCGTCGAGGCCTGAAGTTTGGAGGTTAATTTCCACAACACTTCCGGCGTCATCGCATTGAATTCCAGTCCAGTTGCAGGGACTGCTGGTGCTGCTTCCATTGGCTTTAGACCATGAATTGAGAGAGTGGGAGACTAAGCTGTCTCTCCATTTAAGCAGTGATTCTGCTGAGTTTTTCTGTGCTGAGATCTCTATAGGGAGGAGGAAGAGGGAGAAGAAGAAGAAGAAACTTTGCTCTGTTTTCTCCATTATCAACTTCAAAATGATCTGTTTTCTGTAGCCCTGTGCTCTGTTTTCTGTATTCATGTAACCTGACCGTTTTTGTTTTAAAAGGTTCCGTTGGTTAGTAGTTTCCGAGCTTGTACCATTCAGTTTCTTGGGTGGAAATGATGATGTGACGAACATGCTTCTCAAACTCTACTGGCCCAGGTAACTGGGAGGGTATTTATTTGAGTTGAGTTAACTCGGATGAGTCGGACCAAGCTTTCGAAAGACATTGTTGTATACTCATTCAACTCGGTGCCTTCCGAGTCGAGTTGATTCAGTTAACTCAGGTCGAGTTGGTTTTTGAGTTCTGGACTCTTTCTGATTAATCAACAAGTATAAAACGAAAGTTTAACTCAATAAATAATCGCGATTCTTCTCATCCATTGATTAACCCAACAATAAATATCACTCAATCTAAATCAATTCCTTCCTATATGTTGGGATCATATGATGGCTGAAAGCAAAAGTGGGCCCCCACTTAGATCACCAGAAGTTAATGTTTCATGCCCACTATATGTTGGCTGTTTCAAAAAATAGCCCCAGGTATATAATTCTATGGGCGTTTGGAAGTTGCTGGTCCTTTTCCTATTTGCATTGGTGACATTGTGTTGGGTTTATGCCCCCTGGTTACCCCAAAATATAAGGTCATCTTGATTGGAATCGTCTAAGAAGCTTCATCATCCTCATCATCAATAAATTGTCCGGATTCCTGTTGCTTCTCTTACTAGCTTTCCTTGCAAGTGCAGATGCCTGGAACTCCACCATGGGTTCCACATGATGATAGTCCTGGCCATTCATCATGAATCCCATTCCCTTTCAATCTAGTGATAGTGTCTTTAATTTTCACTTTAGTAGGAGTCCGTTCCGTTCCACCGTTACACTGGATAAATTACTGATTAGCAGTCTTATGTATTATTAATCAAATACATAAATCCCGTTAGCAATCATATGCACAATCTAACGGTGGGACAAACTCTTGATGTAATAAAACTTGAAGATATGTCATTGGAGGAGATTGAACGGTCCAGATTACTATCATGTTTGGCCACCCCATGGTGGAGTTCCAGGAATCTATTACTGGCATTCAAACTCTCACCTACAGAACCCCAACCATTTTACTTCCATTGAATAGCAGGTTGTGTGGAAAGTAGAAAGGATGCTTCCCAGTCCCACCCTTATCTACCTCCTTGCTTCACAATAAAGAAAGTCTTGGGAAATGACCCAATGGACCAGAAAGTAGAAATGTGGAATCACCTGGAATTGTGGAATTGTGGACATTGATGGCAATGGCCAATGGGTCAGGTTAAATTGATCACCTATTGTGGGATTTTCAGCCAGGTCAATTCAAGTTTAGTTTGTGCCTAGATGGGTTTGTGGCATTTGGTAATTTACATATCCTAAAATCTATCCAAGGCAAGTGGGGTGTGACTTGTGAGTGAGGGAATGTATGAATTCATGGGATATCTATAACCCTTATACTAAAAGGGAAGATAGTGTCTTGCCTGTTTGATTGACATGCTTGACCAAAATTCTCTACACACCCACCCTCTACTTGTGGGCCCACTTAAGATACGAAGTTGCCAAATGGACTGCAGAGATATAAACACGAGGGGTGTTGTTATATGCACCCACTCTATGCTATACCTATGTAAGCTTATTCATGTGTTGTCTTATCATATAATCCATACCATATCTACAGCAGTAGACACTTTTCACGTGAATAATATTATAATTCTGAATGGAGTCATCATTTCGTCACCAACAGTTTTTCTTATTATGCTATCAAGACTTTGTATGAACAAAAGTGAAAAAATAATTCAAACTGCAGGCCCCACCCTGGATAGGCCAAACTTGACCATGTTCCTTTTTCATTTTGTTTGTTAACTATCAATCAAGAGCCCCAACTCACATGCAACAATTGCACATCGTAATGGGGGAAAATGTCAGTGGCCTACATTGGTCATTGTTGCTCTTCAATTCAAGAGGTGGGCCCAACCATGCAGAAAAAAACTAGGACATTTTGTTGTTAACAACCAAACATGGGACATGGTCAGCCCTTTTTATTATTATTATTACTATCTAAAACTGATCGTGACTATTCTATCAATAGAATGAATGATGCATAAATAAGAGACATTTTTTTAATAAAAAAAACATGATTCACCTTGCCTCTGTTTTCAGGGAATATATTCCCTGAATCATCTAGTTCAAGGAATATATTCCCTGAACTAAATGATCATATATTGAAAATCGTAAAGAACAACTTGCATTAAGGCCTCCAGGAAAATCGCATAGGAAATGTAGGACGTTGAGAGCAAATCAATTCCTTCTGTTTGTTTTCAACTTCCATTAGTCTTTGTCTTCCCCAGTTCTGAGCTCATGCATGACAAGAGGTCAAGGAAGTGTGTCTCTTTAGTTCCATCAGACCTGTGTGCATTATGTATTAGTCTATATATACATAGATATGGTTCTTCTTGGCAATATACATACCAGCAGAAGATATGAATTTGGATCAACTAAGTATTTGGGCCAATGATCTGCGATTGTCAAGTGGTTCAAGTGATCAGGTAAATATACAATTCTTTAATTATTTCAGGAAATATTTTTTTATTAATTGCAGATGCTCAAGTGAATGTATATTGTTGTCAGGATGATATTCTCAGAAACGAAATAAAACAAGAAGACGGGAATGTAGATGAAAATGTTACAAACGAATTTTCCACTGACTTGGTATGATATTAACTCAATTCCAATTATGTTTTATTTTGTCAATTTTTAATAAAAAGTTGTTAATTTCTAACCGAATTAATACATTTTCAGGTATTCAATTCGCGTCAATCTCTAATTGATTGGATTCAAAATACTAGACGCAATTTAGGATATATCATTGTCATTAAAAGGTCAGAGACTAGTATAATCGGGAGTTGTCCTAAACTGTTGTTCCAATGTGATCGCGGTGGCACATACAGAAGCAAGAAAACTTCCACGAAGGTTACAGGTACAAAAAAAATTGATTGTTCTTTCAGAGTGAAAGGGGTGACAATGCGAACAGGTGATGACTGGATGGCAATGGTGGTATGTGGAACACATAACCATGCCCCTGCATCATATATGGAGGGACATCCATACCCCGGTCGGCTCTCTGAATCCGAGATCCAGTTGATGGTACATCTGTCAACGAAAAATGTGAAGCCAAGAGATATCTTGACATCTTTAAAGAAGCGGAATCCGGACAATGTGTCTACCATTGAGACCATATACAATGCACGCCAGAAATTTCGGACTGCAGAGAAAGCCGGTAAAACCCAGATGCAAGTTGTCATGTCATTCCTAAAACGTGAAGGATACATTTTCGAGAGTCGAACAAATGCTGAAACCAATGAGCTTGAAGATTTATTCTTCGCATATTCAAGATCATTAGAGCAATGACGTGCATTCCCGCACGTGTTATTGATGGACGCAGCATATAAAACAAACAGGTACAGGATGCCTCTCCTTGAGATTGTCGGCATGACTACAACTAACATGACATTTTGCATAGCATTCATGTTCATGCACTCAGAAAAAGTGTGCAATTATACTTGGGCTTTAAGGTGTCTGCAGTCAACAATGGATGGATGCACCGGTCCACGAGTTATTATCATGGACAGAGAGTTGGCTTTGATAAATGCGTCTACCCAGGTATTTCCCGAGGCTAAAAAATTACTCTGTAGGTGGCACATTTATAGGAGTATTTTGAGCAAATGCAAACCATCAATAACCGACAACAAATCTTGGAATGCATTCTACAAAATGTGGAATATGTTGCTGGAATCTGAAAATAAGAATGCGTATGTGTGCAAATTGGCGGACCTTGAGGTATTTTTACAAAACTTTCCAGGTATGATTAATTATCTTAAAGATGTATGGTTGACACCGTATAAGGAGATGTTTGTATCTGCTTAGACCGACAAATATCTGCATTTTAGAAACCAGACAACTAATAGAGTCGAGAGCCAGCATGCGAAGTTGAAACAATACTTGGAGTCATCACAGTCAGATTTGGAGACATCGTTGTTGTTTATTCACCAAGTCATCTAATCACAGGACATAGCTATCAAAGCGAGTATTGAGCAAAGCAAAACTATCGTCCAACATCGATTCAATATACCGCACTTCCAAGAATTATGTGGTTTCGTTTCAAGCAGCGCATTGCATCTGATTTTGAAGGAATTTGAGCGGTCTAAGGATGTCGGAGAAGTTTCTTACAAATGCGGATGTCGACTTCGTACGAGCTACGGACTGTCATGTGCGCACGAGCAAGCAATTTATTTGAACGATGGTCGTCCCATACCAATAGATTCCATAGATAAATTTTGGAGAAAACTTGACTTATCACCATGTGTGTCTCTTTAAGACGATGACATCGATTGTGACATCGAGCTACAAGTGTTCACGGAACAGTTTAAGCAGCAAACAAGGCATGGTAAATTCAGTTTTTTAAGGAATTTGAAGGAGATAATCACACCATTAACAACTTCAATTCATGAACCGCTGTTAAGACTAACACTCGTGGACGCCCCTCCTCGAAAAAAAAAGTTGCAACAAATACTTGTGTTAATCCGTCTGCATTAGTGTTCGTTGAGTCTGATTCCCTTCATTCTCGGGAACCAAGCAGAAACAATTACTAGTTTGGAGGCCCCAACTCGAAGGACAGGGAAGACATATCAACTCGTGCTAATACGAATACATTTGAGCTTGTTGAGCCAGATATTTTCTAGTTTTAGGAACCAGCGAGACACAGTTGCTCCTCTATTTACAACTACTCTGTACATGCCTATGTTCATCAGTTTCCACATATACTGCATCCTTACATTATGTATGTACAAGACGTAAAACCTGATGAAAATTGCGGATTTCGGGCGATAGCAGTCTGTCTTGGTCTTCACGAAGATGCATGGGCAACTATCCGGCATTGCTTAATAGAAGAGTTGCACACATTCAGGACACAGTATGTTGCAATATTTGATAGTGAGGACCAGTGGACTCGTGTTCACAACTCACTAAACTTTTTTGCATTAGATAGAGGAGCACCGATTGAGCATTGGATGACCATGCCAGATATGGGTCTCTTAATTGCTTCAAAGTTCAATGTGATATTACACGTTTTAAGTGCTGCACAGAGCTTTACGTAATTGCCACTTCGATCTTGTGTGGGGTCGTTTTGTAATCACGGATTTATGTGGGGCCACTCCCCCGATTCCGGACTATCCTTTAGTCTCGGTGTTGTCCAAGATCGGCAGTTTCACCATCTCGGGGCGAGCGTGGATCCCATCTCGGTGGCTACGTTCACAAGTATCCACCTCGGTCTCGGTCTTTAACCCGATCTCGGCCTCCTGTCATTCAGCCATAAATGCAGCCATAAATGCGCTGCCGTGACGGGGACGGTGAACTGACAAATAGAGTGGGCGTCGGACCTAGATAAGTGACACGCCTTATCTCAGGGTCACGTCCATAGGTGTAGGGAGATGGTTCGATGGGACGTTCCCTTTTTACCTACCCCCACTCAGGAGAGAGAGGTGCATGCTGATGGGACTTTCATCTTCTCCTAAGGGTCCACTCCAACAAGGCTCCCACGTCTATATAATGCATGGAGAAAGACGACAGGAGGTATGCAATAAGCCAGACCCATACTTCTTCTTCCTACTTCTTCTCTCAATATCCAAGCTAACTTAGCCATCGGAGTGCCCTCGGCTACCTACAGTCAGGGGCTCTGACGTTGGTTCTTCTTTTCCTTCCTTTCAGGTCACCGGAGGCTGATCCTTTCCCAAAATCATCAAATTGAGAGTTTAATCCTCTCCAAACCAAGTCCGTAATTTTTAGGCACTTACAGTTGGCGCCGTCTGTGGGGATTGGATCTCTACCGAAACCAAACCTGCTAAAGTCATGCCTCCAAAGACTAGATACGGCGGCGAGGGGTCATCGAAGTCCCGGAGAGCGTCATCCTTTCCTCTGGAACAACCCCCAGTTCCACCATTTTCGCAACCAGAGTCGCAACCTCAGCTGCTCCAGTCAGTACCTCCAGTGCTACCCACTGGCGTTCGCGCTGCTCTTCTTCCCCCTCCGGGTCCAACGGAGGTTCCCCCCGTCCTGCAGGATCCATCGGCGAACCCCCGCCAGAGAAAGTTCGGAGGGAAATCCGGCCCCGTGTACACGGAGGGTGTTGTCCAGTCGGACTCTTCGTCCCGACCTGTGACGGCACTCCCCCGACGTGACGACCACCGTCAGGCTCCTCACCCCCTCGATGATCAGCCACCTAGGGGCCCACAACAGAATGCCTCCCCGTCGGATCTTCGACGACGGGGCAAAACCCCTGTCAGGGCAAAATCCCATCACCATCATCATCGCATTCACAATGACAATCGGTCCTCTCATCGAGCCCGTGAAGGAGAAGACGACCCCTTGCTTGAGGAGCTCGATGCCCAAAATCAGGTCCTCCAAGAGAAAGAGGAGGTGATTCATCGTCTCCAAAAATAGCTTGAGGCAAATAACAGAAGAACTCTTGCTCCACCTCCCAGGCGACAGCAACACCGCCCGGATAGCCGAGACTCGAGACAGGTCCTCGACGACAGAAGACGAAGCCGCTGCGAAGAAGAAGGCTCGAGCAGCAGCCATCTGCATAGCAACCTCGGGAGGTCGCGTCGCGAGCCAGAATCCCCGAGGCCAGAGAACATGACGGGCCTGAGGGAATTGCTCGACCACTACGTAAAACAAGAGGTCCAGGCCCGGATGGCCGAGATCGGTTTCTCCCGAGACCAAACAGAGGAGTGTGATGCAGAAGACCAGGGCATGTCCCCCTTCTCCTAAGAGATAAAAGACTTCTCTCTCCCCGAAAGATTCAGCGTGCCAAGGTTCGTCCTCTATGACGGGGTCTCGGATCCAGAAGCACACCTGCGGCATTTCACTCAGCGGATGTCGGTCTGGGGAGACGTCGGCCACCTCAACTGCAGGGTCTTCTCCTCCAGTCTGGGCGACCTCCCGCTCCGATGGTTCTGCGCACTCCCCCTGGATTGGTCTCGAGTTGGCGGCAGCTCCGAAGCTCCTTCGTTGAGAAGTTCCAAGCGCACCGTGTCATCCCGAAGACTGGTGGCAACCTCATGGCGATCCGAATGAAGGATAGTGAGAGCATCACTGCGTTCGCCAGAAGATTCTGGACGATTTATAGCCAGATCACGGATGCCAAGGACGACATCGCCATCATGTGTTTCCAGCAGGCGTTGCTCCCAAGCAATGAGCTCCGTAAAGACCTTGTCCGAACTCCCGTAACCACAATGAAGGCGCTGATGGCCAGGGTGAATCAGTACATCGAACAGGAGGAGGACGGAGCTCATGGCAAGGAGCGGTTTTGCCTCTCGCAGAAGGGCCAAACCTCCAAAGGAGAAGGGACTTTCCCCAAGCAGAGGCCAGATAAGAAGAGTGTCACCGCTAGTTCGGCGACCTTCTCCACCTCGATCTCGGGCAGCAGCAAGAGACCGAAGTTCAAACCTGTCAAGTCAGCCGAAGATCCCTCCAGGGCCGTCAATGTTGTCTTCAAGGAACCCATTTACAGACTCCTGAACATGATCAAGGCTGAGCCCTACTTCCAGTGGCCGCAGCCGATGAAGGGCGACCCATCTACCCGAGACCGGAGCAAGAACTGTTCTTACCATAAGCAACACGGGCACATGACTGAGGATTGCATGGCCCTGAAGTCCCACCTCGATAAGCTCGTCAGGGATGGGCACCTTCGGCAATACATCAAGGAAGGGGAGAGGATCAACCAGGCTCATCAGCGCGCTCCACCACCGCCACCCAATGATGATCAGGACAGCGACGGGCCAGTGGGAGTCATCAACGTTATTCACCTGGCCCCCACCCCCAGTAAGGAAGTCACCAAGCTCGGTCAGAGGCCAGGAGGGCTGCCCATGGCAAACAGGTGATGTCGGCCGAACTGGAGCATGTACCAAAGAAAGCTAAGATGAGAAAGCCCAAGATCTGGTTCTCGGACGAGGACCTGGAAGGGGTCCATCTCCCCCACAATGACCCACTCACCCTCACCTTGCGGCTGAACAATTACACAGTGAAGCGCGTCCTCATAGATCCAGGGAGCTCGTCCGAGATCCTCTACTTCATCTGCTTCAAAGAGCTCGGCCTGACCGAGTCTGATCTACAGGAAGCCCGCGTCCCCTTAATAGGCTTCAGCGCTAAGCCAGTGTTCCCTAAAGGGAGGATCTCGCTTGAAGTCAGAGTAGGGGGCGCCATGAAAATGGCAGACTTTGTGGTGGTGGACGCACCGTCCCCTTACAATGTAATAATGGGAAGGAGTTGGTTACATGCCATGGAGGCAGTACCCTCCACCCTTCACTAGAAGCTCAAGTTTCCACTAAAAAGGGCCGAAGGGGTGTTTGAGATAGTAACCGTGCGGAGGGATCAACAGATTGCCCGACAGTGCCTGGCGAAACGGAGCCACAGCAAGTGCATATGACCGAACTCGAAGCTGAACTCGAGGATGTCGGCCGATCAGCAGAGCAAAAGAGCGTAGAAAAGCTCACTGAGGTCAGGATCAATGCCAATGACCCTGAGCGGTATTTTCTACTGGGAAGTCAGCTCGCCGACAACGAGAGGTCTGAACTGCTAGACTTCCTGCTGCAGAATAAGGACGTCTTTGCCTGGACTCCATATGAGATGCCCGGGGTCGACCCCGAAATCATGTGCCACAAGCTAAACGTGGACTCCGGACATAAGCCCATAGTGCAAAAGGCCCGCAGAACAGGGGTCCCGCAAACAGAAGTTGTCATCGAAGAAGTAGATAAGCTCCTCGAGGCCGGAGCAATCCGCGAGGTGCATTATCCAAAGTGGCTAGCCAACACAGTAGTGGTGAAGAAGAAGAATGGCAAGTGGAGGGTCTGCGTGGACTTCACCGACCTCAATAAAGCCTGCCCCAAGGACAGCTTCCCCCTCCCAAAGATCGACCAGATGATCGATTCCACCTCGAGACACGATAGGATGAGCTTCATTGACGCCTACCGAGGTTACCACCAAATCCCCATGCACGAGCCTGATGAGGAGAAAACCGCGTTCATAACACCCCGAGGCATCTACTGTTATAAAGTGATGCCCTTTGGGTTAAAAAACGCCGGGGCGACATACTAGAGGCTAGTCACGAAGATGTTTCACGACCAGCTCGGGAAGACAGTAGAAGTCTACATCGATGACATGGTGGTCAAGTCCAAGAAGTCGAAGGATCATTTGGCAGACCTACGCCAGACATTCACCGTCCTCAGAAAGCTCAAGCTCAAGCTAAATGCCTCCAAGTGTGCGTTCGACGTCGGCTCTGGGAAATTTTTAGGAAGCCTGGTAACAAGAAGGGGGATCGAAGCTAATCCAGAACAGATTTCGGCTATCCGGGCGATTCAGAGCCCGACCTCGGCCAAGCAGGTCCAGCGGCTCACAGGGATGGTTGATGCGCTTAATCGATTCATCAGCCGAGCCTCGGACAAGTGTCGCCCTTTCTTTCAACTTCTGAGAAAGAACTCTAAGTTCCTGTGGACCCCTGAGTGTGACCAAGCACTAGAAAAACTCAAGGAGTACCTTTCCTCGCCTGTTGTCCACTCCCTCACAAGGTGACCTCCTTTATCTCTACCTGGCAGTCTCGGACCACGCAGTAAGCTCGGTGCTAGTTCGAGAGAACGATAAGCAGCAGCAGCCCATTTACTACACGAGCAAGATCCTGCTTGACGCCGAGACCAGGTACCTACCACTCGAGAAGCTGGCATTGGCACTCATCAGCGCCTCTCGCAAACTCTCCCACTACTTCCAGACTTACACGGTGGTGGTTGTCACTGAGTACCTGCTCAAGTCCCTTTTTCGAAAGGCCGATTTTTCCGGAAGAATCTCCAAGTGGGCCGTCGAGCTGGGGCAATTCGATATCCAATCTCAACCCAGAACGGTGATCAAAGTGCAAATTCTAGCAGACTTCATTGTGGAATTTACCTCTCCTAATTCGGCACCGACCTCGCTCGATACCGAACTGGGGTGCTCCAAGGACAATAGTGGAGCCGAGCCCGAGATCGAGGCAGACCGATCTTGGGAACAATTCCTTGAGTCGGCCTGGAAGATCTTCGTCGACCTCGCTCGATACCGAACTGGGGTGCTCCAAGGACAATAGTGGAGCCGAGCCCGAGATCGAGGCAGACCGATCTTGGGATCAATTCCTTGAGTCGGCCTGGAAGATCTTCGTCAACGGATCCTCGACATCCAGAAGGGCTGGC